>CAJQUN010000015.1:10305198-11737985 GCA_907163345.1 Haberlea rhodopensis
TGTTGATTCCAGTAAAGTAAAGATATTACTAATTTGGCCAAGACCAATCATTGTACTCAAGATGAAAAGTTTTATGAATTTTGGTGAGATGAATGAGAAAGCAGTTTTCATAACTGAAACTGAAATGGACTACAACCCCAATGTTGATTTTGTTTAACTGGTTCATGGAGATATGTATTTGTGCAAATACGTTGGTTAAAGATTTGGGATATGTTCTGATGCATCATGAGGAGATGATTGCATATGCTTGAGATAGTTGAAGCTGAAAGAATCATGATATCATGTTCATGAAATTAAGCATGTAGCCGTTTTGCCTTGAAGATGTGGCAACGTTACCTGTATGACGAACAACTCATGATATACTCTGATTTTATGAGTTTAAAATATATATTATTCAATCAGAGTTAAACTTGAGATAGAAGCGATGACTAGATTTATTAAAGTATTTGACTTTGATAGTCAATATAAATCAAGGAAAATAAAAAATAGTAGCAGATGCACTGAACCGAAAAGTGCAAGGTGCACTGATAGCATCAATGTATGCTTTGGAGTTGAGTCACCTCTGATTGTGACGATCAGAAAAACTCGAAGGACAGACTCATACAGATATTGATTTAAGAAATTGGTTCTGTCTTATCAACCTAGTAAATTTAGTATGCCATTTAGTGGTGGTTGAGAATGAAAAATCAGTATATAGCATTGAATTTTACTGATTTGAAAGGCGTATTACAGCAGAAAGCACACTATAGAGAACATAGTGTTATTCTGGGAATGATGAGATGTATCATTCTCGAGATCCTATTAATGATGAGATGGTATAAAGAAAGAAATTTTTGAATTTTTTGGCAAATTGTTTGACATGCCAGCAGGTCCAGATAAAAATATGAGACCTAATGGGATATTACAGGATTTGTAAGTACCACAATGAATTTGGGAAATTTCTAGTTTTGAGTTTTATAGCTCAAATATTTACAAACAGAGATTGTGAAACAAGTTGAATTGGAATTGATTGACTATTCAATACAAGATATTGATTTCATATGATAGTCTATATGTCTATGAGAAGACGACATGTTTAAGATATGGATAATGTGGTTTAGTTACAGTGAGTTTCTGTAATAGATGTATCTGATTGACATCCGAGGATAATATCAGAATTCGAAACTATTTTCAGAATGTAATGGATACTAAGTTAGCAATGAGTATTGCTTAGCATACCCATACAGATGGATCAACTGAGAAAATATCCAGACTTTGGAAGTTATGTCTCAATTAATAGTGGTGATTTAGTGGGAATTGACAGAAATCATTATTCACCAGTAGAATTTTCCTATAATTTAAGTTTCAGAAAACTTTTGGGATGGCATCGGTTCAGGTTTTGCAGAGCCAGAATTACCGATCGCTGATGTGATGATAGAAAATTGATAAGAAATTTTGGCATAATTTAAGATTTTTGAGAAAAATGCCAGGAACGATAAAAATTTCTGCGAAAACATTGAAATTTGGCTTGAGGTGAGCAGATTTGCTACGCCAAAGAGAAATATATCGTTAGCCTACGAGTTGAGAATCAGGTATATATGAAGATATTACCTTTGCGATGATCGATATGATTCATTAAGTGAGGTATGATATTGCCTCGATATTTTGAACTTTGTGGAATCATAGAGAAGTTGATTTAGTTGTATATCGTTGACACGATCACAACAGTTGTCATTGATACATGATGATTCTTATGTATCTATGAATGAGATTGAGACATCTCATATGTTTTAATTTATTGAGTTATACTCAGTTTTGCGATTTCGAGGACGAAATATTTTTAAGAGGGGAAGAAATGTAAGGCCCCGATGCTAATTAATCCAGATTAACGATGATTAAGAAAAACCGGATAATTAAATGTGCAAACATGGAATAAGGAATTCCGGACTACGATGAGTCGACCAACTAGTGGAACATGTTTAGTGTATGAGCATGTGCATGATCACATGGCACTTGGAAAACACATGCCACTAATTAATTTAACTCATGTTTAATACATGATTTTGGACCAATAATATTGCAAGGTAATGATGTATGGACACATGGATTCCATAATACATAAAATAAATTAAAGAACCATGCTTTGAAGCCATGAAACTCACGCCTAACTCACATGCATTTCAGATTTTTCTTCATTCATCACCATCATTCTCTCTCTCCAACTCAACCATTTTTCTCTCCCTTCTCTCTTGACCATTTCAAAAATGTCAGCTCATTTTATACCGAAATTCTTGTGGATTTATGAGTGCATGTCACATGCAAAGAAGGATTTGAGTGCTACTCATCTTGAGGAACAAGATGCACCAAGAATTTTCAAATTTGGAGCAAGAAGATGCAAGATTTTCGAGTAGCAGCAGTTTTATTGTAGGATTTTCGATTATGGCTCGTTTTTGTGGATGATAAAGCTTCAAATCTTGAAGATAAATGAAGGTAAATCATCATCCTTGAGTTTTATCAACATGCATGTAGGATTGAGGGTCGAACCATGGTGTTCATTCATGAAGAAGTTGCTGTCAATTGTAGTCTGCTAAGACCAGTGCATGAACAGTATGGTTTGTCGCGTTTTTAGCATAGTTACGTTTCGAATTGGAAAATAATGCCCCTGAAACAAGTTGTAGTATTTTGTGTTAGCTTTAAATGGCCACCGAAAGCAGCTAATTTGGATTTAAGATGAAAAGGTTATGGCCGTTTTATCAGCATGTGTCAAATCTAGAAATTCACTGCATGCGAGTTTCATGCATTTTGTTCTTCATATTTCTGGGAATAAATGACTATGAATTTGAAGTTTTAGGCTCTAATAGGTGTTGTAATATTCGAGGCTATCTTGCATTTGGAATTGGCCTCACTCAATTTGGAGCTCATATGAAAGAATTATGCTAATTTTACCACATATTGCTCAATCTGGAAAAGGATTTCATATGAGTTTTAGGCTTGTACGTTTTTCAAATAATGTACATCAAGATGAACTTTTTAGCTTAAAGCCATAGGAGATATATTGTAGAATGTTGCGTTATCGTGCATTAGAAACTAGCCTTACATGATTTGGAATTTCCGTATGTAAGATATGCACTTTTCCCTAGAACCGCTCACTCTGTCAAAACAGAATATGAGTATTTTTTAAATCTGACATACTTTGCTTTGCATGTGCCTCAAGATGAGTGAACTAGCTTCTGGACTTGAAAACGACTCTAGTACTTTAGGTTTTAGTGATTTTCCCACCGGCCTCAAGTCTTTTGGACATCATATGAATTTATTATGATTTTTATACGAAAATGGGTCAAGCTGAAAATTAAGAAAATTTGCTAAGGGTCAATGTGTACTATAAATTTGATATTGGAAATAAGTGAACACTTTGATGAAATAATTGAGGTGTAAATGACCAGGTTAACAGATCTCGAGGTTTATTAGAGGAGTACTCGGTAGATATAGCATTGGTCCGAGGTACGTAGAAAATGGGTTTTATCACAATGTCTGGCAAAGACATGTGATGTTCCTGGGTATGATTTACTTGTCATTACGTGCTCCTTATGTGACTATGTGATAAGTTGATCTGCAGTATGTGAATTACATGGTACATTGACTGCATGGTATATGATGACATGAGATTTGAGATGCATCACATGAGATTATGATATTGCATGATGCATTGACACGCATGGACATTGAGCATGTCATGTTGATCCTATCGATTCGTTTCTTGGTACCTATATCTTTTCTTTGGTATCTGTGATGCGTGTCTGGGGATGATGGGCACGCCGATGGCTCGGCGAAGAGAGTGAGCTGAGTGATGCCGTAGCGACGAGCGTGCCGACGTCGCCCAGACACGAGGATGATGGACCGCCGATGGCTCGACTGAGAGATAGATCGGAGCGACGAGCGTGTCGATATCCTGCTCGAGCATGATGATTATTTGATTGATGATCTTCCTTTGGAATCCGGAGATATGGATATTCGAGATTTGATACCCTTCATATGCATTTGCATTCATGCACGGCATGCATCGCATGTTATTTGTCATACACTGTGATATTATCTATTTCTCGTACTGGGTGCTGACCCCCTTCGCGGGGGGCTGTCATGTCTTTGTTGACGTACTGTGGATGCTCGAGACGAAGCATCAATAAATACCAGAGCTCCTTGAGAGCGAGCTCAGGTATATGGTTTATGTTTTGAGTCCCAGTAGTTGTTTAGTATTTTTACTTATGTTTTAAATTACCGGGGTATGCCCCGAGTATCTGTATTTTTAAGTATTACTTTACTGAGAAGTTATATGTAATGCTTATGCGATGAATATCATGTTAGATATAAAACTGGAAATACATATTTTCAGTATTCGGAAATGTTTTAAAAACAAACTGCGAAAAATTTTGAGGGTCACTTTTTGAAAGTTTTTAACTAAATCTTCCGCTGTTTACGTTAATAATACAATCGTGTGTTAATTAAAACTCTGATTAGGACCATGCCCTCACAATTAGTAAAGTAAAAGATAAAAAATATTGTGTTTGGTGCCAATGATTAGTAAGACATTAGAAAATAATAATGTGTTTGGTATACTCGATACAACATTATATAAATGTAAATTAGTTGATAAAGTGACCGAAATACCAAAACCCTCATCTTTAAAGTCATGGATAAAATTTGTTCTCTCTCCACAAAAATGGTTTTCTTGAACGGTGCCCCATTTTCTCTCACCCGCGCCTCTTTTCCTTTCTTCGTCGTCTTTTGAAAGGCTCAAATCTGATACCCAATTGGAGGAACAATGCGGAAGAAGAAATAGTGAAGAAAAAAACTTTCATCATCAAACATAGGAAAAGCCATGATAGGTCTTTACAGGGATGAATCAGGGAAGATTGATGTAGAGAAGAGTGAAAAATCGAGTGAAAAATCGGGTGAAAAATATCGTAGTTGGAGCGATAATTTTGGTGCGAGTAACGGCGTCGAGATTACTGGAGGAGGGGTGAGGACTTCCAGTTGTACAAAGGAAGAGCTGGACGCCATTTTGATACAGTGCGGCAAGCTCAGCCAGAGCTCCTCCACCGGTGTGATGCCCCGAAATTAATTATATGCAATTTGAGCATCAATGATGGTTATGTGATTATTTATCATGGAAATTGATTTATGTGATGGGTAATGAAGTGTTAAAATGATTTAATTGAATTGATTGTCAATTATGAGGAATATATGAAGTTAGAGGAAGTTTGTTGCATTTTTATAAAATGCTTTTAAAATACCATATTTGGGTATTTTATACATCATGTTAATTACAAGTTTAATTAAATACCCCCTATACCCTTTACCCCACTACCTTTATTCACTTTACCCTTTCCCCTCTAAAATCCCCAATTCATTCCCAAAACCCTTCCCATTTACCCATTTTCGAAATTCTTCAAAGGAGGAAGGAGGAAGCTCCACAAAATCTGCGTTTTTGAGATCTTGGTTAAGATTTGGAGTCTTCAAGATGTATGGAACCCTTCCTAAAGTTTTTATGATGTTTGGTGTTGAAATGGGTTAGTTTTTGATGATTTATGTGGGTTTGTTTTGGGTATATGTTATTTATGGTTGGGGTATGATTTTTGAAGTGTTTTATGTGGGTTTTAGTGAGTTTTGATGATGTTGAGGTGGTAGGCAAGTTTTGGTTTGAATGGTGTGGGGTGAAGCTTTGAAAATGCACGAAAATGGTGAGAAATCGCGCACCAACAGGTGGCGATCGATCGCCCTGAATCAGGCGATCGATCGCCGAAGGCCAGTAGCTTTTTACGCAAGAGGCGATCGATCGCCTCAAATGAAGCGATCGATCGCCGCAAGGCAAAAAGTGAGGCGATCGATCGCCTCGTGTAGCGATCGATCGCCACTGCTTAAAAAGTGGAAAATGATGAATTTTGATGAATTTTTGGTATTTCGCTATTATTTAGCATCTAATATTGATTTGTATGGTTGTGTAGAAACATCCCAGGTACCGACCACATCAAGGAGATAAAGTTCTCCAACTTCTCCACTTTTGGAAATTAAGGTACGTAAGAAACGTACGGGCATCGGACGGTAAACCATACTCTTACATATGATGTTTATGATGATGATTATGATAAGTAATTGTAGGATCGAGCGCTTACCGCTTTACCAATAACTATAGTTAAGGGTAATGGAGCAACATCAATCTTTTCAACCATACACTGACACAAGCGCCACGTGTTCGACCAATCACAAAGCAGAGGCACATATCTATGGACTTCGTAACCCATTTGCCAGGAACGGCCTCTGGATTTGATGCGATCTGGGTGATCGTGGATAGGCTGACAAAGGTAGCTCATTTCATCCCTTACTGTATGACTTTCACGTATCTAAAGATGGCCCAATTATATGTACGGGATGTGGTGAGGTTGCATGGAATTCCAGTCTCGATTGTGTCTGATAGAGATCCAAGGTTTACTTCACATTTCTGGGAGGGTCTCCAGACAGCTTTGGGCACAGAGGTGAGACTGAGTACAGCGTATCACCCTCAGACAGACGGTCAGACAGAGCGTACCATTCAGACGATCGAAGACATGTTGAGGGCATGTGTATTGGAGTTTGATACTCTGTGGCAAGATTCTATACCACTGGTAGAGTTCTCCTATAATAACAGCTATCAGACGAGCATTCAAATGGCCCCTTTTGAAGCTCTTTATGGACGACGATGTAGGTCACCGCTGTATTTGGAGGACTTGACTAGTAAGGAGGTCGGAGGACCGGATATGATTAACGATATGGAAGACAAGATTAAGTTGATTCGCCAAAAGATGAAAGCGGCCCAGGATAGGCAAGCAGCCTATGCCAACAAGCGGCGACGACCGCTAGAATTCCAAGTGGGAGACAAGGTCTTCTTGAAAATCTCACCCTTCACGGGTGTAGTTCGTTTTGGTATGCGGGGGAAGTTATCTCCGAGGTATGTCGGGCCGTATGAGGTATTGCAGCGTGTTGGTACATTGGCTAACCGTTTGGCTCTACCGCCGTCTTTATCTGGGATTCATGATGTTTTTCACGTTTCTATGTTGCAGAAGTATGAGCCAGACCCGTCTCATGTATTACAACCTACTGAAGTGCAGTTGGACTCAGATGTATCCTATGTAGAATGACCTGTCAGAATTCTGGATCGTGAGGATCGCAGATTACGAAGCAAAGTTATACCGATGGTTAAAGTTTAGTGGGATCGTCGGGGTGTCGAGGAGGCTACGTGGGAGACGGAACGGCATATGATGTAGCATTACCTGGAACTATTTTCTGGTATGATTTATGTTAGTTTCATTTTGGGTCAGTGCATGCGATTTCGAGGACGAAATCTTATAAGTAGGGAGTAATGTGATGCCCCAAAATTAATTATATGCAATTTGAGCATCAATGATGGTTATGTGATTATTTATCATGGAAATTGATTTATGTGATGGGTAATGAAGTGTTAAAATGATTTAATTGAATTGATTGTCAATTATGAGGAATATATGAAGTTAGAGGAAGTTTGTTGCATTTTTATAAAATGCTTTTAAAATACCATATTGGGGTATTTTATACATCATGTTAATTAATGGGTACAAGTTTAATTAAAATACCCCCACTATACCCTTTACCCCACTACCTTTATTCACTTTACCCTTTCCCCTCTAAAATCCCCAATTCATTCCCAAAACCCTTCCCATTTACCCATTTTCGAAATTCTTCAAAGGAGGAAGGAGGAAGCTCCACAAAATCTGTGTTTTTGAGATCTTGGTTAAGATTTGGAGTCTTCAAGAGGTATGGAACCCTTCCTAAAGTTTTTATGATGTTTGGTGTTGAAATGGGTTAGTTTTTGATGATTTATGTGGGTTTGTTTTGGGTATATGTTATTTATGGTTGGGGTATGATTTTTGAAGTGTTTTATGTGGGTTTTAGTGAGTTTTGATGATGTTGAGGTGGTAGGAAAGTTTTGGTTTGAATGGTGTGGGGTGAAGCTTTGAAAATGCACGAAAATGGTGAGAAATCGCGCACCAACAGGTGGCGATCGATTGCCCTGAATCAGGCGATCGATCGCCGAAGGCCAGTAGCTTTTTACGCAAGAGGCGATCGATCGCCTCAAATGAAGCGATCGATCGCCGCAAGGCAAAAAGTGAGGCGATCGATCGCCTCATGTAGCGATCGATCGCCGCTGCTTAAAAAGTGGAAAATGATGAATTTTGATGAATTTTTGGTATTTGACTATTATTTAGCGTCTAATATTGATTTGTATGGTTGTGTAGAACCATCCCAGGTACCGACCACATCAAGGAGATAAAGTTCTCCAACTTCTCCACTTTTGGAAATTAAGGTACGTAAGAAACGTACGGGCATCGGACGGTAAACCATACTCTTACATATGATGTTTATGATGATGATTATGATAAGTAAGTTTATGATATGATGTTTATGATGATGATTATGATAAGTAAGTTTATGATGATGATGTTTATGATGATGGTTATGATAAGTAAGTTTATGATGATGATGTTTATGATGATGATTGTGATAAGTAAGTTTATGATAATGCTTTATACGATGTTTATGATATGGTAAGATACCATACGACAGGGTAAGATGCCCATATGGTAAGATGCCATACGATAGGGTAAGATGCCCATATGGTAAGAAGCCATACGATGTTCACGATATGGTAAGATGCCATACGATATGGTAAGATACCCATATGCATGAATGTTAATCAGGGTCAACAAAAAGAAGTTAACGAATAACTAGCAAGTTTACTTAACCAAGATTTCATGCATTTACTGTTATGTCTCCTTTTATGATGTTAAGTAAATATGTATATGCTCACGATGTGTTGTCCCTGTAGGTACACTTTTGGACCAGGGTTAAGGGTCGGGTTGTGACAGTGAGCTAAAGGAGCATGGAAGAAGATAGGATACAGGATTTTTGGGATAGTCTCTACTCTAGGAGTAGTATAATTCTATCGCTTTAACATTCATTTCGAGAATGTAATTAATTAAGTTTTGAAACTTCATTTTTGGCCTGTAATCTTAATAGCTCAAATTTCAACCGGAACCTTAAGACGCTATTAATGCATGTTTAGTCCTTTATGTGTGTTTAAGATGATGTTAAGGTAGGAAGACCCTACATTAGTGGTATCAGAGCAGAGGTTAGATAACTTGGGAATGAGTGAAGGGTAGCCTTAGCAATGAGTGGGCTAGGTGCTTCGTTTTAAACATGTTTGTGCATGTATTGCATATGAAGTATATGATGATAAACTAACATGTTTTGTTTCCCTGACGATGTATTATATGAACTGCTTTTGGGTATTATTGTTAACCCTTGTCTTGCAGTATGGCAGCAAATATTGACATAGGAGACGCGGTGATTGTGAATGCAAGTGCTGGGCGTACCAATCCCCTACCACCGCCAGCCTTGGGTGAAGAACCTTATGAGCAACAGTTACTACCGGGAGAGCTAAGCTTAGCTCAATTTCTGACGTACCGACCCCCGATGTTCGAAGGAACTGAGACTGGGGAGATGGCTGAAGAATGGTTGGAGAGAATAGAACAGATATTCGTGGCGGCTCCTTGTGCTAAGACAGCCTGGATAAGGCTAGCAGAGTTCCAATTGGCCAAGAAGGCACTGATGTGGTGGAAGACCACAGTGATAGAGCAAGAGGCTCAGGGTCAGGAGATCAATTGGAAGCTGTTCAGGACTCGGTTTCTGACCCGCTACTTCTCAGCTGCTGCACGACAAGCCAAGGAAGATGAGTTCACTAACCTTAAGCAAGGTAACATGCATGTGTCAGATTATGCTCTCCAATACTGTTCCCTGCTTTGATATGTACCTCACATTGCTGCAAGTACTCAAGCAAAGATGAGGAACTTCATGAAGGGCTTGAGGCCTGAACTGTATGACAGGGTGATCACTTATGGCCCTGCCTGTTTTGATGATGCACTTTCACGGGCTGAGCTAGCCGAACTGGGAGTTGGTGCATATCCTGATGCCGTACCACCTCCGGCACCCCCTCAGAAATCTACTTCGGACAATTTGAAGCCGAGGTGTGACCAGTTCAAGCCAAGGGGGAACACATCGGCGTCAAGGTTCAGTGGTAAGAGGCCCGACAATTGTTGGAGAGGAAACCGTAGGGATGACGCCCCGTCAGGAAGAGGACAGCCTCAGGGAGGCAGATTTGGGAAGATCCTGTGCTCTATTTGTGGGCAACCACATCTGACAAAAGATTGCGTGGGATGCTATGTTTGTGGCAACAAGGGCCACTTTTCTCGGCAATGTCCCAACCGAGAGGGACAACAGAACTCTGCGGGGAGGCCTGCAGACAGAGCAGTACAATACATACCACCTTTTGCACCGATGCAGTTTGGAGGTCAGCCCATGTGGCCACCTTAGGGGCAGGTTTATGCTTTGATGAGGGAGCAGGCTACAGCGGCTCCGGAGGAGGTTATAACGGGTA
Organism: Haberlea rhodopensis; assembly: GCA_907163345.1. Lineage (NCBI taxonomy): Eukaryota > Viridiplantae > Streptophyta > Magnoliopsida > Lamiales > Gesneriaceae > Haberlea > Haberlea rhodopensis. The sequence goes on from CAJQUN010000015.1 coordinate 10,315,682, forward strand.
CGTGTCTTTTATTTACGCACCCTGCTTTTATATTGATCGACACAGGTGCGTCACACTCTTTCGTGTCGACAAGTTTTGTGGAAAGGCATCACATATGCACTTCTCCGTCCCCCACGCCTCTTATAGTCTCGACCCCCGCTGGAAGAAGTTTGATTGCTGACCAGATTGTCTATGATGGCCTCATTTATTTTGAGGATAACGAGCTAAGGTCAGATCTGATTGTTCTGGGGATGTCAGACTTTGACTGCATTGTAGGCATTGATGTTCTGAACAGGTATCAGGCAGTTGTGAACTGCAGGCAGAGAACTGTCCGATTCAGATCTGATATGGGAGTCCAGTGGACATTCTATGGGGATGGTTCTCGTTCAAAAGTTCCGTTGGTATCTGCTGTCAAGATGGCACAGTTGTTGGAACGAGGCCATACAGGATATCTCATCTATGCTATTGATATTTCTGGAAAGAAAGAAGAATTAAAAGTGGAGGATGTGCCCGTAGTGGCGGAGTTCCCTGATGTTTTTCCGGAGGAGATTCTCGGATTCCCACCGATGAGAGAGGTCGAGTTTGGAATTGAGTTACTACCTGGGACGTCTGCCATTTCTCGTGCCCCATATAGGATGGAACCAGCGGAGCTAAGGGAGTTAAAGATTCAGTTGCAAGAGCTCTTTGACAAGGGCTATATACGCCCTAGCGTATCGCCCTGGGGTGCACCAGTCCTATTTGTCAAGAAAAAAGATGGTTCGATGCGGCTGTGCATCGATTACAGACAACTGAACAAAGCTACAGTGAAGAACAAGTATCCACTCCCGAGGATCGATGATTTGTTCGACCAGTTGCAGGGTACGAGGCTCTACAGTAAGATCGATCTGAGGTCGGGGTACCATCAGATTCGAGTAAGGGAAGATGATGTCCAGAAGACAGCTTTCAGAACTAGATATGGGCACTATGAATTCCTAGTCATGCCTTTTGGGGTGACGAATGCCCCAGCTGTTTTCATGAGTTTGATGAACAGGGTGTTCCAGCCATATTTGGATCAGTTCGTCATAGTTTTCATTGACGATATACTCATTTACTCCCGGACCGAAGAGGAACACGTGAAGCACTTGAGGACAGTACTCCAGATCCTTAGGGATCATCAGCTATATGCAAAGCTTAGCAAGTGCGAGTTCTGGTTGAGCAGTGTAGTGTTCTTGGGTCATGTTATATCTAGCAGCGGGATATCGGTGGATCCCAGGAAGATTGAAGCTGTGATGGAGTGGGCTGCACCCACTTCTGTACCCGAGATACAGAGCTTTCTCGGTTTGGCAGGATATTACCGACGTTTCGTCGAGGGTTTCTCAAACTTTGCCAAACCCCTGACACAGCTGACTCAGAAAGGAGTGCCGTTCTGTTGGTCTTAAGCTTGTGAGGAAAGCTTCCAAGAACTGAAGCGTCGTTTGACTACGACACCTATATTGGTGATTCCTTCTGAGAATAAGAGATTTGCCTTGTACACAGATGCATCACTGCAAGGTTTAGGCTGTGTGTTGATGCAAGATAAGTACGTGGTGGCTTATGCTTCGAGGCAATTGAAGCCTCATGAGACCAGATACCCAGTTCATGACTTGGAAATGGCGGCTATCATTTTCGCCTTGAAGATTTGGCTGCATTATCTATATGGTACTTCATTTACCATCTTTACGGACCATAAGAGCCTGAAGTTTCTATTCACACAGGCTGAATTGAATATGCGCCAAAGGAGGTGGATGGATTTACTCAAGGATTATGATTGTGAAATTGAGTACCATCCTGGTAAAACAAATTTGATAGCAGACGCCTTAAGTCGGAAGGTGAAGAGTACTGCTGAGGACGCTATGTGCTTATCAGCGATGACGACTTCTTATTGCCATCTGGGCTATGATTTTGATGTGGACACGTTGCCGGTGCGAGTGTCAACCTTGTTGGCTGAGCCAGACATATTCGAGACTATCAGGAAGGCCCAGAGATCGGATGAGGAGGTTCAGAGATGGTCATCGATAGTACTTCAAGGACAACCATCAAAGTTCAGAGTGGCTGAAGATGGTTCATTGAGACTGGGCAACCGTTGGGTAGTCCCAGATACACCGGAGTTGCGTAGAGGAGTATTGGAGCGAGCTCACGGTAGCCGGTTCAGTATTCACCCAGGAGGAAGAAAAATGTATAAGGACCTAAGTGGTTAATTCTGGTGGAGACGCATGAAGCGTGATGTTATAGCCTTTGTCAAAAGATGTTTGATCTGCCAGCAAGTAAAGGCAGAAAGGCAGAGGCCTGGTGGCGAGCTGAAGAGCTTGGAGGTGCCCCAATGGAAGTGTGAGCACATATCTATGGACTTCGTAACCCATTTGCCAAGAACGGCCTCTGGATTTGATGCGATCTGGGTGATCGTGGATAGGCTGACAAAGGTAGCTCATTTCATCCCTTACTGTATGACTTTCACGTATCTAAAGATGGCCCAATTATATGTACGGGATGTGGTGAGGTTGCATGGAATTCCAGTCTCGATTGTGTCTGATAGAGATCCAAGGTTTACTTCACATTTCTGGGAGGGTCTCCAGACAGCTTTGGGCACAGAGGTGAGACTGAGTACAGCGTATCACCCTCAGACAGACGGTCAGACAGAGCGTACCATTCAGACGATCGAAGACATGTTGAGGGCATGTGTATTGGAGTTTGATACTCTGTGGCAAGATTCTATACCACTGGTAGAGTTCTCCTATAATAACAGCTATCAGGCGAGCATTCAAATGGCCCCTTTTGAAGCTATTTATGGACGACGATGTAGGTCACCGCTGTATTGGGAGGACTTGACTAGTAAGGAGGTCGGAGGACCGGATATGATTAAAGATATGGACGACAAGATTAAGTTGATTCGTCAAAAGATGAAAGCGGCCCCAGGATAGGCAAGCAGCCTATGCCAACAAGCGGCGACGACCGCTAGAAGTCCAAGTGGGAGAAAAGGTCTTCTTGAAATCTCACCCTTCAGGGGTGTAGTTCGTTTTGGTATGCGGGGGAAGTTATCTCCGAGGTATGTCGGGCCGTATGAGGTATTGCAGCGTGTTGGTACATTGGCTAACCGTTTGGCTCTACCGCCATCTTTATCTGGGATTCATGATGTTTTTCACGTTTCTATGTTGCAGAAGTATGAGCCAGACCCGTCTCATGTATTACAACCTACTGAAGTGCAGTTGGACTCAGATGTATCCTATGTAGAACGACCTGTCAGAATTCTGGATCGTGAGGATCGCAGATTACGAAGCAAAGTTATACCGATGGTTAAAGTTTAGTGGGATCGTCGGGGTGTCGAGGAGGCTTCGTGGGAGACGGAACGACATATGATGCAGCATTACCCGGAACTATTTTCTGGTATGATTTATGTTAGTTTCATTTTGGGTCAGTGCATGCGATTTCGAGGACGAAATCTTATAAGTAGGGGAGTAATGTGATGCCCCGAAATTAATTATATGTAATTTGAGCATCAATGATGGTTATGTGATTATTTATCATGGAAATTGATTTATGTGATGGGTAATGAAGTGTTAAAATGATTTAATTGAATTGATTGTCAATTATGAGGAATATATGAAGTTAGAGGAAGTTTGTTGCATTTTTATAAAATGCTTTTAAAATACCATATTGAGGTATTTTATACATCATGTTAATTAATGGGTACAAGTTTAATTAAAATACCCCCACTATAGCCTTTACCCCACTACCTTTATTCACTTTACCCTTTCCCCTCTAAAATCCCCAATTCATTCCCAAAACCCTTCCCATTTACCCATTTTCGAAATTTTTCAAAGGAGGAAGGAGGAAGCTCCACAAAATCTGTGTTTTTGAGATCTTGGTTAAGATTTGGAGTCTTCAAGAAGTATGGAACCCTTGCTAAAGTTTTTATGATGTTTGGTGTTGAAATGGGTTAGTTTTTGATGATTTATGTGGGTTTGTTTTGGGTATATGTTATTTATGGTTGGGGTATGATTTTTGAAGTGTTTTATGTGGGTTTTAGTGAGTTTTGATGATGTTGAGGTGGTAGGAAAGTTTTGGTTTGAATGGTGTGGGGTGAAGCTTTGAAAATGCACGAAAATGGTGAGAAATCGCGCACCAACAGGTGGCGATCGATCGCCCTGAATCAGGCGATCGATCGCCGAAGGCCAGTAGCTTTTTACGCAAGAGGCGATCGATCGCCTCAAATGAAGCGATCGATCGCTGCAAGGCAAAAAGTGAGGCGATCGATCGCCTCGTGTAGCGATCGATCGTCGCTGCTTAAAAAGTGGAAAATGATGAATTTTGATGAATTTTTGGTATTTGGCTATTATTTAGCATCTAATATTGATTTGTATGGTTGTGTAGAACCATCCCAGGTACCGACCACATCAAGGAGATAAAGTTCTCCAACTTCTCCACTTTTGGAAATTAAGGTACGTAAGAAACGTACGGGCATCGGACGGTAAACCATACTCTTACATATGATGTTTATGATGATGATTATGATAAATAAGTTTATGATATGATGTTTATGATGATGATTATGATAAGTAAGTTTATGATGATGATGTTTATGATGATGGTTATGATAAGTAAGTTTATGATGATGATGTTTATGATGATGATTGTGATAAGTAAGTTTATGATAATGCTTTATACGATGTTTATGATATGGTAAGATGTCATACGACAGGGTAAGATGCCCATATGGTAAGATGCCATACGATAGGGTAAGATGCCCACATGGTAAGATGCCCATATGGTAAGATGCCATACGATGTTCATGATATGGTAAGATGCCATACGATAGGGTAAGATACCCATATGCATGAATGTGAATCAGGGTCAACAAAAAGAAGTTAACGAATAACTAGCAAGTTTACTTAACCAAGATTTCATGCATTTACTGTTATGTCTCCTTTTATGATGTTAAGTAAATATGTATATGCTCACGATGTGTTGTCCCTGTAGGTACACTTTTGGACCAGGGTTAAGGGTCGGGTTGTGACAGTGAGCTAAAGGAGCATGGAAGAAGATATGATACCGGATTTTTGGGATAGTCTCTACTCTAGGAGTAGTATAATTCTATCGCTTTAACATTCATTTCGAGAATGTAATTAATTAAGTTTTGAAACTTCATTTTTGGCCTGTAATCTTAATAGCTCAAATTTCAACCGGAACCTTAAGACGCTATTAATGCATGTTTAGTCCTTTATGTGTGTTTAAGATGATGTTAAGGTAGGAAGACCCTACAACCGGGAAGGCTCGTCCCTTTCTGATGAAGCTGTGGGAAGAAGTATTATGGATTGTTATCTCAAAAAATTACCATGTAGCAGAATAAATGAGACACAAGATTTTTACATGAAAACCCCAAAAAATAAGTGAAAAAACCACGAGACTTAGTCAAGTACAAATTATACTATAATATAAAAGAGTTACAATATTTTTTGTACAATAAAATGGTAAATAAAGTGGCGAGAAAAATGTTGTAAAAATGGTGTTTGGTCTAGCATTCTTCATGAAGTCTCTGTTTTTATGAAATCTCTCCTTTAACCATTGGTCATTATCCTCTTTTATATAGGAATAAATCGTTCCATTGAGATCACCAATCTCATGGTGCTACAAGTAATGCTTACCATAGTTGATTCGCAATCAACTCGCAACCGATACCAATTGTTTCGACCACAGTATTGTTCTGAATCTCTCCAAGAGATAGTGTTACCACACTAATTATATCCCACAACTCCGGTTACGTCTCACCATTGCATCCTTATTGCAAGAATTCTCCATTAGAGGTAATAATAACCTGTTTACCCTCTCATTGGCACTCCCGACCAAGCTGAGCTGAAAGCTCCCTTTAGGTATCTCCCACCACAACTCGAAGGTATTATAGTTACTACACGGGTCTACTATAACCTCTAATCGTATCATCATACGATTCACTACACTCGGTTCCGATAAGCAGTACAGTGTCTACAACAAGCTCATTATATCACTGCAACATTAAATCACCATGCCTAGCTAGTAACTCGCAGCCTCACAAGGTTTACATAAAACCTGCCAACGTATCATACGTTCAATCATGGTATACAGTACCGTAACACCAATTAGAGTAGTGGATCATCGTCCAACATTTCTCTAATACCGATACATAAGGGACATTTCAATGTCCTTACTCACTCACAATTCAATCCTAATCCATTAGGATTTATTTCTCATTCTCATGTGTATGGGCGACCATGTCTACCCTACACCACATCGACATATGTATGTAGTTCCCTCAACTACATACACTACAAGTCGCTTGGCCGCAGCCAACTCAACGAGTATACCAAAAAGTATACACGTTCACCTCAATACATGTTGCAGTACACTTATATGTACGGCACAATCATTTATTCATCGAGCAAACTCGCTCGGCATAATGGCTCCGTGTCAACCTGTGACGCCTACATGTCAACACATGACACCCACAATTCCTCGTCAACTCGGGACGGTATATGTCAACACATGACATCCAAAATATCATCGTCAACTCGTGACGATATATGTTAACACATGACATCCACATTATGCTAATACAATAACAATATTACAATGCTCATCGCTATAATAATAGCGGCATACCTGTACCCATCGCCCAACGGTGGTAAAATCCCTCAATACGTATACAATGGTATCACATCATCGCTATGTATACAACGGCATAATCCATCGCTACGTATACATCGGTATAATCCATCGCTACGAATACATCGGCATAAACCATCGCTACGTATACGGCGGCATAAACCATCGCTACGTATACGACGGCATAAACCATCGCTATGTATACAATGACATAAACCATCGCTATGTATACAGCGGTATAATCCATCGCTATTTATACATCGACATAATCCATCGCTACGTATACAGTGGCATAAACCATCCCTACGTATACAACGGCATAATCCATCGCTACGTAAACAACGGCATAATCCATCGCTACGTATACAACGGCATAAACCATCGCTACATATACAGCGGCATAAACCATCGCTACATATACAGCGGCATAAACCATCGCTACGTATACAGCGGCATAATCCATCGCTATACAACGGCATAATCCATCGCTACGTATACAACGGCATAAACCATCTGATGTGACTAGAAATAAACACATTTATGGCGCTTAATTATCTAAGATTTGGTATGTTTTGATGGATAACTCGTTGCATATGCTACCTAATCGTATAATTGTGTAAATATAGATGAAATCAAAGAAATCGAGCTAACAAAGGCGAAGAAAGATCAAGAAAAGCTTTGGAGATGATAAGGACTCAAGATAGATCAAGAAAAAGGCTGAACATGTAATTTTGGAGAATAGATCGATCGCCAGAAGAATTTCGCTGAAAAAAATAAAGGAGTGATCGATCGCTACCTTTATAGCGATCGATCGCCAGAGAGTCTGAGAAAAAGGAAATTTGATATTTTTACCATATTGGATAGATTTTTACCTACTATATCCGATTCCCATCCTATTTGCACAATTTTGGGACCTTAAATCAGACTATATTTCATTATTTTAGAGGATTCCAACATAGTCTAGAGATTAGAATAAATTTTGCTCTCAACTTTTGTGAAGAACGCTTTGAAGAACGAAGAACGAAGACGGAATTGACGCCCCAGAATCGTGCTTCCCTTTAGTAATTCTTTCTTTTGCTATTGATTTACTGTTTTCTAGAATAGATTTGATAGTTTTTGATTTAATTATGCTAGGCTAAACACTTCTGATTCTTGGTTAAAGGAAGACAATACCTTGGATTTTATGTTTTTCATGAGATTGAGGTACTTTTATTAATTTTTATTGAGTATCATGTGCTTTTCTGATTTTATGCCATGAATGTTATGTTTGATTGTTAGATCGGACATCTAATGATTTTTACATGCAATCTAATGCTTGGCCTTTGAAGCTACTAAGATTAATAATTGTCTGTTGTTGGTGTTGTTAAATTCTTAGGAAAAAGACGTGACTAGATTAAACATAGACGCTTGGATTATGTTGTCTATGTTTCATCATTCTTACTAGAATTGAAAGCTATTGTTAATATTAATCTTACCTGCTGTTGTTTTGATCGATATAATGATACGAGTTAATTTGGAACGCTTGGGCTATCTTAACTATGCATAAGGTAATAAAAGAGTTGAATCTCTAGTGATGAATATTCAAGTAAAAAATTACATCTTTTGTGATAATCGATGATTGAATGCATAAATCCATGGTAAAGTCGACAGAAAACCAAGAATCACTTTTCACATAATTTTAAATCACTTTAGTTTAATTTTGCTAATTAGTTTAATTCATAGATTTTGCTTAGTAGTAGTTAATCACTTTCGAAAAAAATCCCATTTTTACTATTTGGTTACATACTTGACATGAAAAATACATCATTCCCTGTGGGATCGATCCCTACTCACGCTACTACATATTTACTGCTGTTAACTTGAGAAGGGTTAATTTGGGCGTACGCGATAAGAACTACCAATTTTGGCGCCGTTGTCGGGAAGGCGTTGTATATTTTTGTGTTAATATTTTCTGTTTTCTTTTTCCTTTCTCTTTCTTTTCTTTCTTTTGTTCCCCCCACCGCTACTCTTGTTTCTTCATGCTTACAGGTTGATTTCTAAAAATCAGATCTTACCATGGCGGAATATAGTAGCTTGGACGAATTGAAGTACCTTGTGCAACAACTTGGTGTAGGGAGTGGACAAAGAACGTACAACTCAAGTTGGAGTGATCATCCCAATCTCAACTATGACAATCAATGGATGAGCCCACCTCCACCTTACATGAAGTCCACCCTATCGCCATACATACCGCAATACCCGCCATGGCCACAACAACTTCAATGCCATACCCCTGGTGAGTCTTTAGAGGATCTTGTTTCAACACTTAATGATAGTACTTTGCAATTTGAACAGGAATTTAGGGCTAGCACTCAGAATTTGGGTAGCCAAATGGAGCAACTAATAAGATCGGCCGATCGGATAGCAACACAAAGGGAGACCATGATTGCTTTCGAATCATGGACTGATAAAGAAGTGGAGACTATAGAGAAGGTGGTACTGATGTCACCCGAGCTAGAAGAGGAGACACATGTGCACATAGAAGAAAAGGAGCTTGTACGTCCTACAACTCCGAACGGTATGTTTCCAACTGAGAGCTATGTTGAATACTTAGATAAATCATGTGTTGTGGAAGAGGAGTCGACGAAAGAGTACTGTGATGAATGAAACCTTGGGACTATTTCAAAGACAACATCACATTGGACAATGACAAAGAGGTAGAAACTCCAGAAATGATGGTACTGAGGCCATCAATACTTCAAGAACAAATAGAGGTCGAGGTGGATAACAAGGAATCTCACCAGAATGAGATTCCCAAAGGCGAGCATAAATGACAACGAGTTAAAGGATGCCATGAGGTAAATCTTGATCGATCTCAACTGACTTCTTTGGAAGAATGCGACATATTGAAAAGACAAAAACCCTCCAAGAGGTGCAAGGAGAATAGGGATCACCTTAAGCGAAAGGATTGGCGTTGGGCCACCGACGTTATATAGAGGCGCTGCTTGGGAGGAAACCCAAGGGGAGTTAGTTTCTTTTATTTCCTTTTTAATTTTTTATTGCTTTCGTAGTCTAATTTCTCTTTCCTTATAATTTTGACTTACATTGGGGACAATGTAAGATTTAAGTACGGGGGAGGGATTAGTGGTGTGTTATTGCTATCTTATTATAAAAATACAAAAAAATCAAAAAATTTAAAATATTGAGCTCATAGTTATTAATGAACGCATGCTTAGAATCACTAGCCCATAATGAAACCTAATTAATGGCATGCATGTTTTTTAACATAGGTGAATTGTTAACCTTGGAACACCTTGAACTCTAATGCAAAGTGTGCTTTGACTTAGTTATTGAATATTTTGAGCATGATATTGTCATGACTTGTGAAGTGTGCATATCTTAGTGAAGATTGTGTGAATTTTGTGATAGTCTTAAGAAGTCTCTAATACATGCTATAACTTAACTACATGCTCTTTGAGCCGTATGCCTAGACTACTTGCGAACATGAAATTTGCACAATTTGCTTCAGATCTTGATAAAGCTACTCAGAATCAATTAGCAAGATCCCAAAGGGGAGGTTTTCCGTATGGAGCTCTTGTCCGGTCTTGTTTCTCTTCCTGTGAGCTGCCCCGCGGGTCAAATATGTTAGATACCTGATATAGGCGATATTTGATACTTTGAGCCTTTCAAGTCTACCATGTAAAGAAAATCAATCACTAGTACCATTTTTGAGCTTTAATGCAAAAGAATGGTTGTATGCTAAGCATATAAATGACCCATATTCGACATTCTTTGACTAGCTTATCATCCTTCCCTAACAAGCCTAAATGTGATTTTAATCCACACCTTTGAAGAGAGTATGACGTGTTTCATTCACATGCACTTATGTATTCAATGATTCAAATGTTTGTGAGCTTCATTATCAAACGAATGAAATGCATGAAAGAAAAGTGATTGTGAGGGCCCAATCCTAATAATGCGATTAGTTATCACACAATTATAATTATAGCGTAAACAGCGAAAGATTTGTTTAACATTTAGTAACATGTGGCCCTAAAAATTTCGGCATGACCTCGTCGCACGAGAAACATACCACCAATACCAATAGTCAAAATATATATAGATACCATCAATTTCATCTCCATCAACACAAATCAAACTATGAAACACATATCCATACTGAGCAAAATAAACTAAATATATATAAACTCCCTACACTCCAGGGACACACCACTCGTACATATACGACTGGGATAAGAAGGAAAATAAACCTCTCAAGTGTGGCTCCCACTGGATGTGTACTCTCTGGGGTCCTGGCCACCTGTACTGCCTGCCATTGTCCACACACAAAGACAACAACAGCCCCCCCTGGGTGTGAGCAAAAGCCCAATATGGAACGATCATGGAATAAACATCATGTATCTATAAAATGATATATGAAATGAAATGCAATGCATGTCATGTCATGTCGGTATCATACACCCATCCGCTGGGTATCTCGGAGCCAATAAATGAAAGTCCAAATACTACATAGCTAAGCTCGAGCATGTCAAGCAAAGGAATGTCTATATGGTGCGTCGTCAAAGCGTCACCGCATCCCAGCTCTTGACATCAGATCATACCATACAGATGACGTCAGCAAGGCGCCACCTTATACCAGTCTCAATAATTAGGGATAATCCAGAGGATGAAGTTGGCAAACGCCACCAATCCCCATATCAACAAATCATAGCAATCATAAGGGCCATGAATCCCTATGCCTTTCAAGCCACTTAATGCCAGTCATAGCACCGTGTACAACCCTTATGATTGATCGAATCCAAAATAATAGGGTATCAAAGAATTGTAGCTCAACATGTATGACATGCATCGATGTATGTATAAAAACTGATGTGTGTTAACAAAACATTTATTTTCATACATCGATGCAATTATGAATGTCATGAATGCCACATAATTTAAATAAAATCACGTAGCCACATAATCTCACGTAATTCACAGACGTCAACAAATCATATATCAAATGATACAGATACATGTCGTATGTTACCCGATCGCAACATACCTTTCTTTCTCGATCTACAAGAGTACTTGAGCTTGTAGGGTCGAAGTAATCACTGTATATCAATATAAATTCACAATTCAATAAACCAATCATTAAAAATGGGTTATCAATTTTAGTCACAGCTTAACCAATTTAGGGTAATTAAATTGATGCGATTACATCATAATTTAATTTGCTAAATTATTTTTCACCAATTCAAATTATTATTCAACAATTATAGTCCAATTTAACTGGTAATTATTTTTCAAAGTGGGAAAAATCAGATATCAAATTTTACCCAAAATCGCACACAGTTCACGCACGCATTTATTACGATTCCGGCGAACTCCGGCGGCGGTAGAGGCGGTGAACGGTGTAGAAAGTTTCTTCCAGGTGCAAGGAAGAGATTCAGTGCTTTGGTTGCTTCCAATTCATAGTAGAATCGAACAAATCGAACCAAAAGCTCAGAAACCCTAACTCTCGCGACTCCGTTCGTTTCAGGGTAAAATCGAACACCTTTCCGAACATCAAAATTCGATTACCTGGTATGTAAATGTGGGCCGGAGAGTTGTGAACACAGTGGTAGGTCAGTCTCATCGGTAGGTGGTCGGACGGCTGCGAACGGAGCGGATAAGTACACGGTGGTCGGTGAATCGTGCGAGCAGTGTGTGTTTCGCACCTTTTAGTAGGTGTCCGCGATTCAGTGTGTGTTTTTACATGTTTTGTTATGTGTTTTACACCCTACACCGATATATATTAATTTTCGACCAATTATGAACATCGGGATGTCACCGGTGTACTGGTGCATGCGCATCACATGTACAATCCACACCTAACTTCATATCCTTATTTGAATCACAAAAATTAAATCTTTCGATTTAATGTAAATTTTATATTTATTAAATCATTTTAATAAAATTTCGGTGTTAATCCGAATATTCCAAAAATATATTTGTCATTCACCATATTCTGACCCGACTGTCATTTGACATGAAAAGGTCAATTTTCACTCTCATTAATTAGATTATATTCTCGTTAATTAATTTCCAACTAATTAACAAAATAATGTACAAATTGTACTTAATTCTTATTATCAAATATCGGGATATCACATTTACAAATGTTAAGTATGATATCGAGTTTTTATCAAAGATAATATTCCTCGTGTTTATTCTCAACCATATGATTGACATAAAATAAATCACATAATTGTTGAGAAGCTAAACCTGATTTCCGATAATACGATACGAGGGCCTTACAGGGATGCCTTGCGAAAATAGATAAAAACATGACTCCAATGGGAGCCAAAGTACAAAAGAGAAAAAAGATTGAAATATACCTCGCAAAAACATACAAGGTGTGAAAATGAACAAAGTTGAAAAAAATCATGGAAGAAGATAAGTTTTAATTGTGCATATCATCATACTCTCTTGTTTGATGCATCCTTACCCTTTCTTTCATAAGCCAATACCTAGGCCAAGCTACAAGCTAATAAATACCTACTTGATTTGTGTTTGCAAAGTAGCTAAGATAGTGGAGAAGATTGTGCAAGTGAGCTTATACTTGTGTTAGTGTATAACTTGAACTATTGTGGGCTTTGCATCTATTGGATCTATAACTTGTGCATGACACTTGTTTATGACCACACACGCACGTTCACTACTTTGTTGGGTATGAAATGTTTAGGGATTGGACTTGTTCCACTATTAACTTTTCACCCCTTTTCATTACTATGTATGTTTATAATTGTTGAGGCATAAAAGTGAGGACACGTTAGTTTGTTATAATACTATGACCCAAACAAAAATATTTTAGTTTTGTCTGATTTACTCGAGGTCGAGTAAAGATTAAGTATGGGGTATTTGATGTGACTAGAAATAGACACATCTATTGCGCTTAATTGTCTAAGATTTGGTATGTTTTGATGGATAACTCGTTACATATGCTACCTAATCATATAATTGTGTAAATGTAAGTGAAATCAAAGAAATCGAGATAACCAAGGGGAATAAAGATCAAGAAAAGCTTTGGAGATGATAAGGACTCAAGATAGATCAAGAAAAAAGGCTAAAAATGTAATTTTGGAGAAGAGATCGATCGCCAGAAGAATTTTGCTGAAAAAAATAAAGGAACGATCGACCGCTACCTTTATAGCGATCAATCGCCAGAGAGTCCGAGAAAAAGGAAATTTGATATTTTTACCATCTTGGATAGATTTTTACCTACTATATCCGATTCCCACCCTATTTGCACGATTTGGGGACCTTAAATCAGAGTGTATTTCATTATTTTAGAGGATTCCAACATAGTTTAGAGATTAGAATAAATTTTGCTCTCAACTTTTGTGAAGAAAGCTTTGAAGAACGAAGACGGAATTGACGCTCCGGAATCGTGCTTCCCTTTAGTAATTCTTTCTTTTGCTATTGATTTAATGTTTCTAGAATAGATTAGATAGTTTTTTATTTAATTATGCTAGGCTAAACATTTCTGATTCTTGGTTAAAGGAAGACAATACCTTGGATTTTATGTTTTTCATGAGATTGGTGTTCTTTTATTAATTTTTATTGAGTATCATGCGCTTTCCTGATTTTATGCCATGAATGTTATGTTTGATTGTTGGATCGGCCATCTAATGATTTTTACATGCAATCTAATGCTTGGCCTTTGAAGCAACTAAGATTAATAATTGTCTGCTGTTGGTGTTGTTAAATTCTTAGGAAAAAGACGTGACTAGATTAAACATAGACACTTGGATTATGTTGTCTATGTTTCATCATTCTTACTAGAATTGAAAGCTATTGTTAATATTAATCTTAACTGTTGTTGTTTTGATCGATATAATGATACGGGTTAATTTGGAACGCTTGGGCTATCTTAACTATGCATAAGGTAATAAAAGAGTTGAATCTCTAGTGATGAATATGCAAGTAAAAATTACATCTTTTGTGATAATCGATGATTGAATGCATAAATCCATGGTAAAGTCGTCTGAAAACCAAGAATCACTTTTCACATAATTTTAAATCACTTTAGTTTAATTTTGCTAATTAGTTTAATTCATAGATTTTGCTTAGTAGTAGGTAATCACTTTCGAAAAAAATCCCTTTTACTATATGGTTACATAATTGACACGAAAAATACATCCTTCCCTGTGGGATCGATCCCTACTCAAGCTACTACATATTTAGTGTTGTTAACTTGAGAAGGGTTAATTTGGGCGTACGCGATAAGCGCTACCACCCTCTCTACGTATACAGTGGCATAAACCATCGCTACGTATACAGCGGCATAATCCATCTCTACGTATACAACGGCATAATCCATCGCTACGTATACAACGGTAGAATTCCATCGCTACGTATACAACCGCATAAACCATCGCTACGTATACAACGACATAATTATGGACTCAAGAGGCGACTCACATGTATGTAGCACTTTGTTCCTTTCGGACTCAGGAGGTGACTCACATCACATGTAGCACTTTGTTCCCAAACTCATCGCTTCGACGTAACAGCGGCAAGTATTCCATATCACAATGCTCCTCGCTTCGTATTATCAGCGGCTCAATGATATCCCTCGCTTCGACATATCAGTGTCCCATGCTACGATATTACAGTGGCAAATACCCCGATTCATCGCTAATCGATATACCCGTAGTAGTACAATAATAATATCCAGCATTCATACATCCCCATAATAAATCAATTTCAATGTATGCATATACCTGCATCCTTATAATCATAAGGTAACCATACCTAGTCATCATCCGCCGTCACCTATTGACGACACCACAGTCTGCCATTCCATGTCCTCAGACAGTGCATCATGTTTCCCATTCCCTGATTTTCCTATAAAATTAGATTCCTTAGCACTTATTACATAAAGTGCATATCATTTCCATGAATACCATTCCCATCGTATTGCATAAGATCATGCAACCACAATGGTTAACAATAACATATTTCATTTATGATCTCATATCATAATATGCACATAAGTGATAAGTGTGATTTTTACACCTAATTTGATATAAGATTATGGGCGTTTTTGTAGTGATTCTTGGAAAATATTACTCCTTTTTGGTTTAGATTTGTATATTTCAGGAATCCAGGGCCAAATGCATAAAAGTGGAGGAAATAGGCTTAAAATGATGAAAAATGACCAAACTGAGCAAACCTGGAAAAGGAGGGGCAAAATCGTAATTTGCTGAAATAGAGGAAGCGACCGATCACCTCAAATGAGGTGACCGATCGCCTCGAGGCAGAATGTTATGGAGATCGATCGCCAATTACTACCGATCGATCGCCAGGACTCGAAAAATTAGGAATTTTGTTTCCATCTTGGTTATTTGGCGTCCAAACTTGGTGAAACTCTTCCTATCATAAAATGGATTATCATGGATGTTTTTGGGACTTTTTGGCTCATAATTGACCTACAATACACAGCCTCCATCACTCATCATCGACTCCAACCATCTATACACCATAAGCATTGAAGAGAAGACGCATCGGAAGAGACGGGACGACGGATCAACGCAAGGAGTCAACGCCTATCGTTATTTCTGGATTTCTAACTCTAGTTCTATATTTTCATTAGATTTTAATGTTTAGAATGTTGCAAAACAAGTTTATGCATTATTATTTGATGGAGATTGTTGGCTAGGTTTGTTGTCAAGACTTAGGGGATCGTTTGTATGAACCCATGATTTAAATTGAATGTTTTGATTGATTCTTATTTATCTAAGTGCATAGATCATTGTTCTTCATGCTTTTAAGGATTTGGCCATCCTTGAATGATATTAAATTACAATTGAGATCGAGAGATAAAATTGGAATTTGATATAGTGATTTATGCCGTGGATTTCAGACTGATATAGAGAGATAAAGTCAAATACATGTGTGATAGCAATAGATTTACCAAAATCGAAGGCTAGAAGTTTTCATAGATCAACTTACATTATTAATTGTTCAATAAGGGTATGAGAGTGGCTTATTGTTACGTTAGTATTAGATTTGTTATAGCCGGACCAAGGTATAACAAGTGAATTAGGAAAACTCGTCACCTTAGATTGTTTGAATTCGATTATTAACTAATAGGCGAATTGTGGGGGATTACATAGGTGAACCGAAGTCTTGATAATTGTTTCTTTTGATTATATTCTTATTCGTTCTTGTGTTTTTGGGTTGATATTGAGTTCATTAGTCAATTTAGTTAATTAATCACAACCAGTTATCGTAGACTAATTATAGTTATACTAGTGAAGTTTGCTACTTATTTCCTAGTCCTCGTGGGATCGACAATCCGTACTTTTCATATCATTATACTAAAACTTGACACAGTGCACTTGCGGTATAGAATCGCTACACTGGAATTAATTGTTTAAAATAATAGCGATCAAGTTTTTGGCGCCGTTGCCGGGGACTAGTTTTAATAATATCAAACGATATTAGTTGACTGTAGTTTAGTCATTTGTTTTTTTTATTTTTATTTTTCGACTTTTTTTCTCTTCTACCGTTTCTTTTTTTTTTGTTGATTGTTAGAGGGTACTATCTCTTTGTGCATGCTAAGGAGTAGCAACCCTACACTTGAGCCCTTTGATCCTGAGATTGAACGCACTTGTCAAAGGAGGCTAAGGCAAGCAAGTGCACATATGGGTAATACCGAGGAGATTCCGGTATCACAAGTTGCAAGATCACTCATGGACTACGCCCACCCTGCATTCCATATATCACTATCGAGTATCACGAGACCGACTATCCAGGCTAACAACTTCGAGATCAAGCCTGCTATCATACAGATGATCCAACATTCGGTCAAGTTTGGGGGAGCTGCTACAGATGATCCAAATGATCACATCTCCAACTTCTTGGAGATTTGTGATACATTCAAGCATAATGGCGTTACTGACGATGCCATCAGGTTACAATCCTGGTTACAATCGTTGCCCGCAGGATCCATTACCACGTGGGATGGAATGGCGCGGTTGTTCTTGTCAAAATTCTTTCCACCATCCAAGACGGCCAAGATGCGCAATGACATCACTAATTTTGCCCAATGTGATCCAGAGACACTATATGAGGCTTGGGAACGCTTCAAAGATCTACTGCGGAGATGCCCACATCATGGCCTCCCTATCTGGCTGCAGGTACAAACGTTTTCTAACGGTTTATTTTATGACAACCGTTCTATGATTGATGGAGCGTCAGGAGGAACTGTGATGAGGAAGACGCCGTAGGAGGCTTATACGCTATTGGAGGAGATGGCTGCTAATAGCTGTCAATGGCAGTCTGAAAGGAACGTGCCAAAGAAGCAAGTCGGAGTGCATCAAGTAAGTGAAGTCATTGCCATAGCTGCCCAATTGGAAGCGCTTAACAATAAGATGGATAGTTTGAGCATGCATGCAATGCAAGTTCAAACTGTTACATGCGAGCTTTGCCAAGGGGGACATCCGAGCACTGAATGCCATGTTGGTAACCCATTCATTACTACTAATGAAGCTGTTAATTTTGTAGGGAACCGACCACCACAGACCTACCCCTACCCAAATACGTACAATACTAGGCCGAGGAACTATCCCCAACCTCCACCGGGGTATGCACCAAAGCCAAGCATGGAGGAGCTGTTGACCAAGTTCATCACAGCGACGGAAACTAGATTCCAAAATCATGAGGCGTCGATTAAGAACTTGGAAGTCCAAGTGGGACAGTTAGCAAAAATCCTAGCCGGACGAGCACAAGGATCACTACCTACTGACACTGAGACTAACTCTAGGGAGCAAGTCCATGCAATCACTTTGAGGAGCGGAAAGGAGGTCGCTGAGAAGAAGGATGTGCACGTAGAGTTAAGAGGCGAGGCGAACATCAAACAAGAAGAAGGATGTGCACGTAGAGTTAAGTCTACTAAGACCTTTACACCCATCACACCTGCTAAGGTAGATATCCCACCCCCATTCCCCGCTGCGTATAAGAGAGCAAAGATTGATGCTAAATTTGCTAAATTTTTAGAATTGATTAAGAATCTTCATATTGAGATGCCTTTCATAGATGCTATTCGGCACATGTCGAATTATGCTAAGTTTTTAAAAGAGATTCTGTCAAAAAAGCGGAAACTGGGAGAGCATGAGATGATAAATTTAATCGAGGAGTGTTCTGCTGTCATTCAAAATGATTCACCTCCAAAGTTAAAGGATCCAGGGAGTTTCACTATACCTTGCAAAATCAATTCTAAATCTTTCAATAAATCTTTATGTGATTTGGGGTCAAGTGTTAATTTAATGCCGTTGTCTGTGTACAGGAAGCTGGGTTTAGGAGAGTTAAAGGCAATCAATGTCTCATTGCAGATGGCAGACAAGTCCATCAAGTACCCTCATGGGATAGTGGAGGATGTACCGGTCAAGGTTGACAAATTCACCATTCCGGTGGATTTCATGGTGCTAGACATAAAAGAGGAGGCAGACATGCCATTGATATTAGGAAGACCATTCCTAGCTACTGGAAGGGCATTGATAGATGTCCAAGAAGGGAACTTGATCCTCCGAGTAGGGGGGATCAAGTTACTTATGATATGTTCAAAGTTGTGAACACTACACGCACTGAGCACCGATGTTTTAGTGTTAGTATAATTGATGCGTAATCTGTTGATGCGATGTAGGTTAAGAGTGAGAAGAAGGTGGAGGACACATCGAATGGCCAATAAAGAAGAGGTAAATTTGGTGTAGGAGACTCGGTATTAATGAATAGGATAAAGATGAGATTTTTTCCATGGGAGTTTGACGCACCATGGGCTGGACCATTCAAAATTGTCGATGTTCTACCATTCAACACCTTCAAACTGAGAGATGACCATGGGAGACTATTCACTATGAAAGAACAGTGGTTACGACATTACCACATGGAGGATGTAAACTCTTCCTCCACTGGCCCTAGCGGCACTTGAGCGTAAACGGTAAAAAGTCCAGCTTGGGACTATAAATCAAGAACTCTTTCCTATCCTTTTGCTTTGTTTTTGGTTGTTTTGGTTTGTTTTTGTTTTGCTTTTGCTTTTGTTTTGATTATGGTGAGAAACTCCATGCGTGTTGTGACGCGTTCCAACACTACAACCCACGAGCTGGTGAGGAATTGGACAACGATCACTGACGGTCGTTGTCAGTGGTAAATGTTTTGTCCTATTTTCCATGCTTATATCATTGAGGACAATGCATGAATTAAGTGTGGGGGAGTGCATTTGTGATGACCAGGGATTATAGATGTTAATCCCGGAGTGTTAATAACCCCTAAAGTTGTTTTACGTGGCGATTTGGAGTTTAATCGCGGTGTTGGGCCTTCTGGGCTCGTATATTTGGGTAGTTGGGATCGTTGGATCCAGAGGTTGAGATTGTATTCTCATTTGGGTGAAAAACCTAAGAGTTGGGTTTTTGATGTGTCTCGGGATCTGGGGTGCTTTGTGTGGGCACCGGTAGGGGGTTTTGGAGTTAGAGAGAGAATTTTTGAAAACAGATGATTTTTAATGAATCATGATGTATTTGTGGGGCTATTAGTTTTTCGGGGTATTTTTGCTATAAATACCAGTTGAACCCGAGATTTAATTAAAAAAAATTCATTTCTCCTCCTTCAGCCGTCTCTCTCTCCCCGCCCGCGCCCATTCCCGATTTCCCCAGCCCCGCGGCTTCAGGCCGTGCGCCCGCCGCCGTCCGGCCGCCGTTCGGCGCGTGCGACCCGCCACCGGCTTCGTCTCGTCGAGGCGCAGCTATCCCCTCCGGCAATTGAGAGTTTGGTCGCGATTTGAGTTCGAATTTTGGCAGAATGCGTCGATCCCCAATTTCTAGGGTTCTTCGATTTTCGAACGATTTCTTTGCAATTTTCGATTGGGTAACCTTCCTTACCCCTTTTTCATGCTTCTCATGTATTTCCCTACCATTTTGTGATTTTTGGTTCGAATTTATTTTCGAATTTCGTAGGGTTTGGTTCGAAATTTGGGGGTTTTTGGCAAGGGGTGATGATTCTTGTTATTGATCGATTATTACATGTTTTAGATGTATTATGATGCTTAATTGTGTTCGAATTTAAAGAATTGGGTTCGAATTTAGGGCTTTGAATTCGAATTTTGGGGGTTTTGGCATTGTGGGGCGATTATTCATGTTGTTGATTGATTAATTCATATTTTAGATGAATTATGGTATTTAATTGGGTTCGAATTGTGGAGTGACGGTTCGAAAATTTTAGGGGAGTTCTTGAGCATTTTTCGTTGATGTCTCATTTGTTTCCCTCCCTGCATGTGCTCCACCCCGAGTATTTTAAATGGTTAATTGTCGTGTGTTGACAATTTTTTGAGGGTTATGGATGTGCTTGAGCATGGGTTACATGTTCGTAAATAATTGTGAATTATTTATCGTGTTAGCACATCGTTCCTCGGGGCATGGAACTCGAGCAAGGTTTGGCTCGGACTTCGGAGATTTAAGGTACGTGCGATGTACGAGCATTACTATATATTAGAGCATTTGTGAAATGCATAATGTATTTTGATTTCATTGAATAATTGTGCATGAGGTTATATATATGTGTTGAGAAGCTATGAAGCGACCTAATCTTGATATCGCCGCCACGAGCGTGCGTGACACTAGATTAGTATAACTCTCATAAGGTATATGGGCTATCGGATGTATATGACCATTCTAGGGCATTGAGATGCATGAGAATGATCGTGGGATCATGTATTCATTATAAGACATTTGAGATGTCTAAGTATAATGGAAAATTGGTAAAATATATGCTAGGCATTTGAGCTATCTGTGATTGATAGCTAGGTTGTGAAATCAGTATTAGATATTGAGATATCTATATTTGCATGTATAATGAATTGGGAATCACTATCTATTGATACTCGAGAATTAGGCATGCGATGAGTTAATCAATGTGTTGATTTACTGATTTTTGAGATTTGATGAGTTTGATGATTGTGAGAACAGGGACAGTACACGGAATCCCGGATGAGGATGTTGCCATCCAGGGAGTATCATTTAAAATTCATTAGTATTTACTTTTGTTGTAAATTATGAATTTGATTATTGTGATTATGGGATTTTGTGTATTGGTATGCTCACCCCGTTGGGGGCTGTCTCTGTTGGGGCAGGTGAACAGGTACATCGATGGCTTTGGAGTTGAGCTCGAGCTGTTGATTGGATTTACTCCCAGGATCGTGGTACCAGGGCTTGATGGAGCACGGTATCGTATAGAGTACCTATATACACCTGAGGGTTATATACATATTCATGATGCTCGCATGTGAGCACGATTATACTTGTATATGGATTGTATATAAAGGCATGAGCCTTTCTCTCTTTCATTTGATGTTGCATGCAATTAGAGGTAGAATTGCTAAATGATATGAGAGTCATTGGTGTATTATGTGGGTGTTGAAACCCACTTTTGTCGTCATATGTGTGGTGTCTTCCCTGGCTGGGATTTACTTGATATTGCTGTATACTGATGAGTATTATGTTTTCCCTGGCCGGGAATTATGTTATGTGTTGTGTTTTTATTTCGGGATAGCTCTATTTATGGGGAGACTCTGCCCAAATTTTTATAAAAGTCCACAATGTAAAAAGTGGCACAAAGGGGATGGTAATGGGCGAACTTTATGAATCCATTTGTTGTTAGGCTGATGATCTTATAACATTGGGTATTAAAGAAAATTTTGTAATTGCCATTCAATGGTAAAGTATCAACTGAGCTTCCCGATTGACTTTTTATTGAAAGCATGTGCACATAATGATTAATACACTAATCAAGGGTTAAGTATACGGGGTCCTTACATTAGTGGTATCAGAGCAGTGGTTGCTCATTGGGGCTGTTGAGGGCCTAGGAAGTTATTGATAGCACATATTTATGCATGATGGCATTAATGTTATACGACATAACGAATTGTTTATGTGCTTTTATAATATGAAAAGTGGTATTGCTAACCATTGTGGTTGCAGGAATCGTATGGAACACGATAGGATGGCATTAATAGTGATGTCTAGCACTCTATATGTTACGTGCCAAGGAATCTGATTTTGGTAAGAAAATCAGGGAAAAGAAAGATATGATGTATTGTCTGAGGACAGACTGGGTAGACAACCGACAGTGGAATACTTCGGTATGGTCTCAATTGTTATTGAATATACTAATGCGTTTGTTCATGTAATGTTCAAGCAAGGTGTGACATCCCCGAAATGGTTAATTGCTATTTGGCTTTAAATTATGTTTACATGATTAATTATGTGGTAATTGATTATGTGTTGGGATTTATTTACCTTATGGAAAATGCATGGTCATATGGAAAGGGTTGACCCGGGGTTGCATTTTAGGGTACATGTGGTGCATGTTGGGTAAATATTATTGGAAGCATGATTTATTTGCATTGGTTAGCAATTAATTGGAAATCATGTGTTTATTTGATATTTAGTGCATTTTGAGTAAATGCTTTGAAAAATATCATGTTGGGGTGTTTTATACACCATGGAATTATTTTGGGTATACCTTTAATTAAATTAACCCAATCCCCCTTTTATCCCCAACCCCACTCTTTTAACCTCATTCTTACTTTACCAAATCAAAACCACAAACCCTTCCCTTCTCCAAATTTTCGAGCTCAAGCCTTGGGTGGAAGAGGAACCTTGCAAAAATCTTGATTTGTGGAGCATATTGGGTGATTTGAGATCCCCAAGAGGTATGGGTACCTCATGCTTTAATTTTGTGAAGTTTTGTTTGAGTTTGGTTTGATTTTGAAGGGTTTTAAAATGGGTTTTGTTGGGTTGTTGTGGTTTTGGTTAAAGGTGGGATTTATGGTTGTGTTAAGGTGTATTTTGATGGTTTATGTTGTTATTTGAGTTGTTGGTTTGTTGGTTAAGAGTAGGAATGGGTTGGAATGGTTTTGAGATGCAAAAATGGAGGATTTTCGGGTTACAGGGGATGGCGATCGATCGCCCATTCCAGGCGATCGATCGCGCCCAGGCAGTAGGCTTTTCAAGCCTTTGGCGATCGATCGCCACTCTTGGGCGATCGATCGGCGGGTCTGGCGATCGATCGCGCCAGGGGTGGCGATCGATCGCCGAAGGGTGCAATTTTATTTTTTCGGACAGTGGGTATTGGCGATCGATCGCCGTGAGGGGCGATCGATCGCGAAAGCCAAAATATGGTTTTTTTGGATATTTTTGTGGGATTTTTGGTATTGGACTATTATTGGGTTCTAATATTGGTATTTGTGAATATGTAGAACCAACCCAGGTGGCAACACAGCCGAGGAATTGAAGTCCTACCATATTCCACTTTTGGAAAGGTACGTAGTGGACGTACGGGCACCCAACGGTAACATGTATTTTATATGCTCATTGTTTATGCATTGTGGATGCGAGTATATATGTGGTATTGCATTGTGGATGCATATACATGTTGATTTATGCCATATGAGGTATTGCATAGTGGATGCATATACATGGTAATTTATGCATATTGATGTTAGATGCATACTATGATTATTGGATGCACATCCCATGAGTCGTGGTCATCCTTTGATGATTTTAATGCTTGCCGCTTTTGTATTGGTTCCGCTAAATGTGAAGCGAGGGGTGGGAGCGCCGCATGTCACATTTGAGCGTGGTTGTCATATGGGGCGAGGAAAGGATATTTGCCGCTCTCTGTGAAGCGAGGGGTGGGAGCGCCGCATGTCCATTGTAGCGAGGTTATCCTATGCCGCCCATATGAATATAAGCGAGGGGCATTAAAATACACTGTGATGGACAGACTAGGGAATGGTGACCAATATGTGGTACAGTTGAGATGGTATATGATGTCATGACATGTTTTGGCCATTAAAAATAATCTGTTGATTATACTCATGAGTTATGGTACAGGGACAACCAAACGGGAAGCGTTTGAAATGCATGGGGAAAACAGGAAGTGTTTTATATTGATTATGCATTTACGCTTTATCTTCATATTGTGTTGAATATGAATGATTATTATTGCTCATGTTTGGGGGTTGTCCTTGTAGGTACCTTTTTGGCATGATAGATGGACTTGAACGGGTTGAGGTGGTGAGCTTATGAAGCATTCTTTTGAGGCAGAAAGGACAGGATTATTTTTGATAGTATCTACTCTAGGAGTAGTATAAAACTATAGTTGAACATTCATTGATTGGAATGTAATTAATCCTTTTTGGTAGTCCTTATTTTGGCATGTAAAGGCTTAAGCTCATAGACTCAACTTGTTTACTCTACTCTGATCATTTATTTAGCTCTATTATGCCTTTATTCCGCACTTAAGGATTAGGGTCCTTACATTAGTGGTATCAGAGCAGTGGTTAGAGAACCCGGGAACGAGTGAAGGGTAGCCTTAGCATGGTTGGCTAGGTGCTTACATTTGGAGCATGTTTATGCATGTGGTGCATAGTATTGTATATCCTGTTATACTAACATGCTTATATCACTCTTGTTATCTAACGACATGTTATATATTGTTTTGGATTGTTGTTAACATTTGTGTTACAGCATGGCTGCTAATGAGGAAGTCGGAGATGTTGGGAGTGTAAATGCGAGTATTGGACAAGCTAATCCTCTACCTCCACCGGCTGTAGGGATGGAACCAGTAGTTCAGTTATTGCTACCGGGTGAGATTAGCTTGACGCAGTTTCTGTCTTATCATCCGCCCCGGTTTGAGGGGACAGAGTCCGGAGAAGAGGCTGAAGAGTGGTTAGAGAGACTTGAACAGATCTTTGTATCGGCTCCGTGTGCTATTACTGCTTGGCTGAGGCTGGCGGAGTTCCAGTTGGCTAAGAAACCATTGATGTGGTGGAGGAGCACAGTGATGGAGATGAGAGCACTGGGTGCTGTGATTGACTGGACGCTCTTCAGGACCAGGTTCTTGAACCGATACTTCTCCGCGGCAGCAAGGCAGACAAAAGAGGATGAATTTACCAATCTGAGGCAAGGGAACACGACAGTGGCAGACTATGCCACACAGTACTCATCACTACTTAGGTATGTCCCCCATATTGCCTCTGATGGACGCGCCAAGATGAGAAATTTCATGAAAGGACTGCGACCGGAGCTCTATGACCGGGTTATTATCAATAACCCAACTTCTTTTGATGATGCTCTCACAAGAGCGGAGCTTGCTGAGCTTGGCGTGGGAGCTTATGCCATGCCACCACCGGTACCGCAACAGAGGCAGACTAGTGACAGTTTGAGGCCTCGGGGTGAGCCATTTAAACCCCGTGGTGCCTCTTCATCTTCACGGTATGGTGGAAAGAAATATTTTGGTCAGAAACAGGATGGCAAGAAAGGAAATTGGTCCGCCAGTCGAGGATCTTCACAAGGGGATAGGCCGGGAGAGCCGAGGTGCAACAACTGTGGAGGACCACATTCTTCAAACAAGTGTCCTGCATGCTATGTCTGTGGCAAGATGGGCCACATTGCTCGGTATTGTCCCACCAGGGGAGGCCAGTCAGAGTATCAGGGCAACAGGCCAAGGTTTGAGGACAGGACAGTGCAGCAGAGACAACAGTTTGGGCCTCGTCCATCGGGAGGTCAGACAGTGGGACCACCCCAGGGGCAAGTATATGCACTGACCAGGGAGCAGGCTCAGGCAGCTCCAGAGGAGGTGATTGCCGGTACGTGTCATTTATTTACGTACCCTGCTTTTGTTTTGATAGATACAGGTGCCTCCCATTCCTTTGTGTCTGTGGGATTTGTGGAAAGACACCATATGCGCACGTCTCCTTTGCCCACGCCTCTATTGGTCTCGACACCCACTGGAAGAAACGTCGTTGCTGATCAGTTTTTGGCAGATAGCCTCATTTATTTTGAGGGCAACGAGTTGAGATCAGACTTGATTGTGCTGGGTATGTCAGACTTTGACTGCATCTTGGGAATTGATGTTCTGAACAGATATCAGGCAGTGGTAGATTGCCGGCAGAGAACAGTGAAGTTCAGACCTGAGTTGGGCAGTCAGTGGACTTTCTTTGGCAGCGGGTCTCGTGCGAAGATTCCGTTGATTTCAGCGATCAAGATGTCTCAGCTGTTGGAACGTGGGCACACGGGCTATCTTATTTATGCCGTGGACACGTCTGGAAAGAGTAAGGAACTGAGAGTTGAGGATGTACCAGTTGTGGCAGAATTTGCTGATGTATTTCCAGAAGAGATCCCAGGATTTCCACCGGCCAGGGAAGTTGAATTTGGGATCGAGCTGTTACCAGGGACATCCGCTATCTCTCGTGCACCTTATAGGATGGCACCGGCTGAGTTGAGAGAGTTGAAAGAACAGTTGCAGGATCTCTTGGACAAGGGGTATATACGCCCGAGCGTGTCGCCATGGGGCGCACCAGTTCTCTTTGTGAAGAAGAAGGACGGTTCGATGCGGCTGTGCATCGATTACCGGCAACTGAACAAGGCTACAGTGAAGAACAAGTATCCTCTCCCAAGGATAGATGACTTGTTTGATCAGTTGCAAGGTACCAGGGTGTATAGCAAGATTGATTTGAGATCCGGGTATCATCAGATTCGGGTCAGAGAGGAAGATGTGCAAAAGACAGCGTTCCGGACTCGATACGGGCATTATGAGTTCTTGGTGATGCCGTTCGGTGTGACGAACGCCCCGGCCGTCTTTATGAGTCTGATGAACAGAGTGTTTCAGCCGTATCTTGATCAGTTCGTCATCGTGTTCATTGACGATATTCTTATCTACTCCCGGAGTGAGGAGGAGCATGTGAAACACTTGAGGACAGTGCTTCAGATTCTTAGAGAGCACCAGTTGTATGCTAAGCTCAGTAAGTGCGAGTTTTGGCTGAGCAGTGTAGTGTTTCTGGGGCATGTCATTTCGAGCAGCGGGATATCAGTGGACCCCAAGAAGATTGAGGCTGTGCTGGAGTGGGCTGCCCCCACTTCTGTGCCTGAGATCCGGAGTTTTCTTGGTTTGGCCGGGTATTATCGGCGCTTTGTTGAGGGCTTTTCGAAGATTGCCAAGCCGCTGACTCAGTTGACTCAGAAGGGTGTGCCTTTCTGTTGGTCAGAAGCTTGCGAGGAGAGCTTCCAGGAGTTGAAGCACCGGTTGACGACGGCGCCAGTGTTAGTGATCCCGACGGAGAACTCCAGATTTGTTCTGTATACTGATGCATCACTGCAGGGCCTTGGATGTGTTCTGATGCAAGATAAGCATGTGGTAGCTTATGCATCTAGGCAGTTGAAGCCGCATGAGACCCGATATCCAGTTCATGACTTGGAATTGGCGGCTATCATCTTCGCCCTGAAGATCTGGAGGCATTACTTATATGGCACTTCATTCACCATATACACGGATCACAAGAGCCTCAAGTTTCTATTTACTCAGGCGGAACTGAATATGAGGCAGAGGAGATGGATGGACCTACTCAAGGACTATGATTGCGAGATTGAGTACCATCCGGGGAAAGCCAATTTGACAGCAGACGCTTTGAGCCGGAAAGTGAGGAGTTCTGCTGAGGACGTCATCCATTTGTCAGCGATGATGACCTCCTATTGTCATCTCGGCTATGATTTTGATACAGATGCATCACCAGTGTATGTCTCTACCTTATTAGCTGAGCCAGATATTTATGAGAATATCAGGAGAGCTCAGAGATCCGATGCTGAGGTTCAGAGATGGTTATCTATAGTGCATCTTGGTCAGCCGACGAAGTTCAGAGTGGCCGACGACGGATCTTTGAGATTGGGTAACCGCTGGGTAGTTCCGAGTATGCCGGAGTTGCGTAACGGAATCTTGGAGCGAGCTCACAGTAGTAGACTTAGCATCCACCCAGGCGGGAAGAAGATGTACAGAGATCTGTGTGGTCAGTTTTGGTGGAAGAGAATGAAGTCTGATGTCGTCGCTTTTGTGAAGAGGTGTCTGATCTGCCAGCAGGTTAAGGCAGAGAGGCAGAGACCTGGCGGCGAATTGAGGAGCTTGGAGATACCGAAGTGGAAGTGGGAGCACATTTCCATGGACTTCGTGACTCATTTACCGAGGAGTGCTTCAGGCTTCGATGCTATTTGGGTGATTGTGGACAGATTGACCAAGGTAGCCCACTTTATCCCCTATAGCATGACCTTTACGTTTTTGAGGATGGCGCAGTTGTATATTAGAGATGTGGTGAGATTGCATGGGATTCCCGTTTCTATTGTGTCAGATCGAGATCCGCGATTCACATCTCATTTCTGGGAAGGCCTTCAGTCAGCTTTGGGAACTGAGGTCAGATTGAGCACTGCTTATCATCCTCAGACGGATGGCCAGACCGAGCGCACTATTCAGACGCTCGAGGACATGTTGAGAGCTTGTGTATTGGAGTTTGATGCCTCTTGGCAGGATTCAGTGCCTTTGGTAGAGTTTTCGTATAACAATAGCTACCAGGCGAGTATTCAGATGGCTCCGTTTGAAGCTCTTTATGGCAGACGATGTAGATCGCCCTTGTGTTGGGATGATTTGGACAGTAGATCAGTCGGAGGGCCTGAGTTGATCCGGGAAATGGAAGAGAAGATAAAGACTATAAGGCAGAAAATGAAAGCAGCCCAAGACAGACAGGCAGCTTATGCGAATAAACGGCGGAGACCGTTAGAGTTTCAGTTGGGAGATAAGGTCTTTTTGAAGATCTCGCCTTTCAGAGGCATTGTGCGGTTTGGGATGCGCGGGAAACTGTCTCCGAGGTTTGTGGGACCGTACGAGATTTTGCAGCGCATTGGCACATTGGCTTACCGACTGGCTCTGCCGCCTTCTTTATCGGGTATACATGATGTGTTTCATGTATCGATGCTGCGGAAGTATGAGCCGGATCCGTCTCACGTATTGCAGCCTTCCGAAGTTCAGTTAGAGTCAGATATATCTTATGTGGAACGACCTGTTAGAATTCTGGACAGAGCAGACCGTAGACTCCGGAACAAAGTGATACCGATGATCAAAGTTCAGTGGGATCGCAGGGGTGTCGAGGAGGCTACGTGGGAGACGGAGCAGCATATGGTGCAGCACTACCCGGAACTATTCTCTGGTATGAGTTTATGTTTAGTTTCTGTTGGGGTAAGTGCATGTGATTTCGGGGACGAAATCTTATAAGTAGGGGAGTATTGTGACATCCCCGAAATGGTTAATTGCTATTTGGCTTTAAATTATGTTTACATGATTAATTATGTGGTAATTGATTATGTGTTGGGATTTATTTACCTTATGGAAAATGCATGGTCATATGGAAAGGGTTGACCCGGGGTTGCATTTTAGGGTACATGTGGTGCATGTTGGGTAAATATTATTGGAAGCATGATTTATTTGCATTGGTTAGCAATTAATTGGAAATCATGTGTTTATTTGATATTTGGTGCATTTTGAGTAAATGCTTTGAAAAATATCATGTTGGGGTGTTTTATACACCATGGAATTATTTTGGGTATACCTTTAATTAAATTAACCCAATCCCCCTTTTATCCCCAACCCCACTCTTTTAACCTCATTCTTACTTTACCAAATCAAAACCACAAACCCTTCCCTTCTCCAAATTTTCGAGCTCAAGCCTTGGGTGGAAGAGGAACCTTGCAAAAATCTTGATTTGTGGAGCATATTGGGTGATTTGAGATCCCCAAGAGGTATGGGTACCTCATGCTTTAATTTTGTGAAGTTTTGTTTGAGTTTGGTTTGATTTTGAAGGGTTTTAAAATGGGTTTTGTTGGGTTGTTGTGGTTTTGGTTAAAGGTGGGATTTATGGTTGTGTTAAGGTGTATTTTGATGGTTTATGTTGTTATTTGAGTTGTTGGTTTGTTGGTTAAGAGTAGGAATGGGTTGGAATGGTTTTGAGATGCAAAAATGGAGGATTTTCGGGTTACAGGGGATGGCGATCGATCGCCCATTCCAGGCGATCGATCGCGCCCAGGCAGTAGGCTTTTCAAGCCTTTGGCGATCGATCGCCACTCTTGGGCGATCGATCGGCGGGTCTGGCGATCGATCGCGCCAGGGGTGGCGATCGATCGCCGAAGGGTGCAATTTTATTTTTTCGGAC
Source organism: Haberlea rhodopensis (assembly GCA_907163345.1). Taxonomy (NCBI): domain Eukaryota; kingdom Viridiplantae; phylum Streptophyta; class Magnoliopsida; order Lamiales; family Gesneriaceae; genus Haberlea; species Haberlea rhodopensis. The sequence continues at coordinate 10,346,367 of CAJQUN010000015.1, forward strand.
AGTGGGTATTGGCGATCGATCGCCGTGAGGGGCGATCGATCGCGAAAGCCAAAATATGGTTTTTTTGGATATTTTTGTGGGATTTTTGGTATTGGACTATTATTGGGTTCTAATATTGGTATTTGTGAATATGTAGAACCAACCCAGGTGGCAACACAGCCGAGGAATTGAAGTCCTACCATATTCCACTTTTGGAAAGGTACGTAGTGGACGTACGGGCACCCAACGGTAACATGTATTTTATATGCTCATTGTTTATGCATTGTGGATGCGAGTATATATGTGGTATTGCATTGTGGATGCATATACATGTTGATTTATGCCATATGAGGTATTGCATAGTGGATGCATATACATGGTAATTTATGCATATTGATGTTAGATGCATACTATGATTATTGGATGCACATCCCATGAGTCGTGGTCATCCTTTGATGATTTTAATGCTTGCCGCTTTTGTATTGGTTCCGCTAAATGTGAAGCGAGGGGTGGGAGCGCCGCATGTCACATTTGAGCGTGGTTGTCATATGGGGCGAGGAAAGGATATTTGCCGCTCTCTGTGAAGCGAGGGGTGGGAGCGCCGCATGTCCATTGTAGCGAGGTTATCCTATGCCGCCCATATGAATATAAGCGAGGGGCATTAAAATACACTGTGATGGACGGACTAGGGAATGGTGACCAATATGTGGTACAGTTGAGATGGTATATGATGTCATAACATGTTTTGGCCATTAAAAATAATCTGTTGATTATACTCATGAGTTATGGTACAGGGACAACCAAACGGGAAGCGTTTGAAATGCATGGGGAAAACAGGAAGTGTTTTATATTGATTATGCATTTACGCTTTATCTTCATATTGTGTTGAATATGAATGATTATTATTGCTCATGTTTGGGGGTTGTCCTTGTAGGTACCTTTTTGGCATGATAGATGGACTTGAACGGGTTGAGGTGGTGAGCTTATGAAGCATTCTTTTGAGGCAGAAAGGACAGGATTATTTTTGATAGTATCTACTCTAGGAGTAGTATAAAACTATAGTTGAACATTCATTGATTGGAATGTAATTAATCCTTTTTGGTAGTCCTTATTTTGGCATGTAAAGGCTTAAGCTCATAGACTCAACTTGTTTACTCTACTCTGATCATTTATTTAGCTCTATTATGCCTTTATTCCGCACTTAAGGATTAGGGTCCTTACACAAGGAAGGTACGTAAGAAACGTACGGGCATCGGACGGTAAACCATACTTCTATACTATGATTATGCAATGATTGCACAAGTATATATGATGTTATGATGATGATTATGATAAGTAAGTTTATGATGATGTTTATGATGAGTAAAGATGATATGATGTTTATGATGAGTAGAGATGATATGATGTTTATGATGATGATTATGATAAGTAAGTTTATGATGATGATTATGATAAGTAAGTTTATGATGATGATGTTTATGATGAGTAAAGATGATATGATGTTTATGATGATGATTATGATGAATAAGTTTATAATGATGATGTTTATATGATGTTTATATAATGATACGATGTTATTTGTGGTAAGATGCCACGGGGTAAGATGCCCCACATGGTAAGAGGCCATGCGTATTATTATGTGGTAAGATGCCACGGGGTAAGATGTCCCACATGGTAAGAGGCCATGCGATGTTATTTGTGGTAAGATGCCACGGGGTAAGATGCCCCACATGGTAAGAGGCCATGCGATGTTATTTGTGGTAAGATACCACGGGGTAAGATGCCCCTAGGGTAAGAAGCCATACGATATTATTATGTGGTAAGATGCCATAAGATGTTATGACACTATGATGTTAATCAATTACGTTAAGATCTAATGATTATGATGATTAGCGATGGTTCATTCCGCTGTGTCGATGATGATGATTCATCTCTTTGTGATTATTGGCGATGACTTATGCCGCCGGATATGTTGATAGCGATGCCTCATTCCGCTATTATGTGGATTTACGATGACTCATTCTTTTATGAGGATTGACGATGATTTATGCCGCCAGATATGTTGATAGCGATGCCTCATTCCGCTATTATGTGGATTTACGATGACTCATTCTTTTATGAGGATTGGCGATGATTTATGCCGCCGGATATGTTGATAGCGATGCCCCATTCCGCTATTATGTGGATTTACGATGACTCATTCTTTTATGAGGATTGGCGATGATTAGTGCCGCCGGATATGTTGATAGCGATGCCTCTTTCCGCTATTATGTGGACGATGATTCATGCTCAGGTGTATAGCGAGGTTTCATGCCACTTATTATATGACGAGGTATCATGCCGTCGATTCTATAGCGATGGATTATGCCGCTATGTACTCAGCACAGGATTATGCCGCCTTCGAGCGATGAGTGCTGATTTCGCACTATTATCGAGCGACGGAGACAGGTATGCCGCTATCTTGTTAGCAATGATGTATGGGATATTGCTATTCTATTAGCATTATTATAGCTGGCATGCGTTGATATGCATGTTTTATTTTGACTATTTTACTAGCATGATGATGGATGACATACGTTGATGTACATGGACCGTCACGAGTTGACTAGGTCATTTAGATGTCATTGTTGACATGTATCGTCACTAGATGACGATGACGATGGTGTAGGAGATGTCTTACTAGACATGCATCATCGTTACGATGAACAATGCGTTGAGTATACGTATTTAGTTATATGCCTTGGGTGCCAGTGCCGAGCACAAGGTGGTGTCTACGTTACCGGTCGACGTGACCCTATACCGAGCGGGCTGCTCGAGAAATGGATGGACGCGTTGTACATGTGATTGTACCGCAGCATATGATTGAGGTGATCATATTACGAGTGGTGGTACCCTTGGGGTATGCTCGTTGGAATGGTTTTTGGCCATGTAATTTGACGACAGGAGTAATCATGGAGGAAATTACTCGCTTTCTGTCGATATGACATGTGGTAGACATGGTCACACCACCATTAGTATTTACTTTTGTTGTAAATTATGAATTTGATTATTGTGATTATGGGATTTTGTGTATTGGTATGCTCACCCCGTTGGGGGCTGTCTCTGTTGGGGCAGGTGAACAGGTACATCGATGGCTTTGGAGTTGAGCTCGAGCTGTTGATTGGATTTACTCCCAGGATCGTGGTACCAGGGCTTGATGGAGCACGGTATCGTATAGAGTACCTATATACACCTGAGGGTTATATACATATTCATGATGCTCGCATGTGAGCACGATTATACTTGTATATGGATTGTATATAAAGGCATGAGCCTTTCTCTCTTTCATTTGATGTTGCATGCAATTAGAGGTAGAATTGCTAAATGATATGAGAGTCATTGGTGTATTATGTGGGTGTTGAAACCCACTTTTGTCGTCATATGTGTGGTGTCTTCCCTGGCTGGGAATTTACTTGGCATTGCTGCATTCTGATGAGTATTATGTTTTCCCTGGCCGGGAATTATGTTATGTGTTGTGCTTTTATTTCGGGATAGCTCTATTTATGGGGAGACTCTGCCCAAATTTTTATAAAAGTCCACAATGTAAAAAGTGGCACAAAAGGGATGGTAATGGGCGAACTTTATGAGTCTATTTGTTGTTAGGCTGATGATCTTATAACATTGAGTGTTAATGGAAATTTTGTAATTGCCATGCAATGATAAAGTATCATCTGAGCTTCCCGATTGACTTTTTATTGAAAGCATGTGCCACACATAGTGGTTAATACACTAATCAGGGGTTAAGGGCTACGGGGGTCCTTACATTAGTGGTATCAGAGCAGTGGTTGCTCATTGGGGCTGTTAAGGGCCAAGGAAGTTGTGGATAGCACATATTTATGCATGATGGCATTAATGTTGTACGACATAACTAATTGTTTATGTGCTTTTATGATATGAAAAGCGGTATTGCTAACCATTGTGGTTGCAGGAATTGTGTGGAACACGATAGGATGGCATTAATAGTGATGTCTGGCACTCCGTGTGTTACGTGCCAAGGAATCTGATTTTGTAAGAGAATCAGGTAAAGGGATATTTCCGAGGTAACATGTCTTGGTATACGTATTGACTTGCAAGTGGTTGCATATATGCATTGGATGTTTGATGCATAGCGTATATGGCTATTGTTGCTAACCATGATGGTTGCAGGTTACAGGAAATATGGAGTATAAAAAGGAATGATGATTATACATTCCAGGAGTCTTGCTTATCACAGTGAGAATTTTTATACTTACGCTTGACCGCTAAAAATGTGGAGCGGGAGGGGGGAGGCTCGCTTGCACATGGAGGCGGGGTATTCCATACGAAGCGAGGATGAGATACCGCTTGTATGAAGAAGCTTATGCTTATACCGCTAAAAATGTGGAGCGGGAGGGGGGAGGCTCGCTTGCACATGGAGGCGGGGTATGCCATACGAAGCGAGGATGAGATACCGCTTGTATGAAGAAGCGAGGATGAGATGTCGCTTGTTAGGATGATGATTCATTCCTTTGTGATGACACGGATGATAGCGGTGATGTATTCCGCTGTGTCGAGGATGATGATTCATTCCTTTGTGATGACACGGATGATAGCGGTGATGTATTCCGCTGTGTCGATGATGATGATTCATCTCTTGTGATTATTGGCGATGGTTTATACCGCCGGACACGGATGATAGCGGTGATGTATTCCGCTGTGTCGATTTATATTCATTTCTTTATGAGGACACGGATGATAGCGGTGATGTGTTCCGCTGTGTCGATTTATATTCATTTCTTTATGAGGACACGGATGATAGCGGTGATGTATTCCGCTGTGTCGATCTATATTCAGTTCTTTATGAGGACACGGATGATAGTGGTGATGTATTCCGCTGTGTCGATTTGTGATGACTCATTTCTTTTATGAGGATTGGCGATGATTCGTGCCGCCGTATATGTTGATAGCGATGCCTCTTTCCGCTATTATGTGGACGATGATTCATGCTCAGGTGTATAGCGAGGTTTCATGCCACTTATTATATGACGAGGTATCATGCCGTCGATTCTATAGCGATGGATTGTGCCGCTATGTATTCAGCACAGGATTTTGCCGCCTTCGAGCGATGGGTGCTGATTACGCACTATTATTGAGCAACGGAGATAGGTATGCCGCTATATGTTAGCGATGAGGTATGAGATATTGCTATTTTATTAGCATTATTGTAGCTGGCATGCGTTGATATACATGTTTTATTATGCCTATTTTACTAGCATGATGGTGGATGACATACGCGGATGTACATGGACCGTCACGAGTTGACTGGGTTGCTTAGATGTCGTTGTTGACATGTATCGTCACTAGTTGACAATGCCTTAGATGCCATGACTTGGCATGTGTCGTCACGGGATGACGATGACGATGGTGTAGGAGATGTCTTATTAGACATACATCATCGTTACGATGAACAATGCGTTGAGTATACGTATTCAGTGGTATGCCTTGGGTGCCAGTACCGAGCACAAGGTGGTGTGTGCGTCACTGATTGACGTGACCCTTATACCGAGCGGGTTGCTCGAGGAATGGATGGATGCACTGTACATGTGATTGTACCACAGCTTATGTTTGGGGTGATCATATTACGAGTGATGATACCCTTGGGTATGCTCGTTGGTTTGGCTAGGGCCAAGTGATTGGTGGTAAGAGTAGTCATTGAGGAAACTACTCGCTTGTGTTGTGATATAGGGTAGACATGGTTACACCCACCCTGAGGGTGTGTGATAAGTCTTAACGGATTATGATTGCATCATAAGTGAGCAAGGACACCGGGTTGTCCATTGTGCTTGGTATTTTAGAGATATGTTGGGCGATGACCCATTACTCTAACGGTTTGTACGGTATGGCATAGGAGACAGCACTTTGCTAGCCAGATATCGTAGTGATGATATAGTGTGCTTGTTGGAGCCATGATACTGCACGTTGGAACCGAGTTTGGTGAATCGTATGATGATACATTGAAGACTTTTGGCAGGCTTTTGATTGTCCATTTGTAGCATGATGTTTGAGGCATGTGACCCCCCATGAGAACGTTTATACGTGTTTTGTTTTGAGGGACTTGTCTGGGACAGCTCATAATGTTGAAGTACCAACAAGAGAGTCATCAAGTCGTTGTTGACTCGATCTGGGGAACCCGTGTATTTGGGATACAATGGGTGTTATTGTATCCAGTTTTTCCGAACGGTGGTTCGAGACTAGTGGATCTCGAGTTCGATAGCACTTCCCTTGTGGGGAAGGAGGTAGTATTATACCTATTTGGAATCTTTGAAAGATTCGGTAAGTTAGTACGTGTGGTGTTGATTTTGGGAATCACACCGTGTTGTTGATCGTCGATTATCAGCCTCCTCTGGATGGGAATGACTCAGAATTGACGGTTGTGTTTGGGACTTAGGGGTATGTTGTAGATACCCGAGCCAGTGCATTGAGTATGCATGTGATGTCCGTGCTTAGGCAGATATACCGGTCAGTATACAGATGCCAATTTTTGATTTCCTTTTTGTCAAGCATAGAGTTATGCTATTTTTGGATGGTTAAATCTCTGATGAGAGATATGGAACACCTTGAGATTGGGAATCTCCATGGCACGATGATTATGAGAAACAATCGTGGAGTTAGTTGACTCCCTTTGAGGAGGGATTATCTTGTGAGGGTTGAGGTGTTTCCTTGTTGGTGTTTTCCTTCGAGTTATGCGATAGCCTTCCCAAGTTTGGATTGTTAAATCCTAGGATTGCCAAGGGATGGCAGGAATTCAGATTGGTTGGGTGTCGCTGCCGACACAAGCGTTGAGGATGCAATGGGTTTATTGCATGTCCTTTCAGAATTTGAAACCCTGTGGAGTCTCGATTGTTTATTTATGATCAGGATGTGATCCTTGGAATACCCGAAGGTGGACATCTTGTGAGATGTCTTTTGTGTGAATCTGTGGCCGTGAGTTGCCCAAATTGAGTTGCAATGACGCGACTGCTCATTTGATGGAGGAGGTTTGGAAGTGGAAACCATGTTTGGTATGTGTACACCGTGGTGTACTAGTGTTTCCCTCGTAACGATGTATGTTAGACATCGTGAGCCATGATAGAGATGTCATTGAATGATATCTACGATGGAATCGGGAGCGATTCGAATCCTTGCAGTTTCAGTTGGCTAACTGCTTTTGGATTGTTAGCGTTGAGTTGTGCTGACGCTCTTTGACGTTATGATGGATTTGGAAGTCTATTCCACTCCAGAGTTTGACACGAGGTCAACGTTCTCATGGTTGAGGTGTCATTCAGGATGCGTTCTTACTAGTTGTATTAGAACTAAGGATGACTGTCCGATCTACAGTCGTAAGTATCGGTTGTTTCGCAGTCATGAGGGACTGACTTTTGGGATGAACCGCACCGAGGTACGTTTTGCCTCTTGGGTGATATGTTGGTTTTGGTATGTCGCTCTGTTTCAGAGTTTGATGTGAGGCAAATATCCTCGCGTTTATTAATACGATTCTGATATGGTCAAGAATCGAGGTTATGGCTTCATGTCGTTGTGTAGCCTGGGTGTTATGTGATACACCGGTGCTAATTTCGAGGACGAAATTCTTTTAGTGGGGGATATTGTGATGACCAGGGATTATAGATGTTAATCCCGGAGTGTTAATAACCACTAAAGTTGTTTTATGTGGCGATTTGGAGTTTAATCGCGGTGTTGGGCCTTCTGGGCTCGTATATTTGGGTAGAGATTGTATTCTCATTTGGGTGAAAAACCTAAGAGTTGGGTTTTTGATGTGTCTCGGGATCTAGGGTGCTTTGTGTGGCACCGGTAGGGGGTTTTGGAGTTAGAGAGAGAATTTTTGAAAACAGATGATTTTTAATGAATCATGATGTATTTGTGGGGCTATTAGTTTTTCGGGGTATTTTTGCTATAAATACCAGTTGAACCCGAGATTTAATTAAAAAAATTCATTTCCTCCTTCAGCCGTCTCTCTCTCCCCGCCCGCGCCCATTCCCGATTTCCCCAGCCCCCGCGGCTTCAGGTCGTGCGCCCTTCGGCGCGTGCGACCCGCCACCGGCTTCGTCTCGGCGAGGCGCAGCTATCCCCTCCAGCAATTGAGAGTTTGGTCGCGATTTGAGTTCGAATTTTGGCAGAATGCGTCGATCCCCAATTTCTAGGGTTCTTCGATTTTCGAACGATTTCTTTGCAATTTTCGATTGGGTAACCTTCCTTACCCCTTTTTCATGCTTCTCATTTATTTCCCTACCATTTTGTGATTTTTGGTTCGAATTTATTTTCGAATTTCGTAGGGTTTGGTTCGAAATTTGGGGGTTTTTGGCAAGGGGTGATGATTCTTGTTATTGATCGATTATTACATGTTTTAGATGTATTATGATGCTTAATTGTGTTCGAATTTAAAGAATTGGGTTCGAATTTAGGGCTTTGAATTCGAATTTTGGGGGTTTTGGCATGTGGGGCGATTATTCATGTTGTTGATTGATTAATTCATATTTTAGATGAATTATGGTATTTAATTGGGTTCGAATTGTGGAGTGAGGGTTCGAAAATTTTAGGGGAGTTCTTGAGCATTTTTCGTTGATGTCTCATTTGTTTCCCTCCCTGCATGTGCTCCACCCCGAGTATTTTAAATGGTTAATTGTCGTGTGTTGACAATTTTTTGAGGGTTATGGATGTGCTTGAGCATGGGTTACATGTTCGTAAATAATTGTGAATTATTTATCGTGTTAGCACATCGTTCCTCGGGCATGGAACTCGAGCAAGGTTTGGCTCGGACTTCGGAGATTTAAGGTACGTGCGACGTACGAGCATTACTATATATTAGAGCATTTGTGAAATGCATAATGTATTTTGATTTCATTGAATAATTGTGCATGAGGGTATATATATGTGTTGAGAAGCTATGAAGCGACCTAATCTTGATATCGCCGCCACGAGCGTGCGTGACACTAGAGTAGTATAACTCTCGTAAGGTATATGGGCTATCGGATGTATATGACCATTGTAGGGCATTGAGATGCCTGAGAATGATCGTGGGATCATGTATTCATTATAAGACATTTGAGATGTCTAAGTATAATGGAAAATTGGTAAAATATATGCTAGGCATTTGAGCTATCTGTGATTGATAGCTAGGTTGTGAAATCAGTATTAGATATTGAGATATCTATATTTGCATGTATAATGAATTGGGAATCACTATCTATTGATACTCGAGAATTAGGCATGCGATGAGTTAATCAATGTGTTGATTTACTGATTTTTGAGATTTGATGAGTTTGATGATTGTGAGAACAGGGACAGTACACGGAATCCCAGATGAGGATGTTGCCATCCAGGGAGTATCATTTAAAATTCATTAGTATTTACTTTTGTTGTAAATTATGAATTTGATTATTGTGATTATGGGATTTTGTGTATTGGTATGCTCACCCCGTTGGGGGCTGTCTCTGTTGGGGCAGGTGAACAGGTACATCGATGGCTTTGAAGTTGAGCTCGAGCTGTTGATTGGATTTACTCCCAGGATCGTGGTACCAGGGCTTGATGGAGCACGGTATCGTATAGAGTACCTATATACACCTGAGGGTTATATACATATTCATGATTCTCGCATGTGAGCACGATTATACTTGTATATGGATTGTATATAAAGGCATGAGCCTTTATCTCTTTCATTTGATGTTGCATGCAATTAGAGGTAGAATTGCTAAATGATATGAGAGTCATTGGTGTATTATGTGGGTGTTGAAACCCACTTTTGTCGTCATACGTGTGGTGTCTTCCCTGGCTGGGAATTTACTTGGTATTGCTGCATTATGATGAGTATTATGTTTTCCCTGGCCGGGAATTATGTTATGTGTTGTGCTTTTATTTCGGGATAGCTCTATTTATGGGGAGACTCTGCCCAAATTTTTATAAAAGTCCACAATGTAAAAAGTGGCACAAAAGGGATGGTAATGGGCGAACTTTATGAGTCTATTTGTTGTTAGGCTGATGATCTTATAACATTGAGTGTTAATGGAAATTTTGTAATTGCCATGCAATGATAAAGTATCATCTGAGCTTCCCGATTGACTTTTTTTATTGAAAGCATGTGCCACACATAGTGGTTAATACACTAATTAGGGGTTAAGGGCTAAGGGGGTCCTTACAGCATTATTGTGTCATGCTTCTTATTTGGAAATTGATCGTTTCGTGAGCACCAACAAGAAATGTTTTCTTGAAAACGAGCTCAATTAGTAAGATAAGAATAAATCATAGTAGTGGTCTCTATTCCATGATGATATTAGTCTCACTATGCATGTCAACTTGAGTTTTGATGATTGTAAAACTTGTTTGTGAATATCTTGTTTTGTAGCATGTCAAAGATGAGGAATATATTGAGCACATTTGAGTCATAATCTTGTGAATTGCATTTGGAGTAGTGAAAATTTTTGTGAACTTGATGAATTGTTTTTGAGCATCTTAGAGTACCTTAGAAACTATTTGATGATGACACTTCAAGGCGAAAATTTATAGTCATGAACTAGATTAAGAGATGATCTAGGCGATCTTTGGACCGTTTGAGCTTTTCAAGCTTACCATGTTTACATCAATCTCTAGTATCCTAATTTGAGCCTAATTGAAAAAGAATGGAGTATGTTTAACATGCTATTGGCCCCCATTCAACATTCTTTGGCAAACTCATTATACCCACCTAATTGAGCCTAAATTGAATATTTTTATCTTCACCCTAAGGGAGTATAATGATTCTCATTAGATGCACATGAATTGCTATATTTTGATGAGCTTATTGTAAAAAATATGATGAATGAGAAAGGAAAAGAATAGAAAAAGCCTTGAGAAAAAAATTTATCCAACTAAGACCCAAAGTGGCCAAGGCTAAAAGAGAAAAAGAAGAGAAGCTCAAGTTGTGCTAACAATATGAACATTACATGCTTATACTCTCTTCTTTGTGTTATCCTATCCTTTATTTGAAGCCAAACACCTAGGCCTAACGCTACAAGCTTAAAAAGACCTATTGATCCAAGTCTAGGGAGTGACTACATTAGTGGAGAAGTTGTTTGAAAATATGTCTATAGAATGCTCAAGTATAATCTTAACTTTCATTACCTAGCATGATTTGATCTATGAATATTGCATGGAACGTGAGAGTGACAATAGCACACACGCACGTTCTGATTCGGAGACATGTTGTTTGATCTAGGAGAAAACACAACGATTTACTATGAATTGGTTTATTTGAATCTTCAATGTTGACTTGACTGTTTGATCTTATTTCTTGCTTGAGACGATCAAGTTTAAGTTTGGGGGAGTTGATAAGTGTGATTTTTACACTTAATTTGATATAAGATTAGGGGCGTTTTTGTAGTGATTCTTGGAAAATATTACTCTTTTTGGTTTATATTTGTATATTTCAGGAATCCAGGGCCAAATGCATAAAAGTGGAGGAAATAAGCTTAAAATGATGAAAAAGGACCAAACTGAGCAAACCTGGAAAAGTAGGGGCAAAATCGTAATTTGCTGAAAATAGAGGAAGCGACCGATCGCCTCAAATGAGGCGACCGATCGCCTCGAGGCAGAATGTTATGGAGATCGATTGCCAATTACTGCCGATCGATCGCCAGGACTCGAAAAATTTGGGATTTTGTTTCCATCTTGGTTATTTGGTGTCCAAACTTGGTGAAACTCTTCCTATCATAAATATGGATTATCATGGATGTTTTTGGGACTTTTTGGCTCATAATTGACCTACAATACACAGCCTCCATCACTCATCATCGACTCCAACCATCTATACACCATCACCATTGAAGAGAAGACGCATCGGAAGAGACGGGACGACAGAGCAACGCAAGGAGTCAACGCATATCGTTATTTCTGTATTTCTAACTATAGTTCTATATTTTCATTAGATTTTAATGTTTAGAATGTTGCAAAACAAGTTTATGCATTATTATTTGATGGAGATTGTGTAAGTAATCCAACATGCATAGCAACGCAGCGGAATTTAAAATTTGGATTACTAATACACCGGATCTATACATAGGTTATCATATCGGATTAGGGATTACAAAAGTCTCACCCTTGTAGCGTGTTTGAGCATATTCCACGAAGCACCACGTCCAACGAATTCCGAGTCACGAGCAACACCTCCAAGGTCTTGCCTCTACGGTATCCACACGATTAAATCGAAAAGGATGTTTTCTTGAACCAAAACTGAACTCCCGGTTCAAAACCAATCAACGACTACCAATTCCTACTCAATAGCTCGACGGCGGCCGTGAGGTTAATGAGAGAAAGGGGCGGCCGATAGTTCAAGGAGGAGGCTAGGTTTTTTTTTGATCGGAAAAAGCATATAATATAAAAGAGTACCAGAGGTACTACGGATTACAAAAAGGAGGAGGCTAGGTTAATTTTTGATATCAAGGAATGAATTAACTATTAATCACCTTGTTATTATTATATATGATTTAATTAAAGGCTTTCACAAAGCCTCATGGGCCCAAACCCATGATTTAATTAAATCTTTATATTCATTTAATTAAGACTCTTCTTAATTAATTAATTCATCCAATGAATTTAATTCCCTTTATCGATTTAATCTTTTGTGCGACCCGATAGGATCTTGTAATGTTGGCAGTGACATAAAATCTCATTTTACGTTACAAGCAAAGAGCGGTGTCTAGCAACACATCAAGGCTACCCAAATTACAAGAATGTCAATGACTCGACATAACCTTTAGAACTTGTGATAATATTAACCATGTAACTTAATCCCTTTGTCCTTTGTGTTTAGATTGAACACGAGTCATGGAATAGTCATACTCGTATATTCAATCTTTATTTCTTGATCCCCAAGTTTAACTAGAATAAACGAATAAGCTCGATATCACATATCGACTCATTCGAGCATGGCCATGCATTTTAGTCTCACTTGATCAAGGGCCAAACACTTCTCCTGTTATATAGGAGGGACAAATCCTATCTCGATCAATCAACATCCCTCTACATAATTCGTAGTGTATCCAATAGTTGTCTTTATAGTTTACCCTGTTACGGGTAACGTTTGACAATATCAAGATACATAACTCCTTATGTTGGGATCTCTGATGATCACAAGTCGTAAGGATTACATACATTATTATCACTATGAGAATTGCATATGATAATCATATAACTATCCATGTTGCATTCTCATGGTGTGTCTGTCCAGTACATCGTTCTCTAACATGTACCCATGTGTTGATTTGATAACTCATATCAATGAACAATTCATCAATCAACACATACTAGTCTCTATGCATTATCATTATCCCAATTCATGATAATACTTGACTAGGGACAATGTTAAAGAATAATACAATATTATTCTAAGGACATTAACATATATATTAATTCACATTGCACAGTTAAACGAATAATATATAATAATGAATTGCCATTCATAAAATCATAAACATTATATGTCAAAAACAATCATCCAATGACATGTCTTAGGGCATATCCCAACAAATCTCCCACTTGCACTAAGACCACTCAGACATATACCTAATGCCTAGAGATCTAGTATGACGATCATGCTTCTGCTATGACAGTGGCTTCGTCAATGGGTCAGATACGTTATCATCTGTTGGTACTTTGCATATTTTAACATCTCCCCTTACAACGATTTCTCGAATGAAATGAAAGCGCCGAAGCATGTGCTTGGATCTTTGGTGAGATCTAGGTTCCTTAGCCAATGCGATCGCTCCATTGTTGTCACAATAGAGTTCTATCGGATCTTTAATGCTAGGCACCACTCCAAGTTCAGAAATGAACTTTCTGATCCAAACAGCTTCCTTTGCTGCATCCGAGGCAGTAATATACTCAGCTTCCGTTGTAGAATCGGCTACTGTCTCTTGCTTTGAACTTTTCCAGCTCACAGCACCTCCATTTAGGCAATACACATATCCAGATTGCGATCGATAATCATCTTTGTCGGTTTGGAAGCTTGCATCAGTGTAACCCATTACATTGAGCTCTTCCTCACCTCCATAAATCAAGAATGTATCCTTAGTTCTTCTCAAATACTTCAGGATATTCTTGACAGCAATCCAGTGACCTTCACCTGGATCAACTTGATATTTGCTCGTCATGCTCAAAGCATACGATACATCGGGACGAGTACATATCATGGCATACATGATAGATCCAATAGCTGACGTATATGGAATATTACTCATGCGTTGTCTCTCATCTGGTGTTGAAGGACACTGTTCCTATGAGAGATATATACCATGTGTCATAGGCACGAATCCTTTCTTTGATTCTTGCATGCTAAACATTTTAAGCACTTTGTCTATGTATGTACTTTGACTTAGGCCAAGAAGCCTTCTTGATCTATCTCTATAGATCTTGATTCCTAATACATAGGTGGCTTCTCCTAAGTCTTTCATCGAAAATCAATTCCCTAGCCAAATCTTTACAGATTGTAAGGCAGGGATATCATTCCCAATGAGAAGTATGTCATCTACATACAATATTAGGAAGATAATTATGCTCCCACTGACCTTCTTGTAGACACAAGGTTCATCTACGTTTTTGATGAAACCAAACTCTTTGACTGCATCATCAAAACAAAGATTCCAACTTCGAGAAGCTTGCTTCAATCCATAAATGGATCATTGTAGCTTGCATATCTTTCCAGCATCCTTTGGATCGACAAAACCCTCGGGCTGTGTCATGTACACATCCTCGAGCAGATTTCCATTAAGGAAAGCTGTTTTGACATCCATCTGCCAGATTTCATAATCATGAAATGCAGCTATTGCAAGTAAGATCCTAATGGATTTAACCATGGCAACTGGTGAAAATGTTTCATCATAGTCAATACCATGAATTTGTTTGAAACCTTTTGCAACCACTCTACCTTTATAGGTTTGTACATTACCATCCATGTCGGTCTTTCTTTTGAAAATCCATTTGCACCCTATGGGTCGTACCCCTTCAGGTGGGTCAACCAAAGTCCATACTTGGTTTGAATACATGGATTCCATCTCATCTTTCATGGCCTCTTGCCATTTCTCAGAATCAGTCCCCATTATAGCTTCTTGATAAGATGACGGCTCATCCTCATCAATAAGTAGTAAGTCACCTTGTTGAGTCACAAGAAATCCATATCTCTGTGGCTCCCGGTGTTCTCTTACAGACCTACGCTGGGCTTGTGTCTCTTGAGCAGGCACTTTATCCACAACAGCTTGTGGTGTCTGCTCTGTTTCCATCTCAATATCATGTTCAATGTTTTCTTGTGGTTGAACTTCACTAAGTTTTATTTGTCTCCCACTGGTTTTTCTAGAAATAAATTCTCTTTCAAGAAAGACACCAGTCCGAGCAACAACTACTTTGTTCTCGGTGGGATAATAGAAATAGTATCCTTTAGTTTCCTTAGGATACCCCACAAATAAACACTTATCAGATTTGGATCCAAGTTTGTTAGAGACGTGACATCTCACGAAAGCCTCACAACCCCAAATCTTCATAAAAGACATACTAGGACGCTTCCCAGTCCATATCTCATATGGTGTCTTTTCCACTGATTTAGATGGAACACGGTTCAGTATGAATATTGCTGTTTCTAAAGCGTGTCCCCAAAACGATATCGGAAGATCTGCATGACTCATCATTGATCTAACCATGTCCAACAAGGTTCGATTTCTCCTCTCGGATACACCATTCCATTGTGGAGTATAAGGAGGAGTGAGTTGTGGGACTATCCCACACTCCTTTAGATAGTCATGAAATTCTTGGCTTAAGTATTCACCTCCTCGATCTGATCGAAGGATTTTGATACTTTTGCCAAGTTGGTTTTGTACTTCATTCTTGAAATCCTTGAACTTTTCAAAGGTTTCATGCTTATGCTTCATTAGGTACACATACCCATATCTACTGATGTCATCAGTAAATGTAACGAAGCATTGAAAACCACCTCTAGCATGTGTGCTTATTGGCCCACATACATCACTATGTATTAGTCCCAATAATACATTTGCCCTTTCAACATATCCCTTGAAAGGGGCTTTAGTCATCTTGCCCATTAAACAAGATTCGCATGTTTCATATGATTCAAAATCAAATGAATCTAATACTCCATCCTTGAAGTTTAGATATGCGGTTCTCGTTTATGTGGCCCAAGCGACAATGCCAGAGATAAGTCGGATTACAATCATTATTTTTAATCCTTTTAGTATTTATTTTATAGACAGGCATATCAAGATTTAATAAATAAAGACCATTCACCATTTGTGCACTAGCATAAAACATATCATTTAAATAAATAGAACAACAGTTGTCCTTTATCATAAATGAAAATCCACACTTGTCTAAACAAGAAATAGAAATAATGTTTTTGGTAATAGAAGGCACAAAATAGCAGTCTTTTAAAATCAACGATAAAGTAGAAGGTAAAGCTAAACAATAATCTCCTATAGCTAATGCAGCAACTCTTGCTCCATTTCCAACTCGGAGATCAACTTCACCTTTCACCAACAATCTACTCTTTTTGAGGTCCTGCACATTTACACAAATGTGAGATCCACATCCAGTATCTAATACCCATGATGAAGAAGTAGATAAATTGACTTCTATAACAAAAATACCTGAAGTGGAAGTCACACTTCCTTTCTTGAGATCCTCCAGATATACTTTACAATTCATTTTCCAATGACCGGTCTCACCGCAATGGAAACAGTTCCCTTCTTTTGCTATTCCTCCCTTTGGCTTCAGTGCAGAAGCTTTTGGCTTAGATTTAACAAAGACTTTCTTGTTCTTCTTGAAGCTCTTAGCTTTAGTCTTTCCTTTGCTCTTATTCACAATAAGAACATTTGTAGGTTTAGAATTGCTTCAAAAGTTCTAAGCATGCCAAGTAATTGTGGTAGAGTCTTTTCAATTTCAATCATATTGTAATTTAAGACAAATTGACTGAAGCTTTCAGGCAACGATTGCAAGATCACGTCAGTGGCCAACTCTTGGTCCAAAGGAAAACCCAGCTTCTCCAGATTCTCAATATACCCAATCATCTTGAGTACATGAGTTCCAACCAGACTTCCTTCTACCATTCTACACTGGAATAACGCCTTAGAGACGTCATACCTCTCTTGTCTTGCTTGTTGTTGGTACAGTTGCTTAAGGTGCTCGATCATATCAAACACCTCCATTTCCTCATGTTGCTTCTGAAGCTCAGAGTTCATGGTGGCAAGCATAAGGCACCCAACATCAAGTGCGTCACTTTGATGCTTCTTGTAAGCATCTTTATCGGCTCTAGTAGCCGTTAGGGGAGGTTCCTCAGCAGGTAAGGGTTCCTCTAGGACATATTGCTTCTTTTCTTGTTTGAGGACTATCCTCAAGTTCCTATGCCAGTCTAGGAAATTTGTCCCATTTAATTTGTTCTTCTCAAGGACTGATCGCAGTGATAATGTGCTTGTGACGTTGTTAGTTGCCATGGATATCTACAATATAAATATGCAAAATAAGTTTATGATTTTAATCATTTAACATTGTGATGTCCCCGAAATAATTAATTGTGTTTAAGGCATTAATTGTGTTCATATGATTAAATATGATTAATTATGGTGGTAATTGCCTTATGTGTTAGAATTAATTGCCATGTGGAAATGCTTGGTCATGTGGGCTGGTGGAGCATTTCAGGGTGCATGTTGGGCATGTTGGGATAATTGCTATTAGCATGATTTATTTGCCATGGCTAGCAATTAATTTGGAAATCTTGAGTTTAATTGATATTTTGGTGCATTTTGGATTAATGCTTTTAAAAATATCATGTTGGGGTGTTTTATACACCATGGGATTGTGGAATGCATTTTAATTAAACTCAAACCCTTATACCCCAACCCCCACCTTTACCAAATCACTTTACCTTTACCAAACCACCACCCAAACCCTTTCGTTTCTCTTCATTTTCGTTTTTGAGCTTAAGGGTGAAGAGAAATTCTTGCAAAAAGTTGATTTGTGGAGTTTATTGGGAGATTTGAGGTCCCCAAGAGGTATGGATGCCTCCATGTCATTTTTGTTGTGTTTGGTTTAGTTTTGAAATGGTTTTGAATGGTTTTGAAATGGGTTTGTTGTGGGTTGGTGTTGTTTTGGTTGAGGGTTGGATTTATGTTTGTTTGAGGTGTATTTTGAAGGTTTATGTTGTTATTTATGTTGTTGGTTTGATGGTTTAAGTGTTGGTATGTGTTGGAAGGAATTTTGGTGCAAAAAAGGTGAAAAATCGCCTGTCTGTGCGAGGCGATCGACCGCCTGAAAAGAGGCGACCGATCGCCTATTGGCAGTAGCCAAATTGTAGGACTGGCGATCGATCGCCTGAAATGAGGCGACCGATCGCCGAGAGGCAGTAGCCAATTCAAGGGGTAGGCGATCGATCGCCATATTTGGCGCGATCGATCGCCGCGAAGAAAAATTTGAGGCGATCGATCGCCTCAGCGAAGCGATCGATCGCCAGCTGTAGAATTTTGAAAAATGATTTCTTTTGACGAATTTTTGGTATTCGACTATTATTTGGCTTCTAATATTGATTTGTATGATTGTGTAGAACCATCCCAGGTACCAACAACATCGAGGAGATAAAGTTATACAACTTCTCCACCTTTGAAACTAAGGTACGTAGTGAGACGTACGAGCATCGGACGGTAAAATGTGTTACAACTTTGATGATGTATATTGTGAATATTGTGTAAGACCCCAACCCCTTATACTCGTCATTCGTGTGTTTATGACGTCATATGAGTATTAAAAAAAATTTCATTCTTTAAAAGACTCCTTACATGCTTCACATATTATCCATAACATCAAGAATACTCAGCAATAAGACTCAAGGTTCACCCATTATCATCACCATTGCACCACTTTTACATTGTGGGTTTTAAGAAACATTTGGGCAGAGTCTCCCCATAAATTGAGCTATCCCAAAATAAAAATACGTCACCCAATATAACTCCCAACCAGGGACAAACACACTACGAAAACAGAATACTGAAACTACGTAAATTCCCCGCCAGGGAAACCACCATCCTAAGAATAAGAAGACATCACAAGTGGGCTTCAACACCCTTATACAATCCATATACATGCTTCCAGTTGCTCACATACGAGCAACAAATAAATGAATACCAATCTAACTGAATAAATAACATATACTATTTACCCCACTCATATACGCTTCTGGAAGCAGCATGATCCAACAAGCTCGAACCAATATCCCAAAGTAGCTTAGTACCTGTTGTACCTGTTTCAACAGAAACAGCCCCCACACGGGTGAGCATACTCCAACTCAATCAATCACAAAGCGATATACAAAATCATAATGCAACAGTTTAGATTATTCAAAACTCATAAAATATACTCCCTGTACATTTCCGAGTTTGTATAGCTTCCACACACTGTTCCTGTTTCAAACTCACGCACATTCATACTGTCAAGTTTAGTATTATCATTGAAAACATAATACTCAACGATACTATGAATTCACTACAGCAACAAGATATTATTTATGTTCAACATAATTAATTCAACATCAATGTAAACCTGGTTATCCCACTATCTCATTCTCGACAATGTCTCATATCGCTCATGCCCAAGGCATCAATACTCAACTAGTATAATCGGATCACGTACATCGACGTATCCACCATTCCACGTGTATTAAACTCAATTATCAAACTCAATCACTGAACCTTAAAACATCACATTAAAATACATGTATGCATGAATATATAAATACTGGGATACCTGCTCGTACGTCACCACGTACCTTAAAATCGACAACATGGACAAGCTACCCTCGACTTCCAGAATTCCGTGGAGTATCTATATCAATATCAATTCAATATTAGCTCATTAATAATACAATTGTTATCTTTTCCAACTTCCAATCTAATACCGTGAATCGATAACTCAATTCACATATACTCAATACAATTTCACCATTATAATCAATCTCATTTATCATACTCCGTATACTACACAAACAATCAATTATCCTTCATTCCTTCGAGTTATCACTGATTCAAGTACGTCGTATTTACATTTCTAAGGTTCAATATATAAAACAGTATTCCATTGTTCAAGAAATCCTCAAATAATCATAACCATCATATAAATCAAATTGACACTGTAGAGGTGAAGTCTATGAATTTTCAGCTTTACCACCATCTGGTGTTTTGACTATCATTCTTTTGTTACTCAACTAAATAGCTTGATTCCAATTGAATTATAAAGCTAAGGCATAGATGAACATTTGATATGTTCAACACTTTAATTGATATGATCATCTTCCTTGATCAATTTGAGTCTCAATAGACCCAATAAACAAAACCGAACAGCAGAATTCAGCACTTTGACACATTTTGATAGAAAATTCATAACTTTTGCATACAAAGTCGAAATCACATGATTCCAGTGGGGAATTAAAGATAACTTGACATACTACATTTCATATTTTATGTGTTTAAGCTAGTTCACTCCTCTTCATAGCAGAATTTAGCCAAATACGTCGGGTTTCTGCAACTCACGTTACACAGATTCCAGATTGTGCATAGTTTAGTAAAACTAGCATAACTCTCTCGTATGAACTCCAAATTGAGTGAATTGACTGTCAAATCGAAGCTAACTTCATATACTACAACTTTTCTTCAGACCATAACATCAATTTCGAAACACATAATTCCCAGAAATTCGTACAAGGTACTGCATCTGATAATAATCTTGCTGTCAACATATTTTCACTTGTTTCTTGTTCATCTACTTCAAGTGTACCTTCTACAACACATAACTCATTAATTCTAACATCAATAACAGTGTTCAATTATGCAGCAACATGTATGAATCGATACAGTAGCATATTCAACTCGACACATCATCACAATCGAACATAGCGGCAGATTCGAAATCGCCGTAGCAGCAAATTAAAATCGATGCGGTAGTTTTATGGACAAAAAGACAGCAGATTTTTGAATCAACATTGTGTAATTTCCTGTCCCAAAAACGCACAACAATATTCCCAAAAGCATTGTATAATTCGAGCCAAATAGCATCAGATTTTTCGACCCTAATAGCATCAGATTTCAAGTCAAATTGTAGCAAGAACTTTCGAACCAATTCAGCATAAAAATCGAAGAAAACATGCATAACTCGAAGAACAGGAAGAAGGAATCATGTAGCATCTTACCTACAAGCTTAAACAAGAATCATGCTAAAAAAATCCAGGCGAAATCATCTAAGTGACTCGAAAATCCTGCTGAAATCGTTGCTTGGCAGAACAGGAAATGGGAGGGGATGAAAGAGTGAAGTCGGCGTGTGTTAGAGGGAAGAGAGGGAGATGGTGTGTGTTTATCCTATCCTTTACCATTAAAATATCATTTCCTCTTATTATCACTATATTTTATTTATTAGCAAATAAAAAATGAATTTCATCATTTGCATAAACCCCCTTCTAAATTAATTTACACTACAAGTTAACTTGCAAGTATTTATTTTAATCCCGGACCAAAATGACATTCCCAAGAATTTAAGAATCTCCTTGAATTTAATTAACATTATAAATTCAATCCCGGAATCATTTATCTCAACTCCGTTCCAAACTCCGTACTCAAGAATTAAATCCTGACATATCATATAAAAACCATAATTACATCGAATAAATGATTATTAATTATTATGGACATCACATATTGTGTCCTTATATGTGATGAAATATGTGAAATGATAGTGTTATATCATGATATTGGAATCAATTGTGTTTGATCATTGTGGTAGAATTGATGAATGTTCTGGTAGCCTTTATCTCCGAGCGAGGGAGGTACTTGCCGCTGTCATATGAAGCGATGGTAGTATGATATTTGCCGCTGTCATGTCTAAGCGAAGTAACATGCCGCTGTCATTGTCGAAGCGAGGGATATCATATGATGCCGCTATATGTCGAAGCGAGGGGTCCTAAAATTCCGCTGTTGTATTGGGACCGGAACAGTCACAATTCTAGTGATTAATGTGGAATATTGTGGATATAATTGGAAACGCGTTATCGATCATTATATTGTGAACTAATGATTTTGTGCATAAGTTTGTGAAACAGGAACGACAGTGAAATGTGCTAATGTGGTAATTGAGGAGCATATCTATTATTTGTCGCATGCGCTTAATTATTGTATTAAGTTGAATTGTGTTAAGTGGATATATATATATGCTCATGGTGAGTTGTTCCTGTAGGTACGCTTTTAGACAAAGGGGCTAAGGGTTGGGTTGAACTGTGAGCTGAAGGAGGCATGAACGATGATAGAATACAGGATTTTTGATAGTCTTAACATTCATATTGGGAATGTAATTAACTAACTGTTGAAGTTTTATTTTGGCCTGTAAATTCATTGAGCTCACATAATAACCAGAACTCTAAGATGTCTCTAATACATATTTAGCCCTGTTTATATCTTGATTTCACCGTTAAGGAACTAGGGTCCTTACATTAGTGGTATCAGAGTAGTGGTTAGAGAACCTGGGAACGAGTGAAGGGTAGCCTTAGCAATAAGTTGGCTAGGCGTCTACTTTAAACATGTTGTGCGCATATGAAGTATGTGACTGTTATGCTAACATGTTATGGCTTTCTAACGATGTATTATGTGAATTGTTTTTGTATATTGTTGTTAACCCTTGTGTTGCAGTATGGCAGCAAATGTCGATGTTGGTGATGCAGTAAGTGTAAATGCTAGTGCTAGGCACACAAATCCCCTACCGCCGCCAGCCTTGGGCGAAGAGCCGTCCGAACAGCAGTTATTGCCAGGAGAGCTGAGTTTGACTCAATTTCTAGCTTATCGACCCCCGACTTTTGAAGGGACTGAAACAGGGGAGAAGGCTGAGGAATGGCTAGAGAGGTTGGAGCAGATATTTGTAGCTGCCCCGTGCGCAAAGACAGCTTGGATACGGCTAGCAGAGTTTCAATTGGCCAAAAAGGCGCTGATGTGGTGGAAGACCACAGTGATTGAACAGGAGGCTCAGGGTCAGGAAATAAACTGGAAGCTGTTTAGGACTCGATTTCTGACCCGATACTTCTCAGCAGCGGCACGGCAGGCTAAAGAAGATGAATTCACTAGCTTGAGGCAAGGTACTATGCCGGTGTCTGACTATGCTCTCCAGTACTGTTCCTTACTTAGATATGTGCCTCATATCGCCACTAGCACCCAAGCAAAGATGAGGAACTTTATGAAAGGCTTGAGGCCGGAGTTGTATGATAGGGTGATCACTTATGGCCCTACTTGTTTTGATGACGCCCTAACACGAGCTGAACTGGCAGAATTAGGAGTGGGTGCATACCCGACTGTGGCAACCCCTCCAGCACCATCACAGAGACCGACCCCTGAAAACTTGAAACCAAGGGGCGACCATTTTAAGTCAAAGGGAAACTCATCATCTTCCATATTTAGTGGTAGATGGCAAGATGCTCGTGGAAGGGGTGGTCGTGGAAGTAATGCTCCGTCTCATAGGGGACAGTCTCAGGCTAGCAATTTTGTGAAGGTGAAGTGTTTTCTGTGCGGGGGACCCCATTCAGTGAAAGGATGCTCTGCTTGTTATGAGTGTGGGAAACATGGTCACTTGGCCCGAAATTGTCCTAACCGGGGAGGGCCACACTATGGGGAGACCTTCAGACAGGCCAGCGCAGCAGAGACCACCATTTGCACCGAGGCCATTGGGAGGACAGCCGTTGGGGCCACCTCAAGGGCAAGTGTATGCCCTCACCAGGGAGCAGGCTACAGCAGCTCCAGAGGAAGTGATAGCGGGTACGTGTTATTTATTTACGCACCCTGCTTATATTTTGATAGATACAGGTGCGTCACACTCCTTTGTGTCGACGAGTTTTGTGGAGAGGCACCGTATATGCACGACTCCGTCACCCACGCCTCTTGTGGTTTCGACACCCGCTGGAAAGAGTGTGATTGCAGATCGGTTTGTTGATGGCGGCCTCATTTATTTTGAGGGCAACGAGTTGAAGTCAGATTTGATTGTTCTGGGAATGTCGGACTTCGACTGCATTGTGGGTATTGATGTGCTGAACAGATATCAGGCAGTAGTGGACTGCAGTCAGAGGACAGTACGGTTCAGATCTGATTTAGGGGTTCGGTGGACTTTTTATGGGGATGGTTCCCGCTCAAGAATTCCGTTGATATCGGCTTTAAAGATGACTCAGTTATTGGAACGTGGGCACGAGGGTTATCTTAATTTATGCCATTGACATTGCTAGAAAGAAAGAAGAGTTAAGAGTCGAAGATATACCCGTGGTTGCCGAGTTTGCCGATGTATTTCCGGAGGAGATTCCCGGATTCCCGCCGGTTAGGGAAGTTGAGTTCGGGATCAAATTATTACCGGGGACATCCGCTATTTCTCGTGCCCCTTACAGGATGGCACCAGCGGAGTTAAGAGAACTGAAAGAGCAGTTTCAGGAACTACTTGATAAGGGTTACATACGCCCCAGCGTGTCACCTTGGGGTGCGCCTGTACTATTTGTGAAAAAGAAAGATGGGTCGATGAGATTGTGCATCGACTACATACAATTGAATAAGGCCACAGTGAAGAATAAATACCCTCTTCCGTGGATCGGTGACTTGTTTGATCAGTTGAAGGGCACGAGGTTGTACAGTAAGATTGATTTGAGGTCGGGGTACCACCAGATCCGAGTTAGAGAGGATGATGTGCAGAAGACAGCCTTTCGGACCCGTTATGGTCACTATGAGTTTTTGGTCATGCCGTTTGGAGTGACAAACGCTTCGGCTGTTATGAGCTTGATGAATCGAGTGTTCCAACCCTATTTGGATCAATTCATCATTGTATTTATTGACGATATACTTATCTATTCTCGGAGCGAAGAAGAACACAAGAATCATTTGAGGACAGTGCACCAGATTCTGAGGGACAATCAGTTGTATGCAAAGCTGAGCAAGTGTGAATTTTGGTTGAGCAGCGTGGTATTTTTGGGGCATGTGATCTCTAGTGATGGGATATCTGTGGATCCCAGGAAAGTGGAGGCAGTGATGGATTGGTCTGCGCCTACATCTGTGCCCGAGATCCGTAGCTTCCTCGGTTTAGCGGGTTATTACCGACGTTTCGTCGAGGGATTCTCTAAGATCGCTAAACCGTTGACGCAGTTGACTCAGAAGGGTGTTCCGTTTTCATGGTCTGAGGCATGTGAGCAGAGCTTCCAAGAGTTGAAGCACCGGTTGACTACAGCACCTGTTCTGGTGATCCCTTCGGAGAATGAGAGGTTTGCGTTGTACACGAATGCATCACTGCAGGGATTGGGCTGTGTACTGATGCAGGATAAGCATGTAGTGGCTTATGCATCGAGGCAGTTGAAGCCTCATGAGACCAGGTACCCGGTTCATTATTTGGAACTGGCGGCCATTATTTTCGCTTTGAAAATTTGGCGGCATTATCTTTATGGTACTTCTTTTACCATTTACACGGACCATAAGAGCTTGAAGTTCCTATTTACCCAAGCGGAACTGAATATGAGGCAAAGGAGGTGGATGGACTTGCTCAAGGACTATGATTGCGAGATAGAGTACCATCCAGGGAAGGCAAACCTGACAGCTGACGCCTTAAGTAGGAAGGTGAAGTATACGGCAGATGATGTTATTCAGTTATCGGCCTTGATGACCTCTTGTTGTCATTTGGGATATGACTTTGATTTAGATGTATCGCCGGTGCTGGTATCGACCCTATTGGCAGAACCGGACATCTTTGAACTTATCAGGAAAGCTCAGGTGACAGACGTTGAGGTACAGAGATGGTTATCACATTTACGTCTGGGTCAATTATCGAAGTTCAGAGTAGCAGAAGATGGTTCCTTGAGGCTTGGTAACCGTTGGGTAGTGACGAGGGCACCAGAGTTGCGTCAAGGAATCTTGCATCGTGCTCATAGTAGCAGATTTAGCATCCATCCAGGTGGGAGAAAGATGTACAAGGACTTGTGTGATCAATTTTGGTGGAGACGGATGAAGAGAGACGTTATGTCATTCGTTAAGAAGTGCCTGATTTGCCAACAAGTGAAAGCAGAAAGGCAGAGGCCCGGAGGCGAGTTGAAGAGTTTAGAGATACCAGAGTTGAAGTGGGAGCACATCTCTATGGATTTCGTGACCCACTTGCCAAGGACTGCCTCGGGATTCGATGCGATCTGGGTAATTGTGGATCGACTGACGAAGGTGGCTCACTTCATCCCATATTGTAGGTCTTTCACATACTTAAAGATGGCCCAGTTGTATGTACGGGACGTGGTGAGATTACATGGCATCCCAGTCTCGATTGTGTCTGATAGAGACCCGCGGTTCACATCGCACTTTTGGAAGGGTCTTCAATCGGCTTTGGGTACAGAAGTGAGGCTGAGTACGGCTTATCACCCTCAGACAGATGGTCAGACAGAGCGTACCATACAGACGCTTGAGGACATATTGAGGGCATGTGTTTTGGAGTTCGATACTCGGTGGCAAGATTCAGTGCCACTAGGGGAATTCTCTTATAACAACAGTTATCAGGCGAGCATTCAGATGGCTCCATTCGAGGCCCTTTACGGTCGACTGATGTAGGTCACCGTTGTACTGGGAAGAGTTGACTAGTAAGACGGTCGGAGGACCGGAATTGATTCGTGAAATGGAAGAGAAAATCAAAGTGATCCGTCAGAAAATGAAAGCGGCTCAAGATAGGCAGGCGGCCTATGCTAATAAACGACGGAGACCATTGGAATTCCAAGTGGGAGACAGAGTCTTTCTGAAAATCTCACCTTTCAGAGGTGTAGTTCGTTTCGGTATGCGCGGGAAGTTGTCTCCGAGATATGTTGGGCCGTACGAGGTATTACAGCGCATTGGCATTTTGGCTTATCGTTTGGCCCTACCGCCGTCCTTGTCTGGTATACATGATGTCTTCCATGTATCAATGTTGAGGAAGTATGAACCAGACCCGTCTCATGTGTTGCAGCCTTCAGAGGTTCAGTTGAGTTCAGATGTATCCTATGTTGAACGGCCAGCCAAAATTCTGGATCGAGAGGATCGCAGACTTCGAAGCAAGGTTATACCGATGGTCAAGGTTCAGTGGGATCGTCGGGGTGTCGAAGAGGCCACGTGGGAGACGGAACGGCATATGGTGCAGCACTACCCGGAACTATTATCTGGTATGTGTTTTGTTTAGTTTCTTTTTGGGGTAAGTGCATGCGATTTCGAGGACGAAATCTTCTAAGTAGGGGAGTATTGTGATGTCCCCGAAATGATTAATTGTGTTTAAGGCATTAATTGTGTTCATATGATTAAATATGATTAATTATAGTGGTAATTACCTTATGTGTTAGAATTAATTGCCATGTGGAAATGCTTGGTCATGTGGGCTGGTGGAGCATTTCAGGGTGCATGTTGGGCATGTTGGGATAATTGCTATTAGCATGATTTATTTGACATGGCTAGCAATTAATTTGGAAATCTTGAGTTTAATTGATATTTTGGTGCATTTTGGATTAATGCTTTTAAAAATATCATGTTGGGGTGTTTTATACACCATGGGATTGTGGAATGCATTTTAACTAAACTCAAACCCTTATACCCCAACCCCCACCTTTACCAAATCACTTTACCTTTACCAAACCACCACCCAAACCCTTTCTTTTCTCTTCATTTTCGTTTTTGAGCTTAAGGGTGAAGAGAAATTCTTGCAAAAAGTTGATTTGTGGAGTTTATTGGGAGATTTGAGGTCCCCAAGAGGTATGGATGCCTCCATGTCATTTTTGTTGTGTTTGGTTTAGTTTTGAAATGGTTTTGAATGATTTTGAAATGGGTTTGTTGTGGGTTGGTGTTGTTTTGGTTGAGGGTTGGATTTATGTTTGTTTGAGGTGTATTTTGAAGGTTTATGTTGTTATTTATGTTGTTGGTTTGATGGTTTAAGTGTTGGTATGGGTTGGAAGGAATTTTGGTGAAAAAATGGTGAAAAATCGCCTGTGCGAGGCGATCGACCGCCTGAAAAGAGGCGACCGATCGCCTATGGGCAGTAGCCAAATTGCAGGGCAGGCGATCGATCGCCTGAAATGAGGCGGCCGATCGCCGAGAGGCAGTAGCCAATTCAAGGGGTAGGCGATCGATCGACATATTTGGCGCGATCGATCGCCGCGAAGAAAAATTTGAGGCGCTCGATCGCCTCAGCGAAGCGATCGATCGCCAGAATTTTGAAAAATGATTTCTTTTGACGAATTTTTGGTATTCGACTATTATTTGGCTTCTAATATTGATTTGTATGATTGTGTAGAACCATCCCAGGTACCAACAACATTTAGGAGATAAAGTTATACAACTTCTCCACTTTTGAAACTAAGGTACGTAGTGAGACGTACGAGCATCGGACGGTAAAATGTGTTACAACTTTGATGATGTATATTGTGAATATTGTGTCCTTATATGTGATGAAATATGTGAAATGATAGTGTTATATCATGATATTGGAATCAATTGTGTTTGATCATTGTGGTAGAATTGATGAATGTTCCGGTAGCCTTTATCTCCGAGCGAGGGAGGTACTTGTCGCTGTCATATGAAGCGATGGTAGTATGATATTTGCCGCTGTCATGTCTAAGCGAAGTAACATGCCGCTGTCATTGTCGAAGCGAGGGATATCATATGATGCCGCTATATGTCGAAGCG
Source organism: Haberlea rhodopensis (assembly GCA_907163345.1). Classification (NCBI taxonomy): domain Eukaryota; kingdom Viridiplantae; phylum Streptophyta; class Magnoliopsida; order Lamiales; family Gesneriaceae; genus Haberlea; species Haberlea rhodopensis. The sequence continues at coordinate 10,375,091 of CAJQUN010000015.1, forward strand.
AGGGGTCCTAAAATTCCGCTGTTGTATTGGGACCGGAACAGTCACAATTCTAGTGATTAATGTGGAATATTGTGGATATAATTGGAAACGCGTTATCGATCATTATATTGTGAACTAATGATTTTGTGCATAAGTTTGTGAAACAGGAACGACAGTGAAATGTGCTAATGTGGTAATTGAGGAGCATATCTATTATTTGTCGCATGCGCTTAATTATTGTATTAAGTTGAATTGTGTTAAGTGGATATATATATATATGATCATGGTGAGTTGTTCCTGTAGGTACGCTTTTGGACAAAGGGGCTAAGGGTTGGGTTGAACTGTGAGCTGAAGGAGGCATGAACGATGATAGAATACAGGATTTTTGATAGTCTTAACATTCATATTGGGAATGTAATTAATTAACTGTTGAAGTTTTATTTTGGCCTGTAAATTCATTGAGCTCACATAACAACCAGAACTCTAAGATGTCTCTAATACATATTTAGCCTTGTTTATATCTTGATTTCACCGTTAAGGAACTAGGGTCCTTACAAACATGGTCTTATATTAAATGATACTCCCATTATTTTGTTTAAAAATATCAACCCTCAAAATCTTTAGTGGGCCAAGATCCATATTTCGCCTAATCTTGAGTTAGCTTTGGCTAATCGTCCAAGACTCGGTTATTTAGGTAGACAACACTTTGTCAATTACATCACATGTAATTCTTGGATAGTTGGACGAACAACGCTTTGTTCAATTCATCAAATGAATTATTATCCAACCCATGCCTCTAGGTTCCCAATCCTATTGAGATAACCTAGTTAAGTCGTACCCAATTTAAAGTATAACGGATATCACTTTTATCCTTTCGCGCCTTACTAAGATTGCCACGGTGCTTTGCTTTGGCAAACCCACACATGTACAATCGAAGTTTTGACGAGTACTTTTAATTTTGGAAGGCATCTAAAACTTAATATTTTAGAGGGATTTATTGATCTCATGATTAGTTTGATAATTTAAAATATGTCCACTACATATAGGTGTATACATATCTACATATATGTGTAATACAATTATCAATCTAAAACATAAGATAAATCATGCATCAACATACATAATTAAACGTGACATGGTTATAGCCCCTACTAGCGATTTTCTCAAGTCAATGAGAAAATCCTAAGAGTCAACCTAAGGTAACTTCACAAGCACCTTCCTTTGGCTCCAATTTGTGAATGGCCTCCTCAGCCCGGCACCATGCTCCATCTTCATTGATCACCATCAATAAATAAACTATACTATATAACATTTACAAATATAGAGAATTCCTCGATTCACATTCGAGGGGAACATATGGGAGGGATAACATTTAGAATAAAATAGAGAAGGCACGACACGCAGGTCGTATTATAAATTACAAACATTCACAAATCCTATCTAATAGGTCAAAGGGCTATAACCATGCACCATGCTCAAACAACACATAAAACATGCTATATCATTTAATTAATTAAATTCTAAACATTTTAAAATTTAATTCTAATTAAAACTGTAAAATAAAATTTTGGAAAATTATCGTACGCTCGGGACATCACATGCCACGAACTAATGCGACTAACCATGAACCACCATGGTTCGAACCAACCAAACACCACGGCTGGACCAATTATGGGCCTAGGGTTCGAAACCCTAGCCCATGACTTGGTCCGAGCCATTGGCTTGGGTGCGGCATCGCTAGGGTTCCAAACCCTACCCGCCTTGCACCATCATGGTTTCTATCGAGCCAACTTGTTCGAAACGTCGGAATTCATGAGCCACGAATCATGGTCAGGCCATGCACGGTGGTGGCTCAAGCATCTCGAGCCAAGGGTTCGAAAACCCTAACTCTCACGTGGTTAAGCCACTTATCCATGCATGCGTGAACCATTATCGAGCCAAAGAGTTCAAAACTCATCCCCGTCTCGAAACCTCCATGCACGAACATGAGCCACAACGACTAGGCCATCTCGAGCCAAGGAGTCCGAAACTCCTAGCCCTCACGTGGCTAAGCCGTGGGTCAAGTGCACTAGGTGGTGGCCGAAACATCATACAATTGATTCGATTATTCGCTTCGTGTATCGTATACATCAAACAACAATTATATCAAATATAATTTCATGATAATTTCACAAACTTAATATTAACATATCATATATGTTCATACAGTTTTAAATAGCATGCAATATTAATTCTAATATGATTCAAACAATTTAACCACATAAATCCGATATGAGCCTTGTACACGGCTCTGATACCACTGTAAGTAATCCAACATGCATAGCAACGCAGCAGAATTTAAAATTTGGATTACTAATACACCGGATCTATACATAGGTTATCATATCGGGTTAGGGATTACAAAAGTCTCACCCTTGTAGCGTGTTTGAGCAGATTCCACGAAGCACCACGTCCAACGAATTCCGAGTCACGAGCAACACCTCCAAGGTCTTGCCTCTACGGTATCCACACGATTAAATCGAAAAGCATGTTCAAGAACAAGTTGCTAGACTTATTCTTGAACCAAAACTGAACTCCCGGTTCAAAACCGATCAACGACTACCAATTCCTACTCAATAGCTCGACGGCGGCCGTGAGGTTAATGAGAGAAAGGGGCGGCCGATAGTTCAAGGAGGAGGCTAGGTTAATTTTTGATATCAAGGAATGAATTAACTATTAATCACCTTGTTATTATTATATATGATTTAATTAAAGGCTTTCACAAAGCCTCATGGGCCCAAACCCATGATTTAACTAAATCTTTATATTCATTTAATTAAGACTCTTCTTAATTAATTAATTCATCCAATGAATTTAATTCCCTTTATCGATTTAATCTTTTGTGCGACCCGATAGAATCTTGTAATGTTGGCAGTGACATAAAATTCATTTTACGTTACAAGCAAAGAGCGGTGTCTAGCAACACATCAAGGCTACCCAAATTACAAGAATGTCAATGAATCGACATAACCTTTAGAACTTGTGATAATATTAACCATGTAACTTAATCCCTTTGTCCTTTGTGTTTAGATTGAACACGAGTCATGGAATAGTCATACTCGTATATTCAATCTTTATTTCTTGATCCCCAAGTTTAACTAGAATAAACGAATAAACTCGATATCACATATCGACTCATTCAAGCATGGCCATGCATTTTAGTCTCACTTGATCAAGGGCCAAACACTTCTCCTGTTATATAGGAGGGACAAATCCTATCTCGATCAATCAACATCCCTCTACATAATTCGTAGTGTATCCAATAGTTGTCTTTATAGTTTACCTTGTTACGAGTAACGTTTGACAATATCAAGATACATAACTCCTTATGTTGGGATCTCTGATGATCACAAGTCGTAAGGATTACATACATTATTATCACTATGAGAATTGCATATGACAATCATATAACTATCCATGTTGCATTCTCATGGTGGGTCTGTCCAGTACACCGTTCTCTAACATGTACCCATGTGTTGATTTGATATCTCATATCAATGAACAATTCATCAATCAACACATACTAGTCTCTATGTATTATCATTATCCCAATTCATGATAATACTTGACTAGGGACAATGTTTAAGAATAATATAATATTATTCTAAGGACATTAACATATATATTAATTCACATTGCACAGTTAAACGAATAATATATAATAATGAATTGCCATTCATAAAATCATAAACATTGTATGTCAAAAACAATCATCCAATGACATGTCTTAGGGCATATCCCAACAGATTGTTGGCTAGGTTTGTTGTCAAGACTTAGGGCATCCTTTTTATGAACCCATGATTTAAATTGAATGTTTTGATTTATTCTCATTTATCTAAGTGCATAGATCATTGTTCTTCATGCTTTTAAGGGTTTGGCCATCCTTGAATGATATTAAATTACAATTGAGGTCGAGAGATAAAATTGGAATTCGATATAGTGATTTATGCCGTGGATTTCAGACTGATATCGAGAGATAAAGTCAAATACATGTGTGATAGCAATAGGAAATTGAGTTCTTGTGTTTTTGGGTTAATATTGAGTTCATTAGTCAATTTAGTTAATTAATCACAACCAGTTATCGTAGACTAAATATAGTTAAACTAGTGGAGTTTGTTACTTATTTCCTAGTTCTCGTGGGATCGACAATCCGTACTTTTCATATCATTATACTAAAACTTGACACCTTGCACTTGCGGTATAGAATCGTTACACTGGAATTAATTGTTTAAAATAATAGCAATCAATAAGCATAATAGTTGTGTCACACAACACTAACTACAATCATGCATAAACTATGTGTTATCCTTTTTCTATCCACATCTCCCTTGGCCCTCAACAACTCCAAAGAGCAAACCACTATTCTTATACCACTAATGTAAGGACCCCGTGCCCTTAACCCGCTATTAGTGTATTATCACAATAATGGTGCATGCTCTGATAACATTAGGGAAATCCTCATATATGCCCTCTGTTGAGCCTTAAACGCATTGTTGAGTTTAATGCTTAATTAATCTCCAAATTATTTATGGGTTTTGATGATCAACAAAACTTGCATTTGTTATACTAATGTGTCTACTTAGTGTATATGGTTAGATTGTTAAATTGGTTGGAAAGACCAATGGAAGAGAACCCAAGTTATACAATGACATATGCGAGTTCATAGGACAAACAATGATTTTTTTATAAAGGAAGCTATTGAACTTGGACGAGAGGAAAGACATCTGTGAACGACCATAATTAGTGTTCAACATGTGTGGTATGATGTTGAAACAATATTTTATGATGGTATGAAGACCCACAAATCAATGGTCGGTTGGTGGGCAAATTCGTATAGAAGCCAATTGGAGCGCAGTGCAGTGTTTTGATTATATCTCTTGGCTTGATGATACGAATGATATGAATCCAAAGAGGTTGGAAATCCAACTCAAAATTATAGATTTCATATTTCCAGCAACTCAGTCCAATTCGGATTGCATCATAGAGCAAAATGGCATGGAAGTCATGACAAGCGCAGATTGCATTTAGCTTGAAGCAAGGTTGGAGCGGCTGTAGCATTTTGGGCATAACTTCTTCATACCTTAATGAAATTCGATGATTTTGGTGTCCACACGTAGCTAAGAGGAAGGGATACAACTTTGTTGTTCACCACTTTTCCCAGAAACGAGCTTAAGATGGTCAAAAAGTGCAAAGTTTGAAGTTGTTAAAATCTGGGAGATAGTTTCAGGCGATCCGAGCCATGGGTGCCAATGCCACGCACCATCGATTGAGGTGATGGCACGGGCGTGCACCTGGAGATATCACCCCAGGCGATGAATGGAATGCTTGAGGCAATCCAGAATGGTTCCCAAGGCAATTTTTCAAGGCACGATCACCCCAGGCGATGCACGGAACGCCCGAGGCAATCCAGAACTTCATCTACGGCATTTTTGTTTAAGAGAGATCGCCCCAGGCGATGGGGAGATCGTCTGAGGTGATCTGGGCCATATTTGACCGTTAAGGCTTGGCGATGGAGATCGCCCGAGGCGATGGACCTGGCGATGGAGCGCAATTTTGGCCAAAATTGTTGCTAACGGCTATAAACGGCTAGTATGACCTTTAGGAGCCTCCTACACTATAAATTGGTGCATTTGGGATGGCAGAATACAACACAACAACCTACAACAAAGAGAAACACAAAATTTGCTCAAGAATACACATTTATCATTCAAGTTCATCATTTTGAGTTGTGTTTCATTTGTGAGAGTGTGAGGCTTATTTCTATAAGTCATTTGTTGTTGTGAGAGTTGGTGCTTGAGTTTGTAAACACCGTGAATGTGTAATTTGTTGTAGCACAAAGTTGTGAATTATTGTAAGGTCTTCCAACACCGACGCAAGTTGAAAAATTGTATAAGACATCAACAAGTGAAATTGGTGCATGCTTGTGGCTATCCTTGGAGTCCTTAAGGCCAAGAAGACTCGTGAAAAGTGTGTGATTCGGGAAGAGTTTGTTTGTGGCTATCCTTGGAGCCCTTAAGGCCAAGAAGAGTCGTGAAGAGTGTGTGACTCGGGAATAGTTTGTTTGTGGCTAACTTGGAGCCCTCAAGGCCAAGATCAAAGTTGTTCTAGTGGAACCTCGGTTGGACGTTTTCTAACCTTGAAGAGGAGACGTAGGTGATTCATCGCCGAACTTCTATAGCAAATACTTGTGTTTTTATTGCTTTATTTACTTTACACATTTACATTATTATATCTTATTGTTCATTGTTCGATTGACATCAAGTCTTCCGCAGCGCAAATGGAAAATACACTTATCTATTGTGTTTGAAACGTACCACAAACACAATATAAGGGCCTTAGTGGACGTTTTTCATTCTTCACCCGGTCCTTAGTAGCCTTTCCAAAGGGAACTCGCAAAAGCACTTTAAATCGCTAAAGTAACCAAGGAACCTCATTCACCCCCCCTCTTCGATTCCAACAAGTGGTATCAGAGCCACTTGGTTTTTGTTTTTAAACCAAAATTTTATGGCTAATCTAGCAAGTGAGTTTGCTCAAGGTCAATCGACCAATCGATCTCCGCTCTTCACGTGAGTTAACTGTGGATATTGGAAGAATAGAATTTCTCTATATATTCAATCCGTAGATTATGACCTATGAAAGATAATTGTAAAATGTCCACATATTCCTTTAAAGGAAGTTGAGGGAAAGAATGTTCCCAAAGAAATGGACGATTTACAAAAGAGGATATGATCTTAATTTCTCAAAATGCTAAATCAATTAATATTTTGCATTGTGCTTTAGATATGAAGGAATACAACCGCATCTCAATGTGCTCAACCACAAAGGAAATTTGGGACAAACTACATATTTATCATGAAGGCACAAACCAAGTGAATGAGACAAAGATCGATCTCTTGCAACTCAAGTACGAAACATTTGAGATGGAGTCCGGAGAAAATGTTGATTCAATGTTTAGAAGGCTCACTCAAATCATCAATGAGATTGCCCAACATGGTGAAAATATCCTTCCAAGCAAATATGGAGAAGAGCACTAAGAGCCTTGCCAAAGGAATGGGATGCCAAGAGGACGGCAATCATTGAATCCAACAAATGAGATAGTGCATCATATGATCTTGATGAACTTAATGGAACCTTGGTGACCCATGAGCTTGAGGTGTCAACCCAGAAGGAAATGAAAAGGGGGAAGAAAAAGCTAAAGGCAAGGGATTGCCTTGGTTGGAAAGCATGAACAAACCGATGACGAAGATTATGAGGAGATGGCCTTGTTCACAAGAAAGTTCAAGAAGTTCTATAATAAATACAACAAGCCAAAGACCTCTGGTTCCACCAACAATGCTTCAAAACTAGAGGTAACTTGTTTAAATTGTCAATATAAAGGTCATTATGCTAATGAACGTCCTAGGAAGAAGAATGTGGACAAGGGGAAGAAAAATGCTCTAATGGCTACATGGAGTGATAGTGACTCCGATGAAGAAGAAGTAGCAAATCTTTGTCTAATGACTCTTGGAATGAAGATGAAGAGGATGATGATGTACCCTCTTATGATGAATTACTTAATGCAGTCTTGGTAGAACCAAGAAGAGCAATAAAATGCTCAAACTAGACTTGGCTAAGAAGGAAGAAGAAAATATTACTTTGAAAAATCAAGTGCATGATTTAAAGACATCATTTGCCAAGTTTAGTGATAGTAGTTTAAAGATGGATGAATTGCTTGGCTTGCAACATTGTAGCTTCGATAGAGCCGCACTAGGCTTTTCAAGCAAATCAAAAACATTTTCAAGCTTGTTGCCTAAAGCTAAGCATAATTTCCCTACTTACACATATTGTTGTAAGGTTGGACATCTTAGAAATCAATACCAACCAAACAAGAGGTGGAAGTGGATTCCAAAGTCCCCCATTATTACTAACCAACAAGGACCAATAAAACGGGTACCAAAGATCCTCTTATTGTAAGCTTGTTGAGTAGGAACTAAAAAGTGATCGAGGATGAAGGAACTAGCACCTCAATGGAAACTATCAAATGCACAACAATAGAGGAAGCGCGAGGTATAGGACCGATGACAAGAACTTACTCTTGTCATCCAAGGTAAATTTATTTTAAGCATCATAGTAGCATAATTAGCTCTTTTGCTTGGTTAATATTCCTTGAATTGTATATCATGTGGTGAAATTCAATTACTTTGAAGGTGATCTTTGGGAAATTGAGTTTTGAGTACATTATTATGATATCATATTTAGGGGGAGCTAATTATACTTTCCTTGTGCGTTTAAAAGGCAAAATTTCATTGGCACAAATTAATTGTGACCAATAAATTGTGTAGTTCAATATTCATTTGTAGTGCATTGCATTTCCCCTTAGCATATGCATATATGATCCTTAAATGAGTAAGAAGTTGTATAATCGAACATGTGGATTTATATGCTTTAGTTTTGTGAATTGAGCTTTTTTATTGAATGCTTAAACATGATATGACTTGATTACATGCTCATTTTTGTTATTGCACAAGTTTATGCTTGAATTATCTTCTTATAATTATGGATTTGTGTTTACATGATTGCATATTTAAATTTGTTTAAATACATGTTTAATATGCTAAACTCATTATGGTAAAAAACTTGATTTCATCATATGTGCCTTAATTTAGATATCTACTTTGATGAAGTGAGATATTCTTCTTGAATATGATAATTTGTTGGCCTAGTCTTGTGATGGCATGTTATCAATTGTATGAGACTTTGCCATGAGCTTTAAAAAGTTTCTTCATGATGCTATAATCGTTTTATGCTTAAATACATGAAGCTATTTAATCAAAGCATATTTAATGTGTTTAATTTTTCCTCTTGTCCTAAACATGTTTTGATCGTCTCAACATGAGCTCTAATTTGTTATATTTGATCTTAAGCTTGTTGAGTTTGGTGTCAAAACTATGAGTTGCCAACATATGTTTAGAAAGCTTTAACATAGGTAACGTAATTTAATTATATGGTCTTTTTATATTTATCATGTTTCAATCCGTTAAGATCATTAATTATGTAAAGCATGTGATATGTAGAACTTAGTTTAGTTCCTTCACTTTCAATTAAATTGAATACATGCCGCTATGCTTAAGTGTAACTTGTAACTGATTGAGCATGAGATTATTTGCATAAGTTATATGCTTAAATTTTGATTACTTTATGTTGCATGCTTAAAATTTGCCTACTATAAACCAACTTAAAATTCATTGCATGATGCTAAATCCATTATGTGCCTTGAGTTCACTTTGAATATGCAATGTGCAATTTAATTCAAGGTAATTAAGCATGTTTCAATTATTTAGATGCTCAATCTTGGATCATAGGATTATGGCTTAAGAATCTCATATATCTTTATTGATTCTATGGCCTAAATGATTTTGCTCTCATAACAAGCACCTTATTAACTCGTCAATTGTTTATGATCATGCATTGAGCAATTTAAGGTTTATTGAGCATGAAGACACGTATTTTTGATGGAACATATTCACGCTTTGCACATTTAGAATTCGTTCGCATGTTGTTTCATTGCCTTAAACGCAATTTGCCTTCCTCTCAATGATTTGATTTTAAGCTTAAATATTTTTCATTTTGCCTCTCATGCGCATATGATATCTTACTTTGAAGAGTTCAAATGGATTTGATTTCGTTGGCAATTTATTAAGCAATTGTAATGAATACATTGAATTTATACTTGTTATGGCTATTACATGCTTGATGAGGAACATGTGCTTATTTTTAGACTTTGGCAATGTGTCAATATATATTTGTGATATATTCTCTTGATTTGTTTATTTGAACATTATGCTTTTTGATTATCACAAAAAGGGGGAGAATTTTGTGGTAAACTTGAAGCTTAATACATGCATGTTTTGAGGGGGAGAGTTCTTGAATATGCTTTGCTTGGTTAACTTTGTATGTGCTATGCGTTTGTTAAGGGTGAGCTTTATTTATTCTTAATTCATGCATATTTCATTTAAAAGTTTACCAAGTTTTGTGATCATAAAAAAGGGGGAGATTGTTGAGCCTTAAACGCATTGTTGAGTTTAATGCTTAATTAATCTCCAAATTATTTATGGGTTTTGATGATCAACAAAACTTGCATTTGTTATACTAATGTGTCTACTTAGTGTATATGGTTAGATTGTTAAATTGGTTGGAAAGACCAATGGAAGAGAACCCAAGTTATACAATGACATATGCGAGTTCATAGGACAAACGATGATTTTTTTATAAAGGAAGCTATTGAACTTGGACGAGAGGAAAGACATCTGTGAACGACCATAATTAGTGTTCAACATGTGTGGAATGATGTTGAAACAATATTTTATGATGGTATGAAGACCCACAAATCAATGGTCGGTTGGTGGGCAAATTCGTATAAAAGCCAATTGGAGCGCAGTGCAGTGTTTTGATTATATCTCTTGGCTTGATGATCCGAATGATACGAATCTAAAGAGGTTGGAAATCCAACTCAAAATTCTAGATTTCATATTTCAAGCAACTCAGTCCAATTCGGATTGCATCATGGAGCAAAATGGCATGGAAGTCATGACAAGCGCAGATTGCATTTAGCTTGAAGCAAGGTTGGAGCGACTGTAGCATTTTGGGCATAACTTCTCATACCTTAATGAAATTTGATGATTTTGGTTTTTACGCGTAGCTAATAGGAAGGGATAGAACTTTGATGTTCACAACTGTTCCCAGAAATGAGCTTAAGATGGCCAGAATGTGGAAAGTTTGAAGTTTTTAAAATCTAGGAGATAGTTTCAGGCGATCCGAGCCATAGTTTCAGGCGATCCGAACCACGCGTGCCAACGCCGCGCACCATCGACTGAGGGGATGGCATGGGCTTGCGCCTAGAGATTCGGATCACCCCAGACGATGCATGGAACGCCCAAGGCGATCCAGAATTTCACATATGGCATTTTTGTTTAAGCGAGATCGCCCCAGGCGATGGGGAGATTGCCTGAGGCAATCTGGGCTAGATTTGACCATTAAGGCTTGGCGATGGAGATCGCCCGAGGTGATGGACCTGGCGATGGACAGCAATTTTGGCCAAAATTGTTGCTAACAGCTAGTATGATCTTTGGGACCCTCCTACACTATAAATTGGTGCATTTGGGATGGCACAATACAACACAACAACCTACAACAAAGAGAAACACAAGATTTGCTCAAGAGTACACATTTATCATTCAAGTTCATCATTTTGAGTTGTGTTTCACTTGTGAGAGTGTGAGGCTTATTTCTATAAGTCATTTGCTGTTATGAGAGTTGGTGCTTGAGTTTGTAAACACCGTGAAGGTGTAATTTGTTGTAGCACAAAGTTGTGAATCGTTGTAAGGTCTTCCAACACCGATGCAAGTTGGAAAATTGTATAAGGCATCAATAAGTAAAGTTGGTGCATACTTGTGGCTATCCTTGGAGCCCTTAAGGCCAAGAAGACTCGTGAAGAGTGTGTGACTCGGGAAGAGTTTTTTTGTGCCTATCCTTGGAGCCCTTAAGGTCAAGAAGACTCGTGAAGAATGTGTGACTCGGGAAGAGTTTGTTTGTGGCTAACTTGGAGCCCTCAAGGCCAAGATCAAAGTTGTTCTAGTGGAACCTCGGTTGGACATTTTCTAACCGGGAAGAGGAGACGTAGGCGATTCATCGATGAACTTCTATAATAAATACTTGTGTTCTTTATTGCTTTATTTACTTTACACGTTTACAATATTTATCTTATTGTTCATTGTTTGATTGGCATCAAGTCTTCCGCAGCGCAAACTCAACTTTTGCAAAAGCACTTTAAATCGCTAAAGTAGCCAAGGAACCTCATTCACCCCTATATACACATCAAATGCTCTCAGGCGATCATTGACTAAATGAATGTGTATCTAATGTATAAAGAATACTACTCAATACCAGCATTGGTACCTCAGCCCTGGGAGCATTCCCAATCTACAGCCCGAACTCAACTCCAGAGCCAATGTTGTACCTGTTCACCTGTCCCAACAGAAACAGCCCCCACACGCGGTGAGCATACCAATCCACCGTCTCAATAACAGCAATATCACAATTCATAATTTACAGAATATAAAACTGTAAATGTAAAAGATACTCCTTGTATAGTATCGTTATCATATGGGATCCCCGTGTTGTTCCTGTTCTCAAAATAGCCAAACCATCAAATCCCCAAAATCAGTTAATCATTACATTGATTAACTATGCCCATGCTCAAACCATTAATTCCATAATCAATTACAGTTAAATCATTACACAAATGATTTACATATATCACATATATCTTAAAAATGATTTCACAGTGCTATCACATCATATCACATCGCTCGCTAAACATCGACGACATTCAATCCTCTCGCACGCTCAACAGCGGAGACATCATAACGATGTTCGCTCAACAACGACAACATCATAACTATTGCTTGCTAAAGAGCGGCACCACATAATTCCTAATGCATATCAAAATGATTGCAACAACCATATATTATTCATGCACGTGACAATAAAATATCTAGCTATGCTCGTATGTCATACGTACCTTATAATCCGATAGCAGGAGCCAATCCTTGCCTTTCCCCAAGATTCAATGAATTATCGCTATACACAGTTAATAGCTCAATCAGACATAAGCACACAACTACATGCACAAGCACGTACCCGACCCCCAATTATATCATCCTACCCCGATGATTAATTACCATTATCGAACCATGCATACTACTCAAAATATCCCAATTCAATGATAATCCCTTAATCAATTGAGTAGTCCGTTTTATTAAAGTTTGACCCAAACCATTTTATTGTAAAGCGTACTATTCCCATTGGAATGTAGACATCTCCCCGAAATCTACCAAACGAACCCCAATTTCGAAATCCCGACATTTAACGTAAGTTTTGAAAAACCAAAGAAATAGGGCCGCGATCGATCGTCGCTTAACGCCTATCGATCTCCAACATCGCCTGCCTCACCGTGATGGATCGGTAGATTCTTGCGATCGATCGCGGGTACTGTACATCATCTCCAAAATCCAGCGTAATGTCGTGATCGATCGGCACCAAGCCGCGATCGATCTCAACCTGCGATTTCCCAAAAAATTCATGCTTTTAATGGCGTTTTTCACACCCAAAATCAAAGCCAACACCCCCAACACGCTCACAACCCCAAATACTCCATTTAAAAGTCAATAAAAATGCCCAAAACAACACTTTAAGATTTACCAAAAAATCCCCAAAATCCAAAACCATACCATACCCAACCAAACTACACAAAACCACAATCAAATCGAAGATAAAAGTGAGGGGAATAATCTTACCCAATTATCTTGGAGAAATCTGGCTCTGAAAGCGAGCCTCCTACGATTTCCCTTCCAAGAGGAAAAAGAGGGAAATGGAAGAAGGTGGGGAAAGAGGGGAAGCGTGAAGAGGAGAGAGGAAAGTGAGGTGGGGAATGGTTGAACACCGAGCCCACTTGGTATATATACTACCAAGGCTCCAAAAACTTGAGTCTCACATACTCGCACCCTGGCTCATTAAAAATCATATGTATTCAATAAATATCTCCCACTCACTATTTCTATTACCAACCTCAATCCAAAGCTCCCCAGATTCCAGATCCCACTACCAACACAAATCCAAGGTTTATCACCTTAATGAGAATAAATCTCAACCCTTGGGTCCAACAACCCCGATATCGGATTAAAATCCTCGCGAGTCTCAACTCATTAATTATCTCATAATTACTCCAATTAAATCTATTAAGGATTATAACCACTGAAGGATCAACACAATTAATTTCCGGATATCACAGTGTGTCCCTGGAATGTGAAGATTTTGTGTATGTAGGTTATTTTAGACCAGTATGGATATGTGGTTGATAGTTTAATTTGCATGTGCTGGTTTATGCTGTTGATTATGAGTTGATGGTATATATGATATATTTTATGTCAGTATGGGTATATTGATATATGTATAACAGGTGGTATGTTCCTATTACGATGAGGTCATGCCGAAAATTTTAGGGCCACGTGTTGATAAATTTAAAACTAATCTTCTGTTGTTTAGAATATAATTATCATTGTGCCTCATTAATCACATGATTATGATTGGGCATTCACAATTGATCTGAATTGTTTTCCCATTTGGCAAGCTTGACAGATCTTATCTTTATGAAAATCGATCTTGGGCTGACCAATAACTAAATCATGCTTACACAGGCTGGTGATAGTCTTAAAATTCAAATTATTTAAGCATTTATGCCACAACCAATGTTTATTGTCGTTTGAAGCGATGAAGCATGTAGGATTAGCAGATTGATCATAATTCTATTTATCTTATAGATGTTGTCATTTCTGATTCCTACTACAATGGTATTTCTCGTAGACGACTTTACTGTGCACGTTTGTTTGTGAAATTTCACTGTATAACCATTGTCACATAGTTGGCTTATAAGGAGCAAGTTATAGCAGATTTTTTCAACTAGAAGCACATTATTTATGATAATTGTTCTATGGACAATCTTACACTTCCCCACGGTCTTACCCTAGAATTGTCACCAAAGACAATCATAGGACCAGTGCATTTCACAATGTCAAACATCAGCTTGATATTACCTGTCATATGTCTTGATCATCCGCTGTCCAAATACCATTCTGATTGTTGATTCATATGTACCTATCATCAAAGAAAATTAACATTGGTATCCAAACCAATTTGGGGAACGGATTAGTCCTTTATGGACCCAAACATGAATCATTCTAATTGGCTTGTGTCTGCCCGAAAATGTGCGTGTAAAGTTGTTTGGTCTATATGTTATGTATCGTGTGTGCTGATGTGCCACTGTAAGGCCCCACTATTAATTAATTAATCCGGATTTCACCAAACCCGGATAATTAAAGTTTAGACATTGAATTAAGTGTATTGGACCATAATACCTTGTATATATAGAGTGTAAAATACACAAAGGTAATTATACATGCATGGGTATACATATATATGATATATTATATATACATATATAATATAATGTAAAATATAAAAAGGTAATTATACATGCATGGGTATACATATATATGATCTATTATATATACATTGTGATATCCCCGAGATAATTAATTGCAATTTGGGCGTTAATTATGTTTATGTGACATTGGTGATAATTAGATAATGTGTTGGGTTGTAGTTTTAGTAAAGCATGTTTTTAATGGCAATTGTGGTGCATTGTGGTGAAATACTTTAAAATATCATGTTGGAGTATTCTACATATCATGCTTATATTATGATACACATTTTATTTATTCCAAAGCTGATAAGGAGCCACTTGCAATGCTTTACATCACATCACCCCCTCTCCATCAACTTTTTGATCCCTAAACCTCATCCACTCGTCCAGAAGCTGCCATTTTCGTTTTTGAAACTAGAGTGGAAGAGTAAACTTGGAAAAAGGAGTCTTTTGTGCTTTTCTTACTTGAAACTTGGAGCTCTAGTGGTAAGCTTCCATCTTGGTAGAGTTTTGTTGAGTTTTGGTTGGGTTTGTGGCTTGTTTTTGGGGATATAAGGGTGGATCTTGTTCCATCATGTTGTTTATACTTGGGGGATGCATTTCCATGTTGTTTTGTGGTTATATGTTGAGCATGGTAGTTGTTCTTGGTTGTTCATGAGTGTATGTGTTGAGGGAAGACCATTCAGGGAAGTTTCTCGCAGAAACAGGACTTCTCGATCGATCGGGAAATGGGTCCGATCGATCGAGCAAGGCAGAGCCTGAACAAGGCATGAAATGAGCTTACCGATCGATCGGCGATTTTTACCGATCGATCGATGTGATGTCTCGATCGATCGGTAAAATGGCTCGATCGATCGGTGGAGGCAGTACCTGGATGCTTATTTTTCTTGACTTGGCGATCGATCGGGGCTTAGGGCCGATCGATCGCAAGGCTTAAATTTTGGATTTTTGGGATTTTGTTCTATATGGTGATGTTTTTGATAATGGTTCATTTATTGGTTTCTAATATGGATTCATGTGATTATGTAGAACCATCCCAGGTAGCCACACAGCCTAAGAGATAAAGTCCACGATATCTCCACTTTTGGAACCAAGGTACGTAGTGAGACGTACGAGCATCGGACAGTAAAACGTGCCATACCTTTGATAATGTATATTGTGGATAATGAATCCTTATACGTGATGGTATATGTGAAATGACTGTGAATTACTGTGATAATGGAATCAACTATTGTGTTTGATTAATGTGATGGAATTGATGAATGTTCCGGTAGCCTTTATCTCCGAGCGAGGGAGGTACTTGCCGCTGTCATATGAAGCGATGGTAATATGATATTTGCCGCTGTCATGTCTAAGCGAGGTAACATGCCGCTGTCATTGTCGAAGCGAGGGATATCATATGATGCCGCTATATGTCGAAGCGAGGGGTCCTAAAATTCCGCTGTTGTATTGGGACCGGAACAGTCACAATTCTAGTGGTTAAAGTAAAATATTGTGGTTATAATTGGAAACGCGTTATCGATCATTATATTGTGAACTACTGATTTTGTGCATAAGCTTGTGAAACAGGAACAACAATGAAATGTGCTAATGTGGTAATCGAGGAGCATATCAATTAATCGTTTCATACGCTTAATTACTTTATTAAGTTGAATTGTGTTAAGTGATAATATATATATATGCTCATGGTGAATTGTTCCTGTAGGTACGCTTTTGAAACCAAGGGGGCTGAGGGTCGGTTGAACTGTGAGCTGTTGAAAGCATAAATGAAGATAGAGTACAGGAAATTTTGGATAGTCTCTACTCCAGAAGTAGTCTAATGATATTACTTAAACATTCATGATTGGGAATGTAACTGAATAATTGTTGTTGAAGTTTTATTTTGGCCTGTAACCTAATTGAGCTCACATCAAACCAGAACCCTAAGATGTCTTTAATACATATTTAGCCCCATTTATATCTTGAATTCACTGTTAAGGTTTAGGGTCCTTACATTAGTGGTATCAGAGCAGTGGTTAGAGAACCGGGGAACGAGTGAAGGGTAGCCTTAGCAATAAGTTGGCTAGGCATCTATTTTTCTTAACATGTTGTGTGCATATGAAGTATGTGATTGTTATGCTAACATGTTATGGCTTTCTAACAGTGTATTATGAGAATTGTTTTGGATATTGTTGTTGACCCTTGTATTGCAGTATGGCAGCAAATGTGGATGTTGGTGATGCAATAAGTGTAAATGCTAGTGCTAGGCACACAAATCCCCTACCGCCGCCAGCCTTGGGCGAAGAGCCGTCGGAACAACAGTTATTGCCGGGAGAACTGAGTTTGACTCAATTTCTAGCATATCGACCCCCGACTTTTGAAGGGACTGAAACAGGGGAGAAGGCCGAGGAATGGCTAGAGAGGTTGGAGCAGATATTTGTAGCTGCCCCGTGCGCAAAGACAGCTTGGATACGGCTAGCAGAATTTCAATTGGCCAAAAAGGCGTTGATGTGGTGGAAGACCACAGTGATTGAACAAGAAGCTCAGGGTCAGGAAATAAACTGGAAGCTGTTTAGGACTCGATTTCTGACCCGGTACTTCTCAGCAGCGGCACGGCAGGCTAAAGAGGATGAATTCACTAGCTTGAGGCAAGGTACTATGCCGGTATCCGACTATGCCCTCCAGTACTGTTCCTTACTTCGATATGTACCTCATATCGCCTCTAGCACCCAAGCAAAGATGAGGAACTTCATGAAAGGCTTGAGGCCGGAGTTGTATGATAGGGTGATCACTTATGGCCCTACTTGTTTTGATGATGCCCTAGCACGGGCTGAACTGGCAGAGTTGGGAGTGGGTGCATATCCGAGTGTGGCACCGCCTCCAGCACCATCTCAGAGACCGACCCCTGAAAATTTGAAACCAAGGGGCGACCATTTTAAGCCAAAGGGAAACTCATCATCTTCCAGATTCAGTGGTAGATGGCAAGATGCTCGTGGAAGGGGTGGTCGTGGAAGTAATGCTCCGTCTCATCGGGGACAGTCTCAGGCTAGCAGTTTTGAGAAGGTTAAGTGTTTTCTATGCGGGGGACCCCATTCAGTGAAAGTATGCTCTGCTTGTTATGAGTGTGGGAAACATGGGCACTTGGCCCAAAATTGTCCTAACCGGGGAGGGCCACAGAATACTATGGGGAGACCTTCAGACAGGCCAGCACAGCAGAGACCACCATTTGCACCGAGACCATTGGGAGGACAGCCGTTGGGGCCACCTCAAGGACAAGTGTATGCCCTTACCAGGGAGCATGCTACAGCAGCTCCAGAGGAAGTGATAGCGGGTATGTGTTATTTATTTACGCACCCTGCTTATATTTTGATAGATACAGGTGCGTCACACTCCTTTGTGTCGACGAGTTTTGTGGAGAGGCACCGTATATGCACGACTCCGTCACCCACGCCTCTTGTGGTTTCGACACCCGCTGGAAAGAGTGTGATTGCAGATCAGTTTGTTGATGACGGCCTCATTTATTTTGAAGGCAACGAGTTGAAGTCAGATTTGATTGTTCTGGGAATGTCGGACTTCGACTGCATTGTGGGTATTGATGTGTTGAACAGATACCAGGCAGTAGTGGACTGCAGTCAGAGGACAGTACGATTCAGATCTGATTTAGGGGATCGGTGGACTTTTTATGGGGATGGTTCCCGCTCAAGAATTCCGTTGATATCGGCTTTAAAGATGACTCAGTTATTGGAACGTGGGCACGAGGGTTATCTTATTTATGCCACTGACATTGCTGGCAAGAAAGAAGAGTTAAGGGTCGAAGATATCCCCGTAGTTGCCGAGTTTGCGGATGTATTTCCGGAGGAGATTCCCGGATTTCCGCCGATTAGGGAAGTCGAGTTCGGGATCAAATTATTACCGGGGACATCGCTATTTCTCGTGCCCCTTACCGGATGGCACCAGCGGAGTTAAGAGAGCTGAAAGAGCAGCTACAAGAACTACTTGATAAGGGTTACATACGCCCCAGCGTATCACCTTGGGGTGCACCTGTGTTATTTGTGAAAAAGAAGGATGGGTCGATGAGATTGTGCATCGACTACAGACAATTGAATAAGGCCACAGTGAAGAATAAATACCCCCTTCCGCGGATCGACGACTTGTTTGATCAGTTGCAGGGCACGAGGTTGTACAGTAAGATTGATTTGAGGTCGGGGTACCACCAGATCCGAGTTAGAGAGGATGATGTGCAGAAGACGGCCTTCCGAACCCGTTATGGTCACTATGAGTTTTTGGTTATGCCGTTTGGAGTGACAAACGCCCCGGCTGTGTTTATGAGCTTGATGAATCGAGTGTTCCAATCCTATTTGGATCAATTCGTCATCGTATTTATTGACGACATACTTATCTATTCTCGGAGCAAGGAAGATCACAGGAATCATTTGAGGACAGTGCTCCAGATTCTGAGGGACAATCAGTTGTATGCTAAGCTGAGCAAGTGCGACTTTGGCTGAGTAGCGTGGTATTTTTGGGGCATGTGATCTCTAGTGATGGGATTTCTGTGGATCCCAGGAAAGTGGAAGCAGTGATGGATTGGTCTGCGCCTACATCTGTGCCCGAGATCCGTAGCTTCCTCGGTTTAGCGGGTTACTACCGACGTTTC
This sequence comes from Haberlea rhodopensis, assembly GCA_907163345.1. Taxonomy (NCBI): domain Eukaryota; kingdom Viridiplantae; phylum Streptophyta; class Magnoliopsida; order Lamiales; family Gesneriaceae; genus Haberlea; species Haberlea rhodopensis. The sequence goes on from CAJQUN010000015.1 coordinate 10,394,761, forward strand.
GTCGAGGGATTCTCTAAGATCGCTAAGCCGTTGACGCAGTTGACTCAGAAGGGTGTTCCGTTTTCTTGGTCTGAGGCATGTGAGCAAAGCTTCCAAGAGTTGAAGCACCGGTTGACCACAGCACCTGTTCTGGTGATCCCTTCGAAGAACGAAAGGTTTGCTTTGTACACGGATGCATCACTGCAGGGATTGGGCTGTGTACTGATGCAGGATAAGCATGTGGTGGCTTATGCATCGAGGCAGTTGAAGCCTCATGAGACCAGGTACCCGGTCCATGATTTGGAACTGGCGGCCATTATTTTCGCTTTGAAAATTTGGCGGCATTATCTCTATGGTACTTCCTTTACCATTTACACGGATCATAAGAGCTTGAAATTCCTATTTACTCAAGCGGAACTGAACATGAGGCAAAGGAGGTGGATGGACTTGCTCAAGGACTATGATTGCGAGATAGAGTACCATCCAGGGAAGGCGAACCTGACTGCTGATGCCTTGAGTAGGAAGGTGAAGTATACAGCAGATGATGCGATTCAGCTATCGGCCTTGATGACCTCTTGTTGTCATCTAGGATATGACTTTGATTTAGATGTATCGCCGGTGTTTGTATCGACCCTATTGGCAGAACCGGACATCTTTGAACTTATCAGGAAAGCCCAGGTGACAGACGTTGAAGTACAGAGATGGTTATCATGTATACGTCTGGGTCAGCCATCAAAGTTCAGAGTAGCAGAAGATGGTTCCTTGAGACTTGGTAACCGTTGGGTAGTGCCGAGGGCACCAGAGATGCGTCAAGGAATCTTGCATCGTGCTCATTGTAGCAGATTTAGCATCCATCCAGGTGGGAGAAAGATGTACAAGGACTTGTGTAATCAATTTTGGTGGAGACGGATGAAGAGAGACGTTATGTCATTCGTTAAGAAGTGCCTAATTGCCAACAAGTGAAAGCGGAAAGGCAGAGGCCCGGAGGCGAGTTGAAGAGTTTAGATATACCAGAGTGGAAGTGGGAGCACATCTCTATGGATTTCGTGACCCACTTGCCAAGGACTGCCTCGGGATTCGATGCAATCTGGGTGATTGTGGATCGACTGACGAAGGTGGCTCACTTCATCCCATATAGTATGACTTTTACATACTTAAAAATGGCTCAGTTGTATGTTCGGGACGTAGTAAGATTGCATGGCATCCCAGTCTCGATTGTGTCTGATAGAGACCCGCGGTTCACATCGCACTTTTGGGAGGGTCTTCAATCAGCTTTGGGTACAGAGTTGAGACTGAGTACAGCTTACCACCCTCAGACAGATGGTCAGACAGAGCGTACCATACAGATGCTTGAGGACATATTGAGGGCATGTGTGTTGGAGTTCGATGCTCCGTGGCAAGATTCAGTGCCACTTGTAGAGTTCTCTTACAACAACAATTATCAGACGAGCATTCAGATGGCTCCATTTGAGGCCCTTTACGGTCGACGTTGTAGGTCACCATTAGACTGGGAAGATTTGACTAGTAAGACGGTCGGAGGACCGGAATTGATTCGTGAAATGGAAGAGAAAATCAAAGTGATCCGTCAGAAAATGAAAGCGGCTCAAGATAGGCAAGCGGCCTATGCTAATAAACGACGGCGACCATTGGAATTCCAAGTAGGAGACAAGGTCTTTCTGAAAATCTCACCTTTCAGTGGTGTAGTTCGTTTCGGTATGCGGGGGAAGTTGTCTCCGAGGTATGTTGGGCCATACGAGATATTGCAGCGCATAGGCACTTTGGCTTACCGTCTAGCCCTACCGTCGTCATTGTCTGATATACATGATGTCTTCCATGTTTCTATGTTGAGGAAGTATGAGCCGGACCCGTCTCATGTGTTGCAGCCTTCATAGGTTCAGTTGAGTTCAGATGTGTCCTATGTTGAACGGCCAGTCAGAATTCTGGATCGAGAGGATCGCAGACTTCAAAGCAAGGTTATACCGATGGTCAAGGTTCAGTGGGATCGTCGGGGTGTCGAACAGGCCACGTGGGAGACGGAACGTCATATGGTGCAGCACTACCCGGAACTATTCTCTGGTATGTGATTTATGTTTAGTTCTTTTGGGGTAAGTGCATGCGATTTCGAGGGCCAAATCTTATAAGTAGGGGAGTATTGTGATATCCCCGAGATAATTAATTGCAATTTGGGCGTTAATTATGTTTATGTGACATTGGTGATAATTAGATAATGTGTTGGGTTGTAGTTTTAGTAAAGCATGTTTTTAATGGCAATTGTGGTGCATTGTGGTGAAATACTTTAAAATATCATGTTGGAGTATTCTACATATCATGCTTATATTATGATACACATTTTATTTATTCCAAAGCTGATAAGGAGCCACTTGCAATGCTTTACATCACATCACCCCCTCTCCATCAACTTTTTGATCCCTAAACCTCATCCACTCATCCAGAAGCTGCCATTTTCGTTTTTGAAACTAGAGTGGAAGAGTAAACTTGGAAAAAGGAGTCTTTTGTGCTTTTCTTACTTGAAACTTGGAGCTCTAGTGGTAAGCTTCAATCTTGGTAGAGTTTTGTTGAGTTTTGGTTGGGTTTGTGGCTTGTTTTTGGGGATATAAGGGTGGATCTTGTTCCATCATGTTGTTTATACTTGGGGGATGCATTTCCATGTTGTTTTGTGGTTATATGTTGAGCATGGTAGTTGTTCTTGGTTGTTCATGAGTGTATGTGTTGAGGGAAGCTCATTCAGGGAAGTTTCTCGCAGAAACAGGACTTCTCGATCGATCGGGAAATGGGTCCGATCGATCGAGCAAGGCAGAGCCTGAACAAGGCATGAAATGAGCTTACCGATCGATCGGCGATTTTTACCGATCGATCGGTGTGATGTCTCGATCGATCGGTAAAACGGCTCGATCGATCGGTGGAGGCAGTACCTGGATGCTTATTTTTCTTGACTTGGCGATCGATCGGGGCTTAGGGCCGATCGATCGCAAGGCTTAAATTTTGGATTTTTGGGATTTTGTTCTATGTGGTGATGTTTTTGATAATGGTTCATTTATTGGTTTCTAATATGGATTCATGTGATTATGTAGAACCATCCCAGGTAGCCACACAGCCTAAGAGATAAAATCCACGATATCTCCACTTTTGGAACCAAGGTACGTAGTGAGACGTACGAGCATCGGACGGTAAAACGTGCCATACCTTTGATAATGTATATTGTGGATAATGAATCCTTATACGTGATGGTATATGTGAAATGACTGTGAATTACTGTGATAATGGAATCAACTATTGTGTTTGATTAATGTGATAGAATTGATGAATGTTCCGGTAGCCTTTATCTCCGAGCGAGGGAGGTACTTGCCGCTGTCATATGAAGCGATGGTAATATGATATTTGCCGCTGTCATGTCTAAGCGAGGTAATATGCCGCTGTCATTGTCGAAGCGAGGGATATCATATGATGCCGCTATATGTCGAAGCGAGGGGTCCTAAAATTCCGCTGTTGTATTGGGACCGGAACAGTCACAATTCTAGTGGTTAAAGTGAAATATTGTGGTTATAATTGGAAACGCGTTATCGATCATTATATTGTGAACTAATGATTTTGTGCATAAGCTTGTGAAACAGGAACGACAATGAAATGTGCTAATGTGGTAATCGAGGAGCATATCAATTAATCGTTTCATACGCTTAATTACTTTATTAAGTTGAATTGTGTTAAGTGATAATATATATATATATGCTCATGGTGAGTTGTTCCTGTAGGTACGCTTTTGAAACCAAGGGGGCTGAGGGTCGGTTGAACTGTGAGCTGTTGAAAGCATAAATGAAGATAGAGTACAGGAAATTTTGGATAGTCTCTACTCCAGAAGTAGTCTAATGCTATCACTTAAACATTCATGATTGGGAATGTAACTGAATATTGTTGTTGAAGTTTTATTTTGGCCTGTAACCTAATTGAGCTCACATCAAACCAGAACCCTAAGATGTCTTTAATACATATTTAGCCCCAACATCGCTATCAATATACCTGGCGGCATGAACCATCGCCAAAGAATAGCCGATCCCTAGTCATTGTCACGGTAGTGTATTTTAATGCCCCTCGCTCAATAAAACATGCGGTACTCCCACCCCTCGCTTCACATATAGGCGGCATAGAATAACCTCGCTTAAATGGACATGCGGCGCTCCCACCCCTCGCTTCACATTTTAGCGGCAAATATTCTTTCCTCGCCTCATATGATAACCACGCTTCAATGTGACATGCGGCGCTCCCACCCCTCGCTTCACATTTTAGCGGCACAAAACAATAAATAGCGGCAAGCATTTAAAATCATCACTCATCCATAACAATGACTCATGGGATATTTGATGTGACTAGAAATAGACACATCTTTAGTGCTTAATTGTCTACGATTTGGTAGGTTTTGATAGATAATTTTATACGCATGCTACCTAATCGTATATTTGTGTAATTGTAGGTACAATCGAAGAAAACGAGCTAAAAATGATGTGTAAAGACCAAGAAGAGACATGGACATGAGAAGGACTAAAAGTTGATCAAGAAAAGGGCAAAAATGTAATTTTGAAGGAGGAGATCGATTGCCACGAAGAGGAGATCGATCGCCTATGGACAGAAACATTTGCATCAAAATTGAAGAGCCAGCGATCGATCGCGAAGAAGTGGCGATCGATCGCCAAAGTCTACTGGAGCTCGGCGATCGATCGCCACTTTATAGTGATCGATCGCCTCAAGGGTTTTTCTGAAAAATAAAAGCCTCGCGATCGATCGCCACACATCAGGCGATCGATCGCCGAGGAGTCCGGAAATTTGGAAATTGAGTCGTTTACCATGTTTAAAAGATTGTATCCCATATTTATCAATCCCATACCCTAAAACTCGAGACTAAGCCTCATTAGCAGCAGTTTTTGATATTTTTTTGATACTCTTAGAATAATTTTAGATTTTAGATTAATTTGCTTTCAAGTTTTCTTCAAGAACAACGAAGAACGAGGACGGAATCGACAAGCCGGAATCGTGCTTCCTTTTAGTAACTCTTTCTTCTCCTATTAGTTTGATGTTTTTTTAGATTAATTTTGGTTATTGTTAATCTAGTTATGAGTAGCTAAATACTTTTGTGATTCTCGGTTGAGGAAAACGATACATTGGATGTTTACGATTCTTGTGAGATAAGTTTTGATTGTTGATTTGCATTGAGTATCAATTGTTTTTCTGATTTGATTGTCATAATTGTTATGCATGATTGTTGGACTGATCACCTAGCTATTGTTCATACAATTTAAAGCTAAATTAGATATCAAATACGGAATCGTTTGATCCCTCTAATTTACGAAGCAACTAAGATTGATTAAATTCCGTTTGTGAGTTTGTTAAATTCTTAGGGTAAACAATTGACTAAATTAAACATAGACGCTTGGATTATGTTGTTTAGCTTCATCGATCTCACTAGTTCATATGCTATCATCGATTTAAATCTTAATCGCTTGTATTTTGATTGATTGTGTGATAAGGGTTAAACTAGAACGCTTGGGCTACTTAACTAAACTTAAGGTGAGATAGGATTTTGATTATTGGATTAAACATCCACGATGAATATTCATATGGAAATTGAACCATTTGTGAAGATCGATGATCGAGATAGTAAACGCCAAATGTAAAGTTAACCGAAAACCAAGAATCGCACTTTTCTCATAAGTTAATTCATCTAGATAATTTTGCATATTAGTTTAATTTTGCATCGTAGTATTATTACTTTGACTTCAAAACCCCTTTTTATTTTCGCTTGCATAAGCTAACACAAAGATATAACCTTCCTCGTGGGATCGATCCCTACTCACGCTACTACATTCATTACTGTTATTAACTTGAGAGGGTTAATTTGGGCGTACGCGATAAACGCTAAAAAATTTTGGCGCCGTTGCCGGGGAAGGCAATTTTATTAATTTGTGTTAACTTTTATTGATATTCTTCTTCCCGTGCTTTTTACCTGTTTGTTCATGCACGCAGGCGAGTTTTCATTTGAGGAGGACGAACATCAATACGATCCCGAGATAGAATGGACTTTATACCACCTAAGACGAGAAAATCGAAGACAAGTGAAAGAATAAGAGGACAGGACCATCATGGCAGAGAATCAAAGCCTACGACAGCTAGCTAATCCTACTTTGGATCAACAGCCTCTATGCATAACCTTTCCTACACTTGCTACTAATATAAATTTTGAATTAAAATCTGGCCTAATACATCTTTTACCTTCTTTTCATGGCCTTGCAGGTGAGGATCCGCATAAGCATTTGATGGAATTCCATGTAGTGTGCACTACAATGAAGCCGACTGGAATAACCGAGGAACAAATCAAATTACGTGCTTTTCCGTTCTCTTTGAAGGACGCGGCTAAAGATTGGCTCTTCTATTTACCTTCTGGATCCATCACTACATGGAACGAGCTGAAAAGAACCTTCTTGGAAAAATACTTTCCTGCATCAAGAGCGACGAATATCCGCAAAGATATATACGGCATTAGACAACTCCAAGAGGAATCACTGCATGATTATTGGGAGCGCTTCAAAAAGCTTTGTGCAAGCTGCCCTCAACATCAGATAAGTGAACATTTACTGATTCAATATTTTTATGAGGGTCTTTTGCCAAATGACAGGAATTTGGTGGACACTGCTCGTGGAGGAGCATTTGTAGATAAGACGCCAACGGAAGCAAGACACTTGATTGCGAACATGGCAGCCAACTCTCAACAGTTTGGAACTGCTCGATCGGACCATAAACTTAGGAAGCAAGGCGAGGTAAATGTTTCTAGCCTCGAACAACAATTGATTGATTTAACAGGTATTGTGAAACAACTTGCGATCGGAATGGGACAAAGTGCTAAGGTATGCGGAATTTGTGCACTACCAAGTCATCCAACTGACGCTTGCCCCAAACTTCAAGAACCTTCATTTGAGGAAGCAAATGCGGCAGGCAGATTTCCGGGACAACCACAACGGAAGTATGATCCCTATTCTAGCACTTACAACCCAGGATGGCGAGATCATCCAAATTTGAGATATGGGAAACAAAATGAGCCACAGATGCAACAACACCCACCACCATATAAGCCACCATTCCAAAGGCCACAACAAGCCATTCCAACCCCAACACCTGGTGAGTATTTAGAAAATATTGTTAAGGAACTTGCTAATGGATCTCTAAAATTTCAACAGGAGACAAGAGCAAGCATCCAAAGCTTGACTACTCAAATGGGTCAGATGGCAACATCAATAAATCGCATTGATTCTCAAAGATCAAACACGTCACAACCAGTAGTGAATCCAAGGGAGAATGCAAGTTCAATTAAACTAAGGAGTGGGAAAGAACTCGAAAAAGAAGATGAAGAGAAAGAGATCAAGCCTACAGGAAACAATTCCATGCAAGAAGAAGAACCAAAAGGTGAGTCTCCTCCACTCCGTGAGTATAAGATTGAACCCCTTTTCCCTCTCGCATATCAGGAAGATAGGAGGAATGAAAGCAACAAGGACCTATACGAAACATTTCGAAGATGTGAGGTGAACATTCCACTGTTGGATGCGATAAAGCAAGTGCCGCGCTATGCAAAGTTCTTAAAGGAGTTGTGCACCGCCAAGAGGAAACAAAGGCTTAAAGGATGCCACAAGGTTGAGTTGGGGGAGAACATCTCAGCAGTCATCCAAAGGAAAATCCCTACCAAGTGCAAGGACCCAGGTATGTTCACCATTCCATGTACAATTGGCACAACACGTCTTGAAAAGGCTATGCTAGATCTAGGAGCATCGATAAATGTCATGCCATACTCTCTCTATGCTTCTTTGAATCTAGGACCTTTAAATGACACAAGGGTAGTTGTTCAGTTAGCAGATAGATCTAATACATACCCTAGGGGAGTTTTAGAAGATGTCTTAGTACAGGTAAATGAGTTGGTATTTCCCGCTGATTTTGATGTGCTTGATATGGCAAAGGGGGACAATAATAGTCCTATATTGTTAGGGAGACCCTTCTTGAAAACATCCAATACTAAGATAGATGTTCATAGTGGCACACTTACGATGGAGTTTGATGGTGAGGTCGTTAAATTCAATATACATGATGCCATGAAATATCCTTGTGATGATGATGATACTGTTTACTCTATCGATATTATTGATTACTTGTCCCAGGGGATCTTTGAGACTACAGGTAAAGACGAGTTGGAGATAGCCCTCACCACCCCTCTAGATCATTTTGAGGACGAGTTGCCACTTGGAGATGAAGTGGAACACAACATCAATGCGCTGGATACCACGCCCGAGATACAAGGTAATATTTCATTTGTGTCATTGCCTATTCCTAACTCTAGACCTCTCCCTTCGGTATCACAGGCACCCACTATTGAATTGAAGCTATTATCAAGTCACCTAAAGTATGTGTTCCTTGGAGAAGGAAACACATTACCGGTGATAATCTCTAGCAAGTTGGGAGATAGCAAAGAGAAGGAGCTCATTCAAGTGCTAGAGGAGCACAAGACCGCGATAGGATGGACCATTGCTGACATCAAAGGAATAAGCCCCTCGACATGCATGCATAGGATTCTACTTGAAGAAGGATCAAAACCTACACGCCAACCGCAAAGGAAACTCAACCCACCGATGATGGAAGTAGTGAAAGAGGAAATCTTAAAGCTTCTAGCAGTTGAAATGATATACCCTATTTCTGATAGCCAGTGGGTCAGCCCTGTCCAAGTAGTTCCAAAGAAGACTGGCATTACAGTGGTGAGGAACAAAGACGATGAATTAGTGACCACCCGCATTCAAAATGGGTGGAGAGTTTGCATTGACTACCGCAAATTGAACACCGTGACCCGCAAGGACCATTTTCCATTGCCCTTCATTGATCAAATGCTTGAAAGGTTAGCATGTCATTCTTATTACTGTTTTCTTGATGGATATTCCGATTATTTCCAGATTGCAATTGCTCCGGAAGATCAAGAAAAGACCACGTTCACATGCCCCTTTGGAACCTTCGCTTATAGGCGCATGCCCTTTGGACTTTGCAACGCACCGGCCACATTTCAACGGTGTATGGTTAGTATATTTTCTGAGTTCACTGAGCACATATTAGAGGTATTCATGGATGACTTTACTGTTTGTGGTGACTAATTCAATGCTTGTCTAACTAACCTGACCCTTGTCCTAAAGCGTTGCATAGAAACAAACCTTGTGCTAAATTCTGAAAAATGCCACTTTATGGTAGAGCAAGGTATTGTTTTGGGTCATGTGGTCTCATCAAAGGGTATGGAGGTAGATAAAGCGAAAATTGATATTATTCAGTCTCTACCTTATCCTATTTGTGTGCGGGATGTACGTTCTTTTCTTGGCCATGCAGGTTTCTATCGGAGGTATATCAAGGACTTCGCCAAGATAGCATCACCATTATGCAAATTATTACAAAAGGATATGGCATTCGAATTTGATGAGGCATGCAAGACCGCATTTGATACATTAAAGACATCCTTGACATCCACACCCATTATCCAACCTCCTGACTGGAGTAAGCCATTTGAGATCATGTGTGATGCAAGCGACTATGCAGTGGCTGCCGTTTTGGGCCAAAAGATTGGGAAGATTTCTCATGCCATCTACTATGCTTCCATGACCTTGAATGATGCTCAGCGGCACTATTCCACTACTGAAAAGGAGCTATTAGCTGTTGTGTTTCTTTAGAAAAATTTCGATCTTATTTACTCGGGGCTAAAGTTGTCATGTATTCTGATCATGCAGCCGTGCGGTACTTGATGACAAAGAAGGAAGCAAAGCCGAGACTCATAAGATGGATCTTACTGTTGAGTGAATTTGATGTCGAAATCAAAGATAAGCGAGGCGCAGAAAATAAAGTGGCGGATCACCTAAGTCGTTTGGTTAATGTGAATGATACACTGTGTCTAAAAGAAGAATTCCCGGATGAACGACTATTTGCTGTACACGACATTTTACCATGGTTTGCAGGTATTGCTAATTTTTTGGCCACTAACACTTTTCCTAATGGATTGAATAGGAATCAACGTGGGAAAATTCGAAGCGACGCCAAGTATTATGTTTGGGATGAGCCATACTTATGGAAACATTGTGCGGATCAAGTCATCAGGCGTTGCATTCCGGACAATGAGGTATCTTCTATACTCCATTTTTGTCATTCCCATGAGGTTGGTGGCCACTTTGGAGCCAAAAGAACGGCACACAAAGTATTAGAATGTGGATTCTTTTGGCCAACTTTGTTTCATGATGCATATAATTTCTGCAAATCGTGCCATGAGTGTCAAAAGACAGGCAACATATCTCAACGAAATGAGATGCCCCAACAACCCATACTTTATTGTGAAATCTTTGATGTATGGGGCATCGACTTCATGGGACCATTTCCACAATCTTTTGGCCACATTTACATTTTACTTGCTGTGGATTATGTGTCGAAATGGGTGGAAGCTTTAGCCACCCGTACTGATGATTCGAAAGTGGTTGCAGGTTTTATAAAGCATAACATTTTCTCTAGGTTTGGGACTCCAAGAGCAATCATAAGTGATCGAGGCGCCCATTTTTGCAACAGGACGGTGGAGAGTCTATTAAAGAAGTACCATGTGACACACAAGGTGTCCACCGCCTACCATCCGCAAACAAATGGACAAGCTGAAGTCTCAAATCGAGAAATCAAATCTATCTTGGAAAAGACTGTGAATCCCACTAGAAAGGATTGGAGCTTGAGACTAGACGATGCACTATGGGCTTATCGAACGGCATACAAAACGCCAATAGGTATGTCTCCTGATAGACTAATCTTTGGTAAACCCTGTCATTTGCCTGTAGAGTTGGAGCATCGAGCATTTTGGGCCATCAAACACCTAAACATGGCTATGGACAAGAGCGGGGAACATAGAAAGCTACAATTGCAAGAATTAGAAGAGATCCGCAATGATGCGTATGAAAGTGCAAAGCTTTACAAAGAAAAAACGAAGACATTTCATGACAAGATAATCTCGAGGAAGGAATTTGTCGTTGGTCAAAAAGTCCTCCTCTACCTTTCCCGCCTTCGTCTCTTTCCAGGTAAACTACGTTCTCGATGGGTTGGACCTTTATAGTAACTGCTGTTTTTCCACATGGTGCAGTTGAAGTCCAAAGCCTAGCAAAAGATAAAACATTCAAGGTAAACGGACATAGACTGAAACCATACTATGAAGGTTTCCATGCCGCCAAAGAAGGAGAAGTGGATCTTGAAGATCCACCAAGCATCACGTGATCAATGAACTGGCGTCGGGCGACCGACGTTAAACAGAGGCGCTGCTTGGGAGGCAACCCAAGGGGAGTTAGTTTCCCTTTTACCCTTTTATTTTTATTGCTTTAGTAGTTAGACTTTTCTCTTTTCTTGTATTTTTGCCTTACATTGGGGACAATGTAAGATTTAAGTATGGGGGAGGGATTAGTAGTGTGTTATTGTTTTTCTTATTTCAAAAATACAAAAAAAAAAAATCGAAAAATTTAAAATTTTGAGCTCATAGTTAGTAATGAACACATGCTTAGAATCACTAGCCCATGATGAAACCTAATTGATGGCATGCATGCTTTTGAACATAGGTGAATTGTTAACCTTGGAACACATTGAACTCTAATGCAAAGTGTACTCTAACTTAGTAAGTTGAATATTTTGAGCACATTATTGTCATGGCTTGTGAAGTGTGCATAGCTTAGTGAAGATTGTGTGAACTTTGTAATAGTCTTAAGAAGTCTCTAATACATGCCAGAACTTAACTACATGCTCTTTGAGGCGTATGTCTAGACTACTTGCAAGCATGAAAGTGATATAGGCAATCTTTGATGCGTTTGAGCCTTTCAAGCCTACCATGTAAACAAAATCATTCTCTAGTACCTATTTTGAGCCTCAAATGTAAAAGAATGGTAGTATGCTAAGCATACTAAAGACCCCCATTCAACATTTCTTGACTAGCTTATCATCCTACCTTTAAGCCTAAATGTGATTTTAATCCATACCTTTTAAGGGAGTATGATGTATTTCATTCAAATGCACTTGGGAATCATTGAAGTATATTTGTGAGCTTAATTGTCAAAAGAATGGAATGCATGAAAGAAAAAAAGGGATGCCTTGAAAAAATAGATAAAAATATGACTCCAAGGGAAGTCAAGGCACAAAAGAAGAAAAATGTTGAAATAAACCTTGAAAAAAAAAATTTGAACAAGGTTTGAAAAATTCATGCAAGAAGAGAAGTTTTAATGTGCATTTCATCACACTCTCTTGTTTGAATATCCTTACCCTTTCTTTCATAAGCCAATACCTAGGCCAAGCTACAAGCTAATAAAGACCTACTTGATTTATGTTTGCAAAGTAGCTAAGATAGTGGAGAAGAGTGTGCAAGTGAGCTTATACTTGTGTTAGAGTATGACTTGAACTATTATGGCTTTGCATATTTTGGATCTATTATTTGTACACAACAATTGTTTATGACCACACACACACGTTCACTACTTCGCTGGGTACGAAATGTTTAGGGATTGAACTTGTTCCACTGTTAATTTTTCACCGCCGTTCATTATTATGCATGTTAAAATTGTTGAGGCATTAAAGTGAGGACAAGTTGCTTTGTTATGAACCTATGAGCCAACCAAAAATATTGTAGTTTTATTTGTTTACTCGAGGTCGAGTAAAGAGTAAGTATGGGGGAGTTTGATGTGACTAGAAATAGACACATCTTTAGTGCTTAATTGTCTACGATTTGGTAGGTTTTGATAGATAATTTGAACGTATGCTACCTAATCGTATATTTGTGTAATTGTAGGTACAATCGAAGAAAACGAGCTAAAAACGATGTGTAAAGACCAAGAAGAGACATGGACATGACAAGGACTAAAAGTTGGTCAAGAAAAGGGCAAAAATGTAATTTTGAAGGAGGAGATCGATTGCCACGAAGAGGAGATCGATCGCCTATGGACAGAAACATTTGCATCAAAATTGAAGAGCCAACGATCGATCGCGAAGAAGTGGCGATCGATCGCCAAAGTCTACTGGAGCTCGTCGATCGATCGCCACTTTATAGCGATCGATCGCCTCAAGGGTTTTTCTGAAAAATAAAAGCCTCGCGATCGATCGCCACACATCAGGCGATCGATCGCCGAGGAGTCCGGAAATTTGGAAATTGAGTCTTTTACCATGTTTAAAAGATTGTATCCCATATTTATCAATCCATACCCTAAAACTCGAGACTAAGCCTCATTAGCAGCAGTTTTTGATATTTTTTTGATACTCTTAGAATAATTTTAGATTTTAGATTAATTTGCTTTCAAGTTTTCTTCAAGAACAACGAAGAACGAGGACGGAATCGACAAGCCAGAATCGTGCTTCCTTTTAGTAACTCTTTCTTCTCCTATTAGTTTGATGTTTTTTTAGATTAATTTTGGTTATTGTTAATCTAGTTATGAGTAGCTAAATACTTTTGTGATTCTCGGTTGAGGAAAACGATACATTGGATGTTTACGATTCTTGTGAGATAAGTTTTGATTGTTGATTTGCATTGAGTATCAATTGTTTTTCTGATTTGATTGTCATAATTGTTATGCATGATTGTTGGACTGATCACCTAGCTATTGTTCATATAATTTAATGCTAAATTAGATATCAAATACGGAATCGTTTGATCCCTCTAATTTACGAAGCAACTAAGATTGATTAAATTCCGTTTGTGAGTTTGTTAAATTCTTAGGGTAAACAATTGACTAAATTAAACATAGACGCTTGGATTATGTTGTTTAGCTTCATTGATCTCACTAGTTCATATGCTATCATCGATTTAAATCTTAATCGCTTGTATTTTGATTGATTGTGTGATAAGGGTTAAACTAGAATGCTTGGGCTACTTAACTAAACTTAAGGTGAGATAGGATTTTGATTATTGGATTAAACATCCACGATGAATATTCATATGGAAATTGAACCATTTGTGAAGATCGATGATCGAGATAGTAAACGCCAATTGTAAAGTTAACCGAAAATCGAGAATCGCACTTTTCTCATAAGTTAATTCATCTAGATAATTTTGCATATTAGTTTAATTTTGCATCGTAGTATTATTACTTTGACTTCAAAACCCCTTTTTATTTTCGTTTGCATAAGCTAACACAAAGATATAACCTTCCTCGTGGGATCGATCCCTACTCACGCTACTACATTCATTACTGTTATTAACTTGAGAGGGTTAATTTGGGCGTACGCGATAAACGCTACCAATATTCACCAAGTATTTCATCCATACCTGCATCACAAGGCACAATCCATATTCCAACATACATCATCATGAGTGTATTTTAATGCACCTCGCTCAAATGCGACATGCGGCACTCCCACCCTCGCTTCAACATTTGGCGGCAAAGCATTAAAATTATCACTACATGTACACATGCAACCACAATGCATAATTCCATGATGTATATAAAATGCAGGTTACCGTTTCGTGTCTTTCAACCATGGCCTTAGCCTTTCGCGTCATAGTGTCCCTACAGGAACAATCTCAAACCATGAGCATACGATAATCCATATTCCCCACAATATGATTATAATGAGTAAATGCATAAACTACGAGTACAAAGTACTTCCCGTATCCCAGTGCATTTCAAAATGCTCCATTTGATTGTCCCTGTGTCACAACTCACAATCATAATCAACAGGTTATATTATGATTCTATAGATGTCATGACATACAATCGTTTCACTATGATCACATATCACAAATGCACATAAGCAAAATAGTTATGTCACACAACACTAACTACTATCATGCATAAATATGTGCTACTCATCCCTATCAGCATGTTCCAGGCCTTCAACAGCCCCAAAGAGCTAACCTGGCTCTGATACCACTAATGTAAGGACCCCAATGCCCTTAACCCGTTATTAGTGTATTAAGCCATATCATTAGTGCATATAATCATACTATCAGGGGGAAAAACCATATGCAAGTGTAACACCATATGCTATCCAGAAAATTTCTTGCATTTAAGCCACATAATATTCAAATTCCCCAACCATGATTATCCATATAACATGCACCCTCATAATACACTAACATACTCTTAGTTCATTTAGCAGTTCTATATCTAATTGTGTGCAAACCATAAATGAACAGAGAAGAGCCGTAGCCCGTTTATACATTCCATATACATGTAATATGTACTCACATAAGATCACCCAATGAATGAGCGTGTATTTAATGTATAAAACACTCTGCTGGATACCGTTACTGGTGCTTCGATCCTGGAAGCACCTTTCAAGCGCAACTCGATCTCAACT
Organism: Haberlea rhodopensis; assembly: GCA_907163345.1. Taxonomy (NCBI): domain Eukaryota; kingdom Viridiplantae; phylum Streptophyta; class Magnoliopsida; order Lamiales; family Gesneriaceae; genus Haberlea; species Haberlea rhodopensis. The sequence continues at coordinate 10,410,115 of CAJQUN010000015.1, forward strand.
CTGGATCTGAACGCCTGTCCATCCAGCTCTGGTGCCTCAATCCTGGAAGTACTTCAATCAACAGCCCGAGCTCAACTCCAAAGCTGCTACTACACCTGTACCACCTGCCCCAACAGAGACAGCCCCCACACGGGGTGAGCATACAAATATTCCAAATCCAATAACCATAACAATGCAATTCATAATTTACAACAATGTAAATGCTATGAAATACAAAATATACTCCCTGGATGGTATCATCCTCATCCGGGGTTTCCTGTACTGTCCCTGTTCTCAAAACACTGCAACCATCAAATACCCAAATGCCAGTTAATCATTACATTGATTAACAATTCCATGAGCCATATACCAATATCATAATCAATAACATCAAATCATTAAACAATGATTATAGACAATCCATGTTTCTCACTTATGGTTTCATAGCTCTATTTCATTGCTCGCTCCACAATAGCGGCATTCCATTTCCACGCATGCTCGATGGCAGCGGCGTCATAATCGATGTTCGCTCACAGGCGACAACGTCCCAATCATCGCTCGCTCAAAAGCGGCACCATGCAATTCTCAATGCATATATAGACATTTAAGGTAAGTACCATAAACCATGCATTTCAATCTCCGTTTATTGCTAATACCATGTGTCATGCATTTCCACACACATTCATTGCAATACAGTGTACCAAGCACTCAACAATTGCAATTATATTAAAGGGCTATGCTCGTACGTCATACATACCTTATAATTCCGTAGCTCGAGTCCAAACTTTGCTTGAGTTCCTTACCTCGAGAGATATGTGCTAAAACACATAAACAACTCACAATCAAGTATAAGCATGCAACCACGTGTCCAAGCACGTTCAAGATTCCCAATCATATCGTCAATCCATGACGATTACCAAAATAAAAGCCCCCCGGCTAAGCATGCATAATACCTAAAATATACCATTAACAAGTTTAAAAGATAACCAAGAATTCAACCGGGAATTCCGTTTTATCAAACTTTGGCCTCAACCAATCCATTTAAAAGTATAGCATTCCCATTGGAATGTAGACATTGCCCCGGAAACGGCCCCTTAAAACCTCGATTTCAAAATCCCGACAATTTTCCAAAATTACAAAAAAATAAAACCTTACGGGCGGCGATCGATCGCCTCATTTAACGCGATCGATCGCCCCTGTCCAGTGGGCAAAAACGCCTACACGCGATCGATCGCCACCCCTCGCGATCGGTCGCTAACATGCTCGCGATCGATCGCCTAGACCATGCGATCGATCGCCTGCACTGTTCATCGTCTTCAAAAATCTGAGCAGCTCGTCGCGATCGATCGCCTCTCCTTGGAGATCGATCGCCACCTACAATTTTCCAGAAAACTCGAGTTTCCATTGTGTTTTTGACACCCAAACTCACAACCAACACCCCATACACCTCCAACACTTCAAATACACAAACCAATAAAAACTCCAAAAAACTCAACATTGGATTTTGAGCAAAAATCCCCAAAACCCATAACCAACCAAAACCTCAACTCAAAACTACCATACCACAATCAAAACGAAGCCAAATGCGAGGGGATGAATAATACCTTATTATCTTCGAGAAATCCGCTTCCTAGGATGAGCCTCCATCGATTTGCTCATCAAAGGAAAAGGGGGAAGGGTTTGGGGTGAGAGAGGCGAGAGAGAGGGAGAGGAGAGGAATGGAATGGATTCCAAATGACGGAATCCAGAGTCCAACTGGTATATATAGCAAAAATGCCCCAGAATACCAATACCTCCACAAATACATCATGATTCATTAAAAATCATCTGTTTTCAAAAACTCTCTCTCCAACATCAAATTCCCAGACTGGCCCCAACATAAGGCACCCCGGACACCAAGTCCCACTAAAAACCCAACTCATAGGTTTTTCACCAAAATGAGAATACAATTTCATCCTTTGGATCCAACGATCGCAAATGCCCGATTTAACAACCTTGGGAGATGCCAAACCGCAATTAATCCCTAATTGCCACAATTAAAAATCCATCAAGGATTGATACCACACCGGGATTAACACCATAATCCCCGAACATCACAACATCTCCTTATAATGTTATCTGCACAAACTTTGAACAAATAGGGCTCCTCCCACATAAGATGTTTAACCTCAGAAAAGAATTTTTTCTTTTGATAAAAAGATAGATTTTGTGGGAGGATACCACTAGCAATATAGTTCACAAAATCTGTGACCAAGGTAAAATGTCAGCGTTAAACAATTGCTCATCAGGAAATGTTACATTAATTTCTTCTATCTTACTTTCAATTTTATCCTCTCCATTGTCTATTCGAGACAAATGATCTGCGACCACATTCTCTACACCCTTCTTATCTCGTATCTCTAAGTCAAATTCTTCCAACAACAATATCCACCTAATTAAGCGTGGTTTGGCATCTTTCTTTGCAAGCAAGTATTTAAGTGCAGCATGATCGGTGTAAACAATAACTTTGGCAAGACATAGATAGGAGTGAAACTTATCGAATGCAAAAACTATGGCTAGAAGCTCTTTTTCAGTAGTGGCATAATTCATTTGTGCTTCATTCAAAGTGCGACTAGCGTAGTAGATGGTATGAAATACCTTGTTCCTCCTTTGGCCTAAGACTACTCCTACCGCTTTGTCACCCGCATCGCACATTAGTTCAAAGGGTAACTCCCAATCAGGTGATACCAAGACAGGTGATGTTACCAGTTTCTCCTTGAGAATCTCGAATGCCTGCACACAATTAGCATTAAATTCATAATGTGCATCTTTAGTTAATAGGTGAGATAAAGGTTTAGAAATTTTTGAGAAATCCTTAATGAATCGACGATAAAATCCTGCATGGCCCAAAAAGCTTCGGATTCCTTTCACTGTTGTTGGTGGTGGCAATTGTTGTATCACTTGGATTTTTGCTCGGTCTACTTCAATACCCTTTTCGGATATCTTATGTCCCATGACTATACCTTCTTTGACCATGAAGTGACACTTCTCCCAATTTAATACAAGATTTGTCTCCTTGCATCTTGTCAACATCAAATCCAAGTTATATAAACATATATCAAATGAAGATCCAAAAACAGAGAAGTCATCCATGAAAACTTCTAAAAATTTTCTATCATGTCATGGAATATGGCTACCATTCATCTTTGAAAAGTGGCAGGGGCATTACATAATCCAAATGGCATTCGTCTAAAGGCAAAAGTACCATAAGGGCAAGTGAAAGTAGTTTTCTCTTGGTCCTCTGGTGTAATAGCGATTTGATTATACCGTGAATACCCATCTAGAAAGCAATAAAAATCATAACCTGCTAATCATTCTACCATTTGATCAATGAAGGGAAGGGGAAAGTGATCTTTACGAGTTGATTCATTTAACCTCATATAGTCAATGCACACTCTCCACCCCGTGACTGTTCTAGTAGGTATCAATTCATTGTTTTCATTTGGGACAACAGTAATGCCTCTTTTCTTTGGTACACATTGAATAGGACTTACCCATGAACTATTAGAAATAGGGTAGATAATACCTGCATCCATTAGCTTAGTGACCTCGGCTTTGACTACCTCTTACATTTTTGGATTGAGACGGCGTTGTGGTTGTACCACGGGCTTGAAAGTCTCTTCCATCATAATTTTATGCATGCACACCGATGGACTAATTTCTTTAATATCTGCTATCTTCCATCCAAATGCTTTCTTGTGCTCCCTAAGGACTTTAAGAAGCTTCCCCTCATTTTCACCTGTCAAAGATGAAGAGATAATGATTGGTAACAAATTTCCAGCATCTAGGAATACATACTTGAGATGAGATGGGAGGGGCTTTAGTTCAAGCGTGGGTGATTCTTCAATGGATGGCCGTTGAGGCTTAATGTCTCTTTTTCCCAACTCTCCAAGATTTTCAGTGGCTCGTTTCATTTAGGGGACGATGTTGTTCAATTGAGCTAAGATCTCAATTTCCTCTTTGTCATGTTGTTTATCGGCTTCCATAAGGTATGCTTCCAATTTCTCTTTGTAAGTACCTTGCAACACATCAACAGTCAGGGCATCAATAATATCAATACTAAAACACTTGGGCTCGTCGTGTGGGTGTTTAAGTTCTTTAAAGACATTAAACACAACTTGATCCTCCCCTACACGGAGGATCAACTTCCCCTGTTGGCTTCCCCTGTTGGACATCTATGATTGCCTTTCCCGTTGCTAGGAACGGTCGGCCCAAAATCAGTGGTGTCCCTGTCTTCTTCCATATCTAGTACTAGAAAATCAACTGGGAATATGAATTTGTCCATTTTGACTAACACGTCTTCAATGATTCCTCGGGGATATGTGATAGATCTATCCGCCAATTGCAGTGAAACTTTTGTGGGTTTCGGCTCTCCTAGTCCCAACCTCCTGAAAATGGAAAAAGGCATCAAATTTATACTCGCACCCAAATCACACAATGATTTAGTAAATGACACTGATCCTATAGTGCAAGGTATAGTAAAACTCCCTGGGTCCTTTAACTTTGGAGGCATTTTGTTTTGCACAATTGCTGAGCACTCCTCTGTTAAGCTTACCGTTTCGTATTCGCCCAACTTTCGCTTGTTAGAGAGAATTTCCTTCAAAAATTTAGCATAACTAGGCATTTGAAGTAGAGCATCAGCAAATGGTATATTAATATGTAATTTCTTAAATACTTCAAGAAACTTACCAAATTCAGCGTCCATTTTAGCTCTCTTTAATGCAACGGGAAATGGGGGAGGAATTACTACCTTATCAGTGTGTGATTGGTGTGGTGTTGGAATGTTTACCTTTTTCGATTGCCTTTTCCTCGGTCTTACTCTTGTCTTCCGTGGTTTCAAAACTTTCTTGTGCTTCAGTCTGTGTCCTTAGCTCTTTTCCACTCCTTAATGCTATGACATTCGCTTGCTCCTTTGGATTTATCACTGTATCACTTGGTAGTGTACCTTGAGTTCGTCCGGAAATCAAAGTTGCATGTTGCCCCACTTGTCTTTCCAAGTTCTTTATAGATGCCTCCTGATTTTGCATCCTAGTTTCAGTTGATGATATGAACTTGGTCATTAGCTCCTCCATACTCGGCTTTGGTGCATATCCCGGTGGTTGTTGTGGGTTCAACACATTGTTTTGGTTGGACCATTGCAAGTTTGGATGATTTCTCCATCCCGGGTTGTAAGTATTAGAGTATGGGTTGTTGGGCTGCCTGTTTCCTACATAATTCACAGACTCATTAGATTGATTAAATGGATTACCTGCTTGGCACTCAGTGCTTGGATGATTGCTTCCACATAATTCGCAAGTGATAACTTGAGCTTGCATTGCTGTCATGCTCATCCTATCTATCTTTTTGTTTAGCGCTTCCAACTGTGCCGAAAAAGCAGTGATGTCATCAATTTGGTGAACTCCAGCTGGTTTTTTGGCATATTTCTCTCCGATTGCCATTGATAGCTGTTAGAAGCCATCTCTTCTAAGAGTTCATACGTTGCGTCCGGTGTTTTGCGCATAATGGATCCTCCTGAGGCTGCATCTATCATAGAACGGTTAGATGAAAATAAACCGTTATAAAAAGTCTGTACCTGGAGCCAAATAGGAAGACCATGGTGTGGACATCTCCTAAGCAAATCCTTGAAAGATCCCACGCCTCATATAATGTTTCAGGGTCATACTGCCCGAATGTGGTGATATTGTTCCTCATCTTTGCCGTTTTGGAAGGGGGAAAGTATTTGGACAAGAATGCTTATGTCATCCCCTCCCAAGTTGTTATCGATCCTGCAGGTAAAGAGTTTAGACACGCTTTAGCTTTATCCTTTAATGAAAAGGGAAATAACATTAACCTGATGGCGTCGTCAGAAACGCCATTATGTTTGAGAGTGTCACAAATCTCCAAGAAGTTGGAGATGTGAGCGTTCGGATCATCAGTGGCTACTCCTCCAAACATCACTGGATGTTGGATCATATGTATTAAAGCTGGCTTAATCTCAAAATTGTTGGCTTGAATAGTTGGCCTCGTAATGCTTGACAATGATCCATGAAAAGCTGGTTGAGCATAATCCATCATCGATCTTTGATTCAGTGCTTCATTGTTCGCACCCCTTCTTGATTGTTGTCAGCCATTGCTCGAGCTTCCCTTCTTTTCCTTAGACACGTACGCTCGATTTCTGGGTCAAACGGCTCGAGTGTGGGGTTGCTACTCCTTAGCATGCACCAATAAGATGACTACCTGTAAAAATAAACCCAAAGGAAAAATACGAATGTAGTAAACCCAATGGTCAAGAGTGACAAACAAATAAAACAAAAATAAAAATGGCTAAATTACAATTAACTAATCTCGTATGATATATACAAATTTGTCCACGGCAACGGGGCCAAAAACTTGATCGCTTTTATTTTAAACAATTATTTCTCAGTGTAGCGATTCTACCGCAAGTGCACGGTGTCAAGTTTTAGTATAGTGATATGAAAGAAAGGATGTCGAACCCACAGGGACTAACGTATAAGTACCAAATAATATTAGTAAAATTATATTTAGCCTACGACAAAAATGATTAATTAACAAATTAAACTAAAGAATTAATAAAAACTCAAAAATAGAACAACTCCTTTGAAGATGCGAAGGAATTCCGCTCAAGAAATCTATCAAGATGTTTGTTCAATTGTGCTATCGTCAATGATTTGTTTGTTAAAACAATTACTAATCAATCAATTCTTAAGGTGACGGATTTCCGAATATAATCAATACACTCTCTCGAGCTATATTGAAACTAGTAATAAATTGACACAAGTAACTCTCGTTCACTTAAACCAATTTAATACCGAATAAATCTCTATGAAAACCGTTGATCTTTAAATCTTTCAATTTAAAGTGACTACGTATGTGATTTAATCTCTCGATCTAAATCTTTAAACATACAACATAAATTATTTTAGCGTATTATAATTTCATCTCTCGATCTCAATTATAATTCACAATTTCAATCAAAGGTAGCTAGGCTTTGATAGCTTTAAGCATATAATTCATGAACAAAAGCAATCAATCCACTCAAACACAACCAAATCAAAGATTCAAACACAATATTCCTTAAACTTGATAGAATAAACTCAATTAAATTCAAATCAAATTAATAAGATGCTTAATCGTCTCTCTCATAAACATCAAATAAAATCTGAAAATCAAATTAACTAGAGTTTAGAAATACGATAAACATAGGAGCGACTCTGTTCGTTGACAAATGCTTCTTCTCTCGCTTCCTTCCTTGCACTTCAAATGATTCTTCAACCTTCTCTTGTTTCGGGAAGATGAAAGGCGGCTAAAGAATATTATTTAGGTATGATTATACTCTGAATAATGGATGCAATTTTCGTGACCTACTTCCCCTATTTATAGAGGAGGGGAGATATGGAAGAGTTTCCAAAAATCAAAACCAAATCAAGCTTTTAAAATTCTGAAAATTCTGCGTCTCGATCGATCGGTGCATAAGTCTCGATGGATCGAGCGCCTTTAGCTTCCGAGTCTGACTTTCTCTGCCTCTCTCGATCGATCGAGTTGAAGCTTCCGATCGATCGAGAGTTCTTCACATTTTCTTGCCAAATCTCTGCCAGTGTCGATCGATCGAGGACAAATTTCCGATCGATCGAGAGTCTCTTTTCTTTGTTGGCCAAAACTTCTGCCTCTTCCGATCGATCGACCTCCTGTTCCGTTTGATCGAGAATGCCAGAACTCAAATTCTTCATTTATTGGCTTGATTTGATCTGTTTTCTTCCTTGTAGCTCAATTCTTCCACATTCCACCTAGATTCCTGAAACAGTCAAATAAATATCAAAAAGCATAACATCTTCCAAGAATCTACACGAATATATATATAAATCAAAGCTCAAATACGCGTAATAATCAACCCTATCAACGATACTTTGTCATTCTTGACGTGATTTTATTTATTTTTCGTACTAAGGTCCTGACCCCTTTTGTAGGGGTTGTCATGTCTTTGTTGCTTGGGCATGACTGGGTATACATGAGGACATGTTTTTTATGCTCATATGACACATCTAGGGAAAATCGAGCTCACAGATGAGCGAGCTCAGGTTCGATATATTGTGTCTTGGTCCCAGTAATAGTATTCTGAATTTTAAATAATTTAAATTACCAGGTATGCCCCGAGTATGTTGTACTTTGGAATAATACATTACTTGTAAACTTTATTTGGTATTTGAATGACGAATGACATGCTAATTGTGAACTAGAAATATGTTTTCAGTATTATGGTATATGTAATATTGAAAACAATTTTAGGGCCACTTGTTAATAAATTTTAAACAAATCTTCTGTTGTTTACGTAAAATAATCATTGGGTGATAATTAAATACTTGATTAGAACCAGGCCCTCACAGTCACATGATACGATGGCCTTTGATTCTTTACATGTAATATATATATCTTTGTTGAACGGGTTGAGAGTTATAGTAATTGGGTGGTCTTCCTTGCTTGGTCTCAAACACTCTTGAGCTTGGTCCGGTGGACTTCCAGCTCAATTGTGTTCTATCTCAGCTTGGTCAACGTATCCAATTCCCGTTCGCACACCCTTATCTTCGAATGAGATTGTTGTTTGAATTATAGGCACTTCGGGTTCATAAATTGTATTGGGTATACAAAATTCATAAATTGCTTTTGCCTTTTTTCCAGTAACAATTGATTACTTGTTTCCTCTTGTGTGATTTCATTTGTGTTGAAGCCTAGGCCGTACATCACTGATACACCTCTATACCTTGCAGCTCATTGAATGAAACTGAAGATTTGTTCCATTCTTTGACAATATGAGTAAGTTTAGCATTGTGTGAGCTAAGTCTCTGATTGTCTGCATAGAGCTTGTCATAAGAGATCTTTAGCTTACTATTTTCAGTCTTTAGACTAAACATTCACATTGCTGAGAATAGTTTGGTTCATTGTGTTTATCTATCAGACTTTTATTTTCCCGTTTGGATTTATCAAATGATTCAGCTAAGAGTTTTAAATAATTTGACAAGTCATGAAGTGCAGAAATTAATTCTTCTCTTGTAAATTCATGAGAGTCAAAATCAAATACCTCATTGTCAGTTTGATTTTAATCTTTGTCTGCCATTAGGCGTTGTACGTCATCTTCACTGTCACTGGAATACTTATCTCAGCTCTCTGACTCTGACTCAGTCATGATCCCAATTGCTATTGATTTCTTCAGCTACAAGAACCTTCTAATATTTATTCTTGTATTCTATTCGATCATTTCGATGCTTCTTCATCCAATCATCACGGTGTCTCTCCTTCCTATCATCTTTCTTTAATCTGGTACACTCTGCAATGAAGTGTCCGGTCTTACCACAGTTATAGCAAGTATGATCATCGTTAGTAGTTTCCTTTCTCGGTTTGTATTGCTGAGAAGGTCTATAGTTCTTTTTTTATTTTTAGACATAAACTTACAGCTGCGAGGGCTTTGGTTGGTTGAGAGGTAGATGGTTCATCTTCACCTCTTGTAGAGAACTCGAACTCATAGGCTTTGATATCAGTAAACAGATCGTGCAGCTCGATTTGTTCAAGTATTTGGACTCTCTCATGGCAATGGTCTTGACATTCCATTATTTTGGCAGGGCTCTCATCATCTTCAATGCAAACACTCTGTTGCCATAAGTCCTCCCAAGAGAATTCAGCTCGATGATTAAACTGGTGAATTGTTCATCAAATTCATTGAGAGATACTCCAGGCTTCATCTTTATGTTCTCGTACTTCTGAACAACAACGATCAACTTGTTCTCATTGGTAAGATCATTTCCTTCACATATTTGATTTAGATTTTCCCAAATCTCTTTCGCGGTGCTGCAAGTTTTGATCTTGCTGAACATGTTTTGTCAAGAGTTTTGAATAGAATATCTAGTCTTTTTCTTTTCTTCATTTCTCCATTATGCTCTTGTGTTGGAATCGAAGAGGGGGGGTGAATGAGATTCCTTGGCTACTTTAGCGTTTTAAAATGAGTTTGTAAAAAATAAAATATTTTGCGCTTTGCGGAAGCCTTTAGTCAATCGATAAATAAAAAGAATAAATAAATAAATGCGTAATGAAAAATAAAGCAATAAAAGACAAGGATATTTGTTATAGAAGTTCGGCGATGAATCGCCTACGTCTCCTCTTCCCGGTTAGATAACCTCCAACCGAGGTTCCACTAGAATAATTGATCTTGGCCTTGAGGGCTCCAAGTAAGCCACAACACAACTCTTCCCGAGTTACAACGCTCTTCCCGAGCACAATACTCTTCCCGAGTACACAAGCTCTTCCCGAGCAACCAACACTCTTCACGAGTCTTCTTGGCCTTAAGGGCTCCAAGGATAGCCACACAATTGCACCACCTTCACTTGATGGCGACTTTACAATTTTCCAACTTGCTTTGGTGTTGGAGGACCTTTACAATGAATTAAACCAACAGAAACACCTTCACGGTGTACTCACACGAAGACAACAAGACTCAACAAAATAAGAAAATCACAAGCTCCAATACAACAACAATGTATGGAGAGTATGATATAATTTGAACCAACAATTGATCAACACTTTGTATGAGTTGTAGACTTGTTCCTTAGCTTCAAAATGCTCCAAAGCATCCATATTTATAGTGTAGAAGGCCTCCAAGGCTCCTACTAGCCGTTGCACTTCAAAGGGCTGAAATCACTCCTGGATCGCCTCAGCCATCGCCTCAGGCGATCACCCATCGCCGCTTTCCAACGGTCAAAAATGCACAGATCGCCTCAGGCGATCGCTGGATCGCCTCAGGCGATCAAGAGCAAAAATTAAGGCCGTAGCTTCAGCAAGTCCAAAATTTGCATCGCCTCAAACGAACCCTACATCGCCTCAGGCGTTCCAGACCATCGCCTCGGGCGAACTCCCCGCGCGCGTGCCCGCGCATTGCCTCGGCGTCGCTTCAGTCGATGTGCGGGGGCGAAGTCCCTGTGGCTGCCATCGCCTCAGGTGATGGTCACCATCGCCTGGGGCGATCTGCCCCGCATGCACGCCTAGCCATCGCCTCTGTCGATGGGCGTGGCGATCCTCGCCTGGCACCCATCGCCTGGGGCGATGGCACCCATCGCCTGGGGCGATCCGTGTCTTCCAAAAGACAATTTCTTTGGCATTTCAATACTATTATAATCTTCAACTTTGATCATAATTTATGCTGCATACTCAATAAAAACCATTAGTACAAAATGTATAGGTTTTGTAATCATCAAAACAAAAACGATAATTTTATTTAAAATAGAGGAATGAGAGTTGTAGCGTTTTAAGGCGCAACAATCTCCCCCTTTTTGATGATCACAAAACCCGGTAAACTTGAAAGAAAATAAGACTTATAACAATGCAATGCATAGAGAGTTTAAACTCCCCCTTAATGAATGCAATGATAAACAATGTTCCAATGTGCATTTTTATCACCTTTACAAAATGTGTCACAAGTTGTAAAAACAATTAGGTGCAAATAGCATTTCATCAATTAAGATTACACCAAGTTTACACATACATTCTCCCCCTTTTTGTGAGAATAAAAAAGGGTAAAGGATTTTTAAGAAAATTGGACATAGTTCCCTTTAAAAATTGAATAAACCATAAATTCAACCAAGTAATACACAATCAACTCAAGATTCAATCAACATCTTAAAATCCATCAACATAAACAAAAAATCCATTCCAACATCATTTAACAATTACAATCCTTACAAACAATTACAAAAGGATAAAATCTAAAAAACACAAAAACAAAGACAACTCAATCCAAGCCGCCATCACCATCACCATCACCATCATTCCCGTGAGTAGTATCCTCATCCATGTGAGTACTGGAAAACTGAGAACGAAGAGCGTCCACTTCATGTCGTAAATACGACAAATCTTCTCTCGAGGAGTCTTGGTAAGCTCGAAGAGACGCAACATCATCTCGAAGGGAATGAAATTGAGAATTCATATCGACTCTCAAGGATTGAAATTGTGAGTTCATATCCTCACGAAGGCTTTGGAATTGCGAAGTAAAGAAGGCAAAAGCGTCTTGATTGAACTCAAAAGAAGAAGAAGGTTGATGACTATCAGGAGCTGGAATATCCGCCCCAATATTCATCATATCATCAAAGGTAGATGGAGATTGATGCTGAATGGGTGGCTCATCGATATTTGGTTCAATCAAGAAGGGAAAATGAACCCTTTGGGCACTAGTCATCCTATCAATGGGTAATGAGGGGTGATCTTTAGGATTAAAGGCAGAAAGTAGGTTCCCCGGATCATTAACCCAACAGGAAGTGAAAGGATTCCAAGATATTTTGTTAAACAAAAAACACCTTAGATTGAAGGTGTCCTTGGACTTGATAGGGAGTTTCTCATTGTCATCAAAAGGAAGGTTGAAATGAAGAAAAATCTTTGTTAGGACACGGCCGAATGGGAGAATAACCTTTTTAGGATTATGGGCGGTGTTCCTAAAGATTTGGACAATGAATCTAGGTAGGTTGAAGGGGGTCATTGTAATGATGTAATACATCAAGTATACATCAGAGAATTTCAACCTAAGACGATCACCATCCCGAGGGATCATCGAGGTGATCACAATCTTGTGAAGGATTTGGTAGTTTGTAGGGATGGAATTCACAAGAAAGGATTGGTTTGGACATTGAGGGGTTCCGCCAAATATGAGATACAAGGCTTGGGCAGGATCACATACCCCATCATTGGGCCAAGTAGCTAGAGCAAATTTAGCCGGACCCTCCGAAGGAATGCGAAGAATATTTCCTAATTCAGTGCTATTGAATTCAATTGGGCGATTACAAACGATGGTTTTGATAGTTAACTCGCCATCACCCTCAAACAGTTCAAGATTGGCATAGAAAGAATGAATCATGGATGGATACAAAAAATCGTTCTTTCTAGGGGGTTTGAAAAAATTTTCCCATTGTTGGAATTGAATCCATTCAAGAATTGGGAGCTGGGAAGTCCTAAGGAAATCGAAATCAAAGATATAACCCGGAATTAATTTGCGAGTAAGATAGTCTTCCGGAATAGGCTTACCATCAAGTGGAGGACCCGTATAATTCCTATTGGAGCGATTAGAGCGTCTCCTCCGGCTTGATTCTCCTTCTTCACGGTTGCTTCGAGACATATTGCAAGAAATTTGAGAGAATTGAGGTAAAGTTTCGATTTTTATGAAAAAGGGGTTAGGGTTTGCAAAAATCCAATTGGAAGATTTGTTGTTTGGAAAGTGAAATTGATGGTTTGGAAAGGCTTAGGATGATCGATTATAACAATGATGAAGAAATCTCGAATTATGGGTGAAAAACACGAAAAGTTGCTGAAAAAATGAGCAAAAGCCGTAGCTTTCTGGCTTTAAAAATCGAGATCGCCTGAGGCGATCTGTAGAACGCCTGAGGCGATCAAGAACGCCTGAGGCGATGCTTGCGATCGCTTGAGGCGATGCGAGCCACGCCCGAGGCGATGCTTGCGAACGTTTGAGGCGATGCGAGCCACGGACGAGGTGCTGCGCACAGAATGCTGAGGCGATGGTTTGGCCATATTTTGAGTCAATTTTTGGACCAAAAAATTATTTTTGATAATTCTAACTAACATTAAACCATCTAACAACAAAAATTAAATCACATAATCTAAAAAGCACAATAATTCACAATTTGTGACTTTTAAAAGGTGATTTCAAAATGCATTTTTGAAATTAAATGTGAGTAAACTTGATTCCCCCTTAACAATTGCATAGCACATACAAAATAATCAAGTAAAGCATAAAATAAACAACTCTCCCCCTCAAACCATGCATACACAAGCTCTCCCCCTTAAACTATGCATGAAGTAAACTTCAAGATTATCACACAATTATCCCCCTTTTTGTGATAATCAAAAAGTACAAAAATTAAATAGACAAATCACAAATATATGTTGACACATAGCCATATTTTATACATGTTCCTCATCAAGCATATAATAGCCCAAAATAAGCATAAGATTAATTCATTTTGAGAAATACAAACATGCGTTTTAAGGCGATCAACAATGAATTCAAAATGTGCAAAATGTGCATATGTTCTACCAAAATTTCATGCATTTGTGCCCAATAAACATTAGAGTTCTCAAATCATCATTTGATAAATTTATTAAGATCATGATAGCATTATTTCAAAGATAGAGCATCTAAACAAATATAGCATGCTTAATCACATAATATCATATAACATATTCCAATTAGAATTCATTGCACTTACTATAAAAGGATAGGCATACATCATGCAATAAAACAATTTATATGTGCACATGCTAAGGGGTTATGCATTTTACTCCAATCAATATTGAGCTTCATTATTTATTGGTCACAATTAATTTGTGCCAATTAATTTTGAATTGCTCATTTAAAATGTATAAAATAAATTTTACCTTTGATGACAAGAGTGCGTTCTTGTCATTGGTCCTATGCCTCGTGCTTCTTCTATAGTTGTGAATAATACAAGCTCCTCCTTTGAGTTGCTTGGCCCTTCATTCTTCATTCCATTCTTGTCCCTACAAGACAAATTTACAATTGGAGGAACTTTGGTACCCATTTGATTTTTGGGTCCTAAGGGGTTAACTTTCAATGGCACCTTTGGAATCCATTTCCACCTTTTATTAGGTTGGTATTGGATTCTAGCAAACCTACACTTATTTTTGGTATGACCACTTTTACAACAATAGTTACAAGTAGGAGAGTTGTGCTTTGCTTTGGCCAACAAGCTTGAAAAAGATTTTGATTTGTTTGAAAAGCCTAACCCGGCTTTGTCAAAGCTACATCGTTGTAATCCAAGCAATTCACTCATCTTTTGACTACTTTCACTATATTTGCAAAATGATATCTTTAAAGAATCTAATTCATTTTTCAATGAATTATTTTCTTCAACTTTCTTAGCAATCTCAAGTTTGAGTAGTTTATTACTCATCTTGGTTTTGCCAAGAGCATCAATAAGATCATTATAAGATTCTAAAAGTTCATCAAAAGAAGGTACCTCATCATCGCTTTCATCTCCTTCATCTCCAAGAGCCATTAAACAAAGATTGGTGGCTTCTTCTTCATCGGAGTCGCTATCACTCCATGTAGCTATAAAAGCCTTCTTCTTGCCTTTGTCCTCATTCTTCTTCCTAGGACATTTGTTAGCATAATGACCTTTTTCTTGACAATTATAGCAAGTTACCTCATTTTTGGATTCATGTTTGGTTGCACTTGAGGTCTTTGACTTGCCATGTTTGTTGAAGAACTTCTTGAACTTTCTTGTGAACAATGCCATATCCTCATCATCATCATCTTCTTCATCATCGGAGTGGTCTTTCCTTCCAACCAAGGCAATCCCATTTCTCTTGGATCTATCCTCCTCCTTTACTTCTCTCCTTGTGGCAACTTCAAGCTCATGAGTCACCAATGTGCCATGGAGCTCATCAAGATCATAGGAAGCACTTTCTCCTTTGTTGGACTCGATGATGGCCGTCCTCTTGGCATCCCATTCCTTTGGTAAGGCTCTTAGTGCTCTCCTCCATATTTGCTTTGGAGGATACTTCTCTCCAAGTTGGGCAAGCTCATTTATGATTTGAGTGAGCCTCCTAAACATAGAATCCACATCTTCTCCGGAATCCATCTCAAATGTTTCATACTTGAGTTGCAATAGATCAATCTTGGTCTCCTTTACTTGATTAGTGCCCTCATGACAAATTTGCAATTTGTCCCAAATTTCCTTTGCCGTTGAGCACATTGAGATCCGGTTGTACTCCTTCATATCTAAAGCACAATGCAAAATATTAATCGCTTTAGCATTTTGTGAAATTAATATCATATCCGCTCTAGTGAAATCGTCCATATCTTTGGGAACACTAATTCCCCCAACTTCCTTTAAAGGAATATGTGGACCTTTCACTATGATTTTCCATAGATCATAATCTACGGATTGGATGTATAGAGAAATTCTATTCTTCCAATAACCGTAGTGATCACCCGTGAAAAGCGGAGGGCGATTCGTCGATTGACCTTGAGCAAACTCATTTGCTAGATTAGCCATAAAAAGATTTTGATTTAAAACAAAAATCAAATGGCTCTGATACCACTTGTTGGAATCGAAGAGGGGGGGTGAATGAGATTCCTTGGCTACTTTAGCGTTTTAAAATGAGTTTGTAAAAAATAAAATATTTTGCGCTTTGCGGAAGCCTTTAGTCAATCGATAAATAAAAAGAATAAATAAATAAATGCGTAATGAAAAATAAAGCAATAAAAGACAAGGATATTTGTTATAGAAGTTCGGCGATGAATCGCCTACGTCTCCTCTTCCCGGTTAGATAACCTCCAACCGAGGTTCCACTAGAATAATTGATCTTGGCCTTGAGGGCTCCAAGTAAGCCACAACACAACTCTTCCCGAGTTACAACGCTCTTCCCGAGCACAATACTCTTCCTGAGTACACAAGCTCTTCCCGAGCAACCAACACTCTTCACGAGTCTTCTTGGCCTTAAGGGCTCCAAGGATAGCCACACAATTGCACCACCTTCACTTGATGGCGACTTTACAATTTTCCAACTTGCTTTGGTGTTGGAGGACCTTTACAATGAATTAAACCAACAGAAACACCTTCACGGTGTACTCACACGAAGACAACAAGACTCAACAAAATAAGAAAATCACAAGCTCCAATACAACAACAATGTATGGAGAGTATGATATAATTTGAACCAACAATTGATCAACACTTTGTATGAGTTGTAGACTTGTTCCTTAGCTTCAAAATGCTCCAAAGCATCCATATTTATAGTGTAGAAGGCCTCCAAGGCTCCTACTAGCCGTTGCACTTCAAAGGGCTGAAATCACTCCTGGATCGCCTCAGCCATCGCCTCAGGCGATCACCCATCGCCGCTTTCCAACGGTCAAAAATGCACAGATCGCCTCAGGCGATCGCTGGATCGCCTCAGGCGATCAAGAGCAAAAATTAAGGCCGTAGCTTCAGCAAGTCCAAAATTTGCATCGCCTCAAACGAACCCTACATCGCCTCAGGCGTTCCAGACCATCGCCTCGGGCGAACTCCCCGCGCGCGTGCCCGCGCATTGCCTCGGCGTCGCTTCAGTCGATGTGCGGGGGCGAAGTCCCTGTGGCTGCCATCGCCTCAGGCGATGGTCACCATCGCCTGGGGCGATCTGCCCCGCATGCACGCCTAGCCATCGCCTCTGTCGATGGGCGTGGCGATCCTCGCCTGGCACCCATCGCCTGGGGCGATGGCACCCATCGCCTGGGGCGATCCGTGTCTTCCAAAAGACAATTTCTTTGGCATTTCAATACTATTATAATCTTCAACTTTGATCATAATTTATGCTGCATACTCAATAAAAACCATTAGTACAAAATGTATAGGTTTTGTAATCATCAAAACAAAAACGATAATTTTATTTAAAATAGAGGAATGAGAGTTGTAGCGTTTTAAGGCGCAACATCTTGCTTTTTCGACCATTTGAGGGTCACTGTTCGTAAATTCATCGGCGGGTATTCACTTTGAGAATTTTCATTGGTCCGTCTGTGATTACGTACCACATATCTTTGTTTTGTGTGGACAGGTGAGCTTGCATGAGAACTCTCCAGTCCTCTTTGGATCGGAAGCTTGTTGAAGGATGCCATCAGCTCGAGTATTCAACAGACTGAGAATACCCACTCTGATACCACTTGTTAGGATATGATGAAAGTGTTTAGAGGGGGAGGCGGGGGGGGGGGGGGGGGGGGGGGGGTGAATAAACACTTTACTAATTTTTTGTCTCTGCGGTTTCAACTAAGTTAACAGATGAGATCGATTTCTTAGTCAAACTAAACTTCACAGAATACTTTAAGGTTAAGTGCGGAAACAATCTGCTAGGTTTAGGAAAATCGAGTTGATAGCTAGAAACAAATATAAGGTGTAGAAATTAAATAGACAAGATATGTTTTTGGAAGTTCGAAGGCAAATCCTTCTACGCTTCTCATTCTTCCACTTAAAGAAGGATTACACCACTAGAAGACTTTGAGTAATAAAAATTTTGTAACCCCGATTCAACTGGATTTACCCACTCTTTCGAAGGCAAATCCTTCTACGCCTCCCATTCTTCCACTTATAGAAAGATTCCACTAGAAGACTTTTTGTAATACAAATTTTTTACAACCCCGATTAAGCAGGATTTACCCACCACCATATTGAAACTCCTAGCACTCTACGTTTATCAATCTGTTCAAACAAAACTCGTCTGACAGTTACAAACTTAATTCAATCTTCTATTTTAGCACAAACACAAATGATAGAGTGAATGGTATAAGCATATTTGATCCTTAATGATCAAATACAACAATAAGTCATTCTTAGAATATGAGCAGATTGAAATGAACCATGACTCGAAAAACTTATCTGCTTGCTTCAATAAATGATTGTCGTTCTGCATTTTTTAGCATGAAGTTGCATCTTTATATAGACGTCTTGCCAACTGTAATATTTCCTAATTCATGTATCTTCAGATCTCGTCAACTTCAATTATGAAAGTGTGCAACACTTTAAGCTTCAGTCTTCAGTCTTGATTACTATGCGAAGACTTTCTGTCTTGTACTTGTTACTGCAGTATTAGACTGATGAAAGGTTGTTTGTCTTATACTTTTAAGGTAAATTCTTCAGCAACAGATGAACTACGCTTTCACCGTTAATACATCATTAAATGCTACAATAAATAGCCATTGATGCTTTAGACTAGATTGCACTTAGAACTTTTCGGTCTGATTTGTCTTTGGAGAGGTCAGTTCGATTTCCATCGGATCGAAATGTCCGTCTGATATGTTCTGATTGAGCTAGTATGTTTTCTCGATCTTTTACTGAACTGGTCTTTTTTGTCTTTAAAAGTTGGAATTAACATTGTCCCAAATTAAATAATGTTTTCGGATATACCAGGTGCAGAGCTTCCTCCAGAACTGATTCAAACATTGTCAAAGATGGCTCCTACAGCTGAGGAAGAAACAAAGTTGAGACAGTATACCGGCAAAATTTATCAACCAAGTCCTGCCGAGCGATCCTTAAAATCCTTGGTTAATATTCCATTCGCCTTTAAGAGGCTTGAATCGTTGCTCTTTATGTGCACTCTTCATGAAGAAAATGTTGAACAAGTCTTTGTAGTTTTGGAGGTGAGTCATAGTACCGTCAATTTGGTCGTACTGGCCCGAGCTCGGCCCAATCGACAAGATATAATGAATGTGAGTTAGGTCAAGTTTGAGCTTGAATATTGAATCTGATTACAACTGTTAGGATGTTCTAATTCAGATAGCCCGAACTCAGCCCGAAATCCAAATTATTTCATTAGCTGAGCCTTTTTGCGACTGAATTGTGATGTCCAACAGGGATTAGTATCTGTTCAAAAAAAAAGGGGATTAATATATAAATGGAGCTAATTTGAACTAACCAAAATTCAACTTACATATTGATAGGTCCAGACATCGCTCTTCCATAAAGTTTTCCAAAAAATGGTAAGCCAAATAAAAGCTTGTTTTCGTTACATGTTGCAGGAAGCTTGTACACACAGAATTGAGAAAAAGCAGGCTGCTTCTTAAATTCCAGGAGGCCGGCCTGAAAACCGGGAATCAGTTGAACGATAGGAGGTGCTGAAGCATTCAAGCTCGACATACTGTAAAATTATCAGACGTCAAAGGAAATGACGGAGAAACGACGTTATTACACTTCATTGCGAGAGATAATCTATTCCGAAGGCTTACCATGCATTCAAGCAACCAAACCGAGCCAAACAGACAACAATAGCCAAGATTAAGATCAACATGATGTCCACGGTATTGGTTTATGAATTGTCTCAGGTCTAGGCAGCGAGCTTGAATTTGTCAAGAAAGCTGCAGACTTGGATATTGACAGCTTATCAGAAACTGTGGCAGAACTTGGCAAGTCACTCGTAAAAGCGAAGGATTCTTGGAATTCAGACATAAGGATGTAGCAGAAGAAAATTGGTTCACCGAAGTTTGAAGAGTTTTGTGGATAATGCAGAAGTTAGTGTTATGTGATTGGTTGAGGAAGAGAAGCGTATAATGGGTCTGGTGAAGAATGCTTCATGTTACTTCCATAGAAATGCGGGGAAGGAAGGTCTGAGGTTATTTGTTATGGTTCCGGACTTTGTAATAATTGTGGATAAAATATGTAAAGAACTAGAGAATGTTACCGGAGGACGGAATTATTACAATCATACATCGGTTTTATATGCAATTATTCTTAATTTTACATTGGTTTATATTATTTATCTGTCAATGGGCATTCCCGGACGAATAGTCATACTAGTTTTACATTGTTTCAAAATATAGGAATGCGCTGCGTCATCGAGCTGGAATAATGCTGTAAAAATGTTACAACTAATTAAGTCAGGATCAAGTATAGCGACCAACTAATCCATCAATATGTCATAATTAATTAAGTCGAGCTCGAGTCGTCATATTTGAGCTCGATCGTGTAGGTTCCTAAATGTTGCTGAAGATTTGATGGATAAAAACCACTTTAACAAATCTAGGAACTAACCTTAGTTGTCATGCAATAGAACTTGCGTCTCTACTATTAAACACAGGAAACTTGCTTCATTTCATTTCAGTGTTCAAAATACAAAATTGGAGAACAAGAAAAAACAAGGACATCACAAAATGCCAATATTCTAACAAAGATCATGTCTCTCTGACTTGAAATCTTGATCATTTATAGAATAACACGCGAATATGCTGTTTCTAAACCCTATGAAGGCTAAAGATATGTTACAGATCAAAACCAGATGAAAAAAACTCATGAACGAATCTGCAATATCACAATTTAAGGATCGATCGAGTCAGTCGTGCTGTCAATAGATTCTACTCGTCTGTGTTCAGGGATTGGACTATGGCGACCTAATTGATCCATATTTATTGTTACCTGGTCCGCTCTAGGAGTCGAAGAAGTGTGCCTGGATTTAATAATCTTGGAGAATACCTGAACAATGTCCCTCATAGATGGTCTTCTTCTAGGAATGCGATTCACACATTTGTGGGCGAGAGCAGCGACCTCGTTCAGCTCTTGGACATCATAATTTCCATAGAGACGAGGGTCAACTATTTCTTCCCACCCAACTTTCCCTTCTGTATCCATAGCCGCCTGCAAAGACTCCAAATTAGTTACAAAAGGCGAAAGTCTGTCTCACGAAGTAAAAAAGTGGTGTAGGCTAAAATCATGAGAGTGAGGTTTCTATAAAACAAAACAAGTGTGGATTATAACAGTTCAATGTTTTGCAGCCACGGCCACACCAAAGTCTATTCAGAAGATAAATTCAAATTGCATAAACTTTTGTTAATGGAGCATATCTAAAACAAGATCTTCAAGATGGAAACAATGGAATGTATGCAAACACAAGCTATAGCATCTTTACAAAGCAAAGTTTTGAGTACATAATGGTGTTAGGAGTAAAATGTAATGAATTTTTCAAATTACTTTTAACAGCAGTGAAAACGATCACTTGACCTTGCAAGATCGGTTAATCGATATAGATGTGAATAATAAAATTATTTTACCAGCTCAACATACTCCATAAGACCCTGGAGAGGATTTCTTCCAGCAATAAGTTCAAATAGCAACACCCCGTAGCTGTAAACATCACTCTTCTTTGTGAATGACCTTGTTGATATGTATTCAGGGTCAAGATATCCAAAAGTCCCTCGAATGTTGGATGCCTGTTTGTTAACCATTTCTTCCCTCGAAAGTCCAAAATCAGCTACCTGCATCGTACTTCAAGTTGAGCAAGAATGCCTTTGAATCTTCATTTTTATAAAGTAGCTGTAATTTAGTCACTTTAGCATATCCTTTGCATTGGGAAAAAATGCAAAATGAACAGGACCTTACCCTGGCTCTCATGGACTGGTCCAACAAAATATTGGATGATTTAATGTCACGGTGTATTACAGGAGGAACAGCCTGAAGGTTGTCATAAAAACATTCAAGAAGGATAGATAAACAACTGCGAGGAAGCCACAACAAGAGGAGATAAAGGAACAACCAAAGTTACAAAATAGACTTCTTAAACTTACCCCATCATGGAGATACTCCAGACCCCTAGCCACATCAAGAGCTATTTGAACCCGCACTTCCCAATTCAATGGCTTCAATTTCTCATCTGCAGATCAAAAAGGAAAATACGATAATGAAACTGACCGAACAATTCAACTGTTTTTCTATTCTACCTATACACTCTTCTATTAGAATGTTTTATCAACTTCAAATCATACTCATCCTAGTCTACCCCAATTCATTGGGATTAAAGGCTTAGTAGTTGTTGTTATAAATCATACTCATCCTCCACATTTGCAAACAAATGACGAATGAGTACAAAAAATTGAAACGTTTTCATTCTTGTAATAGTCACAACGGTTTACTTTCAAGTGTACAAATTCATACCTATGAAAATTGACAAACCGAACCTTTGGAATTGACAAACGAAATTGCCATTGTTTGCATAACTAGATGATTAATATATACTGCAATGGATAAAACAATTTTTGGCCAAAGTTTGAGGCAAATAGATGAAATCGAAAGGAACTATAAAAATGGAATGAAATTCAAGCAATTTTCAAATACACATGAAAGAAATTTATTTTTCTGATTGAAATGAATTTATGCGAATAAGCATGTTACATACCATACAAATGGGAAGCCAAACTTCCTCTGCTCATGTAAACATATATAAGCATATGCTGGTTCTTCTCAGCACAATAGCCAACCAAATTCACAAGGTTTCTATGATGTAACCTTCCTAACAACATTACCTGAGAAGGAAATAAACTGAGAGTTAAAATATGACTGAAGACTGGCAATATATGGCATGGTTTTTGAAAATGCAATTTACCAAATTATCTTTCGAGAAACATGACATGTCTTCTTAAGCACCAAAAGGAACTTTCCATTTCTGAATATCTCAATCCAATTTTTTTAGCCAATATCTTTTGCATAATCTAGCACACTTCACAAGAGTTATTTGATTATATTAGAATTCTGACACGTTCTTTGGATTTTAATAAATCCAAAAAAACAAGTTGAACTTTAGTCCTTTCTCAAATGAATTTACGAGCAAAGATCTTTTCAATATACAGTTCCCATCCTTTGCAAATAGTAGCAAAATTCATCACCTTAACTTATAATAATGTCCTCCGCAATAGGTCAATTTCGTGTAAATATTTTATCCTTAAGACATCAAAATTGCAGTACATAACACGTGTATCTTCCGAGATTGGTCATATTTCCATGTTGGGAGACAATCAAGGAAGCACGGGGAAATATGATAATCAGCAACCAAAAGTACCTCTGTTTGGAACTCTTTCTCCCCTTGCTTAGAATCATTGGCAAGTACTTTTACAGCAACAGTCTCACCAGCCGGCATCTGAGCTTTATAAACAGGACCATATGCCCCTTGACCGAGTAATGTAGTGAAATTAAATGTTGCTTTCTGCAGATCCCTGCTTATGCAACAATCTAAACTAGGTTAAATGAAAAAAGAAGCAACAATTTATGCTTATACAGATCTTCTCGAAATGGAAAAAAAACTTGACCCAACAACCATGCACACCTTATCAGTCCTAGAAAGGTAAATTTAATTAATTCACAGAATGTTATGTCTTATTCTACCATAGCTTGTAACTGCATTATTTATCAATTGGCTTTCATGTGCATTCAAGTCCAACAAACAAACTAACCATCAACAGATCAATTTTAAAAAACAAAGCAGAATATATAAGTTTCTTCCTCTCACATGCTACACAGATCCATGGTAAGACTAATTGCCATCGAAAGCAAAGTATGGACACGAAGAACACATACTTGTAAGAATACTCCAAGATCCCAGAAGCAGAAATCACATTGGCTTTCTTAAGTCCCCTGAACCAAAACGGCACGCCATTCTGTATAGTGGATCTGGGTGACTCAGTTCCAAATGACGAATCCGACAATGTGTTACAAGAATCAGCCCCATTTGTACGAATTGGGATGGTTGCAGTCCTCCTAGAACTGTTATTTCCTATTTGTGAACGATTCCTTTGGTACTTATAGCAAAAGAATGCAATTATAGCCAAAGCTACTCCAATCACCACTCCGATAGATAACCCAATTATTAAGCCAGATGACTCCCCTTTCATCTTTTGAACCCAGTTACACTATATACAATCAGGTAATATCATCCATCCATAAACCTTCAAAGACAGCACAAAAATAATTAGCCGGCGAACTTGATATTTTAGACCAAGAAAAGCATCAAAACCCCAGAATTTTTTTTAACTACGAATCAAATTATTTCATTTAACAGATAAGAACAGCAGTTTCCAATAGAATAAGATAATTTACATCATTTTCTAAGTAATAAAAAAAAAAAACTAAGAAGCGTGGCCATGAATAAAATTTACCTCAAAACATAATTACGAAGCAAAAGACTTTTGGTAAAGACGTGAGGTCCAATGCTTTGAAAATTGGACAATCTACTCACAACGAAGATTAAATTCAGTAAATAACAGCTGATTGAGGAGACTGCACGGTCAACAGGCCTCGTTCAAACTTCACACGAAGTTGCTAAAACGACAAAGTCAAGATCTTCCAACAATTTTGTCCACAAGCAAACACAAAAACGCATCAAAAAGTCAAAAGAAGCCCAGCCACCCACACGAGCTCGATGTTGAAAGCAAAAGAAAAAGAACAATGAGAAAAATCCAGATCAATCTTCACTCAAAACCCAGAAAATCACTGGACCCAACAAAAGGGCTTTCCAAAAACCGCAAAAATCATTCCAAAGAAAAACGTAGAGCAAAAGTAAAGCAGCAGAATCCCATCTAAAATAACTCGAAGCATCGAAACTAGCGATTGCAGCCTTTTTTACAAGTGTCATCCAATTTAGCGCTGTCCACAAGTGAATGGAGCAGTTACGATTTCTTCCAACGAAAAAGACCCTTAAAACGGTTGCGGAAAATAAGACGAGAGGATAACGGAATCTTGTGCCAGAGTAGATGTAATGGTTGTCTTTTGCACAGAAAAAGGAAAGTGCGGCAAAGCAATCGGTGAAGGAAGACTTGATGTTTTTACTGAAAGTTTTAGTTTATGGCCAAATTCAAGTTAAATCCCCGAAGCGACACGAGAATTTAAAATCAGTCCATATGTCTCGAAATCTTTGATTTCAGTCCCCATACCAAAATTATGTTAATTCTAAATCCCTAATCACCTAAGGTACCCATTTTTATTTTTTATCATATACTTAGGTTACTTTTTAGGAAAATTGCGGGCCAGTACCATTTTCTGAAACTTAATCATCCTAGTCTTCGTTAAAAACATTAGTTCATCTAGGTCCATTTTGGGTAGGAATGACAATAATAACCCCATGTGGTTCACGCGGTCCAACCAACTCTTTAATAAAATTGCATTCTTAACCCTAAGAAAATGTTTAAAGAACAAATACGCATCTATATACTATTTATCATCTTCTTTATCCTAATATTCATCAAATTGTAGCATTTATGAACATGAGATCCTTAAGTTTCTGTCATTTCGGGTGAACCCAAGAGCATACTTTTGTAAAGGACTCACAGTTCATATAACGTTCTTCTAATTATAATTCAAAACCCGATTTGAAGATCATGTTAAAAATAAATAACCGGTACATCATGCTTTCGTATTACAATAAGATTTTAACAAACTGAAATATACCATTTTGACCATAACGGCACCGGGTGAGGTGGGTCGCAACGCCACCAGTCAAAAACTTACTGCCTCCAGACTGTTTTACGAGTGGCGCCTCACCATCCAACCTCAGCTCACGGGCGAGGATAGTCTGCCAGTTATCCGACTCCTCAGAAACTGCACAACACAACCCTAATTCGTTTCCTACCTTAGAGCGTAAGGTATAATCAAGATATAAGAAATATTTAAAGAAATCTGGGAGATAGATGGGCAACAGCCTTATTTTTATTCTAGAATACTTATAATATCTATTACATTAAAACGTCTCCTTTTGGGAGGAAACGGACTTGTTTAGTCTCTCATATAGATAAGGCTTGACTCAAGAACATATAAACTTAAACAAACAGAACAATATTAAAAACGATTACAAAATAAAGAAAAAAAGAAAGATTACCAAGCTACGAAAGTTGAACTATTACAAAGCTTGAAGACTCTAAAATTTATTCTCAGAAAACTATGGAGAATTTTTTTGATGTCCTTAGCTTCCTGAATGAGTGCCTTTATATAGGCATAAATCTGGACTTCAAATTCGGATTCCAAATCTTGATAATTGTTGAGTGCGCCTTAACTTTCACGTGGTCTGGCATCTTTGTCTGAATGTGCCAACTTTTCTCGTGAGTGGTCCATTATTTTGTCTGAGTGCATTGAACAGTATCCGCACTATCTTCTAATGGTCCACACATTTTTCCTTTGTCGGGGAATCTTTACATTAGTGGTTTTTGTGGTCCTCGAGCTTTAGGAAAACGGGCTCTCTTGTCAGCAGGTCTTTTGTCTCTTCTTGCCTCTGATCTGTCGGGTTTGGACCGGAATCCTTTCCCAAACTCTTGTTCTTTCTGCTCCGGGCATGCTTGGCAAATATGGTCTATCCATCGGCCAATGTGTGACATGTTGCAGAATTTTGGGTAGGTTTCTTTTCCTGACGGAATCTTGTTTTCCCAAAGAATCCTTCTTTTGGTTTCAAAGAGTTCTTCGGCGAATCTCGTGGAGGTTCCTGTCATGGAATTCAGTAGGAAAGTTTCGTTGGCTGAATTCTGAAAGAACTTGAATGTGTATTTGACTTTGTCCATTTCCGTTAGACAAACCCAAAGACCCCATGCACGTCTGGTTGAAACTTCATCTTTCGTGATAGTTCCAGCCAAAATTGGAATTCCTTCTGGTAGCGCAATTTTTATATTTTTTAAGGCGTTCCCGTCTGGTCTTCTAAGCTTGATAAAATGAAAAGCTTCGATGAAGCCTTTTTTTTTTGCTGGTTCTGGAGCAGCACTAAAAAATACAACTCCAGGATATCTCCTCTAGCCAAATGTGGATTATTGGCCCATGTCTCGTGAACAACTTCTCTTATCCATTTTGCTAATTTTGATTCAGAGACTGCTGGTGCAACAGTATAGACCGAAGCAAGAGCTCCGAAATTATACCATTCTTGAACTTCGTTTGGATGGCTTCCTGGCTTCATCCAAACCCTCGGATATTTTCCGGAGATATCAATGACGGTTTTGTCTGGGTTGATACCTCGTCTGGTTATTAGTTTCTCCCACGTGTGTTGGTAATCCTGCATAGGTGAAGAAACTAAATCAACATTAGTTTGAACCCTAGAAGTGCCAGTCATTGGCCTAACGTTCAACTCTCCCTCTTTTACCCCAGAGGTGCTGGGTTGACTTGATAGTTCAGATTGTGATAACATCTGACCCTCAATATTCGCTACAACTTGTACATCCTCTAGGAATGCATCATATGCAACACTCGTGACAGGGGTACTTGAATCCCTTGCCTCCGGGTTATATGAGCCCCGTTCTCTAAATACTTCTTTTTGCACTGTTGAGGGTGCGGCCTGAAGGATAGGTCCTTTCAATACTTCAAACAGACGTTCATGGTCCCGAAAACATGCTCGTATGTGATCAGTAACAAGTTCCTGATCTGCTCGTTGAAGTCGTCATGCGACCTCCGCATTGAGACAAAGAGTCCCAAAATATCGTTCCAGGATCTCCAGGTTTTCCCTGAGATTCCTAACTCGTTTGAGGGTATCGTTAGCAATATGTCCCTCCATCTCGTGTTAACAAATCTGCAAAAAGATTTTTATCAGATTTCACAATGACAATATCATAATCATAATATTGGCATTCAGCTTGCCATCTTAAAATTCTAGCATTTTCTGGTTTTGATTCAATTTTATTTTTCAGAAAAGACTTAACACTTGTTTATCTATTTTTAAGATAAATTTCTTTGCGAGTAAAAATAATGGTCATTTCTTAAAAGCCTTTCGAACTGTAAAGAACCCCTTCTCGTTGATGTGCCATCTGATAACTTCGTTGTTATCAAATAGCCCACTGCAATATCTGCATGGCACTTCTCCTTCTGGTGTGACTTTCATGAGGAATGCAGCCCACCAATGATCACTGGCATCTGTGTACAATACCAGTTCATCCTCGTCGTTTGGAATTGCAAGCTTTGGTAGTTGCCTACAAACATCTTTAAGTTGTTTGACAGCTTGTCTGTGATCTTCATTCCATTCAAACTTAACATCTTTCTTGAGTAGTGGACTGAACACCTTCCTGTGGTTTGCTAGATTGTTGATAAACATTCCAGCAAAATTAACAACTCCTAAAAAACTCTGAAGTTGCTTTAAATCCTTGAGGTCATTCGGAAATCCTTGTACTTTTTCAACAATGTGATTCTGCAGGATGATTCCATATTCGTCGATCTCGATTCCAAGGAACTCGATCTGTCTTGTAACAATCACTGCTTTCTTTTCGAAAAGCACTAATCCTTCCTTGTAACAAATCTGAAAAGATTTCCAAATGTTTAAGATGTTCTTTCATGTTTTTTGACGCTATAAGAATGTCGTCAATATACACGAACATGAAGCTGAAGTAATCCTTGAAAAGATTATCCATCTTCCTATGATATATCTGGGGAGCATTTGCCAACCCCATTGGCATAACATTCCAGATATAATGTCCTTGTGGTGTGGAGAATGCTGTATACTTTATGCTTGCTTCCTCCATTTTAATCTGGTAGAACCCAGACTTGCAATCGAACTTAGAAAACACTTTGGCATTCTTGATGCTATTTACCAAATATTCTCTGCTTGGGATAAAATATCCATCGAATTTAAAGATTTTGTTGATTCCTTTATAGTTGATCACCAATCTCGGCTTTCCTCTTTTAATTTCTCCATGATTCCGAACAAGAAATGCTGGACTGCTGTATGGAGAAATACCTGCTGAGATTAACTTAATGTCAAGATGTTCCTTAAGTATTTTTAGTTCCGGATTTTAAAGATGACAAAACAGACCAGACCAATCGAGCCTATGACAAAACAGATCAGACCAACAAAGTCTATATCAAAACAGACCAGATCGTTTGTAGGGTCTTCCTACCTTAACATCATTATAATCACATATTATGGACTAAACATGCATTAATAACATCTTAGGGTTCTGGTTGTAGCTTTGAGCTAATAGAATTACAGGCCAAAAATAAAATTTCAAACTTAATAATTACATTCCCAAAAAGAATGCTAACATTATAGGTTTACACTACTCCTAGAGTAGAGACTATCAAAAATCCTGTATCCTATATTCTTTCATGCTCCTTTTAGCTCACTGCCTCAACCCGACCATTAGCCCTTCAGTCCAAAAGTGTACCTACAGGAACAACCCATCATGAGCATGTACATCATTACTTAACATCACAAGGTAATGGCATATAAATAAATGCATGAAAATAATCGTAACATATACTTCCTGGTTAATCGCATTAACCCACTTTGGTTGTCCCTGTTTCATAATCATGCACGTAGTCATTAGATTCTAGACATAAATGATTAAAATCATACTTCACATATGTTCATAATCAACAATGTTAATTAGAAATGTGACTGTCCTAGTCCTATTATGACAGCGGCACAATTGGCCCCCTCGCTTCGACATATAGCGGTACTGTGATACCCCTCGTTACACCTTGATAGCGGATGTATCTCCTCGCTAGCTATGTCAGCGGTAAGTACCTTCCTCGCTTGCCCATAACAACCACCGGACATTCTACCATTTCTAGTAACAAAGTTTAACATACATCATAACATCATAGCATCTTTAATCATCATAAACATCATCATCACTTATCATAAACGTCCTCATAAACATCGTATCATCTTTACTAATCATAAACATCATCATCATAAACTTACTTATCATAATCATCATCATAAACATCATATCATCTTTACTCATTATAAACATCATCACCATAAACTTACTTATCATAATCATCATCATATATACTTATGCAATCATTGCGTAGTCCTAGTATATGAGTGTGTTTTACCGTCCGATGTCCGTACGTCTCTTACGTACCTTAATTCCCACAAGTGGAGAAGTTGGAGAACTTTATCTCCTTGATGTTGTTGGTACCTAGGATGGTTCTACACAACCATACAAATCAATATTAGAAGCTAAATAATAGCCAAATACCAAAAATTCAACAAAAAACATCATTTGCCATTTTTAAGCAGCTGGCGATCGATCGCTGCATCGAGGCGATCGATCGCTTGACTTTTTGCCTCGCGCCGATCGATCGCTTCATATATGGCGATCGAGCGCCTGTAGCATTTTTTTGTTACTGGCCTTCGGCGATCGATCGCCTCATATATGGCGATCGATCGCCACCTGCTGGTGCGCGATTCTTCACCATTTTTGAGCATTTTTCAAGCTCAACTTCATACCCTTCAAACCCAAACTTTCCAACATAACAAATATCATCATAACTCACTAAAACCCACATAAAACACTTCAAAATCATACCCGAACAACATACAACACATACTCAAAACAAACCCACATAAAAACTCAAAATGCTAACCCATTTCTAAATCAAACATCATTAAAACTTTAGGAAGGGTTTCATACCTCTTGAGGACTCCAAATCTTAACAAAAATCCCACAAACAAAAGTTTTGTGGAGATTTCTCCTTCATTCCTTGCCAAAATTCGAAAATGAGAAATGGGTAGGGTTTGAGAGTGAATTTGGGGATTTTAGAGTGATGGGGAAAAGTGAGGTAAAAAGGAGGGTATAGTGGGGTATGGGTTTTTAATTTGCACCCCAAAATTAACATGATGTATAAAATACTACAACATGGTATTTTAAAAGCATTTACAAAAATGCAACAAACTTCCACTAAATTCATATCTTCCTCATAATTAACAACCAATACAATTAAATCATGTTAACACCTCATTTCCCAACATGCATAACATGCACCCTGAAATGCAACCCCGGGTCACGCCCACCATGTGACTAAGCATTTCAACAAGATAATTAATTTCAACACATAAATCAATTATCATCATAATTAATCATATAAACATCATTAATGCCTAATTGCATATAATTAATTTCGGGGCATCACAATACTCCCATACTTATAAGATTTCGTCCTCGAAATCGCATGCACTTACCCCAAATGAAATTAAACGTAAATAACATACCAGAAAATAATTCCGGGTAATGCTGCACCATATGCCGTTCCGTCTCCCACGTAGCCTCCTCGACACCCCGACGATCCCACTGAACTTTGACCATCGGTATAATCTTGCTTCGTAATCCGTGATCCTCTCGATCGTTCTACGTAGGATACATCTGAGTCCAACTGCACTTCAGTAGGCTGTAATACATGAGACGGGTATGGCTCATACTTCCGTAACATAGAGACGTGAAAAACATCATGTATGCCAGATAAAGACGGCGGTAGAGCCATACCGTAGGCCAATGTACCGATACGCTGCAATACTTCATACGACCCAACATACCTCGGAGATAACTTCCCCCGCATACCAAAACGAACCACACCTCTGAAGGGGGAGATTTTCAAGAAGACCTTGTCTCCTACTTGGAATTCTAGCGGTCGTCGTCACTTATTGGCATAGGCTGCTTGCCTATCCTGGGCCGCTTTCATCTTCTGGCGTATCAACTTAATCTTTCCTTCCATATCCGGTCCTCCGACCGCTTTACTAGTCAAGTCCTCCCAATACAGTGGTGACCTACATCGTCGTCCGTAAAGAGCTTCAAAAGGGGCCATTTGAATGCTCGCTTGATAGCTGTTATTATACGAGAACTCTACTAGTGGTAATGAATCTTGCCACGGAGTATCAAACTCCAATACACATGCCCTCAGCATATCTTCGAGCGTCTGTATAGTACGCTTCGTCTGGCCATCTGTCTGAGGGTGATAAGCGGTACTCATTCTCACCTCTGTGCCCAAAGCTGTCTGGAGACCCTCCCAGAAATGTGAAGTAAACCTTGGATCTCTGTCAGACACAATCGAGACTGGAACCCCATGCAACCTCATCACATCCCGTACATATAATTGGGCCATCTTTAGGTATGTGAAAGTCATACAGTAAGGGATGAAATGAGCTACCTTCGTCAGCCTATCCACGATCACCCAGATCGCATCAAATCCAGAGGCCGTCCTTGGCAAATGGGTCACGAAGTCCATAGATATGTGCTCCCACTTCCATTCAGGTACCTCTAAACTCTTCAGTTTGCCACCAGGCCTCTGCCTTTCCGCTTTTACTTGCTGACAAATCAAGCACGTCTTGACAAAGGTGATGACGTCTCTTTTCATCCGTCTCCACCAAAACTGGTCGCATAAGTCCTTGTACATCTTCCTCCCACCGGGATGTATGCTAAACCTGCTGTTATGAGCACGGTGCAAGATCCCTAGGCGCAACTCTGGTGCCCTCGGTACTACCCAACGGTTACCAAGCCTCAAGGAACCATCTTCTGCAACTCTGAACTTTGATGGCTAACCCTGAAGTACTATTGATGACCATCTCTGAACCTCATCATCCGACCTCTGGGCTTTCATGATAGCCTCAAATATGTCTGGCTCAGCCAATAAGGTCGACACTCGCACCGGCGACGCGTCCACATCGAAATCATAGCCCAGATGGCAATAAGAAGTCATCATAGCTGATAAACTCATGGCATCCTCAGCAGTACTCTTCACCTTCCGACTTAAGGCGTCTGCTATCAAGTTTGCTTTACCAGGATGGTACTCAATTTCACAATCATAATCCTTGAGTAAATCCATCTATCTTCTTTGCCTCATATTCAGCTCTGCTTGGGTGAATAAGAACTTCAAGCTCTTATGGTCCGTATAAATGGTAAATGAAGTACCATAAAGATAATGCCGCCAAATCTTCAAGGCGAAAATGATGGCCGCCAGTTCCAAATCGTGAACTGGGTATCTGGTCTCATGAGGCTTCAACTGCCTCGAAGCATAAGCCACCACGTGCTTATCCTGCATCAATACACAGCCCAAACCCTGCAATGATGCATCCGTGTACAAGGTAAACCTCTTATTCTCAGAAGGAATCACCAATACAGGTGCCGTAGTCAAACGACGCTTCAATTCTTGGAAGCTTTCCTCAAAAGCTTCGGACCAATAGAACGGGACTCCTTTCTGAGTCAGCTGTGTCAACGGCTTAGTGATCTTAGAGAATCCCTAGACGAAACGTCGGTAATAACCTGCTAAACCAAGGAAGCTCCGTATCTCGGGTACAGAAGTGGGTGCAGCCCACTCCATCACAGCTTCAACCTTCCTGGGATCTACAGATATCCCGTTGCTAGATATAACATGACCCAAGAACACCACACTGCTCAACCAGAACTTGCACTTGCTAAGCTTTGCATATAATTGATGATCCCTAAGGATCTGGAGTACCGTCCTCAAGTGCTTCACGTGTTCCTCTTCGGTCCGAGAATAAATGGGTATATCGTCAATGAAAACAATGACAAACTGATCCAAATATGGTTGGAATACTCTGCTCATCAGACTCATAAAGACAGCTGGGGCATTTATCACCCCAAAAGGCATGACTAAGAATTCATAGTGCACATACCTAGTCCTGAAAGCTGTCTTCTCAACATCTTCTTCCCTTACCCGAATCTGATGATACCCCGACCTCAGATTGATCTTACTGTAGAGCTTCGTACCCTGCAACTGGTCAAACAAATCATCGATCCTCGGAAGTGGATACTTACTCTTCACGGTGGCTTTGTTCAGTTGTCTGTAATCGATGCACAGCCGCATCGAACCATCTTTCTTCTTAACAAATAGGACTGGTGCACCCCAGAGCGATACGCTAGGGCGTATGTAACCCTTATCAAGGAGCTCTTGCAACTGGACCTTCAACTCCCTTAACTCCGCTGGTGCTATCCTATACGAGGCACGAGAAATGGCAGACGTCCCCGGTAGTAATTCAATTCCAAACTCGACCTCTCTCGTCGGTGGAAATCCGAGAATCTCTTCCGGAAAGACATCAGGAAACTCCGCCACTACGGGCACATCCTCAACCTTTAAATCTTCCCTATTTTCAGTAATATCAACGGCATATATGAGATATCCTGTATGGCCCCGTTCCAACAACTGTGCCATCTTGACATCAGATATCAACGGGATCTTTGAACGAGAACCATCCCCATAGAATGTCCACTGGACTCCCATATCAGACCTGAATCGGACAGTCCTCTGCCTGCAGTTCACAACTGCCTGATACCTGTCAGAACATCAATGCCCACAATGCGGTCAAAATCTGACATTCCCAGAACAATCAAATCTGACCTTAGCTCGTTACCCTCAAAATAAATGAGGTCGTCATAGACAATCTGATCAGTAATCAAACTTCTTCCAGCGGGTGTCGAGACTACAAGAGGCATGGGCGATGGAGAAGTGCATATGTGGTGCCTTTCCACAAAACTTGTCGACACAAAAGAGTGTGACGCACCTGTGTCTATCAATATAAAAGCAGGGTGCGTAAATAAAAGACACGTACCCGCTATCACTTCCTCCGGAGCTGTTGTAGCCTGCTCCCTTGTCAAAGCATAAACTTGCCCCTGAGGTGGCCCCATAGGCTGACCTCCATACTGCCTCGGTACAAACGGTGGCCTGTGCTGCACTACTCTGTCCGCAGGCCTCCCCGCAGAGTTCTGTTGTCTCTCCTGATTGGGACATTGTCGAGCAAAGTGGCCCTTATTGCCACATACATAACAACCGACGCAGTCTTTCGTCGAATGTGGTTGCCCACAAAGAGAGCACTGAACCTTCACAAATCTGTCTCCCTGAGACTGTCCTCTTCCTGACGGGGCATCATTCCTACGGCTTCCTTTGCAACGATTCTCGGGCCTCTTACCACTGAACCTCGAAACTGATGTGTTCCCCCTTGGCTTGAACTGATCACCCCTCGGCTTCAAATTATCAGAAGTAGATTTTTGAGCGGGTGCTGGAGGTGGCACGGCATCAGGATATGCACCAACTCCCAGTTCAGCTAGCTCAGCCCGTGAAAGGGCGTCATCAAAGCAAGCAGGGCCATAAGTAATCACCCTGTCATACAGTTCCGGCCTCAAACCTTTCATGAAATTCCTCATCTTTGATTGAGTACTTGCGGCGATATGAGGTACATATCTGAGCAAAGAACAGTAATGAAGAGCATAATCTGACACATGCATGTTACCTTGCTTGAGGTTAGTAAACTCATCTTCCTTAGCTTGTCGTGCAGCACCTAAAAAGTAGCGGGTCAGAAACCGAGTTCTGAACAGTTTCCAATTTATTTCCTGCCCCTGAGCCTCTTGCTCTCTCACTGTGGTCTTCCACCACATCAATGCCTTCTTGGCCAGTTGGAACTCCGCTAGTCTTATCCATGCTGACTTCGCCTGCCACAAATATCTGTTCTATCCTCTCTAACCACTCCTCTGCCAGTTCCCCTGTCTCAGTTCCTTCGAACATCGGGGGTCGGTATGTCAGAAACTGAGCCAAACTTAGCTCCCCAGGTAGTAATTGTTGCTCATAGGGTTCTTCGCCCAAGGCTGGCGGTGGTAGGGGATTTGTACGCCCAACACTTGTATTAACACTCACTGCATCTCCTACTTCCACATTTGCTGCCATGCTGCAAGACAAGGGTTAACAACAATACCCAAAGGCAGTTCATATAATACATCGTTAGAAACCATAACATGTTAGTACAATAGTCATATGCTTCTATGCAACATATGCACAAAACATGTTTAAAAAGAAGCACCTAGCCAACTTATTGCTAAGGCTACCCTTCACTCATTCCCGGGTTTTCTAACCACTGCTCTGATACCACTAATGTAGGGTCTTCCTACCTTAACATCATTATAATCACATATTATGGACTAAACATGCATTAATAACATCTTAGGGTTCCAGTTGTAGCTTTGAGCTAATAGAATTACAGGCCAAAAATAAAATTTCAAACTTAATAATTACATTCCCAAAAAGAATGCTAACATTATAGGTTTACACTACTCCTAGAGTAGAGACTATCCAAAATCCTGTATCATATATTCTTTCATGCTCCTTTTAGCTCACTGCCTCAACCCGACCCTTAGCCCTTCAGTCCAAAAGTGTACCTACAGGAACAACCTATCATGAGCATGTACATCATTACTTAACATCACAAGGTAATCGCATATAAATAAATGCATGAAAATAATCGTAACATATACTTCCTGGTTAATCGCATTAACCCACTTTGGTTGTCCCTGTTTCATAATCATGCACGTAGTCATTAGATTCTAGACATAAATGATTAAAATCATACTTCACATATGTTCATAATCAACAATGTTAATTAGAAATGTGACTGTCCTAGTCCTATTATGACAGCGGCACAATTGGCCCCCTCGCTTCGACATATAGCGGTACTGTGATACCCCTCGTTACACCTTGATAGCGGATGTATCTCCTCGCTAGCTATGTCAGCGGTAAGTACCTTCCTCGCTTGCCCATAACAACCACCGGACATTCTACCATTTCTAGTAACAAAGTTTAACATACATCATAACATCATAGCATCTTTAATCATCATAAACATCATCATCACTTATCATAAACGTCCTCATAAACA
Source organism: Haberlea rhodopensis (assembly GCA_907163345.1). Taxonomy (NCBI): domain Eukaryota; kingdom Viridiplantae; phylum Streptophyta; class Magnoliopsida; order Lamiales; family Gesneriaceae; genus Haberlea; species Haberlea rhodopensis. Next base: position 10,446,832 of record CAJQUN010000015.1, read on the forward strand.
TCGTATCATCTTTACTAATCATAAACATCATCATCATAAACTTACTTATCATAATCATCATCATAAACATCATATCATCTTTACTCATTATAAACATCATCACCATAAACTTACTTATCATAATCATCATCATATATACTTATGCAATCATTGCGTAGTCCTAGTATATGAGTGTGTTTTACCGTCCGATGTCCGTACGTCTCTTACGTACCTTAATTCCCACAAGTGGAGAAGTTGGAGAACTTTATCTCCTTGATGTTGTTGGTACCTAGGATGGTTCTACACAACCATACAAATCAATATTAGAAGCTAAATAATAGCCAAATACCAAAAATTCAACAAAAAACATCATTTGCCATTTTTAAGCAGCTGGCGATCGATCGCTGCATCGAGGCGATCGATCGCTTGACTTTTTGCCTCGCGCCGATCGATCGCTTCATATATGGCGATCGAGCGCCTGTAGCATTTTTTTGTTACTGGCCTTCGGCGATCGATCGCCTCATATATGGCGATCGATCGCCACCTGCTGGTGCGCGATTCTTCACCATTTTTGAGCATTTTTCAAGCTCAACTTCATACCCTTCAAACCCAAACTTTCCAACATAACAAATATCATCATAACTCACTAAAACCCACATAAAACACTTCAAAATCATACCCGAACAACATACAACACATACTCAAAACAAACCCACATAAAAACTCAAAATGCTAACCCATTTCTAAATCAAACATCATTAAAACTTTAGGAAGGGTTTCATACCTCTTGAGGACTCCAAATCTTAACAAAAATCCCACAAACAAAAGTTTTGTGGAGATTTCTCCTTCATTCCTTGCCAAAATTCGAAAATGAGAAATGGGTAGGGTTTGAGAGTGAATTTGGGGATTTTAGAGTGATGGGGAAAAGTGAGGTAAAAAGGAGGGTATAGTGGGGTATGGGTTTTTAATTTGCACCCCAAAATTAACATGATGTATAAAATACTACAACATGGTATTTTAAAAGCATTTACAAAAATGCAACAAACTTCCACTAAATTCATATCTTCCTCATAATTAACAACCAATACAATTAAATCATGTTAACACCTCATTTCCCAACATGCATAACATGCACCCTGAAATGCAACCCCGGGTCACGCCCACCATGTGACTAAGCATTTCAACAAGATAATTAATTTCAACACATAAATCAATTATCATCATAATTAATCATATAAACATCATTAATGCCTAATTGCATATAATAAATTTCGGGGCATCACAATACTCCCATACTTATAAGATTTCGTCCTCGAAATCGCATGCACTTACCCCAAATGAAATTAAACGTAAATAACATACCAGAAAATAATTCCGGGTAATGCTGCACCATATGCCGTTCCGTCTCCCACGTAGCCTCCTCGACACCCCGACGATCCCACTGAACTTTGACCATCGGTATAATCTTGCTTCGTAATCCGTGATCCTCTCGATCGTTCTACGTAGGATACATCTGAGTCCAACTGCACTTCAGTAGGCTGTAATACATGAGACGGGTATGGCTCATACTTCCGTAACATAGAGACGTGAAAAACATCATGTATGCCAGATAAAGACGGCGGTAGAGCCAAACCGTAGGCCTATGTACCGATACGCTGCAATACTTCATACGACCCAACATACCTCGGAGATAACTTCCCCCGCATACCAAAACGAACCACACCTCTGAAGGGGGAGATTTTCAAGAAGACCTTGTCTCCTACTTGGAATTCTAGCGGTCGTCGTCACTTATTGGCATAGGCTGCTTGCCTATCCTGGGCCGCTTTCATCTTCTGGCGTATCAACTTAATCTTTCCTTCCATATCCGGTCCTCCGACCGCTTTACTAGTCAAGTCCTCCCAATACAGTGGTGACCTACATCGTCGTCCGTAAAGAGCTTCAAAAGGGGCCATTTGAATGCTCGCTTGATAGCTGTTATTATACGAGAACTCTACTAGTGGTAATGAATCTTGCCACGGAGTATCAAACTCCAATACACATGCCCTCAGCATATCTTCGAGCGTCTGTATAGTACGCTTCGTCTGGCCATCTGTCTGAGGGTGATAAGCGGTACTCATTCTCACCTCTGTGCCCAAAGCTGTCTGGAGACCCTCCCAGAAATGTGAAGTAAACCTTGGATCTCTGTCAGACACAATCGAGACTGGAACCCCATGCAACCTCATCACATCCCGTACATATAATTGGGCCATCTTTAGGTATGTGAAAGTCATACAGTAAGGGATGAAATTAGCTACCTTCGTCAGCCTATCCACGATCACCCAGATCGCATCAAATCCAGAGGCCGTCCTTGGCAAATGGGTCACGAAGTCCATAGATATGTGCTCCCACTTCCATTCAGGTACCTCTAAACTCTTCAGTTTGCCACCAGGCCTCTGCCTTTCCGCTTTTACTTGCTGACAAATCAAGCACGTCTTGACAAAGGTGATGACGTCTCTTTTCATCCGTCTCCACCAAAACTGGTCGCATAAGTCCTTGTACATCTTCCTCCCACCGGGATGTATGCTAAACCTGCTGTTATGAGCACGGTGCAAGATCCCTAGGCGCAACTCTGGTGCCCTCGGCACTACCCAACGGTTACCAAGCCTCAAGGAACCATCTTCTGCAACTCTGAACTTTGATGGCTAACCCTGAAGTACTATTGATGACCATCTCTGAACCTCATCATCCGACCTCTGGGCTTTCATGATAGCCTCAAATATGTCTGGCTCAGCCAATAAGGTCGACACTCGCACCGGCGACGCGTCCACATCGAAATCATAGCCCAGATGGCAATAAGAAGTCATCATAGCTGATAAACTCATGGCATCCTCAGCAGTACTCTTCACCTTTCCGACTTAAGGCGTCTGCTATCAAGTTTGCTTTACCAGGATGGTACTCAATTTCACAATCATAATCCTTGAGTAAATCCATCTATCTTCTTTGCCTCATATTCAGCTCTGCTTGGGTGAATAAGAACTTCAAGCTCTTATGGTCCGTATAAATGGTAAATGAAGTACCATAAAGATAATGCCGCCAAATCTTCAAGGCGAAAATGATGGCCGCCAGTTCCAAATCGTGAACTGGGTATCTGGTCTCATGAGGCTTCAACTGCCTCGAAGCATAAGCCACCACGTGCTTATCCTGCATCAATACACAGCCCAAACCCTGCAATGATGCATCCGTGTACAAGGTAAACCTCTTATTCTCAGAAGGAATCACCAATACAGGTGCCGTAGTCAAACGACGCTTCAATTCTTGGAAGCTTTCCTCAAAAGCTTCGGACCAATAGAACGGGACTCCTTTCTGAGTCAGCTGTGTCAACGGCTTAGTGATCTTAGAGAATCCCTAGACGAAACGTCGGTAATAACCTGCTAAACCAAGGAAGCTCCGTATCTCGGGTACAGAAGTGGGTGCAGCCCACTCCATCACAGCTTCAACCTTCCTGGGATCTACAGATATCCCGTTGCTAGATATAACATGACCCAAGAACACCACACTGCTCAACCAGAACTTGCACTTGCTAAGCTTTGCATATAATTGATGATCCCTAAGGATCTGGAGTACCGTCCTCAAGTGCTTCACGTGTTCCTCTTCGGTCCGAGAATAAATGGGTATATCGTCAATGAAAACAATGACAAACTGATCCAAATATGGTTGGAATACTCTGCTCATCAGACTCATAAAGACAGCTGGGGCATTTATCACCCCAAAAGGCATGACTAAGAATTCATAGTGCACATACCTAGTCCTGAAAGCTGTCTTCTCAACATCTTCTTCCCTTACCCGAATCTGATGATACCCCGACCTCAGATTGATCTTACTGTAGAGCTTCGTACCCTGCAACTGGTCAAACAAATCATCGATCCTCGGAAGTGGATACTTACTCTTCACGGTGGCTTTGTTCAGTTGTCTGTAATCGATGCACAGCCGCATCGAACCATCTTTCTTCTTAACAAATAGGACTGGTGCACCCCAGAGCGATACGCTAGGGCGTATGTAACCCTTATCAAGGAGCTCTTGCAACTGGACCTTCAACTCCCTTAACTCCGCTGGTGCTATCCTATACGGGGCACGAGAAATGGCAGACGTCCCCGGTAGTAATTCAATTCCAAACTCGACCTCTCTCGTCGGTGGAAATCCGAGAATCTCTTCCGGAAAGACATCAGGAAACTCCGCCACTACGGGCACATCCTCAACCTTTAAATCTTCCCTATTTTCAATAATATCAACGGCATATATGAGATATCCTGTATGGCCCCGTTCCAACAACTGTGCCATCTTGACATCAGATATCAACGGGATCTTTGAACGAGAACCATCCCCATAGAATGTCCACTGGACTCCCATATCAGACCTGAATCGGACAGTCCTCTGCCTGCAGTTCACAACTGCCTGATACCTGTCAGAACATCAATGCCCACAATGCGGTCAAAATCTGACATTCCCAGAACAATCAAATCTGACCTTAGCTCGTTACCCTCAAAATAAATGAGGTCGTCATAGACAATCTGATCAGTAATCAAACTTCTTCCAGCGGGTGTCGAGACTACAAGAGGCATGGGCGATGGAGAAGTGCATATGTGGTGCCTTTCCACAAAACTTGTCGACACAAAAGAGTGTGACGCACCTGTGTCTATCAATATAAAAGCAGGGTGCGTAAATAAAAGACACGTACCCGCTATCACTTCCTCCGGAGCTGTTGTAGCCTGCTCCCTTGTCAAAGCATAAACTTGCCCCTGAGGTGGCCCCATAGGCTGACCTCCATACTGCCTCGGTACAAACGGTGGCCTGTGCTGCACTACTCTGTCCGCAGGCCTCCCCGCAGAGTTCTGTTGTCTCTCCTGATTGGGACATTGTCGAGCAAAGTGGCCCTTATTGCCACATACATAACAACCGACGCAGTCTTTCGTCGAATGTGGTTGCCCACAAAGAGAGCACTGAACCTTCACAAATCTGTCTCCCTGAGACTGTCCTCTTCCTGACGGGGCATCATTCCTACGGCTTCCTTTGCAACGATTCTCGGGCCTCTTACCACTGAACCTCGAAACTGATGTGTTCCCCCTTGGCTTGAACTGATCACCCCTCGGCTTCAAATTATCAGAAGTAGATTTTTGAGCGGGTGCTGGAGGTGGCACGGCATCAGGATATGCACCAACTCCCAGTTCAGCTAGCTCAGCCCGTGAAAGGGCGTCATCAAAGCAAGCAGGGCCATAAGTAATCACCCTGTCATACAGTTCCGACCTCAAACCTTTCATGAAATTCCTCATCTTTGATTGAGTACTTGCGGCGATATGAGGTACATATCTGAGCAAAGAACAGTAATGAAGAGCATAATCTGACACATGCATGTTACCTTGCTTGAGGTTAGTAAACTCATCTTCCTTAGCTTGTCGTGCAGCACCTAAAAAGTAGCGGGTCAGAAACCGAGTTCTGAACAGTTTCCAATTTATTTCCTGCCCCTGAGCCTCTTGCTCTCTCACTGTGGTCTTCCACCACATCAATGCCTTCTTGGCCAGTTGGAACTCCGCTAGTCTTATCCATGCTGACTTCGCCTGCCACAAATATCTGTTCTATCCTCTCTAACCACTCCTCTGCCAGTTCCCCTGTCTCAGTTCCTTCGAACATCGGGGGTCGGTATGTCAGAAACTGAGCCAAACTTAGCTCCCCAGGTAGTAATTGTTGCTCATAGGGTTCTTCGCCCAAGGCTGGCGGTGGTAGGGGATTTGTACGCCCAACACTTGTATTAACACTCACTGCATCTCCTACTTCCACATTTGCTGCCATGCTGCAAGACAAGGGTTAACAACAATACCCAAAGGCAGTTCATATAATACATCGTAAGAAACCATAACATGTTAGTACAATAGTCATATGCTTCTATGCAACATATGCACAAAACATGTTTAAAAAGAAGCACCTAGCCAACTTATTGCTAAGGCTACCCTTCACTCATTCCCGGGTTTTCTAACCACTGCTCTGATACCACTAATGTAGGGTCTTCCTATCTTAACATCATTATAATCACATATTATGGACTAAACATGCATTAATAACATCTTAGGGTTCCAGTTGTAGCTTTGAGCTAATAGAATTACAGGCCAAAAATAAAATTTCAAACTTAATAATTACATTCCCAAAAAGAATGCTAACATTATAGGTTTACACTACTCCTAGAGTAGAGACTATCCAAAATCCTGTATCATATATTCTTTCATGCTCCTTTTAGCTCACTGCCTCAACCCGACCCTTAGCCCTTCAGTCCAAAAGTGTACCTACAGGAACAACCTATCATGAGCATGTACATCATTACTTAACATCACAAGGTAATGGCATATAAATAAATGCATGAAAATAATCGTAACATATACTTCCTGGTTAATCGCATTAACCCACTTTGGTTGTCCCTGTTTCATAATCATGCACGTAGTCATTAGATTCTAGACATAAATGATTAAAATAATACTTCACATATGTTCATAATCAACAATGTTAATTAGAAATGTGACTGTCCTGGTCCTGTTATGACAGCGGCACAATTGGCCCTTCGACATATAGCGGTACTGTGATACCCCTCGCTACACCTTGATAGCGGATGTATCTCCTCGCTAGCTATGTCAGCGGTAAGTACCTTCCTCGCTTGCCCATAACAACCACCGGACATTCTACCATTTCTAGTAACAAAGTTTAACATACATCATAACATCATAGCATCTTTAATCATCATAAACATCATCATCACTTATCATAAACGTCCTCATAAACATCGTATCATCTTTACTCATCATAAACATCATCATCATAAACTTACTTATCATAATCATCATCATAAACATCATATCATCTTTACTCATTATAAACATCATCACCATAAACTTACTTATCATAATCATCATCATATATACTTATGCAATCATTGCGTAGTCTTAGTATAGGAGTGTGTTTTATCGTCCGATGCCCGTACGTCTCTTACGTACCTTAATTCCCAAAAGTGGAGAAGTTGGAGAACTTTATCTCCTTGATGTTGTTAGTACCTAGGATGGTTCTACACAACCATACAAATCAATATTAGAAGCTAAATAATAGCCAAATACCAAAAATTCAACAAAAAACATCATTTGCCATTTTTAAGCAGCTCGCGATCGATCGCTGCATCGAGGCGATCGATCGCCTGACTTTTTGCCTCGGGTCGATCGATCACTTCATATATGGCGATCGATCGCCTGTAGCATTTTTTTGCTACTGGCCTTCGGCGATCGATCGCCTCATATATGGCGATCGATCGCCACCTGCTGGTGTGCGATTCTTCACCATTTTTGAGCATTTTTCAAGCTCAACTTCATACCCTTCAAACCCAAACTTTCCAAAATAAGAAATATCATCATAACTTACTAAAACCCACATAAAACACTTCAAAAATCATACCCCAACAACATACAACACATACTCAAAACAAACCCACATAAAAACTCAAAATGCTAACCCATTTCTAAATCAAACATCATTAAATCTTTAAGAAGGGTTTCATACCTCTTGAGGACTCCAAATCTTAACAAAAATCCCACAAACAAAAGTTTTGTGGAGATTTCTCCTTCCTTCCTTGCCAAAATTCGAAAGTGAGAAGGGTAGGGGTTTGAGAGTGAATTTGGGGATTTTAGAGTGATGGGGAAAAGTGAGGTAAAAAGGAGGGTATAGTGGGGTATGGGTTTTTAATTTGCACCCCAAAATTAACATGATGTATAAAATACCCCAACATGGTATTTTAAAAGCATTTGCAAAAATGCAACAAACTTCCACTAAATTCATATCTACCTCATAATTAACAGCCAATACAATTAAATCATGTTAACACCTCATTTCCCAACATGCATAACATGCACCCTGAATTGCAACCCTGGGTCACGCCCACCATGTGACTAAGCATTTCAACAAGATAATTAATTTCAACACATAAATCAATTATCATCATAATTAATCATATAAACATCATTAATGCCTAATTGCATATAATTAATTTCGGGGCATCACATCATTGTAAACAAGACTGACCAGATCGACGTAGATCCAGATTGATCAACAAGATCAGACCAGACCAGTTCGATGCAGATCAGATCAGAACAAACAAAGTTAGTAAGCTTCGTTATTCAGTCCGAATAATCAACGGCTATTTATTGAAGCATTTAATGTTGCATTTAATGCTGAACAAGACCAAGGACTGAGGATTATCTTAAATGGTAAATAGACAAAGGAGTGTCTATCTGACAAGCGCCGAAAAACAGACCTGAAGGGAAAGTACCTAAAGAAGAAGACCACAGCTTGTTCAGGTACTGACCAGAGTATAGAGTTGCACACAAAAGGAATTATTGTTGTTGGCAGAAACGAGTATATATAGGTGCAACATCAAAAGCTCAAAAAGGCATTAACGAGACACAAAAGATTCAAAAATGCATAAAAGATCAATCAACTTATCAATCATTCAGTTGAGCATAATGCTATCATCGAAAGACTTCAACTTGTCGATCTTATCGAAATTAGAAGCTGTGATGACCAGGGATTAGAGATGTTAATCCCGGAGTGTTAATAACCCCTAAAGTTGTTTTACGTGGCAATTGGAGTTTAATCGAGGTGTTGGGCCTTCCGGGCTCGTCTATTTGAGTAGTTGGGATCGTTGGATCCCGAGGTTGAGATCGTATTCTCATTTCGGTGAAAACCTGTGAGTTGGGTTTTTAGTGTGACTCAGAATCTCAAGTGCTTTGTGTGGGCACCTGTAGGGGGTTTTTGAGTTAGAGAGAGAATTTTTGAAAACTGATGATTTTTAATGAATCATGATGTATTTGTGGGGCTATTAGTATTTCGGGGTATTTTTGCTATAAATACCAGTTGAACCCGAGATTTTAATTATTGGAACCATTTTTCCCCACATTCCCTCTCTCTCCTCGCCGCGCGATTTTCCCGTCTGCCCTACCCCCGCGCACAAAAGTGCTTCGCCCGCCGCCGTTCGGCGCGTCCGACCCGCCGCCGGCTTCGTCTCGACCAGGCGCTCCTTTCTACACCATCAATTCGAAGTTTGGTCGCGATTTGAGTTCGGATTTTGCAGGAGAGCGCCGATCCCCAATTTTCTAGGGTTCTTCGATTTTCGTCCGATTTCCTTCCGATCTTCGTATGGGTAACCTTCCTTACCCCTTTTTCGTCCTCTCATGTTATTCCCTGCTAAATTTGGTGGTATTGTGTTCGAATTTAAGGATTTGTGTTCGAATTTGTGGATTTAGTTCGAATTTCATGCTGTTTGAGGGGTTTGAGTTCGAAATTTGGGGGTTTTGGCTTGGGGATGATGATTCATGTTGTTAATCGATTAATTCATGTTTTAGATGATTTGTGGTGTTTAGTTTGAGTTCGATTTGTTATGATAGGGTTCGAATTATTGAAGGTGTTCTTGAGCAATTTTTGATAATGGTTGATTGTCGTGTGTTGACAATATTTTTGAGGGTTATGGGTGTGCTTGAGCATGGGTTGCATGTTCGTAAATGATTGTGAATTATTTATCGTGTTAGCACATCGTTCCTCGGAGCATGGAACTCGAGCAAGGTTTGGCTCGGACTTCGGAAATTTTTAAGGTACGTGCGACGTACGAGCATTACTTTATGTAAGAGCATTTGTGAAATGCATAATGTGTTTTAATTGCATTAGATGGTTGTGGGTATGGCTATATATATATATCTGTGTCGATATGACTATGGAACGACCTAGTCTTGATATCGCTGCCACAAGTGTGCGTAGTACTAGAGTAGTATGACCTTATAAGAGATATGGGGTACTGGGTTTATATGACTATTGTATGGCATTTGCGATGCCTGAGAATGATCGTGGGATCATGTATTCGTTATGAGACATGTGAGCTGTCTAAGTATAATGGAGAATTTGTAAAATAAATGCTAGGCATTTGAGCTATCTGTGATTGGTAGCAAAGTTGAAAATCAGTATTAGATATCGAGATATCTATGTTTGCATGTATAATGAATTTGGAATCATTAATTATTGATACTTGAGAATCAGGCATGCTATGAGTTAAATCAATGGTTGATTTACTGATTTATGAGATTTGATGAGTTTGACGATTGTGAGAACATGGACAGTACACGGAATCCCGGATGAGGATGTTGCCATCCAGGGAGTATCATTTAAAATTCATTAGTATTTACTTTTGTTGTAAATTATGAATTTCATTATTGTGATTATGGGATTTTGTGTATTGGTATGCTCACCCCGTTGGGGGCTGTCTCTGTTGGGGCAGGTGAACAGGTACATCGATGGCTGCGGAGCTGAGCTCGAGCTGTTGATTGGATGTACTCCCAGGATCGTGGTACCAGGGCTTGATGGAGCACGGTATCGTATAGAGTACTAATATACACCCGAAGGTTATATACATATTTATGATGCTCGCATGTGAGCACGGTTATTCTTGTATATGGGTTGTATATAAAGGCATGAGCCTTTCTCTCTTTCATTATATGTTGCATGCAATTGTGGTAGAATTGCTAATGATATGAGAGTCGTTAGTGTATTATGTGGGTGTTGAAACCCACTTTTGTCGTCTTATGTGTGGTGTCTTCCCTGGCTGGGAATTTACTTTGTGTTCTGTATTATGTTGAGTATTGTGTATTCCCTGGCCGGGAATTATATTATGTGACGTGCTTTTGTTTTGGGATAGCTCAATTTATGGGGAGAGTCTGCCCATATTTTTATAAAAGTCCACAATGTAAAAAGTGGCAAAAAGGGGATGGTAATGGGCGAACTCGATGAGTCTATTTGTTGTTTGGATGATGATCTTATAACTTGGCATATTAAAGAAAATTTTTTGATTGCCATTCTATGGTAAATCATCATTTGAGTTTCCCGATCGATTTTTATTGAAAGCATGTACCACACATAGTGGTTAGTACACTAATTAAGGGTTAAGGGCTTGGGGTCCTTACATTAGTGGTATCAGAGCCGTGGTTAGCTCATTGGGGCTGTTAAGGGCCTAGGAACTTATTGATGGCACATATTTATGCATGATGGCATTAATGTTGTATGACACAACTAGTTGTTATGTGCTTTTATGATATGAAAAGTGGTGTTGCTAATCATTGTGATTGCAGGAATCGTGTAGCATGAGATGGGATGGCATTAATGGTGATGTTTGGCCCTTCATGTATTATGTGTTAAGGGATCTGATTTTGTGGGAAAATCAGGAAAGGTGAGACGTACGGGCTTCGGACGGTAAAACGTGTTGCACCTTTGATTATGTATATCGTGGGTAGTGAACCCTTACATGTGATGGTATATGTGAAATGATATTGATATATATTGTGATAATGGAATCAATTGTTGTGCTTGATTATTATGGTAGAATTGATGAATGTTCCGGTAGCCTTTATCTCCGAGCGAGGGAGGTACTTGCCGCTGTCATGACTGAGCGAGGTAACATGCCGCTGTCATTGTCGAAGCGAGGGGTCCTAAAATTCCGCTGTTGTATTGGGACCGGAACAGTCACAATTCTAGTGATTAATGTGGAATATTGTGATTAAAGTGGAATATTGTGATTATTGTGGATATAACTGGAAACGTGATATCGATCATTATATTGTGAACTGTGGTATTAACCTGGATGCAGGTACATGGAGCTAGTGGAAGTTCCGGTAGTTGTTATATTCGAGCGAGGGAGGTACTTGCCGCTGTCATATGAAGCGATGGTAATATGATATTTGCCGCTGTCATGTCTAAGCGAGGTAACATGCCGCTGTCATTGTCGAAGCGAGGGATATCATATGATGCCGCTATATGTCGAAGCGAGGGGTCCTAAAATTCCGCTGCTATAACAGGACCGGAACAACCACATTATCTATATTGATAGCGATGGTTCATGCCGCTATATTGATTGGCGATGGTTCATTCCGCCGGATATATTGATAGCAATGGTTCATTCCGCTATATTGATTGGCGATGGTTCATTCCGCCAGATGTATTGATAGCGATGGTTCATTCCGCTATATTGATTGGCGATGGTTCATTCCGCCAGATGTATTGATAGCGATGGTTCATTCCGCTATTCTATTGGCGATGGTTTATGCCGCCGGGTATTGATAGCGATGTCTCATTCCGCTAATCTATTGGCGATGACTTATGCCGCCGGGTATTCATAGCGATGGTACATTCCGCTACATCTAGGGCGATGGTTCATGCCGCCAGATGTCTATAGCGAGGTTTTATGCCGCTGACTCTATGACGAGGGATTATGCCCCTGATTCTATAGCGACGGGTTATGCCGCTATGCACATGACACTGGATTACGCCACCTACGAGCGATGGGTGCTGAGTACGTACCACTGTTGGATGACGGGGACAGGTATGCCGCTATATTGTTAGCAATGAGGTATGGCATATTACTGTTTATTTAGCACTATTGTGGATATCATGTGTTGATTTACTTATATTGTCATGTGTTTGACGATTAGATTATAGATGTCGTGTATCGACATATACTGTCACGAGTCGACAATATTATTATATTATTTCAAAGTCATATGTCGACAGGTACCGTCACGGGATGACAATGACATAGTGAATGTTCTATGTAGACGTGTAGCGCGTTTTGATGGTTAATACAATCATGTTATGTATTAGGTTGTATGGTTTGAGTGCCGATGATGAGCACATAGTAGAGTCTGGGTCACTAGTTGACGAGACCTTTTGCCGAGCAGGTTTGCTCGGTGGAGTATTGGAGGTATTGTACCGGTAAATGTACCACATCATGTTATAGAGTTAAATATTTGTCGAGCAATGATATCCTGGGGTATGCTCGTTGGTTTGGCTAGGGCCAAGTGATTGGTGGTAAGAGTAGTCATTGAGGAAACTACTCGCTTCTGTTGTGACGTAGGGTAGACATGGTTACACCCACCCTGAGGGTGTGGGATAAGTCTTAACGGATTATGATTGCATCATAAGTGAGCAAGGACACCGGGTTGTCCATTGTGCTTGGTATTTTAGAGATATGCTGGGCGATGACCCATTACTCTAACGGTTTGTACGGTATGGCATACCGAGATGGAACATATGGTTTGTTGGTGGGCTTGATATGAGCCTATGGAGACAGCACTTTGCTAGCCAGATATTGGGGGAAAGATATAGTGTGCTTGTTGGAGCCATGATACTACACGTTGGAACCAAGTTTGGCAAATCGTAAGGTGAGACGATGTGGATTATGGTTGACTTTAGTAGTCACTACGTCATTTGAGGATTGAGGTTGTGCATGCCTCACTGAAACGTGTATACGTTTATGTTTAATCTGGGAGAGACTTGTATGGGACAGCTCATAATGTTGGAGTGCCAACAAGAGAGTCATCAAGTCGTCGTTGACTCGATTTGGGAAATCCGTGTACTTGGGATGTAATGGGTGTTATTGTATCCAGTTTTTCCGAACGGTGGTTCGAGACTAGTGGATCTCGAGTTCGATAGCACTTCCCTTGTGGGGAAGGAGGTAGTATTATACCTATTTGGGAATCTTTGAAGGATTCGGTAAGTTGGTACGTGTGGTGTTGATTTTGGGAATCACGCCGTGTTGTTAATCGTCGATTATCATTCTCCACTGCAATGGAATGACTCAGAATTGACAGTTGTGTTTGGGGGCTTAGGGGTATGTTGTAGATACCCGAGCCAAAGGCATTGAGTATGCATGTAATGTCAGTGCTTAGGCAGGTATACCGGTGAGTGTACGGATGCCAGTTATTGTTTCCCTTTTTGTCAAGCATAGAGTATACTATTTTTGGATGGTTAAATCTCTGATGAGAGATATGGAACACCTTGAGATTGGGAATCTCCATGGCACGATGATTATGAGGGATAATCGTGAAGTTAGTTGACTTCCCTTGAGGAGGGATTATCTTATGTGGGTTAAGGTATTTCATTGTTGGTGTTTTCCTTCGAGTTATGCGATAGCCTTCCCAAGTTTGGATTGTTAAATCCTAGGATTATCAAGGGATGGCAGGAATTCGGATTTATTGGGTGTCGCTGTCGACACAAGCGTTGAGGATGCAATGGGTTTATTGCATGTCCTTTCAGAATTTGAACTCTGTGGAGTCTCGATGGTTTATTTATGATCAGGATGTGATCCTTGGAATATCCGGAGGTGGACATCTTGTGAGATGTCTTTTGTGTGAATCTGTGGCCGTGAGTTGCCCAAATTGAGTTGCAATGATGCGACTGCTCATTCGATGGAGGAGGTTTGGAAGTGGAGACCAGGTTTGGTATGTGTACATCGTGGTATACTAATGTTTCCCCCGTAACGATGTATGTTAGACATCGTGAGTCATGATAGAGATGTCTTTGAATGATATCTACGATGGAATCGGGAGCGATTCGAATTCTTGCAGTTTCAGTTGACTAACTGCTCTTGGAGTATTAGCGTTGAGCTGTGCTGACGCTCTTTGACGTTATGATGGATTTGGAAGTCTATTCCACTCCAGAGTTTGACACGAGGTCAACGTTCTCACGGTTGAGGTGTCATTCATGATGCGTTCTTACTAATGGTATTAGAACGAAGGATGACTGTCCGATCTACGGTCGTAAGTATTGGTTGTTTTGCAGTCATGAGGGACTGACTTTTGGGATGAACCGCATCGAAGTATGTTTTGCCTCTTGGGTGATATGTTGGTTTTGGTAAGTCGCTCTGTTTCAGAGTTTGATGTGAGGTAAGTATAGTTTTTTTAAAGACGATTATGATATGGTCAATGATCGAGGTTATGGCTTCATGTTGTTGTGTAGCCCGGGTGTTACGTGATACACCGGTGCTAATTTCGAGGACGAAATTCTTTTAGTGGGGGATATTGTGATGACCAGGGATTAGAGATGTTAATCCCGGAGTGTTAATAACCCCTAAAGTTGTTTTACGTGGCAATTGGAGTTTAATCGAGGTGTTGGGCCTTCCGGGCTCGTCTATTTGAGTAGTTGGGATCGTTGGATCCCGAGGTTGAGATCGTATTCTCATTTCGGTGAAAACCTGTGAGTTGGGTTTTTAGTGTGACTCAGAATCTCGGGTGCTTTGTGTGGGCACCGGTAGGGGGTTTTTGAGTTAGAGAGAGAATTTTTGAAAACTGGTGATTTTTAATGAATCATGATGTATTTGTGGGGCTATTAGTATTTCGGGGTATTTTTGCTATAAATACCAGTTGAACCCGAGATTTTAATTATTGGAACCATTTTTCCCCACCTTCCCTCTCTCTCCTCGCCGCGCGATTTTCCCGTCTGCCCTACCCCCGCGCACAAAAGTGCTTCGCCCGCCGCCGTCCCGCCGCCGTTCGGTGCGTCCAACCCGCCGCCGGCTTCGTCTCGACCAGGCGCTCCTTTCTACACCATCAATTCGAAGTCTGGTCGCGATTTGAGTTCGGATTTTGCAGGAGAGCGCCGATCCCCAATTTTCTAGGGTTCTTCGATTTTCGTCCGATTTCCTTCCGATCTTCGTATGGGTAACCTTCCTTACCCCTTTTTCGTCCCTCTCATGTTATTCCCTGCTAAATTTGGTGGTATTGTGTTCGAATTTAAGGATTTGTGTTCGAATTTGTGGATTTGGTTCGAATTTCATGCTGTTTGAGGGGTTTGAGTTCGAAATTTGGGGGTTTTGGCTTGGGGATGATGATTCATGTTGTTAATCGATTAATTCATGTTTTAGATGATTTGTGGTGTTTAGTTTGAGTTCGAATTGTTATGATAGGGTTCGAATTATTGAAGGTGTTCTTGAGCAATTTTTGATAATGGTTGATTGTCGTGTGTTGACAATATTTTTGAGGGTTATGGGTGTGCTTGAGCATGGGTTGCATGTTCGTAAATGATTGTGAATTATTTATTGTGTTAGCACATCGTTCCTCGGAGCATGGAACTCGAGCAAGGTTTGGCTCGGACTTCGGAAATTTAAGGTACGTGCGACGTACGAGCATTACTTTATGTAAGAGCATTTGTGAAATGCATAATGTGTTTTAATTGCTTAGATGGTTGTGGGTATGGCTATATATATATATATGTGTCGATATGACTATGGAACGACCTAGTCTTGATATCGCTGCCACAAGTGTGCGTAGTACTAGAGTAGTATGACCTTATAAGAGATATGGGGTACTGGGTTTATATGACTATTGTATGGCATTTGCGATGCCTGAGAATGATCGTGGGATCATGTATTCGTTATGAGACATGTGAGATGTCTAAGTATAATGGAGAATTTGTAAAATAAATGCTAGGCATTTGAGCTATCTGTGATTGGTAGCAAAGTTGAAAATCAGTATTAGATATCGAGATATCTATGTTTGCATGTATAATGAATTTGGAATAATTAATTATTGATACTTGAGAATCAGGCATGCTATGAGTTAAATCAATGTGTTGATTTACTGATTTATGAGATTTGATGAGTTTGATGATTGTGAGAACAGGGACAGTACACAGAATCCCGGATGAGGATGTTGCCATCCAGGGAGTATCATTTAAAATTCATTAGTATTTACTTTTGTTGTAAATTATGAATTTCATTATTGTGATTATGGGATTTTGTGTATTGGTATGCTCACCCCGTTGGGGGCTGTCTCTGTTGGGGCAGGTGAACAGGTACATCGATGGCTGTGGAGATGAGCTCGAGCTGTTGATTGGATGTACTCCCAGGATCGTGGTACCAGGGCTTGATGGAGCACGGTATCGTATAGAGTACTAATATACACCCAAAGGTTATATACATATTTATGATGCTCGCATGTGAGCACGGTTATTCTTGTATATGGGTTGTATATAAAGGCATGAGCCTTTCTCTCTTTCATTATATGATGCATGCAATTGTGGTAGAATTGCTAATGATATGAGAGTCGTTAGTGTATTATGTGGGTGTTGAAACCCACTTTTGTCGTCTTATGTGTGGTGTCTTCCCTGGCTGGGAATTTACTTTGTGTTCTGTATTATGTTGAGTATTGTGTATTCCCTGGCCGGGAATTATATTATGTGACGTGCTTTTGTTTTGGGATAGCTCAATTTATGGGGAGACTCTGCCCAAATTTTTATAAAAGTCCACATTGTAAAAAGTGGCAAAAAGGGGATGGTAATGGGCGAACTCGATGAGTCTATTTGTTGTTAGGATGATGATCTTATAACATGGCATATTAAAGAAAATTTTGTGATTGCCATTCTATGGTAAATCATCATTTGAGTTTCCCGATCGATTTTTATTGAAAGCATGTGCCACACATAGTGGTTAGTACACTAATCAAGGGTTAAGGGCTTGGGGTCCTTACAGAAGCACAGCTCATTGTTTCATTTGATCACTTAAGGATCATTAGTGCTTAGATAAAACCACTCTTTCAATTGTATGTTGTTCTAGAATAGAAGAGTGATCTATTTGTAACTGTCAGACAGATTGTGTCTGAACAGATTGAGAGACTTGGAGTTTCAGTCTGGTAGCGGGGTAAATCCAGCTGAATTGGGGTTCTACAAAAAGTTGTATTACTCAAAGTCTTCTAGTGAATCCTTCCTTGATTGGAATAACGGGGGACGTGGAAGGATTTTCCTTCGAACTTCCAGAAACATATATCGTCTACTTACATTTCACACTGTCTTGCATTTCATAGCCATCAACCGTTCTCACTAGCTAAGAACAGACCGTTTCCGCACTTTCATTTCAGTGGTCTGTTCTGCTTAAGTAATGGTTAAGAAACAGATTTCATTTACTAACCTGAGTGAAATCATTAAGAATTAATTTTTGGAGGAGTGTTCATTCACCCCCCTCTAAACACTCCCGTCGGATCCTAACAAGTGGTATCAGAGCCAGGTTTTCTTAATCAATAAAATACCTGGACTGATGGCATCCTTCAACAATATCCCCATGTTCTCAAAAGAAAATTATGATGATTGGAGAATCAGATGCAAGCTCACCTGGCAGCTCAGGATGATGATATGTGGTACGTCATTACAGACGGACCAATGAAAATTTTAAAAGCGAATCCTGCACTAGAAGGGTCAAGTGGCGAACCTCAAATGATCGAGAAAGAAAGGGCTATCTAGACAAATGAAGAAAGAAAGAAAGCCAATCTAGACAATGTAGCCAAGGACATCTTGCTCAAAACTTTGGACAAGAACATGTTCAGTAAGATTAAGATGTGCTCCACTGCCAAAGAAATTTGGG
Organism: Haberlea rhodopensis; assembly: GCA_907163345.1. Classification (NCBI taxonomy): domain Eukaryota; kingdom Viridiplantae; phylum Streptophyta; class Magnoliopsida; order Lamiales; family Gesneriaceae; genus Haberlea; species Haberlea rhodopensis. The sequence goes on from CAJQUN010000015.1 coordinate 10,465,040, forward strand.
AGAAGATTGCACAGCTCTGTGAAGGAAATGACCAGACAAAGGAAAACAAACTGACCGTAGCTCTACAAAAATTTGAGAGCATAAATATGAAGCTTGGAGAAACTCTAAACGAGTTTGATGAAAGAGTTACTGGCATCATCAATGAACTAAACGGTCTGGGCAAAGACTATTCCAACAGAGAGATTGCTCTGAAGGTGATGAGAGCATTGCCAAAGGAATGGAACGTCAAGACAATTGCCATGAGGGAGTCTAAAGATCTGAACAAGGTCGAACTCCATGATTTGTTCGCTGATCTTAAGGTGTACGAGTTTGAGCTGATCACCATAGGTGAGGCAGAGCCATCCACCTCTCAGCCAAACAAGGCACTTGCAGCCATTACAGAGAAGTCCACCCCCTCCACAGACCAATCTATTGAACAGATAAGTAATGATTCTATGTCATTATTCATCAAAAAATTTGGTAAATTCATGTCAAAGAATAAAAGGAATTTTAAACCTTCTCATCAGTATAAACAAGAAACAATGATATTGTTAACGATCAGGCTTGCTACAATTGTGGTAAGACCGGACACTTTATTGCAGATTGCACCAGGCCAAAGAAAGATGAAAGAAAAGAAAGGCATTGTGATGACAAGAAAAGAAGCATTACAAAGATCGAAAAAGTCATCATGGTAAGGCTCAAAAGGTTCTGGTAGCAGAGGAAGGTAACAACAAGTGGGCTCAGACTGACTCAGAATCAGAGAGCTCAGAATGTTCATCAAGTGAAAGCGAGGAGGTGATCCAATGACTAATGGCAGATGAGGAGACAGGTCAGAAAGACGAGGTACTCGACTTTGACTCAAATGAATTCACACGTGTGCAGAGCTTGTGTCTGCACTACGAGAAATGGCTAATGACTACAGAATATTAGCTGAATCATTTGAGAAAATTAAAGCTGAAGCCAAAGATCAAACATACAAGCATATCAAACCAAGCTGTTCCAAGCTAGGTGAATGCAACAGTCTGAAGATCGAGCTGGATAAGCTGAAAATCTCTCATGACCAGCTCCATGAAGAAAATCAGAGAATTAGCATACAAAATGCTAAACTTTCTCACATTTTGAAAACATGGATAAAATCAAGAGCCTCTTTGGAAGAATTGCAAGAGGTACAAAGAAGTGTCTGTGACATCACCGGCATAGACTTTGGCACCAACAAAAGCACCAAAGATGAATCTGAGTTGTTACTGGAAAGAAACAAAATCACACAAATGAAATTTGTTAGATCCAGCACAATATATGAATCTGAAGTGCCTACAATTCAAACAGGAATCTCCTTCAAGGATAAAGGTTTGAGAAAAGGTATTGGGTATGTTGACCAAGCCAAGGAAAAGGCACCGGCGAGCTTTGTGTCTATCAGACCAAACCCAAAGGTGCAGAATCTAAGGCAAAGAAGACCACCAAACTACCATAACTCACAACCGGTCCAACGAATATATATGTTGCCTAACAGGACCCAAAGGCCTCCATTTCACACACATTATCACACACAACACCGAAACAGATCAGCACATACCACACCAGACACACACAAGCCAATAAAGCTGATTCAGGTGTGGGTTCCCAAAGGGCTAATCCGTTCCGGACCCAAGTAGGTTTGGGTACCAACAGTAATTTTGTTTGATAATAGGTACTGCAGAAGCAAGTGTAAGGACCCCCCTTGCCCTTAACCCGTTTTAGTGTATTAATCCATGCCATTAGTACATACAATCATATTATCATGGGAAGGAAAACCACATGTGTAAGGACCCTAATCCTTAAGTGCGGAATCAAGGCATAATAGAGCTAATATAAAAGATCAGAGTGTAAAAGAACGTGTTGAGTCTATGAGCTTAAGCATTACATGCCAAAAATAAGGACTACCAAAAGGATTAATTACATTCCAATCAATGAATGTGTTCAACTATAGTTTTATACTACTCCTAGAGAAGATACTATCCAAAATAATCCTGTCCTTCAAGTCCCAAAAGCATCCTCAACAAGCTCACCATCTCAACCCGTCTAGCCCTTCTATCATGCCAAACGTGTACCTACAAGGACAACCCCCAAACATGAGCAATAATAATCATTCATATTCAACACAATATGAAGATAAAGCGTAAATGCATAATCATAATAAAACACTTCATGTTTCCCCATGCATTTCAAACGCTTCCCGTTTGGTTGTCCCTGTACCATAACTCATGAGTATAATCAATAGATTATTTTAATGGTCTAAACATGTCATGACATAATACCAGCTCATCGATACCAAATACCAATCACCAATCCCTAGTCTGTCCATCACAATGTATTTTAATGCCCCTCACTTATTTACATATAGGCGGGATAGGATAACCTCGCTTCAATGGACATGCGGGACTCCGACCCCTCGCCTCTCATTGAGCGGCAAATACCCTTTCCTCGCCCTATATGATAACCACGCTCAAATGTGACATGCGGCGCTCCCACCCCTCGCTTCACATTTAGCGGAACCAAAACAAATAGCGGCAAGCATTAAAATCATCAAGGGATGACCACGACTCATGGGATGTGCACCAATACTCATATGCATCTATAAACATCATGCATAACATGTATTTGCATCCACAATGCAATACCACATATATACTTGCATCCACAATGCATAAACAATAAGTATATAAGATACATGTACCGTTGGGTGCCCGTACGTCCACTACGTACCTTTCCAAAATGTAGGATATGGTAGGACTTCAATGCCTTGGCTGTGTTGCCACCTGGGATGGTTCTACACATTCACACAAATCAATATTAGAACCCAATAATAGTCCAATACCAAAAATCCTACAAAAAAATCCAAAAATACCATATTTTGGCCTTCGCGATCGATCGCCCATCACGGCGATCGATCGCCAAACCTCACTGTCCGAGAACCAAAATTTTTTCACCCTTCGGCGATCGATCGCCACACTTGGCGCGATCGATCGCCAGCCCCGCCGATCGATCGCCCAAGAGTGGCGATCGATCGCCAAACGCTTGAAAATCCCACTGCCTGGGCGCGATCGATCGCCTGGAATGGGCGATCGATCGCCAACCCCTGTTACCCGAAAAACCTCCATTTTTGCACCTCAAAACCATTCCAACCCATTCCAACACTTAACCATCAAACCAACAACTCAAATAACAACATAAACCTCCAAAATACACCTTAAAACAACCATAAATCCAACCCCCAAACAAAACCACAATAACCCAACACAAACCCATTTCAAAACCTTTCAAAAAACATTTCAAACTCAATCTAAACACAATAAAAGCAATGGGGGGGGTAGCCATACCTCTTGGGGACTCCAAAACTCACACCAAATCCCACAAAGCAAGTTTTTTGAAGGTTTTCTCTTCAACCCTAAGCACCAACTCGAAAATGGGAAAAGAAAGGGTTTGGTGGTGGTTTTTGGGGAAAGTAAGAGTGATGGTTGGAAGGGTGGGATTGGGGTATAAGTGGTTTAATTAAACCAATTGCATTCCATAAATTACCATGGTGTATAAAACACCCCAACGTGATATTTTTAAAAGCATTAATCCAAAATGCACCAAATATCAATTAAACACATGATTTCCAATTAATTGCTACCCATGGCAAATAAATCATGCTTCCATCCATAATTCCCAACATGCTCAACATGCACGCGGAAATGCAACCCGATCACATCTACCATGTGACTAAACATTTCAACATAATAATTCCAACACATAATTAATTACCACATAATTAATCATATAAACTTAATTAATGCACCAGATTGCAATTAATCATTTCAGGGATATCACAATACTCCCCTACTTATAAGATTTCGTCCTCGAAATCACATGCACTTACCCCCAAAAGGAAACTAAACATAAACACGTACCAGAGAATAGTTCCGGGTAGTGCTGCACCATATGTCGCTCCGTCTCCCACGTAGCCTCCTCGACACCCCTGCGATCCCACTGAATCTTTACCATCGGTATCACTTTATTCCGAAGTATACGGTCTGCTCGATCCAGAATTCTGACAGGCCGTTCCACATAAGACACATCGGACTCTAACTGAACTTCGGAAGGCTGTAAAACATGCGACGGATCCGGCTCATACTTCCGCAGCATAGACACATGAAACACATCATGTATACCAGATAAAGAAGGCGGCAAAGCCAGTCGGTAAGCTAAGTTGCCAATGCGCTGCAAAATCTCGTACGGTCCAACATACCTCGGAGACAGTTTCCCGCGCATCCCAAATCGCACAACGCCTCTGAAAGGCGAGATCTTCAAAAAGACCTTATCTCCCAACTGGAATTCCAACGGTCTCCGCCGTTTATTTGCATAAGCTTCCTGTCTATCCTGGGCTGCTTTCATTTTCTACCTTATCGTCTTTATCTTCTCTTCCATCTCCCGAATCAACTCTGGTCCTCCGACCGATCTGCGGTCCAAATCGTCCCAACACAAGGGTGATCTACACCGTCTGCCATAAAGAGCTTCAAACGGAGCCATCTGAATACTCGCCTGGTAGCTATTGTTATAAGAAAACTCTACCAAAGGCACTGAATCCTGCCAAGAAACATCGAACTCCAAAACGCAAGCTCTCAACATGTCCTCGAGCGTCTGAATAGTGCGCTCGGTCTGGCCATCCGTCTGAGGATGATAAGCAGTGCTCAATCTGACTTCAGTTCCCAAGGCTGACTGAAGGCCTTCCCAGAAATGAGATGTGAATCGCGGATCTCGATCTGACACTATGGAAACGGGGATCCCATGCAATCTCACCACATCTCTAATATACAACTGCGCCATCCTCAAAAAGGTGAATGTCATGCTAAAGGGGATAAAGTGGGCTACCTTAGTCAATCTGTCCACAATCACCCAAATAGCATCAAAGCCTGAAGTACTCCTCGGCAAATGAGTCACGAAGTCCATGGAAATGTGTTCCCACTTCCACTTCGGTATCTCCAAGCTTCTCAACTCGCCGCCAGGTCTCTGCCTCTCTGCCTTAACCTGTTGGCAGATCAAACACCTCTTTACAAAAGCGACGACATCTGATTTCATCCTTTTCCACCAAAACTGACCACGTAGATCTTTATACATCTTCTTCCCGCCTGGGTGGATGCTAAGTCTGCTGCTATGAGCTCGCTCCAAGATCCCTCTACGCAACTCCGGCGTACTCGGAACCACCCAACGGTCACCCAATCTCAAAGACCCGTCATCGGCCACTCTGAATTTCGTTGGCTGACCAAGATGTACTAAAGATAACCACCTCTGAACCTCATCATCTGATCTCTGAGCTCTCCTGAAGTTCTCATAGATATCTGGCTCGGCTAACAAGGTCGATACATACACAGGTGATGCATCAATGTCAAAATCATAGCCCAGATGGCAATAGGAGGTCATCATAGCCGACAAATGGATGACGTCCTCAGCAGAACTCCTCACTTTCCGGCTCAAAGCATCTGCTGTCCAATTGGCTTTCCCGGGATGGTACTCTATCTCGCAATCATAGTCCTTGAGTAGGTCCATCCACCTCCTCTGCCTCATGTTCAGCTCTGCCTGAGTGAATAAAAATTTGAGGCTCTTGTGATCCGTGAATATGGTAAATGAAGTACCATACAAGTAATGTCTCCAAATCTTCAGGGCGAAGATGATAGCCGCCAGTTCCAAGTCATGAACTGGATATCTGGTCTCATGCGGCTTCAACTGCCTCGATGCATAAGCTACCACATGCTTATCTTGCATCAGAACACACCCAAGGCCCTGAAGTGATGCGTCAGTATACAGAACAAATCTGGAGTTCTCCGTACGGATCACTAACACTGGCGCCGTCGTCAACCGGTGCTTTAACTCCTGGAAGCTCTCCTCACAAGCTTCTGACCAAAAGAAAGGTACTCCTTTCTGGGTCAACTGTGTCAGCGGCTTGGCAATCTTCGAAAAGCCCTCGACAAAGCGTCGATAATACCCGGCCAAACCAAGGAAGCTCCGAATCTCAAGCACAGAAGTGGGGGCAGCCCACTCCATCACAGCCTTGATCTTCTTGGGATCTACAGATATCCCTCTGCTCGATATGACATGCCCAGAAACACTACACTGCTCAGCCAAAATTCACACTTACTGAGCTTAGCATACAACTGATGCTCTCTGAGAATCTGAAGCACTGTCCTCAAGTGTTTCACATGCTCTTCCTCACTCCGGGAGTAGATGAGAATGTCGTCAATAAACACAATGACGAACTGATCAAGATACGGCTGAAACACTCTGTTCATCAGACTCATAAATACTGCTGGAGCATTCGTCACGCCGAACGGCATCACTAAGAACTCATAATGTCCATATCGAGTCCGGAACGCTGTCTTCTGTACATCTTCCTCTCTGACTCGAATCTGATGATATCCGGATCTCAAATCAATCTTGCTATACACCCTGGTACCTTGCAACTGATCAAACAGATCGTCGATCCTTGGAAGAGGATACTTGTTCTTCACTGTAGCCTTATTCAGTTGCCGGTAATCGATGCACAACCGCATCGAGCCGTCCTTCTTCTTCACAAAGAGAACTGGTGCGCCCCATGGCGATACGCTCGGGCGTATATATCCCTTGTCAAGGAGATCCTGCAACTGTTCTTTCAACTCTCACAACTCAGCCGGTGCCATCCTATAAGGTGCACGAGAGATAGCGGATGTCCCTGGCAACAGCTCGATCCCAAACTCAACTTCCCTAGCCGGTGGGAATCCTGGGATCTCTTCTGGGAATACATCAGCAAACTCTGCCACTACTGGCACATCCTCAACTCTTAGTTCTTTACTCTTCCCAGACGTGTCCACGGCATAAATGAGATAACCCGTGTGTCCACGTTCCAACAACTGAGTCATCTTGATCGCTGAAATCAACGGAATCTTCGCACGAGAACCGTTGCCATAGAAAGTCCACTGACTGCCCAACTCAGGTCTGAACTTCAATGTCCTCTGCCGGCAATCTACCACTGCCTGATATCTGTTCAGAACATCAATACCCAAGATGCAGTCAAAGTCTGACATACCCAATACGATCAAGTCTGCCTTCAACTCGTTGCCCTCAAAATAAATGAGGCAGTCTGCCATGAACTGATCAGCAACGACATTTCTTCCAGTGGGTGTCGAGACTAAAAGAGGCGTGGGTAGAGAAGACGTGTGCATATGGTGTCTTTCCACAAAACCCACCGATACAAAAGAATGGGAGGCACCTATATCGATCAAAATAAAAGCAGGGTACGTAAATAAATGACACGTACCGGCGATCACCTCCTCAGGGGCTGCCTGGGCCTGCTCTCTGGTCAGTGCATACACATGTCCCTGGGGCGGTCCTACTGTCTGACCTCCCGATGGTCGAGGCCCAAACTGCTGCCTCTGCTTCACTGTCCTATCCTCAAACCTCGGCCTGTTGCCCTGGAACTCTGACTGTCCTCCCCGGGTGGGGCAATACCGAGCGATGTGGCCCATCTTGCCACAGATATAACAGGCAGGACACTTGTTTGAAGAATGTGGCCCTCCACAATTGTCGCATCTAGGCTCTCTCGGCCTATTTACTTGCGTGGATCCTCGGTTGGCGGACCAATTGCCCTTCTTGCCATCCTGTTTCTGACCAAAGTACTTCTTTCCACCAAACCGCGAAGATGAAGAGGCACCACGGGGTTTAAATGGCTCACCCCGGGGCCTCAAGCTGTCACTAGTCTGCCTCTGTTGCGGTACTGGTGGTGGCATAGCACTAGAATAAGCTCCCACCCCAAGCTCGGCAAGCTCCGCCCTTGTGAGAGCATCATCAAAAGAAGTTGGGTTATTGGTGATAACCCGGTCATAGAGCTCCGATCGCAACCCCTTCATAAAATTCCTCATCTTTGCGTGCCCATTGGTGGCAATGTGGGGAACATACCTCAGTAACAAAGAGTACCACGTGGCATAGTCTGACACCGTCATGTTCCCCTGTTTCAAACTCGTAAATTCATCCTCCTTTGTCTGTCTCGCCTCTACGGAGAAATACCGGTTCAGAAACCTAGTCCTGAAGAGTGTCCAATCAATCACAGCACCTAGTGCTCTTAGCTCCATCACCGTGCTCCTCCACCACATGAGAGGTTTCTTAGCTAACTGAAACTCCGCCAGCCTCAGCCAAGCTGTAACAGCACAAGGAGCCGATACAAAGATCTGTTCAAGTCTTTCCAACCACTCTTCAGCCTCCTCTCCGGACTCTGTCCCCTCAAACCGGGGCGGATGGTAAGACAGAAATTGCGTCAAACTGATCTCACCCGGTAGTAATAACAGAGCTACGGGTTCCATGCCTACTGCTGGTGGAGGTAGAGGGTTCACTTGACCAATACTTGCGTTCACACTACCAACATCTCCAACCTCCTCATTAGCAGCCATGCTGTAACACAAATGTTAACAACAATTCCAAGATAATATATATGTTATGCCGTTAGATAACAGGAATGAGAATAAGCACGTTAGTATAACAGGATATACATTAATATGCACCACATGCATAAACATGCTTCAAATGTAAGCACCTAGCCAATCATGCTAAGGCTACCCTTCACTCGTTCCCGGGTTCTCTAACCACTGCTCTGATACCACTAATGTAAGGACCCTAATCCTTAAGTGCGAAATCAAGGCATAATAGAGCTAATATAAAAGATCAGAGTGTAAAAGAACGTGTTGAGTCTATGAGCTTAAGCATTACATGCCAAAAATAAGGACTACCAAAAGGATTAATTACATTCCAATCAATGAATGTGTTCAACTATAGTTTTATACTATTCCTAGAGAAGATACTATCCAAAATAATCCTGTCCTTCAAGTCCCAAAAGCATCCTCAACAAGCTCACCATCTCAACCCGTCTAGCCCTTCTATCATGCCAAACGTGTACCTACAAGGACAACCCCCAAACATGAGCAATAATAATCATTCATATTCAACACAATATGAAGATAAAGCGTAAATGCATAATCATAATAAAACACTTCCTGTTTTCCCCATGCATTTCAAACGCTTCCCGTTTGGTTGTCCCTGTACCATAACTCATGAGTATAATCAATAGATTATTTTAATGGTCTAAACATGTCATGACATAATACCAGCTCATCGATACCAAATACCAATCACCAATCCCTAGTCTATCCATCACAATGTATTTTAATGCCCCTCGCTTATTTACATATAGGCGGCATAGGATAACCTCGCTTCAATGGACATGCGGGACTCCCACCCTCGCCTCTCATTGAGCGGCAAATACCCTTTCCTCGCCCTATATGATAACCACGCTCAAATGTGACATGCGGCGCTCCCACCCCTCGCTTCACATTTAGCGGAACCAAAACAAATAGCGGCAAGCATTAAAATCATCAAGGGATGACCACGACTCATGGGATGTGCACCAATACTCATATGCATCTATAAACATCATGCATAACATGTATTTGCATCCACAATGCAATACCACATATATACTTGCATCCACAATGCATAAACAATAAGTATATAAGATACATGTACCGTTGGGTGCCCGTACGTCCACTACGTACCTTTCCAAAATGTAGGATATGGTAGGACTTCAATGCCTTGGCTGTGTTGCCACATGGGATGGTTCTACACATTCACACAAATCAATATTAGAACCCAATAATAGTCCAATACCAAAAATCATACAAAAAAATCCAAAAATACCATATTTTGGCCTTCGCGATCGATCGCCCATCACGGCGATCGATCGCCAAACCTCACTGTCCGAGAACCAAAAAATTTTCACCCTTCGGCGATCGATCGCCACACTTGGCGCGATCGATCGCCAGCCCCGCCGATCGATCGCCCAAGAGTGGCGATCGATCGCCAAACGCTTGAAAAGCCCACTGCCTGGGCGCGATCGATCGCCTGGAATGGGCGATCGATCGCCAACCCCTGTTACCCGAAAAACCTCCATTTTTGCACCTCAAAACCATTCCAATCCATTCCAACACTTAACCATCAAACCAACAACTCAAATAACAACATAAACCTCCAAAATACACCTTAAAACAACCATAAATCCAACCCCCAAACAAAACCACAATAACCCAACACAAACCCATTTCAAAACCTTTCAAAAAACATTCAAACTCAATCTAAACACAATAAAAGCAATGGGGGGGTAGCCATACCTCTTGGGGACTCCAAAACTCACACCAAATCCCACAAAGCAAGTTTTTTGAAGGTTTTCTCTTCAACCCTAAGCACCAACTCGAAAATGGGAAAAGAAAGGGTTTGGTGGTGGTTTTTGGGGAAAGTAAGAGTGATGGTTGGAAGGGTGGGATTGGGGTATAAGTGGTTTAATTAAACCAATTGCATTCCATAAATTACCATGGTGTATAAAACACCCCAACGTGATATTTTTAAAAGCATTAATCCAAAATGCACCAAATATCAATTAAACACATGATTTCCAATTAATTGCTACCCATGGCAAATAAATCATGCTTCCAACCATAATTCCCAACATGCTCAACATGCACCCGGAAATGCAACCCGATCACATCTACCATGTGACTAAACATTTCAACATAATAATTCCAACACATAATTAATTACCACATAATTAATCATATAAACTTAATTAATGCACCAGATTGCAATTAATCATTTCAGGGATATCACAACATGCAAGCATAGCATCATGTACCATCTATAAAATTTCTTGCATTAGAACCCCATAATATTCAACTTCCCAAACCAGAACCACTTTCATAGTATGCACCCTAATAATACACTAACATACTCTCTGTTCATTTAGCACTAACATACTCTCTGTTCATTTAGCAATTCCGTATTTAATTGCATGCAGACCATAAATGAAGAGAGAAAAGCCATGCCTATTTATACATTCTATATACACGTAAAAACGTGCTCACATGAGAGCACCCAATGAATAAGCGTGTATCTAATGTATAAGATCCTCTACTGAATGCGGCTATTAGTACTTCGATCCTGGAAGCACCTTCCATGCACCGTTCGATCTCAACTCTAGAGCTACGTACTTAATCAACCAGCTCCGGTACTTCAATCCTGGAAGTACTCAAATCAACAGCCCGAGCTCAACTCCAAAGCTACCGCTGCACCTGTAATACCTACCCCAACAGAGACAGCCCCCACACGCGGTGAGCATACCAATGCCACCAATCCAATAATCATAATATTACAGTACATAATTTACAGAATGTAAATGCCATGAATTTAAATGATACTCCCTGGATGGTATCATCCTCATCCGGGATCCCCTGTATTGTCCTTGTTCTCAAAATAACCATACCGTTAAATTCTCAAAAAGCCAGTTGATCATCTCATTGATCAATTAAAACCATTCCTGCTATACCGGTTCCATCACCAAATATGATTAAATCATCAAATAGAGCACTACAGTTATCACATGTATCTAGCCAATGATTCCATATTTCTATTTCATAGCTCGCTCAACAATAGCGACATTTTAACACCACGCACGCTCAACAATAGCGGCGTCTAACCCCACGCACGCTCACCAATAGCGGCGTCATAACCGATGGTCGCTCAACGGCGACAACATCCCAATTATTGCTCGCTCAAAAGCGGCACAATATAATTCCCAATGTATGTCCATATACCATGCATTTCACTATCCATTTATAGCAAGTAACACATACCATGCATTTCAATATTGCAGTATTATAACAGGTTGTGCTCGTACATTATACGTACCTTATAAATCCGTTGTTCGAGTCCGACCTCGCCTGAGTCCCACGACCCGATGAATTATGTGCTAACACATAAATAACTCACAATTAAACACAAGCATGCAACAACGTGCCCAAGCACGTTCATAACCCTCAAACCTATCATCCAACCATGACGATTACCAAAATAAAAGCCCCACGACTAAGCATGCATAATACCCAAAATATTCTATTTTATACGTTTAAAAGATAGACAAAAAACTCAACCGAGAATTCCATTTTATTAAACTTTGGCTCCAACCAACCTATTTTAAAAGTATAGCATTCACATTGGAAACATTGTCCCGGAAATAGGCCACTCAAACCTCGATTCCAAAATACCGACATTTTCCAAAATTTGGAAAAACAACAATCTGCGAGCGGTGATCGATCGTCAATATCATCGCGATCGATCACCCCCAACCAGTGGCCAAACAACGCCTCTTCGCGATCGATCGCCGAGACCTCGCGATCGATCGCCCGCACTGTTCATCTTCACCAAAATTTCAGCTGCACGTCGCGATCGATCGGCGCCCCTTGGCGATCGATTGCCACCTACGATTTTCCGAAAAACTCGAGCTTCCATGGTGTTTTTCACACCCAAACTCAAAACCAACACCCCATACACCATTAACACCTCAAATACACCAATAAATACCAATAAAACTCTAAAAACTCAACTTTGGATTTTAACCAAAAACCCCCAAATTCCATAACCAACTCAAAACTCAACCAAACTCTACAATACTACTACCAAATCGAAGACAAGGATGATGGAAAGATTAATACCTGATTATATTCAAGAAAATCGGTATTTTATACATCATGTTAACTTTGGGGTACAATTTTTAAATTAACCTTTATAACCCCTTTACCCCACTATACCCACCTTACTTTACCCCCCACTTTATTCACTTTTAACCCTCACTTTTAAATCCCCAAATTCATCCCCCAACCCTAACCCATCTAATATTTTCGAATTTTGGGAAGGAAGGAAGGAGAAATCTCCACAAAACTTTTGTTTGTGGGATTTTTGTTAAGATTTGGAGTCCTCAAGATGTATGGAACCCTTCCTAAAGTTTTAAAGATGTTTAGTTTTAAAATGGGTTAGCATTTTGGGATTTTTGTAGATTTGTTTTTGGGTATATGTTGTATGTGGTTGGGGTATGATTTGTGAAGTGTTTTATGTGGGTTTTAGTGAGTTATGATGATATTTGTTATGTTGGAATGTTTGGGTTTGAAGGGTATGAGATTGAGCTTGAAAAATGCTCAAAAATGGTGAAGGATCGCGCACACAGAAGGTGGCGATCGATCGCTACAAATGCAGCGATCGATCGCCGAGGGCCAGTAGCGAAAAATGCTACAGGCGATCGATCGCCATATATGGCGCGATCGATCGCCGCTAGGCAGAAGGGTCAGGCGATCGATCGCTACATCGAAGCGATCGATCGGTAAGGCTCGCGATCGATCGCCTTGATGCAGCGATTGATCGCCAGCAGCTTAAAAATGGCAAATGATGTTTTTTGTTGAATTTTTGGTATTGGGACTATAATTGGCTTCTAATATTGATTTGTATGGTTGTGTAGAACCATTTCATGTACCAACAACATCAAGGAGATAATGTTCTTCAATTTCTCCACTTTTGGAATTAAGGTACGTAAGAGACGTACGGGCATCGGACGGTAAAACACACTCCTATACTATGACTACGCAATGATTGCATAAGTATTTATGATGTTTATGATGATGATTATGATAAGTAAAGATATGATGATGTCTATGATGAGTAAAGATGATATGATGTTTATGATGATGATTATGATAAGGAAAGATATGATGATGTCTATGATGAGTAAAGATGCTATGATGTTTATGATGTATGTTAAACTATGTTACTAGAAATGGTAGAATGTCCGGTGGTTGTTATGGGCAAGCGAGGAAGGTACTTACCGCTGACATAGCTAGCGATGAGATACATCTGCTATCAAGGTGTAGCTAAGGGTATCACAGTACCGCTATATGTCGAGCGAGGGGGCCAATTGTGCCGCTGTCATAACAGGACCAGGACAATCACATTTCTAATTAACATTGTTGATTATGAGCATATGTGAAGTATGATTTTAATCATTTATGTCAAGAACTAATGATTACATGCATGACTATGAAACATGAACAACAAAAGTGGGTTAATGCGATTAACCAGGAAGTATATGTTAACGATTATTTTCATGCATTTATTTATATGCCATTATTTATGATGTTAAGTAATGATGTACATGCTCATGATGGGTTGTTCCTGTAGGTACACTTTTGGATTGAAGGGCTAAGGGTCGGGTTGAGGCAGTGAGCTTCGAGGAGCATGAAAGAATTTAAGATACAGGATTTTTGAATAGTCTCTACTCTAGGAGTAGTGAAAATCTATAGCTTTAACATTCATTATCGAGAATGTAATTAATTAGCTTTTGGAACTTTATTTTTGGCCTGTAATCCCATTAGCTCAAAGCTACAACTGGAACCCTAAGATGTTATTAATGCAAGTTTAGTCCATAATACGTTATTATGATGATGTTAAGGTAGGAAGACCCTACATATTAGGTACATCGATGGCTTGGAGTTGAGCTCGAGCTATGGATTGGAGGTGCTTCCAGGGATCGAAATACAAGTGACGGTATTGAGCACCATATTTTATACATTTGATACATACATACCTATTTGATGCTCGTCTGTGAGCACTATTATGTGTATATGGCATGTATAAAAAGGCAAGGGCCTTTCTCTCTTCATTTATGAGTTGCACGTAATTATTTATTGAATTGCTAAATGAACTGAGAACATATTAGTGTATTATATTGGTGCATGATATGTATGTGGACTTGGTTGGGGAAAAACTAGACATCATATGGAATAATCTAAAGAATTTTATTATTGGCATGAATCAGTATGGCGATAAGTGGTTTCTCCCCTATATGTTTGATTAAATGCACTAATTGCTTGGATTAATACACTAATAATGGGTTAAGGGCAGGGGGTCCTTACACATGGTTAATATTATCACAGTCCGTAGGTTATGTCGAGTCAATGACATTCTTGTAATTTGGGTAGCCTTGATGTGTTGCTAGATACCGCTCATTGCTTGTGACATAAAATTAGATTTTATGTCACTGACAATATTGCAAGATCCTATCGGGTCTCACAAAAGATTAAATCAATAAAGGGAGATAAAATTCATTGGATGAATTAATTAATTAAGAAGAGTCTTAATTACAAAGATTAGATATATGGATTTAATTAAGATATTGGGTATGGGCCAATGAGACTTTTTGAAAGCCTTTTAATTAAATCTAATATATTATAAACTAATAAGGTTTTGAGAAATTAATGAAGTGTTGATTATTAAAAAACCTAATAGCCACCAACATACAATCTCTCGGCCGCCGCCGCCGTGAATAGTGGTGGTAGGAACGGCCGTCGTTGATCGGTTTCGAACCGTGAGTCTTGTTTTGGTTTAAGAACGAGTCTAGTAACTTGTTCTTGAACACCCTTTTCGATTTGATCGTGTGGATACCGTAGAGACAAAGGTGCAAATCTTTGTTCGTGACTCGTGGTGTTGCAACGAGGAATCTGCTTCAAACACGCTACAAGGTATGATTCTTATCAATCTCGATATGATTACTTTGTATAGGTCCATGGTAGGAATCCAGTTTTTATTTTCCGCTGCATATTGCTTGATCGGATTCCTAACACTCACAATAACCAAACCATCAAATTCCCAAAATCAGTTAATCATCACATTGATTAACTATGCCCGTTCTTACCATGCCAATTTCATAATTAAGTATGAACAAAACATTCAACTAATGATTACAGATAACACATGTACCTACGCCATGATTCATAGTTCTATCACATCATATTACATCACTCGCTTAATAGCGGCGGCATTCCATACTCTCGCACGCTCAACATCGACGGCATCGTAACCAATGTTCGCTCCGTAGCGACAACATCCCAACTATTGCTCGCTCCATAGCGGCACCATGTAATTTGCAATACTTACCAATTTATTGCTTTAACAGTTTATCATGCATTTCACAGTTGCAATAATATAAAAGACTATGCTCGTACGTTATACACACCTTATAATTCCGTAGTCCGAATCAAACATTGCCTTAGTCCCGTGACCTGATGAATCATGTGCTAACGCATAAAATAACTCACAATTAATAATGAGCATGCAACCACGTGCCCAAGCACGTTCACAACCTCCAAATACATCATCAAGTCATGATGATTAGCCATTAAAAAGTCGCGGGCAAAGCATACGTTGAAATCACAACACAAAGAATTTCCAAAAAAAATCAGCATCGACGATCGATCGCTGTCTTCCAGGCGATCGATCGCCTCTCAACGTATTTGGTTACTGCCCTTGAGCGATCGATGCTAAGCTTCAAGCGATCGATCGCTAGCTCGTCGATCGATCGCTAGGCTTCAGCGATCGATCGCTCGCACTGAACAAATTGGTCACTGCCCCTTGGCGATCGATCGCTACATTTGAAGCGATCGATCGCTTTACTGTTCATCATCATCAAAATTCTCCTACGATGCAGCGATCGATCGCTCCGACCTTTTTCAGCCAAAAATTACGTTTTAAAGTTAAAAACTTCCAGAATAACAATCCCCACACCCCATAAATCTCATATCCTCAACAAATGCATCATAACTCCTTCCCAAACATAATAACCCAAAACTCTAAAATCCAATAACTCAAACCAAACTCTAAACATGTCCAAACTCTACAATACCACAATCAAAACGAAGATAAAAGATAGGGGAAGAATATTACCAACCTCCGTTGATTTTTTGCTCCAAGGAGAAAAGGGGAAGGGTTGGGGAATTGGGTTGGCGTGAGAGAGATGAGAGAAACCAAATCAAAATCCTTGAACACCGTGTCCACTTGGTATATATAGTACCAAGGCTCAAAAATCTCGAGTCCTCCACAAATACATCATGACTCAATAAAAATCATCTGTGTTCAATAATTACCTCTCAATCTGAATTTCCACTACCAGGCCCAACATAAAGCACCCCAGACCTCAGATCCCACCAAAAACACAATTCCAAAGTTTAACACCACGATGAGATTACAATATCAACCTTTGGATCCAACGATCCCAAATATCGGATTTAAAATCACCGGGAGTCCCAATACCACCATTAATTCATAATTGCCACAATTAAAAATCCATTAAGGATCATTGCCACACCGGGATTTACACCATTAATTCCCGGGCATCACAATTATCCCCCACTAATAAAATTTCATCCTCGAAATTTGCACAGATGTACTCGACGTACTGCCAAGACCTCATAATCCAATCGGACACACATCTCGAATCATGAACACATCATGAACGACACATCAACTGCGAGGACACCAACCTCGCACCAATCTGTGGAATGGAGTAAACCTCCCAAACCATCATAATCTCAAAAGGACGTCAGCATTGCCTTGATGCTAACCACCCAAAAGCAGTCAGTCAACCGTAATTGCTAGCTACTCGAATCATCCCAGATTCCAATGTAGATATCACTCCCACGATATCTCCACCACTTAGTCTACGATGTCAAACACACATCGTTACGACGGAGACCACTAGTAAACTAATGTATACACACACTGAACCCGGTTTCCGCTCCCCAATTCCATCTCCGTCGAGGGAGTAATTGCACCATTTGCAACTCGGATCAGGCAACTCACGGCCACCGATCAACATAAACACATTTCCAAGGATGCCTACATCCGTGTGTTCCAAGAAATCATATCTCGGTCCAAACACACTATCGAGACTCCACAATGCCTCAAGTTTCCATAGAGGGCATGCAAGAAAAATCGATTGCATTCTTGCCACCTGTGTCGACAATGCCACCCAATAAATCCAATCCTGGCCATACCTCGTTTACCCTAGGATTCAACAATCCTATCACAAGGATGCTATCAAATTACCCAGTATTGAACTACCATGACCCAAAAAAAAAACGACAATCCCTCCTCAGAGGAAGTAAACCGAACCTCACGATCATTCTCCAGAATACATCATGTCATTGAGCTTACCAATCTCAAAGTGCCACAATCTCTCACCAGAGATTCATTCATCCAAGTATTCTAATCCGCTGCTCAACAAGTACCAAAATGCTGGCATTCGTATACACACACCGGTGTACATGCCTATGCACCAACACCCCATGCATACACAATGCACTCGGCTCGGGTATCTCCAATCATACTCATAAGCCCCAAATACAGCTGTCAATCCTCAGTTATTCTCACCCCGCGGAGAATATTGATTGACGAACCAACGACTAATGGTGTGATCCCAACATCAACACCACACAAACCTACTCATCGAATCTTCAAAAGATTCTCATTAGGTATATAAATACCGCCTTCCTCACAAGGAAAGTGTCATGAACCCATGACCTTCAAACCTCGAACCACCATTTGGAAAACTTTGATATATTTATACCAAAATATATCCCTGAACCAATAAATACACAACTGGTTCAAAACGATGCATCCTTGCCACTATTACCAATTCGAAATCCGTATACACGACGTATACCCAAACTAACGATGCTCTGTACTAATACCTTAGTACTCCACATCTCGAGCATCTCTCTAGAGACGTCTCACTAGAAATATAAAGCCATTACTCAGTCCATCACCAATAATGCTTACCATGGCTAATTCACAATCAACCCTCGACCAATACTAGCTGTCTCCATGACAGTAAGTTCTGAATCTCTCTGTGATGACCAGGGATTATAGATGCTAATCCCGGAGTGTTAATGACCCCTAAAGTTGTTTTACGTGGCAATTTGGAGTTTAATCGAAGTGTTGGGCCTTTTGGGCTCGTCTATTTGAGTAGTTGAGATCGTTGGATCCTGAGGTTGAGATCGTATTCTCATTTCGGTGAAAACCTATGAGTTGGGTTTTTAGTGTGACTCGGAATCTCGGGTGCTTTGTGTGGGCACCGGTAGGGGGTTTTTGAGTTAGAGAGAGAGTTTTTGAAAATAGATGATTTTTAATGAATCATGATGTATTTGTGGGGCTATTAGTATTTCGGGGTATTTTTGCTATAAATACCAGTTGAACCCGAGATTTTAATTATCGGAACCATTTCCTCGCCTTGCTTCTCTCTCCCCGCGTCCGCGAGTTTCCCGATCCCCTTTGACCCCCGCACACAAACGTGCTTCGCCCGCCGCCGTCCGGCCGCCGTTCGGCGCGTCCGACCCGCCGCCAGCTTCGTCTCTTCCAGGCGCTCCTCCCCATACCAACAATTTGAAGTTTGGTCGCGATTTGAGTTAGAATTTCTGCAGAAAGCGCTAGGGTTCGAACTGGATTTCTGTCCGATTTTGGGGCTCGATTTTGGTACGATTTTGGGGCTTTTATTCTGGTGTTTTTGGGGCGTTTTTGAGCTGATATTGAGTCGATAATTTCAGACTTTAAAGTTCAAAATTTTTGTTACTTAATGGTTCGAATTTCAGTGCTGGTTGCGTGAAGTTTGGATTCGAAAATTGGGGTTTTGGCATGTGGGACGATTATTCATGTTGTTGATTGATTAATTCATGTTTTAGATGAATTATGGTGATTATTTGAGTTCGAATTGTTATGATAGGGTTCGAATTATTGAAGGTGTTCTTGAGCAATTTTTGATAATGGTTAATTGCGTGTGTTGACAATATTTTTGAGGGTTATGGGTGTGCTTGAGCATGGGTTGCATGTTCGTAAATAATTGTGAATTATTTATCGTGTTAACACATCGTTCCTCGGAGCATGGAACTCGAGCAAGGTTTGGCTCGGACTTCGGAGATTAAGGTATGTGCGACGTACGAGCATTACTTTATATAAGAGCATTTGTGAAATGCATAATGTGTTTTAATTGCATTAGATGGTTGTGGGTATGGCTATATATATATGTGTCGATATGACTATGGAACGACCTAGTCTTGACATCGCTGCCACAAGTGTGCGTAGTACTAGAGTAGTATGACCTTATAAGAAATATGGGGTACTGGGTTTATATGACTATTGTATGGCATTTGAGATGCCTGAGAATGATCATGGAATCATGTATTCGTTATGAGACATGTGAGGTGTCTAAGTATAATGGAGAATTTGTAAAATAAATGCTAGGCATTTGAGCTATCTGTGATTGGTAGCAAAGTTGAAAATCAGTATTAGATATCGAGATATCTATGTTTGTATGTATAATGAATTTGGAATCATTAATTATTGATACTTGAGAATCAGGCATGCTATGAGTTAAATCAATGTGTTGATTTACTGATTTATGAGATTTGATGAGTTTGATGATTGTGAGAACAGGGACAGTACACGGAATCCCGGATGAGGATGTTGCCATCCAGGGAGTATCATTTAAAATTCATTAGTATTTACTTTTGTTGTAAATTATGAATTTCATTATTGTGATTATGGGATTTTGTGTATTGGTATGCTCACCCCGTTGGGGGCTGTCTCTGTTGGGGCAGGTGAACAGGTACATCTATGGCTTTGGAATTGAGCTCGAGCTGTTGATTGGATTTACTCCCAGGATCGTGATACCAGGGCTTGATGGAGCACGGTATCGTATAGAGTACCTATATACACCTGAGGGTTATATACATATTCATGATGCTCGCATGTGAGCACGATTATACTTGTATATGGATTGTATATAAAGGCATGAGCCTTTCTCTCTTTCATATGATGTTGCATGCAATTAGAGGTAGAATTGCTAAATGATATGAGAGTCATTGGTGTATTATGTGGGTGTTGAAACCCACTTTTGTCGTCATATGTGTGGTGTCTTCCCTGGCTGGGAATTTACTTGGTATTGCTGCATTCTGATGAGTATTATGTTTTCCCTGGCCGGGAATTATGTTATGTGTTGTGCTTTTATTTCGGGATAGCTCTATTTATGGGGAGACTCTGCCCAAATTTTTATAAAAGTCCACAATGTAAAAAGTGGCACAAAGGGGATGGTAATGGGCGAACTTTATGAGTCTATTTGTTGTTAGGCTGATGATCTTTTAACATTGAGTGTTAATGGAAATTTTGTAATTGCCATGCAATGATAAAGTATCATCTGAGCTTCCCGATTGACTTTTTATTGAAAGCATGTGCCACACATAGTGGTTAATACACTAATCAAGGGTTAAGGGCTTGGGGTCCTTACATTAGTGGTATCAGAGCAGTGGTTAGCTCTTTGGGGCTGTTGGAGGCCTAAAACATGCTGATAGGATTGGGTAGCACATATTTATGCATTATAGTAGCTAGTGTTGTGTGACACAACTATTTTGCTTATGTGCATTTGTGATATGTGATCATAGTGAAACGATTATATGTCATGACATCTATAGAATCATAATATAACCTGTTGATTATGATTGTGAGTTGTGACACAGGGACAACCAAGTGGAGCATTTTGAAATGCCTTGGGATGCAGGAAGTACTTTGTACTCATAGTTTATGCATTTACTCATTATAATCATATTGTGGGGAATATGGGTTATCGTATGCTCATGGTTTGGAATTGTTCCTGTAGGGACACTATGACGTGGAAAGGCTAAGGCCATGGTTGAAAGACACGAAACGGTAACCTGCGTTTTATATACGTCATGAATTATGCATTGTGGTTGCATGTGTACATGTAGTGATGATTTTAATGCTTTGCCGCCAAATGTTGAAGCGAGGGGTGGGAGTACCGCATGTCGCATTTGAGCGAGGTGCATTAAAATACACTCATGATGATGTATGTTGGAATATGGATTATGCTTTGTGATGCAGGTATGGATGAAATACTTGGGGAATATCCCTTGAGTCATTGTTATGGATGAGTGATGATTTTAAATGCTTGCCGCTATTTATTGTTTTGTGCCGCTAAAATGTGAAGCGAGGGGTGGGAGCGCCGCATGTCACATTGAAGCGTGGTTAGCATATGAGGCGAGGAAAGAATATTTGCCGCTAAAATGTGAAGCGAGGGGTGGGAGTGTCGCATGTCCATTTAAGCGAGGTTATTCTATGCCGCCTATATGTGAAGCGAGGGGTGGGAGTACCGCATGTTTTATTTGAGCGAGGGGCATTAAAATACACTACCGTGACAATGACTAGGGATCGGCTATATTGACTGGCGATGGTTCTTGCCGCTAGATATATTGATAGTGATGGTACATTCCGCTATATTGACTGGCGATGGTTCTTGCCGCCATGTATATTGATAGTGATGGTTCATTCCGCTATATTGACTGGCGATGGTTCTTGCCGCCATGTATATTGATAGCGATGGTTCATTCGGCTATATTGACTGGCGATGGTTCTTGCCGCCATGTATATTGATAGCGATGGTTCATTCCGCTATATTGACTGGCGATGGTTCTTGCCGCCATGTATATTGATAGCGATGGTTCATTCCGCTATATGGATTGGCGATGGTTCATGCCGCCAGGTGTATTGATAGCGACGGTTCATTCCGCTATATTGATTGGCGATGGTTCTTGCCACCGGATATATTGATAGCGATGTCTCATTCCGCTATTCTATTGGCGATGATTTATGCCGCCGGGTATTGATAGCGATGCCTCATTCCGCTATATTGATTGACGATGACTTATGCCGCCGGGTGTTCATAGCGATGGTACATTCCGCTACATCTATGGTGATGGTTCATGCCGCCAGATGTCTATAGCGATGTTTTATGCCGCTGACTCTATGACGAGGGATTATGCCCCTGATTCTATAGCGATGGGTTATGCCGCTATGTACATGACGCTGGATTACGCCACCTACGAGCGATGGGTGCTGATTGCGTACCACTGTGGATGACGGAGACAGGTATGCCGCTATATTGTTAGCAATGAGGTATGGCATATTACTGTTTATTTAGCACTATTGTGGATATCATGTGTTGATTTACTTATGTTGTCATGTGTTTGACGATGAGATTATAGACGTCGTGTATCGACATTTACCGTCATGAGTCGACAATATTATTTCAAAGTCATATGTTGACAGGTACCGTCACGAGATGACAATGGCATAGTGGATGTTCTATGTAGACGTGTAGCGTCGTTTTGATGATTAATACATTTATGTTATGTATTTGGCTGTATAGTTTGAGTGCCGATGATGAGCACATGGTAGAGTCTGGGTCACTAGTTGACGAGACCTTTTGCCGAGCAGGTTTGCTCGGTGGAGTATTGGATGTATTGTACCGGTAAATGTACCACATCATGTTATAGAGTTAAATAATTGTCGAGCGATGATACCCTTGGGTATGCTCGTTGGTTTGGCTAGGGCCAAGTGTTTGGTGGTAAGAGTAGTCATTGAGGAAACTACTCGCTTGTGTTGTGACGTAGGGTAGACATGGTTGCACCCACCCTAAGGGTGTGGGATAAATCATATCGGATTATGATTGCATCATAAGTGAGCAAGGACACCGGGTTGTCCATTGTGCTTGGTATTTTAGAGATATGTTGGGCGATGACCCATTACTCTAACGGTTTGTACGGTATGGCATACTGAGATGGAACATATGGCTTGTTGGTGGGCTTGATATGAGCCTATGGAGACAGCGCTTTGCTAGCCAGATATCGTAGTAATGATATAGTGTGATTGTTGGAGCCATTATACTACACGTTGGAACCGGGTTTGGTGAATCGTATGATGATACGATGAAGACTTTTGGCAGGCTTTTGATTGTCCCTTTGTAGTATGATGTTTGAGGCATGTGACACCCCATGAGAACGTTTATACGTCTATTGTTTTGAGAGACTTGTCTGGGACAGCTCATAATGTTGGAGTACCAACAAGAGAATCATCAAGTCGTCGTTGACTCGATCTGGGGAATCCGTGTACTTGGGATGCAATGGGTGTTATTGTATCCAGTTTTTCCGAACGGTGGTTCGAGACTAGTGGATCTTGAGTTCGATAGCACTTCCCTTGTGGGGAAGGGGGTAGTATTATACCTATTTGGGAATCTTTGAAAGATTCGGTAAGTT
The DNA here is from genome assembly GCA_907163345.1 of Haberlea rhodopensis. Lineage (NCBI taxonomy): Eukaryota > Viridiplantae > Streptophyta > Magnoliopsida > Lamiales > Gesneriaceae > Haberlea > Haberlea rhodopensis. Next base: position 10,488,865 of record CAJQUN010000015.1, read on the forward strand.
GGTACATGTGGTGTTAATTTTGGAAATCACGCCGTGTTGTTGATCGTCAATTATCATCCTCCACTGAGATGGGAATGACTCAGAATTGACAGTTGTGTTTGGGCTTAGGGGCATGTTGTAGATACCCGAGCCAAGTGCATTGAGTATGCATGTGATGTCCGTGCTTAGGCAGGTATACCGGTGAGTATACGGATGCCAGTTATTGATTTCCTTTTGTCAAGCATAGAGTTATGCTATTTTTGGATGGTTAAATCTCTGATGAGAGATATGGGACACCTTGAGATTGGGAATCTCCATGGCACGATAATTCTGAGGCATAATCGTGAGGTTAGTTGACTCCTTTGAGGAGGGATTATCTTGTGTGGGTAAGGTATTTCCTTGTTGGTGTTTTCCTTCGAGTTATGAAATAGCCTATGTGATGCCCCGAAATTAATTAATGGTAACTTGGACATTAATTATGTTTATATGATGTATCATGTATTGATAGATTTATGTGTTGGGTATTAAGATGTTAACATGATTAATTGTGTTAAATTGTCAAATATGAGGAAGATGGAATTTTAAATGAAGTTTAGAGCATTGTTGAAAAATGCTTTTGAAATACCAAGTAGGGTATTTTATACATCATGTTAAGTTTGGGGTACACTTTTTATTAGTCATTACAACCCCTTTTTAATCCCATACCCATCACTTTAAACCCCCCACTTTACTCTCACCTTTTAAAAATCCCCAAATCACTTCCCAACCCCAAACCCTACCCCCCATTTTCGAAACTCACCAAAAGAGGAGGAGGAAAGTCCCACAAAATCCTTATTTGTGTGATCTTTGCTAGGATTTGGAGCCTACAAGAGGTATGGAACCATTCCTATAAGTTTTATGATGTTTGGTGTTGAAATGGGTTAAGTTTTTGATGTTTTATGTGGGTTTGTTTGGGTATGTGTTGTGTATGGTTGGGGTATGATTTTTGAAGTGTTTTATGTTGGTTTTGGTGGGTTATGATGTTATTGATGTTTTATGGAAGTTTGGTTTTGGGGTGGTATGTGAAGGAGCTTGAAAAATGAGCATTAATGGCGAAAATTCGATGTACAGCACTCGGCGATCGATCGCCCGTTCTTGGCGATCGATCGCGAGCGTCCAGTACCAGCCAGAAGCATTTGGCGATCGATCGCCACTTTTGGGCGATCGATCGGCGGGCCTGGCGATCGATCGCGCCAAAAGTGGCGATCGATCGCCAAGAAGGAGATTTTGGCCCCTCGTCCAGTGCGATCTCGCGATCGATCGCGCCTGGGTGGCGATCGATCGCGAGCTGAAGAAAAGTGGATTTTTGATTTTTTTGTGGGATTTTTGGATATTGGACTATGTTTAGCTTCTAATATCAATTTGTATGGTTGTGTAGAACCATCCCAGGTGCCCACAACATCCAGGAGATAAAGCTCTCCAAATTCTCCACTTTTGGGAATTAAGGTACGTAAGAGACGTACGAGCATCGGACGGTAAACCATGCCCTTACATATTATGATGATATTTAAGATGATGTTTACGATGATGACGTTTAAGATGATGTTATGATGATGATATCTATGATGATATTTATAATGATGATGCTTATGATGATGTTATGATGATGACGCTTATGCGATGTTATTTGTGGTAAGATGCCACGGGGTAAGACGCCCCACATGGTAAGAGGCCATGCGATATTATTTGTGGTAAGATGCCACGGGGTAAGATGCCCCACATGGTAAGAGGCCATGCGATGTTATTCGTGGTAAGATGCCACGCAATGTTTATGATATGGTAAGACGCCATATGATTGGGTAAGATGCCCACATGGTAAGATGCCAAGCAATGTTTATAATATGGTAAGACGCCATATGATTGGGTACGATGCCCACGTGGTAAGATGCCACGCAATGATTATGATATGGTAAGATGCCATACAATGGGGTAAGACGCCCCAATATATGAATAAGAGTCAGGGATAACTAAGGAGGTCGGAGGACGACCAACGACTTTTACTTAACTAAGATGTTATGCATATGTATGCTTTTATATAATGTTAAGTAAATTTATGAATGCTCATGATGTGTTATCCCTGTAGGTACACTTTTGGACCAAGGGCCTAGGGTCGGGTTGAGGAAGTGAGCTAAAGGGAGCATGATGAACGTAGGATGCAGGATTTTTGATAGTCTCTACTCTAGGAGTAGTGTAAATCTATAGCTTTAACATTCTTTGTTGGGAATGTAATTAAATAGCTTTGAAAACTTTATTTTTGGCCTGTAATCTCCCTAGCTCAAACTACAACCGGAACCCTTAAGAGGTTATAAATGCATGTTCTATCCAATTTATGTGTACTATATGAAGTTAAGGTAGGAAGACCCTACATTAGTGGTATCAGAGCAGTGGTTAGATAACCCGGGATGAGTGAAGGGTAGCCTTAGCAATAAGTTAGCTAGGTGCTTACTTTCGAACATGTTTTGTGCATAAGTTGCATATGAAGTATATGATGTTATGCTAACATGTTTTGTTTATCTAACGAAGTATTATACGAACTGCTTTTGGATCTTGTTGTTAATCCTTGTGTTGCAGTATGGCAGCAAATGTGGAGGTAGGTGACGCAGTGAGCGTCAATGCAAGTGCGGGGCGTACGAATCCCCTACCCCCGCCAGCTTTTGATGATGAACCGGCCGAACAGCGGTTATTGCCAGGGGAGCTAAGCTTAACTCAGTTTCTTGCTTACCGACCCCCAACCTTTGAAGGAACTGAAACTGGGGAACGAGCTGAGGAATGGTTGGAAAGAATAGAGCAGATCTTTGTGGCAGCCCCATGTGCGAAGACAGCGTGGATACGGTTAGCGGAGTTCCAATTGGCCAAGAAGGCGTTAATGTGGTGGAAGACCACTGTGGTAGAGCAAGAGGCTCAAGGTCATGAAGTGAACTGGAAAATGTTTCGAACTCGCTTCCTGAACCGTTATTTCTCGGCTGCAGCACGACAGGCTAAGGAAGATGAATTCACTCACCTCAAGCAAGGTAATATGTCGGTATCGGATTATGCTCTTCAGTTTTGCTCCTTGCTCCGATATGTACCTCACATTGCCACGAGCACGCAAGCAAAGATGAGGAATTTCATGAAGGGTCTGAGGCCGGAGCTATACGATAGGGTGATCACTTATGGCCCTACTTGTTTTGATGATGCACTCTCAAGGGCTGAGCTAGCCGAACTAGGAGTGGGTGCATACCCTGATGTTGTACCACCGTCGGCACCCTCTCAGAAATCCACTCCGGATAATTTGAAGCCGAGGAATGATCAGTTCAAGTCAAGGGGGAACTCCTCAGCATCAAGGTTTAACGGTAAGAAGTCCGACAATAGGTGGAAAGGTAATCGAAGAGGTGATGCCCCATCTGGAAGGGGGCAGTCTCAGGGAGACAGATCCGGGAGGATCCAATGCACTCTTTGTGGGCAACCACATCTGGCGAAAGACTGTATAGGGTGCTATGTTTGTGGCGACAAGGGCCACTTTGCTAGACAGTGTCCCAACAGGGGGAGCCAACAGGGTTCTGCGGGGAGGCCTGCAGATAGGACAGCACAACACAGACCACCCTTTGTACCGAGACAGCATGGAGGTCAGCCCATGGGGCCACCTCAAGGACAGGTCTATGCACTGACAAGGGAGCAGGCTTCAGCGGCTCCGGAGGAGGTTATAGCGGGTACGTGTCTTTTATTTACGCACCCTGCTTTTATATTGATCGACACAGGTGCGTCACACTCTTTTGTGTCGACAAGTTTTGTGGAAAGGCACCACTTATGCACTTCTCCGTCGCCCACGCCTCTTATAGTCTCGACCCCCGCTGGAAGAAGTATGATTACTGATCGGATCGTCTACAATGGCCTCATTTATTTTGAGGATAAGGAACTAAGGTCAGACTTGATTGTTCTGGGAATGTCAGATTTTGATTGCATTCTGGGCATTGATGTTCTGAACAGGTATCAGGCAGTTGTGAACTGCAGGCAGAGAACTGTACGGTTTAAATCCGATATGGGAGTCCCATGGACGTTCTATGGGGATGGTTCTCGCTCTAAGATTCCGTTGATATCTGCTGTCAAGATGGCGCAGTTGTTGGAACGAGGTCATTCAGGATATCTCATTTATGCCGTCGATGTTACGGAAAAGAAAGGAGAAGTGAAAGTTGAGGATGTGCCCGTAGTGGCGGAGTTCCCTGATGTCTTTCCGGAGGAGATTCCCGGATTCCCACCGACGAGAGAGGTCGAGTTTGGGATTGAGTTATTACCAGGGACGTCGGCCATTTCTCGTGCCCCTTATAGGATGGCACCAGCGGAGCTAAGGGAATTAAAGATTCAGCTGCAGGAACTCCTTGATAAGGGCTATATACGCCCTAGCGTATCGCCCTGGGGAGCACCAGTTTTATTTGTGAAGAAGAAAGATGGTTCGATGCGTTTGTGCATCGATTACAGACAACTGAACAAAGCTACGGTGAAGAATAAGTACCCACTTCCGAGGATCGATGATTTGTTTGATCAGTTGCAGGGTACGAGGCTCTACAGTAAGATCGATCTGAGGTCGGGGTACCATCAGATTCGAGTAAGAGAAGAGGATGTCCAGAAGACAGCCTTCAGGACTAGGTATGGGCATTATGAATTCCTAGTCATGCCTTTTGGGGTGACAAATGCCCCGGCTGTTTTCATGAGTTTGATGAACAAGGTGTTCCAGCCATATTTGGACCAATTCGTCATAGTTTTCATTGACGACATACTCATCTACTCTAGGACTGAAGAAGATCATGTACGGCACTTGAGGACAGTACTTCAGATCCTTAGGGATCATCAGTTGTATGCAAAGCTGAGCAAGTGCGAATTCTGGTTAGACAGCGTGGTGTTCCTAGGCCATGTCATATCTAGCCAAGGGATATCTGTGGATCCGAGGAAGATTGAAGCTGTGATGGAGTGGGCAGCACCCACTTCTGTACCCGAAATACGGAGTTTTCTGGGCTTAGCAGGTTATTACCGACGTTTTGTCGAGGGGTTTTCCAAGATCGCTAAGCCATTGACACAGCTGACTCAGAAAGGAGTCCCATTCTTTTGGTCCGAAGCTTGTGAGGAAAGCTTCCAAGAATTGAAGCGTCGTTTGACGACAGCGCCAGTATTGGTGATTCCGTCTGAGGATAAGAGGTTTGCCTTGTACACGGATGCGTCACTGCAGGGCTTGGGCTGCGTATTGATGCAAGACAGACAAGTGGTAGCCTATGCTTCGAGACAGTTGAAGCCTCATGAGACCAGGTACCCAGTCCATGATCTGGAACTGGCAGCTATCATTTTCGCCTTGAAGATTTGGCGTCATTACCTTTATGGTACTACGTTTACCATTTTTACGGACCATAAGAGCCTGAAGTTCTTGTTCACTCAGGCAGAGTTGAATATGAGGCAAAGGAGGTGGATGGATTTACTCAAGGATTATGACTGTGAAATTGAGTACCATCCTGGTAAGGCAAATTTGATAGCAGACGCCTTAAGTCGGAAGGTGAAGAGCACCGCTGAGGATGTTATGTGTTTATCAGCTTTGATGATTTCTTATTGCCATCTGGGCTATGATTTCGATGTAGACACGTCGCCGGTGCGAGTGTCGACCTTATTAGCCGAACCAGACGTATTTGAGGCAATCAGGAAAGCCCAGAGGTCGGATGATGAAGTGCAGAGATGGTCATCAATAGCACTTCGAGGCCAGCCGACAAAGTTTAGTGTGGCTGAAGATGACTCTTTAAGATTGGGCAACCGATGGGTGGTCCCAGATGCGCCAGGATTGCGTAAAGGAATTTTAGAACGGGCTCATAGTAGCCGGTTCAGTATCCACCCCGGTGGAAGAAAGATGTATAAGGACCTAAGTGGTCAATTCTGGTGGAGACGCATGAAGCGTGATGTGATCAGCTTCGTTAAGAGATGTTTGATCTGCCAACAAGTAAAGGCAGAAAGGCAGAGGCCTGGTGGCGAGCTGAAGAGCTTGGAGGTACCTAAGTGGAAGTGGGAGCATATATCTATGGACTTCGTGACCCACTTGCCAAGGTCGGCCTCTGGATTTGATGCGATCTGGGTGATCGTGGATAGGCTGACGAAGGTAGCTCATTTCATCCCTTACAGTATGACTTTCACGTATTTAAAGATGGCCCAATTATATGTACGGGATGTAGTGAGGTTGCATGGGATTCCAGTCTCGATCGTGTCTGACAGAGACCCAAGGTTTACTTCTCATTTCTGGGAGGGTCTCCAGACAGCTTTGGGCACCGAGGTGAGACTAAGTACAGCTTATCACCCTCAGACTGATGGCCAAACGGAGCGTACTATACAAACGCTCGAAGATATATTGAGGGCATGTGTTTTGGAGTTTGATACTCCGTGGCAAGAGTCTATACCTCTGGTAGAGTTCTCCTACAATAACAGCTATCAGGCGAGCATTCAAATGGCCCCTTTTGAAGCTCTGTACGGACGACGATGTAGATCACCGCTGTATTGGGAGGACTTGACGAGTAAAGCGGTCGGAGGACCGGATATGATTAAGGACATGGAGGAAAAGATTAAGATGATACGCTTAAAGATGAAAGCGGCCCAAGATAGGCAAGCAGCCTATGCCAATAAGCGGCGACGACCGCTAGAATTTCAAGTAGGAGACAAGGTCTTCTTGAAAATCTCACCCTTCAGGGGTGTTGTTCGATTTGGTATGCGGGGGAAGTTATCCCCGAGGTATGTTGGACCGTATGAGGTATTACAGCGTATCGGCACTTTGGCTTACCGATTGGCTTTACCGCCGTCCTTATCTGGAATTCATGATGTCTTCCATGTTTCTATGTTGAGAAAGTATGAGCCAGATCCGTCTCATGTATTACAGCCTACTGAAGTGCAGTTAGACTCAGATGTATCCTACGTTGAACGACCGGTCAGAATTCTGGATCGTGAGGATCGCAGACTACGAAGTAAAGTTATACCAATGGTCAAAGTTCAGTGGGATCGTCGGGGTGTCGAGGAGGCTACGTGGGAGACGGAGCGGCATATGATGCAGCATTACCCCGAACTATTTTCTGGTATGATTTATGTTTAGTTTCTTTTGGGTAAGTGCATGCGATTTCGAGGACGAAATCTTGTAAGTAGGGGAGTAATGTGATGCCCCGAAATTAATTAATGGTAACTTGGACATTAATTATGTTTATATGATGTATCATGTATTGATAGATTTATGTGTTGGGTATTAAGATGTTAACATGATTAATTGTGTTAAATTGTCAAATATGAGGAAGATGGAATTTTAAATGAAGTTTAGAGCATTGTTGAAAAATGCTTTTGAAATACCAAGTAGGGTATTTTATACATCATGTTAAGTTTGGGGTACACTTTTTATTAGTCATTACAACCCCTTTTTAATCCCATACCCATCACTTTAAACCCCCCACTTTACTCTCACCTTTTAAAAATCCCCAAATCACTTCCCAACCCCAAACCCTACCCCCCATTTTCGAAACTCACCAAAAGAGGAGGAGGAAAGTCCCACAAAATCCTTATTTGTGTGATCTTTGCTAGGATTTGGAGCCTACAAGAGGTATGGAACCATTCCTATAAGTTTTATGATGTTTGGTGTTGAAATGGGTTAAGTTTTTGATGTTTTATGTGGGTTTGTTTGGGTATGTGTTGTGTATGGTTGGGGTATGATTTTTGAAGTGTTTTATGTTGGTTTTGGTGGGTTATGATGTTATTGATGTTTTATGGAAGTTTGGTTTTGGGGTGGTATGTGAAGGAGCTTGAAAAATGAGCATTAATGGCGAAAATTCGATGTACAGCACTCGGCGATCGATCGCCCGTTCTTGGCGATCGATCGCGAGCGTCCAGTACCAGCCAGAAGCATTTGGCGATCGATCGCCACTTTTGGGCGATCGATCGGCGGGCCTGGCGATCGATCGCGCCAAAAGTGGCGATCGATCGCCAAGAAGGAGATTTTGGCCCCTCGTCCAGTGCGATCTCGCGATCGATCGCGCCTGGGTGGCGATCGATCGCGAGCTGAAGAAAAGTGGATTTTTGATTTTTTTGTGGGATTTTTGGATATTGGACTATGTTTAGCTTCTAATATCAATTTGTATGGTTGTGTAGAACCATCCCAGGTGCCCACAACATCCAGGAGATAAAGCTCTCCAAATTCTCCACTTTTGGGAATTAAGGTACGTAAGAGACGTACGAGCATCGGACGGTAAACCATGCCCTTACATATTATGATGATATTTAAGATGATGTTTACGATGATGACGTTTAAGATGATGTTATGATGATGATATCTATGATGATATTTATAATGATGATGCTTATGATGATGTTATGATGATGACGCTTATGCGATGTTATTTGTGGTAAGATGCCACGGGGTAAGACGCCCCACATGGTAAGAGGCCATGCGATATTATTTGTGGTAAGATGCCACGGGGTAAGATGCCCCACATGGTAAGAGGCCATGCGATGTTATTCGTGGTAAGATGCCACGCAATGTTTATGATATGGTAAGACGCCATATGATTGGGTAAGATGCCCACATGGTAAGATGCCAAGCAATGTTTATAATATGGTAAGACGCCATATGATTGGGTACGATGCCCACGTGGTAAGATGCCACGCAATGATTATGATATGGTAAGATGCCATACAATGGGGTAAGACGCCCCAATATATGAATAAGAGTCAGGGATAACTAAGGAGGTCGGAGGACGACCAACGACTTTTACTTAACTAAGATGTTATGCATATGTATGCTTTTATATAATGTTAAGTAAATTTATGAATGCTCATGATGTGTTATCCCTGTAGGTACACTTTTGGACCAAGGGCCTAGGGTCGGGTTGAGGAAGTGAGCTAAAGGGAGCATGATGAACGTAGGATGCAGGATTTTTGATAGTCTCTACTCTAGGAGTAGTGTAAATCTATAGCTTTAACATTCTTTGTTGGGAATGTAATTAAATAGCTTTGAAAACTTTATTTTTGGCCTGTAATCTCCCTAGCTCAAACTACAACCGGAACCCTTAAGAGGTTATAAATGCATGTTCTATCCAATTTATGTGTACTATATGAAGTTAAGGTAGGAAGACCCTACAGCCTACCCAAGTTTGGATTGTTAAATCCTAGGATTGTCAAGGGATGGCAGGAATTCGGATTTGGTGGGTGTCGCTGTCGACACAAGCGTTGAGGATGCATTGAGTTTATTGCATGTCCTTTCAGAAATTGAAACTCTGTGGAGTCTCGATGGTTTATTTATGATCAGGATGTGATTCTTGGAATATCCGGAGGTGGACATCTTGTGAGATGTGTTCGGGTGTGGATCGGTGGCCGTGAGTTGCCCGATCCGAGTTGCAGAGGGTGCAACTGCTCCTTGGATGAAGGTGGTCTGTGTAGCAGGAACCAGGTTTGGTATGTGTACACCGTGGTATACTAATGTTTCCCCCGTAACGATGTATGTTAGACATCGTGAGTCATGATAGAGATGTCTTTGAATGATATCTACGATGGAATCGGGAGCAATTCGAATCCTTGCAGTTTCAGTCGACTAACTGCTTTTGGATTATTAGCGTTGAGTGGCACTGACGCTCTTCGACGTTATGATGGATTTGGAAGTCTATTCCACTCCAGAGTTTGACACGAGGTCAACATTCTCACGGTTGAGGTATCATTCAGGATGCGTTCTTACTAGTTGTATTAGAACTAAGGATGACTGTCTGATCTACAGTCGTAAGTATTGGTTGTTTTGCAGTCATGAGGGACTGAATTTTGGGATGAACCGCATCGAGGTACGTTTTGCCTCTTGGGTGATAAGTTGGTTTTGGTATGTCGCTCTGTTTCAGAGTTTGATGTGAGATAAGTATCCTCGCGGTTTTTAAGACGATTCTATTATAGTTAGGAATCGAGGTTATGGCTTCATGTTGTTGTGTAGCCCGGGTGTTACGTGATACATTGGTGCTAATTTCGAGGACGAAATTCTTTTAGTGGGGGATATTGTGATGACCAGGGATTATAGATGCTAATCCCGGAGTGTTAATGACCCCTAAATTTGTTTTACGTGGCAACTTGGAGTTTAATTGAAGTGTTGGGCCTTCCGGGCTCGTCTATTTGAGTAGTTGGGATCGTTGGATCCCGAGGTTGAGATCGTATTCTCATTTTGGTGAAAACCTATGAGTTGGGTTTTTAGTGTGACTCGGAATCTCATGTGCTTTGTGTGGGCACCGGTAGGGGTTTTTTGAGTTAGAGAGAGAGTTTTTGAAAACAGATGATTTTTAATGAATCATGATGTATTTGTGGGGCTATTAGTATTTCGGGGTATTTTTGCTATAAATACCAGTTGAACCCGAGATTTTAATTATCGGAACCATTTCCTCGCCTTGCTTCTCTCTCCCCGCGTCCGCGAGTTTCCCGATCCCCTTTGACCCCCGCGCACAAACGTGCTTCGCCCGCCGCCGTCTGGCCGCCGTTCGGCGCGTCCGACCCGTCGCCAGCTTCGTCTCTTCCAGGCGCTCCTCCCCATAACAACAATTCGAAGTTTGGTCGCGATTTGAGTTAGAATTTCTGCAGAAAGCGCTAGGGTTCGAACTGGATTTCTGTCCGATTTTGGGGCTCGATTTTGGTACGATTTTGGGGCTTTTATTCTGGTGTTTTTGGGGCGTTTTTGAGCTGATATTGAGTCGATAATTTCAGACTTTAAAGTTCAAAATTTTTGTTACTTAATGGTTCGAATTTCAGTGCTGGTTGCGTGAAGTTTGGGTTCGAAAATTGGGGTTTTGGCATGTGGGGCGATTATTCATGTTGTTGATTGATTAATTCATGTTTTAGATGAATTATGGTGATTATTTGAGTTCGAATTGTTATGATAGGGTTCGAATTATTGAAGGTGTTCTTGAGCAATTTTTGATAATGGTTAATTGTCGTGTGTTGACAATATTTTTGAGGGTTATGGGTGTGCTTGAGCATGGGTTGCATGTTCGTAAATAATTGTGAATTATTTATCGTGTTAGCACATCGTTCCTTGGAGCATGGAACTCGAGCAAGGTTTGGCTCGGACTTCGGAGATTAAGGTACGTGCGACGTACGAGCATTACTTTATATAAGAGCATTTGTGAAATGCATAATGTGTTTTAATTGCATTAGATGGTTGTGGGTATGGCTATATATATATGTGTCGATATGACTATGGAACGACCTAGTCTTGACATCGCTGCCACAAGTGTGCGTAGTACTAGAGTAGTATGACCTTATAAGAAATATGGGGTACTGGGTTTATATGACTATTGTATGGCATTTGAGATGCCTGAGAATGATCGTGGAATCATGTATTCGTTATGAGACATGTGAGGTGTCTAAGTATAATGGAGAATTTGTAAAATAAATGCTAGGCATTTGAGCTATCTGTGATTGGTAGCAAAGTTGAAAATCAGTAGTAGATATCGAGATATCTATGTTTGTATGTATAATGAATTTGGAATCATTAATTATTGATACTTGAGAATCAGGCATGCTATGAGTTAAATCAATGTGTTGATTTACTGATTTATGAGATTTGATGAGTTTGATGATTGTGAGAACAGGGACAGTACACGGAATCCCGGATGAGGATGTTGCCATCCAGGGAGTATCATTTAAAATTCATTAGTATTTACTTTTGTTGTAAATTATGAATTTCATTACTGTGATTATGGGATTTTGTGTATTGGTATGCTCACCCCGTTGGGGGATGTCTCTGTTGGGGCAGGTGAACAGGTACATCGATGGCTTTGGAGATGAGCTCGAGCTGTTGATTGGATGTACTCCCAGGATCGTGGTACCAGGGCTTGATGGAGCACGGTATTGTATAGAGTACTTATATACACCTGAGGGTTATATACATATTCATGATGCTCGCATGTGAGCACGATTATACTTGTATATGGATTGTATATAAAGGCATGAGCCTTTCTCTCTTTCATTCTATGTTGCATGCAATTAAGGGTAGAATTGCTAATGATATGAGAGTCATTGGTGTATTATGTGGGTGTTGAAACCCAATTTTGTTGTCATATGTGTGGTGTCTTCCCTGGCTGGGAATTTACTTGATATTGCTGTATTCTGATGAGTATTATGTTTTCCCTGGCCGGGAATTATGTTATGTGTTGTGTTTTTATTTCGGGATAGCTCTATTTATGGGGAGACTCTGCCCAAATTTTTATAAAAGTCCACAATGTAAAAAGTGGCACAAAGGGGATGGTAATGGGCGAACTTTATGAATCCATTTGTTGTTAGGCTGATGATCTTATAACATTGGGTATTAAAGAAAATTTTGTAATTGCCATTCAATGGTAAAGTATCAACTGAGCTTCCCGATTGACTTTTTATTGAAAGCATGTGCCACACATAATGATTAATACACTAATCAAGGGTTAAGTATACGGGGTCCTTACATTAGTGGTATCAGAGCAGTGGTTGCTCATTGGGGCTGTTGAGGGCCTAGGAAGTTATTGATAGCACATATTTATGCATGATGGCATTAATGTTATACGACATAACGAATTGTTTATGTGCTTTTATAATATGAAAAGTGGTATTGCTAACCATTGTGGTTGCAGGAATCGTATGGAACACGATAGGATGGCATTAATAGTGATGTCTAGCACTCTATATGTTACGTGCCAAGGAATCTGATTTTGGTAAGAAAATCAGGGAAAAGAAAGATATGATGTATTGTCTGAGGACAGACTGGGTAGACAACCGACAGTGGAATACTTCGGTATGGTCTCAATTGTTATTGAATATACTAATGCGGTTGTTCATGTAATGTTCAAGCAAGGAAGGTACGTAAGAAACGTACGGGCATCGGACGGTAAACCATACTTCTATACTATGATTATGCAATGATTGCACAAGTATATATGATGTTATGATGATGATTATGATAAGTAAGTTTATGATGATGTTTATGATGAGTAAAGATGATATGATGTTTATGATGAGTAGAGATGATATGATGTTTATGATGATGATTATGATAAGTAAGTTTATGATGATGATTATGATAAGTAAGTTTATGATGATGATGTTTATGATGAGTAAAGATGATATGATGTTTATGATGATGATTATGATGAATAAGTTTATAATGATGATGTTTATATGATGTTTATATAATGATACGATGTTATTTGTGGTAAGATGCCACGGGGTAAGATGCCCCACATGGTAAGAGGCCATGCGATATTATTATGTGGTAAGATGCCACGGGGTAAGATGTCCCACATGGTAAGAGGCCATGCGATGTTATTTGTGGTAAGATGCCACGGGGTAAGATGCCCCACATGGTAAGAGGCCATGCGATGTTATTTGTGGTAAGATACCACGGGGTAAGATGCCCCTAGGGTAAGAAGCCATACGATATTATTATGTGGTAAGATGCCATAAGATGTTATGACACTATGATGTTAATCAATTACGTTAAGATCTAATGATTATGATGATTAGCGATGGTTCATTCCGCTGTGTCGATGATGATGATTCATCTCTTTGTGATTATTGGCGATGACTTATGCCGCCGGATATGTTGATAGCGATGCCTCATTCCGCTATTATGTGGATTTACGATGACTCATTCTTTTATGAGGATTGACGATGATTTATGCCGCCGGATATGTTGATAGCGATGCCTCATTCCGCTATTATGTGGATTTACGATGACTCATTCTTTTATGAGGATTGGCGATGATTTATGCCGCCGGATATGTTGATAGCGATGCCCCATTCCGCTATTATGTGGATTTACGATGACTCATTCTTTTATGAGGATTGGCGATGATTGTGCCGCCGGATATGTTGATAGCGATGCCTCTTTCCGCTATTATGTGGACGATGATTCATGCTCAGGTGTATAGCGAGGTTTCATGCCACTTATTATATGACGAGGTATCATGCCGTCGATTCTATAGCGATGGATTGTGCCGCTATGTACTCAGCACAGGATTATGCCGCCTTCGAGCGATGAGTGCTGATTTCGCACTATTATCGAGCGACGGAGACAGGTATGCCGCTATCTTGTTAGCAATGATGTATGGGATATTGCTATTCTATTAGCATTATTATAGCTGGCATGCGTTGATATGCATGTTTTATTTTGACTATTTTACTAGCATGATGATGGATGACATACGTTGATGTACATGGACCGTCACGAGTTGACTAGGTCATTTAGATGTCATTGTTGACATGTATCGTCACTAGATGACGATGCCTTACGGGATGACGATGACGATGGTGTAGGAGATGTCTTACTAGACATGCATCATCGTTACGATGAACAATGCGTTGAGTATACGTATTTAGTTATATGCCTTGGGTGCCAGTGCCGAGCACAAGGTGGTGTCTACGTTACCGGTCGACGTGACCCTATACCGAGCGGGCTGCTCGAGAAATGGATGGACGCGTTGTACATGTGATTGTACCGCAGCATATGATTGAGGTGATCATATTACGAGTGGTGGTACCCTTGGGGTATGCTCGTTGGAATGGTTTTTGGCCATGTAATTTGACGACAGGAGTAATCATGGAGGAAATTACTCGCTTTCTGTCGATATGACATGTGGTAGACATGGTCACACCACCCTTGAGGGTGTAGAATGGGTCCTAAAGGAGTAGGATCAGGTTATGTTAAGTATATAGGGACATCGGAGTGTCCAGGGTGTATCGGCATTAGAGGAACGTTGGGTACAGACCCACTACTCTATTGATTTTCTTCCCATGGTATGGTATGCCATGTAGAAACGTCCGTCTTGTTGGTAGGTTTGAGGTAAACCTAAAGAGGCAGAGACTAGTTTGTCTGCCGCGTGTGTGCAGTACCATGAGAGGCTTGCTAGAGCCGTTATACTGCTCGTTGGAACCAAGTTTGGCAAATCGTAAGGTGATACGATGTGGATTGTGGTGGACTCTAGCCGTCACCACGTCATTTGAGGTTGAGGTTGTGCATGCCTCACTGAAACATATATACGTTTATGTTTAATCTTGATGAGACTTGTCTGGGACAGCTCATGATGTTGGAGTACCAACAAGAGAATCATCAAGTGGTTGTTGACTCGATCTGAGGGAATCCGTGTATTTGGGATGCAATGGGTGTTATTGTATCCAGTTTTTCCGAACAGTGGTTCGAGACTAGTGGATCTCGAGTTCGATGACACTTCCCTTGTGAGGAAGGAGGTAGTATTATACCAATAGGGAATCTTTGAAAGATTCGGTAAGTTAATGCATGTAGTGTTGTTTTGGGGAATCACACCGCGTGTTGTTAATCGTCGATTATCATCCTCCACTGGGTAGGGAATGACTCAGAATTGACGGTTGTGTTTGGGGCTTAGGGGTAGGTTGTACATACCCGAGCCGAGTGCATTGAGTATGCATGTGATGTCAGTGCTTAGGCAGGTATACCGGTGAGTATACGGATGCCAGTCATTGATTTCCTTTTTGTCAAGCATAGAGTTATGCTATTTTTGGATGGTTAAATCTCTGATGAGAGATATGGAACACCTTGAGATTGGGAATCTCCATGGCACGATAATTATGAGGAATAATCGTGAAGTTAGTTGACTCCCTTTGAGGAGGGATTATCTTGTGTGGGGTTAAGGTATTTCCTTATTGGTGTTTTCCTCCGAGTTATGCGATAGCCTTCCCAAGTTTGGATTGTTAAATCCTAGGATTATCAAGGGATGGCAGGAATTCGGATTGGTTGGGTGTCGTTGTCGACACAAGCGTTGAGGATGCATTGAGTTTATTGCATGTCCTTTCAGAATTTTAAACTCTGTGGAGTCTCGGTTGTTATTTATGATCAGGATGTGATTCTTGGAACATCCGGAGGTGGACATCTTGTGAGATGTCTTTTGCGTGAACCTGTGGCCGTGAGTTGCCCAAATTGAGTTACAATGACGCGACTGCTCCTTCGATGGAAAAGGTTTTGAAGTGGAAACCAGGTTTGGTATGTGATGTGACTAGAAATAGACACATCTATTGCGCTTAATTATCTATGATTTGGTATATTTTGATTGATAAATTGATACATATGCTACCTAATCGTATATTTGTTTAAATGTAGGGAAATGTGAAGAAATCAAGCTAAAATGATGAAAGAATGACTAAAGTTGAAGAAAAGAGGAAAAAACCAGAATCCAAGACACATGTTGCTCCTTTCTCCTCAAATTTCTATATGTTCGAGCCATGTTTTGGAAATGTGGTCCATATAAAAGTTGTAGAACTTTGAGTTATCTTCGCGTGGACAGCTGATTCATCAAATTCGGAGTTTGTACGAGAACGTTACGGCCAAAATACAAAACTCGCCAAAAAAATGGAAAATCAGGCGTAAAGACGCCATTTCAGGCGTACCTACGCCAGTGCTACGGGAATTTAGGCGTAGTTACGCCATTTTAGGCGTAATTACGCCAATAGGATTTTGGAAAGTTAAATTTCTTGATTTATTTCCTTCCTACATGGATTCTAACCTACTCCATCAGCCTCCCTATACATATATGGACGAAAATCAGACCTTAGACCATCTAGATAGTTAGGGTAGAATAATTTTAGACTAGTTTTATATTTTCTTTTCAATTTTGTTGAAGAACGGCTACGAAGATCGAAGCGAAGGCGGGATTGACACCTCGACGAGCGGAGATCGGATTAGTTTTCTTTCCCTTGTTTTTATTTATAGTTTTGCTTTAATTATGTATGGCTTGTCTTAATTCTTGGTTGAGGAAGACAAAACCTTGGATTTATTTATCTTGGGGAGATTCATACGCTTTTGTTTATCGATTTTATTGAATTCATTGTTTTTCTGATTTTGTTTATATGATTGATGTTTGTTTATTGGATTGACAACCTAGTAAATTGCATATAATCTATTGCTAATTGGATATCAAATAAGAGATTGTTTGAGTAATCTAGTTGAAGAAGCAACTAAGATCGATAATTGCCTGCTGTTGGTGTTATTAAATCCTTAGGAAAAACCATTGACTAAATTATATAAACCGCTTGTGTTTATGTTGTTTAGATTCATCGCTCACTAGTTTTGAATGATGTCATGATTTTAATCTTGAATATGCATATAGAGATTGATTGATTGGTGAAAGTTAAATTAGAACGCTTGGACTAATTGACTATGAATAAGGTGAGGGAGGAATTAGATTTCCAATTGATGAATATTCAAGTAAAATTGAGTCTTTTGTGAATCGATGAAATGGATGATAATTCCAAGGTAGAGTCGACCGATACCAAGAATCGCTTTCATTAGTTAATCTTTGTTTTTAATTTTAATTAGTATAATACAACCTCGCAACCCCATCATTTATTATTCTTTTGTTTTGATTTTCATTAACACAAAGATTCACACCTCCTCGTGGGATCGATCCCTACTCACACTACTACATTATTGTTATCAGTCTTGAGGATTGAGTGGGGTTAATTTGGGCGTACACGATAAACGCACACCATGTACACCGTGGCATACTAATGTTTCCCTCGTAACGATGTATGTTAGACATCGTGAGTCATGATAGAGACGTCATTGAATGATATCTACGATGGAATCGGGAGCGATTCAAATCCTCGCAGTTTCAGTTGACTAACTGCTTTTGGATTGTTAGATTTATGTTGTGCGGACGCTATTTCTTTTTTGATGGATTTGGAAGTCTATTCCACTCCAGAGTTTGACACGAGGTCAACGTTCTCACGGTTGAGGTGTCATTCAGGATGCGTTCATACTAGTTGTATTAGAACTAAGGATGATTGTCCGATCTACAGTCGTAAGTATTGGTTGTTTTGCAGTCAGGAGAGACTGACTTTTGGGGTGACCCGCATCGAAGTACGTTTTGCCTCTTGGGTGATATGTTGGTTTTGGTAAGTCGCTCTGTTTCAGAGTTTGATGTGAGGTAAGTATCCCCGCGTTTTTTTTTTAGACAACTCTGATATGGTCAGGAATCGAGGTTGTGGCTTCATGTTGTTGTGTAGCCTGGGTGTTACGTATTACACCGATGCTAATTTCGAGGACGAAATTCTTTTAGTGGGGGATATTGTGATGACCAGGGATTATAGATGGTAATCCCGGAGTGTTAATAACCCCTAAAGTTGTTTTACGTGGCGATTTGGAGTTTAATCGCGGTGTTGGGCCTTCTGGGCTCGTTTATTTGGGTAGTGGGATCGTTGGATCCCGAGGTTGAGATTGTATTCTCATTACGGTGTAAAATCTAAGAGTTGGGTTTTTAGTGTGACTCGGGATCTGGGGTGCTTTGTGTGGGCACCGGTAGGGGGTTTTGGAGTTAAAGAGAGAATTTTTGAAAACAGATGATTTTAATGAATCATGATGTATTTGTGGGGCTATTAGTATTTCGGGGTATTTTTGCTATAAATACCAGTTGAACCCGAGATTTTAATAAAAGAAATCATTTCAGCTCCACCTTGCCCGTTTCTCTCTCCCCGCGTTCAGCCATTCCCGATTTCCCTCGACCCCGCCGCTTCCAGCCGTGCGCCCGCCGCCGTCCGGCCGCCATCCGGCGCGTGCGACCTGCCATCGGCTTCGTCTCGTCCAGGCGTAGCTTCCCACACCAGCAATTCGAGGTTTAATCGCGATTTGAGTTCGGATTTTACAGGAAAGCGCCGATCCCCAATTTCTAGGGTTCTTCGATTTTGAGCGATTTCCTTCCGATTTTCGTTTGGGTAACCTTCCTTACCCCTTTTTCATGCTTCTCATGTAATTCCCTGCTATTTTGTGTTGTAATGGTTCGAAATTTTCCCTAAATTCGTGAGGGTTTGAGTTCGAATTTCTGGGGGTTTTGGCAGGGGGTGATGATTCTTGTTGTTGGTCGTTTAATTCATGTTCTAGATGTATTATGGTGCTTGGTTGGGTTCGAATTTGTGTTGCTAGGGTTCGAAAAATTGAAGGGTGTCCTCGAACGATTTTTCGATAAGGTCTCATTCGTTTCCCTCCCTGCATGTGCTCTACCCCGGGTCTTTTAAACGGTAAATTGTCGTGTGCTGACAATAATTTTCTGTATGAAGATTATGGGTGTGCTTGAGCATGGGTTGCATGTTCGTAAATAATTGTGAATTATTTATCGTGTTAGCACATCATTCCTCGGGGCATGGTACTCGAGCAAGGTTTGGCTCGGACTTCGGAGATTTAAGGTACGTGCGACGTACGAGCATTTCTTTATATGAGAGCATTTGTGAAATGCATAATGTATTTTGATTGCATTGAATAATTGTGCGTATGGTTATATATATATATGTTGATATAACTAAGGAACGACCAAATCTTGATATCGCCGTCACAAGCTTGCGTGACACTAGAGTAGGATAACTCTTACATGATATATGGGGTATTGGATTTATATGACCAATGTAGGGCATTGAGATGCCTGAGAATGATCGTAGAATCATGTATTCATTATAAGACATTTGAGATGTCTAAGTATAATGGAGAATTGGTAAAATAAATGCTAGGCATTTGAGCTATCTATGATTGATAGCGAGGTTGTGAAATCAGTATTAGATATTGAGATATCTATATTTGCATGTTTAATGAGTTTGGAATCACTATCTGTTGATATTCGAGAATTAGGCATGCGATGAGTTAATCAATGTGTTGATTTACTGATTTTTGAGATTTGATGAGTTTGATGATTGTGAGAACAGGGACAGTACACGGAATCCCGGATGAGACGTTGCCATCCAGGGAGTATCATTTAAATTCATTAGTATTTACTTTTGTTGTAAATTATGAATTTCATTACTGTGATTATGGGATTTTGTGTATTGGTATGCTCACCCCGTTGGGGGCTGTCTCTGTTGGGGCAGGTGAACAGGTACATCGATGGCTTTGGATATGAGCTCGAGCTGTTGATTGGATGTACTATCAGGATCGTGGTACCAGGGCTTGATGGAGCACGGTATCGTATAGAGTACTTATATACACCTGAGGGTTATATACATATTCATGATGCTCGCATGTGAGCACGATTATACTTGTATATGGATTGTATATAAAGGCATGAGCCTTTCTCTCTTTCATTCTATGTTGCATGCAATTAAGGGTAGAATTGCTAATGATATGAGAGTCATTGGTGTATTATGTGGGTGTTGAAACCCACTTTTGTTGTCATATGTGTGGTGTCTTCCCTGGCTGGGAATTTACTTGATATTGCTGTATTCTGATGAGTATTATGTTTTCCCTGGCCGGGAATTATGTTATGTGTTGTGTTTTTATTTCGGGATAGCTCTATTTATGGGGAGACTCTGCCCAAATTTTTATAAAAGTCCACAATGTAAAAAGTGGCACAAAGGGGATGGTAATGGGCGAACTTTATGAATCCATTTGTTGTTAGGCTGATGATCTTATAACATTGGGTATTAAAGAAAATTTTGTAATTGCCATTCAATGGTAAAGTATCAACTGAGCTTCCCGATTGACTTTTTATTGAAAGCATGTGCCACACATAATGATTAATACACTAATCAAGGGTTAAGTATACGGGGTCCTTACAACCTCAAATATGGGTTGCGGTACGTTTACCTGTACGGCGCATCCATTTATTCATCGAGCAAACCTGCTCGGCATAATGGTCTCGTCAACCGGTGACGTAGACACTACCTTGTGCCCACCATCAGCACTCCAACCATACGACTAAATACATATACTTACATGTATTCTTGATCGTAACGATGGCACACGTCTACATAGAACATCGCTATGTCATCGTCCTCTTGCGACGGTATATGTCAACACATGACATCCATAATATCATCGTCAACCTGTGACGGTACATGTCAACACATGACATCCACAATTACATCGTCAACCCGTGACGGTACATGTCAATACATGACATCCACAATAACAACGTCAACCCGTGACGGTACATGTCAACACATGATATCCACAACAACATCGTCAACTCGTGACGGTACATGTCAATACATGACATCCACAATAACATCGTCAACCCATGACTGTACATGTCAAGATATGACATCCACAATAACATCGTCAACCCGTGACGGTACATGTCAATACATGACATCCACAATAATATCGCCAACCCGTGACGGTACATGTCAATACATGACATCCACAATAACATCGTCAACCCGTGATGGTACATGTCGACACATGACATCCACAGTGACACTAACAAAATAGTAATATATCATAAATCATCGCTAACAAGATAGTTATCAAAAGATAAAAAAATTTTCGGCCCAGTCCACCAAATTATTTACCTTTCATTTAAGTCCGATTGAGCGTAAATTACTAAATTACCATCGTCTTCTTCCTTTACATGCATCGTCAAAAACTTTCTGCTCATTTTCATCGCTTCTGTTGTTTCTTGTTCAAATCATCGCGCCTCTTCTTCTTCAACGCTAAAAAATTTTCCGGTCATTCCTCCACCTTTTTCATCGAAATCGTAATTCCTATAAGTTTTCAAAAATTTCATCGAAATCGTATAAGTATTTTACTGTAATTTTGTCAATCCTTCTGAGGCGAAAACCTAATAATATGGCTCCAAAATAAAAGAAGATTCCTCAAACCAAACCACCAACAAACAACAAGGGAAAGAAAAAAGGTGCTCCAAAATCTGGTAATCATTAATCTAGGGTTTTCACATATTAAACTTTGTGTGTTATTTTAAGTGCTTGTGTCTATAATGCATGAGTACTATTGAATACCTTATTAACATCGCATTAAGAAATGTTTTTACTTTTTTATTCTAAAGTAACATGAGTCTATCGGTGCATGTAATTAACATGCACCGATAAACTCTGATGGTGCATTTATATTACATGCACCAACTTTTAAAATCTTAGTCTGTTGTATTAACACCGCATGAACAAATTGAGACCAATGGAACATGTTTTTAGTTTTTTATGCTAAAGTGTTACCTATGTGTACATACTTGATATGTACTAACGATGCATGTAAATACACAAGAATTGATTCACAGTTGGTTTCTATTGGTGCATGTGTATAATACACGCACCGAAGAAAACAGTTGCATTTATCCAACATGAACCACTTGAAAGTATCGGTGCTTGTAAATACACATGCACCAATTCACATTTTTTTCTATCGGTGCATGTGATTTCACATGCACCGGTAGACCATTGGTTGCATTTATCGACATATGATGCTTGAATAAATCTTTTATAATGATTTTACTTAATATGTACCAACGATGCATATAAATACACAAGCATTAATTCACAGTTGGTTTCTATTGGTGCATGTGTATAATACATGCACCGATATAAAACAGTTGCATTTATCCAACATGTAAAAAATTGACATTTGTTTCTATCGGTGCATGTGATAGACATGCACCGATAGTTCATTAATTGCATTTATCCAACATGCGAGGCTTGAATATATCTTTTATAATGATTTTACTTGATATGCACTAACGATGCATGTAAATACACAAGCATTAATTCACATTTTGTTTTTTTTTATCGGTGCATGTATTTACATGCACCGATAAAAAACACAGTTGCATTTATCCAACATGTACAACTTGAATCTATCGGTGCATGAACAAATTGACAATTTGTATTTGTCTTCGGTGTACTCACTCCTTATGCTAAAGTATCCTCACTCAGATGGTGCATGTTAATTACATGTATTAACACTGCATTAACATGCACTGACAGACTATCTACATGCACTGATAGACTCAATTTATTAAATTCATTGTTTTAGTTTTTTAACTAACATAAATGCAACTGTGTTTTTTATCGGTTCATGTTGTTGGGATATGCCCTTAGACAAGTCATTAGATGATTTTTTTATGACATACAATGTATTATGATTTTATAAATGGCAAATCATTATTATATATTATTCGAATATCTCTGTAATATGAATTGATATATAAGTTAATGTCCTTAGAATAATATTGTATTATTCTTAAAGATTGTCCCTAGTCAAGTATTATCATAAATAAGGATAATGATAATGCATTGAGACTAGTATGTTTTGATTGATGAATTAATTCATGGATATGAGATATCAAATCAACACATGGGTACATGTTAGAGAACAATGTACTGGACAGACCCACCATGAGAATGCTACATGGATAGTTATATGAGTGTCATAAGCAATTCTCATAGTGATAATAATGTATGTAATCCTTACGAGTTGAGATCATCAGAGATCCCAACATAAGGAGTTATGTATCTTGATATTGTCAAACGTTACCTGTAACAGGGTAAACTATAAAGACAAATATTGGATACACTACGAATTATGTAGAGGGATGTTGATTGATCAAGATAGGATTTGTCCCTCCTATATAATTGGAGAAGTGTTTGGGCCCTTGATCAAGTAAGACTAAAATGTATGGCCGTGCTCGAATGAGTCGATATGTGATATCGAGCTTATTCCTTTATTCTAGTTCTACTTGGGGATCAAGAAATAGAGATTGAATATACGAGTATGATTATTCCATGACTCGTGTTCAATCTAAACACATCGACAAAGGGATTAAGTTACATGGTTAATATTATCACAAGTTCTAAGGTTATATCGAGTCAATGACATTCTTGTAAATTGGGTAGCCTTGATGTGTTGCTAGATACCGCTCACTGCTTGTGACATAAAATGAGATTTTATGTCACTGCCAACATTACAAGATCATATCGGGTCGAACAAAAGATTAAATCAAGGGAATTAAATTCATGGGATGAATTAAATAATTAAGAAGAGTCTTAATTAAATGATTATAAGGATTTAATTAAATCATGGGTTTGGGCCCATGAGACTTTAAGAAAGTCTTGAACCTTAATTAAATCTTATAATATATATACAAGGTTATAATTAATTGTGAGACACTACAATTATAATCTCTAAACCTACTCATCTCCTCTCGGCCGCCTCCTCTCATCCAAGACGCTTCACGGCCGCCTCCCTCCTCATGGCCGCCATCGATCCTTTCTTGGTGGTTTTAGGCTGCCGTTAATCGGTTTTGAACCGAGAGTTTGATTTTTGGTTCAAGAATAAGTCTAGCAACTTGTTCTTGAACATCCCTTGTTCGATTTGATCGTATGGATACCGTAGAGACGAAGGTGTAAATTTCCGTTTGTGACTCGTGGTGCTACAACGAGGATTCTGCATCAAACACGCTACAAGGGTGAGACTCTTTAATCATTCCAATATGAATACTTTGTATAGGTCCATGGTTAGGAGTCCAAATTTTATTTCCGCTGCGTATTTTGCATGTTGGATTCCTCACACATGTAATATACATGCACCCGACAGACTTCGGTGCATGTAATATCTCAATTACATTATAATATTGTTGCATCTTACCTTGATTCCCATCCTTTGCAGTAGCTGACAGAAGTATGCCCTTGAAAAGGGATTTCAATAAAGTTCCATCAAGAAATAACATAGGGCGACAAAATTTAAAACCATCTATACAAGCACGAAACGACACAAACAAACGGATGAATCGGTTACAGTCGGCAACTTCAAGCTCTACAAAACTTCCAACATTAGTCGTCTTCACCGCATCGATGTACCACTTCAACTCCTTGAAAGACTCATCATAATTTCAAAAAGCAGTAGACCTAGCCTTCTCCACACTTCTCCATGCCTTAATGTACGTTATATCCAACCCATAATCTTTTTCATTAACTCCATTACAGATCTAGCAGAAAAGTTTGGATTGGAACTCACTCCTTCGTAAATAATTTCTGATATTAAATGTGAAACAATCCTTTTTGATTTGTCTTTCATGACAAGTGTGAATGTTGTTCAATTTCTTTATGTAGAAAGAACCATTTACACGTGAAATGTTGGCACTCACAAACCAACCACACCCATCAACATACTTCCTAGAACATTCAGCAACTACTCTATCTTTATTATTTTTCACATAGTTGTAATCAAAACCAACATCCATAGAATATTTACTCAACTCACTTCGAACTCTTCAACACCACCTCTAAATACTTGACCCACCCTACTAATAATTGATGATCATCCAAAACATAACAACAACTTATCCTTGTCTTTAATGTTGCATCTTCGATATTCTGAATCATATCCTAAACCTGATGGTGAACTGCAAATTTGTTTTGTCGATATATGTGCACCACCTGATTCTATTGATGCATGTAAATCACGTGCAGAAATAGACTCTAGAGGTGCATGCATATTGCGTATACCGCTTGACTGTCAAAATGTTTATATCACATGCAATTGTGTCTAGCGGTGCATGTATGTCACATGCACCTCTAGACACAATCGGTAAACGACCGCCACCTTCATCAACAGACCTCAACAATGAAGCATTACAATCAACAACATGCACTGTCAACAAACAAAGATTGATCATCTTACACAACAAAAACATATTTCTCATATCAACCGCATTACTCAAACAACAATTAGGGTGCCCATCGATTGAGTATTTGAAACAAAATTCATCGTCATTGAAATCGCACACTTAGCAGATGCACGACCTATTAAATCACTGAATTTGAAACTGCAATTAACATTCAAAACCAATGTTTCCTCTCTAAATTTCAAAAGAATCATGATTTCATTATCCATCAGAATTAACGATAAAAATATGAGGAAAATTTGATCAAATTACAGTTAATTGAATATATAACAGATCGAACAATCTAAAATCAGTAAACGAATAAAAACACGATCGAAATCAGCTGCTCAATGAATTAGATGACAAAATTGTGGAAAAACGATAACTGTTATGTGAGGAAAAATAAATTACGTTAATTGTTATGATGATTTTTTATTTCTTGCAACATGGGTACTTTAGTAATGAAAAATGACCAATTAGATTAGGGTTTAATAAATTGGACTTATGTGAAATAAGTTTTTTAAAAGGTATATTTAGTTGAAAAGTAAATATTTTGATAGATTTAGTTGAAACATTTTTTTATTTTTCTTAAGTTCTATATTTGAAGCCCGAATAAGATACCATTGTCAAAGATACGAACTTCACAAGAAAATGTGCACGTTCTGTATTTTTATTTGTAATATTCTTTTACAACACTACCAAAATAACTTTTTTGATGTTTTCCAAATTGCATGAAAGTCATAACAAATATATGGAACTTGATAATCAAGATCAAAATTGGAGATTGATGGATGTATGCTACAATTGGGCTATAGTTTTTAATACATTTTATCATATAAGTTATTAAATTTATTCATAAATGAGAAATAATCGAATGAAATAAATATTTAATTATTATATATCTATATTTTAAAAATCGATAAATTAAAAACGAGAGACAAAATACCTAATTATGTATATTTCTAATACCGGTTAGTTTGATGTGGTCATAATACCAATCCTTGACTTGTAATATAATAAATTAATAATTGTTTGATAATGTGTACATCTTTACCAATATTAATTCAAAACTAGCGAAAAAAGTACATGAAATATGTATGTTTAAGAAATCTTTCAATAGTACATTTTTTAAATCTAAATTTGTGTACAATTTGTGATAAAAATAAATTTAAATAATGCCAAATTAGAATCAACTTACCCTAGTTTTATTTGACGTTATCTCTTGAATTTTATAGTATAGTAATATTAAATAATAGATAATTTAAAAACGTATGTTGTAAACTTTAAAATTTAAGTATAGAAAATAACATTATAAATATATATATATATATACTTCAATACTATGTATTTTTATGTCAATAGATAACATTAATTTTTTTCCTTCTGTTACAACGTAGATGGAGAATTTGTAATATAGTTATTCTACAGGTGGTTCATTCGTTATTGTTCAAATTAGAAGAGATTTCATAATACAACTATTATACAGGGTAGACAGATGTAATTCCCCTATTTTTTATAACAAATAAAGTTTCTAAAATTTTGAATTTTCCATCATTTTACTTGTTTTTTGAATATTATATGTAGGGAAATTTCATTATAACATTATTTAAATTGGCAATTTAAGAGAGAAATTTTCAACAATTCTCCAAAATGTTTATCTATTGATTAGTTTTTACAGCAAAAATATTACATTTTTTAATTTAATTTTTCAAAAAATTAAGGTTTTTATTTCTAATTTTTTGTCAAAGTTGATTATTCAGCAAAATTACTAATTTTCCTTCAAATACACTGTATATCTCAATGCTACCCAGCCTACTCCACGATCTATTGACTTTTGTTTACGCAAGTTTAAGTATTGGGTCATGACCTTTCTTCACGTCCTTATTAAAATATTATATCCAACATGACAACACAATAAATATTTAAATCAATAAATGATAATAAAAAAATCAGATCAAACAAGGGACATTGTGTTTGTCCTTGTATCTTGAATATCCATAGTATCTACACATTTATTTATTACTGATTTATTATTTATGTAAAAATAAATAAAAATTTACGCCTTAAATATATATATATATATACAAGAGATGAACATGAGTAGGATGCAAAAATTCAAGTTGGGTCAAATTTTATTCTATAATTACAAATTTGGACCATGCTCAAATATGTTCGAATATTTTTGGATCCGACTTCGAGCTCGATTTTTTGTTCAAAAGATTGCGAACGTTTACGATCTTTAAAATTTTATAAACATATAAAAAAAGTACAATTCAATGTACACCTTAAAAACCATAACATTTAATTAGCATGTTAATCACCAATTGGGACCGTAAGCATAAATCAAATCATATGTTAAAAGCATCTTAAGTTGTTGTAAAGATGCTAAATCAAGCCTTTAGATGAAAACATGAAGTTCGAGTGATTTATTGAGTCAAACTAACTTGTTCTCTGCAGTGATATTCATCCATCAATTAAACCCTTTCAATTATCCATAGCTGAAAGCAATTTCTATTTAACATGCTGAATCGTGATTATCGTCTAGTAACATCTAGTCACAGCTCTCTAGTTATAAACTGATCATAGTTATAAAAATTTCAATCACAGTTAGCATATAATACAATCCTTTTAGTTTATATGTCCTGATCGAATCTTGCAGCAATTGCTCATCGAGAGCCAAATACGAATCTAATGATAATTATTAAGAATACATGAGATTCAAAAACTCAAAACCAACTGGTGATTAGTTGGAACCCCGTGTATTCTTAACATGGTATCAGATCAGACTTTTCATGTGATTCGTTATTTCACCTGCATGCTTACCATCACCAGCATTATCAATCCACGTGTTTAACTTATATAATGTTACAGGTGAGTGAGCGTGTTGAGAGTTGTTTCATATTGAAAATTTACAAGCTATGTTAGCTCTTTATAAAAGTGTCAAAGTATTATAAAACATCCAAATCTAAAACAAAAACCTCTATGATCTATACATTTTGCTTTGGCCACTGATACTAAAGACATACACACGATGTGTCTACTCAAATATGCGAACTTCGAATCCAACTACAATACATAAACTCCTACTTGGCTAATGAATACCGAATTTGCTGCTTTACAACACTCAGGAAATCAAAAAATTGGCTACATTAAAGCCGCATGAATGACGAAATGATTTGGTTATGACGATTATTGGTGCACAACTAACTATAAATTCTATAATCGGCTATTTGAACCACTTAGAAAATTTATAACGAAGCTTTTTTCAGTAAGCTTATCATATGAGCACGTATTCATGTATGTAGGTTGATATCACCAAAAAGTGTGATATTCAATCAATATCAATTAGAGGTAAGGAAATACCTCCATGTTCTTACAAGCCAATAATTATTGCATCAATCTTGTTTTGGATCCTCACCTCAGAGACCTGGAATCACGAAATAAACGTGAGAAGGGGGCCGAAAGTTTTTCCGGCGTGTCCCCTCCGATGCTCAAGTCAGGCGAGAGGATACGAGAAAATATACACTTGTAAAGTAAGTGAAAGAAATTATGAATGCCTCAACATGTAAATTGAACCTGATATTTATAGGCAGTGGAATAAGAGTTACCATGCAGCAAGGACTCCTTCCATGTCTATCCACATCTCTATCAAGATATGATAAGATCTCATGAATATAATCAAATCCCTGATATTGCTCCGTAGATCTCACGCTTGCCTTAATTTAGGAGATACAATTCCCTGACATCCACGAATTAAGCAAGCTATGAGAAGAGATCGGTCAATGAGCTCGGACCAAGAAAGAGTTAGCCGTAACGTTTGAAGGAGGGCGAACAGGTGAAGCACGACACGTCGGGCCAACAGGTCGGACCTACGTAAAGAGGTCGGACGAAGAAACGAGGTCTTCTGAAAGGATACAAGGAAGCGACAAAAACAGGTTGGCCTATCAGGTGGTGATTATTTAGGGGTATCACAGTCCCCCCTCCCATTCGAGCTAACGTCGTAGACCAGAAGTTCGTATGTATTTAACCGACTTGTTTTAGCTATGAGTCAGCTCTTCCTATTCTTCGTAGATTTAGGCGGGAACCAACGACCATCAAATTTCAAATTTGAATTTGAAATTCGACCGTTGGGACGTTGGTTCGTATTTCGAGGTAAATCTTGACCGTCCATCATATTTGGTACCAACGGATGGATCTTGACCGCGCCCCCTATATATATAAGTCGTAGTGGCCCCCATTTATACGTTTTCTCTCGAATCCAACAGATAGGCTCCGATCTATTTTCTGCATCGCCCTGAACTCTATTTTCATGACTGCTTAGGTAAGTTATTCTAGTTATTATTTTCAAATGTCTTCTTCCTCAGATAAGTTATTCCCTTCACCCTTGATCGATGAGATTCTTAAGGAAGTATATCAGTATGGTACCTTCTGCCCCGAGGGGGTTACGCTGCCCGTAGAGGCAGTCCCCTCTAGTTATATCCCCGAAGCCGAGACTATATTTGTGATGCCCTGGAATCAATGGTGTAAATCCCGGTGTGGTAATGATCTTTAATGGATTTTTAATTGTGGCAATTATGAATTAATGGCGGCATTGGGACTCCAGAGGATTTTAACTCCGATATATGGGGTCGTTGGATCCAAAGGTTGAGATTGTATTCTCATCATGGTGTTAAACCTTGGAGTTAGGCTTTTGGTGGGATCTGGGGTCTGTGGTGCTTTATGTTGGGGCTGGTAGTGGAAATTCAGATTGAGAGGTAATTATTGAACACAGATGATTTTTATTGAGTCATGATGTATTTTTGGAGGACTCGGGATTTTTGAGCCTTGGTACTTGTCAGGATCGATTCCGGGGGTGGGTTGCCATTCCACACCCGAGTTCAACCAACTTGAGCTTCAATAGCTCGTGTTCTTGAAATAATTGCACCGAGAGATTATATCGAGTTCGGTTACAAAACCGAGCGGAAGACACTCGACATAACCCGCTCTAAACCGATTAAACATTTAAAAGGCTTTTTAAAGATATGCAAGTAAAGTAAATAAACAAGCATTTGTTTATGGAAGTTCGAAGGTGGTGTAATCCTTCTACATCTCCCCTTCTTCCACCCCATGGAAGGATTCCACTAGAAGACTTTGATTTATACAATCCCGTTGTACAAACCCGATCCAGTTGGGAATTCCCCATCCAACTAGAACTCCTATCAACTCAACTATGTATGTTCTTTAATGTCTCACATACAAAGACCTCTCAATCGGTTGTAATGAATCATCAACCGTTACAATGATA
This sequence comes from Haberlea rhodopensis, assembly GCA_907163345.1. Classification (NCBI taxonomy): domain Eukaryota; kingdom Viridiplantae; phylum Streptophyta; class Magnoliopsida; order Lamiales; family Gesneriaceae; genus Haberlea; species Haberlea rhodopensis. The sequence continues at coordinate 10,519,546 of CAJQUN010000015.1, forward strand.
TTTACTCATCTATTAAGCTCTCATATACAATGAATAGAGTGAATATATATGGCACAAATGATCTTTAACTAGATCTGATATAGCAAGGTAAGTGGTGCCAAAGGTTTGAGGAGTGCTCTTCATTTAGCAACTTTTGTCTTTTAAGTTCCTCAATTGAATCTCAAGTGGGTTTGCTTTTGAAGGCTTGGATTGATCTTCAATCAGCTGTTATTGAGCTTCCAAATCATGTATATATAGCCCCAAGTAATGATGTATACGTTAGACACAAGAATATGCCCGTTGGAAAAGGTTCTGCACCATTCCCGAGCTTGCAACGGTCATATTCTGGTTTCTGGGCTCTTTGTATTTCGGACCGGACTGGTCGGATCAGCTTGGGCAGATCAGTCTGGCCGGATCAGCAAGGGCAGCTCAGTCTGGCAGATCAGCACGGGCAGATCAGTCTGGTCCGGATCAGCACGGGCAGATCAGTCTGGTCCGGATCAGTCTGGACAATCAGCTTGATACAAAAATAGATTGATAAACTTGCTCTTCGATCTGTTTCTTGTAACTCTTCATTATTTGATTTCTGGGCAACGTGATCCACATTAAAGTTGTAGCCCTTTCTCTTAGCTTTCCACGGAATCAAGAATCGCTCAATTCCGAGTTCGTATGAGAGAGTTATTCTTGACATACGAGGCGATGCTCCTGCTGTCTGTTTGCTGGATGCAGCAGCACATGGCGTGACTTGCAGAAGCTTTTTGGCCATCTTAACGTCCGATTCAGTCTTTCACTTCCAAAGATGACTTGTAGATCTTTGTCTTAGCTTTCCAACCCATACTGAATCGTTCCGTTCCGATATGCGAGTTAAGAGTTATGCCCACCAGACTGACAGGGACTTTGCTGTAACAGCTCGATCTTATAGGCGTCACATGGCGTGACTTGTAGAAGCGTTTTGGCCATCTTAACGTCCGATGCAGTCTTTAACTTCCAAAGATGGATTGTAGATCTTTGTCTTAGCTTTCCAACCCATACTGAATCGTTCCGTTCCGATAAGCGAGCTGAGAGTTATGGCCACCAGACTGACAGTTGCTTACTGAAAAAGCTTGCTGTTTCTTCGCTGTTCAGCTCGATCTTACAGGCGTCTTTTCTCCTTGATAACATTTGAACTAGCCGATCTGTTGTGAAATATGACTTTTAGTATTTTAAGTTGGCTGTTCAATCTCTTTGGAAGCACGCCATTTCGATATCCGAGCTATTAGATATGATCGAAACAATCCGCTCTGCCAGGATTTCAGTCTTGGTCCAGCTTGATATTTTCAAGCTACTCTTAGTAATTCATCAAGCTTCTAAGTTATGATCTATGAACTGCACACTTGATGAAATATGTTAGCAACACAATAACAAGTTTTGTTAACATCAAAACCAAGATTATTCGGGTTTCCAAAACCCAACAATCTCCCCCTTTTTGATGATCACAAAACTTGAATAAAAATATGAACATTAAAGCATAATGTTGCATAACAAGAAAAATCATATTTTTTAAACAACATATTTCTCCCCCTTTTTGTGTGAATCAAAAAGGAAGACAAATAAAATTTACTCCCCCTCAAAGATTGAGATTAAACTCTCCTCCTTAATTTTAAAATGTTTGAAAATTTGAGTAAGTGAGAGGCAAATGGGGTAGACTAAAACAGATTATAAAACATGTAATGCACATTAATTTTCAAATAAAAATAACCTCTTTTGATGATGCATGAAGCATACTTGGCAACAAATTTGAATTTCTTGACAAAACTCAACAATGTCCATTTCATCTTTCCACGGTGGCAGCACAGTTAGTCCAACTTTGCAGAATACACTGTATCTCCTCGTGAAGAATTAGGCTGAAAGACCTATACCGTTGCGATCCTTTATGAGTCTAGTTTGCAACGCAAAAAACGGTTCGCCATTTGGACATCCGAGCAAGAAGTTATGCCAATTCTCCCAAAGTCGCTGCACCAGAAAACTAAAATGCTTCGAAAATTGTTAGATAAAATCTCAAAATAAAAATTTTAAACTTAAAATGAGTTTAGAACATATTGAACGAAAATTAACCCTTTAAAATAGATTTTAAAATTGTTTTCGTGCAAAATGAATGCAATGAAATTGATTTTTATGCTAAAAATTTTCAGACACCAAGTTTTAGAAAATTATGCTATGAAAATAATTTCATGCTCATGAGAAAGATTTTGAAAATGATTTTAAAAGATACCCGCTAAAAATCGGTTAAAATGCTTTCGAAGAACAACCCGCTCTGATACCACTTGTCAGGATCGATTCCGGGGGTGGGTTGCCATTCCACACCCGAGTTCAACCAACTTGAGCTTCAATAGCTCGTGTTCTTGAAATAATTGCACCGAGAGATTATATCGAGTTCGGTTACAAAACCGAGCGGAAGACACTCGACATAACCCGCTCTAAACCGATTAAACATTTAAAAGGCATTTTAAAGATATGCAAGTAAAGTAAATAAACAAGCATTTGTTTATGGAAGTTCGAAGGTGGTGTAATCCTTCTACGTCTCCCCTTCTTCCACCGCATGGAAGGATTCCATTAGAAGACTTTGATTTATACAATCCCGTTGTACAAACCCGATCTAGCTGGGAATTCCCCATCCAACTAAAACTCCTAGCAACTCAACTATGTATGTTCTTTAATGTTTCACATACAAAGACCTCTCAATCGGTTGTGATGAATCATCAACCGTTACAATGATATTCACTCATCTATTAAACTCTCATATACAATGAATAGAGTGAATATACATGGTACAAATGATCTCTAACTAGATCTGATATAGCAAGGTAAGTGGTGCCAAAGGTTTGATGAGTGCTCTTCATTTAGCAACTTTTGTCTTTTAAGTTCCTCAATTGAATCCCAAGTGGGTTTGCTTTGGAAGGCTTGGATTGATCTTCAATCAGCTGTTATTGAGCTTCCAAATCATGTATATATAGCCCCAAGTAATGATATATACGTTAGACACAAGAATATGCCCGTTGGAAAAGGTTCTGCACCATTCCCGAGCTTGCAACGGTAATATTCTGGTTTCTGAGCTCTTTGTATTTCGGACCGGACTGGTCGGATCAGCTTGGGCAGATCAGTCTGGCCGGATCAGCAAGGGCAGCTCAGTCTGGCAGATCAGCACGGGCAGATCAGTCTGGTCCGGATCAGTCTGGACAATCAGCTTGATACAAAAACAGATTTATAAACTTTCTCTTTGATCTGTTGCTTGTAACTCTTCATTCTTTGCTTTCTGGGCAAAGTGATCCACATAAAAGTTGTAGCCCTTTCTCTTAGCTTTCCACGGAATCAAGAATTGCTCGATTTTGAGTTCGTATGAGAGAGTTATGCTTGAAATACAAGGCGATGCTCCTGATGTCTGTTTGCTGGATGCAGCAGCACATGGAGTGACTTGCAGAAGCTGTTTGGCCATCTTAACGTCCGATTCAGTCTTTCACTTCCAAAGATGACTTGTAGATATTTTTGGCTTAGCTTTCCAACCCATACTGAATTGTTCCATTCCGATAAGCGAGCTAAGCGTTATGCCCACCAGACTGACAGGGACTTTGCTGTAACAGCTCGATCTTACAGGCGTCACATGGCGTGCCTTGCAGAAGCTTTTTGGCCATCTTAACGTCCTATGCAGTCTTTCACTTCCAAAGATGGTTTGTAGATATTTGTCTTAGCTTTTCAACCCATACTGAATCGTTCCGTTCCGATAAGCGATCTGAGAGTTATGGCCACCAGACTGACAGTTGCTTGCTGAAAAAGCTTGCTGTTTCTTCGCTGTTCAGCTCGATCTTGCAGGCGTCTTTTCTCCTTGATAACATTTTAACTAGCCGATCTGTTGTGAAATATGACTTTTAGTATTTTAAGTTGGCTGTTCAATCTCTTTGGAAGCATGCCATTTCAATATCCGAGCTATTAGATATGATCGAAACAATCCGCTCTGCCAGGATTTCAGTCTTGGTCCAGCTTGATATTTTCAAGCTACTTCTTAGTAATTCATCAAGCTTCTAAGTTATGATCTATGAACTGCACACTTGATGAAATATGTTAGCAACACAATAACATGTTTTGTTAACATCAAAACCAAGATTATTCGGGTTTCCAAAACCCAACAGTACTATATATACCAAGTGGACTCGGTGTTCAAGGATTTTGATTGGTTTTCTCTCATCTCTCCTCTCTCTCACGCCAACCCAATTCCCCAACCCTTCCCTTTTCTCCTTGGAGAAAAAAATCGATGGAGGTTCGATTTCGGAGCCAGATCGCGAAGATAATTTGGTAATACTCTTCCCCTCTCTTTTTATCTTCGTTTTGATTGTGGTATTGTAGAGTTTGGACATGTTTAGAGTTTGGTTTGAGTTATTGGATTTTAGAGTTTTGGGTTATTATGTTTGGGAAGGAGTTATGATGCATTTGTTGAGGATTTGAGATGTACGGGGGTGTGGGGATTGTTATTCTGGAAGTTTCTAACTTTAAAACGCCATTTTTGGCTCAAAAAGGTCGGAGCGATCGATAGCTAGGGTCGGAGCAATCGATCGTCGTGTCGTTGGAGAAGTTTGATGATGATGAACAGTGAAGCGATCGATCGCTTCAAATGTAGCGATCGGGGCAGTGGCCAATTTGTTCGGTGCGAGCGATCGATCGATCGTTGAAGCCTAGCGATCGATCGCTGAAGCCTAGCGATCGATCGCTTGAAGCTTAGCGATCGGTCGCTCAAGGGCAGTAGCCAAATACGTTGAGAGGCAATCGATCGCCTGGAAGGCAGCGATCGATCGCTGATGCTGATTTTTTTTTGGAAATTCTTTGTGTTGTGATTTCAACGTATGCTTTGCCCGAGACTTTTTAATGGGTAATCATCATGACATGCTGATGTATTTGGAGGTTGTGAGCGTGCTTGGGCACGTGGTTGCATGCTCATTATTAATTGTGAGTTATTTTATGTGTTAGCACATGATTCACCGGATCACGGGACTAAGGCAAGGTTTGATTCGAACTACGGAATTATAAGGTACGTATAACGAGCATAATCTTTTATATTATTACAACTGTGAAATGCATGATATACTGTTAAAGCAATAAATTGGTAAGTATTGCAAATTACATGGTGCCGCTATGGAGCGAGCAATAGTTGGGCTGTTGTCGATACGGAGCAAACATCGGTTACGATGCCGCCACTGTTGAGCCTGCGAGAGTATCGAATGCCGCCGCTATTGAGCGATCGATAAAATATGATGTGATAGAACTATAGAATCATGGCATAGATACATGTGTTATCTGTAATCATTAGTTGAATGATTTATTCATACTTAATTATGAAATTGGCATGGTATGAACGGGCATAGTTAATCAATGTGATGATTAACTGATTTTGGGAATTTGATGGTTTGGTTATTGTGAGAACATGAACAACGCGGGGAATCCTATGGGATTACGATACTATACAGGGAGTATCTTTTACGTTACAGCTTTATGTTCTGTAATTATGAATTTTAATATTTGCTACTATTGATATGGTGGATTGGTATGCTCACCCCGTGTGGGGGCTGTCTCTGTTGAGACAGGTGGAACAGGTGCAGCGGTATCTCCGGAGTTGAGATCGAGCTATGGATTGGAGGTACTTCCAGGATCGAGGTACCGATGCTGTTATTGAGTAGAGTATTTTATACATTAGATATACATTCATTCATTTGATGCTCGCATGTGAGCACTACTATATTTGTATATGGTTTGTATAAAGGGGCATGGGCCTTTCTCTTTTCATTTATGGGTTGTATGCAATTAATTAATGAATTGCTAAATGAATTGAGAACATGTTAGTGTATTATAAGATGCATACTTAAGGGTTGAGTGGTATCGGGGATTTGAACATTCTATGGAATAATGTAAGGAATTTTGTTGTTGGTATATTATGCTATGGTTTTCCCCCTTATTACATGATTGTATGCACTAAATACATGGGTTAATACATTAATAGCGGGTTAAGGGCACTGGGTCCTTACATTAGTGGCATCAGAGCAGTGGTTTGGTCTTTGGGACTGTTGAGGGCCTAGGAACATGTTAATGGAAGCGGGTAGCACATACTTATGCATGATGGTAGTTAGTGTTGTGTGACACAACTAACTTGGCTTATGTGCATTTATGATGTGAGATTATAAATGGAATGTGTTATTGCTAACCATTGTGGTTGCAGATATATATTGGATATTTGGTGCACATCATGAAGAGTCGTTGTTATATTCTAGCGACGAGTTTAATGCTTTGCCGATGTCATTTGAAGCGATGATAGAAATCTTGCCGCTGTTACACAAAAGCGATGGGTATTAATGTCGCGGTCATGACAAGCGAGGTGCATTAAAATACGTTGTTATAACAAGATGTGACATAAAATACTTTGCCACTTATAGCGATGTGTATTGTGATATGAAATACCGTTGTTACACGAAAGCGAGGTATCGTTGTTATATTCGAGAGATGATTTTATTGCTTTGCCGCTGTCATTTGAAGCGATGATAGAATACTTGCCACTGTCATATCGTAGCGAGGAAAGAATATTTGCCTCTAAAATGTTGAAGCGATGGTAAATGTCGAATGTCGCATTAAAGCGAGGTTGTTCTATGCCGCTGATATGTCGAAGCGAGGGGTATTAGTACTGCACAATAACCATCTTACTTGGCTAGCATATCGTAGCCTCCTTAGGTTTATACCAAACCTACCAACGTATCAAACGTTCCATCCAGGTATACCATGCCATCCAAGCAATTAGAGTAGTGGGTCATCACCCGATATTTCTTTAATACCAATGTATAACGGACATCCCGGTGTCCTTACTCAACCACAAAGCAATCCTAATTCATTAGGATTTTATTCCACACCTCCATGTATGGGTGTGACCATGTCTACCATACGTCACATCGATAAATACAAGTAGTTTCCTCAATAACTACTCCTATCACCAATCACTTGGTCATAGCCATCCCAACGAGTATACCCAAAGGTACCCCTACTCATAAAATATTTACCTCAAATGTGTGCTGTTGTACACTTCCTGTACGGTGCATCCAATAATTCATCCAGCAAACCGGCTCGGCATAATGGTCTCGTCAACCAGTGGCTCAGACACTACCTTGTGCCTACCATTGGCACTCAAACCATACGACTAAATACATACACCTAACTGTATTTTTCATCGTAACGACGACATCCGTCCACATAGAACATCCTCTATGTCATCGTCATAATGTGACAGTACATGTCAATACACATGACATCCACAATATCATCGTCAACTCGTGACGGTATATGTCAATATATGACATCCACAACCTCATCATCAACTCGTGACGGCATATGTCAATATATGACATCCACAACCATGCTATCAAAATAGTAATCTACCATAACTCATCGCTAATAACATAACGGCATACCTGTACACATTGCCCAATAACGGTATGAAATCAGTACCCATCGTTCAAAGGCGGCACAATCCCGAGCTATGAAATCAGCGGTATGAGTCCTCGCTATATAATCAGCGGCATGAAACATCGCTACATGATCAGCGGCATGAACCCTCGCTATAGAAACAGCGGCATAAATCATCGCTATAGGATCAGCGGCATAAATCCCGGCGGCATGAACCATCACCACAAATGTAGCGGAATGCACCATCGCTATATAATACCCGGCGACATTAACCATCACCATAGATGTAGAGGAATGTACCATCGCTATATAATACCCGGCGGCATGAACCATCGCCATAGATATAGCGGAATGCACCATCGCCATATAATACCCGGCGGCATGAACATCGCCATAGATGTAGCAGAATGTACCATCGCTATATAATACACGGCGGCATGAACCATCGCCATAGATGTAGCGGACTGTACCATCGCTATATAATACCCGACGGCATTAACCATCGCCATAGATATAGCGGAATGCACCATCGCCAAAAGACTAGCCAATCCCTAGCCTTGTTATAGCAATGCATTTTAATGCACCTCGCTTTTCATGACCGCGGCACTAATACCCCTCGCTTCGACATATCAACGGCATCGAATAACCTCGCTTCAAATGTGACATGCGACATTTACCCTCGCTTCAACATTTAGAGGCAAATATTATTTCCTCGCTATGATATGACAGTGGCAAGTATTCTATCATTGATTCAAATGACAGCGGCAAAGCATTAAAATCATCACTTGCATATAACAACGACTCATGGGGTATGCACCAAGCATCCATGTATACCTGCAACCACAATGCATAATCCAATATGTATACAAAGTACATGTGAATCACCAATGATAATCTTGTTATAACAGTGTATTTTAATACACATCGCTAGTCATGACCGCGACACTAATACCCCTCGCTTCGACATATCAGCGGTATCGAATAACCTCGCTTCGAATGCGACATGCGGAATTTACCATAGCTTCAACATTTAGCGGCAAATATTTTTCCTCGCTACGATATGACAGTGCAAGTATTCTATCATCGCTTCAAATGACGGCGGCAAAGCATTAAAATCATCACTAGAGTACAACAACAACTACACATGCCATGCACCAAACATCCAATACATATATGCAACCACAATGTATAATCCATGATGTATATAAAATACATGTTACCGTATGGTGCCCATCAACCCTGGCCTTAGCCCTCCATGCCAAAGCGTCCTTACAGGAACGACCACAAACCATGAGCATATAATAATCCATATGCACCACAATATGATTATAATGAGTAAATGTTAAACGATAAGTACAAAGTACTTCCTGTATTCCAATGCATTTAAAACGCTCCCTTTGGTTGTCCCTGTACCACAACTCATAAACATAATCAATGGATTATATTACGGGTCCACAAATGTCATGACATATAACCATTTCAATGCATTTAAAGATGCTCCCATTGCTTGTCCCGGTACCACAAGTCATAATCATAATCAACGAATTATATTACATTTCTATAAATGTCATGTCATATAATTATCCCATTAACATGTTCCTAGGCCCTCAACAGCCCCAAAGAGCAAACCACTGCTATGATACCACTAATGTAAGGACCCCCCATGCCCTTAACCCATTATAAATGTATTAACCAATGCAATTAGTGCATACAACCATGTTATCAGGGGGAAAAGAGTACATGCAACCCTGGCATAAATACCATCTATAAAATTTCTTGCATCCTTTCATTAAATAACCAGCTTTTCCCAACCAAGACCATTTAACATATCATCCACCCTTGTAATACACTAAAACGTTCTCAATTCATTTTGCAATTCCTAATTAAATGTGTGCAACACATAAATGAAAAGAGAAAGGCCCTTGTCTTTTTATACAAACCATATACACATAATAGTGCTCACAGGCGAGCATCGAATAATTATACGTGTATTTAATGTATAGATATCATACTCAATACCAGCTCTGGTACTTCGATCCTGGAAGTACCTCCAATCAACAGCTCGAGCTCAACTCCAAAGCCATCGATGTACCTATTCACCTGCCCCAAAAGAGACAGCCCCTACACGAGGTGAGCATACCAATACCACCAATCCAATAATCATAATATTACAGTTCATAATTTACAGAATGTAAATGCCATGAATTTTAAATTGTACTCCCTGGATGGTATCAACCTCATCCGGGATCCCTGTGTTGTTCCTGTTCTCAAAATAACCGAAACCATCAAATTCCAAAAGCCAATTAATCATTACATTGATTAACTAATCCGTTTTCCAAATTACCAATCTCATAATTAATAACCTTGTTTCATTAAGGAGTGATTACGGATATCTCATATATCTAATCACGTTTTCCACAGTTCCGTTCCCTCGCACGCTCAACAGCGGCGATACCATAACCGATGTTCGCTCCATAGCGACAACATCCTAAACATTGCTCGATCCATAGCGACACCATATAGTTCGTAATATCAATCAAATCATCGCAACTATATCATATCATGCACAACAATTGCAATAATATATTTAAAGCTATGCTCGTACGTTATACGTACCTTGTGATTCCGTAGTCCGAACCAAACCTGACTGAGTCCCGCGACCCGATGAATTATGTGCTAACACATAAATAACTCACAATTAATCACAAGCATGCGACCACGTGCCCAAGCACGTTCACAACATCTAACATATCGTCAATCTATGAAGATAAACCATTATAAAAGACTCAGGGCTAAGCATGCATGATACCCAAAATATTCCATTTTATAAGTACAAAGGTTAACCACTTACCAAAACGAGTAACCCATTTTTATTATTAAAATTTGGCTCCAACCATTCCAATTTCGTAGCATAGCATTCCCATCGGAATCTGGACATTGCCCCGAAAATCGCCTAATTAAACCTCGATTCAAAAATCCCAACATTTTCCAAAAGTTAAAAAAAAAAAACAAACAAAACAGGGTCGCGGTCGATCGCCGTGCAGGCGCGATCGATCGCGCAAGTCTACTGCCCGAAATAATGCATGTCGTGATCGATTGCCAAGACCCCCGCGATCGATCGCCCACTATTCGCGATCGATCGTCGCGACTGTTCATCGTCTCCCCAAAATCAGTATAATGTCGCGATCGATCAGCGCCAAGCCGCGATTGATCGCGACCTTCGAGTTCTGAAAAAAATCGAGCTTTAATGTGGTTTTTCATACCCAAACTCAAAACCAACACCCCTTACTCCTTCAACACCTCAAATACTCCATTTACAACCAATAAAAACACCAAACACACAACTTTGGATTTTAACCAAAAATCCCCAAATTCCAAATCCAACCCAAAACCTAACCAAAATCCACAATACTACTATCAAATCGAAGATAAGGACGTGGAGGAGAATAATACCTGATTATCTTTGAGAAATCCGGTTCCCGAGCCAAGCTTCCAGCCATTTTTCTCCAAAGAGAAAAGAGAAGGGTTTTGGGGGAGATAAGGCGTGAAGAGAGAGAGAGAGAGAGGAGAGAGGAGAGATTCCGTGCAATGACGGAATACCGAGTCCACTTTGTATATATAGTACCAATGCTCCAAAATACCAAGTCCTCTACTAATACATCATGACTCATTAAAAATCAAATGTTTTCAATAATTATCTCTTTAATCTCATTTTCCAATACTAGCCCCAATACAAAGCACCCCGGACCCTCGATACCACCAAAAACCCAATTCTAAGGTTTTTCACCACGATGAGAATACAATCTCAACCTTTGGATCCAACGATCCCAAATACCCGATTTAACATCCTCTGGTGCACCAACACCGCAATTATTTCATAACTACCACAATTTAAGTCCATTGAGGATCATTAACACTCCGAGATTAGCGCCCTTAATTCCCGGGTATCACAAGATCATTGCCCTCAAAATAAATGAGGCAGTCAGATAACACCTGATCAGCAATCACATTCCTTCCGGTGGGTGTCGAAACCATAAGAGGCGTGGGCAAAGGAGACGGACACATATGATGTCTTTCCATAAAATCCGTAGATATAAAAGAGTGGGAGGTACATGTATCTATCAAAATAAAAGTGGGGTACGTAAATAAAAAGCACTTAACCTCAATCACCTCCTTTGGGCCTGCTCCCTAGTCAGTGCATACACCTGCCCCTAAGGTGATCCCACTGTCTGACCTCCGGATGGTCGAGGCATAATCTATTGCCTCTTATGTACTGCCCTGTCATCAAATCTCGGTCTGTTTGACCTGAAGTATGATTGTCCTCCTCGGGTAGGACAATGCCGAGCAATGTGGCCCATCTTGCCACAACTATAACAAGCCGAGCAGTCACGAGCCAAGTGTGGTCCTCCACAATTATCACATCTTGTTTCCCCTGTTCTGCTCACTTGTGTTGGTCCCCGGTTGGTCGGTACATTACTCCTTCGATCTCCCGGCCTTCGGTTATTAGACCGCCTCCCACTAAATCGGGAAGATGAAGAAGTTTCACGAGGCTTAAACTGCTTTCATTGTGGCCTCAGACTGTTAGAAACCGGTCTCTATGATGGCACAAATGGGGGTACAACGTCCTTGTAAGCGCTTACCCCAATCTCCGCTAGTTCCGCTCTAGTCAGAGCATCATCAGAAGAGCTAGAATTATTAGAAATGACCCTATCAAACAGCTCCGGCCTCAAGCCCTTTAATAAGTGCCTCATCTTGGCATGTCCATTGATAGCAATATGAGGGACATACCTCAAGAGTGATGAATACTGCAAGGCATAGTCGGAAACTGTCATGTTGCCTTGCTTCAATTCAGTGAACTCATCGTCCTTCATCTGCCTAGCAGCCGCTGAAAAGTACCGGTTCAGAAACCGGGTCCTAAACAAGCTCCAGTCACCAATATACCCTGAGCTCTCATCTCCATAACTGTCGTCTTACACCACATGGAGATTTCTTCGCCAGTTGGAACTCCGCCAACCTCAACCAAGCGGTCTTGGCACACAGTGCCGACGAAGATCTGTTCAATCCTTTCTAACCATTCATCCGCTTCTTCCCCTGTCTCAGTCCCCTCGAAGAGGGGTGGATGGAAGGTCAAAAACTGCGTGAGACTCAGTTCCCCGGGTAGTAACAGCTGTACCAAAGGTTCCTCGCCCACAGCCGGTTGCAGTAGAGGGTTAGTTTGAGCAATACCCGCATTCACACTAAATGCCTCACCCACCTCCTCATTGAGGTGTTCCAAATTTCTGGCTGTCATGCTGTAATACAGGGGTTAACAACAATAAACCAAAACCAGAAACAATTCATGTAATACACCGTTAGTTAACATGAATAACAATAGGCATGTTATCATGACAAATATATACTCAAATATGCACCACATGCATAAACAAGCTCATAAGTGAACACCTATCCAACTTGTTCACTAAGTCTACCCTTCGTTCATCCCCGGGTTCTCTAACCACTGCTCTGATACCACTAATGTAAGGCCTCTCTACCTTAATTGTGGAATTAGTGCATTAAGAGAGCTAAACATGCATTCATCGGAGTATAAGGGTTCATGTTGATGCCTTGAGCTTAAGGATTACAGTGCCAAAATAAAACTTCCAAAAAGAAATTAATTACATTCCCATCAAAATGAATGTAAGTCTATAGATTTACTCTACGTAGAAACTATACAAAAGAATTCATGTCTTGCTATACCAGTAGCACTCCTCACACAGCTCATTGCATCAACACTGGCCTTAGCCCTCCATGCCAAAATGCACCTACATGAACAACCACCCAAACCATGAGCATATAATAATTCATATTCACAACAATCTGATTATAATGAGTAAATGTATAAACCATAAATAAAAAGGACTTCCTGTATTCCAATGCATTTAAAACGCTCCCTTTGGTTGTCCATGTACCACAACTCATAAACATAATCAATGGATTATATTACGGTTCCACAAATGTCATGACATATAACCATTCCATCATTACCAATAACCAATCATAGTCTTGTTATAATAGTGTATTTTAATGCACATCGCTAGTCATGACCGCGGCACTAATACCCCTCGCTTCGACATATCAGCGGCATCGAATAACCTCGCTTTAATGTGACAGCAACATTTACCATCGCTTCAACATATAGCGTCAAATACTCTTTCCTCGCTATGATATGATAGCGGCAAGTATTCTCTCATCGCCTCAAATGACGGCGACAAAGCATTAAAATCATCACTCGAGTATAACAACGACTATACATGCTATGCACCAATCATCCAATACATATATGCAACCACAATGCATAACCCAAAATGTATGTTACCGTTGGTGCCGTACGTCTCTCTACGTACCTTTCCAAAATATGGGATTGTGTCGGACTTTATCCCCTGCATTGTGTTGCCACCTGGGAAGACTCTACATAATTGCACAACTAGATATTAGAACCAAATAAATAGTTCACTACCAAAAATCCCATCAAAATAACCAAGAATTCAACATTGGGTGTCTCGCGATCGATCCCCAAAAGCCCCGATCGATCGCGAGACACTGCTGCCATGATATTCAAATTCTTGCAACAGGCGATCGATCGCTTCGTTTCATGCGATCGACCTCGTGCCTCAGCGATAGGTCGCCCAGACCTGGCGATCGGTCACCTAAACTTACTGCCTCGAGGCGATCGGTTGCTACTTCGAGGCGATCGATCGCCTCGCTCTGTATATGCGATTTTTGCCATTTTCATGCCTTTCTTCTCCTCCAACCCACAAAACACAACAATTATTACACCCATTTCAACTCCACACCTCAAATACATCTAATCAATACAAACACATCAATAATCAAAAAAAACCCATAACCAACAACATGATCAACACTTTTCATATCAAACCTTTTTTCCTCAAAATCAACATATCAAAACCCATCAAAACATACCCATATCTTAACAAGAAGATTTCCTTACCACTTTGCTCCAATTTCTTAGCAAGAAACAAGGATCACAAGCTCTTGGAATCTCCCCTCTTTTTGATCGATTAAGTGGGTTTGGGGGAGGAGGGTTGAGTATTGATTTTAAGAGTGAGGGGTAGGAAATGAGAGGAGTGAGGGGGAAAGTTGGGTAATAAGGGTGTGGGGGGTTTTAGTGCCCAATTAATTAGCATAATGTATTAAAATACTCCAACATGATATTTTAAAAGCATTTACCAAAAATGCACCATAATTAAAATTTACATGCTTTTTCCACATCACTAGAACAAAGCCCAATAAATCATGCCAAATCACCATTCCCCCAACATGCATCACATGCACCCTGAAATGTATTACCAGTTCATGCCCACGGCATAACTATACATTTCCCAACCATAATAATAATCATAACACCATAATTATTATTAGAAGCCATAAAGCACATGATTAATTTCACGGATATCACAACTACGACATTTTTTATCAATGAATAAATGCCCAAAGTAGTATCAAGAATTGCCTATATCATTTTTATGGTTGTTCCCATTAACTTTGATTAATCACATGGTCATGGTATTAGTGCGGGAGTAACTGAGAAACTCATGAGCAAAGTGAACAAAAATATTAAAATTCTCTGAATTAAGCTCAATTCTTCATCATCGGCATTCACAATTACTTCAAAGCACGACTTATGACACATAAAGAAAAAATTAACGACTAAAATAGGCACAGAACACAACACACATAGGAATCCAAGAAACAAAACATCTTCAATTTTTAAACACCCCCAAACTTAAAATCGTGCATTGTCCTCAATGTACCATATATGTATAAAATAAGGGACAACACACCTACCTGTGATCGTCAGTAATCATCATCTATCTCATGCTCATGGGTATGGTGAGAAGATGATAGGGACCTCCGCATCAGTATAGACCTGCAATGGAGACAAATAATGATTAAGCGGCTCTGATTAAGACATGATACTAACAATTGAAATATTGGTTGCCTCCCAAGAAGCGCTTGATTTCTAGTATTCGGCTTGACCATTAGAAGTAACCATCAAATAGCGGCTTCCGCCCATAGTAAGTATCATATGAAACTACATATGGGTCTTGATTTGGTATGCCCTCAAGCTTGGCAAGATATGAAAGTGTAAGCTCGTCGCTCCAACAACAATGTCCTTGAATTGATAGATATGGGAGAAGAATTCTATATTTGGCTTCATTGTGTAGAGGACATAATACGTTGAAGTTGGCATCGATGGGAAAAATAGATCCGCATATGGCATATAGCACATCACCATCGATGGGCGCTAGTCATTTTTCTCGAGAATTTCCTCCATCTCCAACATCACACTGGATCATCTTTCCATGGTAACTCCTAAAATAGCTTTTCCAAAGTAGGCTCAATCACTTGAATATGCTCATATTCCATTGAATCTTCCGCCTGAGTAGGATCACTCTCCCAAACTTGGTTGGTTGAGTGATCATCATCATGTGACCACACCTGATTTGTCACCCCTTGATTAGTATATCTCATCTCAGCCTCTTCGCAGCTCACTAAAAATGTATATATCTGCTGCTCTGAGCAACTTCTGGAATTGGTGTGATTTTTGATTTTGGTTCAGATGATGCCAAGAATTTGCGCACAGCATCCTCCAACTTAGTCATGACTTCATCGGAACTATCTATATCCTCTGCTTGATGATTGAATGGTTGGTGTGTAAAATGAGGGTAGTGATGCTCTGGTGGGTATTGGCGACTCGAACCCTGCATTGAAGGATTCCAATGCCATTGGTAGTCAAAATCCGCCATATTATTAAACATGTGCACCCTATCATCATCTCTACAATACCTGGGACTACAAGTTGCCAAAGCTCCATTAAATACACATTCTTGCGTGTCTGCATCCAATCCATTGTAGAAAGATTGAAGAGAAGCGTAGTTTGAAAAGTCGTGGTTGAATTTCTCCCAAGATGCATAGAATGGTTCATACTGTTGTTGGGCAAAGCTTGTGAAAACCTGTTGATGAAACATCTCCAAGTACCTACAAGAAAAACATTATAAGAAATATTAGAAATAAAAATAAAATTCTAAATTAAAATCAAGACTACTTGGTAACAATATCGGTATAAACAAAATTAAATCAATCCCCTGCAACGGCGCCAAAAATCTTGATGCAATGTAAAACGTATAGCAAGTGTACGGTTTCAAGTTTTAGTATAGGAATTTAAAGTTTGGATGTCAAACCCACATGGATAAAAAATTAAGTTTATATCCATTACTGTAATTAAAATAGCGACTTTATTTAGACAATCGATATTTAATGAATTATTTAAAACTATATTAAACTAGCAAGATGAAGATTTAAGTGGAGAAAATCAATGAAAACGGATTCTAGAGGTTTGACTTCACTCAACTATCCACTATGTCGTGTTCTTCAGTTTATTAGTCAAGAATCATATGTTATCATATTACCTCTACCGAGTGTTAAATAGAAATAGTCATTCAAAAATCATATTTGATGTGTCCACCTAAGATAAACTATTAAACAATTTCAATAGCACAATGATTCGTCTATGGCTTCAATGGAGTTATACGCCTGCCAACTATATAAATTTCCACGATTTAAATTCCTACGGTCATAATCAAAACCCTCTCTCCCGAGTGATAGATTCTAAATAAATATGACGATTCAACTAGTGATCATTTAATTGAAACGCAAAAAATCAGGAATCACAAATAAACCTTATGAAAAACAAAAATATATTAATCAATCAATCCAAAAACATAGATTCAAGTCAAGCTACGTCTACCTCTAGAATAATAAATTATATCATGAAATTAAAGAAACACATAGACATGTTCTTAATAATCATAAACATAAAGGAAAAAATAATCAAACAGATTATGAAGATGGCCCTCCGTCCCCGGTAGTCGCTTGTGTCTTCTCCGTGGTCAAAATCTCTACCCATCGATGTAAGTGCAGCGTCTCCTGATCTCCTCCTCTCCTCACGGTCGTGTTCCTCCTTCGCTCTTTATGTGAATTTACTCACGTCAATCCTCGTGAATATCCTTCTGCACGTTCCAATCTTCCCAAAAACTGAATGTTTCGCCTAGGGGTGTGCAATCGGTTAAAATCGAAACGATTAAAAATCGATTATTTCGGTCGGTAACCGAATTAACTGATTTTTTAAAAATAAAAAATTAAAAAATAGATAATTTGATTTTTAAATTAAACAATTAGATATTTTGATTTTAAAATTAAAAAAGTTAAATTTAAATAAAGAATAATATTAATTGATTTTTTAAAAAATAAAATGTATATTTTTTTTAATTTTTTTTAAATATTAAAAACTTAAAATAAATTTGTTTATTCTGTTAATTCTGTTAACCAATATTTTTAAAATGAAAATCGAAACCGAACCGAATTAACCTATTATTTAAAAAACAAAACCGAATTTCCAAAATAATCAAACCAATTTTCTGAATTAGTTCGATCTATTCGATTTGTTCGGTTAGCGTGCCTCTTCTCTCGTTTTTTTTCTCCAATTTCACGTGTGTATGGGCTGATATATTCTCAAGAATATTTTATTTCCTTGTGGTCCCTTTTTTGTGCATGAATTCTCCTTTAAAAATCCTCAAATGTGGGCGACTACTTTCCTGATATCACGTGTCTTCCCTATATTAATTGGTCAAAATCCTCCTCAATCTTTAATATTATCTTCCCATATATTGCAGCTTGCGTGGATGCCATGCATATTTCCATCCGAAGTTTTAAGTGAAATTCTTGGTCTTGCAGCGCCAGCGCTGCTTTTTCAGCGCCCTAGTACTGCCTATTCTGCACATGATTGTGATTTTCCATTTTTCGGTGCTGGGCTCCAACTTTCAGGCGCCCTAGCGTTAGGTGCACTACACCAAGTCTAAACATCTATCTTTTAAGTCCCATTTTGGATTCTTGTCAAATTTATGCAATTTTTCACTATCTTTTAGTCATAAATGTCTCGTCCCTTGGATTCCTAAAAAACTACAAAATCAAAAAAAAAAAAAAAAGATGTAATTCTACTCGAATACTAACATAAAAATCAAATAAAAGAGAATGTATAAGTGCAATTTTGCACTTAGTGTCCTCTCGATTTCAGGGTCGTATTAAAAATTATCTTCATGATCTGAGGATTTACGTGTACTCATGAACAAACCAGAATAGCAGTGTAGAATAGTAAAAAAAATTGCACAAAGATAAACAATGCCTTCCCTGGCAACGACGCCAACGCCCAAATTAACTCTCTCAGTTAATAACAATTAAAGAATGTAGTAGCATGAGTAGGTATCGATCCCGCGAGGAAGGATGTATTTTTGTGTTAATTATGCGAGACAAAGTAAAAAGTGGGTTGTGAAGGTTGAATTAAACTAGGAAGTTTAAAACAAATTATTAACTAATAAGCCAAATTAAAATTAAAGCGAATGAAATTATGAGAAAAATGGTTCTTGGCTTTTGATCGACTTTACCAGGGAATTATGAATTCAATCATCAATTTTCACAAAAGATTCAATTTTTATTTGAATTTTATCATTGGAGATTCAACTCATGTTTTATCTTATGCCTAGTTAAAATAGCCCACACGTTCTAAGTTAACCCATACCGATTAATCAATCAAAACAACAACAATTAAGAAGTTTGCTTCTCATTTTTGAGAAGGATTACAGTCAGCAATGGGGACTGAAGTGAGATTGAGTGCAGCTTATCATCCTCAGACAGGTGGTCAGACAGAACGTACGATACAAACGCTTGAGGATATGTTATGTGCGTGTATCTTAGAGTTTGATAACTCGTGGCAGGAGTGGTTGCCATTAGTGGAATTCTCCTACAATAATAGTTATCAGACCAGTATACAGTTGGCACCGTTTTAGGCATTGCATGGGCGACGATGTAGATTGCCATTGTATTAGGACAATGTTGATCAATCTTCGGTAAGTTGACCGGATATGATAAGAGACATGGAAGAAAAAGTGAAGCTGATTAGATTGAAATTGAAGGCCGCACAAGATAAATAAGCAGGTTATGCAAATAAACGGCGAATGCCTCTTGAATTCCAAGTTGGTGACAAAGTATTCTTGAAAATTTCACCTTTTAGAGGCGTAGTACGATTTGGTATGCCGGGAAAGTTGTCACCACAATATGTTGGTCAATATGAGGTGTTGCAATGTATTGGTATGTTGGCTTATCGACTGACATTGCCACCATCTTTACTTGGTATTCACGATGTGCTTCATGTTTCCATGTTGATAAAGTATTAACCAGATCCGAGTCATGTATTGCAACCGTCTGAAGTACAGTTGAATACAGATGTGTCGTATGTGGAACGACCAGTCTGGATCTTGGATAGAGCACAGCGTGAGTGGAGAAGTAAGGTGATACCAATGGTGAAAGTACAGTGGGATAGACGGGGTGTCAAGGAGGCAATGTGGGAGACAGGGCAACATATGATGCAGCATTATCCAGAGTTATTTTCTGGTATGTTGTTTACGTTTTTGACATACTTCTGGTAAGTAAGTAGTTAAATTACTACAATGTTGTTATGTTGAGTATATATTCTTTATTGCAGTAGCAATATGGTTGAGTATATGATGTAATTTTGTGGATGAAATTCAATTGGTATGGGAGAATTGTAATGCCTCGATATGATGATCATACATGTTGATGTGGTTATTGAGTACTTACGAAAAAATTACGGAAATGATGTGGACTCGAGTTCGAGTTAAACTTAGTATGATAAGGATATGATATATGTTATAATTATGTATTTGCTTGAAATATTGGTGCATGTCTTGTGTCATATTAGACAAGAGAACTTATATGCATGAGGTGTGTAGGAAGAGCATGAGTTACACATAGGTGGATATTACTTTGCCATGCATTTGACTTGAATTTGAGAGGAATTTCACCTGTATTTTGATTTCATTGGAGGATATATACTGTCAGGATCGATTCTGGGTGTGGGTTGCCATTCCACACCCGAGTTCAACCAACTTGAGCTTCAATAACTCGTGTTCTTGAAATAATTGCACCGAGAGATTATATCGAGTTCGGTTACAAAACCGAGCGGAAGACACTCGACATAACCCGCTCTATAACCGATTAAACATTTGAAAGGTAATTTAAAGATATGCAATTAAAATAAATAAACAAGCATTTGTTTATGGAAGTTAAGGTGGTGTAATCCTTCTACGTCTCCCCTTCTTCCACCTCATGGAAGGATTCCACTAGAAGACTTTGATTTATACAATCCCGTTGTACAAACCCGATCCAGTTGGGAATGCCCCATCCAACTAGAACTCCTAGTAACTCAACTATGTATGTTCTTTAATGTCTCCATACAAAGACCTCTCATCGGTTGTGATAAATCATCAACCGTTACAATGATATTCACTCATCTATTAAGCTCTCATATACAATGAATAGAGTGAATATATATGGCACAAATGATCTCTAACTAGATCTGATATAGCAAGGTAAGTGGTGCCAAAGGTTTGGGGAGTGCTCTTCATTTAGCAACTTTTGTCTTTGAAGTTCCCCAATTGAATCCCAAGTGGGTTTGCTTTGGAAGGCTTGGATTGATCTTCAATCAGCTGTTATTGAGCTTCCAAATCATGTATATATAGTCCCAAGTAATGATATATACGTTAGACACAAGAATATGCCCGTTGGAGAAGATTCTGCACCATTCCCGAGCTTGCAACAGTCATATTCTGGTTTTTGGGCTCTTTGTATTTCAGACCGGACTGGCCGGATCAGCTTGGACAGATCAGTCTAGCCGGATCAGCTTGGGTAGATCAGCTTGGGTAGCTCAGTCTGGTCTGGACAACTCAGTCTGCTCTGGATCAGTCTGGGCAGATCAGTCTGGCCGGATCAGTCTACACAATCAGCTTGATACAAAACAGATTGATAAAGTTTCTCTTCTGATCTGTTGCTTGTAGCTCTTGATTCTTTGATTTCTGGGTAAAGTGATCTACATGAAAGTTGTAGCCCTTTCTCTTAGCTTTCCACGAAATCAAGAATAGCTCAATTTCGAGTTCGTATGAGAGCGTTATACTCGAAATACTAGGCAATGCTCCTGCTGTCTGTTTGCTGGATGCAGCAGCACATGGCGTGACTTGAAGAAGCTTTTTGGCCATGTTAACATCCAATTCAGTCTTTGACTTCCAAAGATGACTTGTATATCTTTGTCTTAGCCTTCCAACCCATACTGAATCATCTCGTTTCGATAAGAGAGCTGAGAGTTATGGCCAACAGAGTGACAGTTGCTTGCTGAAACAGCTTGCTGTTTCTTCGTGGTACAACTCGATCTTGCAGGCGTCTTTTCTCCTTGATAAAATTCAAACTAGCTGATCTGTTGTGAAATATGACTTTTAGTATTTTGAGTTGCTGTTCAACCTCTTTGGAAGCACGCCATTTCGATATCCGAGCTATGCTATATGATCGAAACAATCCGCTCTGCCAGGATTTCAGACTAGGTCCATTTGATATTTTCAAGCTATTTCTTTGTAATTCATCAAGCTTCTAATCATGATCTATGAACTGCACACTTGATGAAATATGTTAGCAACACAATAACAAGTTTTGTTAACATCAAAACCAAGATTATTCGGGTTTCCAAAACCCAACGTATACAAAAACAAATTAGATTTCAAACTCACACTTCACATAAACACCTAGCAAATCTTTACAAATCTCTCTCTAAACCCTTGCCATCTTTTGCACTTTCTTCTTGGTTTACACTTGGAAGCAAAGGGGAACTTGTATGAAGAGGAAAGCTAGCTAGTTGGTAAGGTTGTATGTGGTATGTGTTTGTAATTTTGAAAGATACAACATAGATGTATACTAACTTTGAAGTGGATTAAGAAATATACATGTTTGCATTGAAAATGAGTTAGAGTTCCATGAAAAAGTTATGGTTATGTGGTTAGATGTTGTTATGTATTCCTTTGAACATATTTTGTTGGTATGGAATGGAGTTGTAGGAAGTGGAACCATGAGATAAGCTCAAAATAGTCATGCTCTGAAAAATGCAGACATCGACGATCGATCGCGAGCCATATGGCGATCGATCGCCAAAACAGAGGAAAAATAAGGCGGTGAAATTCTTTGGCGATCGATCGCGAGAAACATGACAATCTATCACGAGTAAATAGAACATTTGGCGATCGATCGCGAGAGATTGGTGATCGATCGCGCTGAGAAAGAACATTTTGGCGATCGATTGGTGCGAATGGCCGATCGATCGCTAGGGTTGTAATTTGAAAATGTTTTATTTTCTTGGATTTTGATGGTGAAGCCTATTATGACATTGTACATTGTTGGTATTCATGTAGCACCATCACAGGGGACAGGATAGTATAATGCCTCGATACGACGTATACATGTGTGATATGGTTATGGCGTAATTATGACTAATTACGGTATGTTGTGGACTCGGGTTTGGGTTGAACCGAGCAGGACTAATGCCAAACAATGAATGAATATGTATATGTGATAAGAATATGTATATGTGATAACTTAAAGATAGTGAGTTAAGAACATGGACATGTGATCTATGGCCTTAATCTTGTCGTGTTATAGTGGACAAATACATCATAGAGTTGGCTATTGAATGCATCACATTTATATGAATTGGAGATTCATTAAACCTGCCTTTAAGTTGAATTTGGTGAGTATATATAGTATGCTTTCAGATTTCAAACAAATAGAACACCATAATTCACCCACAAATCTCTACCAAGCTCCTCTCTAACTCCTTCCTTAGGTTTGCTTCTTTTCTTGGATTTCACCTTGGAAATCAAGATAGAAAGTTGGGAGAAGTGAATTCCTAACATCTTGCGTCATCACAGGGGACAGGACAGCGAGGCGGTTAGACACTGACGCCTGATTTCTATCTTTGTGTCGAACGATAGGTACGTGTTAACGTACGCGTATATGATATTATTGTGATGATGATGTGGAATTGTATCATATGATTGGTGGTATCATATGCATGTACATTCATGAGATTCATATTGTTGAGATGGATGCCACGATAGGTATGTCGCATATGCTTTGGCTGAGATAATTGCCACGATAGATATGCCATTGTTGGACATATGCTTTGGCTGGGATTGTTGCCACGATAGGTATGCTGCATATGCTTTGGCATGAGAGGTATACTCCGGTCGAGTATATGCTATGGTTGTTATAATGTATGAGGACGGTGCTATGATATGTGCTGTTAATATGAAGATGTGAGGAGGTTTCACTAACATATTGAGCTGAGATAGACATATCATATCGGTCTCGTTATAACATGATGATAAGTGAGACATGTCATGGCATATTTGCATTTACTGATGCATGATACAAAACAATCATAGTTGATGTTTATAGTGCTTTATCGTTTATGTTTCTCATTGATATAGCACTGAGATGGTTGTTTATCTATACTCATGTTGTGTGATTGTTTGTGTAAGGACTCATAGACGTGGGAGGACGGGATTGTGAGTCTTATTCTGGTGTTAGCTGAACCACTGCTTAGGAGTATGTAATGGTCTAGGTTGTTTTGCTATCCATATGATGTATATTATGATATGGTTTTGTGATATCCCCGAAATGATTATGTGATTTTAATCATTTAATTTAAATTATGATGATTTGGGTGTTAATTCATGGGATTGAATTAATATTATTGGGGAGATTCATTTCAGGGTGCATGTGGTATATGTTGGGTTTTTGGGGTCGTGGCATGTTTATTTGGGGTGTGTGTTGTTTGTTTTGGGTAAAGCATGTTAATGGTATTGAAGTATTTTATTGAGAAAATACTATAAATATCGTGTGAGGATATTCTAATACATCGTGCTAAATACCGGGACCAAAACATAACACATCAAACCACCCAACACCCAACCCCCCCCCCCCCCCCCCCCACAACCCATGCCAATCAAACTGTACAAGGCTGACTTTACACCCCACTTGGCTCAATCATTTCACCACTCTCAGCCATCCCAAATCTCGGCCCTTCTCTCCCAAACAAACACCAGCACTCGCTAAGCAAAATTCTGAGGAGCTTTCCCTTTTTCATCGCCTGGAAGCCGTTGAAAAATCGGAGCAAAATAGGGTGAGAAACCATGCTCTGTTTTTGTTTTTAAGCTTGTTAAGTTCTTGCTTTTAAGTGTGGTAAAAATGGCATGTTAGCTTAGGTTTCTTGAAACCTTCGATTTAAATGCTTTCATGGTGTTATTATGTAGCTCTCAGCATTTTTTCTTATGTATATTACATGTTTTATGTTGAGGAAATAAGCATGTAAAGTATGGTGTTCGGAAATCTGGGTAGGAGTATGCCTGTTTTTCTGGAAAATGTGGACTGGGAGTGATTTTGAGGAGGTGATATTATGCATGTTAGATGGGTTTTAGGGTGAACCTTCGATTTGAGTACATGCATGGTAGTTTGTAAAGCCCAGGACGTTTCATGTTTGAGCATGTTTTATGAAATATGTTGTAATTTTTATAGCATGAAATGAGGTACTCAAGAAATCTGGAAATGAATATGTTGCCCTGTTTCTAGAAAAGTTGATCGAGTACTTGTGTAAATGGTCGACGTTTATGCATGTGGGCTTATGTTTGGGGTGTAAATTTGATATGAATACACTCAGGGTAGTGTGTTGTAATTGCTAGCATGTTTCTTTGGGCATGGTGTATGTCTTACATGTTAGATTTAAGGGTATGAATATCGGTGTTAGGGAATTCTGGAAAAATCTGGGTTGAATATGATCGACCGATCGATCGGTGAAGAACACCGATCGATCGGCAAAAGCCGTAGCTTTTTTGTTTAATTCAAATTGTTCACCGATCGATCGGTGATGAGGTCCGATCAATCGGTAGTGTTTTTTTTTAAAAATGTAGAATTTGTTTTAAATTTGATATTGGATTGTAATGAGACATCTAATATTGTGTTGTACACTGGTGTAGAGCCTTCACAGACAGCTACACAGCGCAGGGGATAGAGTCCCACAACACACTACATTTTGAAAAGGTACGTAAGCGACGTACGGGCATCCCAACGGTAACATGTACTTTATGTTTGTCTTTTTGACACATGATGAATGCAATGTGATGCATTAAGAGTTTGATACATGTTATTATGCATTGTTGTTGCATATTATGCATTGTTGTTGCATATTGTGAGGTGGAATAAAGAGGTGTATTCCACGAGTCAAGAGAGATCACAGTGTATGTTTAATGCTTATGCTCGTTCTGTAGTAATGATGCGGGGAGGATTGTACCGCTCATTATGAGGTTCTGTAGTAATGATGCGGGGAGGATTGTACCGCTCATTATGAGTTCTGTAGTAATGAAGCGGGGAAGATTGTACCGCTCATTATGAGTTTATGTAGTAATGAAGCGGGGAGGATTGTGCCGCTCATTATGAGTTGTGGAAGCATGAAGCATTAACATAACTGTTGATATATGACTCAAAAGATATGTAAAGAAAGAGGTGATATGTCATGACATTATTAAAGGATCCATAATTTCATATAATGTGTTTTATTATGAGTTATGGTACAGGGACAACCAATGGGCGTTGTAAATGCTTGGAAATACAGGAAGTGCTTTGTATTTATGAATTGTGCATTTACGCTTTACATTCATATTATGTTGAATATGAATAATGATATGCTCATGTGTTGGGGGTTGTCTTTGTAGGTGCTTTTGTTGACGAGAACCAGGGTCGGGGTTGATATGCTGAGCTGTAAGGAGTGCTACAGGATTAGCATGTTAGAGAAAAATTTTGTATAGCTTATACTGAGTAGAGTAAGACTATAATGTAGTACCCTTGTAGGAATTTGTGTTATTCCTTTTGAAACATTTTGGTACTGTAATCTCTAAAGCTCAGGTTAATCAACACGGCATGTTACTCTGATATATTCACATGAATGTTTAGTTCTCTAAATTGCACCTTTGTACCTGATAAGATAACGGGGTCTTACAGGTTTTGTCAAATTGTAACAACCTACATAATAATACTCGTAATTAGTGTATGATTTACTTAATTCCTACTCACATATGTATAATGGCCTGATACATAATGGATTAAGTAACGAGGACCCCACAGATAGAGAGGCGGTTAACCATTGTCGCCTGAAATTATATATTGTGTATCTCACAACAGGTACATGCTGACATACGAGTATTGATTTTATTGTTAATATACATGTATTGATGTGACGTGTTGTGGAGTACATGTGTTGAGATTGAAGTATATGATTGTTGACATCATATTGTTGTATACTCATGTTGTTGAGGCATATAGTTGATGTCGTGAGGAGTATGCTATTGTTGGGCATACGATATGGTTGTTATAACGTGTGAGGACGAAAAAATGATATGTGCTGCTAAGATGGGACGTGAAGGCTGAGCTACTGACATATTGAGCTGAGAGGCATATCAAATATGTCCCGTTATAATAGGATGTTGATTAAGACATGTCATGACATTATTGCATATTGTGGTGTATGACACAGAAACAATCACTTCTGCTGCTAGATGAACCACTGGATAAGAGAATAAACTTGTTAGGAGTTTTGATATGTAAATGATGTATATTATGTCACGTTTTGATAAGAATGTAATAACTGGCATAGTATGATTGTTAATCAGTGTGATGGACTGCTTAATCCTACTTCACATATTTTTATTTGTGTAATCATGTGAAAAACATAAAGGATTACGTAGTGAGGCCCCACAATATATATACACTATGTTTGTTACTTTTTGAGGTTTTTTATTGTGATTCGTTGGTTCCGCGGTTGTTTGCTCATTTTCTAAATTTACAGTTTGGCAGCAAGATATTGCAACGAAGAAGATGTGTGATATCCGGAAATTAATTGTAGTAATCCTAGGTTTAATCGAATCATTATTTGATTTTAATTGTGGTAATTATGATATAATTGCCGACTTGAGTTTTTAGGGGATTATTATCCGGTGTTGGGATTGTTGGATCCAATGTTTGAGATTTATGCTCATTGTCGTGTTGAACCTTGGAATTGTGTTGGTAGTGGGATTTGGAGTTTGGGGAATTTTGGATTGAGGTTTGAGATGTAATTGAAGGAGTGTGAGATTTTATTGAACAATATTGTTATTAAAGAGTTTTGGTGCGAATATTTGAGACTCGGTTGTTCGAGCCTTGATACCATATTACCAAGTAGACTCGGTTTTCAGTCATTTTGTCCCGGCTTACTCCCTCACATCTCTCTCTCCCGCCTCTCACTTACCTCCCCTTCCCCTTTCCTTTCCCCCATTTCCTTGAGCAGGAAAATTCAATGGAGGCTCGATTCTTGAAGGATTTTTGAGCAATTAGTTGGGTAATCTTCTTCCGCTCTCGATTGTCTTTGTTTTGATAGTAATTTTGTAGATAGTGGTCATGAATAGAGATGGGATTGAGTTTTTGGTTTATAGATTTTTGGTTGTTGTGCTACGTGGAGTATTTTTGTGTTTACATTAAGGATTTTTGGAGTTTTGGGAGTTGGAATTGTTGTTGTGGGAGTTTTTGCTCAAAAAACCCCATTTGGATGTTACAGAGCCCGCCGATCGATTGGCAGGAGGGCGCAGATCGAGCGCACATTGTTGGAAAAAAATGGAAGGCGGTGAACAGTTCTGGTGATCGATCACTCAAAGCGACCGATCGATCACGGGTGTTGTAATACCCCCGAAATGTTATATGATTATGTGCTATGATGATGATTTATGATATGTTTAAGGGTTGTGGTGTATTTAAATTGGGGGATTATATTTATGATATGATTATATGATTTAGGGGGCATGTTGGGTGTTTTAAAGGATATATCAATTAAATGAAGTTATAAAATATCGAGTGAGGATATTTTAATACATCGTACTAAATACCGGGACACAATTAAACACCACATGACCACCCTACCCACACCACCCCCCACCCACTCGGTCACCACCCTCCCCCAAATGCACCCTACACCCCCCACTTGGCAGCCCATACTTCCTTCTCCTTCCCTCACTCCACCTCCAATCAACTCTCCTCCACCTCCTCTCTCTATTTCTCTCCCAAATCCGTGCCTGTAAGGTGCATAGGAAGGAAAGAAAAGCTTGGTTTGTAGAGTGTTAAAAACCTTGCAAAAAGAGGAGCAAAAGTAGAGGGGTAAGTCATACTCTGTTTTTTCGGAGTTTTGGTTAAGTTTGGGTTTGATGGGATGATTTTAACGCATGCTAAGTAAAGGTTCGGGTGAAACCTTAGTATGGGTGCTTACATGGAAGTATTATGTAACTACTAGCATGTTTGCTCGAGCATATTACATGTTTTATGTGGTAGATTTCTAGTTATGAAAGTATATGCTCGAAAATCTGGGCAAAGAGATGCATGCTCTGTTTTCTGTAAAAGTTGGATGGGTTGAAGATTTTGATGATGTTATGATGCATGTTAGCTTAGGTTTTGTTAAACCTTTGATTTAAGTAACTACATGGAAGTTTTATGAAGTTCCTAGCATGTTTGTTTAAGCATGTATGATGTGTTATGAAGTAGTTTTGATGCCATGAAATGAGGTGCTCAAAAATCTGGGGAACTCCCGATTTTTCAGAGTGATGTTTTTATGATGTTAAGTAAGATTGTATATGCTCATGATGTGTTGTCCCTGTAGGTACACTTTTGGACTGAAGGACTAAGGGTCGGGTTGAGGCAGTGAGCTACGAGGAACACAGGAATGTATAGGATTCAAGACATGACTAGTATCTACTCTAGGAGTAGTGTAAATCTAAATGTTGACATTCTTTTGGGAATGTAATGAATTATTTTTGAAGTTTTGTATTTTGGCCTGTAATCTTGTTAGCTCATGTAACAACCGGAACATTAAGATGTTATTTAATGCATGATTAGTCCTTCTTATGTCACTATAACACTCTTAGGGTAGCAAGGCCTTACATTAGTAGTATCAGTGCAGTGGTTAGATAACCCGGGAATGAGTGAAGGGTAGCCTTAGCAATAAGTTGGCTAGGTACTTACTTTTAAACATGTTTTATATGTATGTTACATATGAAGTAGAAAATGATATACTAACATGTTTAATTATCTAACGATGTACTTTATGAACTGCTTTTGGGTATTGTTGTTAACCTTTGTGTTGCAGCATGGTAGCAAATGTAGAAGTGGGTGACGCTATTAGTGTAAATGCAAGTGCTGGGCGTACGAATCCACTGCCACCGCCAGCCTTGGGCGAAGAACCCTCTGAACAACAGTTGCTACCTGGGGAGCTGAGCTTGGCTCAATTTATGATGTACCGACCCCCGATGTTCGAAGGAACTGAAACAGGGGAGAAGGCTGAGGAATGGTTAGAGAGGATTGAACAGATATTTGTGGCAGCTCCGTGTGCGAAGTCAGCATGGATCAGATTAGCGGAGTTCCAACTGGCTAAGAAAGCATTGATGTGGTGGAAGACCACAGTGGTTGAGCAAGAGACTATGGGGCAGGAAGTAAATTGGAAGATGTTCCGAACGCGATTTTGGGCCCGCTATTTCTCAGCTGCTGCGAGACAGGCTAAAGAGGATGAGTTTACAAACTTAAGGCAAGGTACCATGCCTGTATCGGATTATGCTCTACATTACTGTTCTTTACTCCGTTATGTGCCCCATATTGCTGCGAACACCCAGGCCAAGATGAGAAATTTTATGAAAGGATTGAGGCCGGAACTGTATGACAGGGTAATTACCTATGGCACAGCCTGTTTTGAGGATGCACTTGCAAGGGCTGAGCTAGCCGAACTAGGAGTTGGAGCATACTCTGATGCTGTGCCACCTCCAGCACCCCCTCAGAAATCCACTTCTGATATTTTGAAACCAAGGGGTGATCAGTTCAAGCCCAGAGGGAACACTTCGGCTTCAAGGTTCAGTGGTAAGAGGCCTGAGAACCGTTGGAAAGGGAATCGTAGGAACGATGCCCCTACAGGAAGAGGACAGCCTCAGGGAGGCAGATTTGGAAGGATCCAGTGCTCTATCTGTGGGCAACCACATTCGTCAAAGGATTGTTCAGGATGTTATGTATGTGGCATTAAGGGCCACTTTGCTCGCCAATGTCCCAATCGGGAGGGACAACGGGATTCTACGGGGAGGCCTGTGGACAGAGCAGTACAGCACAGGCCACCATTTGTGCCGAGACAGTATGGAGGTCAGCCGACGGGGCCACCTCAGGGGCAGGTTTATGCTTTGACGAGGGAGCAGGCTACAGCTGCTCCGGAGGAGGTGATAGCGGGTACGTGTCTTCTATTTACGCACCCTGCTCTTATATTGATAGACACAGGTGCGTCACACTCTTTTGTGTCGATGAGTGTTGTTGAAAGGCACCACATATGCACTTCTTCGTCGCCCCATGCCTCTTATAGTCTCGACACCCGCTGGAAGAAGTTTGACTACAGATCAGATTGTTTTTGATGGCCTCATTTATTTTGTGGATAACGAGTTAAGGTCGGATTTGATTGTGCTGGGAATGTCAAACTTCGATTGCATTGTGGGCATCGATGTGCTGAACAAGTATCAGGCAGTTGTGGACTGCAGACAGAGGACTGTCGGGTTCAGATCTAATTTGGGAGTCCAGTGGACATTCTATGGGGATGGTTCTCGTCCAAAGATTCCGTTGATATCTGCTGTCAAGATGGCACAGTTATTGCAACGAGGCCATACAGGATATCTTATCTACGCTGTGGATATTGCGGAAAGGAGGAAATAATTAAAGGTTGAGGATGTGCCCGTAGTGGCGGAGTTTCCTGATGTTTTTCCGGAGGAGATTCCCGGATTCCCACCGACGAGAGAGGTCGAGTTTGGGATTGAGTTACTACCGGGGACGTCTGCCATTTCTCGTGCCCCGTATAGGATGGCACCAGCGGAGCTAAGAGAGTTAAAGATTCAGTTACAAGAACTCCTTGACAAGGGCTACATACGCCCTAGCGTATCGCCCTGGGGTGCGCCTGTCTTATTTGTTAAGAAGAAAGATGGATCGATGCGTCTATGCATTGACTACAGGCAACTGAACAAAGCCACAGTAAAGAACAAGTATCCACTCCCAAGGATTGATGATTTGTTTGACCAACTGCAGGGTACGAGGCTCTACAGTAAGATCGATCTGAGATCGGGGTACCATCAGATTCGAGTAAGGGAAGATGATGTTCAGAAGACAGCTTTCAGGACTAGATATGGACACTATGAATTCCTAATCATGCCTTTTGGGGTGACGAATGCCCCAGCTGTTTTTATGAGTCTGATGAACAGAGTGTTCCAGCCATATTTGGATCAATTCGTCATTGTTTTCATTGACGATATACTCATTTACGCTAGGACTGAAGAAGAACATGTAGAGCATTTGAGGACAGTACTTCAGATCCTTAGAGATCATCAGTTATATGCAAAGCTTAGCAAGTGCGAGTTATGGTTGGACAGTGTGGTATTCTTAGGACATGTCATATCTAGCCTTGGGATATCTGTGGATCCCAGGAAGATTGAAGCTGTGATGGAGTGGGCTGCCCCCACTTTCTGTACCTGAGATACGGAGCTTTCTCGGTTTGGCAGGATATTACCGACGTTTCGTCGACGGTTTTTCAAAGATTGCCAGACCCTTGACACAGCTGACTCAGAAAGGAGTTCCCTTCTATTGGTCTGAGGCTTGTGAGAATAAGAGGTTCGCCTTGTATACGGATGCATCACTACAGGGTTTGGGCTGTGTGGTGATGCAAGATAAGCATGTAGTGGCTTATGCATCGAGGCAGCTGAAGCCACACGAGGCTAGGTATCCAGTGCATGATTTGGAACTGGCGGCCATCATTTTTGCCTTGAAGATTTGGAGGCATTACTTGTATGGTACGTCTTTCACTATATATACGGACCATAAGAGCCTGAAGTTTCTATTCACTCAGGCTGAATTGAATATGCGCCAAAGGAGGTGGATGGATTTACTCAAGGATTATGACTGTGAGATTGAGTACCATCCTGGTAAAGCAAATTTGATAGCAGACGCCTTAAGTCGGAAGGTGAAGAGTACGGCTGAGGATGCTATGTGCTTGTCGGCTTTGATGACTTCTTACTGCCATCTGGGCTATGATTTCGATGTGGACATGTGCCTGTGCGAGTGTCGACCTTATTGGCTGAGCCAGACATATTTGAGGCGATCAGGAAGGCCCAGAGGTCGGATGATGAGGTTCAGAGGTGGACATCATTGGTACTTCAGGGTCAGCCATCCAAGTTCAGAGTGGCTGAGGATGACTCCTTGAGACTGGGCAACCGATGGGTAGTCCCAGATGCACTAGAGTTGCGTAAAGGAATATTGGAGCGAGCTCACAGTAGTCTGTTCAGTATCCACCCAGGGGGAAGGAAGATGTACAAGGACGTATGCGGTCAATTTTGGTGGAGACGCATGAAGCGTGAGGTGATCGCTTTTGTTAAAGATGTTTGATCTGCCAACAGGTAAAGGCAGAGAGACAGAGGCCTGGTGGCGAGCTGAAGAGCTTAGAGGCACCTGAGTGGAAGTGGGAGCATATATCTATGGATTTCGTGACCCACTTGCCAAGGACGGCCTCAGGTTTTGATGCGATCTGGGTGATCGTGGATAGGCCGACGAAGGTATCTCACTTCATCCCTTATTGTATGTCCTTCACATACCTAAAGATGGCTCAGTTATATGTACGGAATGTGGTGAGATTGCATGGTATTCCAGTCTCAATTGTGTCTGACAGAGACCCAAGGCTCACTTCACATTTCTGGGAGGGTCTCCAGACGGCTTTGGGCACGGAAGTGAGACTGAGTACATCCTATCACCCTCAAACAGACTGCCAAACAGAGCGTACCATTCAGACGCTCAAGGACATGTTGAGGGCATGTATTTTGGAGTTTGATACTCCGTGGCAGGATTCAGGTGGTGGAGTTCTCCTATAATAACAGTTATCAGGCGAGCATTCAAATGGCTCCTTTTGAAGCTCTGTATGGACAACGATGTAGATCACCGCTGTATTGGGAGGATTTGACTAGCAAAGCGGTCGGAGGACCGGATATGATCAAGGATATGGAAGGTAAGATAAAGTTGATACGCCAGAAGATGAAAGCGGCCCAGGATAGGCAAGCAGCCTATGCCAATAAGCGGCGACGACCGCTGGAATTCCAGTTAGGAGACAGGGTCTTCTTAAAGATCTCGCCCTTCAGGGGTGTGGTTCGTTTTGGGATGCGGGGAAAATTATCTCCGAGGTATGTCGGACCATATGAAGTGTTGCAGCGAATCGGTACATTGGCTTATCGTTTGGTTCTACCGCCATCTTTATCTGGTATACACGATGTTTTCCATGTCTCTATGTTACAGAAGTATGAGCCGGATCCGTCTCATGTCTTACAGCCTACTGAAGTACAGTTAGACTCAGATGTGTCCTACGTAGAACGACCAATCTGAATTCTGGATCGAGAGGATCGCAGACTACGAAGCAAAGTTATACCGATGGTCAAAGTTCAGTGGGATCGTCGGGGTGTCGAGGAGGCTACGTGGGAGACGGAACGGCATATGGTGCAGCACTATCCAAAACTATTCTCTGGTATGTTTTTATGTTTAGTTTTGATATGGTGATGCATGTAGATTTCGAGGATGAAATCTTATAAGTAGGGGGGTAATGTAATACCCCCGAAATGTTATATGATTATGTGCTATGATGATGATTTATGATATGTTTAAGGGTTGTGGTGTATTTAAATTGGGGGATTATATTTATGATATGATGATATGATTTATGGGGCATGTTGGGTGTTTTAAAGGATGTATCAATTAAATGAAGTTATAAAATATCGAGTGAGGATATTTTAATACATCGTACTAAATACCGGGACACAATTAAACACCACATGACCACCCTACCCACACCACCCCCCACCCACTCGGTCACCACCCTCCCCCAAATGCACCCTACACCCCCCACTTGGCAGCCCATACTTCCTTCTCCTTCCCTCACTCCACCTCCAATCAACTCTCCTCCACCTCCTCTCCCTCTTTCTCTCCCAAAATCGTGCCTGTAAGGTGCAGAGGAAGGAAAGAAAAGCTTGGTTTGTAGAGTGTTAAAAACCTTGCAAAAAGAGGAGCAAAAGTAGAGGGGTAAGTCATACTCTGTTTTTTCGGAGTTTTGGTTAAGTTTGGGTTTGGTGGGATGATTTTAACGCATGCTAAGTAAAGGTTCGGGTGAAACCTTAGTATGGGTGCTTACATGGAAGTATTATGTAACTACTAGCATGTTTGCTCGAGCATATTACATGTTTTATGTGGTAGATTTCTAGTTATGAAAGTATATGCTCGAAAATCTGGGCAAAGAGATGCATGCTCTGTTTTCTGTAAAAGTTGGATGAGGTTGAAGATTTTGATGATGTTATGATGCATGTTA
Organism: Haberlea rhodopensis; assembly: GCA_907163345.1. Taxonomy (NCBI): domain Eukaryota; kingdom Viridiplantae; phylum Streptophyta; class Magnoliopsida; order Lamiales; family Gesneriaceae; genus Haberlea; species Haberlea rhodopensis. Next base: position 10,554,434 of record CAJQUN010000015.1, read on the forward strand.
GCTTAGGTTTTGTTAAACCTTTGATTTAAGTAACTACATGGAAGTTTTATGAAGTTCCTAGCATGTTTGTTTGAGCATGTATGATGTGTTATGAAGTAGTTTTGATGCCATGAAATGAGGTGCTCAAAAATCTGCGGAACTCCCGATTTTTCAGAGCGCTCGATCGATCGAGATTTGGTCCCGATCGATCGAGCGAGGTAGAAGCTTTTAAGCATGGTTTGAAATTCTGGCGTAGATCGATCGAAGGATTTTCCGATCGATCGGTGAAACGTTTCGATCGATCGATAATTCCTTCCGATCGATCGATCGAGGCAGAGTGTTTGGGCACTGTTTATGCATGTTTCCTCGATCGATCGATACCTCGGGGCCGATCGATCGAGAGAGGCAGAATGTTGAAAATTAAGATGATGATTTATTTTGTTAAGTTTATGGTATGAGATGATATTGAGGCATCTAATATGGTATTATGTGGTCTTGTAGAACCATCCCAGGTACCAGCACAGTCAAGGAGATAAAGTCTGTTGACTCCTCCTCCTTTTGGGAAGGTACGTAAGAGGTGTATGGGCATCGGACGGTAAAACACATATTTACACTACGACTATGTTTTTATCGCATGAGTATTCATGATGAAATGATGATGTTTATAAGATGTTTATATATTCATACGATGTTATTATGTGGTAAGATGCCACGGGGTAAGATGCCCATATGGTAAGAGGCCATACGATGTTATTATGTGGTAAGATGCCACGGGGTAAGATGCCCATATGGTAAGAGGCCATACGATGTTATTATGTGGTAAGATGCCACGGGGTAAGATGCCCATATGGTAAGAGGCCATACGATGTTATCATGTGGTAAGATGCCACGGGGTAAGATGCCCATATGGTAAGAGGTCATACGATGTTATTATGTGGTAAGATGCCACGGGGTAAGATGCCCATATGGTAAGAGGCCATACAATCTTTATGATGTGGTAAGATGCCACAGGGTAAGATGCCCATATGCATGAACATGAATCAGGGACAACAAAAAGAAGTTAATGAATAACCAGCATATTTACTTAACCAAGATTTCATGCATTCATTGTGATATTTTTATGATGTTAAGTAAGATTGTATATGCTCATGATGTGTTGTCCCTGTAGGTACACTTTTGGATTGAAGGACTAAGGGTCGGGTTGAGGCAGTGAGCTACGAGGAACACATGAATGTATAGGATTCAAGACATGACTAGTATCTACTCTAGGAGTAGTGTAAATCTAAATGTTGACTATCTTTTGGGAATGTAATGAATTATTTTTGAAGTTTTGTATTTTGGCCTGTAATCCTGTTAGCTCATGCAACAACCGGAACCTTAAGATGTTATTTAATGCATGATTAGTCCTTTTTATGTCACTATAACACTGTTAGGGTAGCAAGGCCTTACAGGTGTCTGGTGATCGATCGCACGCAAACAAAAATTAATGTACAGTTTCGGTGGCTCGCGATCGATCGAGAGATTTTGGGCGATCGATTGCGAGGCCAAGTGTTGTGAATTTTTTTTTAGTTTGTCGTGGTATTGATGCATGCCTTGCCCATGTCTTTTATGCGTTTAATCATCATGATTGGATGATATATGGAGGTTGAGTATGTGATTGTGTGCACGTAATTGATTGTGAGTTATTAACTGTGTATAACGAACGGTTCACTGGATCGGGGCAAAGGCAAGGATTGTCACTTGCTATTGGATTATAAGGTACGTGTGACATACAAGCATAGGTAAGTATATTATTGTTGTGTTAACCATTAATATATTATTGTTGCGTTTGAATTAAGTACGTAGAGACGTATAAGTTTTGATGGTTATGTTTACTGCTGTATTTATTGTCTTATGATGATGCGCTTTTGAGCGAGCAATATTTTATGATGATGCCGCTTTTGAGTGAACAATGTTTTATGATGATGCCGCTTTGGAGCGAGCAATGGTCTATGATGATGCCGTTGTTGAGCAAGCAATGGTTATGATGCCGCCGTTGTTGAGTGTGCGAGAGGTTAGAGTGTCGCCGCTGTTGAGCGAGCTATGTGATACGATGAATTATAATTATGAAATTGCTGGTTGAGAAGTACTTGATTTCGTAAATCATTATTGTAATGATTTAGCTATGATTGATTATGGAACTGGCGGTTTTGAATATGAGTCAGTGAATCATTGTAATGATTTAACTGATGTTAGATTTGACGATCTTGGATATTATGTGAGAACAGAAAAAGCAGTGTAGATTTCATATGGTTATGGCATAAACAGGGAGTATTATTTAATTTGCAGCCTCACATTCTGTAAATTATTAATTGTGTAGTTGATGATATTGAGATTGTGCTATTGGTATGATCACCTCGTGTGTGGTCTGTTTCTGTTGCAACATGCAGAACTTGTACAACATTGGCTCTGGGGATGAGTTCAAGCTATTGAATGGGAATGCTCCCAGTATAGATGTACAAATATTGGTATTGGGTAACATAATTATACAAATAGATACACATTTACTTATCCAATGCTCGTCTGTGAGCATTCTGATATGTGTATATGGTTTGTATAAGGGTTGTGAGATTTCTCTTTTCATTTATGATTTGCATGAGCATTTTAAAGTGTATACTTATGCTAGTTGAGCTATGTTGGGACTTGATCGTTGCGAGGATTATGTCAAAAACGTTTATAGACGTCATGTCATTGTTTTTGGAGCATGAATGAGAATTCCGTAATGCTATGTATGTATGACGGGTTTAGGACGTGTGGTCCGTACATTAGTGATATCAGAGCAGTGGTTTGCTCTTTTGGGCTGTTTGAGGGCGTAGGGATGCATTGGTAGAAATGAATAGCACGTAAGTTTTGTGCCATCGTGACATGCCATTTATATATGTGATATCCCTGAAATTAATCATGTGCTTTATGGTTTAGTACTGATTTTGAGGTGATTATGGTGTTAATTATTAATTGGTTGGGGAAATGTATAGTTATGTGGTGGGCATGAACGGGTTATATATTTCAGGGTGCATGTGATGTATTGTGGGAATGGTGTAAATTTGGCATGGTGTAATTGGGCTTTATTCTAGTGATATAGAAAAAGCATGTTTAATAGTTGTTATGGTGCATTTTATTGGCTATGTGCTTTAAAATATCAAGTGATGATATTTTACTACAACATGCTAAATTACTTGGACACCATGTACTTGATCACCCATACCCTCCCCTTCTATTCACTTTAATCCCCTACCACTCATTTATCACACCACTCCTTCCCCTTTTCCCCTCTCAAAAATCGCCCATCACCTAACCAAGTAGGAGTAGGAAGCTTGAAAGTTTGCTTGGTTGATTCTTTGTTAGGATTTGAAGCTCAAGTGGTATGGACTCTTCTTGTTTAATGTTTGAGCATGTATTGATGAGTTTTTGGGTTTATGTTTTTGGGGAAGAAAATGGGTTTGTTATGATTGTGATGGTTATATGGATTTATGAGTTTTATGGTTATTGGTGTATATTATGTTGGTTATTGGTGTATATGATGTGTTGGGTTGATGTGTTATGGTTTAGAATGGATTGGTTTGGTTTTAAGGTGTAAAAAAGGTGGATTTTCGGATTTGCAGGGCTCGGCGATCGAATGGAAAAAAGTCTCTATCGATCACGCGTTGCGCGGAACAAATTTGGGAGCTGAACTCTCCTCGATCGATCGAGCTGAACTCCCGATCAATCAAGAAGGGAAGAGTTTTGGTGCCAATTTTTGGGTGCCTCGCGATCGATCGAGAGGTTCGGCCGATCGATCGCGGGGCATATAAAATGGACTTGTTGGAGTTTGGTATTTTGTTGGGATTTTGGTGATAGACTATTATATGGCTTCTAATATTGAGTTGTGCAATTGTCTATAGCCTTCCCAGGTGGCAGCACAACGCAGGGGATAAAGTCCTGCAACATCTCATATTTTTGCAATAAAGGTACGTAGAGAAAAGTACGGGCATCAAACGGTAACACGTATTTTTACATACATATTGTATTATGCAGTGTGAATGCATATTTATATTGGATGCTTGGTGCATATCATGGTGAGTCGTTGTTATATTCAAGTGATGATTTTAATGCTTTGCCGCTGTCATTTCGAAGCGATGATAGAATATTTGCGGCTGTCATATCGTAGCGGTGATAGAATATTTGCCGCTAATATATCGAAGCGATGGTAAATGTCGCTGTCATATTGAAGCGATGGATATTAATGTCGTTGATATGTTGAAGCGAGGGGTATTAATGCCGTTGCATGTCGAAGCGAGGTGCATTAAAATACACTGTTATAACAAGACTAAGATTGGTTATTGGTATTGGTGGATCGGATATATGTCATGACATTAATGGAACTGCATTATAATCTGTTAATTATGAATATGAGTTATGGAACAGGGACAACCAAAGGGAGCATGTTAAATGCATGTGAATACAGGAAGTATTTTGTATTAATGTTTTTATGCAATTTTATATTATAATGTTGTTGTGAATATGGTTATTATATGCTCATGGTTTGGGGTTGTTCCTGTAGGAGCTTTTGGCATGGAGGGATATGGCCAGGGTTGATGCAGTGAGATGTGTGAGGAGTGCTACTGATATAGAAGGACATGAATTCTTTTGTATAGTTTTTACTCAGGGTAGAGTAAATCTATATCCTTTACATTCATTTATTGGGAATGTAATTAATTCCTTTTTGGAAATTGTATTTTGGCACTATAACCCTTAAGCTCAATGCGTCAACATGAACCATTTTACTCTGATGAATGTATGTTTAGCTCTCTTTATGTCATTAAATACACACTTAAGATAGCGAGACCTTACATTAATGGTATCAGAGCAGTGGTTAGAGAATCAGGTTGACCGAAGGGTAGAGTTAGTGAACAAGTTGGATAGGTGTTCACTTATGAGCATGTTCATGCATGTGGTGCATATTTGAGTATATATGTGTTATACTAACATGCTTGAATTATTGATATTCATGTGATGACTAACGTGGATTGTATTGCATGAATTGTTTCTGGTATTATTATTGTTAACCTCTGTATCACAGCATGGCAGCCAGAAACTCAGGGAACCTCAATGAAGAGGTGGGAGATGCGATAAGTGTGAATGTGGGTATTGCTCAGACTAACCCTCTACCGCTGTGGGTGTGGAACCTATTGCACAACTGTTATTGCCTGGGGAACTGAGTCTGGCGCAGTTCTTGAACCTTTCATCTACCTCGTTCGAGGGGACTGAGACTGGGGGAGAAGCAAAGGAATGGCTTGAGAGAATTGAGCAAATATTTGTGTCGGCACCATCTGCCAAGACTGCTTGGTTGAGGCTGGAGGAGTTTCAACTGGCTAAGAATCTTGCATGTGGTGGAAGACAACAGTTATGGAGTTGAGAGCTCAAGGAGTGCAAGTGGATTGGAGCTTATTCAGGACCCGATTTCTGAACCGGTGCTTTTCAGCGGCTGCTAGGCAGATGAAAGAGGATGAGGTCACCAACTTGAAGCAGGGCAACATGACAGTTTTAGACTATGCCCTAAAATACTCATCACTTTACAGCATGTCCCCCATATTGCTACAAATGGACATGCCATGATGAGGTACTTTCTAAAGGGCTTGAGGCCGGAGCTGTTTGATAGGGTTCTCTCTAATAACCCTAGTTCTTTTGATGATGCACTTACAAGAATGAAGTTAGCGGAAATTGGGGTAAGTGCTTACAATGATGTTGTACCCCCACATGTACCATCTCAGAGGCCGGTGTCTGACAGTCTAAGACCACGAGGGGATCAGTTTAAACCTCTTGGGGCTTCATCATCTTCCCAATTTAGTTGGAAGTGATCTGAGAACCAAAGGTCGGGAGATCGAAGGAGCAATGTACCGACCATTCGGGGACCAACACGAGGGAGTAGGACGGGGAAACGAGATGCTATTATTGTGGAGGACCGCACTTGATGCGTGATTGCTCGGCTACATTGCTCCGTATTGTCTTACCCGTGGAGGACAGACAGACCTCAGAGAGAACATAGGGAGATTTACTGACAAGGCAGTACAACAGAGGAAAACGGTTGTGCCTCGACCATTGGTAGGTCAGACAGCGGGACCAACTCAGGGGCAGGTGTATGTACTGACGAAAGAGCAAGCTGAGGCAGCCCCTGATGAGGTGATTGCGGATAAGTGTTACTTATTTACCTACCCCGCATTTATTTTGAGATACAGGTGCCTTCCATTCCTCTGTGTCTGCTGATTTTGTGGAGAGACATCATATGTGCCCGTCTCCGTTGCCCACGCCTCTTTTGGTATCGACACTCACTGGGAAGAATGTGATTGCTGATCGGGTATTATCTGACTACCTCCTTTATTTTGAGGGCAACGATCTGAAGGTAGATTTGAATGTTTTGGGTATGACGGACTTTGATTGCATTGTGGGTATTGATCTGTTGAACAAATTTCAAGCAGTAGTTGATTGCCGACAGAGGATGGTCCGCTTCCGATCTGATCAAGGGATTCAATGGATATTCTATGGGCGTGGTTCTCGTTCGAAGATTCCGTCGATATCGGCTATCAAAATGTCACGGTTATTGGAACGTGGACATGCGGGTTATTTGATCTGCCATTGATGTTGCGGAGAAGAAGAAAGAGGTGAGGATTGAGGAAATTCTCGTGGTTCCGGAATTCACCGATGTGTTTTCGGAGGAAATTCCAGGTTTTTCGCTCAGTAGGAAAGTTGAGTTTGGGATTGAGCTATTGCCAGGCACGTCCACCATTTCTCATGCCTCTTAAGAGAACTAAAGGTTCAGTTGCAGGAACTTCTTGACAATGGATACATACGCCCCAGTGTGTCGCCTTGGGGTGCACCAGTCTTGTTTGTGAAGAAGAAGGATGGTTCGATGCGGTTGTGTATCGATTACCGGCAGTTGAACAAGGTGACGGTAAAGAACAAGTACCCTCTTCAGCGGATTGATGATATGTTTGATCAGTTGCAGGGCACAACAATCTACTCCAAGATTGACTTGAGATCTGGGTACCATCAGATACGGGTTAGGGAGGAGGATGTTCAGAAGACAACATTTCGGACTCGGTATGGGCACTATGATTTCTTGGTTATGCCGTTCGGAGTGACGAACGCACCAGCTGTCTTTATGAGTTTGATGAACCGAGTGTTCCAGCCATATCTTGATCAGTTTGTCATAGTCTTTATTGATGACATTCTTATCTATTCTAGAAGTGAAGAGGAGCATGTGAGACATCTGCGTACAGTACTTCAGATTCTCCGAGATAATCAGTTGTTTGCCAAACTCAGTAAGTGCGAGTTCTGGTTGGACAGTGTAGTGTTTCTGGGTCATGTCATCTCCAGATATGGGATATTAGTGGATCCTGTAATGCCTCGAGTTGCTTTATACACGTGTCATATGATTATACCGTTAATATGATTAATTTCGGTATGATATGGACTCAGGTTCGGGTTGAATCGAGGATTAATGAACACATACATGAAATGAATATTAGATATATGACAAGCAAAGAAACATGATGCACAAGATGTAGTGCATAGGAATGATTGAATTAAATCAAATGTAGTGACATATCAAGCAACTTGGACTAGTAGGCATTTGAATTGAATTTCATATGCATGTGCCTTTTATTTGAGTTTGCATTTGAGGTTGATAACTATGAGATATCAGATTTGCAACTCACAATACACCTCAACACACCTACAAAATCCCTACACAAGCTCCTCTCTCATTTCTTCCTTAGGTTGAATTTTTGAGCTTGGATTGCACTTGGTAATCAAGCTAGAAAATAAAGTGAAGTGATATAATAACTTCTTGGTAAGGAATTCATGAGTTTAAGCTTGATTTATGTTGTTGTGTATGAAGTATGTGAAGTTGAGTCTCAAGTGTTCATGTTTGAAATCATAACTTGTTTCTTTGCCAAGAATTGGATTCTAGAATGATGGAAACATGTTTATATGTTACTAGAGATTTCAAGAAACATGTGGAAATTGTTAATTTTGAGTTGTAGGAGAAGAATTATGAAGATATGCTTGAAAATCGCCATGATCTAAGTTTTCTAGACATCGGCGATCGATCGGTGCTTGTGTTGCGATCGATCGCCGAGGACAGGCAAAATATAAGGCGATGAAACTATGTGGCGATCAATCGGTGAGTTTGTAGCGATCGATCGCTATGAACAGGGCATTTTGGCGATCGATCGCCAAGTAGTTGCGATCGATCCCGAGGAGACAGAAAGTTTTGGCGATTGATCGACAATTGTAGCGATCGATCGGTGCCTTGGAAATTATGAAAAATGTTATATTTTTGTAGCATTTATTTTTAAAGCCTCTTATAACATGGTATATTGTTCAGTATACCAGGTACGTGTTGACGTACGGAGTATAGATATTGTGTGATGATGTTATGAGATTGATATCATATGAATTGTGTTGTGTTGGTATCATATGATTTGTAGTATCATATGCATGTACATTCATGGTTATCATGTGTTTGAGATGGATGAGGTATATGCTTTAGCATTAGAGGTATACACCTGGTTTGGGTATATGCTCGGGTATGCTACATATACGTTAGCATTAGAGGTATACGCTTGGTTTGGGTATATGCTCGGGTATGCTACATATACTTGGTATGAGAGATATACGCCAGGTTTTGGGTATATACTCTGGCTATTATCACATATGAGTACGGTACTATGATATGTGCTGCTAATATGAAGATGTGATGTGGTTCCACTGACATATTGAGTTGAGATAGACAAATCATATTGGTCTCGTGATAATAGGATGATAGTTGAGATATGTCGACATGGTGCATTTGTTGATGCATGATACAGAGCATTCACATTTGATGATTGTTCTTGTGCTTTATCATTAATATTGTGTTTTGATATTGCACTGAGATAGTTGTTATCTATACTCACGTTGTGTGAATGTTTCTGTATGGACTCATAGACGTGGGAAGACGGGATGTGAGTCAGTTTTCGCTGCGAGCTGAACCACTGCCTAGGAGTTATCTTGGATTAGGTTGTTGCTTGTACATGTGATGTATAGTTGGTTAGGTTTTTATAACCCTTGTAACAACTTAACTAGTCAAAAACTCTTAATCAGTGCATGTTTTTACTTAATTCAGACTCACGTATGTATGCTTAATTGATACATAATGGTTTAAGTAACGAGGAACCCACATTAGTGGTATCAGAGCAGTGGTTCGAGAACGGGATGAACAAGGGTAGAAGAAGTGAGTTAGGGAGTTACCTAATCACTTAAAGGCATGTGATACTTATGATATAGTGTCTGGGAACATGCTTTGTATTTGTATCTATTATTGTTAACCCTTGTTTTGCAGGATGATAGTATGACTTGGTATGAATCCTTATGCGTGGCATAAGTGATGTTGTGGGTGTACCCGTGATTGGTATACCGGGTTTCTGTACTATCATTTGGCAGGGGAAACATGATATGTTTCGCGGGAGCTATTCCAATGATTCCGTGGTAATGGTATGTAGGTCGATACCGAATCGGAGGAGTAAGTTGTACAGTGGTTGGAGCGTGAAAAGCAAAGCTTGGTATCAGCTCCATGTGCAAAGTCAGCCTGCATGAGATTGTGTATCAGACCTAATGATGGACTGGCCGCTGACACATGATGTGTGAATGGAAGTGAAGATACAGGTTATTGATCACTGTATCTAGTTCAAGGGCAATTCTTGATATTGCAATATGTGGTTGCATTGTCAGTTCGACATGTATGGCCTGAATGGGAATGTAATACTTTGCTCTTGATCTGTGGATAGTATGGCTAACGCAGTGTGTTTACATTGGGAGATGATGCAGACATGGGTTACTTGTGGTACTCTGATGGTACATGTAGCGAATGTGAAATTCGTGTACAATAATAGTATTCTTTATTATTGTATTCCACAGCGGTAATTGGTGATTTGTGAGATCACCGTGGTGATGATTATCTTGTCAGGGTATCATCTATGTATGGTTCTCCGGTGTGTATGTGTGTGTTGAACTCTATGTTTGTTGTCATGGAGTTGACAAGGAACAGGAAATTGAGAGAGTTCAATGATAGTGACGCTGAGGCGTATTGATGGAGCGGTACAACCGCAGTAACTGTTAGTTATATTGTTCGACTGTTATCAGCCTATGTCGTTTAAGTCACTCGTGTTTTGGTGACTGGTTAACGGACTGTTTGATCCTTTCTGTGTATTAGCTTCTTGTGTTCGTTCTTGTTATATCATATGGATTTGAGCATGGAAGTCTTTCAGATTGAAAGAAAATGAGTACCGGCGGAGATTGCAGTGATGCAATGATCACCGGCAAAGATTGTTGTGATGCCTGCACATGTGATCTTTGTGATGGCTGTACTGGGACATACATGGTGCTCTGTGGCCATGTATTATATCTGGTTAGTGTATAGTACAGATGGGAATGGATATCATTGTTTTGATGTGAACTCCATCCGAGCTATAAGGTTGTCCGTATGAGACTCTATGTATGTGGTATGTGTGGCAGCCATGGGTGTCTTTGATTGACACGAGATACCTCAAGTGCATACAGTTGTGTATGGGATGTTGTACATGAACATCTAGTTCTGTGTTTGTGAAATGTATTTATGAGGTTGAAATTGGTTGGTCTGCTTTGAACAGAGTGTGGGTATCTGTGTTGTTGCTGAGAGCATTGGATGCTTGTATGGCTTCTGGATATAGAAAAGGACGTCATGATAGACATCCGTAAACTGGTTCTTTAGTTGAACTGTGTATGACATCTTGTCATATTCTGGATTATTGCATGACAGTAGTGATCTGTACACGTGAGACCAACAGAGAGTGGTTGGCAATGTGAGACCAACAGAGATTGGTTGGCAATGTGAGTATCCGGTAAACATTGAGTGTGAACTATTGTATGATAGCATAGCTTGGTGGCTATGATGCATATATGGTTCACAAGTATGATGTTGAATGTCCAAGTTATCCAGATTGATAAGGAAGTTTGAGTTTCCGTCAATTGCTTGTACACTACGACTGTAGTACTGATGCAATCAGAGTTTCCGTTGTGTTGTGATTGTACTATGCGTTTGACATGAAATTCATATATTCTTGAGTCAGGACGGGAGTGTATGACTGATGGGATCGTGATTGTGATATGCCGACCTCGTCATGCGATTGGTTTGCATAGTTGATTGGTTTGCATTTTGTGCTCGATAGATGTTGATCTATTGATGGACAGTCTGCAAATATGTTTCATGAGGAAATAGTATGGTTGGTATACTAAACCATGTAATGGTTAATGAATGGTTGGTATGCTAAACCATGTGATGGTTGATGAATAGCAGATGGTTATGAGAAGGCTGAAGAAGCTCACACGTATGAGATAGTGTGATGGGACTTGATTTGTCCATGAAATGAATTATCTCTTGAGCTTGTTCGTACACATATGTGTATGGCATTGAAGTTTGTGTCATGTTATAGTGGTACGACCAATATGAGACTGATTTGACATATACCAGATGGTGAATGGTATTTTTGCTATATGGTTGTACTTGAGTATTCTGATATGATATCCTTTGATTGTACACGGAAGGTGTACTAGTAACATAATACGGTTACAGTATTGTGAAGGTATCATTGGCAATGCTATATGATATGGCAAATCCTTTGGGTCCGATTGCAGAGTCATAGTGCCAGAATGAACCATGAGTGGTATGGTAATTTGATTGTCATTCATGTCAACAATAGTGTGTGGATTGTGTGATTGCAGTTGAGTTGGAATTTGTTACCTTCCATGTATTGTTGGATTGGCTATTCCTTCATGAACTAGAGGTGATAACGATTTGCTGGGAGCAGTCGTGTTTATCAGGAATGCATTCCAATAAAGAAAGATTCAATGAATATGGCGAGGTAGACAACTGTTGGTTTTGATTATGTACTATATGCGATCATGTGATATATCTGAGTGATATATTCGATCATGTGATATAGTCGGGTGATATCTTCGATTGTATGATCTATCCGGGTGATATGATAATCCGTATGGATAGGTTCTTGAAGTAGAACGGAATGGGTTATCAGGTACCTGTGATGTGTGGTACTTGTTGGCGTAATCCATGTAGCAAGTGAATTGCACATGCGTGGAAAACGTGTCGGTTGGAAAACGTGTTGGTTTCCACTGCTACATGATATTTGTGTTGATCATTACAGGGAGCAGTGAATAGAAAGTAATGAATCGTTGTAAAAGCTTGTCATACTCAAGATGGTAGTCTTGGGGGAACAGTTGATACAAAGAATGACATTTCCGGTACAGGGGTCAGGACAGGGAATATTGAACCACGCAAATGGTGTGGATAGATACTATGAGAACATAGTCATTGGGTGAGATAACCATATAATCATATGGACATATGTATTGTACATGGCTTTGGTGTACAGTATACATTGATGACATATGAGTGTGATGTGGATTGCTTCTTGTGGTTTGGTCAAGTTCGTGTCCAGTGTTTGTTCTGGACTGGTATCATGTCCAGTGTTTAATCTAGACTGAGAAGTCTGGCGTGGGAGATTAGTATGCAAACGATAGATGGATATGTTGTATCTATCACATTGTGTAATTACATACTATAATACAACTTTGTGAAATGTTAGAGCAGAGATGGCTCTGTGCACATTTGGATGTGTAGAATCTGAATGTGACAAGGACCGAGGTACTTGGTTTAGAGTATCTTGCTGATCTTGATATTATGCGTAGGCTTACACAGGAGTACAGACGAATGGAAACATTCTAGACCGTTATACAATACACAACGCGGGTATGTGTGTTGCTGTGTTTCTAAAGTGTGGCATAATGTGTATGGAAAAGGTGTAATACCAGGATTTGAACCATTGACTGTATTACTATATGGTGACTAGTTGTCCAAGGAGGGACGGATGTATTAGACATTAGACGAACATATGCTCCGTTGGGGATCATTTGTATGCATCCAGCAGGAATGGGAGTGGGCAGTGACTTGGTTAAGGGAACCCACCGGTACATTGAGTTGTATGAGATCAAGTCAATTTGATGGATACTGTTGTGTATAACAGGATATGTATATGTGCCAACATCCGGACATGATTTCTTGAGTGTTCACTGATACTAGTGAAATGTTTGTTGTTTATGGTATTACAACGATGCATACATACTATCTATGCCCAGCTGGTGTAGAGTGTTGTGAGCATATGGCTACGTGGACAAAAGCGAATGGTAACAAGCTGTTATGCGAGAACATGAGTATGCAGTAGAAACCAAAGTGCAATGTCTGGTATGTTTTCTTTTGGTTTCTTATACTGCTGGTCTGGTAAGTATCTGCTAGTTGAGCATGTTGAGTATGTAGCAGATTTACTTTTGATTATTTGTTCCGACAAATAAGGTTGCATTTATAATGCATGTTTGTGCAAAGCTTATTTGCCACTATGTTGTTATTCCTTGTAGTGTTGCTAGTAGGGTTGAAAGTTATGGCTTTCTGTATGAGATTCATATGATATATGAGATTCATATTATGAATATGGAATTTCAAGGACGAAATTCAATAAGTAGGGGATAATTGTAATGTCTCGAGTTGCTTTATACACGTGTCATATGATTATACTGTTAATATGATTAATTTCGGTATGATATGGACTCAGGTTCGGGTTGTACCGAGGATTAATGAACACATACATGAAATGAATATTAGATATATGACAAGGAAAGAAACATGATGCACAAGATGTAGTGCATAGGAATGATTGAATTAAATCAAGTGTAGTGACATATCAAGCAACTTGGACTAGTGGGCATTTGAATTGAATTTCATATGCATGTGCCTTTTATTTGAGTTTGCATTTGAGGTTGATAAATATGAGATATCAGATTTGCAACTCACAATACACCTCAACACACCTACAAAATCCCTACACAAGCTCCTCTCTCATTTCTTCCTTAGGTTGAATTTTTGAGTTTGGATTGCAATTGGTAATCAAGCTAGAAAATAAAGTGAAGTGATATAATAACTTCTTGGTAAGGAATTCATGAGTTTAAGCTTGATTTATGTTGTTGTGTATGAAGTATGTGAAGTTGAGTCTCAAGTGTTCATGTTTGAAATCATAACTTGTTTCTTTGCCAAGAATTGGATTCTAGGATGATGGAAACATGTTTATATGTTACTAGAGATTTCAAGAAACATATGGAAATGGTTAATTTCGAGTTGTAGGAGAAGAATTATGAAGACATGCTTGAAAATCGCCATGATCTAAGTTTTCTGGACATCGGCGATCGATCGGTGCTTGTGTTGCGATCGATCGCCGAGGACCGACAAAATATAAGGCGATGAAACTATGTGGCGATCGATCGGTGAGTTTGTAGCGATCGATCGCTATGAACATGGCATTTTGGCGATCGATCGCCAAGTAGTTGCGATCGATCGCGAGGAGACATAAAGTTTTGGCGATCGATCGGCAATTGTAGCAATCGATCGGTGCCTTGGAAATTATGAAAAATGTTATATTTTTGTAGCATTTATTTTTGAAGCCTCTTATAACATGGTATATTGTTCATGTGCTTGTAGCATCATCACAGGGGACGGGGCAAAGAGGCAATTAGCCATCCACGCCTGGTTTATCGCTTTTATTGTCGTATACCAGGTACGTGTTGACGTACGGAGTATATATATTGTGTGATGATGTTATGAGATTGATATCATATGAATTGTGTTGTGTTGGTATCATATGATTTGTAGTATCATATGCATGTACATTCATGGATATCATGTGTTTGAGATGGATGAGGTATATGCTTTAGCATTAGAGGTATACGCCTGGTTTGGGTATATGCTCGGGTATGCTACATATACGTTAGCATTAGAGGTATACGCCTGGTTGGGTATATGCTCGGGTATGCTACATATACTTGGCATGAGAGATATACGCCGGTTTTTGGGTATATACTCTGGCTATTATCACATATGAGTACGGTACTATGATATGTGCTGCTAATATGAAGATGTGATGTGGTTCCACTGACATATTGAGCTGAGATAGACAAATCATATTGGTCTCGTGATAATAGGATGATAGTTGAGATATGTCGACATGGTGCATTTGTTGATGCATGATACAGAGCATTCACATTTGATGATTGTTATTGTGCTTTATCATTAATATTGTGTTTTGATATTGCACTGAGATCGTTGTTATCTATACTCACGTTGTGTGAATGTTTCTGTAGGGACTCATAGACGTGGGAAGACGGGATGTGAGTCATTTTCCGCTGCGAGCTGAACCACTGCCTAGGAGTTATCTTGGATTAGGTTGTTGCTTGTACATGATGTATAGTTGGTTAGGTTTTTATAACCCTTGTAACAACTTAACTAGTAAGAAACTCTTAATCAGTGCATGTTTTTACTTAATTCAGACTCACGTATGTATGCTTAATTGATACATAATGGATTAGGTAACGAGGACCCCACAGATCCCGAGAAGGTAGTAGTGATGGAATGGTCTGCACCTACCTCTGTACCCGAGATTCCGAGTTTTCTTGGTTTGGCCGGATATTATCGATGTTTTGTCGAGGGATTCTCGACGATTGCTAAGTCATTGACGCAATTGACTCAGAATGAGTGCCATTTTATTGGTCTGAGGCTTGTGAGCAGAGTTTTCAGGAGCTGAAACATCGGTTGACGACTGCGCCTGTGTTGGTGATTCCTACAGAGAACGAGAGGTTTATTCTTTATACAGATGTGTCACTACAAGGTTTGGGTTGCGTGTTGATGCAAGATAACCATGTGGTGGGTTATGCTTCGAGACAACTGAAACCGCATGAGACCAGATATCCAGTTCACGACTTGGAACTGGCGGCTATTGTGTTTGCCTTGAAGATTTGACTGCACTACTTGTATGGTACTTCTTTTACCATCTACACGGACCACAAGAGCTTAAAATTTTTATTTACTCAGGCGGAACTGAACATGAGACAGAGAAGATGGATAAGGACTATGATTGTAAGATAGAGTACCATCCGGGCAAGGCTAACTTGACGGCTGATGCCTTGAGTCAAAAGGTGAAGTACACTGCGGAAGACATCATCCATTTGTCGTCTTTGTTGACTTCCTATTGTCAGTTGGGTTATGACTTTGATGTGTCTACATCACTGGTGCGTGTGTTCACATTGCTAGCAGAGCCGAATATTTTTGAGAATATCAGGAGAGCTCGGAAGGCAGACGGTGAGATACGGAGATAGATATCATTGCTCCTTCAAGGACAACCATCGAGATATAGGATTGCATAGGACGGTACATTGAGGCTTGGTAACCGTTGGGTGGTTCCAAGTGCGCCGGAGTTACGCCAAGGAATTTTATGGCGAGCTCACAGTAGTAGATTTAGTATCCACCCAGGCGGAAGGAAAATGTACAAGGATCTATGTGATCAGTTCTGGTGGAAACAAATGAAACGAGATGTTATAGCATTCGTTAGGGGGTGTTTGATTTGTCAGCAGGTGAAGGCAGAGAGGCAGAGGGCAGGTAAATGGAATAGCTTGGAAGTACCTAAATGGAAGTGGGAACACAAATCCATGGACTTTGTGACTCATTTGTCGAGGACGGCTTCAGGATTTGATGCTATATGGGTGATTGTGGACAGGCAGACAAAGGTGGCTCACTTTATCCCATACACTATGACCTTCACGTATTTGAGGATGGCTCAGCTGTATATTCG
Organism: Haberlea rhodopensis; assembly: GCA_907163345.1. NCBI lineage: Eukaryota > Viridiplantae > Streptophyta > Magnoliopsida > Lamiales > Gesneriaceae > Haberlea > Haberlea rhodopensis. The sequence continues at coordinate 10,571,194 of CAJQUN010000015.1, forward strand.
TGATGTGGTGAGATTGCACGGGATCCGATTTCTATTGTGTCTGACCGAGATCCGCGTTTTACATCTCACTTTGGGAAGGTCTTCAGTCAGCTTTGGGGAACTGAGGTGAGGTTGAGCACGTCATACCATCCCCAAACAGATGGCCAGACCGAATGTACTATACAGACGCTCGAAGATATGTTGCGGACTTGTGTGCTAGAGTTTGACTCTACGTGGGAGGATTCAGTGGCTTTGGTGGAATTCTCGTACAACAACAGCTACCAGGCGAGTATTCAGATGGCCCCGTTTGAGGCCCTATATGGTCGATGTTGTAGATCACCATTGTACTGGGATGATTTGGATCGTAAATCGGTCGAAGGACCGGAGTTGATTCAGGAGATGGAAGAGAAAGTAAAGGTGATCCAGCAGAAAATGAAAGCAGCTCGGGATAGGTAGGCAGCCTATGCTAATCAACAGCGACGATCGTTGGAGTTTCAGTCGGGAGATAATGTCTTTTTGAAGATCTCACATTTCATAGGTGTAGTACAGTTTGGGATGCGCAGGAAATTATCTCCTAGGTACATTGGACTGTTTGAGATCTCTCAGTGCATTGGTACCTTGGCTTACCATCTGGCTTTGCCACCGTCATTGTCTGAGATCCATGACGTGTTTCATGTATCTATGTTGAGGAAGTATGAGCTGCATCCGTCTCATGTGTTGCAGCCTTCAGAATTTCAGTTGGATTCTGATGTGTCCTATATTGAACGGCTGGTAAGAATTCTGGATTGAGCGGATCCCAAACTTTGGAACAAGGTTATACCGATGGTCAAGGTTCAGTGGGATCGCAGAGGTGTCGAGGAGGCCACGTGGGAGACGGAGTGACATATGGTGCAGCACTATCCGGAACTGTTTTCTGGTATGTGAATTTATATTCTGTTTGGCGTTGGTAAGTGCTGCAAATTTGAGGTTGAAATTTTCTAAGTAGGGGAGTATTGTGATATCCCTGAAATTAATCATGTGTTTTATGGTTTTAATACTGATTTTGAGGTGATTATGGTGTTAATTATTATTTGGCTGGGGAAATGTATAGTTATGCGGTGGGCATGAACGGATTATACATTTCAGGGTGCATGTGATGCATTGTGGGAATGGTGTAAATTTGGCATGGTGTAATTGGGCTTTATTCTAGTGATATAGAAAAAGCATGTTTAATAGTTGTTATGGTGCATTTTATTGGTTATGTGCTTTAAAATATCAAGTGGGGATATTTTACTACAACATGGTAAATGACTTGGACACCATGTACTTAATCACCCATACACTCCCCTTCTATTCACTTTAATCCCCTACCACTCATTACCACTCCTTCCCCTTTTCCCCTCTCAAAAATCGCCCATCACCTAACCAAGTAGGAGGAGGAAGCTTGAAAGTTTGCTTGGCTTGATTCTTTGTTAGGATTTGAAGCTCAAGTGGTATGTAATCTTCTTGTTTAATGTTTGAGCATGTATTGATGAGTTTTTGGATTTCTGTTTTCGGGGAAGAAAATGACTTTGTTATGATTGTGATGGTTATATGGATTTACGAGTTTGTATGGTTATTTGTGTATATTATGTTGGTTATTGGTGTATATGATGGGTTGGGTTGATGTGTTATGGTTTAAAATGGATTAGTGTGGTTTTAAGGTGTAAAAATGGTGGATTTTCAGATTTGCAGGGCTCGGAGATCGATCGGGCGTTGCAGGGAACAAATTTGGGAGCTGAGCGTCTCCTCGATCGATCGAGCTGAACTCCTGATCGATCGAGGCAACTTCTCGATCGATCGGTAGAGCCCTCTCGATCGACCGAGAAGGGCAGAGTTTTGGTGCCAATTTTTGGGTGCATCGCGATCGATCGAGAGGTTTGGCCGATCGATCGCTGAGCATATAAAATGGAATTGTTGGATTGTTGGTATTTTGTTGGGATTTAGTGATAGACTATTATATGTCTTCTAATATTGAGTTGTACAATTGTCTAGAGCCTTCCCAGGTGGCAGCACAACGCAGGGGATAAAGTCCTGCAACATCTCATATTTTTGGAAGAAAGGTACGTAGAGAGACGTACGGGCATCAAACGGTAACATGTATTTTTACATACATATTGGATTATGCATTGTGGTTGCATATATATATTGGATGCTTGGTGTATATCATGGTGAGTCGTTGTTATATTCCAGTGATGATTTTAATGCTTTGCCGCTGTCATTTCGAAGCGATGATAGAATACTTGCCGCTGTCATATCGTAGCGATGATAGAATATTTGCCGCTAATATATCGAAGCGATGGTAAATGCCGCTGTCACATTGAAGCGAGGGATATTAATGCCGATGATATGTCGAAGTGATGGGTATTAATGCCGATGTCATGTCGAAGCGAGGTGCAATAAAATACACTGTTATAACAAAACTGAGATTGGTTATTGGTATTGGTGGATCGGATATATGTCATGACCTTTATGGAACTGCATTATAATCTATTGATTATGAATATGAGTTATGGAACAGGGAGAACCAAAGGGAGCATGTTAAATGCATGTGAATACAGGAAGAATTTTGTATTAATGGTTTTATGCATTTTTACATTATAATCATGTTGTTGTGAATATGGTTATTATATGCTCATGGTTTGGGGTTGTTCCTGTAGGAGCTTTTGGCATGGAGGGATAAGACCAGGGTTGATGCAGTGAGCTGTGTCGGAGTGCTACTGATATAGAAGGACATGAATCTTTTGTATAGTTTCTACACATGGTAGAGTAAATATATAGCCTTTACATTCATTTTGTGGGAATGTAATTAATTTCTTTTTGGAAATTTTATTTTGGCATTGTAATCCTTAAGCTCAATGCGTCAACATGAACCCTTTAACTCTAATGAATGTATGTTTAGCTCTCTTTATGTCATTAAATCTACATTTAGGGTAGCGAGACCTTACAATATACTTATGTGCATAGTTTGATATGATGTCATGAACGAAATGTGTTATTGCTAATCATCGTGGTTGCAGGATCGTATGGAATACGATGAAAGTGATGTTGAGAAATAACCAGTGATACAATGAACATACGCACCGAGGGTGGTATTATTGAAGGGTGCTATCAACTGTAATGTATTTAAATAGCATATCATAGATTTAACTGTTTTGACATTAATGATGTTGACTCTGGATGAGCGACGACTGATATGTTATGTTGATAGGTACTCGTAATTTGATGTGGTGATTGGTGAAAGAATAAATGATATTGATTGAAATGATATGCACCCTGTATATGAAACAAGTGCTAAGAAATCTAATTTTATAGGGAAATCAGAAAATGAGAAACGTGATGTGTTGTCTGAGGACAGGAAGTTGTGGACATTGATGTGTGGTCAATATGTGACGACAGATGATGTGATGATCGGGTATTGTGAATATGAAAATGCAGGTGTATGTGAATGTACACATGCATTGATATTGACTTGTCGTTGTGATATGTGAATAATTGATATTGTCATTATGCGTACAAGTTATTGTGATTATTGTGATGCTATGGTTATATCGAATAGCGATGGATTAAAATATTTGCCGTTATATTATCGAGCGTTGAATCAAGATATTTGTCGATGTCATATCGTAGTGTGGGATCCTGATATGTCGAAGCGAGGGATATCATTGAGCATTCAATAACTCGAAGCGAGGGATATTATTGAGCCGCTGATATAATGTAGTAGGGATTGTAGAGATTATGAGATGTTATGTATTTTGGAGATCATTGTGATGATATATATATATATATATATATATATATATATATATATATATATATATATATATATATATATATATATATATATATTGAGCGGCGATGGATCAGAATATTTGTCGTTGTCTTATCGAGCGATGGATCAGGATATTTGCCGCTGTCCTATCGTAGCACGGGTCGCTGATATGTCAAAGCAAGGGATATCTATGGAGCCGTCGATAATTCGAAGCGAGGGAAATTATTGAGCCGCTGATATGCAGGATATTTGTCGCTGTCTTCTCAAACGATGAATCAGGATATTTGTCGATGTCATATCGTAGCGCGAGACGATGATATGTTGACACATGTGATATCATTGAGCCGCCGATAACTAGTAGTGATGGATTATGCCGTTGTATACGTAGCGATGTTATACCGATGTATACGTAGCAATGATGTTATGTCGTTGTACATAGCGATGAATTGTGTCGTCGTATATGTAGCGAGAGAATATACTGCTATATACGTAGTTTTGATGTTATGTCGTTGTATGTTAGCGATGGATTGTGCCGTTGTATACGTAGCAAGGGATTATACCGCTATTTACGTAGCGATGATGTTATGCCGTTGTATACATAGCGATGGATTGTGCCGCTGTAAACGTAGCGATGGATTGTGTACCGCCATTGGCGATGAGTATTGATTGTGTACTATCATTGGGCGAGGAGTATTGTGTACCACGGTTGGGCGATGGAAACTATTATATTGTTGTTGTGTTAGCAATGTATATGGATGACGTGTTGATTTCATATAGCAGTAAACATTGTGTTAATTGTACCGTCACGGATTGACGAGGATATTATGAATGTCACGTGTTGACATGTGCCGTCACGGGTTGACTAGGATATTATGAATGTCACGGGTTGATATGTATTGTCATAGGTTGACGAGGTATTTTATGATGATACGGTATGACGACGGCGATGAGTGACGTCTATCGCTGTTGCGATGAATAATACATATATAGATGTATGTGTTGAGTTATGATTTGAGTGTCACTGATTGGTGTAAGATGGTGTAGGTGTGTCAGTTGACACGAGACCATATGCCGAGCAGGTTCGCTCGATGAATAAATGGTTATGTCATGCATATAAATGTACGGCATAGTGTATTGAGGTAATTGTGTTATGAGTAGTGTTACCTTTGGGTATACTCGTTGAGTTGGCTATGGCCACGCGACTTGTAGTATATGTAGTTGTTGGGAACCTGCATACGTATATCGATGTTGTGTCTAATGGATATAATAGCATGATACATGTCTGAATGTATAGATAAATCCTAATGAGTTAGGATCGATATGTAGTTGGTTGGGGACATTGGATGTCCGTTGTGTATTGATATTAGAGCAATGTTAGATAATGATCGACTATCTCTAATTGTTTGTACTACGATGAGTAATTCATGATGTGATTCGTGAATTGTGAGAGTAGTAGTAGTACGGAATAATACGGTATTGTATACCGGGGTTGAACGTATGACACGTCGGTGTTTTTGTATAAACCTTAGGAGGTTGCGATTTGCTAGCCAGGTATGATGAATTATCGTTGCGATAATACAGTGAGCTTGTTGTAGCCACTATATTGCTTGTCGGCATCGAGTAAGGTGAATCATATGATGATACGATGGGAGGTTATAGTGAACTTGGTGTAGTCAATATAACGCTTTTGAGTGAGGTAAGAGATACCTCAAGGGAGCGTTCATAAGTATAAATGCGTTGAGGAAATTGTGTTATGACAGCTCAGTTTTGGGAATACCAACGTGAGTGTCAACAAGTTATTGGTATCTCTATGTGAGTATTCTTGCATTGAGGATGCGATGGTGAACCGTAACCGGAGTTGTGGGATATAGTTAATGTGGTAACACTACTATATCGACTGTATCTCTTGGGGGAGATAGTGTTGTATGTTGATTTTTGATATGGAGCAATGCTGTCATGGAGACATGTATCGATTGTGGGTTATTTGTGAATCAATCGTGGTAAGCATTACTGGTGATGGACCTAGTATTTGCTTTGAGTTAAATTGTGAGACGTCTCTAGAGAAATGCTTGAGAGTGTTTGCGTACTATTATGTTAGTACGGAGATCGTTGGAGTTTGTATATGTCGTGTATACGGACTTGAGAATAAATGTATCTAGATTGTTTGAACGATGGTTCGAGTTTGGAGAGTCGTGGATCCATGATACTTTCCTTGTAAGGAAAGAGGTATTGATATACTTGCTTGGAATCTTTTGAAAGATTCGATGAGTCAGTGCTCGTGGTATTGATATTGAATTCACACCATTAGTCGTCAGTTCGTCAATCATTATTCTCTACGGTGTGAGAATAACTGAGTGATTGACAGCCGTGCCTGAGGCTTGTGAGTATTATTGGAGATACCCAAGTCAAGTTTGAGTATGCATGTGGTGTATTTGGCGTTCAGGCATATATATCGGTATGTATATATGTATGCCAGCATTTTTATGCTTGTTGAATAGATAGTTAGTGTGCTTGGATTGGTGAATCTCTTGTAAGAGATTGTAGTATATTTGAGATTGGTGATCTCGATGGGACGACTTATTCTGAGGAATAAATTGTGGGGTTTTGGTTGACATCTGTGAAGATGTGTTTTTGTGTTGATCGGTGGCCGTGGGTTGCCCGATTCGAGCTGCAAATGGTGCAACTATTCCTTTGATCAGTAAGATTCCATTATTTGTGATGGAATTGGAGAACGAAAACCGAGCCTAGTGTGACTATACTGTTGTATACGGGTGGTTTCCTTCGTAGCAATGTGTATTTTGCATCCTAGATCAAGTTGTAGAGATGTCATAAAGGTGATATTTACGTTGGAATCAGGAATGGTTCGAGTAAATAACAGTTAAGGTTAATCGACTTCTTTTGGTTAGTTAACATCGATGTATGTTAACATCCTTTTGAAGATTGTGATGGTTTGGGAGGATATCTCCATTCCAGAGTTGGGTGCGAGGTCAATGTCCTCGTAGTTGGGGTTTCGTTCATGACGAAATCATGAATCGATGCAATGTATCTGAGTTCAATTGCGTGGTTTGTGTGGTACGTTGGGTACTTGTGTACAAATTTTGATGATGAAATTTGATTAATGGGGGATAAATGTGATATCCGGATATTAATAATAGTAATCTCATATTTTAATCGAATCATTAATTGATTTTAATTGTGGTAATTATGATATAATTGACGACTTGAGTTTTTAGGAGTTCTAGATTTATTCTCATTGTCGTGTTGAACCTTGGAATTGTGTTGGTAGTGGGATTTGGAGTTTTCTGGAATTTTGGATTGAGGTTTGAGATGTAATTGAACGAGTGTGAGATTGTATTGAACACTATTGTTATTAAAGAGTTTTGGTGCTAGTATTGTGTGGGGTCTTCCCACCTTAACAGTGTTATAGTGACATAAGAAGGACTAATCATGCATTAGATACATCTTAAGGTTCCGGTTGTTACATGAGCTAACAGGATTACAGGCCAAAATACAAAACTTCAAAAATAACTCATTACATTCCCAAAAGAATGACAAAATTTAGATTTACACTACTCCTAGAGTAGATACTAGTCATGACTTGAATCCTATACATTCCTGTGTTCTTCGTAGCTCACTGCCTCAACCCGACCCTTAGTCCTTTAGTCCAAAAGTGTACCTACAAGGACAACACATCATGAGCATATACAATCTTACTTAACATCATAAAAACATCATAGTAAATGCATGAAATCTTGGTTAAGTAAATATGCTGGTTATTCATTAACTTCTTTTTGTTGTCCCTGATTCATATTCATGCATATGGGCATCTTACCCTGTGGCATCTTACCACATCATAAACATCGTATGGCCTCTTACCATATGGGCATCTTACCCTGTGGCATCTTACCACATAATAACATCGTATGGCCTCTTACCATATGGGCATCTTACCCCGTGGCATCTTACCACATAATAACATCGTATGACCTCTTACCATATGGGCATCTTACCCCGTGGCATCTTACCACATCATAAACATCGTATAAACATCATCATTTCATCGTAAATATTCATGCGATAAATGCAAAGTCATAGTGTAGAGATGTGTTTTACCGTCCGATGCTCGTACGTCTCTTACGTACCTTTTCAAAAGGAGGAGGAGTCAACAGACTTTATCTCCTTATGCTGGTACCTGGGATGGTTCTACAAGACCACATAATACCATATTAGATGCCTCAATATCATCTCATACCATAAACTTAACAAAATAAATCATCAATTTATTTTTCAACATTCTGCCTCTCTCGATCGATCGGCCCCAAGGTCTCGATCGATCGAGAAAACATGCTTAAACAGTGCTCAACACTCTGCCTCGATCGATCGATCGAAATATTTTACCGATCGATCGAGGAGCTTCACCGATCGATCCGAAAATCCTTCGATCAATCGACGCCTGAATTTCAAACCATGCTTAAAAGCTTCTGCCTCGCTCGATCGATCGGTACAAGAATCTCGATCGATCGAGCACTCTGAAAATCGGGATTTTTCCAGATTTTCGAGGACCTCATTTCATCTCATCAAATCTACTTCATAACACATCATACTTGCTCAAACAAACATGCTAGGAACTTCATAAAACTTCCATGTAGGTACTTAATCAAAGGTTTAACAAAACCTAAGCTAACATGCATCATAACATCATCAAAATCTTCAACCTCATCCAACTTATACAGAAAACAGAGCATGCTCATCTTTGCCCAGATTTTCGAGCACATAGTTTCATAACCAGAAATTTATCACATAAAACATGTAACATGCTCGAACTAACATGCTAGTAGCTACATAATATTACCATGCAAGCACCCATACCAAGGTTTCACCCAAACCTATACTAGCATGCATGGAATCATCACCACCAAAACCAAACCCAAACAAAACTCTGAAAAACAGAGTATTAAAACTTTACCCCTCTTCTTGGTAAGCTTTTGCACACAAAATCACAAGCCTTTCCTTCTCCTATCTGCAGCTCACTCCATCAATTTTGGGAGAGAAAGAGAGGGAGAAAGAGGTGGAGGAGGGTTGATTGCAAGCAATGAGTGATAGCATGGGTTGGGCAAGTGGGGGGTATGGGTTGAACAAGTGGGGGAGGGGTGAGGTGACCGAGTGGGTGGGGGGGTGGTGTGGGTAGGGTGGTCATGTGGTGTTTAATTGTGTCCCGGTATTTAGTACGATGTATTAAAATATCCTCACTCGATATTTTATAACTTCATTTAATTAATACATCCTTTAAAACACCCAACATGCCCCCTAAATCATAACATCATATTATCATTATAATCCCCCAATTGAAATACACCACAACCCTTAAACATATCATAAATCATCATCATAGCACATAATCATATAACATTTCGGGGTATTACATTACTCCCCTACTTATAAGATTTCGTCCTCGAAATCCACATGCATCACCATATCGAAACTAAACATAAAAACATACCAGAGAATAGTTCCGGATAGTGCTGCACCATATGCCGTTCCGTCTCCCACGTAGCCTCCTCGACACCCCGACGATCCCACTGAACCTTGACCATCGGTATAACTTTGCTCCGTAGTCTGCGATCCTCTTGATCCAGAATCTTGATTGGTCGTTCCACGTAGGACACATCTGAGTCTAACTGAACTTCAGTAGGCTGTAAGACATGAGATGGGTCTGGCTCATACTCCGTAACATAGAGACATGGAAAACATCGTGTATGCCAGATAAAGATGGCGGTAGAGCCAAACGGTAGGCCAAAGTACCGATACGCTGCAAAACTTCATATGGCCCAACATACCTCGGAGATAACTTTCCCCGCATACCAAACCGAACCACACCCCTGAAGGGCGAGATCTTTAAGAAGACCCTGTCTCCTAACTAGAATTCCAGCTGTCGTCGCCACTTATTGGCATAGGCTGCTTGCCTATCCTGGGCCGCCTTCATCTTTTGGCGTATCATCTTAATCTTTTCTTCCATGTCCTTGATCATATCCGGTCCTCCGAACGCTTTGCTAGTCAAGTCCTCCCAATACAGCGGTGACCTACATTGTCGTCCATATTGAGCTTCAAAAGGAGCCATTTGAATGCTCGCCTGATAACTGTTATTATAGGAGAACTCCACCAGTGCCAGTGAATCCTGCCATGGAGTATCAAACTCCAAAATACATGCCCTCAACATGTCCTCGAGCGTCTGAATGGTACGCTCTGTCTGACCGTCTGTCTGAGGGTGATAGGCCGTACTCAGTCTCACCTCTGTACCCAAAGCTGTCTGGAGACCCTCCCAAAAATGTGAAGTGAACCTCGGGTCTCTGTCAGACACTATCGAGACTGGAATACCATGCAACCTTACCACATCCCGTATATACATCTGGGCCATCTTCAAGTATGTGAATGACATATTGTAAGGGATGAAATGAGCCGTCTTTGTCAGTCTATCTACGATCACCCAGATCACATCAAATCCTGAGGCCGTCCTTGGCAAGTGGGTCACAAAGTCCATAGAGATATGCTCCCACTTCCATTCGGGTACTTCTAAGCTCTTCAGCTCGCCACCAGGCCTCTGCCTCTCTGCCTTTACCTGCTGGCAGATCAAACATCTTTTAACAAAAGTGATCACATCGCGCTTCATGCGTCTCCACCAGAATTGACCGCATAGGTCTTTGTACATCTTCCTTCCTCCTGGGTGGATACTGAACCGACTACTGTGAGCTCGCTCCAATATTCCTCTACGCAACTCTGGTGTATCTGGGACTACCCATCGGTTGCCCAGTCTCAAGGAATCATCCTTAGCCACTCTGAACTTGGATGGCTGACTTTTAAGTACCAATGACGTCCATCTCTGAACCTCATCATCCGACCTCTGGGCCTTCCTGATTGCCTCAAATATATCTGGCTCCGCCAATAAGGTCGACACTCGCACAGGCGACGTGTCTACATCAAAATCATAGCCCAGATGGCAATAAGAAGTCATCATAGCTGATAGACTCATAGCATCCTCAGCAGTACTCTTCACCTTCCGACTTAAGGCGTCTGCTATCAAGTTTGCTTTACCCGGATGGTACTCAATCTCACAATCATAATCCTTAAGCAAATCCATCCACCTTCTTTGCCGCATATTCAACTCTGCCTGAGTGAATAAGAACTTCAGGCTCTTATGGTCCGTAAAGATGGTAAATGAAGTACCATAAAGATAATGCAGCCAAATCTTCAAGGCGAAGTTAATAGCCGCCAGCTCCAAGTCATGAACTGGGTATCTGGTCTCATGAGGCTTCAACTACCTCGAAGCATGTAATGCCTCGATATGTTGTATACACGTGTGATATGATTATGGTGTAATTATATCAATTGGCAGTATGATATTGGGGGTTCCAATGGAACCAAGAATGAAATAATACATGTATGCAATGATATATGGCAAGGGCAAGGAATGAAACATGGTGTATAATGATTTAATAACATATCAAGTCATGAACTAGTGGACATTTGATTATGCATGTGAATTTACTTGCAATTGGAATTGCATTTGAATTTAGAGTTCATTTCAATTACATGTTACTTAACATGTAATTACCCCTAAATGACATGATAGCAAGTGAATTAGGGAGCTAAGGATCTATATCAAGTGGATTAGAGAGGTGGAATCACATACAACACCACTTTCACCTCAAAATCTCTACAAAGCTCCTCTCCAAACCCTTAGAGATTTTCTTAGTTGAAGCTTGGTTTTTCACTTGTGATTTGAGCTAGGAAGTTAGGTGAAGTGATTTCTTCACATCTTGGTAAGAATTCATAGCTTTACATTGAAATTATGTCATTGGTGTTGCATATGTGAAGTGAACTTTCAAGTGTTCATGTGAAGAATCCTATCATGTTTCTATGCTTTGAATTGGAATCTATGATGTTAGAAACATGTTAATATGTTCCTAGGGATTGCAAGAAACATGTTGAAATGGTTCAATATGAGGTATAGGAGAAGAACCATGGAGATAAGCTTGAAAATCGCCATGTTCTAAACTTTCTGGACATCGGCGATCGATCGCGAGCTTTGTGGCGATCGATCGCCGAGGCAGAGTAAATTTTAAGGCGGTTTATACATGTAGCGATCGATCGGTGAAAATGTGGCGATCGATCGCAAGCAAACAGAGCACTTTGGCGATCGATCGCGAGAGATGGCGATCGATCGCGAGGGGGCAGAACAGGATGACGATCGATCGGTGAGAAATAGCGATCGATCGCCAGTGCCAAAATGTTGAAAAATGTTATATTTTTGTAGAATTTGATTTTAATGCCTATGATAACATGATATATTGTTGGCATTGTTGTAGCATCATCTCAGGGGACAGGACAACGAGGCACTTAGCCAGTGACGCCTAATTTATCTCGTTTGTGTCGCAGTATAGGTACGTGTTGACGTACGGAGTATAGATATTGTGTGATGATGTTATGAGATTGATATCATATGAATTGTGTTATGTTGTTATCATATGATTGGTAGTATCATATGCCTGTACATTCATGGATATCATATGTATTTGAGATATATGCCTGGTTTGGATATATGCTCGGTTATGTGACATAAAGATATATGCCTGGTTTGGATATATGCTCGGTTATGTGACAGAGAGATATACGCCTGGTTTGGGTATATGCTCGGTTATGCTATATAGCGATATACGCCGGTTTTTGGGTATATGCTATGGCTATTATCATTTGAGGACGGTACTATGATATGTGCTGGTAATATGAAGATGTGAGGTGGTTCCACTGACATATTGAGCTGAATAGGCATATCATTTTAGTCTCGTGATAATAGGGTACTGGTTGAGACATGTCATGACATGGTGCATTTGTGGATGCACGATACAGAACATTCACATGAGATGATTTATTGTGCTTTATCATTATTATTGATATTGTGTTTTGATATTGCACTGAGATAGTTGTTTATCTATACTCACGTTTTGTGAATGTTTCTGTAGGATTGCATAGACGTGGGAATCGTGAGTCTTATTCCGCTGCGAGGTGAACCACTGCATAGGAGTTGTACTGGCTTAGGTTGTTAATTTTACATGTAATGTATATGTAGAAAACAAATTTAGTTGGTTTTTGTACTCAGGATTTGGTACTGTAACAACTTAACTAGTAAAATACTCTAAATCAGTGTATGTTCTTACTTAATTCAGACTCACATATGTATGTTAACTGGATACATAATGAATTAAGTAACGAGGACCCCACAAAGCATAAGCCACCACGTGCTTATCTTGCATCAACACACAGCCCAAACCTTGCAGTGATGCATCCGTATACAAGGCAAATCTCTTATTCTCAGACGGAATCACCAACACAGGCACTGTAGTCAAGCGACGCTTTAGTTCTTGGAAACTTTCCTCACATGCCTCAGACCAATAGAAGGAAACTCCTTTCTGAGTCAGCTGTGTTAGGGGTTTGGCGATGACCGCTTTATTTTTAAACAAAAGATTTATTTCAAAGATTAGTGTGAAGCGATTCTACCGCAAGTGCATTGTGTCAAGTTTTAGTATAGTGAAAATTAAGTACGGGTTGTCGAATCCACAGGGACTAACGTATAAGTACCAAATGAGATTAATAAAATTATATTTAGCCTACGATTAACAAATGTGATTATCTAAAGCAAACTTAAACTAAGAATAAAGATTAAACTAGAAACAATGAATAGAATGGTTCCGGAAATGCAAAGGTAAGTTACTCGAGAAAATTACCGAGCTCGTCGTTCAATTATGTTATCTCTAATGATTCAATGGAATTCTCAAATTATCAACCAATTGATTTTAAAGGTGAACGGTTTTCGCTATTATTCGATACACTCTCTCGAGCTGTAAAGAAACTAACAATAAATTAGAATAAGTCACTCTCGTGCACCTATTTACTAATTCAAAGTTGCATAAATTATCAAACCGTATAACTCTAAATCTCTCGATTCCAAGTTCTCACGTATGCGATATCATCTCTCGATCTCAATCGTAACATACATCATAAATTAATGGAGCGTGTTACAACGTTATCTCTCGATCTCGGCTGTAACCCTCAAATTCAATCAAAGCTAGCTAGACTTTGATCTACACAAGCAATTAATTTATGAACAATAACAATCAATGCGCTCAAATACCAATGAATCAATAATCAACCACAACGAAACTAAAACTCAATAATATAAACTAAATTTAATTCAAATCAAATACATAAGAGTTTTATTGTCTCTCGACCTCAAAAACATCAAATGGAATTGAAAATCAAATAAATTAAAGTTTACAAATACGATAAACGGTGGATGAATCCGTGCGTTGCACCGTGATTTCTTCTCTTGTTCCTTCCTTGCACTCCGGAATGGATTGGCTTGACTTTGGATGAAGAACGGATATTGGATCTCCTTTTCCGGCGTTAGGCGGCGGCTAGGGCGGCTCTTTTTTGACCTAATTCACGTCTGCTATCCTCTCCTCTAAAATGGAATGATTTATTTCTTTTAAACCCCCCCCCCCCCCAGATCACGATAAACATGGAAAATAGAATCTGCAGATTTTGCGTATCGATCGATCGGAAGGTTTTCTCGATCGATCGGTGCACTGTTCATGTCAGCCTTTGAAACTTACTGCCTCGCTCGATCGATCGAGAATTTCTACCGATCGATCGAGACTTTGAAAAAAATCAGCCTTGAAGTTACTGCCTCGCTCGATCGATCGAGAATTTGTACCGATCGATCGAGACTTGAAATTCTTTGATGCTCAACTTTCTGCCTGGCTCGATCGATCGAGAGTAAATCTCGATCGATCGAGATTCCGAAAATCTCATTTCCTCAATTTTAGTTCTTTCTCGCCTCGATTTCGCCCGTTATCTTCATATTAGCTCATTTCTTCCACTTCCGATCTATTTTCCTGAAACAAACGAATAAACACCAAAAAGCATAATATCATCCAGGAAAAAATACGGAAAGTAGGAAGAAATTACAGTTAAAAACACTCAAAATCTAAGCCTATCAACTCCCCCAAACTTAGACTTGATCGTCCTCGAGCAAGCAATAAGCTCAAAAAGAAAAGTTAAACTCAATACTAAGCATGAATCATCTTTACAACATACGTAAAAACTCAGAAATCCTACTTACACATCAATAGAAGTCATTCAACACTTAACAAGAAGCAATTTCTCCTAAGTTAAACAATACATCGCAACATTGGAACGTGCGTGTGTGCTATTGTCAAACATGAGTAATGTACATATCTTTAAGATCAAAATGTGCCATATCAACTCCTAGTCAAGATTACTTTGAACTACTCTACAAATTTACTATCCAGCACTTCTCCACTAATGTAATTATTCCCTAGACTTGGATCAACAGGACTTTAAAAGCTTATAACGTTAGGCCTTTTGGTGTCGGCTCCAAAGAAAAGGTAGGATAGAATCAAAGAAGAGAGTATAACAGAATCAGTTCAAAATCTTCTCACATAATCATTGAGCTTCTCTTCACATTTTCTAGCCTTGGCCACTTTGGGTCTTATTTAAATTTTCTTTTCAAGGCTTTTTCTACAACTTTTCTTTTTTTTTTTTTTTTGTTTTGTTTTTTTTTTTTTTGGTCATTCTTTCGTTCATTTCATTTCTTTCACAATGAACTTCTCAACATATAGCAATTTAATGCAATGAATGAGATTCATTATACTCCCTTAGGGTGGGTAAACATTTTCTTTTAAGCTCAATCCAAGGTAGGTATAATGAGGTTGTTAAGAATGTTGAATGGGGGTCTAATCATATGCAATGCATATACGATTCTTTTTCAATCAGGCACAAGAGGGGACACTAAGGAATAATGTATACCAGGTAGGCTTGAAAGGCTCAAACGGTCCAAAGATAGCCTAAATCATCTCCAAGTCTAGTTCCTAATTATAAATTTCGCCTCAAAGTGCTTTCAACTAAACTGTAGAGTTATCTAAGATACTCAAGACTCATCACAGTTAACACAAATTTTCAATTTAATCAATATATACTTCACTCAATCATGACTCAATAAGTGCTCAAATTATTCCTCAGTTTTGACATATAGTTAACAAAGGATATATACAAACAAGTTAAACATTTCCATGACTCCTATCTAGATGAGGAATCGCTTTTATTTTAAACAATTATTTCCAATCTAGCGATTTTAGACCGCAAGTGCACGGTGTCAAGTTTTAATATAGATAGGAAGATACGGATTGTCGAACCCACAGGGACTAACAAGCAAGTACCAAATAAGACACTTTTAACTATATTTAACCTACGAAATTAATTTATAATTAACAACTAATTAATTAAAATAAACTACTAATCCAACCAAGTCAATAAAAGTAAACGAGAAAAATCCACTAGAGAAGATTATCGAGACTTTGGCTTACCAATGCAATTCCCTACAATTCTCGATTGAATATTCAAATATTTCTAAGGTGACAAGTTCTCCCAATTTATCTAATACACTCTCTCGAGCTATATTAAACCTAACACCAAATTGCAGTAAGTAACTCTCGTTCACTTATTTAACAATTCAATGTTGCATAAGATCCATGAAAACTCCTAGCTTTCAATTATAAAAATGTATGGCTATCACACATGTATTTGACGTCATCTCTCGATCTCGGTCTTAAATCCATGGTATGAATTATTAATTCCGTATCATAAAATCATCTCTCGATCTCAATTATGATACTAAAATCATTCAAAGGTAATCAATCCTCTAAAAGCATGAAGAACATAAAACATAAACAAAGAACTATAAGAATTCAATCATTGAATCATCAAATCGAAGGTTCATAACAAAGGTTCGCCTAGCCTCGATAAATAAAATTAGTTCCTCATAATAAATCAAAACACAACAAAACTAAGAATTTAAAGACAAAGAAAAACTCCCAGCGTCGACTCCGGTTGTAGATCTTCGCTCCTTCTCTTGCTTCCTTCTCGATCGTCTCTTTTTATCGCCTTGTTGGGTTGTTCCAATTCCTAGGGTGAAGTGGTGATGATGGATGATGGTGATGGAAGGATGGAGGTTGATGATGGGGAAGAAAAGGTGGACGTGTGAGAGGAGTGAAGGAAAGAAAGGTTTGGATGGTGAATGGGTGTATGATATATGGAAGCAAGGTGGAGGTTATGGTGGACGTGAGATGGATTGGAGGAAGAAGATGGTGTTTGTTTCGGATGGTGAATGGGTATGGAGGTGTGGTGGCTTTTCCTAGGGTTCAAAAATCTGATTTTGGGTTGTAAATCTCGTCCATATGTATAGGGGAAAGAATTATGGACTTCCCTTTTGCATACAAACTCTACAAGGAAGTTTTTTTTCTCAAAACTGCTCGTCCCGATCGATCCGAAAAAGTGGCCGATCGATCGAGCCTTCCAGTAAGAATTTCGCTCAGTTTTCAGCATTTCTCGATCGATCGAAATCCTTTCTCGATCGATCGCTCTTCACAGTAAGTTTCTTCGCCTTTTTCAGCTTCTGGCGAGTTTCATATTTTGGCCGTAACTTTCTCATACGAACTCCGAATTCGATGAATCAGCTGTCCACGTGAAGATAACTCAAAGTTCTACAATTTTTATATGGACCACATTTCCAAAACATGGCTCGAACATATAGTAATTTGAGGAGAAAGGAGTAACACGTGTCTTGGATTCTGGTTTTTCCTCTTTTCTTCAACTTTATTCATTTTTTCATCATTTTAGCTTGATTTCTTCCCCTTTTATGAATTTCAACATTGATTCCTGAAATATAGAAATATATACCATACGACGTAAAATAATTCAAGAATCAACACGAAAACATATACAAATCATAGCATAAAAACGCGTAATAATCAACCCTATCAGGCGATCTTTGAAAAACCCTCGACGAAACGTCGGTAATATCCTGCCAAACCGAGAAAACTTCATATCTCCGGTACAGAAGTGGGTGCAGCCCACTCCATCACAGCCTCAATCTTCCTGGGATCCACAGATATCCCACTGCTAGATATAACATGTCCTAAGAATACCACACTGTCCAACCAGAACTCGCACTTGCTAAGCTTTGCATATAATTGATGATCCCTAAGGATCTGGAGTACTGTCCTCAAGTGCCTTACATGTTCTTCTTTAGTCCGAGAGTAAATAAGTATATCGTCAATGAAAACGATGACGAATTGGTCCAAATATGGCTGGAACACTCTGTTCATCAGACTCATAAAAACGGCTGGGGCATTCGTCACCCCAAAAGGCATGACTAGGAATTCATAGTGCACATATCTAGTCCTGAAAGCCGTCTTCTGAACATCATCTTCCCTTACTCGAATCTGATGGTACCCCGACCTCAGATCGATCTTACTGTAGAGCCTCGTGCCCTGCAACTGATCAAACAAGTCATCAATCCTTGGAAGTGGATACTTGTTCTTCACTGTGGCCTTATTCAGTTGCCTATAGTCAATGCATAGACGCATCGATCCATCCTTCTTTTTAACAAACAAAACAGGCGCACCCCAGGGCGATACGCTAGGGCGTATGTAGCCCTTATCAAGGAGCTCTTGCAACTGATCTTTAACTCTCTTAGCTCTGCTGGTGCCATCCTATACGGGGCACGAGAAATTGCAGACGTCCCCGGTAGTAACTCAATCCCAAACTCGACCTCTCTCGTCGGTGGGAATCCGGGAATCTCTTCCGGAAAAACATCAGGAAACTCCGCCACTATGGGCACATCCTCAACCTTTAATTTCTTCCTCTTTTCCGCATTATCCACAGCATAGATAAGATATCCGGTATGGCCTCGTTCCAATAACTGTGCCATCTTGACAGCAGATATCAACGGAATCTTTGGACGAGAACCATCCCCATAGAATGTCCACTGGACTCCCAAATCAGATCTGAACCGAACAGTCCTCTGTTTACAGTCCACAACTGCCTGATACTTGTTCAGCACATCGATGCCCATAATGCAATCGAAGTCTGACATTCCCAGCATAATCAAATCCGACCTTAACTCGTTATCCTCAAAATAAATGAGGCCATCAAAAACAATCTGATCTCTAGTCAAACTTCTTCCAGCGGGTGTCGAGACCATAAGAGGCATGGGGGACGGAGAAGTGCATATGTGGTGCCTTTCGACAAAACTCGTCGACACAAAAGAGTGTGACGCACCTGTGTCTATCAATATAAAAGCAGGGTGCGTAAATAAAAGGCACGTACCCTTTATAACCTCCTCCGGAGCCGCTGTAGCCTGCTCCCTCGTCAAAGCGTAAACCTGCCCCTGAGGTGGCCCCATGGGCTGACCTCCATACTGCCTCGGTGCAAAAGGTGGTCTGTGCTGTGCTGCTCTATCCGCAGGCCTCCCCGCAGAGTTCTGCTGTCTTCCCCTGTTGGGACACTGCCGAGCAAAGTGCCCCCTGTCGCCACAAACATAGCATCATACGCAGTCTTTTGCTAAATGGGGTTGCCCACAAAGAGTGCACTGAACCCTTCCAGATCTGTCTCCCTGAGGCTGTCCTCTTCCCGTAGGGGCGTCATTCCTATGATTCCCCTTCCAATGATTCTCAGGCCTCTTGCCACTGAATCTCGATGCTGAAGTGTTCCCCCTAGGCTTAAACTGATCACCCCTGGGCTTCAAATTGTCAGAAGTAGATTTCTGAGGGGGTACTGGAGGTGGCATGGCATCAGAGTATGCTCCAACTCCTAGTTCGGCTATCTCAGCCCGTGAAAGCGCATCGTCAAAACAGGCAGGGCCATAAGTGACGACCCTGTCATATAGCTCAGTCCTCAAGCCTTTCATAAAATTCCTCATCTTAGCCTGGGTGTTCGCAGCAATGTGGGGCACATAACGGAGTAAAGAACAGTAATGTAGAGCATAGTCTGATACAGGCATGGTACCTTGCCTTAAGTTGGTAAACTCATCCTCTTTAGCGTGTCTCGCAGCAGCTGAGAAATAGCGGGTCAGAAACCGAGTCCTGAACAGTTTCCAATTGATCTCCTGACCCTGAGCCTCTTGCTCAATCACTGTGGTCTTCCACCACATCAGTGCCTTCTTAGCCAGCTGAAATTCTGCTAATCTGATCCATGCCGTCTTTGCGCAAGGCGCTGCCACAAATATCTGCTCTATCCTCTCTAGCCACTCCTCGGCAACTTCCCCGGTTTCCGTTCCTTCGAACATCGGAGGTCGGTACGTCAAAAACTGAGACAAGCTCAACTCCCCGGGTAATAATTACTGTTCAGAGGGCTCTTCCCCTAAGGCTGGCGGTGGTAGTGGATTCGTACGCCCAGCACTTGCATTTACACTAACAGCGCCACCCACTTCTACATTTGCTGCCATGCTGCAACACAAGGGTTAACAACAATACCAAAAGTAGTTCATAAAGTACATCGTTAGATAATTAAACATGTTAGCATAACATCTTCTACTTCATATGCAACATACATATAAAACATGTTTAAAAGTAAGCACCTAGCTAACTTATTGCTAAGGCTACCCTTCACTCATTCCTGGGTTATCTAACCACTGCTCTGATACCACTAATGTGGGGTCTTCCCACCTTAACAGTGTTATAGTTACATAAGAAGGACTAATCATGCATTAGATAACATCTTAAGGTTCCGGTTGTTACATGAGCTAACAGGATTACAGGCCAAAATACAAAACTTCAAAAATAACTCATTACATTCCCAAAAGAATGACAAAATTTAGATTTACACTACTCCTAGAGTAGATACTAGTCATGACTTGAATCCTATACATTCCTGTGTTCTTCGTAGCTCACTGCCTCAACCCGACCCTTAGTCCTTTAGTCCAAAAGTGTACCTACAGGGACAACATATCACGAGCATATGCAATCTTACTTAACATCATAAAAACATCATAGTAAATGCATGAAATCTTGGTTAAGTAAATATGTTGGTTATTCATTAACTTCTTTTTGTTGTCCCTGATTCATATTCATGCATATGGGCATCTTACCATGTGGCATCTTACCACATCATAAACATCGTATGGCCTCTTACCATATGGGCATCTTACCCCGTGGCATCTTACCACATAATAACATCGTATGGCCTCTTACCATATGGGCATCTTACCCCGTGGCATCTTACCACATAATAACATCGTATGGCCTCTTACCATATTGGCATCTTACCCCGTGGCATCTTACCACATCATAAACATCGTATAAACATCATCATTTCATCATAAATATTCATGCGATAAATGCAAAGTCATAGTGTAGAGATGTGTTTTACCGTCCGATGCCCGTACGTCTCTTACGTACCTTTTCAAAAGGAGGAGGAGTCAACAGACTTTATCTCCTTGACTGTGCTGGTACCTGGGATGGTTCTACAAGATCACACAATACCATATTAGATGCCTCAATATCATCTCATACCATAAACTTAACAAAATAAATCATCAATTTATTTTTCAACATTCTGCCTCTCTCGATCGATCGGCCCCAAGGTCTCGATCGATCGAGAAAACATGCTTAACAGTGCTCAACACTCTGCCTCGATCGATCGATCGAAATATTTTACCGATCGATCGAGGAGCTTCACCGATCGATCGAAAAATCCTTCGATCGATTGACGCCTGAATTTCAAACCATGCTTAAAAGCTTCTGCCTCGCTCGATCGATCGGTACAAGAATCTCGATCGATCGAGCACTCTGAAAATCGGGATTTTTCCAGATTTTCGAGGACCTCATTTCATCTCATCAAATCTACTTCATAACACATCATACTTGCTCAAACAAACATGCTAGGAACTTCATAAAACTTCCATGTAGGTACTTAAATCAAAGGTTTAACAAAACCTAAGCTAACATGCATCATAACATCATCAAAATCTTCAACCTCATCCAACTTATACAGAAAACAGAGCATGCTCATCTTTGCCCAGATTTTCGAGCACATAGTTTCATAACCAGAAATTTATCACATAAAACATGTAACATGCTCGAACTAACATGCTAGTAGCTACATAATATTACCATGCAAGCACCCATACCAAGGTTTCACCCAAACCTATACTAGCATGCATGGAATCATCACAACCAAAACCAAACCCAAACAAAACTCAGAAAAACAGAGTATTAAAACTTTACCCCTCTTCTTGGTAAGCTTTTGCACACAAAATCACAAGCCTTTCCTTCTCCTATCTGCAGCTCACTCCATCGATTTTGGGAGAGAAAGAGAGGGAGAAGGAGGTGGAGGAGGGTTGATTGCAAGCAATGAGTGATAGCATGGGTTGGGCAAGTGGGGGGTATGGGTTGAACAAGTGGGGGAGGGGTGAGGTGACCGAGTGGGTGGGGGGGTGGTGTGGGTAGGGTGGTCATGTGGTGTTTAATTGTGTCCCGGTATTTAGTACGATGTATTAAAATATCCTCACTCGATATTTTATAACTTCATTTAATTAATACATCCTTTAAAACACCCAACATGCCCCCTAAATCATAACATCATATTATCATTATAATCCCCCAATTGAAATACACCACAACCCTTAAACATATCATAAATCATCATCATAGCACATAATCATATAACATTTCGGGGTATTACATATTGAGACTCGGGTTGTTGGAGCATTGGTACTATATATACCAAGTGGGCTCGGTGTTCAGTCATTTTCTTCAGGCTCACTCCCTCTTATCTCTATCTCTCCCGCCTATCTCTTCCCTCTCCTTCCCCTTTCCCTTCCCCCATTTCCTTGAGGAGGAAAATTCGATAGAGGATCGATTCTTAAAGGACTTTTGAGCAATTAGTTGGGTAATCTTCTTTCCCTCTCGATTGTCTTTGTTTTGATAGTAATTTTGTAGTGATTGGTCATGAATAGAGATGGGATTGAGTTTTTGGTTCATATAGATTTTTGGTTGTTGTGTTATGTGGAGTTTTTTTGTGTTTATATTAAGGATTGTGGAGCTTTGGGATTTGAGATTGTTGTTTTGGGAGGTTTTGCTCGAAAAATGTCATTTTTGGCTGTTACAGAGCTCGCCGATCGATCGGCAGGATGGCGCCGATCGATCGTGCGTCGTTGGACAAAACTGGAAGGCGATGATTATGGCGATCGATCACGCAAAGCGACCAATCGATCACGGGCGTCTGGCGATTGATCTCGCGCGAACGAAAATCTGTAAAATTTTCTGTGGCTCGGGATCGATCGAGAGATTTTGGGCAATCGAGAGATTTTGGGCGATCGATCGCGAGGTGTGGTGAAATTTTTTCGTTTGTCGTGATACCGATGCATGCCTTGCCCGAGTCTTTTATGCATTTAATCATCATGATTGGATGATATATGGAGGTTGAGTACGTGCTTGAGTATGTGATTGTGTGCACGTAATTGATTGTGAGTTATTAACAGTGTATAGCGAATGACTCATTGTATCTCGGGGCAAAGGCAAGGATTGGCACTTGTTATTGGGTTATAAGGTACGTGTGACGTACGAGCATAGATAAGTATATTATTGTTGGGTTAACCAATAATATATTATTGTTGCGTTTGAAGTAAGTACGTAGAGACGTACAAGTGTTGATGGTTATGTTTACTGCTGTATTTATTGGCATATGATGATGCCGCTTTTGAGTTAGCAATGTTTTATGATGATGCCGCTTTTGAGCGAGCAATGTTTTATGATGATGCCGCTTTTGAGCGAACAATGGTCTATGATGATGCCGATGTTGAGTGAGTAATGGTTATGATTCCGTCGATGTTGAGCATGCGAGAGGTTAGAGTGCCGCCGCTATTGAGCGAACGATGTGATACGATGAATTGTAACAATGAAATTGCTGGTTGAGAGGTATTTGATTTTGTAAATCATTATTGTAATGATTTAGCTATGATTGATTATGGAACTGACGGTTTTGAATATGAGTACAGTGAATCATTGTAATGATTTAACTAATGTTAAAGTTGACGATCTTGGATAATGTGTGAGGACAGGAGCAACAGGGAAGATTTCATATGGTTATGGCATAAATAGGGAGTATTATTTAATTTGCAGCTTTCCATTCTGTAAATTAGTAACTGTGTAGTTGATGATATTGAGATTGTGCTATTGGTATGCTCACCCCGTGTGAGGGCTGTTTCTGTTGAAACAGGTAGAACATGTTCATCGTTGGCTCTGGAGATGAGTTCAAGCAATTGAATGAGAATGCTCTCGGGATAGATGTGATGGACCGATCCTAATGTGGTGTTTAATTATCACATAATGATTAATTTACGTTAACATCAGAAGATTTGTAATATCATGACAAATGGCCCATTAAATTTTTTGTTTTTCTATGATACATATATAATGATACTGAAAATATGTAATTTCAATTTCCCAATTCAACATGTTGCTCATCACATAAGCATCGAATATATAATCAACCAGTAATAGAATACGTAAAATATAGATACTCATGTGTTGAGCTTTGGTATTCTAAGATGCTTCCTCACTAGCATCCAACATCTTTCTACCTGTAACACCTGTCATGCCCGAACAACAAAAGACATGACATCCCCCACTACGGTAGTCAGAACCCAGTACGAGAAATAAATAGAATCACGTCAAGAATGACAAAGTATCATGCAATGCATACCATGTATGAATGCCATGTATGAATGGGTACAAGGAATCAAATATCAAGATACCAAATATCGGAGTCCAACGGAAGGTATCATCAATCAATATCAAGCTCGAGCAGAGGGTGACAGCACACACACTTTGCGCTAGGAAAATCATCATGTACTGTGCTCGTCATCCCTCGTGTCTAGGCCCGATAGCAACGCACGTGACTACAATTGCTACCTAAACTGCCTGTCATCGTCGTGCCCGTCGTCCCCGACACTGAGTAAATCAACTCAATCATCATCAAGGATATCAAAGAAGTGGATTGATCAATATGATATTCCCATGAATCATCTATGTATCATATGGCATATGCAACTCATTATGTCATGCAATCTCATGTGAAAGTCAATACATATCATGTAATTTACATAAGAAAATCAATTATCACATATAAATCAAGGTCATATAAGGTCATACATTAGCATTATTACACGTCTTTGTTAGACGTCATGATAATACTCATTTCAACGTACCTCCACCAGGCTATCAAAAATACTCGTAAGCTCTGGATGTCCTCAAGTTTGACCTCGGAATATCACAACCTGGTCAAATATCATTCAGATCATCCAAATCTATCAATACACTAAACAAGGCTGACTTAATTCATTATTTTAGCATTTCAGCAGACCTAGTAATAAGTCCATAAGTATTTCAGCACTAAACCAAATGACATAAGCTCATTTTTACCTAAACGATAACTCAAATGGGGACATTTCATATGTTCAGCACTTTCCCAAAATCGTTCATTTAATACGTCTAACTATTAGCCCAATATGGGCATACAATTTCCCTTGTTCTATTTATAAAAACTAGTTCGACCAGTTTTAGTATAAAATTCACCAAAAATTCATAAGACCTCCAATTGACTTCAAACCAGTGGGAAACGTTCGACAACAATAAGGTTCATTTCATATTTTATGAGTTTTAGCTAATTCATAGCTCTAGAGGTCAATTCATAGCATATTTCATCGAATTCTAATATGCTCTGTTAGTGCAGATTGAGCAGTGATAGGTAAAAAGTCATAACTCACTCATATGAACTCCAAATCATGTGAGGACAGTTTCTAATGCAATCTAACTCAACACTGCAATACATCTCTTATGAGCTTTAAGCTAATTAGTTCATCTTGAGGTACATTCTTTGAAAAACGTTACCGCCTAAAAACTTGTAAATATCATGTTTCCAGATTGCATAGGTGTTGGTAAAATTAGCATAACCTTTTCATATGAACTCCAAATTGAATTAGTCCAATTCCAAATACAAGCTAACACCGAATACTACAACTCTTATTAGATCCTAAAACTTCAAATTCGTAGCCATTTATTCCTAGAAAATCGAAGAACATGATGCATAAAAACTCGCATGCACTGAAGTTCCAGATTGTACACATTGTGGTAAAACGACCATAACGTTTTCATCTTAAATCCATATTAGCTGATTTCAGTGGCCAATTAAAGCTAACACAAAATAATACAACTTATATTAGGGGATTCATCTCCACATTTCGAAGTTTAAATGTCCCAAAAGTTCGAAACACGGACTGCATGCATCATAAATTCTGCAGAATGCATTTGACAGCAACTATTCACCACAATTCTCATGTATTTGCACCATAATTCGACCATTAACACAAATCCAAGTTAATAAAGCTCAAGAAACATGTATACCTCATTATAATTTGAAAAATTCGAACACCCTTCAGCTACAAGATCAACCAAAGCTCATCCTTTGAATCTTGCTTCAACTCAAGAGTCCTTGTTGAATCCTTCTTCCCAAAGCTTGTGGTTGTCAATTCCAAGTTTACATGAGCCTTTTCTTCATGATTTTAGGAAGAAAAAGGATCTGATGGTAGAGCATGGATAGAGAGGAATATAAGGAATTCGTGTAGGAGAATAAAGAATGATTTTGGGTGCAAAAATGAGGTGGTGCTTGGGGTGGTGGGTTTTGTTTTGTCATTCCATGTATCATCTCATGTCATGTATGTGGGTGTAAATTTGTGTGTTGTGGTCTGGAACACCTTAATTCAAAGTCTGTACTTTTAATTATCCGGGTTTGATTAATCATTATTAATCCGGATTTCGTAATTAGTTAGTCGGGGCCTTACACTTCTTCCCCTCTTAAAATGATTTCATCCTCGAAATCGCAAAAGTGAGTATAACTCAAAATTTTAAATCATTTGAGATGTCTCAATCTCATTCTGTGAGGACCCACGTGCCCATAATTCATTATTAGCATATTAATCCATGCAATTAGTGCATACAATTATATCATCAGGGGAAAAGACTACATGCAACCATGGCATAAAATAACATCTATAAAATTTCTTGCATCCTCTCATTAATATTAAGCTTTTCCCAACCAAATTCCATTTAACATATCATGCACCCTTATAATATACTAACATGTTCTCGATTCATTTGCAATTCGTACATAATTTCATGCATCACATAAATGAAAAGAGAAAGGCCCTTGCCTTTTTATACAAACCATATACACATAATAGTGCTTACATACGAGCATCAAATAAGTATATGTTTATCAAATGTATAAAACATTGTGCTCAATACCGTCACTGGTACTTCGATCATGGAAGCA
Source organism: Haberlea rhodopensis (assembly GCA_907163345.1). Taxonomy (NCBI): domain Eukaryota; kingdom Viridiplantae; phylum Streptophyta; class Magnoliopsida; order Lamiales; family Gesneriaceae; genus Haberlea; species Haberlea rhodopensis. The sequence continues at coordinate 10,598,210 of CAJQUN010000015.1, forward strand.
CCTCCAATCCATAGCTCGAGTTCAACTCCAAAGCCATCGATGTACCTATTCACCTGCCCTAACAGAGGCAGCCCCCACACGGGGTGAGCATACCAATATCCCAAATCCAATAAGCACAATATTACAATCCATAATTTACACAATGTAAAGGCTGTGAATATTTAAAAGACACTCCCTGGATGGCATCATCCTCATCCGGGATCCCATGTGCTGTTCATGTTCTCAAAATAACCGAAACCATCAAATTCCCAAAGCCAGTTAATCATTACATTGATTAACAAATCTGTTCCCATGTACTGATACCATAATCAACAATCGAATCATTAAACAATGACCACAAATATTCCATATATCTCACTAATAATTCAATAGTTCTATTTCATTGCTCGCTCCACAATAGCGGCATTTTAATCCCACGCACGCTCAACATCGACGGTGTCATAACTGACGTTCGCTCAACGACGACATTATTCCAATCATTGCTCGGTCAAAGGCGGCGCCATATAATTCCCAATATATCTATCCATTTATTGCAAATACAAATAACCATGCATGTCACAGTTGCAATAATATAAAAGGTTATGCTCATACGTTATACGTACCTTATGATTCCGTAGTCCGAACCAAACCTTGACTGAGTCCCGCGACCCGATGAATTATGTGCTAACACATAAATAACTCACAATTAAACACAAGCCTGCAACCACGTGCTCAAGCACTGTAAGGACCCCTTAGCCCTTAACCCTTGATTAGTGTATTAACCACTATGTGTGGCACATGCTTTCAATAAAAATCAATCGGGAAGCTCAGATGATACTTTACCATTGAATGGCGACTACAAAATTTTCTTTAATACTCAATGTTATAAGATCATCAGCCTAACAACAAATAGACTCATAAAGTTCGCCCATTACCATCCCCTTTGTGCCACTTTTTACATTGTGGACTTTTATAAAAATTTGGGCAGAGTCTCCCCATAAATAGAGCTATCCCGAAATAAAAGCACAACACATAACATAATTCCCGGCCAGGGAAAACATAATACTCATCATAATACAGCAATACTAAGTAAATTTCCAGCCAGGGAAGACACCACACATATGACAACAAAAGTGGGTTTCAACACCCACATAATACACCAATGACTCTCACATCATTAGCAATTCTACCCTTAATTGCATGCAACATAGAATGAAAGAGAGAAAGGCTCATGCCTTTATATACAACCCATATACATGTATAACCGTGCTCACATGCGAGCATCATGAATGTGTATATAACCCTCAGGTGTATATAAGTACTCTATAAGGTACTGTGCTCCATCAAGCCCTGGTACCACGATCCTGGGAGTACATCCAATCAACAGCTCGAGCTCAGCTCCACAGCCATCGATGTACCTGTTTACCTGCCCCAACAGAGACAGCCCCCAACGGGGTGAGCATACCAATACACAAAATCCCATAATCACAATAATGAAATTCATAATTTACAACAAAAGTAAATACTAATGAATTTAAATGATACTCCCTGGATGGCAACGTCCTCATCCGGGATTCCGTGTACTGTCCCTGTTCTCACAATCATCAAACTCATCAAATCTAAAAAATCAGTAAATCAACACATTGATTAACTCATCGCATGCCTAATTCTCGAATATCAACAGATAGTGATTCCAAACTCATTTAACATGCAAATATAGATATCTCAATATCTAATACTGATTTCACAACCTCGCTATCAATCACAGATAGCTCAAATGCCTAGCATTTATTTGACCAATTCTCCATTATACACCATAATTCATCTAAACATGTTAATCGATCAACAACAAGAATCATCATCCCCTAGCCAAAACCCCTAAAAATCGAACCAAACCCTACGAAATTGGGGAAAATTCGAACCAATAAAAACACAAAAAGGCAGGGAATTACATGAAAAGCATGAAAAAGGGGTAAGGAAGGTTACCCAAACGAAAATCGGAAGGAAAACGCTCAAAATCGAAGAACCCTAGAAATTGGGGATCGGCGCTTTCCTGTAAAATCCAAACTCAAATCGCGACTAAACCTCGAATTGATGGTGTGGGAAGCTGCGCCTCGGAGAGACGAATCCAACGGTGGGTCGTACGCGCCGAATGGTGGCCGGACGGCGGCGGGCGCAGCGCTTTTACGCGCGTGGGTGAGGGAGATCGGAAATGGCCGACGCGAGGAGAGAGAGAGAGACGGGCCGGAGGGCTGAAATGAATTTTTAAAATTAAAATCTCGGGTTCAACTGGTATTTATAGCAAAAATACCCCGAAATACTAATAGCCCCATAAATACATCATGATTCATTAAAAATCATCTGTTTTCAAAAATTCTCTCTCTAACTTTAAAACCCCCTACCGGTGCCCACACAAAGCACCCCATAACCCGAGACACATCAAAAACCCAACTCTTAGGTTTTTCACCGTAATGAGAATACAATCTCAAACTCGGGATCCAACGATCCCAACTACCCAAATAAACGAGCCCAGAAGGCCCAACACCACGATTAAACTCCAAATCGCCACGTAAAACAACTTTAGGGGTAATTAACACTCCGGGATTAACATCTATAATCCCTGACATCACAATATCCCCCACTAAAAGAATTTCGTCCTCGAAATTAGCACCGGTGTAATACGTAACACCCAGGCTACACAACAACATGAAGCCATAACCTCGATTCTTGACCATATCAGAATCGTATTAATAAACGCGAGGATACTTATCTCACATCAAACTCTGAAACAGAGCGACATACCAAAACCAACATATCACCTAAGAGGCAAAACGTACCTCTATGCGGGTCATCCCAAAAGTCAGTCTCTCATGACTACAAAACAACCAATACTTACGACTGTAAATCGGATGGTCATCCTTAGTTCTAATACAACTAGTAAGAACGCATCATGTATGACACCTCAACCGTGAGAACGTTGACCTCGTGTCAAACTCTGGTGTGAAATAGACCTCCAAATCCATCATAACGCCAAAGAGCGTCAGCACAACTCAACGCTAACAGTCCAAAAGCAGTTAGTCAACTGAAACTGCTAGGATTCGAATCGCTCTCGATTCTATCGTAGATATCATCCAATGACATCTTTACTATGACTCACGATGTCTAACATACATCGTTTCGAGGGAAACACTAGTATACCACGGTGTACACATACCAAACCTGGTTTCCACTTCCAAACCTCCTCCATCGAAGGAGCAGTCGCATCATTGCAACTTAATTTGGGCAACTCACGGCCACAGATTCACACAAAAGACATCTCACAAGATGTCCACCTCCGGATATTCCAAGGATCACATCCTGATCATAAATAAACAACCGAGACTCCATAGAGTTTAAAATTCTGAAAGGGCATGCAATAAACCCATTGCATCCTCAACGATTGTGTCGACAGCGACACCCAACCAATCCGAATTCCTGCCATCCCTTGATAATCCTAGGATTTAACAATCCAAACTTGGGAAGGCTATCGAAAACTCGAAAGAAAATACCAACAAGGGAAATACCTTAACCCACGCAAGATAATCCCTCCTCAAAGGGAGTCAACTAACTTCACGATGTATTCCTCATAATTATCGTGCCATGGAGATTCCCAATCTCAAGGTGTTCCATATCTCTCATCGGAGATTTAACCATCCAAACATAGTATAACTTTATGCTTGTCAAAAAGGAAATCAATAACTGGCATCCGTATACTCTCCGGTATACCCGCCTAAGCACTGACATCACATGCATACTCAATGCACTTGGCTCGGGTATCTACAACATACCCCCAAGCCCCAAACACAACCGTCAATCCTGAGTTATTTCCTACCTAGTGGAGAATGATAATCGACGATTAACAACACACGGTGTGATTCCCAAAATCAATACCACATGCACCAACTTACCAAATCCTTCAAAGATTCCCTAATAGGTAAAATACTACCTCCTTCCTCACAAGGGAAGTGCCCTCGAACTCGAGATCCACAAGTCTCGAACCACCGTTCGGAAAAACTGGGTACAATAACACCCATTGTATCCCAAATACACGGGTTCCCTCAGATCGAGTAAACGACCTGATGACTCTCTTGTTGGTACTCCAACATCATGAGCTGTCCCAGACAAGTCTCACCAAGATTAAACATAAACGTATACGCGTTTCAGTGAGGCATGCACAACCTCAACCTCAAATAACGTGGTGACTACTAGAGTCCACCACCATCCACATCGTATCACCTTACGATTTGCCAAACTTGGTTCCAACGAGCAGTATAACGGCTCTAGCAAGCCCCTCATGGTACCGCACACACGCGGCAGACAAACTAGTCTCTGCCTCTTTAGGTTTACCTCAAACCCACCAACAAGACGAACGTTTCCGCATGGCATATCATACCGTGGGAAGAAAAATCAATAGAGTAGTGGGTCTGTACCCAACGTTCCTCTAATGCCGATACACCCTGGACACTCCAGTGTCCCTATGTACTTAACATAACCTGATCCTACTCCCTTAGGACCCATCCTACACCCTCATGGGTGGTGTGACCATGTCTACCACATGTCATATCAATAGAAAGCGAGTAATTTCCTCCATGATTACTCCTGTCTTCAAATCACATGGCCAAAAGCCATTCCAACGAGCATACCTCAAGGGTATCACCACTCGTAATATGATCACCAATCATAAGCTGCGGTACAATCACATGTACAGCGCATCTATCCATTCCTCGAGCAACCCGCTCGGTATAAGGGTCACGTCAACCGGTGACGTAGACACCACCTTGTGTTCGGCACTGGCACCCAAAGCATACAACTGAATACGTATACTCAACGCATTATTCATCGTAACGATGATGCAAGTCTAACAAGACATCTCCTACACCATCGTCATCGTCATCCCGTGACGATACATGCCCACTCATGGCATCTAAGGCATCGTCAACTAGTGACGCTACATGTCAACAATGACATCTAAACAACCTAGTCAACACGTGACGGTCCATGTACATCAACGTATGCCATCCATCATCATGCTAGTAAAATATTCATAATAAAACATGCATATCAACGCATGCCAGCTATAATAATGCTAAATAGAATATCAATATCCCATACCTCATCGCTAACAAGATAGCGGCATACCTGTCTCCGTCACTCGATAATAGTGCGTAATCAGCACCCATCGCTCGAAGGTGGCAAAATCCTGTGCTGAGTACATAGCGGCACAATCCATCGCTATAGAATCGACGGCATGATACCTCGTCATATAATAAGTGGCATGAAACCTCGCTATACACCTGAGCATGAATCATCGTCCACATAATAGCGGAGAGAGGCATCGCTATCAATACCCGGCGGTATAAACCATCGCCAATCAATATAGCGGAATGAACCATCGCTATCAATACATCTGGCGGAATGAACCATCGCCAATCAATATAGCGGAATGAACCATCGCTATCAATACATCTGGCGGCAAGAATCATCGCCAATCAATATAGCGGAATGAACCATCGCTATCAATACATCTGGCGGAATGAACCATCGCCAATCAATATAGCGGAATGAACCATCGCTATCAATACATCTGGCGGCAAGAACCATCGCCAATCAATATAGCGGAATGAACCATCGCTATCAATACATCTGGCGGAATGAACCATCGCCAATCAATATAGCGGAATGAACCATCGCTATCAATACATCTGGCGGCAAGAACCATCGCCAATCAATATAGCGGAATGAACCATCGCTATCATCCGTGTCCTCACAAGAAATGAATATAAATCGACACAAGAAATTATGGTTCCTCCTTCCTTTCCACGTAAGCGGAATTCTTCCTCGCTTCTTATGGAATCCACGTAAGCAGAATTCTTGCTTCCTATGGAAATCCACGTAAGCGGAATTCTTTCTCGCTTCTTATGGAATCCACGTAAGCAGAATTCTTGCTTCTTATGGAATTGAGTCACTTATCAGTAGTGCATTTCAATGCTTCTTACTTCTCCACGTAAGCGGAATTCTTCCTCGCTTCTTATGGAGTTTAGCGTAAGCATTAAAATCCTCACTAGGATAACCTTGACTCGTGAAATACACCTCTTATTTCACAACATACATATGCAAAACGATTCGTATCAACATGTATCATATCATAATGCACTATTTATGCATACCTTGATTTACCTTGTGTTAAATAATTAAACACATAATACATGTTACCCTTGGGATGCCCGTACATATGTATAATATCATTCCTTTTCGTACTCCATATTTCCTGTAACCTGCAACCATCAGGGTTAGCAACAATAGCCATATACGCTATGCATCAAACATGCAATACATATATGCAACCACTTGCATGTCAATACGTATACCAAGACATGTTACCTCGGAAATATCCCTTTACCTGGTTTTCTTAAAAAACCAGATTCCTTGGCACATAACATATAGAGTGCCAGACATTACTATTAATGCCCTCTTATCGCGTCGCACACGATTCCTGCAACCACAATGGTTAGCAATACCACTTTTCATATCATAAAAGCACATAAACAATTAGTTATGTCGCACGACATTAATGCCATCATACATAAATATGTGCTATCAATAACTTCCTAGGCCCTTAACAGCCCCAATGAGCAACCTGGCTCTGATACCACTAATGTAAGGACCCCTTAGCCCTTAACCCTTGATTAGTGTATTAACCACTATGTGTGGCACATGCTTTCAATAAAAATCAATCGGGAAGCTCAGATGATACTTTACCATTGAATGGCGACTACAAAAATTTCTTTAATACTCAATGTTATAAGATCATCAGCCTAACACCAAATAGACTCATAAAGTTCGCCCATTACCATCCCCTTTGTGCCACTTTTTACATTGTGGACTTTTATAAAAATTTGGGCAGAGTCTCCCCATAAATAGAGTTATCCCGAAATAAAAGCACAACACATAACATAATTCCCGGCCAGGGAAAACATAATACTCATCATAATACAGCAATACTAAGTAAATTCCCAGCCAGGGAAGACACCACACGTATGACAACAAAAGTGGGTTTCAACACCCACATAATACACCAATGACTCTCATATCATTTGCAATTCTACCCTCAATTGCATGCAACATAGAATGAAAGAGAGAAAGGCTCATGCCTTTATATACAACCCATATACATGTATAACCGTGCTCACATGCGAGCATCATGAATGTGTATATAACCCTCAGGTGTATATAAGTACTCTATAAGGTACCGTGCTCCATCAAGCCCTGGTACCACGATCCTGGGAGTACATCCAATCAACAGCTCGAGCTCAGCTCCACAGCCATCGATGTACCTGTTCACCTGCCCCAACAGAGACAGCCCCCAACGGGGTGAGCATACCAATACACAAAATCCCATAATCACAATAATGAAATTCATAATTTACAACAAAAGTAAATACTAATGAATTTAAATGATACTCCCTGGATGGCAACGTCCTCATCCGGGATTCCGTGTACTGTCCCTGTTCTCACAATCATCAAACTCATCAAATCTCAAAAATCAGTAAATCAACACATTGATTAACTCATCGCATGCCTAATTCTCGAATATCAACAGATAGTGATTCCAAACTCATTTAACATGCAAATATAGATATCTCAATATCTAATACTGATTTCACAACCTCGCTATCAATCACAGATAGCTCAAATGCCTAGCATTTATTTGACCAATTCTCCATTATACACCATAATTCATCTAAACATGAATTAATCGATCAACAACAAGAATCATCATCCCCTAGCCAAAACCCCTAAAAATCGAACCAAACCCTACGAAATTGGGGAAAATTCGAACCAATAAAAACACAAAAAGGCAGGGAATTACATGAAAAGCATGGAAAAGGGGTAAGGAAGGTTACCCAAACGAAAATCGGAAGGAAAACGCTCAAAATCGAAGAACCCTAGAAATTGGGGATCGGCGCTTTCCTGTAAAATCCGAACTCAAATCGCGACTAAACCTCGAATTGATGGTGTGGGAAGCTGCGCCTCGGAGAGACGAATCCAACGGTGGGTCGTACGCGCCGAATGGCGGCCGGACGGCGGCGGGCGCAGCGCTTTTACGCGCGTGGGTGAGGGAGATCGAAATGGTCGACGCGAGGAGAGAGAGAGAGACGGGCCGGAGGGCTGAAATGAATTTTTAAAATTAAAATCTCAGGTTCAACTGGTATTTATAGCAAAAATACCCCGAAATACTAATAGCCCCACAAATACATCATGATTCATTAAAAATCATCTGTTTTCAAAAATTCTCTCTCTAACTTTAAAACCCCCTACCGGTGCCCACACAAAGCACCCCATAACCCGAGACACATCAAAAACCCAACTCTTAGGTTTTTCACCGTAATGAGAATACAATCTCAACCTCGGGATCCAACGATCCCAACTACCCAAATAAACGAGCCCAGAAGGCCCAACACCACGATTAAACTCCAAATCGCCACGTAAAACAACTTTAGGGGTTATTAACACTCCGGGATTAACATCTATAATCCCTGGTCATCACAAGCATGTTCACAACTTCCAAACATATCGTCAATCCATGACGATGAACCATTTTAAAAGACTCCGGGCTATGCATGCATAATATCCAAAATAATACATTTCAAATGTTCAAAGGTTAAACAACTACTCAATCGAGTATTCCATTTTATTAATAAAATTTGGCTCCAACCACTCCATTGTTAAAGCCTAGCATTCCCATTGGAATGTAGTCATTGCCCCGGAAATTGGCTAATTAAACCTCGATTCCAAAATCCTGACATTTTCCCAAAATTTCGAAAAACCAAAGGAAACAGGGCCGCAATCAATCGCCCTTCAGGTGCGATCAATCGCGCAAGTCCAATGCCCGAAACACTGCCAGCCGCGATCGATCGCCAAATCTCACGATCGATCGCCAAGACCCTCGCAATCGATCGCGCACTCTTCGTGATCGATCGCCGCTACTGCTCATCGGCTTCCCAAAATCAGTATCATGTCACGATCGATCGACGCCAAGGCGCGATCGATCGCGACCTATGGGTTTCCAAAAAATTCGAGCTTTAATGGTGTTTTTCACATCCAAACTCAAAACCAATACCCCATTCACATTCAACACCTCAAATACTCCATTTAAAACCAATAAAAACTCCAGAAACTCAACTTTGGATTTTAACCAAAAATCCCCCAAATCCAAACCCAACACATACCTTAACCAAAAACAACAATACCAATATCAAAATGAAGGTAAAGGCGAGGGGAAGAAGATTACCAACTTTTCTTCGAGAAATCCGGCTCCCGAGCCAAGCTTTCCAGCCATTTTTCTCCAAGAGAAAAGAAAGAGGGGTTTGGGGAAATGGGTGGGAAGCGAGGAGAGAGAGAAGAGAGAGAGAGAGAGGATATTTCGTGTAATGACGAAACACCGAGTCCACTTGGTATATATAGGACCAATGTTCCAAAATACCAATACCTCCACAAAAATATCATGATTCATTAAAATCAACTGTTTTCAATAATTATCTCTCCAACCTCAATTTTCAATATCAGCCCCAATATAAAGTACCCCGGACCCCAGATCCCACCAAAAACCAAATTCCAAGGTTATCACCATGATGAGAATACAATCTCATCCCTTGGATCCAACGACTCCAAATGCCGGATTTAAAATCCCCGGGAGTCCCAATACCGCAATTAATTCATAATTGCCATCATAAAAATTCATTAAGGATCAATACCACACCGGGATTAACGCCATACTTCCCGGGCATCATACATTCATAGATACATAAGAATCATCATGTATCAGTGACAAATGTTGTAATAGTGTCAACGATATACCACTGATCTATCTTCTCTATGACTCCACAAGGTTCAAAATATCGAGGCAACATCGTACCTCACTTAACGAATCGTATTGATCATCGTAAAGGTAATATCTTCAGATTTACCTGATTCTCAACTTGAAATTTCTAACGATATATTTCTCTTGTTGGCGTAGCAAACCTGGTTGTAGCAAACCTGCTTACTTTTAGCCAATTTCATTCGTTTTCGCAGAAAAACTTATCGTTTATGGCATTTCCTCAACAATCTCAAGTTGTGTCAAATATTCCTTAGCAATTTCATCTCAGCATATCTGCGATCGGCAATTCTGGCTCTACAAAACCTCAATCGATGCCATCCTGATAGTTGTCTGGAAATTAAATTATAGGAAAATTCTACTAGTGAAAGTGATTTCTATCATTTCCCCGCTAGGAAGAAAAATGAGCTGATGGTCGAGCATGGAGAGAGAGGAATACAAGGAATTTGTGTAGGAGAATAAAGAATGATTTTGGGTGCAAAAATGAGGTGGTGGGCGTGAGTTACTATGCTTGGGGTAGTGGGTTTTGTCTTGTCATTCCATGTATCATCTCATGTCATATATGTGGGCGTCAATTTGTGTGTTGTGGTCCGTAACACCTTAATTCAAAGTCTGTACTTTTAATTATTCGGATTTGCTTAATCATTGTTAATCCGGATTATCATAATTAATTAGCAACTGGGCATTACAATAGAGGTACCAATATTGGTATTCGGTAACATATTTATACAAATAGATATATATTTACTTATTCAATGCTCGTCTGTGAGCATTCTGATATGTGTATATGGTTTGTATAAGGGTTGTGAGATTTCTCTTTTCATTTATGATTTGCATGCAATTTGATTAAGGAAATTTGCATAATGAATTGAGAACGTGTTAGTGCATTTTAAAGTGTATACTTATGCTACTTGAGCTATATTGGGAATTGATCGCTGCGAGGATTATGTCAAAAAAGTTTATAGACGTCACGCCATTGTTTTTGAAGCATGAATGAGAATTCCCTAATGCTATGAATGTATGCACTAATATGGATGATAAATGCATTAATGACAGGTTTAGGGCGTGGTGTCCTTACAAGATGACCCATAGAAAAAGTAATTGGTGAACGAAAATTATAAAAAGTAACTGGTACATTGAAATTATAAAAAGTAACTGGTGCACAAAAATTATAAAAAGTAACTGATGCACGAAATTATAACCTTGGTGCACGAAAATATAACACTGATGTATGAAAATACAACACTGGTTGCGAACTTTTTATTAATTAACCGATGCACAAAATTTGCAAAAAAAGCAACTGGTGAGCGAAATCCAATAATTGGTGCACGAAATCAAATGGTTCGTGCATCACTTACTTAATTGTATGGTTCATGCATCACTCACTTGCGCTTATGGTTCGTGTATCATCCACTTGCGATTATGGTTCGTGCATATCACTCGCGATTATGGTTCGTGCATCACATACTTTTTCCATGTTTCGTGCATCAGTTATTGATTTAATTTTCATGCATCAATTAGTGATTTTCAATTTTTGTGCATCAGTTACTGAGTTTAATTTTCGTGCATCAGTTACTGATTTTAATTTTCATGCATCAGTTACTGATTTTCATTTTTTGTGCATCAACTACTGATTTTTAATTTTCATGCATCACTTACTGATTTCAAATTTTCACAAATCACGAACACACACTGAAGGTGCAAAAACATGCACTGGACCACCGCGCATAAAACCGTTCCGCTCGTCGCCGTCCGACTTCCGTTCAACAAGCCCAATATACGAAAATGCTCACAATTTAATTGCCATCGTGAGTCACCGTGGAATCGTTGGAATTTGATCTGGAAATGGCGAAATCGCATGACCAAGGTTTTCAGTTCTTGGGTTCGATTTCTTCTATCCATCCATGAATTGGTCCGAGCCCATACACTGGTTAGCTTCCCCTCACTATGGTCGAGACAGGGCAACGCCCATCTCGTCGTTGGTAATCTGAAATCATAGGTCATGCGATTTGGTGGCTGTTCGGTTTTGAAACAAGAGTGAAAGCTGAAAATGTGAGTGGGAGAGATTAAGGGTACTAATGTCATTTTATACTTCAAATGGAACTAAGTGATTGGAGAATTTTTTCCCTGACTAGGATGAATTAAGTTTTATGAAAGTGTATCGGCCTGAACTTTTCCCTTTAAGTATCCTAATATGAGCTTTTTAGCAGATTGAGTTCAAGTAGAAAAGAAATCAATCCCTAAGGGTGACAAAAGTTCGGTTTAACCGAACTAATCAAACTTCTGAATTAACGGACCGAATTGGGCTATTGGAGCAGATTGAATTCAAGTAGAAAAGACATCAATCCTTAGGGGTGAGCAAAAGTTTCGGTATAACCAAATTAACCGACCGAATTAATTCAGAAATTTGGTTTGGTTAATTCGGAAGTTCGGGTTTGATTTTTTTTAAAAAAAATCAGTTAAATCGGCTCGGTTTCGGTTTTAATTTTAAAATACCGGTTAACCGATTTTTCATTCTCTATTTTTTTAATTTTATCGTTACAACCGAATTAACCGATATTATAATCGGTTCGGTTAATCGGTTATTTCTATAAAAAAAAAATCGATTTTATCGGTTAAAAAAATTTGATGTGATCTATAATCAAACCGGTCGAATGCTCATACCTACCAATCTAGAGGAAATAGAAGATTGAAGTAGCCAATGGACCTATATATGATAAACGCAAAGGCTATGTCACAATGAGTGAAGTTCAACGGGCTTAACTGTGACCTTCATATTAGTTGCTGTTTTGCTATACCAATAGTGGATTGTTTTGCTAAACCATCATACTAGTTGTCGTTTTGCTATACCAATCAAGAATGGGCTGCCCACCGATTATGCTCCACTGCTATATGATATGATAAAGACCAGTTTTCATTCATGATAACCTATGTTGCACTGATACTCCAAAAAATTTCACGGTCAAGTATCGGATATTTCTGGGATACGGATACGCGCGGATACGACATTGATACGTATCGGATACGCCACTTGGCATATCTGGGGACAAAAATTAAGTTTTTATTTCCGATACATTTCGGATACGGTCAAGATACGCCGCTGACCGTATCCGACACGGATTAGATACGGAAACTTTCGAATTTTTTAAAAAAAATAGGGTTGAAACTGTAATTAAAATTAAATTATTTAGCTTAATCCCTATTTCCTAACCACCTTAATGTGTTTAATGTCGATTATATGTTTGAAATTTTAAGATGTCCTGGATTAATATTTTACCATTTGTCGTGAAGTTGGTGAGTTTGCAACTTTATTCTGATTTCTAATGTGTTTAATGTTGATTATATGCTTGAAACTTGATTTCTTGCAAATATTATTATTTATATTTATATATATATATAAAAAAATAAATTAATAAAATTTTTTGTATCCAGACGTATCGTATTCTACAAATTTCAAAAATCCCGTGCATTCGTACCCCTATCTACGTATTCACGTATCCGCGTATCCGTATCCGTGCGACATAGATGATAACTTTTTTTTTTCGTCAACTAGTGTAGGACCCCAACGTCCCAACACGTCAATAATGCAATTATGACGTCATTTGTATATGTAAAAAAATGTCTTTTCTTTTAAAGAATCATTACATGCTTCACATAACCCCCATGACTTTTATAAAAAATTGAGCAGAGTCTCCCTATAAGTTGGGCTATCCGAAAAATATATCACATCACTAAAATAACTCCTAGCCAGGGAAAAACACAATACTAAACGAAATCATCACCATAAGTAAGTTCCCAGCCAGGGAAAACACGATAATAAGAAGATATAAAAAGTGGACTTCAACACCATTATACAGCCCATATACACGACTCCAAGTGCTCACATACGAGCAACAAATAATGAATGTTCGTCTAGTTGCATAAATAATGTATACCATTTACTCAATCTCATACGCTTCAGGAAGCAATATTTCCAACCAAGCTCGAGCTTGCTACACCAAAATAACTTTGTAGCTATAGTACCTGTTTCAATAGAAAAGCCCCCACACAGGGTGATCATACCAACATCATAATACCCATATCATAACAATGCATAAAGATCATGATACGATCATAATATCACAATTTACGATTATTGAAAATCTATAAACATGATACTCATCAACACGATAAATTCAATGCAACCAAATTCTATTATTTTTGCTGAATCATAAACAATTTCATATCGCACATGATCCTGCCTATCAATCTATCTCATTCTCGACATTCTCTCATATTGATCATGCCCCAGACATCAATACTCAGCTCGTATACTCGGATCACGTATAACTACGTATCCCTCATACCACACATACATATATTCATATTTTCGGATCACGACAATTACGTATCAAACATACCACATATGTCATACTCAACACACATAAACATTTCTTACGTTCCATCATGACATTTAATAATTCATGAATATATGAATATGTAATTACTTCATAATATGTATACCTGCTCGTACGTCACTACGTACCTTATAATCTGTATTTACCGTCAAATCACCTTCCTTGTTGTCCGAGCTCAAAAAGGCTCTACACGAACTCAAAGTTTAAGGGTCAATTCATAATCAATACTTGATGCATATAATTCCTCATTCAATCAACCAATCATGTCCATAATATCACATAATTCAACTTTCCAATGCAAAGACTCAATTAAACAACTAGCATGCTTCAAACATCCAAACCAACACTATTACAATGGTTACAAGCCATTGAAGTTAGTTCTTTTCCCCACCTACTAACAAGGTTTAGACCCACACTTGAATCTTTAGACCCACACTTGAATCACATTTAAGCATATTAACAAACACCTTCCATGCATGATTTTAATCTTCATATCTTAACCAACAATGATACTAGCCGATGCACAAATCAACAATTCACTTCTAGCAATTAATCACTCAACAAGGTGAGTCATAATTAGCTTCCAACATCAACAACATTTCTCATGCTATCCAATTCCCAATTACCATATTCATACTCAAATTATAGCCATATAATCGCCTTAATCCATTACACCAACCAAGCTAGCCTTCTACACTATCAAACACCATTCCAACCCAAGCCACAACATATACACACATATATAGAAATCTTGTACATAAATCAATACATGATGAAATGCACATTTTCTTGTATAAACTTCACCTACACACACTGATACACGTTAAATACACACACACACGCAGCAAATCTGCACACACACTACTACACACACAGCACACACACAAACCCACATTCTGCACACACACACACACACAAGAATAATTTCCCAACACACTTCAAAATCAATACCAAATAATAACCAAACCTAGCTGTGGGGTCTTCCCACCTTAACAGTGATTAAAAGACATAAGAAGGACTAATCATGCATTAAGGTAACATCTTAAGGTTTTGGTTGTTACACGAGCTAACAGGATTACAGGCCAAAATACAAAACTTCAAAAATAATTCATTATATTCTAAAAGAATATCATTTAGATTTACACTACTCCTAGAGTAGATACTAATCAAAACTTGAATCCTATGCATTCCTGTGTCCCTAGTAGCTCACTGCCTCAACCCGACCCTTAGTCCTTTCGTCCAAAAGTGTACCTACAGGGATAACACACCATGAGCATATATAATCTTACTTAACATCATAAAACATCATAGTAAATGCATGAAACATTGGTTAAGTAAATATGCTGGTTATTCATTCACTTCTTATTGTTGTCCCTGATTTAGAATCATGCATATGGGGCATCTTACCCCCGTGGAATCTTACCACAATATCATCGTATGGCCTCTTACCATATGGGGCATCTTACCCCGTGGCATCTTACCACAATACATCGCATGGCCTCTTACCATGTGGGGCATCTTACCCCGTGGCATCTTACCACAATACATCGCATGGCCTCTTACCATGTGGGGCATCTTACCCCGTGGCATCTTACCACAATACATCACATAAATGTCATCATATAAGCATCGTATAAACAATAAACATCATATGAACTTCATCGTATAAACACCGTCATTTCATCGTGAATACTCATGCAATAAAAGCATAGTCGTAGTATAGAGATGTGTGTTACCGTCCGATGCCCGTACGCTTCTTACGTACCTTTTCAAAAGGAGGAGGAGTCAACAGACTTTATCTCCTTGATGGTGCCGGTACCTGGGATGGTTCTACAAGACCACATAATACCATAGTAGATGCCTCAAAACCATCTTACATCATAAACTTAACAAAATAAAACATCATTATATTTTTTCAACTTTCTGCCTGTCTCGATCGATCGGCCCAAAGTCTCGATCGATCGAGACACTGTGCACTAATAGTGCCTTAGCTTCCTGCCTCGCTCGATCGATCGAAGTATTTTACCGATCGATCGAGAAGCTTCACCGATCGATCGAGAAATCCTTCGATCGATCGGCATCACAATTTTAAAACATACATTAGACCCACTGTCTCGCTCGATCGATCGGAACCAAATCTCGATCGATCGAGAGCTCTGAAAAATCGGGATTTTCCCCAGATTTTTGAGCACTACTTTACACACCATCTTTTCTACTTCACAACACATCTTTCATGCTGAAACTATCATGTGAATAACTTCCTAAAATAACCATGTAAGCTCTTAAATCGAAGGTTTAACAAATCCTAAGCTAACATGCATCATAACATCATCATAATCTTCATCCTTAACCAACTTTTACAGAAACAGAGCATGTATCCTTTTGCCCAGATTTTCGAGCATATAGTTTCATAACTAGAAATCTATCACATAAGACATGTAAATGCTCAAACATCCATGCTAGTAGTTACATAAAACTACCTTGTAAGCATCTCTACCAAGGTTCCACCCAAACCTATACTTAACATGCTTTAAAATCAACCCACCAAACCCAAGCCCAAGCACAAACCCAGAAAAACAGGGTACCCACTTACCCCTCTCTTTTGCTCCTCTTTTTGCAAGGATTTGAACACCTTCTTACCAAGCTTTTCTTCCCTTCCCCAGCAGCTTACAGGCACGATTTTGGGAGAGAAAGAGAGAGGAGGAGAGAAGGAGATGATTTGGCTGCAAAGTGGAAGCATGGGCATCACCAAGTGGGAGGCATGAGCTTTGACAAGTGGGGGTGTAGGGTGCAATTGGGGGAGGGTGGTGACCGAGTGGGTGGGGGTGGTGTGGGTAGGGTGGTCATGTGGTGTTTAATTGTGTCCCGGTATTTAGTACGATGTATTAAAATATCCTCACTCGATATTTTATAACTTCGCTAAATTAATACAT
Organism: Haberlea rhodopensis; assembly: GCA_907163345.1. Taxonomy (NCBI): domain Eukaryota; kingdom Viridiplantae; phylum Streptophyta; class Magnoliopsida; order Lamiales; family Gesneriaceae; genus Haberlea; species Haberlea rhodopensis. The sequence continues at coordinate 10,615,435 of CAJQUN010000015.1, forward strand.
CCCTTTAAAACACCCAACATGCCCCCTAAATCATATCATCATAACATAAATCGTGGCCCCCAATTTAAATACACCACAACCCTTAAACACATCATAATTTATTATCGTAAAACATAATTATATATCATTTCAACATCGTAACATATAATCATATAACATTTCGGGGGTATTACATTACTCCCCTACTTATAAGATTTCGTCCTCGAAATCCACATGCATCATCATATCGAAACTAAACATAAAAACATATCGGAGAATAGTTCCGGATAGTGCTGCACCATATGCCGTTCCGTCTCCCACGTAGCCTCCTCGACACCCCGACGATCCCACTGAACTTTGACCATCGGTATAACTTTGCTCCGTAGTCTGCGATCCTCTCGATCCAGAATTCTGATTGGTCGTTCTTCGTAGGACATATCTGAGTCTAACTGAACTTCTGTAGGCTGTAAGACATGAGACGGATCTGGCTCATACTTTCGTAACATAGAGACATGGAAAACATCGTGTATGCCAGACAAGGATGGCGGTAGAGCCAAACGATATGCCAAAGTACCGACACGCTGTAACACTTCATATGGCCCAACATACCTTGGAGATAACTTTCCCCGCATCCCAAAACGAACCACACCCCTGAAGGGCGAGATCTTTAAGAAGACCCTGTCTCCTAACTGGAATTCTAGTGGTCGTCGCCGCTTATTGGCATAGGCCGCTTGCCTATCTTGGGCCGCTTTCATCTTTTGGCGTATCATCTTAATCTTACTTTCCATATCCTTGATCATATCCGGTCCTCCGACCGCTTTGCTAGTCAAGTCCTCCCAATACAGTGGTGATCTACATCGTCGTCCATACAAAGCTTCAAAAGGGGCCATTTGAATGCTCGCTTGATAACTGTTGTTATAGGAGAATTCCACCAGCGGCACTGAATCCTGCCACGGAGTATCAAACTCCAGAATACATGCCCTCAACATGTCTTCGAGCGTCTGAATGGTACGCTCTGTTTGGCCGTCTGTCTGAGGGTGATAGGCCGTACTCAGTCTCACCTCCGTGCCCAGAGCTGTCTGGAGACCCTCCCAGAAATGTGAAGTGAACCTCGGGTCTCTGTCAGACACTATCGAGACTGGAATACCATGCAATCTCACAACATCCCGTATATACATCTGGGCCATCTTTAAGTATGTATAAGACATACTGTAAGGAATGAAATGAGCCGTCTTCGTCAGCCTATCCACGATCACCCAGATCGCATCAAATCCTGAGGCCGTCCTTGGCAAGTGGGTCACGAAGTCCATAGATATATGCTCCCACTTCCATTCAGGCATCTCTAAGCTCTTCAGCTCTCCACCAGGCCTCTGCCTCTCTGCTTTTACCTGCTGGCAGATCAAACATCTTTTAACAAAAACGATTACTTCTCGCTTCATGCGTCTCCACTAGAATTGATCGCATAGATCTTTGTACATCTTCTTTCCCCCTGGGTGGATACTGAAACGACTACTGTGAGCCCGCTCCAATATTCCTCTACGCAGTCCTGGTGCATCTGGGACTACCCATCGGTTGCCCAGTCTCAAAGAATCATCCTCAGCCATTCTGAACTTGGATGGCTGACCCTGTAGTATCAATGATGTCCATCTCTGAACCTCACTATCTGACTTCTGGGCCTTCCTGATTGCCTCAAATATATCTGGCTCCGCCAATAAGGTCGACACTCGCACAGGCGACGTGTCTACATCGAAGTCATAGCCCAGATGGCAGTAAGAAGTCATCAAAGCTGACAAACACATGACATCCTCTGCAGTACTCTTCACCTTCCGACTTAAGGCATCTGCTATCAGGTTCGCTTTACCTGGATGGTACTCAATTTCACAATCATAGTCTTTGAGCAAATTCATCCACCTTCTTTGCCTCATATTCAACTCTGCCTGAGTGAATAAGAACTTCAGGCTCTTATGATCCGTGTATATAGTAAAAGACGTGCCATAAGGGTAATGCCTCCAGATCTTCAAGGCAAATATGATGGCCGCCAGTTCCAAATCATGCACTGGATACCTGGCTTCGTGTGGCTTCAGCTGCCTTGATGCATAAGCCACCACGTGCTTATCTTGCATTAACACGCAGCCCAAACCCTGTAATGACGCATCCGTATACAAGGCGAATCTCTTATCTTCCGACGGAATCACCAGCACAGGCGCTGTAGTCAAACGACGCTTCAGCTCTTGGAAGCTTTCCTCACAAGCTTCAGACCAAAAGAAGGGGACTCCTTTCTGAGTCAGCTGTGTCAGGGGTTTGGCAATCTTCGAAAAACCCTCGACGAAACGTCGGTAATATCCTGCCAAACCGAGAAAACTCCTTATCTCAGGTACAGAAGTGGGTGCAGCCCACTCCATCACAGCTTCAATCTTCTTGGGATCCACAGATATCCCCTGGCTAGATATGACATGGCCTAAGAATACCACGCTGTCCAACCAGAACTCGCACTTACTAAGCTTTGCATATAACTGATGATCCCTAAGGATCTGAAGCACTATCCTCAAGTGTCTTACGTGCTCTTCTTCCGTCCGAGAGTAGATGAGTATGTCGTCAATGAAGACTATGACGAACTGATCCAAATACGGCTGGAATACCCTATTCATTAAACTCATGAAGACAGCTGGGGCATTCGTCACCCCAAAAGGCATGACCAGAAATTCATAGTGCCCATATCTGGTCCTGAAAGCCGTCTTCTGAACATCATCTTCCCTTACTCGTATCTGATGGTACCCCGACCTCAGATCGATCTTACTGTAGAGCCTCGTTCCCTGCAACTGATCAAACAAGTCATCAATCCTCGGAAGTGGATACTTGTTCTTGACTGTGGCCTTATTCAGTTGCCTATAGTCAATGCATAGGCGCATCGATCCATCTTTCTTCTTAACAAATAAGACAGGTGCACCCCATGGCGATACGCTAGGGCGTATGTAGCCCTTGTCAAGGAGCTCCTGCAACTGCATCTTTAACTCCCTTAACTCAGCTGGTGCCATCCTATATGGGGCACGAGAAATTGCAGACGTCCCTGGTAGCAGCTCAATCCCAAACTCGACCTCTCTCGTCGGTGGGAAATCCGGGAATCTCCTCCGGAAAGACATCAGGAAACTCCGCCACTACGGGCACATCCTCAACCTTTAATTCCTTCCTCTTATCCGTCATGTCAACAGCATAGATAAGATATCCTTCATGACCTCGTTCCAATAGCTGTGTCATCTTGACAGCAGATATTAACGGAATCTTCGGACGGGAACCATCCCCATAAAATGTCCACTGGACTCCCAATACAGATCTAAATCGGACAGTCCTCTGCCTGCAGTCTACCACTGCCTGATACTTGTTCAGAATATCGATGCCCACAATGCAATCGAAGTCTGTCATTCCCAGCACAATCAATCTGATCTTAGTTCATTATCCTCAAAATAAATGAGGCCATCATAAACAATCTGATCCGTAGTCAAACTTCTTCCAGCGGGGGTCAAGACCATAAGAGGCATGGGGGACGGGGAAGTGCATATGTGGTGCCTTTCAATAAAATTCGTCGACACAAAAGAGTGTGACGCACCTGTGTCTATTAATATAAGAGCAGGGTGCGTAAATAAAAGACATGTACCCGCTATAACTTCCTCCGGAGCCGCCGTAGCCTGTTCCCTTGTCAAAGCATACACCTGTCCCTGAGGTGGCCCCGCGGGCTGACCTCCATACTGTCTTGGCACAAAAGGTGGCCGGTGTTGTGCCGTTCTGTCCGCAGGTCTCCCCGTAGAGCTCTGCTGTCTCCCCCTGTTGGGACACCGCCGAGCAAAGTGGCCTCTGTCGCCACAGACATAACATCCTACGCAGTCCTTTGCCAAATGTGGTTGCCCACAAAGAGTGCACTGAACTCTTCCAGATCTGTCTCCCTGAGACTGTCCTCTCCCAGATGGAGCATCATTCCTACCTTTCCCTTTCCATCGATTCTCGGGCCTCTTGCCACTGAATCTCGATGCTGAAGTGTTCCCCCTAGGCTTAAACTGATCACCCCTGGGTTTCAAATTTTCAGAAGTAGATCTCTGAGGGGGTGCTGGAGGTGGCACTGCATCAGGATATGCACCAACTCCCAGTTCAGCTAGCTCAGCTCGTGAGAGTGCATCATCAAAACAGGCAGGGCCATAAGTGATCACCCTGTCATACAGTTCAGGCCTCAAGCCCTTCATGAAGTTTCGCATCTTCGCTTGAGTGCTTGCGGCTATGTGTGGCACATATCGTAGTAAGGAACAGTAATGTAGAGCATAGTCAGATACAGGCATGGTACCTTGTCTTAAACTGGTAAACTCATCCTCCTTGGCCTGTCTTGCAGCGGCTGAGAAATAGCGGTTTAGAAACCGCGTTCGGAACATCTTCCAATTAACTTCCTGTCCCAGAGCCTCTTGCTCAATCACTGTGGTTTTCCACCACATCAGTGCCTTCTTGGACAGCTGAAATTCTGCTAATCGGATCCAGGCCGTCTTTGCACAAGGCGCTGCCACAAATATCTGTTCGATCCTCTCTAACCATTCCTCAGCTTTCTCTCCTGATTCAGTTCCCTCGAACATCGGAGGTCGATACATCATAAACTGAGCCAAGCTCAATTCCCCAGGTAGCAACTGCTGTTCAGAGGGTTCCTCTCCCAAAGCTGGTGGTGGCAATGGGTTCGTACGCCCAGCACTTGCATTTACACTAATGGCGTCACCCACTTCTATATTTGCTGCCATGCTGCAACACAAGGGTTAATAACAGCACCAAAAGCAATTCATAAAACTCATCGTTAGATAATTGAACATGTTAGTATAACATCTTCTTCTTATGAATAACATACATATAAACATGTTCAAAAGTAAGCACCTAGCTAACTTATTGCTAAGGCTACCCTTCACTCATTCCCGAGTTATCTAACCACTGCTCTGATACCACTAATGTGGGGTCTTCCCACCTTAACAGTGATTAAAAGACATAAGAATGACTAATCATGCATTAAGGTAACATCTTAAGGTTTTGGTTGTTACACGAGCTAACAAGATTACAGGCCAAAATACAAAACTTCAAAAATAATTCATTATATTCTAAAAGAATATCATTTAGATTTACACTACTCCTAGAGTAGATACTAATCAAAACTTGAATCCTATGCATTCCTGTGTCCCTAGTAGCTCACTGCCTCAACCCGACCCTTAGTCCTTTCGTCCAAAAGTGTACCTACAGGGATAACACATCATGAGCATATATAATCTTACTTAACATCATAAAACATCATAGTAAATGCATGAAACATTGGTTAAGTAAATATGCTGGTTATTCATTCACTTCTTATTGTTGTCCCTGATTTAGAATCATGCATATGGGGCATCTTACCCCCGTGGCATCTTACCACAATATCATCGTATGGCCTCTTACCATATGGGGCATCTTACCCCGTGGCATCTTACCACAATACATCGCATGGCCTCTTACCATGTGGGGCATCTTACCCCGTGGCATCTTGCCACAATACATCACATAAATGTCATCATATAAGCATCGTATAAACAATAAACATCATATGAACTTCATCGTATAAACACCGTCATTTCATCGTGAATACTCATGCAATAAAAGCATAGTCGTAGTATAGAGATGTGTGTTACCGTCCGATGCCCGTACGCTTCTTACGTACCTTTTCAAAAGGAGGAGGAGTCAACAGACTTTATCTCCTTGATGGTGCCGGTACCTGGGATGGTTCTACAAGACCACATAATACCATATTAGATGCCTCAAAACCATCTTACATCATAAACTTAACAAAATAAAACATCATTATATTTTTTCAACTTTCTGCCTGTCTCGATCGATCGGCCCAAAGTCTCGATCGATCGAGACACTGTGCACTAATAGTGCCTTAGCTTCCTGCCTCGCTCGATCGATCGAAGTATTTTACCGATCGATCGAGAAGCTTCACCGATCGATCGAGAATCCTTCGATCGATCGTCATCACAATTTTAAAACATACATTAGACCCACTGTCTCGCTCGATCGATCGGAACCAAATCTCGATCGATCGAGAGCTCTGAAAAATCGGGATTTTCCCCAGATTTTTGAGCACTACTTTACACACCCTCTTTTCTACTTCACAACACATCTTTCATGCTGAAACTATCATGTGAATAACTTCCTAAAATAACCATGTAAGCTCTTAAATCGAAGGTTTAACAAATCCTAAGCTAACATGCATCATAACATCATCATAATCTTCATCCTTAACCAACTTTTACAGAAACAGAGCATGTATCCCTTTGCCCAGATTTTCGAGCATATAGTTTCATAACTAGAAATCTATCACATAAGACATGTAAATGCTCAAACATCCATGCTAGTAGTTACATAAAACTACCTTGTAAGCATCTCTACCAAGGTTCCACCCAAACCTATACTTAACATGGTTTAAAATCAACCCACCAAACCCAAGCCCAAGCACAAACCCAGAAAAACAGGGTACCCACTTACCCCTCTCTTTTGCTCCTCTTTTTGCAAGGATTTGAACACCTTCTTACCAAGCTTTTTTTCCCTTCCCCAGCAGCTTACAGGCACGATTTTGGGAGAGAAAGAGAGAGGAGGAGAGAAGGAGATGATTTGGCTGCAAAGTGGAAGCATGGGCATCACCAAGTGGGAGGCATGGGCTTTGACAAGTGGGGGTGTAGGGTGCAATTGGGGGAGGGTGGTGACCGAGTGGGTGGGGGTGGTGTGGGTAGGGTGGTCATGTGGTGTTTAATTGTGTCCCGGTATTTAGTACGATGTATTAAAATATCCTCACTCGATATTTTATAACTTCGCTAAATTAATACATCCCTTTAAAACACCCAACATGCCCCCTAAATCATATCATCATAACATAAATAGTGGCCCCCAATTTAAATACACCACAACCCTTAAACACATCATAATTTATTATCGTAAAACATAATTATATATCATTTCAACATCGTAACATATAATCATATAACATTTCGGGGGTATTACATTAGCCCTCCAAAAGCCCCAAAATTTTTGAAATAAAATCAGTCGTCACAGCCCTAAAATTTCGAACTCCACACATCAAAGCACACCCCAAACACTAGATTATGCTAGGGGGAAAAGAGGGCCAAGGGGGAGATGAATCTTACCCACAAGAGTTTCCAAAGTTATCTTGAAGAGGGGTCTTCGATTTCTTCTTTGGGGGAGAAGGAGATGGCCGATGGTTTTTGTTGGTGAGAGGAGGATGTGATCGATTTTTGTGTATGGGTTTGTGTATAGGATTATTTGTTTTAACAAGAAAAAGCCCTCTTAAAATAATGTCATTTCACCTACATTAATTCATCCCAAAACAAATATAATTCTCCACCTCCAATTAAATATTTTCAAGTTAATCTAATTTTCACAAATCCCTCAATAAAATAAAACCTACCAATAAAAGTCCCCCCAAGCATTTAAATCATGATAAAGTTCCATATGTGCACAAATAATACGGCCCGCCCCAAATACGAGGTCCGAAATTTAATCACGTAAATTATCCCATAATTTACAATTTACACAATTAAATATAAGCAGAATAAACTGGGCATTACAACTAGTTTATTTGTTTTGTTCTAATATATATTTTTCTAGTGGTTAGCCGACTAGTTCTCTATGCAATTATCTATACTATATATATTATATTATAATGTGTATGCACCTTAGAGTAACCACTTTGATATGGCCATTGTGATATACCAAAAATACTCTCTTTTTGTTTTATTAATAGTTATGAGATAAAGGGATAATTTTGAAAAGCCCAAATAAGCTTTATTTTTAGTTGGTTGTGAGTTTTTTTATTTGTTTGTAACATTTTTCTTTGCATTTTTAGTTTTTTTATGCTGATAGTATAGGGCCCTTATGAATCAATGGTTGATATTATTGTCGACGCATAATATTCATATATTATGTTACATACACAATGCGTGTGTGTCGACGGCTAGTATAAAATATTCAATGAGGCGGCAAAAGGCAACATAGCCAAACGTGCTAAAAATCCTAGCAGTTATAAATCGGCAGTGTGTCAACAACGTAAGAGAGACGAGCATACCAATACATTGTTCAAATTTAGAATGGGGAAAGTAAGTAGTTAGCATCCTAATTTTTTTATTTTTATATTTCTAAGAATAACAGTAACAGTAACTTGCACTCAAACATCAAACTATAAATCGATAATAACATAGGACTTTTTTTAATAGCAAAAGACAAAATTGTATCCCAATTGAAAAACAATTCTTCGAAAAAAAGAACAATAGAACAGAAAATATATAATTCAAAATCCAACATCTCGCATATCCTTTAGCATAAATAACTTTCATGCCATTGACTAGCAAAATCTGATCACACGAAACAGAAGAAAAGATAGTAAAGGAAATTAAGTTCATCGTCAACTAAAGAGCAACCTAAGCCTTATCAGCTTTGGAAGCAGTAGCAGCAGCTTGACCACGAAGACGACCAGTTCTCCTTGCAGCAATAAGACCAACCTTCTGCCCAGGTGGAGCATCACGACGGACAGTACTCGCATGACCAATATGTTGATGGTTACCACCACCATGAGGATGCTCCACAGGATTCATAGCAACACCCCGGACCTTGGGCCAAGAATTTCTCTTCACTCGGAATTTGTGATATGCATTTCCAGCCTTCAAGAGTGGTTTCTCAGTACGACCACCACCCGCAACTTGGCCAATCATTGCACGACAGCCACTAGGCACGATTTTCTTGGCTCCTGATGGGAGCTTAATTCTGTGCAAGGAAAATGAGACGTCAACAAACTACATAATGGATTCCCGAGGGGGTAGCCTCTCCGCTTGGATAATATCATGGGAATAAGTTTAAGCAAGCACCTTGAAACGAGTAACTAAATGGCAATGGAAAACTATGAAGTAAGTTCATCATCTAACAATTAACCCTTCTTCCAAATATCACAATGCAACTAACCACAAGCAGGTAAATAAAGAAACATCAAGACATATGGAAACTTCAAACATCCATACTGACAAAAAACACACATAAAATTTAGTCAATGTCATGATTGATTGTGTCGAGAACAAAATGTTTCCAATGGCAACATTCATAGTTATTAGCATAGTTTTTAAAGGCGTGGAGCACAGACATGCGTAGCTCTTGTGCCAAGGAGACCACCCAGGCGCAACCTTTGCAAAAGGCGCCCACTATGATGCACAGACACTCCCAAAAATCATTCGGTGCAGTGTCAGACACTTCTAGAACACCGACACTCCTCGGACACATGTCGGACACGCGCATAATTTTTTTTAAAAAGTAAAATCGGACACCCATGTCATGCACTCCCCTCAAAATCGGACACTCGTGTCAGACACGGCTGATAGACGTGTCCGACACAGAAAGAACACTTTTGCGGGTTAATTGTACAAGTTAAATTTTTTTGGCTAAAATGAAATTTCGACGTGTTAGTTAAATTTTATGTTAATTGAAGTAATATACATTTGGTGTTAGTACGGGTGATACTATGATTATTAAGCGACATGCATTTATTTATATGCTTTTGATTTGATGAGAATATTTTTGGTGTTATCTTTTCTTTTGGACGTGTTTGTTAAACTCTATATTAATTGAAGTAACATGTATTTGTTGTTAGTATGAGTGATACCATAGTTATTAAAGAAGCTAGGCGCCAAAAAGGGATGAACCATGGCCTGGCTCAAAGCGCTAGGCGTTGGGCGAAGCTTGGCCTGATAGACGTCAAGTTTCGAGAAAAAATAAATTTTGGAAAAAATATTTACATGTAAATATTTTTTCCGAAATGGCCAAACTATATAGCTAATAAGCTGCTCATGTTGTAATATTTGTTCATTTCTAATATAAAAATTTATTACACATGAGAGATTTGCTATAAATGAATCTCATTCAATATTAAATCAGAATTATTAAAAAAAAAAAAGCAATATGTTAAATCTGCTTGACTTAATTAGGGTTCAGTTTTATTCTTAAAAGATTCTTATTATTTTTTAAGTAATTTGAGCCCAATCCTAACAGCACTCTTCCTTTCCATCAAGCCATCGCCCAGGGCTTAAGCCTCAGGCACCTAGGCGCCGAATAGGCGCGGCCTGATGTATGTGTAGGGCCTCTCACGCACCAAAGGCGCCACACTCTGGCCTAGCTTGGCTTCTCGCCTAGGCGAGGGCTTTTTACAACCATGAGTGATGCTATGATGATTCAGTGACATGCATTTATTTATATGCTTCTTGAATTTTGCAAAAAAATTTTGATGACATGGTTTTGGAATTTAAAAATGTGAATTTTATTATTTTGTATTATAGTAAATGTATAATATATATAAAAATATACAGGTGTGTCCTAGCCGTGTCTATCCTAAACTTTTTGAACAATCCGTATCACAGTGGGTGTCGTGGCGTGTCGCCGTGTCGGTATCTGTGCATCATAGGGCGCCCACTTCTTTCTTGGGGTGCAACTGTGAAAATTGCGCCTGAAGTGCGTTTTACAGGTACAAGGAAAAAACCCTAGGCCTGCTTCTTTTCACAATAAAAAGGAAAACCCTAAAGCTCAGACCAAATACAATACTTGTTTATGTTAGGAAAAAACTTCAGTCCCAGTCCAAAATCAAACAAAAATATTGTGCGATTTCCTCCCTAAAACCTGCAATTAAAGTTGAAATTAATTCTTAGCCTCGTCCACTGTTAGCGCAACATCTTATCTATTACAGGAATTCTTTTCAGCGGCATACTAATTTTTTTCAGATTAATTGGATCTCTTCCTTCCCTAATTCAAGTGGCTAGTTCTTTGTACACAGTTCGAAAACATTACATATTTACAGCCAGATTGTTAAAAACTACTTTCAATTCCAAAAGCAATCCAAAGTCCAAACCCTCAAATATTTTATCCTGCAGCTAAAATTGTTGAGTCTGAAAATCTAGCATGTCAAAAGTTTGATGCGTCTTACTTTGCCAAGGCGTGGGCTTCTCCTTGAGCACAAGGCTCCATGACACTTTTGCGCCTTGCGCCTTAAATAACTACAGTTATTAGAATTGCAAGGCACACTAAGGCTTATAAGTATCATAGAGTCTAGCTACAAGTCACAAAGCGCTAGAATCTAAATATCTGAACACAATTTGATCTCATATAATGCTGTTGTGATTTAGAAATTATCATAGAGCAATAAAAACAATATTCATTAGTATATATGCGAAAATAGAAGTTCATTATCCTGTGTTTCAATGTGGATTTACCATCTCTACGTTAAAAGCACACTTAAAAGTGACATCGAGCCTTTAAAAGGCACCAAGACTTTGGCTTTATGGTTGAGGCACCTTACCTTGTGTCCAGGCGCAAAAAACAGGGCCTAGACAAGCATCGAGCCTAGGTGAACAAGAAACTAAACGCAGTCTAAAAGCATAAAACCCGCAAATTTCACAAGACCACTGCATAAGAGTTCTTACATGATCACATTAACAAACAGTTAAAAATCTTAGCAAGCAAAGAATTGAACAAGGACACAAAATTATTCCAGCTTTGAATATACAATAATTAACAAAATCAATCAAAATCATACAACCATAATTACCAAGCATAAAGAACTGATTAAACTCACAGAAATAACAAATAAAAACAGAATGACAGAAAACTCAGCTAAAATATACCTAGAGGTACCATTATCGGGGTTGTGAGAAATAACAATAGCATAATCCCCAGAAGCCCTAGCGAGAACTCCACGGTCTCCGACATGGTGTTCGACGTTGCAAACGACGGCACCCTCGGGAATCGAGCTGAGTGGGAGAACATTACCCACAACAAGATTAGCCTTCTTCCCGCAATACAAGAACTGTCCGGTGTACGTGCCCTCAGCGGCGATAAAGAGCTCCTTCTGGTGCTTGTAGCGGAAGGGGTGGCGGAAGGTGACGCGAGCCAGGGGAGCGCCGCGACCGGGGTCGTGGATGATATCGGTGACGACTCCCTTCAAGTAGCCATTACGCTCGCCGAAATCGAGGGATCGGAATCTCGCCGGTCCCTTCCGGTGGTGGGTGTGAGACTTGAATACGGATCCAGCTCCCTTACGCTGCGCACGGATCACCCGACCCATATTTGTATACGGCGGCGGAGTGTGTGTGTGGGATACGGTGGAAATGGAAGTGGAGGTGGAGGTGGAGTTATTATTATTATATATGATATATATTATTTTATATATATATATATATGAGAAGTGAGATAGGGCTAGGGTTTATACTTGGAGGTGAGGAAGTGATCGTGGACCTATAATTGGGCGATACTTCAAAATTCGGCCAAACTTTCGAACAAGTAAACTTTAAGATCTAATGTAATTGGTCCTCTCTTTATTGGTGCTGATTCCCGGAACCGGTCGGTTCCAGATCCGTTAAGCACGGAATTGGTCCGGTCAGTTAAGGAATCGGATCGGATCCAGTTCCGGTCCCAACCGGCTCCGGTCCGATCCGTTTCTTTTTTTTTTTTTTGAATTTTTTTGAATTTTTTTATTTTTTTGATGTTGTAAATGTTTCCCAATATTCATCACAAATTCAATATATTTCTTCTCCATTTCATAATGTAAATGCATACACATAATTGTAAAGAGATGGCAGTTGAAAATATAAATAAAAAATATTACTATTTAGCACTTCTCATAATTGATAAGTATTGTTTTGGCGTTCTCTTCTTCTTTCTCGTCATAATGATGTACGAATTCGTCAACCGCCTCATCTCTTCTATTCTTACATTCTGCTTCAAACCAATCTTTAAGTAATGTGAGCATTCATAACGAATCAGCAGATAGACTACTTCTTTATTCTCCAATAATTCGGCCACATGTTGAGAATGCCGATTCAAAAGCGACGTTGAAAGCTTGTACCGCATACACGTCTCTAGTCATTCTGGCTAAGATAGGGAATTGTGCTGCATTTGTCTTCCACCATTGTAAGACGTCGAAGTTGTCTTCCGTTAGAAAGTGATAATTCAGATAAATTTGCAACTCAGTCGACGTGCTAGTAGAATGTCCTTTTCCCTTAAGTTTTTTCATTCCCAGCATCCTAAGCAAATTGATGCCCCAACCTTTAGATTGAGCTTGGGGTTGTTCTTCAACAGCCCTTTGTTGCGATGATTCACTTGCCTGTTGATTATAATACAATTGAAACATACTTTGGAGAGATTGCATTGTAGATGTCTTTTGATCGTCAACAACCTTCCCCAAAAATTTAGCATAATATTCAAAAAATATCTCAAATGAAGATAAACATTGACTAGGATCTAGCAATGTTGCAATGCAGTGCACGTGTGGTATTTGTTCCCAATACTTTATAAATTTAGTTTCCATTGCACTAACAAAAGCATGCAAGTCATAGTCATCTCTAAATTCTATAAACTTATCAAACATGTTAAATACTAAAGGAACAAAATAAACGGAAGTTGGATAAGTAACACCGAAAAAGCGTTCCGTCGCTTCTTTGAAATTACTTAACAATGATACACAATTTTCAACAAATTCACAATCCTCATTAGTCAAACAAATACATTCATCGCTATCAGGCATTTGATATGAATTATAAAATGGAGTTAAAATATCTTTGTAAGGTAACATAGCATTCAACATATTATACAACGAATTCCACCTAGTTTCTATTGGTGATGGAAAAAAGAAGATGCTTTAAACCATTAGATAAACATAATTGTTTACAGTCACGCTTAACACGGCTCGTGCGTAACCCATTTAGCGCAATATTTCATTTTCTCACTGAGTGATTGTCCTCATAACCAACTTTAACAGCCAAATTAATTATATGACATGCACATCTAACATGACGCGGCATTGTTATTCGCAGCGTTGCCTAATGTGATTGAAATACCTTATCCTGAATTCCATAATGTCTACAAGTGTTGAATGCATATTTAGCAATTACATAACCAGTATGCGCACAATCTAACTCATCTAAAGACAAAATCCATTTTTGCATACATCAATTATCATCAATCCAATGACAAGTGACAACAATATATGAATCTGAATTTACATTTGTCCAAATATCGGTTGTTAAGCTAACCCTACAAGGCAAACTAAAAAGATGTTGAAACAATGTATTTCTATATTCAACAAATACGTCCATACAATTTATTTTTAATGTGTGCCTAGAAATATGTTTAAACATGGGTTGAATAGACGAAGCAAATTCAATAACACCAGCATGTTCATCTTGTATAAAAGGTAGTTCACATCTAATCACATATCTAACAAGTGACCTACGGTTAATTTCAGCAGTTAAAATAAATTCGTGCCAGTGAGAACATTAATTTGTGCTTTTGTTGCTTCTCGACCTAATGATTGTAATGTTGTCTCATCAAAGTTTACATAATACCCCTCGCGTTTACATGGCAGCGGCATTAATACCCCTCGCTTCGACATATTAGCGGCATAACCCCTCGCAATAGTAATATGACAGCGGAATTATCCTTCGCTTCGACATATTTGCGGCAAATATTCTTCATCGCTGTAATATGACAGCGGCAAGTATTCTACCATCGCTTCAACATGAAGGCGTCAAGTATTCTTCATCACTAGAATATAACCTCGACTCACAACCACATGCACCAAAGCATCCAATATACACATGCAACCATAATGCATATCCAACCCATGTATGCAACCATGATGCATAACCAAGACCATGTATGTAAGGACCCCCGTGCCCTTATTCCGTTATCAGTGTATTAACCCAAGCATTAGTGCATGTAATTATATATGTAGGGGAAAACCCACTTGACATTATTCTATATAATGTCTAATTTTCCCCAACCAAGTCCACATACATATCATGCACCATTATAATACACTAACATGTTCTCAGTTCATTTAGCAATTCAATAAATAATTACATGCAACACATAAATGAAAAGAGAAAGGTCATTGCCTTCTTTATACAACCCATATACACATGATAGTGCTCACATGCGAGCATCAAATAAGTATACGTGTATCCAATGTATAAAGTATCATGCTCAATACCGTCACTGGTACTTCGATCCTGGAAGCACCTCAAATCCATAGCTCGATCTCAATTACAAGCTATCGTCGTACCTATTCACCTGCCCCAACAGAGACAGCCCCCACACGGGATGAGCATGCCAATACCACCAAACCGACAATCACAATAATACTATTCACAATTTACAAAAATGTAAATGCTATGAAATGTAAAAGATGCTCCCTGAATGGTATCATCCTCATCCAGGATTCCCTATACTGTCCCTGTTCTCAAAATAACTGAAACCATCAAATTACCAAATGCCAGTTAATCATTACATTGATTAACAAATCCATTTGCCACATACCGATATCATAATCAATAATATCAAATCATTAAACAATGATTACAGATATTCCATATATCTCACTTATGGTTCCATAGTTCTATTTCATTGCTCGCTCTACAATAACGACATTTCATTCTCACGCATGCTCAATAGCAGTGGCGTCATAACCGATGTTCGCTCAAAGGCGACAACATCCCAATCATTGCTCGCTCAAAAGCGGCACCATATAATTCCCAATGCATATATATCCATTTGTAGCAATTACCATAAACCATGTATTTCAATATCCGTTTATTGCTAATACCATATACCATGCATTTACATATACATTTATTGCAATATAGTGTACCATGCACTCAACAATTGCAATTATAATAAAGGGCTATGCTCGTACGTCATACGTACCTTATATTCCCGTAGTTCGAATCCAATCTTGCCTTGGTCCCGTGACCGATGAATTATGTGCTAAAACAGGATTAATAATCCACAATTAAAATAAAGCACGCAACCATGTGCCCAAGCACGTTCACAAACCCCAATTGTATCTTCATCCATGACGATTAACCTTTTTAAAATACCCCGGGCGAAGCATGCATCGAAAACTCAACACGAAATAATTCTCTAAAACAGGCATTGGCGATCGATCGCTTCATCTCAGGTGATCGATCGCCTCTCAAAAATAGGCTCGGGCGATCAGTCGCCTCTCAGTGTATTTGGCCACTACCTCATGGCGATCGATCACTTCCTTTGAGGCGGTCGATCACCTCACTGTTCATCTTCCTGAAAATTTCACCAACGTCGCGGCGATCGATCGCCCCGCCCTAGGGATCGATCGCCTCCACCTGTAACAGCCAAAAATGGTGTTTTCTTGCAAAAACTTCCCCAACAACAATGCTCACACCCCATATAACATAAATCCTTAACAATGGGCTATAAATCAACCCCAAAAACACAACAACCCAAAATCTTTGAAAACCAATTTCTTAAACCGAACTCAAATCCTTCCCAAACACCACAATAGTACTATCAAGTCGAAGATAAATGCGAGGGGATGGATAATACCTTATCATCTTCGATAAAATCAGCTCCCAAGTCGAGCCTCCATCGAATTTTCATCAAGGGAGAAAAGAGAGAAGGGAAATGGGTTTGGGGAAGAGGGAGCGCTGGTGAGAGTGAGAGAAATGAGATCCAAAATGATCGAACACCGAGTCCACTTGGTATATATAGTACCAAAACTCCAAAATTCCAATACCTCCACAAATACATCATGATTCATTAAAAATCATCTGTTTTAAATAATTATCTCTCCAACTCAAATTCCATAACCAGCCCCAGTACAAAGTACTCCGACCCCAGATCCCACCAAAAAAACAAATTCCAAGGTTATCACCACGATGAGAATACAGTCTCATCCCTTGGATCCAACGACTCCAAATACCGGATTTAAAATTCTCGGGAGTCCCAAAACCGCAATTAATTCATAATTGTCACAATTAAAATCCATAAAGGATCATTATCACTCCGGGATTAACATCAATAATTCCCGGGCATCACAATGTATGCACCATAATGCATAATTAAATCCATGTATGCAACCATAATGCATAACCAATTCAATGAGTAAAAATACGTTTTACCGTCCGATACCCGTACGTCTCACTACGTACCTTTGTTCCAATATGTGGTGTGTCGTGGGACTTTATCTCCTTGGATGTGTTGTCACCTGGAATGGTTCTACACATTCACACAAACCAATATTAGAAGCCAATAATCCAATACCAAAAACTCCACAAAAAAATAACCAAAATGCACATTTTTGGTGACTCGCGATCGATCGCTACAGTGCCCCGATCGATCGCGAGATCACACTGCCCGAGTCAACATTTTCCTGTCTTCGGCGATTGATCGCCATGTTTGGCGTGATCGATCGCGAGACCCAACAATCGATCGCCCAAACTTGGCGATCGATCGCCAAATGCTCCTGCCGCGCACTGCTTGCGCGCGATCGATCGCCAAAAACTGGCGATCGATCGCCGCTACCTGTAACCCAAAAATCACAATTTTTACACCATTTTTCTTCCCCAATCCACACCAACTCAAATAACAACAAACCCACAATATCAAAACAATATAAACCTTCAATAAAACACCTTAATATCACCAAAAATCCAACACCCAACCAAACACAACACAAACCCAAAATCAAACCATTTTAAATCCCAAAATACCAACCCATTTCAAAACCAATCTTCATAAAATTAACAAGGAGGAGTCTATACCTCTATTGGACTTCAAATCCTACCAAGATTTCACCAAATGAAGATTTTGCAAGGATTTCTCCTCCTCCTTCTTGGCTTGGACGATTTTGTGGGGTTTAGGGTAGGGTTGAGTGATTGTTAAAGAATGAGGGTTAAAGAGGGGTAGTGGGGTATAAGTGTTGGGGGGTTTTAATAATAACATGTACCCCAATAACTAGCATTATGTATAAAATATCCCCAACATGATATTTTAAAAGCATTTTCCAGAAATGCACCACTCAATTAAATACATGCTTTACCAAATAATCACTAACCAACACAATTAAACCATGTTAACACCCAAAATTCCCAACATGCATCGCATGCACCCTGAAATGCATTACCAGGTCACGCCCACCGCATGACTAAGCATTTCACCATATAATTAATTTCAACACCAAATTAATTAATACCATAAATATCACATAAACATAATTATTACCCAAATGCACATAATTATTTCATGGACATCACAGTTGGTGCATTACTCCTCCGGTACTAGGGGTGCTTATCGGACCGGGTCGATCCGGACCCGGTCCAAAACTGAACCGGTTAGTCCGGTCCGAAATCGAAACCGGACTAACCGGTCCCGAACCGGTCCGGAACCGGTTTGATACCGGACCGGATCGGTTCTACCGTTCCGGTTCCGGTATCTTACCGGTTCCGGACCAAATGGATCCGGTTCCGGATTGAACCGGAACCGGATCCATTTTAAAAAAAAAAAAAAAAACTTTTTTTCGATAAATCCTTTCATTTTTTCCTTTTTTTTTTAAAAAAAAAGGAAAAAAAGAAAAATCCGGTTCCGGGTTGGAACCGTCCTACCCGGAACCGGTGGAACCGGATCCGATCCGGTTCCTTACCGGATTGGACCAGTTCCGCCCATAACGGGCCCAGAACCGACCGGTTCCGGTCCGGACCGGACCGGTTCGAACCGGTAACCACCCCTATCCGGTACCCCATTCGTTTGTTCTCAGGTCGCCTCCCACTAAATCGGGAAGATGAAATAGCTCCACGAGATTTAAATTGCTCCCCTCGTGGTCTCAGATTATCAGGCATTTGCCTCTATGGTGGCACTTGTGGGGGTACCACGTTCTTATATACACCTACTCCAATCTTTGCTAACTCCGCTCTTGTAAGAGCATCATCAAAAGAGCTGGAGTTATTAGAAAGAACCCGGTCAAATAGCTCCAGCCTCAAACCCTTTAGAAAGTGCCTCATCTTGGCATGATCATTCGTGGCAATGTGAGGGACATACCTCAAACCTGATGAATACTGCAGAGCATAATCAGAAACTGTCATGTCGCGCTGCTTCAAGTTTGTAACCTCATCCTCCTTCACCTGTCTAGCCGCAGCCGAGAAATACCGACTCAGAAACGAGTCCTGAACAAACTCCAATGTATAAGCACTCATTGGGCTCTCATCTCCATAACTGACGTCTGATGTGACTAGAAATAGACACATCTATTGAGCTTAATTGTCTACGATTTGGTATATTTTGATGGATAAATTGATACATATGCTACCTAATCGTATATTTGAATAAATGTAGGGAAAGGTAAAGAAATCAAGCTAAAATGATGAAAGAAGCAATAAAGTTGAAGAAAAGAGGAAAAAATCGGAATCCAAGATACATGTTGCTCCTTTAGCCTCATATTTCTATATGTTCAAGCCATGTTTGGGAAACGTGGTCCATTGAAGAGTTGTAGAACTTTGAGTTATCTTCGCGTGGACAGCTGATTCATTGAATTCGGAGTTCGTACTTGAAAAGTACGGCCAAAATACAAAACTCGCCAGAAAAATGGAAGACAGGCGTAATTACGCCAATGCTACGGTATGTGTAGGCGTAGCTACGCCACTTTGACGCGTAAATACGCTATAAACGCGGGAAGCCATATTTTTGACACGTCATCAGGCGTCTTTACGCCATTTTCTGGCGTAGCTACGCCAGTAGAGTTTTGGAAAGTGTAAAGACTTGATTACTTTCCTTCCCACATGGATTCTACCCTACTCCATCAGCCTCAAAGCATATATACTCGAAAATCAGCCTCTTTAAGAGAGAATTCAGACTTTAGAAATAATTTTTTAGATTTTAGAATAATTTTTCTTACAATTTTTGTGAAGAACGCTCGAAGAACGAGGACGGAAGTGACACTCCGGAATCGTGATTTAGTAACTTTTTCTTTTCCTATTAGTTTAATGCTTTCTAGATTAATTTTGATTGTTTTTAATCTAGTTATGAGTGGCTAAATACTTTTGTGATTCTCGGTTTAGGAAAAGGATACATTGGATGTTTATGATTCTTGTGAGATAAGTTTTGATTGTTGATTTTCATCGAGTATCAATTGTTTTTTCTGATTTGATTGTCATAATTGTTATGCATGATTGTTGGACTGATCACCTAGCTATTGTTCATACAATTAACGCTAAATTAGATATCAAATACGGAATCGTTCGATCCCTCTAATTTACGAAGGAACTAAGATTAATTAAATTCCGCTTGTGAGTTTGTTAATTTTTTAGGAAAAATAATTGACTAGATTAAACATAGACGCTTAGATTATGTTGTTTAGCTTCATCGATCTCACTAGTTCACATGCTATCATCGATATAAATCTTAATCGCTTGTATTTTGATTGATTGTTTGATAAAGGTTAAACTAGAACGTTTGGGCTACTTAACTAAACTTAAGGTGAGATAGGACTTTGATTATTGGATTAAACGTCCACGATGAATATTCATATGGAAATTGAACCATTTGTGAATATTGATGATCAAGATAGTAAACACCAATTGTAAAGTTAACCAAAAAAGAGAATCGCTCTTTTCTCATAAGTTAATTCATCTAGTTTAATTTTGCATCATAGTAGTTAGTTAATTCAATTGATTTCAAAATCCCCTTTTTATTTTCGTTTGCATAAGCTAACACAAAGATATAACCTTCCTCGTGGGATCGATCCCTACGCACGCTACTACATTCATTACTGTTATTAACTTGAGAGGGTTAATTTGGGCGTACGCGATAAGCGCTACCAAATTTTGGCGCCGTTGCCGGGGAAGGCATTTACTTTTGTGTTAACTTTTTTTTTTTTTGTGCTATTTTGGTTTGTTAATGAGTATAGGTGAATCGTCTAATCACGAAGATAATTTTGACTACGATCCCGAGATAGAAAGGACTTTACATCAACTTAGGAGAGAAAATCGAAGACAACTTGAAGAAGAGGAAAGAACTATCATGGTGGATAATCAGATCCTACGACAGCTAGCGAATCCTACTGTGGATCAACAACCTCTTTGCATCACCTTTCCTACACTTGTTACTAACATAAATTTTGAATTAAAATCTGGCTAATACATCTTTTACCATCTTTTCATGGCCTTGCAGGTGAGGATCCGCATAAGCACTTGATGGAATTTCATGTAGTATGCACTACGATGAAGCCGACCGGGATAACTGAGGAACAAATCAAATTACGAGCTTTTCTGTTCTGTAAGGACCCCAAGCCCTTAACCCTTGATTAGTGTATTAATCATTATGTGTGGCACATGCTTTCAATAAAATCAATCGGGAAACTCAGATAATACTTTACCATTGAATGGCAATTACAAAATTTCTTTAATATTCAACATTAAGATCATCTCTACCCACAAATAGACTCATAGATTCCGCCCATTTCCATCCCCATTACACCACTTTTTACATGGTAGACTTTTATAAAAATTTGGGCAGAGTCTCCCCATACATAGAGCCATCCCGAAATAAAAGCACATCACAATATATAGTTCCCGGCCAGGGAAAACACATACTCAACGGAATACAGCAACGCTAAGTAAATTCCCAGCCAGGGAAGACACCACACATAAGACAACATAAATGGGTTTCAACACCCACATAATACACCCATGACTCTCATATCATTAGCAATTCTACTCTTAATTGCATGCAACATAGAATGAAAGAGAGAAAGGCTCATGCCTTTATATACAACCCATATACAAGCATAACCGTGCTCACATGCGAGCATCATAAATATGTATATAACCTTCGGGTGTATATAAGTACTCTATACGATACCGTGCTCCATCAAGCCCTGGTACCACGATCCTGGGAGTACATCCAATCAACAGCTCGAGCTCAGCTCCACAGCCATCGATGTACCTGTTCACCTGCCCCAACAGAGACAGCCCCCAACGGGGTGAGCATACCAATACACAAAATCCCATAATCACAATAATGAAATTCATAATTTACAACAAAAGTAAATACTAATGAATTTTAAATGATACTCCCTGGATGGCAACGTCCTCATCCGGGATTCCGTGTACTGTCCCTGTTCTCACAATCATCAAACTCATCAAATCTCAAAAATCAGTAAATCAACACATTGATTTAACTCATAGCATGCCTGATTCTCAAGTATCAATAATTAATGATTCCAAATTCATTATACATACAAATATAGATATCTCGATATCTAATACTGATTTTCAACTTTGCTACCAATCACAGATAGCTCAAATGCCTAGCATTTATTTTACCAATTCTCCATTATACTTAGACATCTCACATGTCTTATAATGAATACATGATTCCACGATCATTCTCAGGCATCTCAAATGCCCTACAATAGTCATATAAACCCAGTACCCCATATCTCTTATAAGGTCATACTACTCTAGTATCACGCACGCTTGTGGCGGCGATGTCAAGGTTGGGTCGTTCCATAACTATATCAACACATATATGTAACCATACGCACAACCCTCAATGCAATCAAAATACATTATGCATTTCACAAATGCTCTCACATAAAGTAATGCTCGTACGTCGCACGTACCTTAAATCTCCGAAGTCCGAGCCAAACCTTGCTCGAGTTCCATGCCCCGAGGAACGATGTGCTAAAACGATAAATAATTCACAATTATTTACGCACATGCAACCCATGCTCAAGCACACCCATAACCCTCAAAATATTGTCAACACACGACAATTAACCATATAAAAGACCCCGGGCAGGGTACATGCAGAGAGGGAAAACGAATGAGACAATATCGAAAATTGTTCAAGAACACCCTTCAATTTTTCGAACCCTATTCTCACAAATCGAACCCAAACTAAGCACCATAATACATCTAAACATGAATTAATCGATCAACAACAAGAATCATCATCCCCTGCCAAAAACCCCCAAATTTCGAACTCAAACCCCTCAAACATACTGGAAAAATTCGAACCATAAGCCACAAATTTTCGAACCATGAAAGTCTGAAATTTTCGACCCAACAACAGCACAAAAACGCCCCAAAAACACCGGAAGAAAAGCCCCAAAAACGTACCAAAAATCGAGCCCCAAATCGGACAGAATCCAGTTTCGAACCCTAGCGCTTTTCTGGCAAATCCGAACGCGATTCTCGACGAAACTTCAAATTGTTGGTATGGAGAGGTGGGCCTGGAAGAGACGAAGCCACCGGTGGGTCGGACGCGCCGAATGGCGGCCGGACGGCGGCGGGCGCACGCCTTGAAGCGGCGGGGGTCGAAGTAAACGAGAAAGGGCGCGGACGCGAGGAGAGAGAACGTGACGGGAAAGGTGGGGAAAATGGTTCCAATAATTAAAATCTCGGGTTCAACTTGTATTTATAGCAAAAATACCCCGAAATACTAATAGCCCCACAAATACATCATGATTCATTAAAAATCATCTGTTTCCAAAAATTCTCTCTCTAACTCCAAAACCCCCTACCGGTGCCCACACAAAGCACCCGAGATCCGAGTCACACTAAAAACCCAACTCATAGGTTTTTCACCGAAATGATAATACAATCTCAACCTCGGGATCCAACGATCCCAACTACTCAAATAGACGAGCCCGGAAGGCCCAACACCTCGATTAAACTCCAAATCGCCACGTAAAACAACTTTAGGGGTTATTAACACTACGGGATTAACATTTATAATCCCTGGTCATCACAATATCCCCCACTAAAAGAATTTCGTCCTCGAAATTAGCACCGGTGTATCACGTAACACCCGGGATACACAACAACATGAAGCCATAACCTCGATCCTTGGCCATATTAGGATCGTCTTAAAAAAACGCGAGGATACTTACCTCACATCAAACTCTGAAACAGAGCGACAAACCAAAACCAACATATCACCCAAGAAGGAAAACGTACCTCGATGCGGTTCATCCCAAAAGTCAGTCCCTCATGACTGCAAAACAACCAATACTTACGACCGTAGATCAGACAGTCATCATTAGTTCTAATACAACTAGTAAGAACGCATCCTGAATGACACCTCAACCGTGAGAACGTTGACCTCGTGTCAAACTCTGGAGTGGAATAGACTTCCAAATCCATCATAACGTCAAAGAGCGTCAGCACAACTCAACGCTAACAGTCCAAAAGCAGTTAGTCAACTGAAACTGCAAGGATTCGAATCGCTCCCGATTCTATCGTAGATATCATTCAATGACATCTTTATTATGACTCACGATGTCTAATACACATCATTACGAGGAAAACACTAGTATACCACGATGTACACATACCAAACCTGGTCTCCACTTTCAAACCTCCTCCATCAAATGAGCAGTCGCATCATTGCAACTCAATTTGGGTAACTCACGGCCACAGATTCACACAAAAGACATCTCACAAGATGTCCATCTCCGGATATTCCAAGGATCACATCCTGATCATAAATAAACCATCGAGACTCCACAGAGTTCAAATTCTGAAAGGATATGCAATAAACCCATGTCATCCTCAACGCTTGTGTCAACAGCTACACCCAACCAATCCGAATTCCTGCCATCCCTTGATAATCCTAGGATTTAACAATCCAAACTTGGGAAGGCTATCGCATAACTCGAAGAAAAACACCAACAAGAAAACACCTCAACCCACACAAGATAATCCCTCCTCAAAGGGAGTCAACTAACTTCACGATTGTTTCTCATAATTTATCGTGCCATGGAGATTCCCAATCTCAAGGTGTTCAATATCTCTCATCAGAGATTTAACCATCCAAAAATAGTATAACTCTATGCTTGACAAAAGGAAATCAATAACTGGCATCCGTATACTCACCGGTATACCTGCCTAGGCATGGACATCACATGCATACTCAATGCACTTGGCTCGGGTATCTACAACATACCCCTAAGCCCCAAACACAACTGTCAATTCTGAGTCATTCCCATGCAGTGGAGAATGATAATCGACGATCAACAACACGGCGTGATTCCCAAAATCAACACCACACGCACCAACTTACCAAATCCTTCAAAGATTCCCAAATAGGTATAATACTACCTCCTTCCCCACAAGGGAAGTGCTATCAAACTCGAGATCCACTAGTCTCGAACCACCATTCGGAAAAACTGGATACAATAACACCCATTGCATCCCAAGTACACGGATTCCCCAGATCGAGTTAACGACGACTTGATGACTCTCTTGTTGGTACTCCAACATTATGAGCTGTCCCAGACAAGTCTCACCAAGATTAAACATAAACGTATACACGTTTCAGTGAGGCATGCACAACCTCAACCTCAAATGACGTGGTGACCACTAGAGTCCACCACAATCCACATCGTATCACCTTACGATTTGCCAAACTTGGTTCCAACGAGCAGTATCATGGCTCCAACAAGCACACTATATCATTCCCCCAATATCTGGCTAGCAAAGCGCTGTCTCCATAGGCTCATATCAAGCCCACCAACAAACCATATGTTCCATCTCGGTATGCCATACCGTACAAACCGTTAGAGTAATGGGTCATCGCCCAACATATCTCTAAAATACCAAGCACAATGGACAACCCGGTGTCCTTGCTCACTTATGATGCAATCATAATCCGTTAAGACTTATCCCACACCCTCAGGGTGGGTGTAACCATGTCTACCCTACATCACAACACAAGCGAGTAGTTTCCTCAATGGCTACTCTTACTACTAATCACTTGGCCCTAGCTAAACCAACGAGCATACCCAAGGGTATCATTGCTCGACAAATATTTACCTCTATAACATGATGTGGTACATTTACCGGTACAATACATCCAATACTCCACCGAGCAAACCTGCTCGGCAAAAGGTCTCGTCAACTAGTGACCCAGACTCTACCATGTGCTCACCATCGGCACTCAAACCATACAACCAAATACATAACATAATTGTATTAACCATCAAAACGACGCTACACGTCTACATAGAACATCCACTATGCCATTGTCATCTCGTGACGGTACCTGTCAACATATGACTTTGAAATAATATTGTCGACTCGTGACGGTAAATGTCGATACACGACGTCTATAATCTCATCGTCAAACACATGACAACATAAGTAAATCAACACATGATATCCACAATAGTGCTAAATAAACAGTAATATGCCATACCTCATTGCTAACAATATAGCGGCATACCTGTCTCCGTCATCCAACAGTGGTACGCAATCAGTACCCATCGCTCGTAGGTGGTGTAATCCAGCGTCATGTACATAGCGGCATAACCGTCGCTATAGAATAAGTGGCATAATCCGTCGTCATAGAGTCAACGGCATAATACATCGCTATAGACATCTGGCGGCATGAACCATCGCCATAGATGTAGCGGAATGTACCATCGCTATGAACACCCGGCGGCATAAGTCATCGCCAATGGAATAGCGGAACGAACCATCGCTATGAATATATCCGGCGGCAAGAATCATCGCCAATCAATATAGCGGAATGAACCATCGCTATCAATATATCCGGCGGCAAGAATCATCGCCAATCAATATAGCGGAATGAACCATCGCTATCAATATATCCGGCGGCAAGAATCATCGCCAATCAATATAGCGGAATGAACCATCGCTATCAATATATCCGGCGGCAAGAACCATCGCCAATCAATATAGCGGAATGAGACATCGCTATCAATACACTTGGCGGCATGAACCATCGCCAACCAACATAGCGGAATGAGACATCGCTATCAATATCGATAATGTGGTTGTTCCGGTCTTGTTATAGCAGCGGAATTTTAGGACCCCTCGCTTCGACATATAGCGGCATCATATGATATCCCTCGCTTCGACAATGACAGCGGCATGTTACCTCGCTTAGACATGACAACGGCAAATATCATATTACCATCGCTTCATATGACAGCGGCAAGTACCTCCCTCGCTCGAATATAACAACTACCGGAACTTCCACTAGCTCCATGTACCTGCATCCAGGTTAATACCACAGTTCACAATATAATGATCGATATCACGTTCCAGTTATAACCACAATATTCCACATTAATCACTAGAATTGTGACTGTTCCGCTCCAAATACAACAGCGGAATTTTAGGACCCCTCACTTCGACAATGACAGCGGCATGTTACCTTGCTTAGACATGACAGCGGCAAGTACCTCCCTCGCTCGGAGATAAAGGCTACCGGAACATTCATCAATTCCATCACATTAATCAAACACAATAGTTGATTCCATTATCACAGTAAATCACAGTCATTTCACATATACCATCACGTATAAGGATTCACTATCCACAATATACATAATCAAAGGTATGGCACGTTTTACCGTCTGAAGCCCGTACGTCTCACATTTCCTGATTTTCCTACAAAATTAGATCCCTTAACACATAATACATGAAGTGTCAGACATCACCATTAATGCCATCCCATCACATTCTACACGATTCCTACAACCACAATGATTAGCAACACCACTTTTCATATCATAAAAGCACATAACAACTAGTTGTGTCATACAACATTAATGCCATCATGCATAAATATGTGTTATCAATGACTTCATAGGCCCTTAACAGCCCCAATGAGCAACCACTGCTCTGATACCACTAATGTAAGGACCCCAAGCCCTTAACCCTTGATTAGTGTATTAATCATTATGTGTGGCACATGCTTTCAATAAAATCAATCGGGAAACTCAGATAATACTTTACCATTGAATGGCAATTACAAAATTTCTTTAATATTCAACATTAAGATCATCTCTACCCACAAATAGACTCATAGATTCCGCCCGTTTCCATCCCCATTACACCACTTTTTACATGGTAGACTTTTATAAAAATTTGGGCAGAGTCTCCCCATAAATAGAGCCATCCCAAAATAAAAGCACAGCACAATATATAGTTCCCGGCCAGGGAAAACACATACTCAACGGAATACAGCAACGCTAAGTAAATTCCCAGCCAGAGAAGACACACACATAAGAGAACATAAATGGGTTTCAACACACACATAATACACCCATGACTCTCATATCATTAGCAATTCTACTCTTAATTGCATGCAACATAGAATGAAAGAGAGAAAGGCTCATGCCTTTATATACAACCCATATACAAGCATAATCGTGCTCACATGCGAGCATCATAAATATGTATATAACCTCCGGGTGTATATAAGTACTCTATACGATACCGTGCTCCATCAAGCCCTAGTACCACGATCCTGGGAGTACATCCAATCAACAGCTCGAGCTCAGCTCCACAGCCATCGATGTACCTGTTCACCTGCCCCAATAGAGACAGCCCCCAACGGGGTGAGCATACCAATACACAAAATCCCATAATCACAATAATGAAATTCATAATTTACAACAAAAGTAAATACTAATGAATTTTAAATGATACTCCCTGGATGGCAACGTCCTCATCCGGGATTCCGTGTACTGTCCCTGTTCTCACAATCATCAAACTCATCAAATCTCAAAAATCAGTAAATCAACACATTGATTTAACTCATAGCATGCCTGATTCTCAAGTATCAATAATTAATGATTCCAAATTCATTATACATACAAATATAGATATCTCGATATCTAATACTGATTTTCAACTTTGCTACCAATCACAGATAGCTCAAATGCCTAGCATTTATTTTACAAATTCTCCATTATACTTAGACATCTCACATGTCTTATAATGAATACATGATTCCACGATCATTCTCAGGCATCTCAAATGCCCTACAATAGTCATATAAACCCAGTACCCCATATCTCTTATAAGGTCATACTACTCTAGTATCACGCACGCTTGTGGCGGCGATGTCAAGGTTGGGTCGTTCCATAACTATATCAACACATATATGTAACCATACGCACAACCCTCAATGCAATCAAAATACATTATGCATTTCACAAATGCTCTCACATAAAGTAATGCTCGTACGTCGCATGTACCTTAAATCTCCGAAGTCCGAGCCAAAGCTTGCTCGAGTTCCATGCCCCGAGGAACGATGTGCTAACACGATAAATAATTCACAATTATTTACGAACATGCAACCCATGCTCAAGCACACCCATAACCCTCAAAATATTGTCAACACACGACAATTAACCATATAAAAGACCCGGGCAGGGTACATGCAGAGAGGGAAAACGAATGAGACAATATCGAAAATTGTTCAAGAACACCCTTCAATTTTTCGAACCCTATTCTCACAAATCGAACCCAAACTAAGCACCATAATACATCTAAACATGAATTAATCGATCAACAACAAGAATCATCATCCCCTGCCAAAAACCCCCAAATTTCGAACTCAAACCCCTCAAACATACTGGAAAAATTCGAACCATAAGCCACAAATTTTCGAACCATGAAAGTCTGAAATTTTCGACCCAACAACAGCACAAAAACGCCCCAAAAACACCGGAAGAAAAGCCCCAAAAAAAGTACCAAAAATAGAGCCCCAAATCGGACAGAATCCAGTTTCGAACCCTAGCGCTTTTCTGGCAAATCCGAACGCGATTCTCGACGAAACTTCAAATTGTTGGTATGGAGAGGTGCGCCTGGAAGAGACAAAGCCACCGGTGGGTCAGACGCGCCGAATGGCGGCCGGACGGCGGCGGGCGCACGCCTTGAAGCGGCGGGGGTCGAAGGAAACGGGAAAGGGCGCGGACGCGAGGAGAGAGAAAGTGACGGGAAAGGTGGGGAAAATGGTTCCAATAATTAAAATCTCGGGTTCAACTGGTATTTATAGCAAAAATACCCCGAAATACTAATAGCCCCACAAATACATCATAATTCATTAAAAATCATCTGTTTCCAAAAATTCTCTCTCTAACTCCAAAACCCCCTACCGGTGCCCACACAAAGCACCCGAGATTCCGAGTCACACTAAAAACCCAACTCATAGGTTTTTCACCGAAATGATAATACAATCTCAACCTCGGGATCAAACGATCCCAACTACTCAAATAGACGAGCTTGGAAGGCCCAACACCTCGATTAAACTCCAAATCGCCACGTAAAACAACTTTAGGGGTTATTAACACTACGGGATTAATATTTATAATCCCTGGTCATCACATGTTCTCTTTGAAGGACGCTGCTAAGGATTGACTCTTCTGTATGCCTTCTGGATCCATCACTACATGGAACGAGCTGAAAAGATCTTTCTTGGAGAAATACTTTCCTGCATCAAGGGCGATAAATATTCGTAAAGATATATACGACATTAGACAACTCCATCAGGAATCACTGCATGAATATTGGGAACGCTTTAAAAAGCTTTGTGCAAGCGGTCCTCAACATCAAATAAGTGAACATTTACTTATTCAATATTTTTACGAGGGTCTTTTGCCAAATGACAGGAACTTGGTAGACACTGCATGTAAGACCTCGTTATCTATACAAGATACTAAGGTGCAATTCAGAGAACTAATCATTCATAAATCAGAGTATGAGGTCGTGTTGATAATCCTGAGCTTAAGAGATTTACAGTACCAAAAGTTCAAAAAGGAATTACACATATTCCTAACAAAATGTTACTAACTATAGTCTTACTCTACACTTTGTAGAAGCTATACAAAAGTAATTCTCTATTCTGCTAATCCTGTAGCACTCCTTACAGCTCAGCGAATCAACCCCGACCCTGGTTCCCCATGTCAAAAGCACCTACAAAGACAACCCCCAACACATGAGCACATCATAGTTCATATCAATCATAATATGAATGTAAGGCATAAATGCATAAATCATAGGCATAGGATACTTCCTGAATTCCAATGCATTTAAAACGCCCATTTTGGTTGTCCCTGTACCATAACTCATAATCAAATCAATACATGATATTATGGTTTCTTTAAATAAATGTCATGACATATCTTTACTTCTTAAATCTTTACTTCAATCCTTAGTCAGTTTATAATCAGTGTATTTTAATGCCCCTCGCGTCATAAGTTTAGAACAAGCGGAACCCCCTCCCTCGCTTCTTCATACAAGCGGTATTTCTATCATCGCTTCGTATGGTAAACCTCGCCTCCATGTGCAAGCGAGCCTCCCCCCTCCCGCTCCACATTTTTAGCGGTATAAGCGGTAAGCATTAAAATCATCACTGTGATAACCCTGACTCGTGGAAAACACACCATTTATTCCACAACATACATATGCAACAACAATGCATAACAACATGTATCGTACTCATAATGCACAACTCGTATTTATCGTATTTCAAATAATGAATATGTAATACATGTTACCGTTGGGATGCCCGTACGTCGCTTACGTACCTTTCCAAAATCTGGTGTGTTGCAGGACTCTATCCCCTGCGTTGTGTAGCTATTTGTGAAGTAGATGCCAATTTATAGACCAAAATCAAAAATTCCAACAAAAACATCATTTTCCAATATTCTGCATCTGGCGATCGATCGCTACATCGTGGCGATCGATCGCCAGACTTCACTGGCTTGAGGCGATCGATCGCGCCATTTATGGTGATCGATTGCCTGCCTTTGATTTTGGCTACTGGCCTTCGGCGATCGATCGCTGCCTTTGTAGCGATCGATCGCCACATGCTCTGTGCGCGAATTTCCAGATTCCCGAACACTCATTTTCACACCAACAATTATAGCATATAAGACATACCACATGCTTAAACAAACATGCTAAGAGCTACAATATACTACCATGAGTGTATTCAAATCGAATTATTACCCAAACTTAAACCCACATGCATCAAAATCGCCCAACTTTATCCTTACTCACTCAAACTTTCTGAAAAAAACAGGGTATTATAATATTTCCCAGATTTTCGAGCACCACTTTTCATAACAAGAAATCTAACACATAATACATGTAACATGTTCGAACAAACCAGCTAGGGCCTACAAAAACTTCCATGTAAGTACTCATACCAAGGTTTCGACCAAACCTATACTAGCATGCATGAAAACCATCATCACCAAACCCAAACTTAACCAAAAATTGACCCAAGCAAGGTATGGTTTCTCACCCTCTTTTGCTCCAATATTTGGCAAGGCTTCAAGCAATAAAATGGTAGATCTCCCTCTCCCCCTTGCTTAGCAGATGCTGGACGTTTTTGGGTGAAAATTGGGGAGAGTTTGAAGTGATGGAGAGTTAGTCAAAAAAGGAGGGCAAGTGGAGGTATGGGCAGCCAATCTGCTGCTGAAATGGGTATGGGTTGGGGGGTGGTTGGGTATTGGGTGGTGTGATGTGTTATGTTTTGGTCCCGGTATTTAGCATGATGTATTAAAATATCCTCACATGATATTTTATAGTATTTAATCAATAAAATACTTCAATTTCCAATTAAACATGCTTCACCAAAACAAATAACACCCACCCCAAAATAATCATGCCATAACCCAAATCCCAACATATAACACATGCACCCTGAAATGCATTTCCCCAATATTATTAATTCAACCCAATGAATTAATACCATAATCTTCATAACATAATTAATGTTTAAAATCACATAAACATTTCGGGGATATCACAATACTCCCCTATTTATAAGATTCGTCCTCGAAATCAGCATGCACTTACCCAATACAAAACAAAACATAAATCACATACCAGAAAACAGTTCTGGATAGTGCTGCACCATGTGTCGCTCCGTCTCCCACGTGGCCTCCTCGACACCCCTACGATCCCACTGAACTTTGACCATAGGAATAACTTTGTTTCGTAGTCTGCGATCTGCCCGATCCAGAATCCTGATAGGCCGCTCCACATAGGAAACATCGGACTCTATCTGAACCTCAGAAGGTTGCAACACATGAGAATGATCTGGCTCGTACTTTCGCAACATAGACACATGAAACACATCGTGTATACCGGACAGAGAGGGCGGTAAAGCCAACCGGTATGCCAGAGTACCAACACGCTGCAAGATCTCATACGGCCCAACATATCTCGGGGATAACTTCCCCTGCATCCCAAAACATACTACACCTCTGAAAGGTGAGATCTTCAAAAAGACTCTGTCGCCCAACTGAAACTC
Organism: Haberlea rhodopensis; assembly: GCA_907163345.1. Classification (NCBI taxonomy): domain Eukaryota; kingdom Viridiplantae; phylum Streptophyta; class Magnoliopsida; order Lamiales; family Gesneriaceae; genus Haberlea; species Haberlea rhodopensis. Next base: position 10,648,399 of record CAJQUN010000015.1, read on the forward strand.
TAACGGCCGACGTCGTTGATTAGTATACGCTTCCTGCCTGTCCGGGACTGCTTTCATTTTCCTTCTGATCACCTTTACCTTTTCTTCCATTTCTTGGACCAATTCTGGCCCTCCGACCGATTTACGGTCCACATCATCCCAATATAAAGGCGACCTACAATGTCTACCATAGAGAGCCTCAAAAGGAGCCATCTGTATGCTTGCCTGGTAGCTATTGTTATAAGAAAACTCTACCAAGGCCACTGAGTCCCGCCACGAAGTATCAAACTCCAACACACAAGCCCGTAACATATCTTCGAGCGTCTGTATGGTATGCTCGGTCTGTCCGTCCGTTTGGGGATGATATGTTGTGCTCAACCTTAATTCTGTACCCAGGGCTGACTGAAGACCTTCCTAGAAGTGAGATGTAAACCGCGGATCTCGATCAGACACAATCGAAACAGGGATCCCATGCAGTCTCACCACATCTCTGACATATAACTGAGCCATCCTCAATTACGTGAAGGTCATACAGTATGGAATGAAGTGAGCCACTTTAGTCAATCTGTCCACGACTACCCAGATAGCATCAAAACCCAAAACAGTCCTCGGTAAGTGGGCCACGAAGTCCATAGATACGTGCTCCCACTTCCATTTTGGTATATCCAAACTTCTAAGCTCACCACCAGGCCTCTGCCTCTCGGCCTTCACTTGCTGACAAATCAGACATCTCTTGACGAATGTGGTGACATCTTGTTTCATTCGTCTCCACCAAACTGGCTACATAAGTCCTTATACATTTTCTTTCCGCCCGGGTGGATACTCATCCTGCTGCAATGAGCTCGCTGTAATATTCCCTGACGCAACTCAGGCATATTCGGAACCACCCATCGATCACCTAACCTCAAGGAACCATCCTCCGCCGTCCTGAACTTCGACGACTTACCCAGACGAACCACTGACAACCATCTCTGAACTTCCTCGTCGGTCTCCTGAGCCTTCCTGATGTGATCATAAATAACAGGCTCAGCTAATAAGGTCAAAACCTGTACCGGTGAAGCAGACACATCATAATCAAAACCCAACTGACAGTAGGAGCCCATCATAGCTGATAGACACATGGCATCCTCTTTCGTGTTCTTAACTTTACGACTCAAAGCGTCGGCTGTCAGATTTGCTTTTCCAGGATGGTATTCGATTTCACAATCATAGTCCTTCAGCAAGTCCATCCATCTCCTCTGTCTCATATTCAGCTTAGCCTGCGTAAACAAGAACTTCAGGCTCTTGTGATCAGTGTAGATGGTGAATGAGGTACCGTATAAGTAGTGTCGCCATATCTTCAAGGCAAACACTATATCTGCTAGTGCCAAATCATGGACTGGATATCTCGTCTCGTGTGGCTTCAATTGTCTTGAAGCATAAGTCACAACGTGCTTATCCTACATCAGCACGCATCCTAAACCCTGAAGCGATGCGTCAGTATAGAGAACAAACCCCTTGTTCTCCCTGGGAATCACCAATACTGGCGCTGAAGTCAATCTGTGCTTCAACTCTTGGAAGCTCTGCTCACAAGCTTCCGACCAACAGAATGGGACTCCCTTCTGAGTTAGCTGTGTCAATGGCTTGGCAATCTTTGAAATCCTTCGACAAAGCGTCGATAATATCCAGCCAAACCAAGGAAAATTCGGATCTCAGGAACTGTAGTTGGCGCAGGCCAATCCATAACTGCCTCTATCTTCCTGGGATCTACTGATATCCCCTCTCGAGAGATAATGTGACCCAAGAACGCTACACTGCTCAGCCATAACTCACATTTGCTGAGCTTGGCGTACAGCTGATGATCTCTGAGGATCTGAAGCACCGTCCTCAAATGATTGGCATGCTCCTCCTTACTTCTTGAATAAACCAGAATGTCATCAATAAACACAATGACGAACTGATCAAGATACCTCTGAAATATTCTGTTCATCAAGCTCATAAATACTGCAGGGGCATTCGTCACCCCGAATGGCATCACTAAGAACTCATAGTGCCCATACCGATTTTGAAAGGTCGTCTTTTGAATGTCATCAGCTCTAACTCGTATCTGGTGATAACCTGACCTCAAGTCAATCTTCGAGTAAAACTCTGTGCCCTGAAGCTGGTCGAATAAGTCATCAATCCTTGGAAGGGGGTACTTGTTTTTAATCGTCACTTTATTCAATTGACGGTAATCGATGCACAGGCGCATCGAACCATCCTTTTTCTTTACGAACAATACTGGTGCACCCCATGGTGATACACTAGGGCGAATGTATCCTTTGTCGAGGAGCTCCTGCAACTGCACTTTCAGCTCCCTCAGCTCTGCCGGTGCCATCCTATAAGGGGCACGGGAAACAGCAGATGTCCTTGGCAGTAACTCAATCTCAAACTCTACATCTCTGATCGGTGAAAATCCTGGAATCTCATCCGGAAACACATCGGTGAATTCCGCGACTACTGGTATATCCTCGATCCTCAATTCTTCCTTTTCCTCTAATACGTCCACGGCATAAATAAGATAGCATGAGTGACCGCGTTCTAACAACCGCGATATCTTAACTGCCAAAATCAACGGAATCTTGGGACGAGAGCCATCCCCATAGAAGGTCCACTGAAACCCCTAATCAGACAAAAAACGCACCATCCTATGTCGGCAATCAACCACGGCCTGGTATCTGCTCAACACATCAATGCCGACAATGCAGTCAAAATCTGCCAGATCCAACAAAATCAGATCGGCCCTTAGATCATTGCCCTCAAAATAAATGAGGCAATCAGATAGTAGTCGTCTGCAATCACATGCTTTCCCGTGGGTGTCGAGACCATAAGAGGCATGGGCAACGGAGACGAACACAAGTGGTGTCTCTCCACAAAAGCAGAAGATACAAATGAATGAGAAGCACCTGTATCTACTAAAATAAATGCAGGGTACGTAAGTAAGTGGCACGTACCAGCAATCACCTCCTCCGGGGTTGCCTCTGCCTGCTCACGCGTCAATGCATATACTTGACCTTGCGGCGGTCCTGCCGCCTGACCTCCCTGTGGTCAAGGTGAAAACTGCTGTCTCGGTGGTGCCGTCCTAGCGTCAAATCTTGGCCTATTCGGCCCAGAGTCTGCCTGACCTACCCGATTGGGGCAAGCCCGAGCCAAGTGGCCCACCATGCCACAAACATAACAGCCTCGGCAGTCACGTGTCAGATGAAATCCTCCACAGTTGTCACACTTGTTCCCTCCTGTTCTATTTCCATGTGCTGGTCCCCGATTGCCTTGTTTCTGATTCGGAAATTTCTTCCCACCAAATCTAGAAGATGAAGAAGCCCCACGAGGCTTAAACTGGTCTCCTCGTGGCCTCAGGCTGTCAACAGCTGGTCTCTGTGGTGGTACAAAAGGGGGTACAGCTTCCTTGTACACACTAACCCCAATCTCTGCCAGCTCTGCCCTAGTCAGGGCATCATCAAATGAGCTGGGGTTGTTGGAGACAACCCGATCAAACAATTCTGGCCTCAGTCCTTTCAGAAAATGCCTCATCTTGTCATGACCGTTCACAGCAATGTGAGGCACATACCTCAACAGTGAGGAGTACTGCATGGCATAATCTGATACAGTCATGCTGCCCTGCTTAAGATTGGTAAACTCATCTTCTTTTACTTGTCTGGCAGCGGCGGAGAAATACCGGTTAAGGAACCGGGTCCTGAACACAGTCCAATCTACTGTCATACCCTGAGCCCTCAGCTCCATCACTGTTGTCTTCCACCACATGGAAGACTTCTTAGCCAACTGAAACTCTGCCAACCTCAGCCAGGCAGTCCGTGCACAGGGTGCCGATACAAATATCTGTTCTAGTCTCTCAAGCCATTCCTCGGCTGCTTCCCCAGTCTCAGTCCCTTCAAATAGCGGTGGATGATAGCTCAAGAACTGGGTCAGACTTATCTCCCCTGGTAGCAGTATCTGTGCACTAGGCTCCACGTCTACAGCAGGTGGCGGTAGAGGATTTGACTGAGCAATACTGGCATTGATACTGCCTACATCTCCCACTTCATCATTGGGGTTCTCCGGATTAATAGCCGCCATGCTGTAACACAGGGGTTAACAACAATACCAAAAGCAGTTCATAATATAAGCCGTTTGATAACAAGAGTAATCATATTCAAAAGCATGTTAGTATAACAACTTATACAAAAATATGCACCATATGCGTAAACATGCCCACCAATGAATACCTAGCCAACTTGTTTCTAAAGGCTACCCTTTACTCGTTCCCTGGTTATCTAACCTGGCTCTGATACCACTAAATGATACTAAGGTGCAATTAAGAGAACTAATCATTCATAAATCAGAGTATGAGGTCGTATTGATAATCCTGAGCTTAAGAGATTTACAGTACCAAAAGTTCAAAAAGGAATTACACATATTCTTAACAAAATGTTACTAACTATAGTCTTACTCTACACTTTGTAGAAGCTATACAAAAGTAATTCTCTATTCTGCTAATCCTGTAGCACTCCTTACAGCTCAGCGAATCAACCCCGACCCTGGTTCTCCATGTCAAAAGCACCTACAAAGACAACCCCCAACACATGAGCACATCATAGTTCATATCAATCATAATATGAATGTAAGACATAAATGCATAAATCATAGGCATATGATACTTCCGGAATTCCAATGCATTTAAACGCCCATTTTGGTTGTCCCTGTACCATAACTCATAATCAAATCAATACATGATATTATGGTTTCTTTAAATAAATGTCATGACATATCTTTACTTCTTAAATCTTTACTTCAATCCTTAGTCAGTTTATCATCAGTGTATTTTAATGCCCCTCGCTTCATAACTTTAGAACAAGCGGAACCCCCTCCCTCGCTTCTTCATACAAGCGGTATTTCTATCATCGCTTCGTATGGTAAACCTCGCCTCCATGTGCAAGCGAGCCTCCCCCCTCCCGCTCCACATTTTTAGCGGTATAAGCGGTAAGCATTAAAATCATCACTGTGATAACCCTGACTCGTGGAATACACACCATTTATTCCACAACATACATATGCAACAACAATGCATAACAACATGTATCGTACTCATAATGCACAACTCGCATTTATCGTATTTCAAATAATGAATATGTAATATATGTTACCGTTGGGATGCCCGTACGTCGCTTACGTACATTTCCATAATGTGGTGTGTTGCAGGACTCTATCCCCTGCGTTGTGTAGCTATCTGTGAAGGCTCTACACCAGTGTACAACACAATATTAGATGCCAATTTATAGACCAAAATCAAAAATTCCAACAAAAACATCATTTTCCATTATTCTGCATCTGGCGATCGATCGCTACATCGAGGCGATCGATCGCCAGACTTCACTGGCTTGAGGCGATCGATCGCGCCATTTATGGAGATCGATCGCCTGCTTTAATTTTGGCTACTGGCCTTCGGCGATCAATCGATGTCTTTGTAGCGATCGATCGCCACATGCTCTGTGCGCGATTTTCCCGAACACTCATTTTCACACCAACAATTATAGCATATAAGACATACCACATGCTTAAACAAACATGCTAAGAGCTACAATATACTACCATGAGTGTATTCAAATCGAATTATTACCCAAACTTAAACCCACATGCATCAAAATCGCCCAACTTTATCCTTACTCACTCAAACTTTCTGAAAAAACAGGGTATTATAATATTGCCCAGATTTTCGAGCACCACTTTTCATAACAAGAAATCTAACACATAATACATGTAACATGTTCGAACAAACCTGCTAGGGCCTACAAAATACTTCCATGTAAGTACTCATACCAAGGTTTTGACCAAACCTATACTAGCATGCATGGAAACCATCATCACCAAACCCAAACTTAACCAAAAATTTACCCAAGCAAGGTATGGTTTCTCACCCTCTTTTGCTCCAATATTTGGCAAGGCTCCAAGCAATAAAATGGTAGATCTCCTTCTCCCCCTTGTTTAGCAGATGCTGGACGTTTTTGGGTGAAAATTGGGGAGAGTTTGGAGATGGAGAGTTAGTCAAAAAGGAGGGCAAGTGGAGGTATGGGCAGCCAATCTGCTGCTGAAATGGGTATGGGTTGGGGGGTGGTTGGGTGTTGGGTGGTGTGATGTGTTATGTTTTGGTCCCGGTCTTTAGCATGATGTATTAAAATATCCTCACATGATATTTTATAGTATTTAATCAATAAAATACTTCAATTTCCAATTAAACATGCTTCACCAAAACAAATAACACCCACCCCAAAATAATCATTCCATAACCCAAATTCCCAACATATAACACATGCACCCTGAAATGCATTTCCCCAATATTATTAATTCAACCCAATGAATTAATACCATAATCTTCATAATATAATTAATGTTTAAAATCACATAAACATTTCGGGAATATCACACTGCAAGTGGAGGAGCATTTGTGGATAAGACACAAGTGGAAGCAAGGCACTTAATTGCTAACATGGCAGCCAACTCTCAACAGTTTGGAACTGCTCGATCGGACCATAAGCTTAGGAAGCAAGGCGAGGTAAATGTTTCTAGCCTCGAACAACAATTAATTGATTTAACCGGTATTGTGAAACAGCTTGTAATTGGAATTGGACAAAGTGCTAAGGTATGTGGAATTTGTACACTACCAAGTCTTCTAACTGACGCTTGCCCCACACTTCAAGAACCATCCATTGAGGAAGCAAATGCAGCAGGTGGATTTCCGGGACAGCCACAGAGAAAGTATGATCCGTTTTCCAGCACATATAACCCAGGATGGCGAGATCATCCTAATTTAAGATATGGGAATCAAGCTGAACCACAGACACAATATCAACCATCACCGTATCAACAACCACCATATAGACCACCATTCCAAATGCCACAACAAACCGTCCCAACTCCAACACCTGGTGAGTATCTAGAAAATATGTTTAAAGAACTTGCTAATGGATCTGTGAAATTTCAACAGGAAACGAGGGCAAGCATCCAGAGATTGACTACGCAAATGGGTCAGATGGCCACCGCAATAAAGCGCATGGAGTCTCAAAGGTCAAACACCTTACAGTCACAGCCAATTGTGAACCCCAGGGAGAATGTGAGCGCTATCACTTTGAAGATGAGCGAAGATACAGCTGAGGAGAAGGTAGTACTGATTCCACCCAAGCAAGAAGAGATGAAGGAGACGGAGAAGGACGTTGAAGAGCTCATACAAGAGGAGGAACCACGGGGTAAGTTCCCTAAATTTCTGAATATGAAATTGAACCCCCATTCTCCCTTGCTTTTAAGGAGAATAGGAAAGATGAGGATATCAAGGAACTATATGAAACTTTCCGACGATGTGAGGCAAACGCTCCATTACATGATGCCATGATGAAGATACCTCGATGTGCGAGATTTTTGAAGGAAGTTTGGAAAGCGGATAAGAACAAGGAAAGCAAAGGGTGCCCCAAGATCGAACTACGTGAGAATGTTTCGGCAGTCATCCAAAGAAGCATTCCCACAAAATGCAAGGACCCTGGTATGTTTCTATCCCATGTGTGATTAGGACCATTAGGATTGAGAAGGCAATGCTCGATTTAGGATCTTCCATTAATGTCATGCCTTACTCAATCTAAACTCAACTGAAACGTGGACCTTTGAAAAGAAATAACACTGTGGTTCAATTAGCTGATAAGTCCACAGTTATACCAAGGGGGATAGTAGAGGACGTACTTGTGCATGTAGAAAATTTGGTTTTCCCCGCCGATTTCTATGTCTTAGACATGGAAAATTGTGATTCATCTAGCCCCATTCTTTTAGGGAGACCATTCTTGAAAACATCAAATCTATGGTAGATGTGCATAGCGGCATGTTAATAATGGAGTTTAATGGCGAGGTTGCAAAATTCAATATTTATGAACCCTTTAAAACTCATGATCATTCTAGTTACGCTATTGATATAAATGATGAATATGATTATGATTTTGATAATGATGAATTGTGGGAGATGGGAAAGACTAATGATGGCCTTGATGACAACGGAGGTATGGATTCTCATTTTTGCATAATGTTCATACTATTGCCGCTTTATCTACTCATGATAGATCTGATCCTCTCTTTTCTAACTTGCAGGATCGTAGGATTGAAAAGACACACCCTCCCGATCGACACAGCAATCAACAAATGATGGAGGAGGAACAAGGACTGAGGCCGCCTACTCAAAGGCAAACAAACCGAAGTTCAAGGGACTTAAGAAGATATTGAGGTGGAAAAAGAAGGATAGAGCGACATCGCATCACCCACATTGATAGAGGACTAACGTCGGGCCATCGACGTTAAACAGAGACGCTTCTTGGGAGGCAACCCAAGGGGAGTTAGTTTCCCTTACTTTTTATTATTATTATTGCTTTATTAGTTAGACTTTTCTCTTTTCTTGTATCTTTGCCTTACGTTGGGGACAATGTAGGATTTAAGTATGGGGGAGAGATTAGTGGCGTGTTATTGTTTTTGTTATTATAAAAGTACAAAAAAATCGAAAAATTTGAAACTTTTGAGCTCATAGTTAGTAATGAACACATGCTTAGAATCACTAGCCCACGATGAAACCTAATTAATGGCATGCATGTTTTTAAACATAGGTGAATTGTTAACCTTGGAACACTTTGAACTCTAATGCAAAGTGTGCTTTAACATAGTAGTTGAATATTTTGAGCACATTATTGTCATGACTTGTGAAGTGTGCATAGCTTAGTGAAGATTGTGTGAACTTTGTGATAGTCTTAAGAAGTCTCTAATACATGCTAGAACTTAACTACATGCTCTTTGAGACGTATGTCTAGACTACTTGCAAACATGAAAGTGATATAGGCAATCTTTGATGCGTTTGAGCCTTTCAAGCCTACACCGTAAAGAAAATCAATCACTAGTGCCCTTTTTGAGCCTTAATGCAAAAGAATGGTTATATGCTAAGCATACACACAACCCACATTCGACATTCTTTTATTAGCTTATCATCTTTCCCTAATAAGCCTAAATATGAATTCTATCATTACCTTTGAAGGGAGTATGATGTGTTTCATTCACATGCACTTATATATTCAATGATTAAAATATTTGTGAGCTTCATATCAAAAGAATGAAATGTATGAAAGAAAAAGGGATGCCTTGAAAGGAATTAATACAAATATGACTCCAAGGGGAGCCAAGGCACAAAAGGAAAAAAAAATGATTAAAGTTTACATTGCAAAAATCATGCAAGAAGAGAAGCTAATTATTGTGCATATCACCATACTCTCTTGTTTGATGCATCTTTTCCCTTTCTTTCATAAGCCAATACCTAGGCCAAGCTACAAGCTAATAAATACCTACGTCATTTGTGTTTGCAAAGTGGCTAAGATAGTGGAGAAGAGTGTGCAATTGAGGTTATACTTGTGTTAGTGTATAACTTGAACTATTGAGAGTTTACATCTATTGGATCTATAATTTGTACATGACACTTGTTCATGACCACACACGCACGTTCACTGCTTTGTTGAGTACGAAATGTATATGGAATGAACTTGTTCCACTGTTAATTTTTCACCGCCTTTCATTACTATGCATGTTTATAATTGTTGAGGCATAAAAGTGAGGACAAGTTAGTTTGTTATGATGCTATGAGCCAAACCAAAAAATATTATAGTTTTGTCTGATTTACTCGAGGTCGAGTAAAGATTAAGTATGGGGGTGTTTGATGTGACTAGAAATAGACACATCTATTGAGCTTAATTGTCTACGATTTGGTATATTTTGATGGATAAATTGATACATATGCTATCTAATCGTATATTTGAATAAATGTAGGGAAAGGTGAATAAATCAAGCTAAAATGATGAAAGAAGCAATAAAGTTGAAGAAAAGAGGAAAAAACCGGAAGCCAAGACACATGTTGCCCCGTTATCCTAATATTTCTATATGTTCAAGCCATGTTTTTGAAATGTGGTCCATATAAAAGTTGTAGAACATTTAGTTATCTTCTCGTGGATAGCTGATTCATCAAATTTGGAGAGTTATGGCCAATATACAAAACTTGCCAGAAACATGGAAGACAGGCGTAATTACGCCATTATCAGGCATAATTACGCCAATGCTACGGTATGTGTAGGCTTAGCTATGCCACTTTGACGTGTAAATAAGCCAAAAACATGGGAATCCATATTTTTGACACGTCATCAGGCGTCTTTACGCCATTTTCTGGCGTAGCTACGCCAGCAGAGTTTTGGAAAGTGTAAAGACTTGATTTCTTTCCTTCCACATGGATTCTACCCTACTCCATCAGCCTCAAAGCCTATATACTCAAAAATCAGCCTCTTTAATAGAGAATTCAGACTTTAGAAATAATTTTTTAGATTTTAGAATAATTTTTCTTACAATTTTTGTGAAGAACGCTCGAAGAACGAGGACGGAAGCGACACTCCGGAATCGTGATTTAGTAACTTTTTCTTTTCCTATTAGTTTAATGCTTTCTAGATTAATTTTGATTGTTTTTAATCTAGTTATGAGTGGCTAAATACTTTTGTGATTCTCGGTTTAGGAAAACGATACATTGGATGTTTACGATTCTTGTGAGATAAGTTTTGATTGTTGATTTTCATTGAGTATCAATTGTTTTTTCTGATTTGATTGTCATAATTGTTATGCATGATTGTTGGACTGATCACCTAGCTATTGTTCATACAATTTAACGCTAAATTAGATATCAAATACGGAATCGTTTGATCCCTCTAATTTACGAAGCAACTAAGATTAATTAAATTCCGCTTGTGAGTTTGTTAAATTCTTAGGAAAAATAATTGACTAGATTAAACATAGACGCTTGGATTATGTTGTTTAGCTTCATCGATCTCACTAGTTCATATGCTATCATCGATTTAAATCTTAATCGCTTGTATTTTGATTGATTGTTTGATAAAGGTTAAACTAGAACGTTTGGGCTACTTAACTAAACTTAAGGTGAGATAGGACTTTGATTATTGGATTAAACGTCCACGATGAATATTCATATGGAAATTGAACCATTTGTGAATATTGATGATCAAGATAGTAAACACCAATTGTAAAGTTAACCAAAAAAGAGAATCGCTCTTTTCTCATAAGTTAATTCATCTAGTTTAATTTTGCATCATAGTAGTTAGTTAATTCAATTGATTTCAAAATCCCCTTTTTATTTTCGTTTGCATAAGCTAACACAAAGATATAACCTTCCTCGTGGGATCGATCCCTACGCACGCTACTACATTCATTACTGTTATTAACTTGAGAGGGTTAATTTGGGCGTACGCGATAAGCGCTACCATCTTCCACAACATAGAAGACTTACCAATTAGAACTCTGCTAGCGTCAACCAGGCAGTCTTGACACATGGTGCCGACACAAATATCTGCTCAATCCTCTCGAGCCATTCTTCTACTTCTTCCCCAGTCTCAGCCCCTCAAAACGAGGCGGTTGAAAAGGCGAGAACTCTATCAGACTCAATTCACCAGGCAATAACTGCTGTGCAATGGGTTCCATGCCCACAACTGGTGGCGGTAGAGGGCTAGTTCGTGCAATATCAGCATTCACGCTTATCGCATCCCCCACCTCTTCATTGAGGTGTTTCGAGTTTCTGGCTGCCAAGCTGTAATACAGGGGTTAATAACAATAATCCAGAATAAACTCATGTAATATAGTCTACGTTAGTCATCACATGAATATCAATACTCTAGCATGTTAGTATAATATACATATACTCAAATATGCATCAAAATGCATGAACATGCTCATAAGTGAACACCTATCCAAACTTGTTCACTAACTCTACCCTTCGCTCAACCCTGGTTCTCTAACCACTGCTCTGATACCACTAATGTAATGCCTCGCTACCTTAATCGTGATTTGATGCATTGAGCTTAAGGCTACGGTGCCAAAATAAAATTCCAAAAAGGATAATTACATTCCCAAAAAAATGAATGTAAAAGCTATAGATTTACACTACTTCTGTATAGAATCTATACAAAAGAATTCACGTTCTTCTAGATAAGTAGTACTAACCTCACACATCTCACCGCAACAACCCTGGGCCTTAGTTCTCCATGCCAAAAGCTCCTACAGGAACGACCCCAAACCATGAGCATATAATAAATTCACAACATGATCAAAATGTAAGAAAATGCATAAAGCGTTAATACAAAATACTTCTCGTATTCAAATGCATTTAACATGCTCCCCTTGGTTGTCCCTGTTCCATAATAATCAACAGATCATAATACAGTTCAATAAATGTCATGACATATATCCGATCCATCAATATCAATAATCAATCACAATCTTGTTATAACAGTGGCATTATAATTCCCCCTCGCTTCGACATGACAGCGACATTTATAATACCCCTTGCTTCGACATATCATCGACATTATAATATCTCTTCAATATGACAGCGGCATTTATCATAGCTTCGACATATTAGGGGCAAATATTCTTTCCATCGCTACGATATGACAGCGGCAAGTATTCTATTATTCGTTTCGACATGACAGCGGCAAGCATTATAATCATCACTCGAATATAACAATGACTTACAATAATATGCACAAAGCATCCAATACATATAACCACAATGCATAATCCAATATGTAAAAATACATTTTTACCGTCGATGCCCTTACGTTCTCTACGTACCTTTCCTCCAAAATAAAGCGGGGTGTTTCAGGACTTTATCCCCTGCCTTGGCCGCCACTTAGGAAGGCTCTACACAATTGCACAATTCAATATTAGAAGCCAAATAATAGTCAATTACCAAAAATCACATCAAATAACCAAAATTCCAACATTTGCATCGATCGATCGCGAGACCCTATTGCATTAATCGATCGCTAAGTCCGAAGCGATCGATCGCGAGCCTCACCATTCGATCACTCCAACTTAGCGATCAATCCCTAAATCTTACTGCCCGTACGCTGCAGCTCGTGATCGATCGGTGAAACGCACAGATCGATCGCTGGTGTCTGTGCACGCGAAAAATGTCCATTTTTGTGCACTTCATCCCCTTCAATCCGTACAATCTCAATCTTCACAACCCCACACAACATAAACATCAAAATCCAACATAAAACACACCAATACAAACAAAAACTCATAACCCAACAAAAATCACATAAATCAACATATAACCATCACATTCATAACAAACCCATTTTCTTCCCAAAAACATAAACCCAAACCCAAGTTAATATGATCAACATTCAACACCACAAGATATCTTACCACTTAAGCTTCAAATCCTTATAAGATCCAAAATCAAACTTCCAAGTTTTCCTTTCCCTTTTTTGAGTTGGCACAAAGCCAAATCTATTAATCCAACACAATGCACCATTAAATGTATAACCAGTTCATGCCCACCGCATAACTATTACATTTCACCATCACATATAATTATAACATCATCATAACCTCATAATCAACATTAAAACTATAAAACACATGATCAATTTCAGGGATATCACATGCAAATTACATGGATCACTAGACTCATGATGTGCATTTATATTACATTTACATGCACCTCATGGGTCTAACGGTGCACATAACTCACGTGCACCGCTTGACCAATGCGGTGCATGTATATTATTTTTTTTTACATATGCTTCGAAATTCCACCACCAATTCCTTCACCATGCTCCGGCTACTCCTACTCCTACACCAAAACCCATGCCAACTCCAACCCCAAAACCGTCGCAGCTACCAATGCCTCCTCCTTAACCACAACTACCACCAACACTGCCATCTATTCTACCACCAATATGACCACCGAAACCACCACCATGACCTGACCCACCACCTAAATCTCTTTTTCAACCTCAAGATATCTTCGTCCGTTGAAAGCTCCAGGGAACTTGATATCTGAAACAAGAAATTTTGAGAATCATCCTTATCCCACTTGGTTTTCCTTCTTTGACCAGTCTCATCAATTAAAGTTGTTTCTCTTTTTTTCTCTGAGAGTATACGAATTTGAAGTTTTTTACATTCTGAATCATCATCTGCAATTTACGACCTTCAAGTGTCATTCGATTTTGGTGGGGAATTAGGGCATCCTGCTCTTCGGAAGCTCTTAAATCACGTGCCGCCACCAACATCACCACCGGCTTCAAATCCTTCTCCCTGTCCAGAACCGTTGCCTATGTCCACACCTCCTCGACCACCAAATCCACCACTGTCTCCCACACCCTCATGCATGAAATCCAGTAAACAGACGGAGAAGAAATGTGATGGCGTTTAAAACAAGGGTATTTTAGTACTCAAAATAGACTAATTAGGTATGGTTTGTTAAAATAGACTTATTTGAAAAAAAAGTTTCTTAAAAGTTGTATTTAGTTGGAAAGTAGATGTTTTGGGTGATTTAGTCGAAATATATTTTTGCAGGTGATATCTTTTTGCAATTTCCTTTATTTTTAAACTAGTGAATCAACTCGTGATCTTTTTTATTATTTTTTAACCTTCTATGATCAATATACGTTATATTATTTATATGCTGAGTAACAATGAAAAACTAATTAAAAAAATCTTCATATGATTGCAGTTGTCATAATCTTTTCCTTATAATATGATTCATTATTGTTTTTTATTTGCACAAAATTTTGAACCATGGCAGTTATAAACCAGCTCAGTGAGCGACTTGGGTTCAAGTTAGAAAATATATGAGTAACATATGAAAATGAAAAGTCCAAATTGAGCTCGACTCACCTCTATCCCACTTAACTCTATACAAACTCTATATATTTTTTTTTTTATAACAATGTGGTTGTGTTAATTTTGTTAGCCTTGTTTTAAAAATCTAATTTTTTTCACAATATTTTCTAAAGTATGTTTTGAAAATGTGCTTTGATTATAGTTTTTCAATTAAATATTTTACCATAGATGATTTTTAATTTAAGAATTTATTGAGTTATAAATCCAAAACATGTATATTAGATCATTTCAAAGTGTTAAAATATGAGCTATTAGATTATAATATCTGACAATATAATTATTTATAGAATTTAGAAACTGGAGCACTTTTTTCCTTAGTGGAGCAGTATGTCAGCCAATATTTGATCTGGAACATATCAAATCCTACTCAATCTCCAAAAAATGAAGATAATTGATTCAAATCTTCTCAATCACACCTTATCAGTTATTGTAAATATTCTACTTCCAAAATTGGTGGAAGTTGATATACATGAGTAGTATATATAGGATATATGATCATTGAATGATATATGCAATTCATTCCCAAAATTCCTTTTATCTTATATGGTATCAGTTGTTTTCGATCATATGGCATCGTCAAGCACCACGACAAACATCTCGTCCACCACGGTCGATGCTCGTCCCTACGCCACTCCCTGTTCGGTGATAATCTAATTCCCCTCAATGCTCACCAACGGCTCCAACTCCAATTGACCACTTCGAATTACTCTCTTGTAGGGCTCAAGTCCACCACCTTCTTTTGGCTATGGACTTCTCGGCTATTTGGACATCATTACTGCCTATCCTGTTAGCGGTGACACGCCCGAGACAACCACTGCACGCCTTCATTGGTTTCGCCAAGGTGCGCTTATTTTGTCGGCCCTCTTCAGTTTTGTCACACCTCCTCATCAACATCGGTGGAAGCATGTGAGATTCTGTCTCGAATTTTTGCAAATCGCTTCAGAACGCGATGCATCTTAAGGATGATTTGTCTAACATGTCGCTAGGTGATCAATTCGATCACGGTTTTCTCCAGTCAGTGAAGGTCAAGACCGATGAATTAATCCTTATTGATCACCCACTCTCTGACGATGATATCACTCTTTATATCCTCAATGGCCTTGGCATCGCCTATCGGGAAATTGCAATTGTGATATGTGCTCGGGAGTTGTCTCTTCGCTTTGTGGAATTGCACGATATGCCAGTTGCCCATGCGACCTATCTTCATCGCCTTGACGCCGCCAATATTGCCCTTATCGCCATTGCCAACTCAACGTAACTCAATCAACACCAGTCCAGCTGCAACTTCGGGAAGGAATCTTATTGCAATTAGTCATCTTCCACTCTCGCGCCCCAATTGTTTGTAAATAATGTGGTTTTACGTGTCATGGTGCTCGCATGTGTCGACAAATTCAGCCTGTGGTGCACTATGCTCAGTCACCACCAATGCAACGACCCCTGTATCGGATAAAGCTCCGTGGTTGATTGATTCTGGTGCTTTCATAATCTCACTTTTGATTTGAAAAATTTTCAATACACTCAGAATATAATTACATATTGCAATGGTGCAGGTCTGCTTTTTTTGTTTGGCACTTCGACTATCACTAACGCTTCTCATTCGTTTACAGAAAGAAAATTTAAAAATTTACCAGAAATTTATAAAACTTATTTTGATGAATGGATAGATTTATCCCCCAAATTAATTCAATTACAACAATAAAGTTCTGGTATAACAGGAATATCATCTTTCTATTTCTTTGTTGAATTTTCTATTCCTTGGATTTGGAAATGGTCGTCAATAGTGTCTTATACTGACACTCATATCCCCTGCCTTAAAAGAAATTTTTATTCAGAATTTTGGGATAATATGATAAAAGAAACCAAGCAAATGTTTGGAATGGATACTTTGGAACTTATTGCTGATTCCATTGCCACTTATCAAACGGAAAATTGTTTAAAAAATTCGTTTGATCAACCTTCACCATTTGAACACATTGCTCAAAAACGCCGAATGAAATCCGAAGTAATGACTAAGGAGAAAATGATAGAAGAATATCTGGACGCAATAAGATAAGATCTATTAACCCGATTTGATGATGACAATATGTCTGGTAAATCAATTTCCGAAGATTTATAGGATGCACAAGATCCTAACATTCCATTTGATGATATTTTTGCAACCTTCAAAGCCACTATGATGGACACTAGTTCTACGGGATCCACATCAAAAGATAAAGACAAAGCATTATGAAAAGAAGATGCTGATTCCCGCATTATTTGGCCCAATGGCAGACATATTTTAGTGAATTGACTAAAGTGGCATATTACTTTATTAAAAGTGTTGTACGATGGAATATATTCCATCCACTATCTTTATTACTTTATTTTAGTTCGTCTACTGTTGTGCATTAGTGTGGTTACTATTTGTACTTTTTAATCATTAGTTTGTACTACTTTTATTTTTAGTTTGAAGTCCGGATTTGATATCCGAAGCTCCACTCCTATATAAGGAGGTTTTATTTTCATTGTAAGAAAGACTAAAAAATATCAACTCTTTGTAATATTCTTGTCCATATAAATAAACAGTTTTCTTTTGGTTACAACTACTATTCTGCTCTTACTTTTTGTAAGTATTCTTTTATTTATGTTATTGTTTTTATTTTAAATAATATGATAGGCTAAATATTTACTTGTGTTAGCTTAAATCTCATCTACTTACTTATTTCTTAAATTGATCCTTATTTATCTTATGAATAAATCATTCTAGGTTTGAATATGAAAACTGGCATTTGAGAACTATTGTACTATTGCCCGCTTATGACGAGGTGTGTCGATTAGGGTGTTTTGTATTGTTATAGTTCAAAGATATACGATTTTTATATTCTGTAGAAGTCCTGGTTTATGACGAATTCATAGGAGGTCTCTCGAATGGTATCATAGCCAATTAGGTATTAAGTTTAGTAGAAGATGACGAGAGTTAACACAAGTTGCCTTATTCAAATGAATTTAAACCTTATCAAGAAACAGAATACTGTTAAGAACAGTATGGTACAAGAATATGATGTACCTCAGAATTTAGAATCATTAAATCGATGGATAATTCCAAAAATTGAACCTAAACTTATATATAAGTTAGGAGCTTTTGAAAGATTAGAAATCAAAGAAATTGTTAAAACTACTGAAAGAAGCAGTATATTAAATAATAATGAAATGATTTTAAAATTACTTAGTGAAAAGGGTATTCTACCTTATATTGGAACTCATAAATTTCTTCACATCGGGTTAGTGCAAATTGCTTTCAAACCTTTAACTTTAGAAGGATTACCAGAAAGCTTTATAGCAGCTTTAAGAGATGGTAGAAATTTAAATTGGAAACAATCTTTGATTGGGATTATTCAATCTAGTTTGGCCCATGACCCTGTTTATTTTGATGTATATCCAAATTTACAATTATCATTATCTGATATTAATATATTAGATGCTTTAACATTAAATGTTAAAACTCATGGTTATAATTATGCTCCAAGAACAGAAATAATTTGTATCTGTTATCATATTTATTATAAACCTTTGCATACATTAAATCCTCAATATAGGAGAATTGACAAACCAAATTATTGAAACAATATTAATTGAAATTAATTTTAGTAGATTGATAGGCTTAGATTTTGAGTGTTTTTAACTGTAAATTCTTCCTACTTTCCGTTCTTTTTCCTGGATGATATTATGCTTTTTGGTGTTTATTCGTTTGTTTCAGGAAAATAGATCGTAAGTGGAAGAAATGAGCTTATCTGAAGATAACGGGCGAAATCGAGGCGTGAAAGAACAAAAATTGAGGAAATGAAATTTTCGGAATCTCGATCGATCGAGATTTACTCTCGATCGATCGAGCCAGGCAGAGAGTTGAGCATCAAAGATTTTCAAGTCTCGATCGATCGGTGGAAATCTCGATCGATCGAGCGAGGCAGTAACTTCGGAGCTGATTTTTTCAAATTCTCGATCGATCGGTGGAAAATCTCGATCGATCGAGCGAGACAGTGAGATCCAAAAGCTGGCATGAACAGTGCGCCGATCGATCGAGAAAACCTTCCGATCGATCGAGACGCAAAATCCTGAAGATTTTATTTTCCTTTTTTATCGTGATTTTGGAGGGCTTTTTAAGCGGGAATTTGGATTCATTCGAGGGAGACACCATATCAGACCATTTTTCAGACGATTATTAGGTCAAGGAGAGCCGCCGCCCAGCCGCCGCCAAGGAGATCCAATCTCCGTTCTTCGTCCAAGGTCGAGCCAATCTATTCCGGAGTGCAAGGAAGGAACAAGAGAAGAAATCACGGTGCAACGCACTGATTCATCCAACGTTTATCGTATTTCTGAACTTTAATTTATTTGATTTTAAATTCATTTGATGTTTTAGAGGTCGAGAGACAATAAAACTCTTATGCATTTGATTTGAATTAAATTTAGTTTATATTATTGAGTTTTAATTTCGATTGTGTTTGATTATTGATTCATTGGTACTTGAGTGCATTGATTTTTATTGTTCATAAATTAATTGCATGTGTAGATCAAAGTCTAGCTAGCTTTGATTGAATTTGAGGGTTACAACCGAGATCGAGAGATAACGTTGTAACACGCTCCATTAATTTATGATGTATGTCACGATTGAGATCGAGAGATGATATCGCATATGTGAGAACTTGGAATCGAGAGATTTAGAGTTATAAGGTTTTGATAATTTATGCAACTTTGAATTAGTAAATAGGTGCACGAGAGTGACTTATTCTAATTTATTGTTAGTTTCGTTACAGCTCGAGAGAGTGTATCGAATAATAGTGAAAACCTTTCACCTTTAAAATCAATTGGTTGATAAACTGAGAATTCCATTGAATCATTAGAGACAACATAATTGAACGACGAGCTCGGTAATTTTCTCGAGTAACTTACCTTTGCATTTCCGGAACCATTCTTTTCATTATTTCTAGTTTAATCTTTATTCTTTAGTTTAATTTAGATCTAGTTAATCAAACTTCTTTTATCGTAGGCTAAATATAATTTTACTTATCTTATTTGGTACTTATACGTTAGTCCCTGTGGATTCGACAACCTGTACTTAATTTTCACTATACTAAAACTTGACAACCGTGCACTTGCGGTAGAATCGCTTCAAACCAATCTTTGAAATATCTTGTGTTTAAAAATAAAGCGGTCAAGTTTTTGGCGCCGTTGCCGGGGACTAATCTGTATAATATCATACGAGATTAGTTAATTGTAATTTAGCCAATTCTTTTATTATTGCATTTTTGTTTTTATTTTCTTTGTTTTCTTTTGTTGATCTTTGTGAATAACTTTGTGTACTTTGTTGTCTCCTTTCGTCTATTTTGTACATGAATCGTTTCTCTAGTGCATGCTCAGAAGAGAGGAGCCCATTCTCGAGCCTTTCGATCCGGAGATAGAAAGAACTTTACTTAGGCGATTACGAGAAGCTCGAGCAATGGCTGATAATAACGAAGCACAGCACCCTAGATCGATGATGGACTTTGCAACTAGCATTTCATGGATCGTTGTCGAGTATTACGAGGCCGACGATTCAAGCAAACAATTTTGAGATCAAGCCGGCAATCATACAAATGATTCAGCACTCGGTTATGTTCGGGGGAGCAGCTACTGATGATCCGAACAATCACATCTCCAACTTTTTGGAGATTTGTGACACATTCAAACACAATGGCGTCTCTGACGACGCCATCAGGTTAAGACTTTTCCCCTTTTCATTACGAGACAAAGCTAAGGCATGGTTGAATTCTCTACCTGCAGGTTCTATAACAACATGGGAGGGGATGACAAAGACGTTTTTGTCAAAGTACTTTCCCCTTTCCAAGACGGCAAAGATGCGGAACGATATCACGACTTTTGGTCAGTTTGACCCCGAGACTTTATATGAAGCGTGGGATCGTTTTAAAGAGTTGTTGAGGAGATGCCCACACCATGGTCTACCCATATGGCTACAGGTACAAACGTTCTATAACGGTTTATTTTCTTCTAACCGTTCCATGATTGATGCAGCATCTGGGGGATCCATAATGAGAAAGACGCCGGAAGAAGCATATAGCTTGTTGGAGGAAATGGCGTGCAACAGCTACCAATGGCAATCCGAGAGGAGCACGCCACAGAAACCAATGGGAGTCCATCAAGTGGACGAGATCACTGCTCTTTCGGCTCAATTAGAAGCCATGAACCGGAAGATTGACAGCATGGGAGCAGCAGCAATGCAAGCTCAAGCGATCTTCTGTGAGCTGTGTGGAGGCGGTCATCCTAGCATCGAGTGCCAGGCAGGTAATCAATTTAACCAATCTGTTGAGGCTGTTAATTTTGTAGGTAACAGGCCACCCAATAATTCCTACTCGAATTACAACCAACCATGGAGGAACCACCCGAATTTGAGGTGGTCGAATCAAGAAAATGTGTTGAACCCTCAACCGCAGGCCCGGTTCACACAAAAGCCGAGTATAGAGGAATTGATGGCAAAGCTGATTTCATCAACGGAGGTGAGGATGCAGAATCAGGATGCATCTATTAAAAATTTGGAAGTGCAGATAGGGCAGTTGGCCACGTTGATATCTGGGAGGACGCAAGGTACGCTCCCGAGTGATTCTGTAAAGAATCCGAAGGAGCCATCAAATTGAGAAGGCGAGGAGGTGACAGTCCAGCTTGGGACTATAAATTAAGAACTTCCGTTTTTCCTTTCCTTGAGTTTTGTTTTTGATTTCTTGTTTTGATGTGTTTTTGTTAGTTTGTTTGTTTTGAGTTTGTCTGGGAATGAATTTGTGTATTTTCTATTGCAGGTGTGTAAGCAAGAGCAAGTTGGTTGTAGGCGAGGCAATCCGAGAGAAAGATGTTGAGAAAAATTTTAAATTCTGTTGGCTGCTGCTGGCGATCGATCGAGACAAAATCTCGATCGATCGCCCGATTTTTTTAAAAAAACATTGAGCCTACTGCCTCGCTCGATCGATCGAGAATTTTTCCGATCGATCGAGCGAGAGAAAACTTTGAAAAAAAATAAGGGCACAGACGCAGCAGCCTTCACTCTCCAACTCAATTTTTCTCCTCTCCACAATAGAACCCTAGCCACCTTTTCAAATTCCTTCATCTAATCTCATCATTTTTCCATAGAATTTCAAATTTACTTCAACTCTAAGAAGTAATATTCATTCTAATGAGATTTTCATTTCAGATTTGAAGAATTGCAAGGCCGATTGGGTAGAAGTGCATCAAAAGGAGAATTCCGAGCCAAGTGCCAATCTTTCCAAGATCAGATTTTTAAGCGGTAATTGGTTTCCAATTCTCAAAGATTTTATCTTGTGGTGAAACTCCTTGAATTGTAGTAGAATTGGGTTAGGAAGGAGTTAAATTTGGAGGAAATTTTGTGGTGTTAAAGGGTGGGCGATTTATAGTGTTGTGTGGTGATAGTTGGATTTAATTGAGTTTGTTGGGAATCATTTAGCAAGAAAATGTCATCCAGAAAGAGGTCAAAGCAGGCGGAAGCTTCCCAAAAGCAAAAGCAGGGGAAGGCCACTGTTTCTGAGCCAGGATATGATGAGAAGAAGTTTCTCAATGCCACAATTGCTGAATTATACCCCACCTACCATAAGAAACCCCTGAGCCGTGAAAGGGGAATGAGCATAGATAAATTGGAATGTATTGTCATTAGGACAGTCCGGCGAAAAGGGTGGTTTCAATTCGTTCAGACACCGATTGATGCTGTGGTGCCGCTGGTAAGGGAGTTTTACACGAATCTTCGAGCTGTTAGACCAGGGCACCAAGTAAGTGTTTATGTTCGAGGGAAAGATGTGTTGGTGGATCGAGCCGCAATCAACAATATTCACCGGATGCCTTTACTTCAAAACTGTGCATACCAATCTTTCAAGAGTAGCAGGATTGACTACGATGAGGTATTGACAGTTATTGGCAAGCCGGGAGTGGATTGGCAAAGGAATGACAAAGCAGAACCACAGTTGGTTCTAAAGAAATATTTGAAGCCAGAGGCCCAAGCATGGTTTTCATTTGTCGCCTCGCGGGTCATGCCTTCGACCCACACTTCTGAGGTGACAAAAGACAGAGCGGTACTGGTATATGCCATCCTCTCAGGGAAGGAAGTGGACTTCGGCGAAATTATTGCTGATCACATTGCTAAAATTGGGAGCAGCTCACCGACCTCCGCACTACCGTTTCCATCCACAATCACTGCGTTATGTCAAAGGTACGGAGTGACATGGGGGGAAGACGAGGAGCTACTTCCGCGGAAGACACCGATCATTGTGGACACTCCACCACCTCCTACGGGTCGACGAAGACCTTCGGACACTACACAAGCTGGAGCATCATCCTCTGCTGCAGGACATACACGTGTTACTTTGGACTCTCTTCATAGGGATCTCCAAGACATTCGCCTGGAGCAGCAGAGCATTCACAGCATGCAGCGGGACATTCATAGCATGTAGAGAGCATTGCAGATGGACCATGAGCAGGTAGCTCAGCGTCAGATGGAGTTCATGCACTATCAGAGTGCATGGAACACTGCCATGGCCCAGGGCTTTCCAGGTTTCCAGTTCCCTCCGGAGCCACATTTTGCACCTTATCAGCCGCATGCACCTCCACCTTCTGAGTACCCACCATTTCCGCCATATCAGGGCGAGGAGCACCACTACTCAGTCCCCCCTCCGGAGCATGATGAGGACGACGATCAGTGACGATCGTCGTCATGGTATGTGTCTTTGCCTTTGCATTTATTTTTCTTGTTCATTGAGGGCAATTCACATGCTAAGTTTGGGGGGGTTTTTGAGTATTTGTATATATCTTGCTTTTGCACATATTGCTACTTGTCTTGTTTCCTTTCCTAGCATGACTGCATGATGTTGAGACTGATTCATCCTTGAGCATTACAAACAAAAAATTTTTTTTAGTGATTGAGTTATTCTTGAGAATTGATGAGTTGGAATTGCAACGGTAATACATGATGAAATTAATCCTCATCTAGATAGGAGTCATGGAAATGCTTAACTTGTTTGTATATATCCTTTGTTAACTACATGTCAAAACTGAGGAATAATTTGAGCACTTATTGAGTCATGATTGAGTGAAGTATGTATTGATTAAATTGAAAACTTGTGTTAACTATGATGAGTCTTGAGTATCTTAGATAACTTTACAGTTTAGTTGAAAGCACTTTGAGGCGAAATTTATAATTAGGAACTAGACTTGGAGATGATTTAGGCGATCTTTGGACCGTTTGAGCCTTTCAAGCCTACCTGTTATATATTATTCATTAGTGTCCCCTTTTGAGCCTTATTGAAAAAAGAATGGTATATGCATTGCATATGATTAGACCCCCATTCGACATTCTTGGCAAACTCATTATACCCACCTTGGTTTGAGCCTAAAAGAACAATTTCATCCATCCCTAGGAGAGTATAATGAATCTCATTCATTGCAGTAAATTGTTATATGTTGAGAAGTTCATTGTGAAAGAAATGAAATGAACAAAAGAATGAGCAAAGAAAAAGAAAAGATGTAGAGAAAAAGCCTTGAAAAGAAAAGTTAAGTAAGACCCAAAGTGGCCAAGGCTAGAAAATGTGAAGAGAAGCTCAATGATTATATGAGAAGATTTTGAACTGATTCTGTTATACTCTCTTCTTTGAATTCATTCTACATTTTCTTTGAAGCCGACACCAAAAGGCCTAACGTTAAAAGCTTTTAAAGTCCTGTTGATCCAAGTCTAGGGAATAATTACATTAGTGGAGAAGTGCTGGATAGTAAATTTGTAGAGTAATTCAAAGTAAATCTTGACTAGGAGTTGATATGGCACATGTTGATTTTAAAGATATGTATGTAACTCATGTTTGACAATAGCACACACGCACGTTCCGATGTTGCGATGTATTGTTTAACTTAGGAGAAATTGCTTCTTGTTAAGTGTTGAAGGACTTCTATTGATGTGTAAGTAGGATTTCTGAGATTTTACGTATGTTGTAAAGATGATTCATGCTTAGTATCGAGTTTAACTTTTCTTTTTGAGCTTATTGCTTGCTCGAGGACGATCAAGTCTAAGTTTGGGGGAGTTGATAGGCTTAGATTTTGAGTGTTTTTAACTGTAAATTCTTCCTACTTTCCGTTCTTTTTCCTGGATGATATTATGCTTTTTGGTGTTTATTCGTTTGTTTCAGGAAAATATATCGTAAGTGGAAGAAATGAGCTTATCTGAAGATAACGGGCGAAATCGAGGCGTGAAAGAACAAAAATTGAGGAAATGAAATTTTCGGAATCTCGATCGATCGAGATTTACTCTCCATCGATCGAGCCAGGCAGAGAGTTGAGCATCAAAGATTTTCAAGTCTCGATCGATCGGTGGAAATCTCGATCGATCGAGCGAGGCAGTAACTTCGGAGCTGATTTTTTCAAATTCTCGATCGATCGGTGGAAAATCTCGATCGATCGAGCGAGACAGTGAGATCCAAAATCTGGCATGAACAGTGCGCCGATCGATCGAGAAAACCTTCCGATCGATCGAGACGCAAAATCCTGAAGATTTTATTTTCCTTTTTTATCGTGATTTTGGAGGGCCTTTAAGCGGGAATTTGGATTCATTCGAGGGAGACACCATATCAGACCATTTTTCAGACGATTTTTAGGTCAAGGAGAGCCGCCGCCCAGTCGCCGCCAAGGAGATCCAATCTCCGTTCTTCGTCCAAGGTCGAGCCAATCTATTCCAGAGTGCAAGGAAGGAACAAGAGAAGAAATCACGGTGCAACGCACGGATTCATCCAACGTTTATCGTATTTCTGAACTTTAATTTATTTGATTTTAAATTTCATTTGATGTTTTAGAGGTCGAGAGACAATAAAACTCTTATGTATTTGATTTGAATTAAATTTAGTTTATATTATTGAGTTTTAATTTCGATTGTGTTTGATTATTGATTCATTGGTACTTGAGTGCATTGATTGTTATTGTTCATAAATTAATTGCATGTGTAGATCAAAGTCTAGCTAGCTTTGATTGAATTTGAGGGTTACAACCGAGATCGAGAGATAACGTTGTAACACGCTCCATTAATTTATGATGTATGTCACGATTGAGATCGAGAGATGATATCGCATATGTGAGAACTTGGAATCGAGAGATTTAGAGTTATAAGGTTTTGATAATTATGCAACTTTGAATTAGTAAATAGGTGCACGAGAGTGACTTATTCTAATTTATTGTTAGTTTCGTTACAGCTCGAGAGAGTGTATCGAATAATAGTGAAAACCTTTCACCTTTAAAATCAATTGGTTGATAAACTGAGAATTCCATTGAATCATTAGAGACAACATAATTGAACGACGAGCTCGGTAATTTTCTCGAGTAACTTACCTTTGCATTTCCGGAACCATTCTTTTCATTATTTCTAGTTTAATCTTTATTCTTTAGTTTAATTTAGATCTAGTTAATCAAACTTCTTTTATCGTAGGCTAAATATAATTTTACTTATCTTATTTGGTACTTATACGTTAGTCCCTGTGGATTCGACAACCTGTACTTAATTTTCACTATACTAAAACTTGACAACCGTGCACTTGCGGTAGTATCGCTTCAAACCAATCTTTGAAATATCTTTTGTTTAAAAATAAAGCGGTCATAGATCAATATTACAACTCGAAGAGCCATTAAATGGGATGAAATTATTTTCCATGATAACTGGACAATTGAACATGCAATTCCTGTTCAGACCAGAATTCAAAACAATTTAGTTGATGTTATAAACAAATGATGGTTCAATTAAATTACAATTTGAACCAAATAATCAACAAAAATTATTACAATCTATACCTAGATCTTTAAGATCTAAATCATCTAAGTCATATTCATCTTTTTCTCATATTTCTCCAATGGAGGAAAATAATTCTTCTCATAGATCTTCCATATCTACTGTGCCGAATCAAATTGATAATTTACAACATGAAAGGATAAGTAAATTATATATTAATCTAGACAATATAGTCAGAGGATTAAAAGAATCAGAAATAACTGAATCAGAAATGAATTTTTCTTTATGAATAATACACCCAAAATAGATTTTAGCTCTGGATCTAGTGCCATGCAAAAAATAAGAAATGAATTTAATCAACCTAAATGGGAACAATTTAGAAAATGGTTTTTTTGAAAATATCCAAAAAAACAACCAAACTCTGTTAAAGAATGAATTTTATAAATTCTATTCTGATCAAAATTCTTATATAACATTTATACCATGGTTTATATCCATATATGTTGAACCTTATATTCAAGTATTAGAAAGGACATATAAACTTTCGAATGGAAATATTTTGAAAAATTTATATCCTCCTCAACAACCTTTTGAAATGTTAAAAGAAGGAACAATTCTTAATTTTTCAGCATTTTCGAAATTATTAGAAAATGAAACTTTTTACATATCAACATATTAATAAATTATTAAAACAACAAAATTATACAAATATTTTCCTTATTATATTAGGAGAACAAATTAATTTGTTATACAATCGTATTGAAATTATTAATAAAAATATTATTCAAATACAACCATCAGTATCTATAACACCACCATCAGAAATTCTACTTACAACCCCTAGTATACAACCTCCACCTGAAATCAAAGAGTTTAAATTAAAATCAATGATTGAATTAGAAACATTTTTAAATAATAAATTTAAAGATTTTAATCTTTCAGTTTCAGTTCTTGACAATGATTTACAAGAACAAATAGAGACTACTCAAGATCGTAAACAAGTTTTTAATGATCAAATTAATAAATTAAAAAATAAATGGGTTGATTGACCCAAACAAAGATTATTTTAATACAGTAGACCTTCTCATATGGTACTCTGCATGAAGAAACATAGTATATTGTTAATAACAATTATAGTGGTAAGAATGGAATCTTGATGGTTATCCTGATAAACAAATTTATAATTTGGCTCATAGAATGCTAATGCATTCTACTGTTTGTAAAATAAATGGAAATAATGATAAAACTATTGCTAATATGATCATTGCTGGATTTAGTGGTCAATTAAAAGGCTGGTGGGATCATTATTTGACCCTATCTAATAAAGAGAAAATTATAAATACAATCAAACAAGAAAATAACAACATTGTAGAAAATATTGTCTACACTTTAGTTGTTAATATTTTTTGATCATTTTACTGGTCGATATTCTGACCAAAATGAAAATATTCGAACTCTTTTACAGAATTTAAGATGTAAAACATTAACTGATTTTAGATGGTATAAAGACACATTTCTCAATAGAGTTATGGAACTACAAGATTGCAATAGTTCACATTGGAAATCCAAATTTATTGATGGATTACCTCACCTCTTTGCTGAAAGAGTTAGAAAGAATCTTAGAAAAGATCATATAAATATTCCCTATGATTCTTATACTTATGGAAAACTAATAGGGACATGTATCCAAGAATGATTAGCCTTATGTAATGAAATCAAATTAAATCAACAAATTAAAAGATAAAATTTGTCTGAACGAAAACAATTAGGACAGTTTTGTGAACAATATGGTATGGACATACCATCACATAATAAGATTTATTCTAAAAATAAAACATTCAAAAATGATAAACATATTACAAAACCTTATTATAAGAAAAGGAGAAAATATTCTCAAAAAAGAATACATCAAAAAAGTGAAAGGAAACAATTAAGATAACAATTTAAAAAACCTAAGAAACAAAATATAACTTGTTTTAGATGTGGTCATCAAGGTCATTATGCTAATAGATGCAAAATGAAAGAAAAAATTAATAATTTAGATATTCCTGATAATATTAAAGATGCTCGTAGTACAATATTCATACACTCTTCTGATAGTTCTGATTATTCTTCAGACTCATCTCATGATTCGAATGATTCAGATGAATCAAAACATCTTCAAGTTCTAGATAATGAATCTAGTTATTCAGAAACAGATTGTTGTAAACCTTGTTCTATTGGACAACCATGCATTAAAACTATTTCTGATGAATCAAATGATTCATATTATAAAATATTATCACAATTCCAGGATTTAAATATAAATACTTTAACTAATACCAATATATTAGAATTTTTAAAACTAGTTAAAGACCCTGATTTACGGTATAAATTAATTGATCAAATGGAAGACATTCCTTCTACTTCAACATCCGATAATAATCCTAGAACAAATACTACCAATTCTAAAAATCCTTACTCCATGAAAGAAGTTTATAAACTTTTAAGATAAAGACAATCAAATGATATTCCTACATCAACAAATGATTTGTTAATAGAGATTGATAATCTTAAACAAGAAATTAAATTTCATCAACATGAAAATAAATTATTTGATACTCAAATTTCTAAATTAGAAGATAATCAAATTTTTAATTCTCCACTTACATCTCCGAAATTTCCTGATAAAGATAATTTTCAGTTACCACCAGAACATGATTTTCTTTCAACACTAGAAATACTAGTTTATCAGAAATGGTATACTCAGATTACTTTATTAATTGATAATCATTTTTCTAAAACATTTATAGCACTTATTGATAGTGGTGCAGATTTAAATGTTATTGAGGAAGGATTAATTCCTACTAGATATTACACCAAAACAACTCATAGTTTATCCCACGCTGGTGGACAAAAATAAAAAATACAGTATAAACTTCCCCAAGTTTCTATATGCATAAATCAAACATGCATAAAAACTAGTTTTTTATTAGCTAAAGATATTACGAACCAAGTAATTCCTGGATCTCCTTTTATCACCCAATTATATCCAATTACATACATTGATAATTTAGGTATTCGTGGTACATTTGAAGGAAAATCAATTTTTCTTAAATTTTCAGATGCTCATTCACCACGATACATTAATATTATTCATAATCATATACAAAATAAAATTCACCAATTACAATTTTTAAAATTTGAAGTTAATACAATCACAATAAGTGATCAGTTACAAAATCCTAGATTACAGGAAAAAAATAAATTAATTACACAACAATTTTCTTTAGAGATTTGTAGTGATCACCCAAATGCTTTTTGGGATCGAAAAAAAACATATTATCTCTTTACCTTTATGAGGATGATTTTAATGAAAAATTAATCCCTACAAAAGCTCGACCATGTCAAATGAGCTCTGAATATTTAGAATTATGTAAAAAGGAAATTGAATCCTTATTACAGAAAAAATTAATTAAACCTTCTAAATCTCCTTGGTCTTGTACTGCTAATAAAAAGAGTGAACAAGAACGTGGAGTACCTAGATTGGTTATAAATTATAAACCATTAAATAAAGTTTTAAAATGGATAAGACATCCAATTCCTAATAAAAAAGATTTATTAGATAGATTATATGATACTATCATATTTTCCAAATTTGATCTCAAATCAGGTTATTGGCAAATTCAAGGCAATCAAAGTGATACTTATAAAACTGCTTTTAATATTCCAATAGGACATTATAAGTGGAATGTGATGCCTTTTGGTTTGAAAAATGCACCTCTGAATTTCAGCAAATTATGAATAATATTTTTACTCCTTATAGTGAGTTTATAATTGTTTATATAGATGATATTTTAGTATATTCTAAAACAATTGATTTACATATAAAACATTTAGATATGTTTAAGAAAATTATTATTAAAAATGGCTTTGTTATAACTAGACC
Source organism: Haberlea rhodopensis (assembly GCA_907163345.1). NCBI lineage: Eukaryota > Viridiplantae > Streptophyta > Magnoliopsida > Lamiales > Gesneriaceae > Haberlea > Haberlea rhodopensis. Next base: position 10,678,863 of record CAJQUN010000015.1, read on the forward strand.
AAAAATGTCTTTATTTCAAACTGAAATAAGATTTTTAGGTCATAATATTAATAAAGGAAATATAATTCATATTTCGTGTAGTATAGAATTTGCGTCTAAATTTCCAACTAAAATAATTGATAAAACTCAATTACAGAGATTTTTAGGAAGTCTGAATTATATTTCTGCTTATTATAAAAATTTAACTCAAGATTCAGCTATCCTATATGAGAGACTTAAAAAGGTTCCTAAACATTGGACGGGTCAACATGCCAAGGCAGTTCAAACTATTAAACATAAGGTAAAATATTTACCATGTTTAATGATAACTAATCCAAATTGGAATAAGATTATTGAAACAGATGCCTCTAATATTAGTTATGGAGGAATATTAAAACAGATAGATCCTATCTCAAAAAATGAATTTTTAATTAGATTTTATTCTAGTAAATGGAATGACAGTCAGAAGAATTATGCAACTATAGCAAAAGAAATTCTTGAAATTGTTAAATATATTTTAAAATTTCAAGATGATTTATATAATCAAAAATGTATAATTAAAATGTAAAGACTTTAAGCATGATGTCTCCAAACCAATGTTTGCTCGTTGGCAAGCTCATTTAGATCCTTTTGATTATGATATAATATATAAAAAGGGTGAAGAAAATTCTCTTCCAGACTTTTTGACTCGTGAATATTTAAATGCTTGACATATTTTCAGGAATGAGTCAATCTTATAGAGGAAATTCCTCTTATAGAAGAACAGATGCCCGACGAGGCCGAGGACATATTCCAGAGCATATTTCGGCTCAAAATGGACCACGTAAGCTTATAGCTAAGAATTTATCTCAAGAGCAAGATCCTTTATATCAGGAATTCCTTGCTTTTAAACAGCAGAAAGAGGGTCATATCCCTGAAACTGAATCAGCATCATCATATGCAAATATCGTTAATAACGATGAAGGAGAATCACATAATTATATCCAAAATGATTCTAAGGAAATCATATTTTTTCTTGAAGATATTGATTTGAAATGGGACAATGAACCCTGAAAAATTATGAGCAGGTATATTGACACTGCCTCATTTGCTTATGGGACTTATAAGTCAAGAAATTATTATGATCAATTACTCATCAATAATTCATGCGAAATTACGCGATTTCCTTTAAATCAGAAGGATAACATTTAGTAAAATCATTATTAAACGAGTAATAACTCCGACTGAATGGGGAATATCACCTCTTAAGGAAAAAGAATTTGCTTTTCCTAATAATCAAATGATTAAATATAACTATTGGGATTATATTGATGCATTTCATAAAGTTTTCTTATATGAAAACATAAGAAACGACATTCATGGTTTATTAAAAAATGTACTGAGGTATATAAACACGAAATTCCAAATTGGGTTTCCGTAACCCGTCGTCAGATCCAAATGCAGCGGAAAATAAACAGAAAACAGATCTGACCCAGGGACGGTGATCGCGCATGATTCATGTATAAACATGCAAGAATTATCAAATAAATGCATGAAAAAGGGATTACCGATAACAGCGAAATCAATCTGTATGCTGTGATCATCGAGTCCAACCAACCTGACCAAATCTACAAGCCTGACACCAGTGCTAGTGTGATGACGGCTGTTCTTAGAGAATGAGTGTATTGAATGGAATTCTTTTTAACCCTAGAATCAATGTTATATTTATAGTGGTTATGAGTTAAGCAAATTGGGCTATGGTGAAATATGAGAAAAAGTCGCTCAGTGCTAACTACTACTCAGGGAATAAACCGTCCCTGCCCAATCAAGATGCTTGCCTCACAACTCTCTATTTTCTAGAATATCCTCTCTCCCACTTCCCCCATGATTTTATTCCCCATGCATAACTAACTTCACTTGCTTCTTGATTTGGGCCATATGGACTTTGGTCCGCATCAATACCACCCCGCTAACTTCAGCCTTGTCCTGAATAATGGAAATTGCTCCTGAATTGTTGTAATATCCTCCCAAGTCGCCTCCTCCTCCGATTTTTCTGTCCAAAGTATCAGTATTTGAGGTATCAGTTTATCACCTCTGTGTATCACACTGCTATCCAGAACTTGTGCAGGCTGTAGAGTTGCTTCCAGTTCAATTTCTAATCCTATAGGCAACTGTAACAATTGTGTCATATTCCCCTCTGGCTCTTTTAAGTTGAGATGCATGAACCACTGGATGCACTCGCGATCCTTCCGACAATGCCAACTTGTAGGCTACAGTTCCCACCCTTTGCAATATTTGAAAAGGACCAAAATACCTGGCTGCCAATTTTTGATCAACTCTTTTGGCTATGGTGATCTGTCTGTATGGTCGGAGTTTAACAAAGACCCATTCTCCCACGTCATATGACTCGTCCCTTCTGCGTACATTTGCAAATTTCTCCATACGTTGTTGTGCCCTCCTTAAATTGTACTTGCGTTGTCTCAACACTTAATCCCTTTCTCCCAATCTCGAGTCACAACCTCCACTTTGATTTCACCAGGAAGATATTGAATCAAAGCAGGTGGTGCCATCCATACACTACTTCAAATGGAGTTGACCCAATTGCTGACTGGAAACTGGTTTTGTACTAGTATTCAGCACAACCAATCTGCCCACAACTTTGGTTGCTCCGATGCAAAACACCTCAGGCATGTCTCAAGACATCGATTGAGCACTTCGGATTGGCCATCCGTTTCTGGATGTTAGGATGAACTCATCTTAAATTTGGTTCCCAACAACCTGAACTAAGCAGTCCAAAAAAGACTTTCAAATGTGGGATCTCGATCACTTGCAATCGCTCGAGGTACACTGTGGTGTTTAACCACTTCTTTAGCAAATATTTGAGCCATTGTTTTAGCTGAATAAGGATGTTTTATCAAAATGAAATGGCCATATTTGGATAAACGATCCACTGCATCAGCGTATCCAACCCCTTCGATTTTGGAAGGCCCGTGATGAAATCCATTGCGATGTCCTTCCAAATGTTTTCAGGAATAGGTAAGGGTTGTAACAAGCCTGCGGGTGAAGCTGCTTGATATTTGTGACGTTGGCAAACATCACAATGAGCCACATATCCGAAGATGTCTCGTTTTGCCCACCTATTGGACTATCATGGTACTCCGTCAATATCTTGCCTACCCATTCTAGACCTACAGGAACCACTAATCTACTCTTATACAATAATTGCTCATGAATCAGTGTATACGGAGATGGTTCCTGAGGTTTTTCTTGCAATTGTTGGATAATTCTGCTTCTACTGCCCCTTGCATATTCTCTACTTCTACCCAACAAGGTATAGTCAGGATGTGCAAATCTCGCTCAGTACCCATCTGAGAGAGAGCATCAGCTGCCCTATTGGTCACTTCTGCCTTATAAACCACTTCAAATTCATACCCCATTAACTTGGCTAACCAATTTTGTTGGTCGGGAGTGGTAATGCGCTACCGGGTTAATTATTTCAAGGACTTTTGGTCAGCCAAAACCTTAAATTTCCTACCCAACACGTATGGACGCCAATGTTGGATGGCGAGGACAAGAGCCATTAGTTCCTTTTCATACATCGATATGGCTAAGGTTTTATCAGCCAATGCCTTACTAAAATAGGCAATGGGCCTTCCTTCTTGCATTAAAACCGCCCCAAGTACCCTCCCCGATGCATCACATTCAATGATGAAGTCTTTATTGAAATTGGGTACTGCCAATACAGGGGCAGTGGTAATTAGGTGCTTCAACAATTCAAAAGCCTCACTCGCTTCACTATCCCATTTGAAACAGTTTTTTTTTTTATCAAAGAGGTGAGTGGCTTTGCAATTTTCCATAGTCCATAATAAACCTACGTAATACTCCGTGAGACCAAGGAATCCCCGTACCCCCTAAACATTTACTGGGGCAGGCCATTCTTTCACACAGTGTACTTTACTAGGATCCACCTCGACGCCCCCTGTTCGACACCACATGATCCAAATATTCAATTTGTGATTGTCCAAAACTACATTTATTCCTGTTAGCAACAAATTTATTAGCTTTCAGTAACCCAAACACGAACCTTAAGTGTTCCACATGCTCACTATTTGAACCACTATACACCAAAATGTCATTAAAAAAAACAAGCACAAATTTTCTAAATAAGGGCGGAAAAGGTCATTCTTAGTTGCTTGGAATGTCGCAGGTGCATTTTTCAACCCAAAAAACATTACAAGAAACTCATAATATCCCGAATGAGTACGAAAAGCGATTTTGGAGATGTCCTCCCTTACCCTAATTTGATGATAGCTCGCCCGCAAATCAATTTTAGAAAAACACTAGCCCCAAACAGTTCATCCAATAACTCTTCTATAACCGGAATTGGGTATTTATCCGACACAGTGATGTCATTAAGTGCCCGATAATATACACAAAAATGCCAACTACCATCTTTCTTTTTTTCTAAAATAACAGGGCTTGAATAGGGGCTTGTACTAGGCTGAATGATACCTGCGACTAACATCTCCCTAACCAACTTTTCTATTTCAATTTTTGGGTATGAGCATATCGATATGGTTGCACCTTCACAGGGCCCTCGCCCTCTTTAATAATGATACTATGGTCATGGTCTCTTGTTGGGGGTAACTCCTCTGGCTCGCTAAACATCCCTGCAAAACGAACCAGCAACTCAATTTTTTTGTCACACTCCCCATTGCTTCCCCCTTGTACCATTCCTGTAATCTAGGCCACCTGTAGTAACATTCCCAAAATTCTATGTCAATAATTTTTGCTATGGATGATAAAGTTGCTGGGGTATGACACAAGGACGGGTCACCCAACAGCACTACCTCCCTCTCATCATTAATGAATTTCATACTCATCTTGGACCAATTCACTCGAACCTCTCCTTGAGTACAAAGACAAGCTACCCCAATAATGAGATCCACTCCTCGCAACCCAAACAAATAGCCATCCACATCCACCTCACAGCTTCCTAATTTCACTTCAACCCCGCACACATGCCCTTTGAAGTGACACGTTGTCCATCCCCTAAACGAACCCCAAATTCCCTTGTTGAAGTCACTAGAAGATTTAGTTGTGTAATTAAATGTTCCGATAAGAAATTGTGGCTTGCCCCACTGTCAATCATGACAACAATGGGCTCACCAGCTAGACTTCCACGTACCTTCATAGTTTGAGGCTTAGAAATGCCTCCCATGGAATATAATGGCAAATCCAGATTCCGCACTTCGCCAACACACTCGTCCTCCGTAGGTACCTGCTCGTCAAGTACTTCCTCCACAATTCTTGTGTCTCCTTCACCTTCGTCCTCTGCCAACACTATCATTTGTAAAGAACACCCCGGACACTGATGTTGCGGGTGATATTGTTGGCCACATCGGAAACATATCCCCTTTTCTTTGCGTCTTAAAAATTCTTGATATGAATAAGTATTACCATCTTTTCCGCGTCCTTCACCGCCATGGAAAGTAGACACTGAACCCGATCTCCTATTGGGATCATATGTAGGAAATGAATTGGGTCCTCCTTTCCGAGCAAGATTTGGTATGCTTCCACTGTCCCATTTCTCTAGAAGTAGACAAAGTATTTTTGAAAGGTGGAGATGGATTATGATTGGACCATCCTCCCCCATAAGGAGTTTTATACATCCAGTCACCCCCTAACTTTGCAGGTCTCCTGACACTACTTCGGACATCGGCACCACCCATTTCAAGTTCCACTAACCGAGCCAACTCAATCGCACGCATGCCAGTCATGGGTCGATGAGTATCAACCCTGTAGCGAATCATATCATGAAGCCCACTCAAAAAAATAGCTGATGTAATGTTCCTCAGTGAGTTCAGGAATTTGAGCGATCAATGCTTCAAAGCTTTCCACATAGTCACGAACTGATGTTGTTTTGCGCAAAGAGGCTAATTGTTGATATGGATTAACCACCATTCCTTTACTAAAGCGCCGCAACAATTCAAGTTTCAATTGCTCCCACACTAAATTTGGGTTCCTTAGTTTAATCCATCGAAACCAATGCATGGCAGGACCTTCCATACAAACACATGCCATGGGTACCCTATTTTGAATGGGCGTATGGTTAATATGGAAGTATTGTTTGGCTTTCACAAGCCACCCCAAAGGATCAAAACCATCAAACACATGCATATCCAATCTGCTTAGAGTGTGCCTCATTTCATCAAACTCATAGTTCGATCAATATTCTCATCACCTCCTTCACCAGAAGCCGCCTCTCCCCACTGCGCCGGGTCCTTATCCCCTTACCCCGCTCATCTGTGTCCCCACCTGTAGGTTGCTTACCATCAGTTTGCAAACAGTTTGTTTCTCATCATTTCCATCATCGCACCTACGGAATTTGTGAGTTCCGTAAGACGACTGTCGATCCCAATCTTCCATTCTAAATCGCGACATGATCTTGGTGCGATTTTCCCTGATTGAGTACGATTTTTCCCATGCTTCAAGTTTGGAGTCTGAACATGTAGACACCATAATCACCAATCCTTGGATTCGAAACACATGTCAGACCAATCGATAGATTCGAAGATATAACCGAAACACAATATGAAAATAAGGAACAAATTCACAAATTATGATGGTGAAATCTAGATTGTATTGATATGAAAAACTGAAAATAAGGAATTACAAAGTCACTCAGTGCTAACTACTACTCAGGGAATAAACTGTCCCTTCCCAAGCAAGATGTGTGATGCCCCGAAATTTATTTAATTGCAATTAAGGCATTAATTACGTTCATATGATTAATTATGGTGCTTTGTTGGGTTCAAATTGTGATGTTAGGGTTCGAAAATTTAAGGGTGGTTCTTGAGCAATTTTTCGTTGATGTCTCTTTAGATTTCCCTCCCTGCATGTGCTCTGCCCTGAGTCTTTTAAATGGTCTATTGTCGTGTGTTGACAATATTTTTATAGGGGTTATGGATGTGCTTGAGCATGGGTTACATGTTCGTAAATAATTGTGAATTATTTATCGTGTTATCACATCATTCCTCGCGGCATGGAACTCGAGCAAGGTTTGGCTCGGACTACGGAGATTTAAGGTACGTGCGACGTACGAGCATTACTTTATATTAGAGCATTTGTGAAATGCATAATGTATTTTGATTGCATTAAATAGTTGTGCGTGTGGTTATATATATGTGTTGAGATAGCTATGGAGCGACCTAATCTTGACATCGCCGCCACAAGCGTGCGTGATACTAGAGTAGTATAACCTTACATGATATATGGGGTACTGGATTTATATGACCATTGTAGGGCATTGAAATATCTGAGAATGACTGTGGAATCATGTAATCATTGTAAGACATTTGAGATGTCTGAGTATAATGGAAAATTGGTAAAATAAATGCGAGGCATTTGAGCTATCTGTGATTGATAGCGAAGTTGAGAAATCAGTATTTATTGAGATATCTATATTTGCATGTATAATGAATTTGGAATCACTATTTATTGATATTCGAGAATTAGGCATGCAATGAGTTAATCAATGTGTTGATTTACTTATTTTTGAGATTTGATGAGTTTGATGATTGTGAGAACAGGGACAGTACACGGAATCCCGGATGAGGACGTTGCCATCCAGGGAGTATCGTTTAAAATTCATTAGTATTTACTTTTGTTGTAAATTATGAATTTTATTATTGTGATTATGGGATTTTGTGTATTGGTATGCTCACCCCATTGGGGGCTGTCTCTGTTGGGGCAGGTGAACAGGTACATCGATGGCTTTGGAGCTGAGCTCGAGCTGTTAATTGGATGTACTCCCAGGATCGTGGTACCAGGGCTTGATGGAGCACGGTATCGTATAGGGTACTTATATACACCCGAGGGTTATATTGATGCTCGCATGTGAGCACAGTTATACTTGTATATGGGTTGTATATAAAGGCATGAGCCTTTCTCTCTTTCATTCTATGTTGCATGCAATTAGTGGTAGAATTGCTAAATGATATGAGAGTCATTGGTGTATTATGTGGGTGTTGAAACCCACTTTTGTTGTCTTATTGTGTGGTGCCTTACCTGGCTGGGAATTTACTTAGTGTTTCTGTTTTCTGTTGAGTATTGTGCTTTCCCTGGCCGGGAATTATGTTATGTGATGTGCTTTTATTTCGGGATAGCTCAATTTATGGGGAGACTCTGCCCAATTTTTTTTATAAAAGTCCACAATGTAAAAAGTGGCGTAATGGGGATGGTAATGGGCAAAATCTATGAGTCTATTTGTTGGTAGAGATGATCTTATAACGTTGAATATTAAAGAAATTTTGTAATTGCCATTCAATGGTAAAGTATCATCTGAGTTTCCCGATTGATTTTTATTGAAAGCATGTGCCACACATAGTGTTAATACACTAATCAAGGGTTAAGGGCTAGGGGTCCTTACAAGATGCTTGCCTCACAACTCTCTATTTTCCAGAATACCCTCTCGCCCACTTCCCCCATGATTTTTGTGACACCCGTTCCTAATCAAGTGTTTAATTATCACACAATGATTGTAAACAACGGAAGATTATTTAAATATTCTGCCAACAAGCGGCTCTAAAAATTTCGGCATGACCTCCACACACGAGGGACATACTAAAAAAAATGAAAGCACCATAATAATATCCCCTGTACAGAAGTAAATACATAATACAATTGCATGCATCATAGCATCCAACACATAATCCGTACTAAAAATATTTACATCATACCATAGATTGCACAATAAGTCTCCAGCCCACATTTCATACTTAAAATATTTACATAATACCATCAGCAGTAAGTAAACACAGGATAACCACAAATATTCAAGACCGAACTGAATAAACTCAATTACATACAATCCAGGACACACTCTGGCATAATTTAACTATCCTACGATTGGGAAAGAGACAAAAGAAACAACCTCATGTAAGATTTCAACGAGTATTCCCTCTTTGGGATCCTGGTTTCCAGTAATACCTGATACCAAAGATGCCGAAGAAAGCTTGTGGATGCCTCCGCTCTATTGAAAAGTAGGAATTCCTACGTTGTCAACGAACGCGTCTCGTCGGCACCAGACTTTAGGGAAGAGGGTATGGGGGTCGCTAGGTGCCCTTAAATGATAGGAGGGGAAGAAGCTCTAACGGAAGCATCCAATCAACCGGGAATCCCACCTTCACCTTCTTGCCTTCGCAAGAGCTAATCCAAAATCACCTACAAGGAAAAAATAAATTGTCAATGTCTCGGCCGCAGCCTCACGAACCATTTATGATTGTGATCTTCTTCCTTTTTCCCAATAAGTCAATGGTGCAATTGTAGTTTGGATAAGAGTTAGTAAGTGTTTGAGCTCCTCACATCGCTTTTCGTCTCTTTGATAGCTGGAAGTTCTCCAAAAGTATGAAAAGCTGGAGGGCTGCAAAATCCCGGAACATCACTTCTAGGAAGACGTAAAAATTTTGGCCAAAATATCAAATGAAAGTGGATCGGTTTTTCAATTCCCGAGGTCATTGTCCACACACAAAGACAACAACAACAACCCTCTTGGGGGTGAGCCAAAGTCCAATATGAAACTATCAAGTAATTACAATATGTATCTATAAAATATGATAGATGATGCAATGCAATGTAATACAATGCATGCAAGGTACAATGAATCGAATCTCAAGATTCCAAAATATCGGAGTCCAAAGAAAGGTATCATCAATCAATATCAAGCTCGAGCAGAGGGTGACATCACACACTTTGCGCTAGGAGAATCATCATGTGCTGTGCTCGTCATCCCTCGTGTCTAGGTCCGGTAGCAACACGCGTGACTACAGTTGCTACCTAAACTGCTTGTCATCGTCGTGCCCGTCGTCCCCGACACTCAGAGTAAATCAACTCAGTCATCATCAAGGATATCAAAGAAGTGGATAGATCAATATGAAATGTCCAACGTGTATGTCATATATCGATGTATAGTTATCAAAATGATGTGTGTTAACCAAACAGTTATTTTCATACATCGACATGCCAGTTATGAATGCTATGAATGCTCGTAATTCAATTTAAATCAAATAATGTTAGGATCGGAGGCGTGTTTAGAAGGGGGGGGTTGAATAAACACTGCCCTCAAATTCTGATCTTCGACTAATTACTGCAAATTGTTAAGTGATGCAGTAGCTTCTCAATCAATTAAGCAAGTCAGTAGACACTAAGTGAAGTGCGGAAAACGTCTGCTGTGCTTGTGAGTTAACTAAAGCAAATAATAAGAAACAAGTAAAGAACACAGGGATTGTTTCTGGAAGTTCGAAGCACAACGCTTCTACGTCTCCCCTTCTTCCTTTGCAGGAAGGATACACTAGAAGACTTTGGTTTACACTTTACAGCATACAACCTCCTTAGGCTTTCACACAGCTATGCCTAAACTCCAAGCAACACAATGTATATTATTGGTTTACAAAGTAAACTATCTAACACTCCTTTGAATGACTTTTACACTTGTAAGCTTTGAGCGTTTTTTGAATGATCTTTGAGCAGTACACCAGTTTAACTTGATCTTTTATATATCAGTAGGTGTTCCTTGCTCTGGCTGAATCTACAGATAATTATCACTTGATAAATTTCTCTGTTTGAATGCATAGAATATTCGATTGTTAGTGGATTCAACTTCTTCTTCATTCATTCAGCATCTGTATTTATAGACTTCATTTCCAACGGTAAACTTTCTTGGTATGGAAGGTTCAGCGTAGAATCTGTTTTCTTCTCTATTTTATTTTCCTTCCATTTTTATTCAGCAACGGCTCTTTCAATCTGACGGAATTGATGACGATGATTTTGTAGTGCTTGTAGCTCTGTTGTACCTTTGTAAAATAGAATTGTACTCTCGCTGCTGGATTTACTTCTACTGGTTTTGTAACTTCAGTATCCAGTCGTAGTTTTTAGCTTAGTAGATGTTGGTTAGACTTGATGAAATACTTCATGCAGTAGATGTTTTTATCCAGTGAGTATCTCAGTCCGGTAGATGTCTTCATCCGGTAGGTGTCTTCATCCGGTAGATGTCTTCATCCGGTGGATGTCTTTACCCGATGGATGTCTTCACCCGGTGGATGTCTTCATTCAGTGGATGTCTTTACCCGGTGGATGTCTTCACCCGGTGGATGTCTTCATTCAGTGGATGTCTTTATCCGGTGGATGTCTTTATCCGGTAGGTGTCTGTAATCACCAAAACTTAGGAATCGTTTCCCAACAATTTCCCCCTTTTTGGTGATGACAAAACTAAGCAATAATCGGTGAATCCTGAAAAGACTTGAAGACATAATGAAAAGGAAATTTTCATTTGTTATAAATATAAGCAGATTACAAGTTGTAATCAAACTGGACAATTGAGAGAGATTCATCTTTATTTAAGATGAATTCTGATAACTGGGTAAAACTTAAGACAAATCTATTTTTTTATAGATTATAGCTGATACATGACAAATTTTTAAACAAGCAATGTAGACCTGAGAGCTTCGATCCACCTAATTTCAGAGAGGAAGAGCTCGATCCACCTTGTTTCAGAGAGGAAGTCGGGAAGAGTCAGATGTATATTCATCTGGCCTACATGGTTTATGGATTCACCTAATGAAAATACTCTATCTCTGTTGAGAGTACTCTATCTCTTTCTTCCCCCTTTTTGTCATCAGCACCCAGATAACTCCCGACTGCAGTTCCTGACTGATGATGAGCATCAGAGCAGGATCCAAACGCTGAATCTTAACGGAGCTGGGTTAGATAAGTAATCAACCCATGAGGGGTTGATTTAGATAAGTAATAAACCCATGATCATACGTAATTTCGTAGATGAAACCAAGGAATTTTCAAAGCATAGAAAGTGAAAATAAACATGATGAGTGAATGTGTGTTGTGTAAAAAAAGAAGAGACTCTATTTATAGAAGAATTGCAATAAGTGTGAACACAAAAAAAACGTTACGATAAACATGGAGAAAATTTAATGAAAACAGTAAAAAATAAGAGTAATTAATAGGGGAACAGAAAATGATACTATTTGCGCCCGAACCAATGTTTGGAATAGTCACGCTTTTTGGTAGTCGGTTGGCGCGGACTTCGAGACCTTGGCTGGGAGGCGGATCTGGAGTGATGTCCACCTTCAGGGGCAGCAGGTGCGCGCTGAGCTGGACCTGAATCTCTTCTTGGTGGGGGAGCAGATGCAGTGGACTTGGACTGGTAGAGAATAGGCTTTGGAAAGCTAGCACTTAAATCCTGAAGCTGTGAGGCAAAGGCCTCCTGCATAGTAGCCAGCTGCTCAGATAAAAGCTTCTTGGTGTCTTCAATTTTCTCCTCCAAGGCAAGTGTAGAGGCAGCATGGAGAGAGTCATTCTGCTGCTTCAACTGGAGATTAGTTTGGGCTATCCTCGAGAATACATCGGCAAGGGCATCAAGAACGAATTGATGATTTCTGTCAACAGCAGTTTGAAGTCTGTCGAGGTCTCGATTTATACGCCCAAACTGATGATCTGTATGAAGCTGATGACTATCAATAGCATTGCTGGCATTGCGTTCTTCAGACTTGAGTTTATTAATCTCACTGGCCAGCCCGGAGATCAATGTTGTCATATGGCCAAGTTGTACTATTAGAGCGGAGGGGCCTTCAATGGACAGAGGATCAGCAAAATCAAAAAAATCAGCAGAAGGTTCATTTCCTACTGATTGTTCCAATGCCTCAGGTGGAGTGGCAGCAGGTGCAGGATGTGAGACAGTAAGAACACGTTGAGGGCTGGTATGAGCATCAGCTGCAGTTGAGGACACGCAGCGTCCAGGGGAGGTAGCAGATGGAGGAATTTGTGAGATAGAAAGGTGAAGTTCAGAAGTTGTTGGGTGAGCAGGAGGTTCAATTTGTGGGGAGAGTTGGGTGTCAGGGTGAGTCGGGGGTACCAGGGGTTCAACTTGATGGGTGATTTGGCAATCATCAGTGAGTGCAGCATGGGCAGAGGTATCAGGGGAATGGATAGGTGTTTCTGTATGAGTTGAGGAAGGGATAGACATGGATGGGGTAACCTGGGTAATTACCTTATGAATGACGCTGTCAACGTCTATAGAATCAATGTCCATATCTGGTTGAGGTGAAGCATCATCCAACGTGGTGTCACCTGCGGGAACCGTTTCCACTATACTTGGAATAGGTGGGATTGGTGGAGCTGAACTTGAGACAGTCAGATTAAAGTCATCAGCCACGATTGGTTCAACTTGTGGAACCAGCACTGCAGCACTAGGAACATCAGGGATGCTTGAGGCTAAGCTTAAGTCAGTAGGAGCGGAGTCATCATCACCTGGTACAGTTGAGCATGAGTGCAGACCAGTACTGATTCTTAAGTCATGTAGAGCAGTCTCTGCCAGTTCAAGCTTGGGACCAAGAGCATTTAGCACAGCTCGGTCATGATTGGCAGTCCCAGCTGTAGCATTGAATTCATTCTGCCGGGATATGATCATGGTCTGGAGTTCACCCACATAAATCATTAGGCGGAACACATCCCGAAGCTGGAGAGCTTTCTTTACGTCTTGAGCTTGGAGGAAGGCCATCACTTGATGCTCATCGAGCCTAGCCTGTTCCAGAATTGGAAGAAAATCATCAAGACGAGTTTTCAAACGTGCTTGCTCCCATCTATCAAATACTTCAAGTTGAGGCTGCATGTTTGCCTCGACTGTGCTCATGACTAAGTCAATCTCATATGCCACTGGAGTGGATGAAGGGATCATGGATGCTTTTCCTCTTTCAGTGGTGGTGGTCTTGGGATGGCAATATGGGCAAAGGGATTTGGGTGTTCTAAAAGAAATTGAGCCTGGTTGTTGAAGGGTACTGGGGTTGGTAGATATGTTGGCTGCAGAAGAGGTTGGGTTAAATGGGATCATGGCCAGCGGGGCAACGGAGCTCACTGGCTCTACTTCCAACGTCGGGATCACAGCCTCAATCATGGCTGCTGATACTATAAGCTTGGCTGCAGCTGGTCCTCCTCTTTTGGTTCTTGGCCTTTTCGCTGGTGGAAGAGGTGAAGTTTCATCAGATTCTGAGACTGTATGCTCAGAGTCACTGACTACCAGAGGTTGTCTCCTCTTGACTGCTGTTGGTTTGCTGGTCTTAGCCTGTCCACCGACTCGTTTCTTATTGATCTCTAGATATCTGGCAGTTATGAGTCGCCCTGGGTGGAGAGAAGAAGAGTCTCCGGTCTGAATATTTTTGCTCTCAAAGATACGACTAAGAGGGAGAGCAAATCCCGATTGACCTTTTCCGGAGAGCACCAAGTTTGATAGTACTTGAAACAGCATTACGGACCAGTTAACTTCAATGTTATTTACGATTGCACTCATCAGTGCAAATTTCTCAGGTGTGATGACGTCGAAAGATCCGGCTTTGCATAGCAGCCCTTTGGATATGACATCTGCCAGTTGGCGAAAGTGGCTCTTAATCAATATCTTTTTGAACGGTGGTTTGGGGAGACGTTCATGTGAGTCAGAAAAACCCTTTCTCATCGCCTCTAGGACTGGCACAGTTACGGAGAGGGCATTTGTTATCCCAGACATTGGAAGACACATCTGAGTGGCAAAGTCTTCCAGAGTAATAGTGATATGTTGTCCAGTGATAGAGGACACAACGGCTTCGCCAACTTTCTGGCATTGGCGAAGAACTCCTGAATAGCCGCCGGATAGTAAGTAGGTGTTTGGCTTAAAATCACCAGTAATCCAGAGGTGTCCAACTTTTGGAACACTGCTTTCATGGCTTCATCGTCTGACGAATAAATAGAGTGAAAATCTACATGAATAGCGTTGGTGAGAAAACTTGGCTGCGTTGTCTTTGACATGCTGAAGATTTGAAAATCCTGTGAAAAAAAAAAAATTCTATTAGGGTTTTGAGATTTTCAGAAGTGTTTAAGGAAGTAAACTGATTCTACGGAGGATAAGGCGGTTAAAAGATAATGGGTAGATGTAACGTCGTACTGTAGATGAACGGACACATGTGTACGTGACGTTCATCTAAACCATTTAAAAAAAATAAATATTCAGAAGCAGTGGGTCTGAAAAGGGCGGGATTTGAATAAGTTAAAAGTAAGAAAATAAATAATTTGAATTCCGACGTCCCAACTGGTTGCTAAAGAGGGAAGCTATAAGTCAGCAATGCTTAAAAAGTAACATCCACTGGTATGTAGACATCTACTGATATAGTAGCATCCACTGCAGTGGACCATTGTGTTACCAGCCAGGCACTAGAAAAGGAAATTTTTATACCAAAATTCCCCCTCAAAATATGCAAAAGCATACAAACAATTCCCCCTGAATTTAATATCAGTAAATAAAACAAATTAAGAAGAAATATCAATTAATCCAAGGATATTCCGGAAGTAAGAGAATTTTGCATCTGGTAGGGGCTTGGTAAAAATATCTGCTGCTTGCTGCTCAGTAGATATGTACTCCAGTCGAATCTCCTTATTCATTACATGGTCTCTGATGAAGTGATGATGTATGTCGATATGCTTTGTTCGAGAGTGAAGTACTGGATTGTAAGTGATGGCTATGTCAGATGTATTGTCACAGAAGATTGGAGCGTCAGTTGAATCAATGCCATAGTCTCTTAATTGTTGTTGAATCCAGAGTAGCTGAGCACAACAACTTCCAGCATCAAGGTATCCTGCTTCAGCTGTAGAGGTAGCAATGGAAGTTTGCTTCTTGCATCCCCATGAAATAAGTCTATCTCCTAAAAACTGACAGTACCCACTGGTACTCTTCCTGTCAATTTTGCATCCTGCATAGTCTGCGTCTGAGTATCCGATAAGATTGAAAGTGGAGTCCTTTGGATACCATAGACCGACATTCTCAGTCCCTTTTAAGTACTTCAGAATGCGTTTAGTTGCTGTGAAATGAGATTGTTTGGGATTGGCTTGAAATCTGGTACAGATGCAAACTGCAAACATGATGTCAGGTCTACTGGCTGTTAAGTAGAGTAAAGAGCCAATGATACCGCGATACATTTTCTCATCTACTGGTATTCCAGATTCATCCAAATCAAGCTTTGCAGATGAGCTCATAGGGGTAGCAGCAGCTGAGCTGGTATTCATCCCATACTTCTTCAGAAGCTCTTTGGTATACTTGGATTGATTTATCAGAATTCCCTCACTGGTTTGTTTGACTTGCAATCCTAGGAAAAATGATAATTCTCCCATCATGCTCATCTCAAATTGATCCTGCATAATTTTAGAAAATCTTTCGCACAATTTTGAGTTAGTACTGCCAAAAATGATGTCATCAACATATATCTGAACTAGCAGAGTATGGTCACCCTTTGTAAATTTGAATAAAGTTTTATCCACAGTGCCAATGGTGAAGTTGTGTTCAATCAAGTATTTTGACAATGTTTCATACCATGCACGGGGGGCTTGCTTTAGACCATACAGAGCTTTGTTCAGATGATAAACATAGGAGGGTTGCAGATGGCTTTCAAATCCAGGGGTTGTTCAACATAGACTTCTTCCTGGAGATTACCGTTAAGAAAGGCACTCTTCACATCCATGTGATAGACTTTGAAGTCTTTAAATGCAGCAAAGGCAAGAAATATGCGAATGGCTTCTAATCGGGCTACAGGGGCAAAGGTTTCATCGAAATCAATGCCTTCTTCCTGCCTGTATCCCTGTGCAACTAATCTTGCTTTATTCCTGATTACAACACCATTCTCATCTAACTTGTTTCTGAAAACCCATTTAGTGCCAATTACTGTGTGATGCGATGGACGTGGAACTAAATGCCAAACATTATTCCTTTGAAATTGATTCAGTTCTTCTTGCATTGCTTCTACCCAGCTAGGATCTAGGATAGCTTCACCAATCTTCTTAGGTTCTATGTGAGAAATGAAAGTTGTATGAAGGAATTCATTAATCATCTGTCCTCTGGTACGCAGAGGAGCAAGATGGTTACCGATGACCTGCCCGGGTGGATGATCCTTCTTCCACCGGAGCGGAGGTCCAAGGGGATTGACTTCTTCAGTTGTAGTGATTTTGGATAGTTGCTCAGGAGAATCGACTTGTTCATTGTGTGCATTGTCTCCATCCACTGCAGTAGGAGTCAACCTGATTCCAGTGTCAGTAGGTTCCAGTTCCTGTTGATCACCAGGTTCTTCTACCCGTGCTTCTGGAACTTCTGGCTCTAAGCTGCAGTCAATCCTTCTATTTGGCTCTTCTTCTTCATCACTTGGATCATCAATGACTGTGTTTTCCAGTCGATTGCTCAAATTGTTGATCCGTAAGTCGTTTTCAGTGCTGTCTGCAGACTCATCAAATTTAACATGAATGGATTCTTCTACAGTAAGAGTCCTGTTGTTGAAAACTCTGAAAGCTTTACTTACAGTAGAATAGCCAAGAAATATTACAGCATCAGATTTAGCATCAAAAGCGGTGAGATGAGTTTTTCCATTGTTCTGAATAAAACATTTGCAACCAAACATATGGAAATAAGAAATATTTGGCTTACTGCCATTCTAGATCTCATATGGAGTTTTGTCTGCTCGTTTATTTATCATTGATATGTTTTGCGTATAACAAGCTGTGTTGACTGCTTCCGCCCAAAACCTCTGCGATATATTGGATTCTGCTAGCATAGTTCGTGCAGCTTTTTTCAAAGTGCGGTTCCTACGCTCAGCAACTCCGTTTTGCTGTGGTGTTCTTGCAGCAGAGTATTCGTGTTTGATACCTAGGTCATCTAGATAAGATTCGAGTAATTGATTGGTAAATTCTGTACCCTTGTCACTGCGAATTCTATCTATTCCATTTGATTTCTCATTTTGTAGTCTCTTGAGTAGCTTGATCAGCTTTGGAGTAGCCTGATCTTTACCACTCAGAAATAGGACCCACGTAAAACGAGAGTAATCATCTATCAACACTAGAGTGTACTTTATTCCCCTAGACTTGTTACTGGTATATGACCAAAAAGATCCATGTGCAGCAACTCTAGGCACCGAGAAGAAGATCTACTCCCTTTGTTCTTAAAGGTGGATCTGATTTGCTTACCCAATTGGCAGGCTGAACAGATCTTATCTTTTGAGAACTCGATTTGGGGCAGTCCAACAACCATGTCAAGTTTACGAAGACTGGCAATAGTTTTAAAATTTAAGTGACTCAACCGCTTGTGCCAAAGCCAATTTTTGGAGTAATTCAAAGCAGCAAAGCAAGTAGGGGAGGCAGGTTGATTAAAGTTCCAATCAATCAAATAGGTGTTCTCATGCCTTTTTCCTACAATTAGAGTATTACCATTGTCAGTTTTAATTGTGCAGGTGTGTTGGTTGAATTCTACAGAATATCCATTGTCACATAATTGACTGATACTTATCAAATTGTAACACAAGTTTTCTACCAGCAAAATGTCTTTGATGATAACATTACCATGGATAATCTTACCCTTACCCACAGTTTTACCTTTCGCGTTGTCCCCAAATGTTATTTTTGGTCCTGAGATTTCAACCAGTTCAGATAGCAGGGTAGCATTCCTGTCATATGTCTAGAGCATCCACTGTCCAGAAACCACTCTGAGCTTCAAACTTGCTGGACTCTAGATATCTGTAATTAAAGCAAAAATACATGATTGGTACCCAATCCTACTTGGGTCCAGGAGGAATTAGTTCTTTCGGAACCCACACTTGTATGACCCTGGGTAGCTTATGTCGGTGTGTGTTCTGAAATGTGCGTGTATTAAACAGTGATGGTGATGGTCTAGAACTTGTAGTGTGATAATATGTGTATGCATGTGCTTTTGGTTTGTAGTTCCTGTTATAGAGCATATATCTCTTCTGGACATGCTTACAGTTGTAGTACCAGTTGGGTTTAACCTCTCTAGCTGCTCGACCAGTGGGTTTAAGTTCATTTCTGAACTTTTGCCTCGGTTTAGCCTCTGTGAGTGGTTCTACATAACCGATACCCTTGTGTTGTGCCTGTTCCTTGATGAGTGTTGCTTTAACAGGTTCTTTAACCAGTTCATAAGGGTCATATACTGTGCTAGATCTTATAAAGTTCATTGTTTGAACTTTGCTTTTTGTTAGACACAGTTGAGGTTCATTACCAGATGAACTGCCATCATTACTATTATAGCCTGTTAAATCACCAGCAAGCCTTATAGACTCAAGCATTTCATCATTTCTGGCAGTAGACGCATTCCAAGTGCTAACCAGTTTGCTAAGTTTCTGGTAGGCACACTTGGCTTCATCTCTTTCTTTTACTAGGAGACTGACTGTTTCCCTTAAGCAATTCAACTCCCTTGATTGTTCACAATCAAATTTGTTTTTATGCGTTTCAGTTGGGATTGAGTGCTCAGTCTTATAGTTTTCAAAGGATTCATATAACGTCCGATACTCTTTGATCATGTCCTGCATGCATTGGTAAGTTCACTATGTGTAAATTCAGATAGGTTAGACTATTGTACCTCAATCTCATCATTTGCCATCAAGCAGTGGACTTCTTCATCTTCACTCTCGCTTGATGAGCTCATTGATTCTTCTGATTCTGACTCAGAATCAGCCCATTTGCTCTTGCTTTCTTCAGCCATCAACACTTTTTGATCTCTGTCCCTTCTGGATGATCTTCTTGTTTCCTTTGATTTTCTATAATCTTTGACTCCTCTTTTGTGATCATCCTTCTTGGGTTTAGGACAGTCAGCAATGAAGTGCCCTGGTTTGAGGCAGTTGAAGCACACTCGCTCCTCTTCTTCTGACTTTCCCTTAGAACTCTACCTTCGAGGATATGATTGATAGGATTTTTGGCTCTTCTTCATGAATTTCCCAAACTTCTTTACGAACATTGCCATAGCGTCATTACACATTTTTTCTGGAGTCATCTCTGTGGAAGTAGGCAAGGACTCCGATGCAGTGAGAGCTTTGGTTGGTTGACTGGTACTGGGTTCATCTTCCACCCGTATACCTAGTTCAAATTCATAGGCTTTTAAGTCAGCGAATAGATCATGTAGATCTATCTTGTTTATGTCCTTCGATTCTCTCATAGCAATTGTCTTGACATCCCATTCTCTTGGGAGACCTCTCATCACCTTGAGAATAACTTCTCTGTTGGGTAACTCCTTACCCAGACTGCTAAGTTCATTAATTATACCAGTCACTTTCTCATCATATTCGTTGAGAGTCTCTCCATTTGTCATTTTGATGTGCTCAAATTTCTGTAATGCCATAGTGAGCTTGTTCTCTTTTGTTTGATCATTTCCTTCGCAAAGTTGAGCAATCTTTTCCCAGATGTCTTTTGCTGTGGGACACATTTTGATCTCGTTGAACATATTTTTGTCCAAAGTTTTGAACAAAATGTCCCTTGCAACATTGTCCAGATTGGCCTTCTTTCTTTCTTCATTTGACCACTGAGATCTTTCCTTCTCTACCATCTGTGGTTCACCAATTGTGATAGAGGCAGCTGTATTGATTTTTATAATCTTCATGGGTCCTTCAGTAATTACGTACCACATATCATCATCTTGAGCGCTTAGATGTGCTTGCATACGGATTCTCCAGTCATCATACTCATCCTTCTTGAACATAGGGATCTTGTTAAAAGATGCCATTTGAGCTTTAATATATCTCAAGATTGAGAAGAACCAGCTCAGATACCACTTGTTAGGATCGGAGGCGTGTTTAGAAGGGGGGGGGGGGGGGGGGTGGGGGGTTGAATAAACACTGCCCTCAAATTCTGATCTTCGACTAATTACTGCTAAGTGATGCAGTAGCTTCTCAATCAATTAAGCAAGTCAGTAGACACTAAGTGAAGTGCGGAAAACGTCTGCTGTACTTGTGAGTTAACTAAAGCAAATAATAAGAAACAAGTAAAGAACACAGGGATTGTTTCTGGAAGTTCGAAGCACAACGCTTCTACGTCTCCCCTTCTTCCTTTGCAGGAAGGATACACTAGAAGACTTTGGTTTACACTTTACAGCATACAACCTCCTTAGGCTTTCACACAGCTATGCCTAAACTCCTAGCAACACAATGTATATGATTGGTTTACAAAGTAAACTATCTAACACTCCTTTGAATGACTTTTACACTTGTAAGCTTTGAGCGTTTTTTGAATGATCTTTGAGCAGTACACCAGTTAAACTTGATCTTTTATATATCAGTAGGTGTTCCTTGCTCTGGCTGAATCTACAGATAATTATCACTTGATAAATTTCTCTGTTTGAATGTATAGAATATTCGATTGTCAGTGGATTCAACTTCTTCTTCATTCATTCAGCATCTGTATTTATAGACTTCATTTCCAACGGTAAACTTTCTTGGTATGGAAGGTTCAGCGTAGAATCTATTTTCTTCTCTATTTTATTTTCCTTCCATTTTTATTCAGCAACGACTCTTTCAATCTGACGGAATTGATGGCGATGATTTTGTAGTGCTTGTAGCTCTGTTGTACCTTTGTAAAATGGAATTGTACTCTCGCTGCTGGATTTACTTCTACTGGTTTTGTAACTTCAGTATCCAGTCGTACTTTTTAGCTTAATAGATGTTGGTTAGACTTGATGAAAGACTTCATGCAGTAGATGTTTTTATCCAGTGAGTATCTCAGTCCGGTAGATGTCTTCATCCGGTAGGTGTCTTCATCCGGTAGATGTCTTCATCCGGTGGATGTCTTTACCCGGTGGATGTCTTCACCCGGTGGATGTCTTCATTCAATGGATGTCTTTACCCGGTGGATGTCTTCACCCGGTGGATGTCTCACCCGGTGGATGTCTTCATTCAGTGGATGTCTTTATCCGGTGGATGTCTTTATCCAGTAGGTGTCTGTAATCACCAAAACTTAGGAATCGTTTCCCAACAAATAATCAAGTAATTTCACGTTCACGTAAGTTCAACAAATCATGTATCAAATAATACAGATACATGTCATATGTTACCGATCGCACATACCTATTATTCCTTGTTTTAGAAGCTGAATATGGTCTTCTTAGTTCGTGGAATTCCCATGCCGTGTTTTAATCTATCAAATTCATACAACACCATTTCATTACTGCTTTATTACTAAAGTTACCACAACATACATATAATCTATTCTTTAACTGGGGGCGATTAATCAGATCTAAACTATGTGGAATAGAAATATTCTGATTCTCCTAAAACAGTAGCAAATGCGAATCGATGTAGCAACAGGGGAAAGAACGCACATGCTGTTAATAAATGATAATGATTCCAACAAATGACCTACTTAGCTAAGACTCAAAGCCATAAGGCCATAATTGACTAAACTGGAAACTAAACTCCTTGGACAGCATACAAAGTCGACCACAAACAAGAATTAAGAACTTTCACCTCCTAAGCCCTTGAAACTCGATCGATTTCCCTCATTCAACAGCTACAAATCGAACCAAACTCAAATATCATTGAGATTACATGAAATTATCTCCTACATGATTCATGAAGCTAAAACACATACCAAAACAAGACTTCAACAACTCTATGGACAGTAAACACATTAGTGGCAGCAGCTTATGGCCCAAAACAGTTGGAAACATCGAACCAGTTTAAAAAATGGGAAAGAAAACTCATGCAATCCTTTCTAACCTGATAAATCGAGCTAAAACATGATTTAATGGAGTTAAAAGTTGATTAAGAATAGAATTGAAGCAGTTTCACCCTCACATACTGATATCTATCGACCAAAAATAGAACAACTAGTTCAAAGTTCCTACAATGCTCCGATACATGATTCAACAAGCTAGAACATGGTTTAAACGGATTAATAATCGACTAACAAAGACTTATGAACCGTTATCCTCAAACAAAGAAAATCGATCGTCCCTTTCCACCAAATTTATTTTAGCTATCTAAATTATGAATTGCATTGGAGCATTTCTATGTCGTTTGGATAGATGATTCTTTGCTATTTGAGCAGTACGTGTCGGTTAACTGGAACCATTTGATCCTGTATATAGATCATCTTTTGATCATTGTCTTGTCATTCTCTTGTTCAATCATCGGTTATTTTGCAATTTAAGGATGAAAGTGATACTCAACGACTCACTTCTTAATGAACTTCCATGTGACTTTAGACAGAAAAGGGGTGACAGTAAATCTGTTCTCAAATCTTCTTCCATTCGAGTTTCTATTGTCAAGATAACAGTTGCAGACTCCAAGACTATGAAGGAAGATAATGCATTGCCAAACTGTGTATTACATTCGTTATGCCAGCAGTATGGAAGTAATGAAGATAATGATGGAGAATAAAAATAATTTGCATGTTCTTGTGCTTGATTTCATTGGCATTTCTTTGGAACAAGCTGTGGCATCAGGGTGTTCACGGGCCGGATCGGACCGAATTCGTACCGGATCCGACCGGTCCCGGACTCGATTTTCGTGGAACCGGACCAATCCGGTTCCGAACCGGATTGGTCCGGTTCCGGTTCCATGGCATATGCCATGGAACCGATCCGGTTCGGAACCCCGGATCCGAATTATCGGATTGGTCCGGGGCAAACCGGTTCCAACCGGAACCGGTTTGGCAATCGATTGATCGCCAAATGTTTCTGTTTTTTTTTAACCACGGGTCTTGGCGATCGATCGCCAAACCAAATTTTTAAATTTTTTTTTTTGTAACCCAAATCGTAAAGGAAAAATACATCATTTATTGAATATGGAAACAAACATAAAAGATACATCATTTGAAATCGTAAGCATGCACAATGATTCTGCTTGTAGAGAAACTCTAAAGTCTCCAATGAGTCGAGCACAAGTTGAAAATGCCGACTCTGACGCGACACTGGATGTTTGGACTGCAAATACATCTCTAGCCATTTTTCTGACACATGGATGGAATCTAGTGGAAGGCCGTAAATACTATAGTTATTTACAATTTTAAAAAAAAAACATATAGATATAGATTTAGATTATTTATGTTAAAATTAAAATTTTAAACTTAATATTTTATATTGAAAAATCATATAAAAGTTACATTCTACAGTAAAATTTTATGTTGATATCTACATTTCTCACTTTTTTTTTTTTTTTTTTTGTGTTACAATCATAATTTTAAAATCCAATATTTCATAATTTGAATATTATATCAAATTTATATATAAAAAAATTATTCTACCAAATTTATAATGAAATACTTATTCTATCCATTTGTAAATGGCTACAATACATGAAAAGATACTTTTTTGTGTGTTTAAAAGATATATTTATTTAAAACTTCAAATTATGTAGTTTTCTCATGTGTATTTGTTCTATTTTATAACGTTAAAGTGAAAGTGGCAATACACACAACATTTAGTTAAATGTAAGCTTTATGTCCAACATAAAAATAGCATATGTATATTATTTTGAAGATTTAAATAAACGTATCTTCTTAAAAACAAAAAAAAAAAACAACAACTTAAGTTTATCTTTTTTATGTATTGTAGCATTTTCAAATAATTAGAATAAGTTTTTAGCATTTATAAATGGGTAGAATAAATTTTTTTTATAAAAAAATGTTATAATATTCAAATTTAAAAATATTTGATTTAAGACTATGAGAAAAAACAGAAATTGAGAAAACATGAACTTCTTACTATTGAATGTAAATTTTTATATAATTCTTTAATATTTAATATTGAGATTTTAAATCTATAATTTTAACATAAAAAATTCAAATTTTCTATACTCATATGTTTTCTTTTATTAATTGTGGTTACCAAATAAAGAAATGGGTGTAACTCACCCTGTGATAGAATTATCCAGATTTTTCAAGGTATTATGATGTCATTATTGTGTTTGTGTTATTTCTGCTATGATTAACACACTCACAACTTCTCAGTGATGCCTCTGCACCAATGTAACCAACACATCATCATCATCCGCAACATCAGTATCATCATACAAATCAGTAAAGCTTTAACCTAATCGAAGTTGTTGCCGTTTGTTTCGACGTTTTGTGTGAAACCTGTGCATATGTTTGTTGGGTTTCCATCCACCGACGTCAGATCTAGACGCAGGTAAAAAATAAACATAAACATATCTGACACAGGGACGGATGATCGTGCTTGATTTATAGATAAACATGCAAATATCCAATATAATGCACAGAAAGAGATTACCGTTCACCGATGTAAATTTTCCTGACTGTGGTGATCCCTCGAGTCCAATCAACCTGACCAGATCTTCAAGCTCAGCACCAGTGCTAGTTTGGTGTTAGCTTTTCTATGAGAGTGAATTGAATGGAGTTGGGTGTGTAGCCCTAGAGATGAATCATTTATTTATAGGAGAGTTTGAGTCACATTTGGGCTAGGATTCTTAGGGCCCGACGAGACAACCATTGACCATTGGCTTGTAGGGCATCTTATGCTGTAAGGACCCCCTTAGCCCTTAACCCCTGATTAGTGTATTAACCACTATGTGTGGCACATGATTTCAATAACCAGTTAATCGGGAAGCTCAGATGATACTTTACCATTGAATGTCAATTACAAACTTTCCTTTAATACTCAATGTTATAAGATCATCGTCCTAACAATAAAAGACTCATTTGTTTGCCCTTTACCAACCCCTTAGTGCCACTTTTCACTTTGTGAACTTTTATAAAAATTTGGGCAGAGTCTCCCCATAAATAGAGCTATGCCGAAAAACAAGGCACAATACATAACATAATTCCCGGCCAGGGAACACATAATACTCATCAGAAAGCAGTAATACAAGTAAATTCCCAGCCAGGGAAGACACCACACATATGACGACAAAAATGGGTTTCAACACCCACAATACACCAATGACTCCCATATCATTTAGCAATTCTACCTCTAATTGCATGCAACATAGAATGAAAGAGAGAAAGGCTCATGCCTTTATATACAACCCATATACAAGTATAATCGTGGTCACATGCGAGCATCATGAATATGTATATAACCATCATGGGTATATAGGTACTCTATACGATATCGTGCTCCATCAAGCCCTGGTACCACGATCCTGGGAGTACATCCAATCAACAGCTCGAGCTCCGCTTCACATCCATCGATGTACCTGTTCACCTGTCCCAACAGAGACAGCCCCCACACGGGGTGAGCATACCAATTCCACAATTTCATAATCATAATGACATAATACATAATTTACAAAAATGTAAATGTTGTGGAACATATGTGATACTTCCTGGATGGTATCATCCTCATCCTAGCGTACCCCTGTAATAACCCTGTTCTCAAAACAGATAAATCATCAAATCCTGAATATGCAGTTAATCATCACATTGGTTAACCCTAGCCGGTTTCAAATTAACAACATTTCATAACATCTTTCTTTATCTAGCAATTATCATAATTCTAGATATCATATTGAGATTTCCTTAACTTCGATACTAGTTAATCACTTCTCTGATTAACTACGTCTCTGTTCCTATTCATTACCAATAGGGAATAAAATACAGATATCTTAGATATCTAATCAAATACCACATTTTCATTTCTTACTTCAAAGTAACGTCATACTATCGGTGTTCGCTCCGTAGCAACCACACCCCATCATTTGCTCGCTTCATAGCGGCACCAAGCATTTCACCATGTGAATCAAAATAACGTAACCAAGTCCCGGTGCCATCATAGTAAAACGTTTCATGTATATTAAATCATGCATCATACTTGTAAAACATCATTTAAGCTATGCTCGTACGCTGAACGTACCTTAAATCCTCGAAGTCCAAGCCAAACCTTGCTCGAGTTCCATGCCCCGAGGAACGATGTGCTAACACGATAAATAATTCACAATTATTTACGAACATGTAACACATGCTCAAGCACATCCATAACCCTCAAAATATTGTCAACACACGACAATAAATCATTTAAAAGACCCGGGGCAGGGTACATGCAGGGAGGGAAATAAATGAGACAATATCGAAAATTGTTCAAGAACACCCTACAAATTTTCGAACCCTTACATCTCAATTCGAACCCAATAAAGCATCATAATCATCTAAACACATGAATTAAACCATCAATAGCAAGAATCATCACCCTTGCCAAAAACCCCCAATTTTCGAACCAAACCCCAATAAATTCGAAAATAATTTCGAACCAAAACTACCAAATATAGCAGGGAAATACATGAGAGGGACGAAAAAGAGGTAAAGAACGTTACCCAATCGAAAATCGGAAGTAAAATTGACCGAAATCGAAGAACCCTAGAATTTGGGGATCGGCGCTCATCTGCAAAATCCGACTTCAAAACGCGACGAAACTTCGAATTGACGGAGGGGATAGCTGCGCCTCGACGAGACGAAGCCGGTGATAGGTCGCACGCGCCGAACGGCGGCCGGACGGCGGCGGGCGAAGCGCCTGAAGCGGCGGGAGCTGGGGGGCGACGGGAAAAATCGCATGCGGGGAGAGAGAGAAATTTGGGGCTGAAATGAAATTAAATGCAAAATTCTGGGTTCAATTGGTATTTATAGCAAAAATACCCCGAAAAATTAATAGCCCCACAAATACATCATGATTCATTAAAAATCATCTGTTTTCAAAAATTCTCTCTCTAACTCTAAAACCCCCTACCGGTGCTCACACAGCACCCGAGATCCCGAGACACAACAAAAACCCAACTCTTAGGTTTTTCACCCAAATGAGAATACAATCTCAACCTCTGGATCCAACGATCCCAACTACCCAAATAAACGAGCCCAGAAGGCCCAACACCTCGATTAAACTCCAAATCGCCACGTAAAACCACTTTAGGGATTATTAACACTACGGGATTAACACCTATAATCCCTGGTCATCACAATATCCCCCACTAAAAGAATTTCGTCCTCGAAATTAGCACTGGTGTATCACGTAACACCCAGGCTACACAACAACATGAAGCCATAACCTCGATTCTTGACCATATCAAAATCGTATTAATAAACGCGAGGATACTTACCTCACATCAAACTCTGAAACATAGCGACTTACCAAAACCAACCTATCACCCGAGAGGCAAAATGTACCTCGGTGCGATTCATCCCAAAAGTCAGTCCCTCATGACTGCAAAATAACCTATACTTACGACTGTAGATCGGACAGTCATCCTTAGTTCTAATACAACTAGTAAGAACGCATCCTGAATGACACCTCAACCGTGAGAACGTTGACCTCGTGTCAAACTCTGGAGTGGAATAAACTTCCAAATCCATCATAACGTCAAAGAGCGTCAGCACAGCTCAACGCTAACAATCCAAAAGCAGTTAGTCAACTGAAACTGTAAGGATTCGAAACGCTCCTGATTCTATCGTAGATATCATCCAATGACATCTTTACCAAGACTCACGATGTCTAACATACATCGTTACGAGGGAAACACTAGTACACCACGGTGTACACATACCAAACCTGGTTTCCCGCTATACAGACCACCTCCATCCAAGGAGCAGTTGCACCCTCTGCAACTCGGATCGGCCAACTCACGGCCACCGATCCACACAAAAGACATCTCACAAGATGTCCACCTCCGGATATCCCAAGAACCACATCCTCATCGTAATAAACAATCGAGACTCCACAGAGTTTCAAAATTTGAAAGGACATGCAATAAACCTATTGCATCCTCAACGCTTGTGTCGACAGCGACACCCAACCAATCCGAATTCATGACATCCCTTGATAATCCTAGGATTTAACAATCCAACTTGGGAAGGCTATCGCATAACTCGGAGGGAAACACCAATAATGAAATACCTTAACCCTCACAAGATAATCCCTCCTCAAGGGAAGTCAACTAACTTCACGATTATCCCTCATAATCATCGTGCAATGGAGATAAAGTCTACGATTTCTCCTTCTTTTGGAATTAAGATACGTAAGAGACGTACGAGCATCGGACGGTAAACCATACCCTTACATATTATGATGATGTTTAAGATGATGTTTATGATGATGATGTCTATGATGATATTTATGATGATGATGCTTATGATGATGTTACGATGATGATGCTTATGATGATGTTACGATGATGATACTTATGATGATGTTTATGATGATGATGTTTATGAGGACGTCTATAATGACGAAGTTTATGATAAGGTCATACGACGTGTATGATTGGGTAAGACGCCCATGTGGTAGGATGCCACCCAAAGTATGTGAGTGGGTAAGATGCCCCCGTGGTAAGATGCCACGCAATGTTTATGATATGGTAAGACGCCATATGATTGGGTAAGATGCCCACGTGGTAAGATGCCACACGAAGATTATGACGTGGTAAGATGCCACACGATGATTATGATATGGTAAGATGCCACACAATGGGGTAAGACTCCCTAATATATGAATAAGAGTCAGGGATAACAAAGGAAGTCGAAGGACGACCAATTACCTTTACTTAACAAAGATGCTATGCATGATTGTATGCTTTTATATAATGTTAGGTAAATATGTGTATGCTCACGATGTGTTATCCCTGTAGGTACACTTTTGGACCAAGGGCCTAGGGTCGGGTTGAGGAAGTGAGCTAAAGGGAGCATGATGAATGTAGGATGCAGGATTTTGATAGTCTCTACTCTAGGAGTAGTGTAAATCTATGGCTTTAACATTCTTTATTGGGAATGTAATTATATAGTTTTTTTTGGAAACTTTATTTTGGCCTGTAATCTCCTTAGCTCAAGCTACAACCGGAACCCTTAAGAGGTTATAATGCATGTTCTGTCCAATTTATGTGTACTAAATGATATTAAGGTAGGAAGACCCTACATTAGTGGTATCAGAGCAGTGGTTAGATAACCCGGGAATGAGTGAAGGGTAGCCTTAGCAATAAGTTAGCTAGGTGCTTACTTTCGAGCATGTTTTGTGCATAAGTTGCATGTGAAGTATATGATGTTATGCTAACATGTTTTGTTTATCTAACGAAGTATTATACGACTGCTTTTGGATCTTGTTGTTAATCCTTGTGTTGCAGTATGGCAGCAAATGTGGAGGTAGGTGACGCAGTGAGCGTCAATGCAAGCGCGGGGCGTACGAATCCCCTACCCCCGCCAGCTTTTGATGATGAACCGGCCGAACAACAGTTGTTGCCAGGGGAGCTAAGCTTAACTCAGTTTCTTGCTTACCGACCCCCAACCTTTGAAGGAACCGAAACTGGGGAACGAGCGGAGGAATGGTTAGAAAGAATAGAGCAGATCTTTGTGGCAGCCCCATGTGCGAAGACAGCATGGATACGGTTAGCAGAGTTCCAGTTGGCCAAGAAGGCGCTGATGTGGTGGAAGACCACCGTGGTAGAGTAAGAGGCTCAAGGTCATGAAGTTAACTGGAAAATGTTTCGAACTCGCTTTCTGAACCGTTATTTCTCGGCTGCAGCACGACAGGCTAAGGAAGATGAATTCACTCACTTCAAGCAAGGTAATATATCAATATCAGATTATGCTCTTCAGTTTTGCTCCTTGCTCAGATATGTGCCTCACATGCCACGAGCACGCAAGCAAAGATGAGGAATTTCATGAAAGGATTGAGGCCGGAGCTATATGATAGGGTGATCACTTATGGCCCTACTTGCTTTGACGATGCACTCTCACGTGCCGAGCTGGCCGAACTAAGAGTGGGTGCATACCCTGATGTTGTACCATCGTCGGCACCCTCTCAGAAATCCACCCCGGATAATTTGAAGCCAAGGAATGATCAGTTCAAGTCAAGGGGGAACTCATCGGCGTCAAGGTTCAGTGGTAAGAGGTCTGACAATAGATGGAAGGGGAACCGAAGGAGTGATGCCCCATCTGGAAGGGGGCAGTCTCAGGGAGACAGATCTGGGAAGATCCAATGCACTCTTTGTGGGCAACCACATCTGACGAAATATTGTATAGGGTGCTATGTTTGTGGCGACAAGGGCCACTTTGCTAGACAGTGTCCCAACAGGGGAAGTCAACAGGGTTCTGCGGGGAGGCCTGCGGATAGGACAGCACAGCACAGACCCCCATTTGTGCCGCGTCAGCATGGAGGTCAGCCCATGGGGCCACCTCAAGGACAAGTCTATGCATTGACAAGGGAGCAAGCTTCAGCGGCTCCGGAGGAGGTTATAGCGGGTACGTGTCTTTTATTAACGCACCCTGCTTTTATTTTGATCGACACAGGTGCGTCACACTCTTTTGTGTCAACAAGTTTTGTGGAAAGACACCACATATGCACTTCTCCGTCGCCCACGCCTCTTATAGTCTCGATCCCCGCTGGAAGAAGTATGATTACTGATCGGATCGTCTACAATGGCCTCATTTATTTTGAGGATAAAGAACTAAGATCAGATTTGATTGTTCTGGGAATGTCAGATTTTGACTGCATTCTGGGCATCGACGTTCTGAACAGGTATCAGGCAGTTGTGAACTGCAGGCAGAGGACAGTACGGTTCAAATCCGATATGGGAATTCCATGGACGTTCTATGGGGATGGTTCTCGCTCAAAGATTCCATTGATATCTGCTGTCAAGATGGCACAGCTATTGGAAAGAGGCCACACAGGATATCTCATATATGCCGTTGATGTTACGGAAAAGAAAGAAGAATTAAAAGTTGAGGATGGGCCCGTAGTGGCGGAATTTCCCGATGTCTTTCCGGAGGAGATTCCCAGATTCCCACCGACGAGAGAGGTCGAGTTTGGGATTGAATTATTACCGGGGACGTCTGCCATTTCTCGTGCCCCTTATAGGATGGCACCAGCGGAGCTAAGGGAATTAAAGATTCAGTTGCAAGAGCTCCTTGATAAAGGCTATATACGCCCTAGCGTATCGCCCTGGGGAGCGCCAGTTTTATTTGTGAAGAAGAAAGATGGTTCGATGCGTTTGTGCATCGATTACAGACAACTGAACAAAGCTACAGTGAAGAATAAGTACCCACTCCCGAGGATCGATGATTTGTTTGATCAGTTGCAGGGTACGAGGCTCTACAGTAAGATCGGTCTGAGGTCGGGGTACCATCAGATTCGAGTAAGAGAAGAGGATGTTCAGAAGACAGCCTTCAGGACGAGGTATGGGCACTATGAATTCCTAGTCATGCCTTTTGGGGTGACAAATGCCCCGGCTGTTTTCATGAGTTTGATGAACAAGGTGTTCCAGCCATTTTTGGACCAATTCGTCATAGTCTTCATTGACGATATACTCATCTACTCTCGGACCGAAGAAGATCATGTACGGCACTTGAGGACAGTACTTCAGATCCTCAGGGATCATCAGTTGTATGCAAAGCTTAGCAAGTGCGAGTTCTGGTTGGACAGCGTGGTATTCCTAGGCCATGTCATATCTAGCCAAGGGATATCTGTAGATCCCAGGAAGATTGAAGCTGTGATGGAGTGGGCAGCACCCACTTCTGTACCCGAGATACGGAGTTTTCTTGGCTTAGCAGGTTATTACCGACGTTTTGTCGAGGGATTTTCTAAGATCGCTAAGCCATTGACACAGCTAACTCAGAAAGGAGTCCCATTCTTTTGGTCCGAAGCTTGTGAGGAAAGCTTCCAAGAATTGAAGCGTCGTTTGACGACAGCGCCAGTGTTGGTGATTCCGTCTGAGGATAAGAGGTTTGCCTTGTACACGGATGCATCATTGCAGGGTTTGGGCTGCGTATTGATGCAAGACAGACAAGTGGTAGCCTATGCTTCGAGACAGTTGAAGCCTCATGAGACCAGGTACCCAGTCCATGATCTGGAACTGGCGGCTATCATTTTCGCCTTGAAGATTTGGCGTCATTATCTTTATGGTACTACGTTTACCATCTTTACGGACCATAAGAGCCTAAAGTTTCTATTCACTCAGGCTGAACTGAATATGCGTCAAAGAAGATGGATGGATTTACTCAAGGATTATGACTGTGAAATTGAGTACATCCTGGTAAAGCAAATTTGATAGCAGACGCCTTAAGTCGGAAGGTGAAGAGCACTGCTGAGGATGTTATGTGTTTATCAGCTTTGATGACTTCCTATTGCCATCTGGGCTATGACTTCGATGTAGACACGTCGCCGGTGCGAGTGTTGACCTAATTGGCCGAGCCAGACGTATTTGAGGCTATCAGGAAAGCCCAGAGGTCGGATGATGAAGTGCAGAGATGGTCATCGATAGCACTTCGAGGTCAGCCAACAAAGTTTAGAGTGGCTGAAGATGATTCACTAAGACTGGGCAACCGATGGGTAGTCCCAGATACACCAGAGTTACGTAAGGGAATTTTGGAACGGGCTCATAGTAGCCGATTCAGTATCCACCCCGGAGGAAGAAAGATGTACAAGGACCTGAGTGGACAATTCTGGTGGAGACGCATGAAGCGTGATGTGATCAGTTTTGTTAAGAGATGTTTAATCTGCCAACAAGTAAAGGCAGAAAGACAGAGGCCTGGTGGCGAGCTGAAGAGCTTGGAGGTACCTAAGTGGAAGTGGGAGCTTATATCTATGGACTTCGTGACCCACTTGCCGAGGTCGGCCTCTGGATTTGATGCGATCTGGGTGATCGTGGATAGGCTGACGAAGGTAGCTCATTTCATCCCTTACAGTATGACTTTCACGTATCTAAAGATGGCCCAATTATATGTACGGGATGTAGTGAGGTTGCATGGGATTCCAGTCTCGATCGTGTCTGACAGAGACCCAAGGTTTACTTCTCATTTCTGGGAGGGTCTCCAGACAGCTTTGGGCACCGAGGTGAGACTGAGTACAGCTTATCACCCTCAGACTGATGGCCAAACGGAGCGTACTATACAGACACTCGAGGATATGCTGAGGGCATGTGTTTTGGAGTTTGA
Source organism: Haberlea rhodopensis (assembly GCA_907163345.1). Lineage (NCBI taxonomy): Eukaryota > Viridiplantae > Streptophyta > Magnoliopsida > Lamiales > Gesneriaceae > Haberlea > Haberlea rhodopensis. The sequence goes on from CAJQUN010000015.1 coordinate 10,712,541, forward strand.
TACTCCGTGGCAAGAATCTATACCACTGGTAGAGTTCTCATACAATAACAGCTATCAGGCGAGCATTCAAATGGCCCCTTTTGAAGCTCTTTACGGACGACGATGTAGGTCACCGCTGTATTGGGAGGACTTGACGAATAAAGCGGTCGGAGGACCGGATATGATTAAGGACATGGAAGAAAAGATTAAGATGATACGCTTAAAGATGAAAGCGGCCCAAGATAGGCAAGTAGCCTATGCAAATAAGCGGCGACGGCCGCTAGAATTTCAAGTGGGAGACAAGGTCTTCTTGAAAATCTCACCCTTCAGGGGTGTTGTTCGTTTTGGTATGCGGGGGAAGTTATCCCCGAGGTATGTTGGACCGTATGAGGTATTACAGCGTATCGGCACTTTGGCTTACCGATTGGCTCTACCGCCGTCTTTATCTGGGATTCATGATGTTTTCCATGTTTCTATGCTACGGAAGTATGAGCCAGACCCGTCTCATGTTTTACAGCCTACTGAAGTGCAGTTAGACTCAGATGTATCCTACGTTGAACGACCGGTCAGAATTCTGGATCGTGAGGATCGCAGACTATGAAGTAAAGTTATACCGATGGTCAAAGTTCAGTGGGATCGTCGGGGTGTCGAGGAGGCTACGTGGGAGACGGAGCGGCATATGATGCAGCATTACCCCGAACTATTTTCTGGTATGATTCATGTTTAGTTTCCTTTGGGTAAGTGCATGCGATTTCGAGAACGAAATCTTGTAAGTACGGGAGTAATGTGATGCCCCGAAATTAATTAATTGCAAGTAAGACATTAATTATGTTTATATGATGTGTCATGTGTTGATGGATTTATGTGTTGGGTATTAAGATGTTAACATGATTTAATTGTGTTAATTATTAAATATGAGGAGGATGTAATTTTAGATGAAGTTTGGAGCATTCTTGTAAAATGCCTTTAAAATACTATGTTGGAGCATTTTATACATCATGATAAGTTTGGGGTACAATTTTAATTAAGTTAAAGTCACCCTTTTTAAAATCCTCTACCCATCACTTTAACCCCTTTACCTTTCACTTTATTAAAATCCCCAAATCACTTCCCAAACCCCAAACCCTACCCATTTTCGAGTTCCACCAAAAGAGGAGAAGAAAAGTTCCACAAAAACTTTGTTTGTGTGATCTTTGCTAGGATTTGGAGCCTACAAGAGGTATGGAACCATTCCTATAAGTTTCATGATGTTTGGTGTTGAAATGGGTTAAGTTTTTGATGTTTTATGTGGGTTTGTTTGGGTATGTGTTGTTTATGGTTGGGGTATGATTTTTGAAGTGTTTTATGTTGGTTTTAGTGGGTTATGATGTTATTGAAGTTGTTAAGAAGTTTGGTTTTGGGTGGCATAAGGAAGAGCTTGAAAAATGAGCATTAATGGCGAAATTTCGAAGCACAACACTCGGCGATCGATCGCCCGTTCTTGGCGATCGATCGCGAGCCTCCAGTGCCCGCCAGTAGCATTTGGCGATCGATCGCCACTCTTGGGCGATCGATCGGCGAGGCTGGCGATCGATCGCGCCAAAAGTGGCGATCGATCGCCAAGGAAGGAATTTTTGCCCCTCGTCCAGTGCGATCTCGCGATCGATCGCGCCTGGGCAGCGATGGATCGCGAGCTGTAAAAAATTTGGAATTTTGATATTTTTGTGGGATTTTTGGATATTGGACTATATTTAGCTTCTAATATCAATTTGTATGGTTATGTAGAACCGTCCCAGGTACCCACGACTTCAAGGAGATAAAGTCTACGATTTCTCCTTCTTTTGGAATTAAGGTACGTAAGAGACGTACGAGCATCGGACGGTAAACCATACCCTTACATATTATGATGATGTTTAAGATGATGTTTATGATGATGATGTCTATGATGATATTTATGATGATGATGATGCTTATGATGATGTTACGATGATGATGCTTATGATGATGTTACGATGATGATACTTATGATGATGTTTATGATGATGATGTTTATGAGGACGTCTATAATGACGAAGTTTATGATAAGGTCATACGACGTGTATGATTGGGTAAGACGCCCATGTGGTAGGATGCCACCCAAAGTATGTGAGTGGGTAAGATGCCCCCGTGGTAAGATGCCACGCAATGTTTATGATATGGTAAGACGCCATATGATTGGGTAAGATGCCCACGTGGTAAGATGCCACACGAAGATTATGACGTGGTAAGATGCCACACGATGATTATGATATGGTAAGATGCCACACAATGGGGTAAGACGCCCTAATATATGAATAAGAGTCAGGGATAACAAAGGAAGTCGAAGGACGACCAATTACCTTTACTTAACAAAGATGCTATGCATGATTGTATGCTTTTATATAATGTTAGGTAAATATGTGTATGCTCACGATGTGTTATCCCTGTAGGTACACTTTTGGACCAAGGGCCTAGGGTCGTGTTGAGGAAGTGAGCTAAAGGGAGCATGATGAATGTAGGATGCAGGATTTTGATAGTCTCTACTCTAGGAGTAGTGTAAATCTATGGCTTTAACATTCTTTATTGGGAATGTAATTATATAGTTTTTTTTGGAAACTTTATTTTGGCCTGTAATCTCCTTAGCTCAAGCTACAACCGGAACCCTTAAGAGGTTATAATGCATGTTCTGTCCAATTTATGTGTAATAAATGATATTAAGGTAGGAAGACCCTACATCCGGCAGCATAAGTCATCGCCAATCCTCATAAAAGAATGCGTCATCGTAAAATAGCGGAATGGGGCATCGCTATCATCACATCCGGCGGCATAAATCATCGCCAATCCTCATAAAAGAATGAGTCATCGTAAAATAGCGGAATGGGGCATCGCTATCATCATATCCGGCGGCATAAATCATCGCCAATCCTCATAAAAGAGTGAGTCATCGTAAATCCACATAATAATATCGTATGGCCTCTTACCATATGGGCATCTTACCCCGTGGCATCTTACCACAAATAACATCGCATGACCTCTTACCATGTGAGGCATCTTACCCCGTGGCATCTTACCACAAATAACATCGCATGGCCTCTTACCATGTGGGGCATCTTACCCCTTGGCATCGTACCACAAATAACATCGCATGGCCTCTTACCATGTGGGCATCTTACCCCGTGGCATCGTACCACAAATAACATCGCATGGCCTCTTACCATGTGGGGCATCTTACCCCGTGGCATCTTACCACAAATAACATCGCATGGCCTCTTACCATGTGGGGCATCTTACCCCGTGGCATATTACCACAAACAACCTCATATCATTATATAAACATCATATAAACATCATCATAATAAACTTATTCATCATAATTATCATCATAAACATCATATCCTTTTTTTTTTACTCATCATAAACATCATCATCATAACTTACTTATCATAATCATCATCATAAACATCATATCATCTTTACTTATCATAAACATCATCATCATAACTTACTTATCATAATCATCATCATAAACATCATATCATCTTTACTTATCATAAACATCATCATCATAACTTACTTATCATAATCATCATCATAAACATCATATCATCTTTACTTATCATATGTACTTGTGCAATCATCGCATAATCATAGTGTAGAAGTATGGTTTACCGTCTGATGCCCGTACGTTTCTTACGTACCTTCCTTGCTTGAACATTACATGAACAAACGCATTAGTATATTCAATAATAATTGAGACCATACCGAAGTATTCCACTGTCGGTTGTCTACCCAGTCTGTCCTCAGACAATACGTCATATCTTTCTTTTCCCTGATTTTCTTCCAAAATCAGATTCCTTGGCACGTAGCATATAGAGCGTTAGACATCACTATTAATGTCATCCTATCGTGTTCCACACGATTCCTGCAACCACAAGGGTTAGCAATACCACTTTTCATATCATAAAAGCACATAAACAATTAGTCATGTCGTATAACATTAATGCCATCATGCATAAATATGTGCTATCAATAACTTCCTAGGCCCTTAACAGCCCCAATGAGCAACCACTGCTCTGATACCACTAATGTAAGGACCCCCTTAGCCCTTAACCCCTGATTAGTGTATTAACCACTATGTGTGGCACATGATTTCAATAACCAGTTAATCGGGAAGCTCAGATGATACTTTACCATTGAATGTCAATTACAAACTTTCCTTTAATACTCAATGTTATAAGATCATCGTCCTAACAATAAAAGACTCATATGTTTGCCCTTTACCAACCCCTTAGTGCCACTTTTCACTTTGTGAACTATTATAAAAATTTGGGCAGAGTCTCCCCATAAATAGAGCTATCCCGAAAAACAAGGCACAACACATAACATAATTCTCGGCCAGGGAACACATAATACTCATCAGAAAGCAGTAATACAAGTAAATTCCCAGCCAGGGAAGACACCACACATATGACGACAAAAATGGGTTTCAACACCCACAATACACCAATGACTCCCATATCATTTATCAATTCTACCTCTAATTGCATGCAACATAGAATGAAAGAGAGAAAGGCTCATGCCTTTATATACAACCCATATACAAGTATAATCGTGGTCACATGCGAGCATCATGAATATGTATATAACCATCATGGGTATATAGGTACTCTATACGATACCGTGCTCCATCAAGCCCTGGTACCACGATCCTGGGAGTACATCCAATCAACAGCTCGAGCTCTGCTCCACATCCATCGATGTACCTGTTCACCTGTCCCAACAGAGACAGCCCCCACACGGGGTGAGCATACCAATTTCACAATTTCATAATCATAATGACATAATACATAATTTACAAAAATGTAAATGTTGTGGAACATATGTGATACTTCCTGGATGGTATCATCCTCATCCTAGCGTACCCCTGTAATAACCCTGTTCTCAAAACAGATAAATCATCAAATCCCGAATATGCAGTTAATCATCACATTGGTTAACCCTAGCCGGTTTCAAATTAACAACATTTCATAACATCTTTCTTTATCTAGCAATTATCATAATTCTAGATATCATATTGAGATTTCCTTAACTTCGATACTAGTTAATCACTTCTCTGATTAACTACGTCTCTGTTCCTATTCATTACCAATAGGGAATAAAATACAGATATCTTAGATATCTAATCAAATACCACATTTTCATTTCTTACTTCAAAGTAACGTCATACTATCGGTGTTCGCTCCGTAGCAACCACACCCCATCATTTGCTCGCTTCATAGCGGCACCAAGCATTTCACCATGTGAATCAAAATAACGTAACCAAGTCCCGGTGCCATCATAGTAAAATGTTTCATGTATATTAAATCATGCATCATACTTGTAAAACATCATTTAAGCTATGCTCGTACGCTAAACGTACCTTAAATCCTCGAAGTCCAAGCCAAACCTTGCTCGAGTTCCATGCCCCGAGGAACGATGTGCTAACACGATAAATAATTCACAATTATTTACGAACATGTAACACATGCTCAAGCACATCCATAACCCTCAAAATATTGTCAACACACGACAATAAATCATTTAAAAGACCCGGGGCAGGGTACATGCAGGGAGGGAAATAAATGAGACAATATCGAAAATTGTTCAAGAACACCCTACAAATTTTCGAACCCTTACATCTCAATTCGAACCCAATAAAGCATCATAATCATCTAAACACATGAATTAAACCATCAATAGCAAGAATCATCACCCTTGCCAAAAACCCCCAATTTTCGAACCAAACCCCACAAAATTCGAAAATAATTTCGAACCAAAACTACCAAATATAGCAGGGAAATACATGAGAGGGACGAAAAAGAGGTAAAGAACGTTACCCAATCGAAAATCGGAAGTAAAATCGACCGAAATCGAAGAACCCTAGAATTTGGGGATCGGCGCTCATCTGCAAAATCCGACTTCAAACGCGACGAAACTTCGAATTGACGGAGGGGATAGCTGCGCCTCGACGAGACGAAGCCGGTGATAGGTCGCACGCGCCGAACGGCGGCGGGCGAAGCGCCTGAAGCGGCGGGAGCTGGGGGGCGACGGGAAAAATCGCATGCGGGGACAGAGAGAAATTTGGGGCTGAAATGAAATTAAATGCAAAATTTTGGGTTCAATTGGTATTTATAGCAAAAATACCCCGAAAAATTAATAGCCCCACAAATACATCATGATTCATTAAAAAATCATCTGTTTTCAAAAATTCTCTCTCTAACTCTAAAACCCCCTACCGGTGCTCACACATCACCCGAGATCCCGAGACACAACAAAAACCCAACTCTTAGGTTTTTCACCCAAATGAGAATACAATCTCAACATCTGGATCCAACGATCCCAACTACCCAAATAAACGAGCCCAGAAGGCCCAACACCTCGATTAAACTCCAAATCGCCACGTAAAACCACTTTAGGGATTATTAACACTACGAGATTAACACCTATAATCCCTGGTCATCACATATGCTAACAATCTTCCACTTGCCCAAAAGCCAACACAAAACTCCAAACTCATAATCCAAGTTAGTCAATCCAATTGAACAACTTGATGTACTACCAACGTACATATTTATGAGACATAAATATATCAAACAATTTAATTTTAAAACTTTCTATAGATGAAACATTTTCAAATATAGAAACTCCACTAAAGTGAGGAGCTTTCAAAATTAAATGCATCTCTTCTAAATCGCTCAATTTGAGCATGTGATGACGAGGGATTATAGATGTTAATCCCGGAGTGTTAATAACCCCTAAAGTTGTTTTACGTGGCGATTTGGAGTTTAATCGTGGTGTTGGGCCTTATGGGCTCGTTTATTTGGGTAGTTGGGATCGTTGGATCCCGAGGTTGAGATTGTATTCTCATTTGGGTGAAAAACCTATGAGTTGGGTTTTTAGTGTGACTCGCGATCTGGGGTGCTTTGTGTGGGCACCGGTAGGGGGTTTTGGAGTTAGAGAGAGAATTTTTGAAACAGATGATTTTTAATGAATCATGATGTATTTGTGGGGCTATTAGTATTTCGGGATATTTTTGCTATAAATACCAGTTGAACCCGAGATTTTAATTTTAAAATTCATTTCAGCTCCTCCAGCCCGTCTCTCTCTCTCCTCGCGTCGGCCCTTTCCCGTCGCCCCCAACCCCCGCGCGTAAAAGCGTTGCGCCCGCCGCCGTCCGGCCGCCATCCGGCGCGTCCGACCCGCCGTTGGCTTCGTCTCGTCCAGGCGCAGCTTCCCACACCGGCAATTCAAAGTTTCATCGCGATTTGCGTTCGGAATTCCAGATTTACGCAGACGCCCAAAATTCTAGGGTTCTTCGTTTTTGAGCGATTTTCTTCCGATCTTCGTATGGGTAACCTTCCTTACCCCTTTTTCATGCTTCTCATGTAATTCCCTATATTTTGGTGATGTATGGTTCGAAAATTTGCCCTAATTTCGTGAGGTTGGGGTTCGAATTTGGGGGTTTTGGCAGGGGGGTGGTGATTCTTGTTATGGGTCGTTTATTACATGTTTTTGATGTATTATGGTGCTTAGTTTGGGTTCGAATTGTGAGGTTAAGGGTTCAAAAATTTGAAGGGTGTTCTTGAACAATTTTCGATAATGTCTCATTCGTTTCCCTCCCTGCATGTGCCCTGCCCCGGGTCTTTTAAATGGTTAATTGTCGTGTGTTGGCAATATTTTGAGGGTTATGGATGTGCTTGAGCATGGGTTACATGTTCGTAAATAATTGTGAATTATTTATCGTGTTAGCACATCGTTCCTCGGGGCATGGAACTCGAGCAAGGTTTGGCTCGGACTACGGAGATTTAAGGTACGTGCGACGTACGAGCATTCCTTTATATGAGAGCATTTGTGAAATGCATAATGTATTTTGATTGCATTGAATAATTGTGCGTATGGTTATAAATATATGTTGATATAGCCAAGGAACGACCAAATCTTGATATCGCCGCCACAAGCGTGCGTGATACTAGAGTAGGATAACTCTTACAAGGTATATGGGGTACGGGATGTATATGACCATTGTAGGGCATTGAGATGCCTGAGAATGATCGTGAAATCATGTATTCATTATAAGACATGCGAAATGTCTAAGTATAATGGAGAATTGGTAAAATAAATGCTAGGCTTTTGAGCTATCTGTGATTGATAGCGAAGTTGAGGAATCAGTATTGATATTGAGATATCTATATTTGCATGTTTAATGAATTTAGAATCACTATTTGTTGATATTTGAGAATTAGGCATGCGATGAGTTAAACAATGTGTTGATTTACTGATTTTTGAGATTTGATGAGTTTGATGATTGTGAGAACAGGGACAGTACACGGAATCCCGGATGAGGACGTTGCCATCCAGGGAGTATCATTAAAATTCATTAGTATTTACTTTTGTTGTAAATTATGAATTTCATTATTGTGATTATGGGATTTTTTGTATTGGTATGCTCACCCCGTTGGGGGCTGTCTCTGTTGGGGCAGGTGAATAGGTACATCGATGGCTGTGATGCTGAGCTCGAGCTGTTGATTGGATGTACCCCCAGGATCGTTGTACCAGGGCTTGATGGAGCACGGTATCGTATAGAGTACTTATATATACCTGAGGGTTATATACATATTCATGATGCTCGCATGTGAGCACGATTATACTTGTATATGTGTTGTATATAAAGGCATGAGCCTTCCTCTCTTTCATTCTATATGCATGCAATTAAGGGTAGAATTGCTAATGATATGAGAGTCATTGGTGTATTATGTGGGTGTTGAAACCCACTTTAGTTGTCTTATTGTGCGGTGTCTTCCCTGGCTGGGAAATTACTTCGTGTCCTATATTCTGTTGAGTATTGTATACTCCCTGGCCGGGATTTATATTATGTGATGTACTTTTGTTTCGGGATAGCTCAATTTATGGGGAGACTCTGCCCAAATTTTTATAAAGGTCCACAATGTAAAAAAGTGGTGTAAAGGGGATGGTTATGGGCGAACTTTACGAGTCTATTTGTTGTTAGGTTGATGATCTTATAACATTGAGTATTAAAGAAAATTTTGTATTTGCCATTCAATGATAAAGCATCATCTGAGTTTCCCGATTGATTTTTATTGAAAGCATGTGCCACACATATTGATTAATACACTAATCAAGGGTTAAGGGCTTGGGGTCCTTACATTAGTGGTATCAGAGCAGTGGTTGCTCATTGGGGCTGTTAAGGGCCTAGGAAATTGTTGATAGCACATAATTTTGCATGATGACCTTAATGTTGAATGACAAAACTATATGTTTATGTGCTTTTATGATATGAAAAGTGGTGTTGCTAACCGTTGTGGTTGCAAGAATCGTGTGAAACGCGATAGGATGTCATTAATGGTAATGTCTGGCACTCCATATGTTATGTGCCAAGGAATCTGATTTTTAAGAAAATCAGAAAAAGGGGATATTTCCGAGGTTACAGGAAATATGGAGTACGAAAAGGAATGATGATTATACATATGCACGGGCAACCCAACGGTAACATGTATTATGTGTTTAGTTATTTAACACAAGGTAAATCAAGGTATGCATAAGATAGTGCATTATGATATGATACATGTTGATACGCATCGTTTTGCATATGTATGTTGTGAAATATAAGAGGTGTATTTCATGAGTCAAGGTTTTAATGTTACGCTAAATTCCATAAGAAGCGAGGAAGAATTCCGCTTACGTGGAGAAGTAAGAAGCATTGAAATGCACTACTGATAACTGACTCAATTCCATAAGAAGCAAGAATTCCGCTTACGTGGATTCCATAAGAAGCGAGGAAGAATTCCGCTTACGTGGATTTCCATAAGAAGCAAGAATCCCGCTTACGTGGATTCCATAAGAAGCGAGGAAGAATTCCGCTTACGTGGAAAAGGAAGAAGGAACCATAATTTCATATGTTATTTATGAGTTGTGGTTGTATTTATGATATATGCATTTATGTTTGCATTCATATTATGTTGTATACGATGTTATTATGTGGTAAGATGCCACGGGGTAAGATGCCCATATGGTAAGAGGCCATACGATATTATTATGTGGTAAGATGCCACGGGGTAAGATGCCCATATGGTAAGAGGCCATACGATATTATTATGTGGTAAGATGCCACGGGGTAAGATGCCCATATGGTAAGAGGCCATACGATATTATTATTTTTAAACAATTATTTTTCAAAGATTTGTGTGAAGCGATTCTACCGCAAGTGCACGGTGTCAAGTTTTAGTATAGTGAAAATTAAGTAAAGGTTGTCGAATCCACAGGGACTAACGTATAAGTACCAAATAAGATCAATCAAATTATATTTAGCCTACGATTAAAGGAGTTTGATTAACTAACTAAATTAAACTAAAGAATAAAGATTTAAACTAGAAACAATGAAAAGAATGGTTCCGGAAATGCGAAGGTAAGTTACTCGAGAAAATTATCAAGCTCGTCGTTCAATTATATTATCTCTACTGATTCAACGGAATTCTCAAATTATCACTCAATTGATTTTAAAGGTGAAAGGTTTTCACTATTATTCGATACACTCTCTTGAGCTGTAACGAAACTAACAATAAATTAGAACAAGTCACTCTCGTGCACCTATTTACTAATTCAAAGTTGCTTAAATTATCAAAACCTATTAACTCTAAATCTTTCGATTTTAAGTTCTCACGTATGCGATATCATCTCTCGATCTCAATCGTGACATACATCATAAATTAATGGAGCGTGTTACAACGTTATCTCTCGATCTCGGTTGTAACTCTCAAATTCAATCAAAGCTAGCTAGACTTTGATCTACACAAGCAATTAATCTATGAACAATAAATATCAATGCGCTCCAATACCAATGAATCAATAAATCAAACACAACGAACTAAAACTTCAATAATATAAACCAAATTCAATTCAAATCAAATACAGATGAGTTTTCTTGTCTCTCGACCTCAAAAACAACAAATGAAAATGAAAATCAAATAAATGAGAGTTCAGAAATACGATAAACGATGGATGAATCCGTGCGTTGCACCGTGATTTCTTCTCTTGTTCCATCCTTGCACTCCGGAAGAGATTGGCTCGACTTTGGACGAAGAACGGAGATTGGATCTCCTTGGCGGCGTTGGGCGGCGGCTCCTTGACCTAGAAAATCTCTGATATTCTCTGTAAAATTCGTCTCAAAATTCGTCTTTTAATTCTGTGGAAGAGATCCCCTAAAAAGCCCTCCAAAATCTCGATAAAAAAGGAAAATAAAATCTTCAGATTTCGCGTCTCGATCGATCGAGAAGTTCACCGATCGATCGGTGCACTGTTCACGCCAGCTTTTGGAACTTACTGCCTCGCTCGATCGATCGACATTTTCCACCGATCGATCGAGAATTTGAAAATTTCAGCTCCGAGGTTACTGTCTCGCTCGATCGATCGATAATTTCACCGATCAATCGAGCCTTCGAAAAATCAGACTCTTGCTTCTGGCTGGCTCGATCGATCGAGAATAAATCTCGATCGATCGAGATCTGAAGAAACCATCTTCAATATTTTCATCATCTTTTATGCCTCGATTTTGCCCGTTATCTTCTCATTAGCTCATTTCTTCCACTTCCGATCAAATTTCCTGAAACAAATGAATAAACACCAAAAAACATAATATCATCCAGGAAAAAGTACGGAAAATGGGAAGAAATTACAGTTAAAATCACTCAAAATCTAAGCCTATCAACTCCCCCAAACTTAGACTTGATCGTCCTCGAGCAAGCAATAAACTCAAAAAGAAAAGTTAAACTCGATACTAAGCATGAATCATCTTTACACCATATGTAACAGCTCAGAAATCCTACTTACACATCAATAGAAGTCAATCAACATTTAACAAGAAGCATTTTCTCCTAAGTTAAACAATACATCGCAACATCGGAACGTGCGTGTGTGCTATTGTCAAACATGAGTTACATATATATCTTTAACATCAACATGTGCCATATTAACTCCTAGTCAAGTTACTTTGAAACACTCTACAAGTTTACTATCCAGCACTTCTCCACTAATGTAATCGTTCCCTAGACTTGGATCAAAAGGTCTTAAAAGCTTATAACGTTAGGCCTTTTGGTGTCGGCTTCAAAGAAAAGGTAGGATGAATTCAAAGAAGAGAGTAAAACAAAATCAGTTCAACTCTTTTTTTTTTTTTTGAGCTTCTCTTCAACTTTTTTTTCTAGCCTTGGCCACTTTGGGTCTTATTTTGAATTTTTCTTTTCAAGGCTTTTCTCTACAACTTTTCTTTTTCTTTACTCATTCTTTTGTTCCTTTTGAACTCATTTGCATATAACAATTCTGTGCAATGAATGAGATTCATTATACTCTCCTAGGGGTAGGTAAAAATTTTCTTTTAGGCTCAAACCAAGGTGGGTATAATGAGTTTGCCAAGAATGTCGAATGGGGGTCTAATCATATGCAGTGCATACACCATTCTTTTCAATAAGGCTCAAAAAGGGACACTAAGGAATAATATATAACAGGTAGGCTTGAAAGGCTCAAACGGTCCAAAGATCACCTAAATCATCTCCAAGTCTAGTTCCTAATTATAAATTTCGCCTCAAAGTGCTTTCAACTAAACTGTAGAGTTCTCTAAGATACTCAAGACTCATCATAGTTAACACAAGTTTTCAATTTAATCAATACATACTTCACTCAATCATGACTCAATAAGTGCTCAAAGTATTCCTCAGTTTTAACATGTAGTTAACAAAGGATATAAACAAACAAGTTAAACATTTTCATGACTCCTATCTAGATGAGGATTAATTTCATCATGTATTACCGTTGCAATTCCAACTCATCAATTCTCAAGAATAACTCAATAAAAAAAAATTTTGTTGGTGATGCTCAAGGACGAATTAGTCTCAACATCATGCAGTCATGCAAGGTAGGGAAACAAAACAAGTAGCAAGATGTGCAAAAGCAAGGTATATGTACAAATACTCAAAAACCCCCCCAAACTTAGCATGTGAATTTCCCTCAATGAACAAGAAAAATAAATGCAATGACAAAGACACATACCATGATGACGATCGTCACTGATCGTCATCCTCATCATGCTCCGGAGGGGGAACTGGGTAGTGGTGCTCCTCGCCCTGATATGGCGGAAATGGTGGGTACTCAGAAGGTGGAGGTGCATGCGGATGATAGGGTGCAAAGTGTGGCTCCGGCGGGAACTGGAAACTTGGAAAGCCCTGGGCCATGGCAGTGTTCCATGCACTCTGATAGTGCATGAACTCCATCTGTCTCTGAGCTACCTGCTCATGGTCCATCTGCAATGCTCTTTGCATGCTATGAATGTCCCGCTGCATGCTGTGAATGCTCTGCTGCTCCAGGCGAATGTCTTGGAGATCCCTATGAAGAGAATCCAAAGTAACTCGTGTATGCTCTGCAGCAGAGGATGATGCTCCAGCTTGTGTAGTGTCCGAGGGTCGTCTTCGGCTCGTAGGATCGGCCACAATGATTGGTGTCTTCGGTGGAAGTAGCTCCTCGTCTTCCCCCCATGTCACTCCGTATCGCTGACATAAGGCAGTGATCGTGGATGGAAACGGTAGTGCGGAGGTCGGAGGGCTGCTTCCCATCTCTTGAATATGATCACTGATGATCTCACCGAAGTCCACATCCTTCCCTGAGAGGATGGCATAAACCAGGACCGTTCTATCTTTTGTCACCTCAGAAGTGTGGGTCGATGGCATGACCCGCGAGGCGACAAATGAAAACCATGCTTGGGCCTCTGGCTTCAAATTCTTCTTTAGAACCAACTGTGGCTCTGCTTTATCATTCCTCTGCCAATCCACTCCCGGCTTGCCAATGACTGTCAATACCTCATCGTAGTCGATCCTGCTGTTCTTGAAAGATTGGTATTCACAGTTGTGAATGAATGGCATCCGGTGGATATTATTGATTGTGGCTCGATCCGCCAACACATCTTTCCCTCGAACATAAACACTTACTCGGTGCCCTGGTTGAACTGCTCGAAGATTTGTATAGAACTCCCTCACCAGTGGCACCACAGCATCAATCGGTGCTTGAATGAATTGGAACCACCCTTTTCGGCGTGCTGTCCTAATGACAGGACACTCCAATTTATCTAAGCTCATTCCCCTTTCACGGCTCAGGGGTTTCTTATGGTAGGTGGGGTATAATTCAGCAATCTTGGCATTGAGAAACTTTTGTTCATCATAAACTGGCTCAGAAACAGTGGCCTCTGCCTGCTTTTGCTTCTGGGAAGCTTCCGCCTGCTTTGACCTCTTTCTGGATGACATTCTCGTGCCAAATGATTCCCAACGAATTCAATTCAATTCACTAACACCCCACAACACTGTCAATCCAACACCCTTCAACACCACAAAACTTCCTCCTAATTGAAATTCTTTTCCAACCCACTGCTAATAAAATTCACGAAATAGCACCAAAAGCTAAAATCTTGGATGATTGGAAACCAATTACCTCTTAAAAATTTGATCTTGGAAAAATGTGGCACTCGGCTTGGAATTCCCTTCTTTCTGCGCTTCTACCCAATTTGCCTTTCAAATCTTCAAATCTGCAATGAAAATCTCATTAGGATGAATATTACTTCTTAGAATTGAAGTAAATTGAAATTTGATGAACAAAAGATTGAGATTGGATGAAGGGATTTGAAAGAGGCGCTAGGTTTTTGTTGTTGAGAGGGGGAAAATGAATTGGGGAAAGTGATGGCTGTTGCGTCTGCCCCTTTATTTTTTTCAAAATTTTCTCTCGCTCGATCGATCGGAAAAATTCTCGATCGATCGAGCGAGGCAGTAGGCACAAAGTCATTTTAAAAATTCGGGCGATCGATCGATATTTCCACCGATCGATCGCCAGCAGCAGCAACCAAAATTTTAAATTTTTTCTTTTTCTCAACATCTTTCTCTCGGATTGCTTCGCTTATAACCAACTTGCTCTTGCTTTCACATCTGCAATAGAAAATACACGAATTCATTCCCAGACAAACTCAAAAACAAACAAACTAACAAAATTCAACAAAACAAGAAATCAAAACAAAACTCAAGGAAGGAAAAATGGAAGTTCTTAATTTATAGTCCCAAGCTGGACTGTCACCTCCTTGTCTTCATCAATTTGATGGCTCCTTCGGATTCTTTACAGAATCACTCGGGAGCGTACCTTGCGTCCTCCCAGATATCAACGTGGCCAACTGCCCTATCTGCACTTCCAAATTTTTGATTGATGCATCTTGATTCTGCATCCTCACTTCTGTTGATGAAATCAGCTTCGCCATAAGTTCCTCCACACTCGGCTTTTGTGTGAACCCTGCCTGCGGTTGTGGGTTCAACACATTCTCTTGATTCGACCACCTCAAATTCGGGTGGTTCCTCCAGGGTTGGTTGTAGTTCGGGTAGGAATTATGGGGTGGCCTGTTACCTACAAAATTAACAGCTTCAACGGATTGGTTAAATTGATTACCTGCCTGGCACTCGATGCTAGGATGACCGCCTCCACACAGCTCACAGAAAATAGTTTGGGCTTGCATTGCTGCTGCTCCCATGCTGTCTATCTTCCGGTTCATGGCTTCTAATTGAGCCGAAAGAGCAGTGATCTCGTCCACTTGATGGACCCCCATTGGTTTCTGTGGCATGCTCCTCTCAGATTGCCACTGGTAGCTGTTGCACGCCATTTCCTCCAACAAGCTATATGCTTCTTCCGGCGTCTTTCTCATTATGGATCCCCCAGATGCTGCATCAATCATGGAACGGTTAGCAGAAAATAAACCGTTATAAAAAGTTTGTACCTGCAGCCATATGGGTAAACCATGGTGTGGGCATCTCCTCAACAACTCCTTAAACCGATCCCACGCTTCGTATAAAGTCTCGGGGTCAAACTGACAAAAAGTCGTGATATCGTTCCGCATCTTCGCCGTCTTGGAAGGGGGAAAGTACTTTGACAAAAACGCCTTTGTCATCCCCTCCCATGTTGTGATAGAACCTGCAGGTAAAGAATTCAACCATGCCTTAGCTTTGTCTCGTAATGAAAAGGGAAAGAGTCTTAACCTGATGGCATCGTCAGAGACGCCATTGTGTTTGAATGTATCACAAATCTCCAAAAGTTGGAGATGTGATTGTTCGGATCATCTGTAGCTGCTCCCCCGAACATCACTGAGTGCTGAATCATTTGTATGATTGCCGGCTTGATCTCAAAATTGTTTGCTTGAATCGTCGGTCTTGTAATACTTGACAGCGATCCATGAAATGCGGGTTGTGCAAAGTCCATCATCGATCTAGGGTGCTGTGCTTCGTTATTGTCAGCCATTTCTCGAGCTTCTCGTAATCTTCTTAGTAACGTTCTCTCTATCTCTGGATCAAACGGCTCGAGAAAGGGTTCCTCTCTTCCATGCACTAAAGAACCGATTCCTGTACAAAATAGACAAAAGGAGACAACAAAAAAAACACAAAATTATTCACAAATATCAACAAAAGAAAACAAAAATTGCAATAATAAAAGAATTGGCTAAATTACAATTAACTAATCTCGTATGATATTATACAGATTAGTCCCCGGCAACGGCGCCAAAAACTTGACCGCTTTATTTTTAAACAATTATTTTTCAAAGATTTGTGTGAAGCGATTCTACCGCAAGTGCACGGTGTCAAGTTTTAGTATAGTGAAAATTAAGTAAGGGTTGTCGAATCCACAGGGACTAACGTATAAGTACCAAATAAGATCAATCAAATTATATTTAGCCTACGATTAAAGGAGTTTGATTAACTAACTAAACTAAACTAAAGAATAAAGATTTAAACTAGAAACAATGAAAAGAATGGTTCCGGAAATGCGAAGGTAAGTTACTCGAGAAAATTATCAAGCTCGTCGTTCAATTATATTATCTCTACTGATTCAACGGAATTCTCAAATTATCACTCAATTGATTTTAAAGGTGAAAGGTTTTCACTATTATTCGATACACTCTCTCGAGCTGTAACGAAACTAACAATAAATTAGAACAAGTCACTCTCGTGCACCTATTTACTAATTCAAAGTTGCTTAAATTATCAAAACCTATTAACTCTAAATCTTTCGATTTTAAGTTCTCACGTATGCGATATCATCTCTCGATCTCAATCGTGACATACATCATAAATTAATGGAGCGTGTTACAACGTTATCTCTCGATCTCGGTTTTAACTCTCAAATTCAATCAAAGCTAGCTAGACTTTGATCTACACAAGCAATTAATCTATGAACAATAAATATCAATGCGCTCCAATACCAATGAATCAATAAATCAAACACAACGAACTAAAACTTCAATAATATAAACCAAATTCAATTCAAATCAAATACAGATGAGTTTTCTTGTCTCTCGACCTCAAAAACAACAAATGAAAATGAAAATCAAATAAATGAGAGTTCAGAAATACGATAAACGATGGATGAATCCGTGCGTTGCACCGTGATTTCTTCTCTTGTTCCATCCTTGCACTCCGGAAGAGATTGGCTCGACTTTGGACGAAGAACGGAGATTGGATCTCCTTGGCGGCGTTGGGCGGCGGCTCCTTGACCTAGAAAATCTCTGATATTCTCTGTAAAATTCGTCTCAAAATTCGTCTTTTAATTCTGTGGAAGAGATCCCCTAAAAAGCCCTCCAAAATCTCGATAAAAAAGGAAAATAAAATCTTCAGATTTCGCGTCTCGATCGATCGAGAAGTTCACCGATTGATCGGTGCACTGTTCACGCCAGCTTTTGGAACTTACTGCCTCGCTCGATCGATCGACATTTTCCACCGATCGATCGAGAATTTGAAAATTTCAGCTCCGAGGTTACTGTCTCGCTCGATCGATCGATAATTTCACCGATCGATCGAGCCTTCGAAAAATCAGACTCTTGCTTCTGGCTGGCTCGATCGATCGAGAATAAATCTCGATCGATCGAGATCTGAAGAAACCATCTTCAATATTTTCATCATCTTTTATGCCTCGATTTCGCCCGTTATCTTCTCATTAGCTCATTTCTTCCACTTCCGATCAAATTTCCTGAAACAAATGAATAAACACCAAAAAGCATAATATCATCCAGGAAAAAGTACGGAAAATGGGAAGAAATTACAGTTAAAATCACTCAAAATCTAAGCCTATCAGAACCATAATTTCATATGTTATTTATGAGTTGTGGTTGTATTTATGATTTATGCATTTATGTTTGCATTCATATTATGTTGTATACGATGTTATTATGTGGTAAGATGCCACGGGGTAAGATGCCCATATGGTAAGAGGCCATACGATATTATTATGTGGTAAGATGCCACGGGGTAAGATGCCCATATGGTAAGAGGCCATACGATATTATTATGTGGTAAGATGCCACGGGGTAAGATGCCCATATGGTAAGAGGCCATACGATATTATTATGTGGTAAGATGCCATAAGACGTTATGATGCTATGATGTTAATCAATTACATTAAGATATAATGATTACGTGCATGAATATTTGAAACAAGGACAACAAAAGTGGGTTAATGTGTTTAACCAGGAGGTATACTTAATTAAGATTCATGCATTTCTTTATTTATGTACATTTTCTATGATGATTGGCGATGGTTTATACCGCCGGACACGGATGATAGCGGTAATGTATTCCGCTGTGTCGATGACGATGATTCATTTCTTTATGATGACACGGATGATAGCGATGGTTCAATCCGCTGTGTCAATGATGATGATTCATTCTTCTATGAGGATTGGCGATGATTCGTGCCACCGGATATGTTGATAGCGATGCCTCTTTCCGCTATTATGTGGACGATGATTCATGCTCAGGTGTATAGCGAGGTTTCATGCCACTTATTATATGACGAGGTATCATGCCGTCGATTCTATAGCGATGGATTGTGCCGCTATGTACTCAGCACATGATTTTGCCGCCTTCGAGCGATGGGTGCTGATTACGCACTATTATCAAGTGACGGAGACAGGTATGCTGCTATCTTGTTAGCGATGAGGTATGGGATATTGCTATTCTATTTAGCATTATTATAGCTGGCATGCGTTGATATGCATGTTTTATTATGACCATGTTACTAGCATGATGATGGATGACATACGTTGATGTACATGGACCGTCACGAGTTGACTATGTTGTTAGATGTCATTGTTGACATGTATCGTCACTGGTTGACGATGCCTTAGATGCCATGAGTGGGCATGTATCGTCACGGGATGACGATGACGATGGTGTAGGAGATGTCTTATTAGACATGCATCATCGTTACGATGAACAATGCGTTGAGTATACGTATTCAGTTGTATGCCTTGGGTGCCAGTGCCGAGCACAAGGTGGTGTCTACGTCACCGGTCGACGTAACCCTTATACCGAGCGGGTTGCTCGATAAATGGATGGACGCGCTGTACATGTGATTGTACCGCAGCAATTGTTTGAGGTGATCATATTACGAGTGGTGATACCCTTGAGGTATGCTCGTTGGAATGACTCTTTGGCCATGTAAATTGATGACAGGAGTAATCGTGGAGGAAATTACTCGCTTTCTGTCGATATGACATGTGGTAGACATGGTCACACCACCCTTGAGGGTGTAGAATGGGTCCTAAAAGATTAGGATCAGGTTACGTTAAGAACATAGGGACACCGGAGTGTCCAGTGTGTATCGGCATTAGAGGAACGTTGGGTACAGACCCACTACTCTATTGATTTTTTCTTCCCACGGTATGGTGTGCCGTACGGAAACGTCCGTCTTGTTGGTAGGTTTGAGGTAAACCTAAAGAGGCAGAGACTAGTTTGTCTGCCGCGTGTGTGCATCACCATGAGGGGCTTGCTAGAGCCGTTATACTGCTCGTTGGAACCAAGTTTGGCAAATCGTAAGGTGATACGATGTGGATTGTGGTGGACTCTAGTAGTCACCACGTCATTGAGGTTGAGGTTGTGTATGCCTCACTGAAACGTGTATACGTTTATGTTTAATCTTGGTGAGACTTGTCTGGGACAGCTCATGATGTTGAAGTACCAACAAGAGTGTAATACCTCCGAAATGTGATATGATTATGTACTACGATGATGAATTATGATGTGTTTAAGGGTTGTGGTATATTTAATTTGGGGTATAATATTTATGAGATGATGTTATGATTTAGGGGGCATGTTGGGTGTTTTAAAGGATGTATTAATTAAATGAAGTTAGAAAATATCGAGTGAGGATATTTTAATACATCGTACTAAATACCGGGACACAATTAAACACCACATGACCACCCCAACCCACACCACCCCCTTCTCGGCCACCTCACCCCCCCAACTAGGCCAACCCATCCCCCACTTGCACAACCCATGCCTTCTTCTCCCCTCACCACTCCACCTCCAATCACTTGCTCCCCTTCTTCTTTCCCCATCAAAAACGTCCAGGCAAGCTGCTAAGAGAGGGAAAAAGGCTGGTAAGAAGGTGTCCAAATCCTTACAAAAAAGGGGAGCAAAAAGAGAAGGGTAAGGGGTTACCCTGTTTTCTGGGTTTGTGTTTGAGCTTGGATTTGGTGGGTTGTTTTTAACGCATGCTAAGTGTAGGTTTGGGTGAAACCTTGGTATGAATACTTACATGGTAGTTTTGTGTAACTACTAGCATGTTTGTTTGAGCATGTTACATGTTTTATGTGGTAGATTTCTAGTTATGAATCTATGTGCTCAAAAATCTGGACTAAGAAGAACATACTCTGTTTTCGGTATAGGTTGGTTGAGGATGAAGATTATGATGATGTTATGATGCATGTTAGCTTAGGTTTTGTTAAACCTTCGATTTAAATACATGCATGGTAGTTTTATAAAGCTTGTAACATTTTTGTTCAGGCATGTTTTACACCTTATGAAGTAGAAATGATGGTATGAAATGAGGTGCTCAAAAATCTGGGGAAGTCCCGATTTTTTCAGAGCTCTCGATCGATCGAGATTTTGGTCCCGATCGATCGAGCGAGACAGAATGGTTAAAGCATGTTTTGATTTCAGGTGCCGATCGATCGAAAGATTTCTCGATCGATCGGAGAAGCTCCTCGATCGATCGGTAAAATGTTTCGATCGATCGATCGAGGCAGAATGCTTGGGCACTATTTGTGCACAGTTTCTCGATCGATCGAGACCTTGGGGCCGATCGATCGAGAGAGACAGAAAGTTGAAATATAAGATGATGTTTTATTTTGTTAAGTTTATGATGTGAGATGGTATTGAGGCATCTAATATGGTATTGTGTGGTCTTGTAGAACCATCCCAGGTACCGGCACCATCAAGGAGATAAAGTCTGTTGGCTCCTCCTCCTTTTGAAAAGGTACGTAAGAGACGTACGGGCATCGGACGGTAAAACACATCTCTACACTATGACTATGCATTTATCGCATGAATATATACGATGTTCATATGAGGATGTTTATACGATATTTATACGATGATGTTTATACGATGTTTATATGATGATGTTTATACGATGTTTATATAATGATGTGATGCGATGATTATGATGTGGTAAGATGACACGGGGTAAGATGCCCCACATGGTAAGAGGCCATGCGATGTTTATAATGTGGTAAGATGCCACGGGGTAAGATGCCCATATGGTAAGATACCATACAATGTTATTATGTGGTAAGATGCCACGGGGTAAGATGCCCATATGGTAAGAGGCCATACGATGTTATTTGTGATAAGATGCCACGGGGTAAGATGCCCCACATGGTAAGAGGCCATGCGATGTTTATAATGTGGTAAGATGCCACAGGGTAAGATGCCCATATGCATGATTATGAATCAGGGACAACAATAAGAAGTTAATGAATGACCAGCATATTTAATTAACCAATATTTCATGCATTTACTATGATGTTTTTATGATGTTAAGGAAGATTATATATGCTCATGATGTGTTGTCCCTGTAGGTACACTTTTGGACTAAAGGACTAAGGGTCGGGTTGAGGCTGTGAGCTACGAGGAACACAGGGATGTATAGGATGCAATTCATGATTAGTATCTACTCTAGGAGTAGTGTAAATCAAAATGTCATTCTTTTTGGAACGTAATGAATTATTTTTTTGAAGTTTTGTATTTTGGCTTGTAATCCAGTTAGCTCGTGTAACAACCGGAACCTTACGACTTTATTTAATGCATGATTAGTCCTTCCTATGTTCTAATTAACACTGTTAAGGTAGGAAGACCCTACATTAGTGGTATCAGAGCAGTGGTTAGATAACTCGGGAATGAGTGAAGGGTAGCCTTAGCAATAAGTTAGCTAGGTGCTTACTTTTGAACATGTTTATATGTATGTTGCATATGAAGAAGAAGATGTTGTGCTAACATGTTTAATTATCTAACGATGTACTTTATAAACTGCTTTTGGGTATTGTTGTTAACCTTTGTGTTGCAGCATGGCAGCGAATATAGAAGTGGGTGACGCCATTAGTGTGAATGCAAGTGCTGGGCGTACGAATCCACTGCCACCACCAGCCTTGGGCGAAGAACCCTCTGAACAATAGTTGCTACCTGGGGAGTTGAGCTTGGCTCAATTTATGACGTACCGACCCCCGATGTTCGAAGGAACTGAGTCAGGGGAAAAAGCTGAGGAATGGTTGGAGAGGATTGAACAGATATTTGTGGCAGCGCCTTGTGCAAAGACGGCATGGATCAGGTTAGTAGAATTTCAGCTGGCCAAGAAGGCACTGATGTGGTGGAAGACCACAGTGATTGAGCAAGAGGCTCAGGGTCAGGAGATTAATTGGAAACTATTCAGGACTAGGTTTCTGACTCGCTATTTCTCAACTGCTGCGAGACAGGCTAAAGAGGATGAGTTTACCAACTTGAGACAAGGTACTATGCCTGTATCCGATTATGCTCTTCATTACTGTTCCTTACTCCGGTATGTACCTCATGTGGCTGCGAGTACCCAAGCTAAGATGAGGAATTTCATGAAAGGCTTGAGGCCTGAGCTATATGACAGGGTCGTCACTTATGGCCCTGCATGTTTTGACGACGCGCTTTCACGAGCCGAGCTAGCCGAACTGGGAGTTGGCGCATATCCTGATGCAGTGCCACCTCCAGCACCCCCTAAGAAATCTACTTCTGACAATTTGAGGCCGAGGGGTGATCAATTCAAACCAAGGGGGAACACAACGACTTCGAGGTTCAGTGGCAAGATGCCTGAGAATCGTTGGAAAGGGAACCGTAGGAATGATGCTCCATCTGGGAGAGGACAGTCTCAGGGAGATAGATCTGGAAGAGTTCAGTGCACTCTTTGTGGGCAACCACATTTGGCAAAAGACTGCGTAGGATGCTACGTCTGTGGCGACAGAGGCCACTTTGCTCGGCAGTGTCCCAACAGGGGAAGACAACAGAACTCTACGGGGAGGCCTGCGGACGGAGCGGCACAGCACAGACCACCTTTTGCACCGAGGCAGTATGGAGGTCAGCCCACGGGGCCACCTCAGGGACAGGTGTATGCCTTGACGAGGGAGCAGGCTACAGCGGCTCCGGAGGAGGTTATAGCGGGTATGTGTCTTTTATTTACGCACCCTGCTTTTATATTGATAGACACAGGTGCGTCACACTCTTTTGTGTCGACAAGTTTTGTTGAAAGGCACCACATATGCACTTCTCCGTCGCCCATGCCTCTTATGGTCTCGACCCCCGCGGGAAGAAGTTTGACTACGGATCAGATTGTCTATGATGGCCTCATTTATTTTGAGGATAATGAGTTAAGGTCAGATTTGATTGTGCTGGGAATGTCAGACTTCGATTGCATTGTGGGCATCGATGTTCTGAACAAGTATCAGGCAGTGGTGGACTGCAGACAAAGGACTGTCCGGTTCAGATCTGATTTAGGAGTCCAGTGGACATTCTATGGGGATGGTTCCCGTCCAAAGATTCCGTTGATATCTGCTGTCAAGATGGCACAGTTATTGGAACGAGGTCATACAGGATATCTTATCTATGCTGTTGATATGACGGAAAAGAGGAAAGAGTTAAAGGTTGAGGATGTGCCCGTAGTGACAGAGTTTGCTGATGTCTTTCCGGAGGAAATTCCCGGATTCCCACCGACGAGAGAGGTCGAGTTTGGGATTGAGTTACTACCGGGGACGTCTGCCATTTCTCGTGCCCCGTAAAGGATGGCACCAGCGGAGCTAAGGGAGTTAAAGATTCAGTTGCAAGAGCTCCTTGATAAAGGCTACATACGCCCTAGCGTGTCGCCCTGGGGTGCGCCTGTCTTATTTGTTAAGAAGAAGGATGGATCGATGCGTCTATGCATTGACTATAGGCAACTGAATAAGGCCACAGTGAAGAACAAGTATCCACTTCCGAAGATCGATGACTTGTTTGATCAGTTGCAGGGCACGAGGCTCTACAGTAAGATCGATCTGAGGTCGGGGTACCATCAGATTCGAGTAAGAGAAGATGATGTTCAGAAGACAGCTTTCAGGACTAGATATGGGCACTACGAATTCTTAGTCATGCCTTTTGGGGTGACAAATGCCCCAGTTGTTTTTATGAGTCTGATGAACAGGGTGTTCCAGTCATTTTTGGATCAGTTCGTCATAGTCTTCATTGACGATATACTCATCTACTCCCGGACTGAAGAAGAACACGCGGAGCACTTGAGGACAGTACTCTAGATCCTCAGGGATCATAAGCTATATGCAAAGCTCAGCAAGTGCGAGTTCTGGTTGAGCAGCGTAGTATTCTTAGGCCATGTTATATCTAGCAGAGGGATATCTGTGGATCCCAGGAAGGTTGAGGCTGTGATGGAGTGGGCTGCACCCACTTCTGTACCTGAGATACGGAGTTTTCTCGGTTTGGCAGGATATTATCGACGTTTCGTCGAGGGTTTTTCAAAGATCGCCAAACCCCTGACACAGCTGACGCAGAAGGGAGTCCCCTTCTTTTGGTCTGAGGCTTGTGAGGAAAGTTTCCAAGAACTGAAGCGACGTTTGACTACAGCGCCTGTGTTGGTAATTCCGTCTGAGAACAAGAGATTCGCCTTATATACGAATGCATCACTGCAGGGTTTGGGCTGTGTGTTGATGCAAGATAAGCATGTGGTGGCTTATGCATCGAGGCAGCTGAAGCCACACGAGGCTAGGTATCCAGTGCATGACTTGGAGCTGGCGGCTATCATATTTTCCTTAAAGATTTGGCGGCATTATCTTTATGGTACTTCATTTAACATCTTCACGGACCATAAGAGCCTGAAGTTCTTATTCACTCTGGCAGAATTGAATATGAGGCAAAGAAGGTGGATGGATTTACTCAAGGACTATGACTGTGAGATTGAGTACCATCCCGATAAAGCGAACTTAATAGCAGACGCCTTAAGTCGGAAGGTGAAGAGTACTGCTGAAGATACTATGTGCTTGTCGGCTTTGATGACTTCTTACTGCCATCTGGGCTATGATTTCGATGTAGACACGTTGCCTGTGCGAGTGTCGACCTTATTGGCAGAGCCAGATATATTTGAGGCAATCAGGAAGGCCCAGAGGTCGGATGATGAGGTTCAGAGATGGACGTCGTTGGTACTTCAGGGTCAGCCATCTAAGTTCAGAGTGGCAGATGATAATTCTTTGAGACTGGGCAACCGATGGGTAGTCCCAGATACGCCAGAGTTACGTAGGGGAATATTGGAGCGAGCCCACAGTAGTCGGTTCAGTATCCACCCAGGAGGAAAGAAGATGTACAAAGACCTATGCGGTCAATTCTGGTGGAGACGCATGAAGCGTGAGGTGATCGCTTTTGTTAAAAGATGCTTGATCTGCCAGCAGGTAAAGGCAGAGAGGCAGATGCCTGGTGGTGAGCTGAAGAGCTTAGAGGTGCCTGAATGGAAGTGGGAGCATATATCTATGGACTTCGTGACCCACTTGCCAAGGACGGCCTCAGGATTTGATGAGATCTGGGTGATCGTGGATAGGCTGACGAAGACGTCTCATTTCATCCCTTACAGTATGTCATATACATACTTGAAGATGGCCCAGATGTATATATGGGATGTGGTCAGATTGCATGGTATTCCAGTCTCGATAGTGTCTGACAGGGACCCGAGGTTCACTTCACATTTCTGGGAGGTTCTCCAGACAGCTTTGGGCACAGAGGTGAGACTGAGTAATGTAATACCCCCGAAATGTGATATGATTATGTACTACGATGATGACTTATGATGTGTTTAAGGGTTGTGGTATATTTAATTTGGGGGATAATATTTATGAGATGATGTTATGATTTAGGGGGCATGTTGGGTGTTTTAAAGGATGTATTAATTAAATGAAGTTAGAAAATATCGAGTGAGGATATTTTAATACATCGTACTAAATACCGGGACACAATTAAACACCACATGACCACCCCAACCGTCACTACCCCCTTCTCGGCCACCTCACCCCCCCAACTAGGCCAACCCATCCCCCACTTGCACAACCCATGCCTTCTTCTCCCCTCACCACTCCACCTCCAATCACTTGCTCCCCTTCTTCTTTCCCCATCAAAAACTTCCAGGCAAGCTGCTAAGAGAGGGAAAAAGGCTGGTAAGAAGGTGTCCAAATCCTTACAAAAAAGAGGAGCAAAAAGAGAAGGGTAAGGGGTTACCCTGTTTTCTGGGTTTGTGTTTGAGCTTGGATTTGGTGGGTTGTTTTTAACGCATGCTAAGTGTAGGTTTGGGTGAAACCTTGGTATGAATACTTACATGGTAGTTTTGTGTAACTACTAGCATGTTTGTTTGAGCATGTTACATGTTTTATGTGGTAGATTTCTAGTTATGAATCTATGTGCTCAAAAATCTGGGCAAAGAAGAACATACTCTGTTTTCGGTATAGGTTGGTTGAGGATGAAGATTATGATGATGTTATGATGCATGTTAGCTTAGGTTTTGTTAAACCTTCGATTTAAATACATGCATGGTAGTTTTATAAAGCTTGTAACATTTTTGTTCAGGCATGTTTTATACCTTATGAAGTAGAAATGATGGTATGAAATGAGGTGCTCAAAAATCTGGGGAAGTCCCGATTTTTTCAGAGCTCTCGATCGATCGAGATTTTGGTCCCGATCGATCGAGCGACACAGAATGGTTAAAGCATGTTTTGATTTCAGGTGCCGATCGATCGAAAGATTTCTCGATCGATCGGAGAAGCTCCTCGATCGATCGGTAAAATGTTTCGATCGATCGATCGAGGCAGAATGCTTGGGCACTATTTGTACACAGTTTCTCGATCGATCGAGACCTTGGGGCCGATCGATCGAGAGAGACAGAAAGTTGAAATATAAGATGATGTTTTATTTTGTTAAGTTTATGATGTGAGATGGTATTGAGGCATCTAATATGGTATTGTGTGGTCTTGTAGAACCATCCCAGGTACCGGCACCATCAAGGAGATAAAGTCTGTTGACTCCTCCTCCTTTTGAAAAGGTACGTAAGAGACGTACGGGCATCGGACGGTAAAACACATCTCTACACTATGACTATGCATTTATCGCATGAATATATACGATGTTCATATGAGGATGTTTATACGATATTTATACGATGTTTATATGATGATGTTTATACGATGTTTATATAATGATGTGATGCGATGATTATGATGTGGTAAGATGCCCCACATGGTAAGAGGCCATGCGATGTTTATAATGTGGTAAGATGCCACGGAGTAAGATGCCCATATGGTAAGATACCATACAATGTTATTATGTGGTAAGATGCCACGGGGTAAGATGCCCATATGGTAAGAGGCCATACGATGTTATTTGTGGTAAGATGCCACGGGGTAAGATGCCCCACATGGTAAGAGGCCATGCGATGTTTATAATGTGGTAAGATGCCACAGGGTAAGATGCCCATATGCATGATTATGAATCAGGGACAACAATAAGAAGTTAATGAATAACCAGCATATTTAATTAACCAATATTTCATGCATTTACTATGATGTTTTTATGAAGTTAAGGAAGATTATATATGCTCATGATGTGTTGTCCCTGTAGGTACACTTTTGGACTAAAGGACTAAAGGTCGGGTTGAGGCTGTGAGCTACGAGGAACACAGGGATGTATAGGATGCAAGTCATTATTAGTATCTACTCTAGGAGTAGTGTAAATCTAAATGTCATTCTTTTTGGAACGTAATGAATTATTTTTTTGAAGTTTTGTATTTTGGCTTGTAATCCAGTTAGCTTGTGTAACAACTGGAACCTTACGACATTATTTAATGCATGATTAGTCCTTCCTATATTCTAATTAACACTGTTAAGGTAGGAAGACCCTACAAAGAGAGTCATCAAGTCGTTGTTGACTCGATCTAGGGAATCCGTGTATTTGGGATGCAATGGGTGTTAGTATCCAGTTTTTCCGAACGGTGGTTCGAGACTAGTGGATCTCGAGTTCGATGGCTCTTCCCTTGTGAGGAAGTGTTGGGATATGCCCTAAGACAAGTCATTAGATGATTGTTTAAGACATACAATGTTTATGGATTTATGAATGGCAATGCATTATTATATGTTATTCTTTTAACTGTGCATTGTGAATTAATATATATGTTAATGTCCTTAGAATAATATTGTATTATTCTTAAAGATGTCCCTAGTCAAGTATTATCATGAATATGGATAATGATAATACGTAGAGACAAGTATATGTTGATCGATGAATTGTTCATTGATATGAGATATCAAATCAACATATGGGTACATGTTAGAGAACGATGTACTGGACAGACCCACCATGAGAATGCAACATGGATAGTTATATGATCGTCATATGCAATTCTCATAGTGATAATAATGTATGTAATCCTTACGACTTGTGATCATCAGAGATCCCAACATAAGGAGTTATGTATCTTGATATCGTCAAACGTTACCCGTAACAGGGTAATCTATAAAGGCGACTATTGGATACACTACGAATTATGTAGAGGGATGTTGACTGATCGAGATAGGATTTGTCCCTCCTATATAACAGGAGATGTGTTTGGCCCTTGATCAAGTAAGAACTAAAATGCATGGCCATGCTCGAATGAGTCGATATGAGATATCGAGCTTATTCGTTTATTCTAGTTCTACTTGGGGATCAGGAAATATAGATGGGATATACGAGTATGACTATTCCATGACTCGTGTTCAATCTAAACACAAAGGACAAAGGGATTAAGTTACATAATTAATATTATCACAAGTTCTAAAGGTTATGTCGAGTCATTGACATTCTTGTAATTTGGGTAACATTGATGTGTTGCTAGATACCGCTCAATGCTTGAGACGTAAAATGAGATTTTATGTCACTGCCAACATTACAAGATCCTATCGGGTCGCACAAAAGATTAAATCGAGAAGGGGAATTAAATTCATGGGATGAATTAAATAATTAAGAAGAGTCTTAATTAATAATCATAATGATTAATTAAATCATGGGCTTAAGCCCATGAGGCTTTATGAAAGCCTTTAGTTAATTATATAAAAGATGATTACAAGGTGTTTAATTGCAAGACAACTTCATAACATTAAACCTACACACAACATAAGCTCTCGGCCGCCTCTTGCAATTTGCTCTCGGCTTTTCTTTGATAGCCGAAGAGGGATTGTGATTCCGGCGAGTTTTCGATTGAGAATCGAGTGTGTGTTCCTTGTTCCGGTGTAATAACTTGTCTAGCAACTTGTTATTAAACCATCCCTTCACCCGATTTGATCGTGTGGATACCGTTGAGGCAAAACTCATCGAGTTTTGCTATTGACTCGGAGAAGGCGTAGGACGTGGTGCTGCTCCGTGGATTCTGCTTCAAACACGCTACAAGGGTGAGACCATCGTATTACCTTAATCCGATATGATAACCTATGTATAGATCCGGTGTTAGTAATCCTAAAAATTTTATTCCGCTGCGCTGTATGCTCATGGGATTACTTACAGTGGTATCAGAGCCGTGTACAAGGCTCATATCGGATCTATGTGATTAAATTGTGTTAATCATATTAGAATTAATATTGCATGCTTTTAAAACTGTTTAAATTCATATATGATATGAAATTAATTTTAGTTTATGAAAATCATCGTATAATTGTATTTGATATAATTGGCGAATAATTGTATACGATACACGAAAGCGTAAAATCGAGGTGTTAGCCCATGCATGGCTCACGGCAGCCACCATCGATTGGCTAGGGTTTCGAACCCTAGTCACCTTGGCTCACGGCCGCCGCATGAGCTAGGGTTTCGAACCCATTAGCTCGTGCATGGCCATGCAGCCGCCGAATAAGGGCTAGGGTTCGGACCCTGGCTCGTGCATGGGTCAAGCCGTCACACTATCTAGGGTTTTGAACTCTATTGGCTCGATAAAGTATTGAGAAGGTGCAAGTTGGTTCGATCATGGTCCACGGAATTATGAGGGTCGACGGCTACACAACATGAGGGCTAGGTTTTTTCGAACCCTTGGCTCGAGATGGTTAAGCCGTCACCGTCATGAACCGTCCATGGTTGGATCGTAGCTTGTGGCTCATGAATTTCGTTGTTTCAAGCAAGTTGGCTCGATAAAAATAAAGATGGTGCGAGGCGGCTAGGGTTTGGAACCCTAGCGCCGCCGCCGCTCGAGCTTGGCTCGGCCATGGGCTAGGGTTTCGAACCCTAGGCCCATCAATGGTCCAGCCGAGTGGTTGTGGTTCGAACCATGGTGGTTCGAGCCTTAGTCGCTTTAGTTCGTGGCATGTGATGTCCCGAGCGTACGATAATTTTTCAAAAATTATTTTACAGTTTTAATTAGAATTAAATTTAAAATGTTTAGAATTTAATTAATTAAATGTTAATGCATGCTTTATGTGTTGTTTGAGCATGGTGCGTGGTTATAGCCCTTTGACCTATTAGATAGGATTTGTGGATGTTTGTAATTTATAATACGACCTGCGTGTCGTGCCTTTCTCTATTTCATTCTATATGTAATCCCTCCCCTATGTTCCCCTCGAATGTGAATCGAGGAATTCTATATCTTGTAAATAGTGTAGTTTATTTTATTGATGGTGATCAATGAAGATGGAGCATCGTGCCGGGATGAGGAGGCCATTCACAAATTGGAGCCAAGGAAGGTGCTTGTGAAGTTACCTTAGGTTGACTCATAGGATTTTCTCATTGGCTTGAGAAAATCATTAGTAGGGGCTATAACCATGTCACGTTTAATTATGTATGTTGATGCATGATTTATCTTATGTTTTAGTTTGATAATAGTATTACACATATATGTAGATATGTATACAACTATATGTAGTGGACATATTTTAAATTATCAAATTAATCATGAGATCAATAAATCCCTCTAAAATATTAAGTTTTAGATGCCTTCCAAAATTAAAAGTACTCGTCAATAACTTCGATTGTACATGTGTGGGTTTGCCAAAGCAAAGCACCGTGGCAATCTTAGTAAGGCGCGAAAGGATAAAAGTGATATCCGTTATACTTTAATTGGGTACGACTTAACTAGGTTATCTCAATAGGATTGGGAACCTAGAGGCATGGGTTGGATTATAATTCATTTGATGAATTGAACAAAGTGTTGTTCGTCCAACTATCCAAGAATTATATGTGATGTAATTGACAAAGTGTTGTCTACCTAAATAACCGAGTCTTGGGCGATTAGCCAAAGCTAACTCAAGATTAAGTGAAATATGGATCTTGGCCCACTAAAGGTTTCGAGGGTTGATATTTTTCAAACAAAATAGTGGGAGTATCATTTAATATAAGACCATGTTAAATGATTTAAATCATAAACTTATTTTGCATATTTATATTGTAGATATCCATGGCAACTAACAACGTTACTAGCACTTTATCACTGCGATCGGTCCTTGAGAAGGACAAATTAAATGGGACGAATTTCCTAGACTGACACAGGAACTTGAGGATAGTCCTCAAACAAGAAAGAAACAATATGTCTTAGAGGAACCCTTACCCGCTGAGGAACCTCCCCTAACGGCTACAAGAACCGAAAAGGATGCTTACAAGAAGCATCAGAGTGACGCACTTGATGTTGGGTGCCTCATGCTTGCCACCATGAACTCTGAGCTTCAGAAGCAACATGAGGAAATGGAGGCGTTCGATATGATCGAACACTTAAAGCAGTTGTACCAACAGCAAGCTAGACAAGAGAGGTATGACGTCTCTAAAGCGTTATTCCAGTGCAGGATGGTAGAAGGAAGCTTAGTTGGAACTCATGTGCTCAAGATGATTGGGTACATTGAGAATCTGGACAAGCTAGGTTTTCCATTGGACCAAGAGTTGGGCACCGATGTGATCTTGCAATCGTTGCCTGAAAGCTTCAGTCAATTTGTAGTAAATTACAATATGACTGACATGGAAAAGACTCTACCACAGTTGCTTGGTATGTTGAGAACATATGAAGCAAATACTAAGAAGACTAAGGCCACAAATGTCCTTATTGTGAATAAGGGCAAAGGAAGGGCCAAAGCTAAAGGCAACAAGAAAGCAAAGAAGGTCTTTGCTAAATCTAAGCCAAAGTCTTATGCACTGAAGCCAAAGGGAGGGATAGCAAAGGAAGGGAACTGTTTCCATTGCGGTGAGACCGGCCATTGGAAAAGAAACTGCAAAGTATATCTGGAGGATCTAAAGAAAGGAAGTGTGACTTCCGCTTCAGGTATTTTTGTTATAGAAGTCAATTTATCTACTTCTTCATCATGGGTATTAGATACTGGATGTGGATCTCACATTTGTGTAAATGTACAGGATCTCAAAAGGAGTAGGACATTGGCGAAAGGTGAAGTTGATCTCCGAGTTGGAAATGGAGCAAGAGTTGCTGCATTAGCTATAGGAGATTATCATTTAGCTTTACCTTATGGTTTATCACTGATTTTGAAAGATTGTTATTTTGTGCCTTCTATTACTAAAAACATAATATCTATTTCTTGTTTAGACAAGTATGGTTTTTCATTTATAATAAAGGACAATTGTTGTTCTATTTATTTAAATGATATGTTTTATGCTAGTGCACAAATGGTGAATGGTCTTTATGTATTAAATCTTGATATGCCTATCTATAACATAAATACTAAAAGGATTAAAAATAATGATTGTAATCCGACTTATCTCTGGCACTGTCGCTTGGGCCACATAAACGAGAACCGCATATCTAAACTTCATAAGGATGGAGTATTAGATTCATTAGATTTTGAATCATATGAAACATGCGAATCTTGTTTAATGGGCAAGATGACAAAAGCCCCTTTCAAGGGACATGTTGAAAGGGCAAATGTTTTATTGGGACTAATACATAGTGATGTATGTGGACCAATAAGTACACAAGCTAGAGGTGGTTTTCAATACTTCGTTACATTTACTGATGACCTCAGTAGATATGGGTATGTGTACCTAATGAAACATAAGCATGAAACCTTTGAAAAGTTCAAAGATTTCAAGAATGAAGTACAAAACCAACTTGGCAAGAGTATCAAAATCCTTCGATCAGATCGAGGAGGAGAATACTTAAGCCAAGAGTTTCATGACTATCTAAAGGAGTGTGGGATAGTCCCACAACTCACTCCTCCGTATACTCCGCAATGGAATGGTGTATCCGAGAGGAGAAATCGAACCTTGTTAGACATGGTTAGATCAATGATGAGTCATGCAGATCTTCCGATATCGTTTTGGGGACACGCTCTAGAAACAGCAATTTTCTTACTGAACCGTGTTCCATCTAAATCAGTGGAAAAGACACCATATGAGATATGGACTGGGAAGCGTCCTAGTATGTCTTTTATGAAGATTTGGGGTTGTGAGGCTTTCGTTAGACGTCACGCCACTAACAAACTTGGACCCAAATCTGATAAGTGTTTATTTGTGGGGTATCCTAAGGAAACGAAAGGGTACTATTTCTATTATCCCACCGAGAACAAAGTAGTTGTTGCTCGGACTGGTGTATTTCTTGAAAGAGAATTTATTTCTAGAAAAACCAGTGGGAGAAAAATAGAACTTAGTGAAGTTCAACCACAAGAAAACACTGAACCTGAGATTGAGATGGAAACAGAGCAGGCACCACAAGCTGTTGTGGAAGAAGTACCTGCTCAAGAGACACAAGCCCAGCGTAGGTCTGTAAGAGTACACCGAGAGCCACAGAGATATGGATTTCTTGTGACTCAACAAGGTGACTTACTACTTATTGATGAGGATGAGCCGTCATCTTATCAACAAGCTATAATGGGCAATGATTCTGAGAAATGGCAAGAGGCCATGAAATCTGAGATGGAATCCATGTATGCAAACCAAGTATGGACTTTGGTTGATCCACCTGAAGGGGTACGACCCATAGGGTGCAAATGGATTTTCAAGAAAAAGACCGATATGGATGGTAACGTACAAACCTATAAAGGTCGGCTGGTTGCAAAAGGATTCAAACAAATTCATGGTATTGACTATGATGAAACCTTTTCACCAGTGGCCATGGTTAAATCCAAGGATCTTACTTGCAATAGCTGCATTTCATGATTATGAAATCTGGCAGATGGATGTCAAAACAGCTTTCCTTAATGGAAATCTGCTCGAGGATGTGTACATGACACAGCCCGAGGGTTTTGTCGATCCAAAGGATGCTGGAAAGATATGCAAGCTACAACGATCCATTTATGGATTGAAGCAAGCTTCTCGGAGTTGGAATCTTCGTTTTGATGTTGCAATCAAAGAGTTTGGTTTTATCAAAAATGAAGATGAACCTTGTGTCTACAAGAAGGTCAGTGGGAGCGTAATCATTTTCCTAGTGTTGTATGTAGATGACATACTTCTTATTGGAAATGATATCCCTGCCTTGCAATCTGTAAAGATTTGGCTAGGGAACTGCTTTTCGATGAAAGACTTAGGAGAAGCCACCTATGTATTAGGAATCAAGATCTATAGAGATAGATCGAGAAGGCTTCTTGGTCTAAGTCAAAGTACATACATAGACAAGGTGCTTAAAAGGTTTAGCATGCAAGAATCCAAGAAAGGATTCGTGCCTATGACACATGGTATTTATCTCTCGAAGGAACAGTGTCCTTCAACACCAGATGAGAGACAACGCATGAGTAAGATTCCATACGCGTCAGCTATTGGATCTATCATGTATGCCATGATATGTACTCGTCCCGATGTATCGTATGCTTTGGGCATGACGAGCAGATATCAAGTTGATCCAGGTGAAGGTCACTGGATTGATGTCAAGAATATCCTAAAGTACTTGAGAAGGACTAAGGATACATTCTTGATTTATGGAGGTGAGGAAGAGCTCAATGTAATGGGTTACACTGATGCAAGCTTCCAAACCGACAAAGATGATTTTCGATCGCAATCTGGATATGTGTATTGCCTGAATGGAGGTGCTGTGAGCTGGAAGAGTTCAAAGCAAGAAACAGTAGCCGATTCTACAACGAAAGCTGAGTATATTGCTGCCTCGGATGCAGCAAAGGAAGCTGTTTGGATGAGGAAGTTCATTTCTGAACTTGGAGTGGTGCCTAGCATTAAAGATCCGATAGAACTCTATTGTGACAACAATGGAGCGATCGCATTGGCTAAGGAACCAAGATCTCACCAAAGATCCAAGCACATACTTAGGCGTTTCCATTTCATTCGAGATATCGTTGAAAGGGGAGATGTTAAAATATGCAAAGTACCAACAGATGATAATGTATCTGACCCATTGACGAAGCCGCTGTCACAGCAGAAGCATGATCGTCATACTAGATCTCTAGGCATTAGGTATATGTCTGAGTGGTCTTAGTGCAAGTGGGAGATTTGTTGGGATATGCCCTAAGACAAGTCATTAGATGATTGTTTAAGACATACAATGTTTATGGATTTATGAATGGCAATGCATTATTATATGTTATTCTTTTAACTGTGCATTGTGAATTAATATATATGTTAATGTCCTTAGAATAATATTGTATTATTCTTAAAGATGTCCCTAGTCAAGTATTATCATGAATAGGGATAATGATAATACGTAGAGACTAGTATATGTTGATCGATGAATTGTTCATTGATATGAGATATCAAATCAACATATGGGTACATGTTAGAGAACGATGTTGGACAGACCCACCATGAGAATGCAACATGGATAGTTATATGATCGTCATATGCAATTCTCATAGTGATAATAATGTATGTAATCCTTACGACTTGTGATCATCAGAGATCCCAACATAAGGAGTTACTTATCTTGATATCGTCAAACGTTACCCGTAACAGGGTAATCTATAAAGGCGACTATTGGATACACTACGAATTATGTAGAGGGATGTTGACTGATCGAGATAGGATTTGTCCCTCCTATATAACAGGAGATGTGTTTGGCCCTTGATCAAGTAAGAACTAAAATGCATGGCCATGCTCGAATGAGTCGATATGAGATATCGAGCTTATTCGTTTATTCTAGTTCTACTTGGGGATCAAGAAATATAGATTGGATATACGAGTATGACTATTCCATGACTCGTGTTCAATCTAAACACAAAGGACAAAGGGATTAAGTTACATGATTAATATTATCACAAGTTCTAAAGGTTATGTCGAGTCATTGACATTCTTGTAATTTGGGTAACATTGATGTGTTGCTAGATACCACTCAATGCTTGAGACGTAAAATGAGATTTTATGTCACTGCCAACATTACAAGATCCTAAAGGGTCGCACAAATGATTAAATCGAGAAGGGGAATTAAATTCATGGGATGAATTAAATAATTAAGAAGAGTCTTAATTAATAATCATAATGATTAATTAAATCATGGGCTTAAGCCCATGAGGCTTTATGAAAGCCTTTAATTAATTATATAAAAGATGATTACAAGGTGTTTAATTGCAAGACAACTTCATAACATTAAACCTACACACAACATAAGCTCTCGGCCGCCTCTTGCAATTTGCTCTCGGCTTTTCTTTGATAGCCGAAGAGGGATTGTGATTCCGGCGAGTTTTCGATTGAGAATCGAGTGTGTGTTCCTTGTTCCGGTTTAATAACTTGTCTAGCAACTTGTTATTAAACCATCCCTTCACCCGATTTGATCGTGTGGATACCGTTGAGGCAAAACTCATCGAGTTTTGCTATTGACTCGGAGAAGGCGTAGGACGTGGTGCTGCTCCGTGGATTCTGCTTCAAACACGCTACAAGGGTGAGACCATCGTATTACCTTAATCCGATATGATAACCTATGTATAGATCCGGTGTTAGTAATCCTAAAAATTTTATTCCGCTGCGCTGTGTGCTCATGGGATTACTTACAGGAAGGAGGTAGTATTATACCTATTTGGGAATCTTTGAAGATTCGGTAAGTTGGTGCATGTGGTGTTGATTTTTGGAATCACGCCGTGTTGTTGATCGTCGATTATTATTCTCCACTGGGTAGGGAATGACTCAGAATTGACGGTTGTGTTTGGGGCTTAGGGGTAGGTTGTAGATACCCGAGCCAAGTGCATTGAGTATGCATGTGATGTCAGTGCTTAGGCAGGTATACAGGTGAGTATACGGATGCCAGTTATTGATTTCCTTCTTGTCAAGCATAGAGTTATGCTATTTTTGGATGGTTAAATCTCTGATGAGAGATATGAAACACCTTGAGATTGGGAATCTCCATGGCACGATAATTATGAGGAATAATCGTGAAGTTAGTGGACTCCTTTTGAGGAGGGATTATCTTGTGTGGGTTAAGGTATTTCCTTGTTGGTGTTTCCTCCGAGTTGCGATAGCCTTCCCAAGTTTGGATTGTTAAATCCTAGGATTATCAAGGGATGGCAGGAATTCGGATTGGTTGGGTGTCACTGTCGACACAAGCGTTGAGGATGCAATGGGTTTATTGCATGTCCTTTCAGAATTTGAAACTCTGTGAAGTCTCGGTTGTTTAATTATGATCAGGATGTGATTCTTGGAACATCCGGAGGTGGACATCTTGTGAGATGTCTTTTGTGTGAATCTGTGGCCGTGAGTTGCCCAAATTGAGTTGCAATGATGCGACTGCTCCTTCGATGGAGGAGATTTGAAAGTGGAAACCAGGTTTGGTATGTGTACACCGTGGTATACTAATGTTTCCCTCGTAACGATGTATGTTAGACATCGTGAGTCATGATAGAGACGTCTTTGAATGATATCTACGATGGAATCGGGAGCGATTCGAATCCTTGCAGTTTCAGTTGACTAATTGCTTTTGGATTTTTAGCGTTGAGTTGTGCTGACGTTCTTTGACGTTATGATGGATTTGGAAATCTATTCCACTCCAGAGTTTGACACGAGGTCAACGTTCTCACGGTTGAGGTGTCATTCATGATGCGTTCTTACTAGTTGTATTAGAACTAAGGATGACTGTCCGATCTACAGTCGTAAGTATTGGTTGTTTTGCAGTCATGAGAGACTGACTTTTGGGATGACCCGCATCGAGGTACGTTTTTGCCTCTTGGGTGATATGTTGGTTTTGGTATGTCGCTATGTTTCAGAGTTTGATGTGAGGTAAGTATCCTCGCGTTTATTAAGACGATTCTGATATGGTCAAGAATCGAGGTTATGGCTTCATGTTGTTGTGTAGCCTGGGTGTTACGTGATACACCGGTGCTAATTTCGAGGACGAAATTCTTTTAGTGGGGGATATTGTGATGACCAGGGATTATAGATGTTAATCCCGGAGTGTTAATAACCCCTAAAGTTGTTTTACGTGGCGATTTGGAGTTTAATCGTGTTGTTGGGCCTTATGGGCTCGTTTATTTGGGTAGTTGGGATCGTTGGATCCCGAGGTTGAGATTGTATTCTCATTTGGGTGAAAAACCTATGAGTTGGGTTTTTAGTGTGACTCGGGATCTGGGGTGCTTTGTGTGGGCACCGGTACGGGGTTTTGGAGTTAGAGAGTGAATTTTTGAAAACAGATGATTTTTAATGAATCATGATGTATTTGTGGGGCTATTAGTATTTCGGGGTATTTTTGCAATAAATACCAGTTGAACCCGAAATTTTAATTTTAAAATTCATTTCAGCTCCTCCAGCCCGTCTCTCTCCTCGCGTCGGCCCTTTCCCGTCGCCCCCAACCCCCGCGCGTAAAAGCGCTGCGCCCGTCGCCGTCCGGCCGCCATCCGGCGCGTCCGACCCGCCGTTGGCTTCGTCTCGTCTAGGCGCAGCTTCCCACACCGGCAATTCAAAGTTTCATCGCGATTTGCGTTCGGAATTCCAGATTTACGCAGACGCCCAAAATTCTAGGGTTCTTCGTTTTTGAGCGATTTTTCTTCCGATCTTCGTATGGGTAACCTTCCTTACCCCTTTTTCATGCTTCTCATGTAATTCCCTGTATTTTGGTGATGTATGGTTCGAAAATTTGCCCTAATTTCGTGAGGTTGGGGTTCGAATTTGGGGGTTTGGGCAGGGGGGTGGTGATTCTTGTTATGGGTCGTTTATTACATGTTTTAGATGTATTATGGTGCTTAGTTTGGGTTCGAATTGTGAGGTTAAGGGTTCGAAAACTTGAAGGGTGTTCTTGAACAATTTTCGATAATGTCTCATTTGTTTCCCTCCCTGCATGTGCCCTGCCCCGGGTCTTTTAAATGGTTAATTGTCGTGTGTTGGCAATATTTTGAGGGTTATGGATGTGCTTGAGCATGGGTTACATGTTCGTAAATAATTGTGAATTATTTATCGTGTTAGCACATCGTTCCTCGGGGCATGGAACTCGAGCAAGGTTTGGCTCGGACTTCGGAGATTTAAGGTACGTGCGACGTACGAGCATTCCTTTATATGAGAGCATTTGTGAAATGCATAATGTATTTTGATTGCATTGAATAATTGTGCGTATGGTTATATATATATATGTTGATATAGCCAAGGAACGACCAAATCTTGATATCGCCGCCACAAGAGTGCGTGATACTAGAGTAGGATAACTCTTACAAGGTATATGGGGTACGGGATGTATATGACCTTTGTAGGGCATTGAGATGCCTGAGAATGATCGTGAAATCATGTATTCATTATAAGACATGCGAGATGTCTAAGTATAATGGAGAATTGGTAAAATAAATGCTAGGCTTTTGAGCAATCTGTGATTGATAGCGAAGTTGAGGAATCAGTATTGATATTGAGATATCTATATTTGCATGTTTAATGAATTTAGAATCACTATTTGTTGATATTCGAGAATTAGGCATGCGATGAGTTAATCAATGTGTTGTGTAGGGCCTTCCTACCTTAACATCATAAGCAAGAAATAATTAGGGCTAAACATGCATCACATACAGCTTAGGGCTCCGGTTATTACGTGAGTTATTAGGATTACAGGCCAAAATAAAACTTCAAGCAAATTAATTACATTCTCAAATGGATGGCGCTATAGAATTATACTACTCCTGGAGTAGAGACTATACCAAATCCTGAATCCTAAATCATAAGGCATCTCGAAGCTCACTTCTTCAACCCTGCCCATAGCCCTCCAAATCCAAATGTATACCTACAGGAACAACCAATCGTGAGCATATACATCATTACTCAACATCATAGGGTAATGGCATATAAATAAATGCATGAAGTAAATGGGTAACGTATACTTCCTGGTTAATCGCATTAACCCTCTTTGGTTGTCCCTGTTTCATAGTCATGCATATAATCGTTAGTTCTCGGCATAATGATTAAAATCATACTTCACATATATGATCACATCAAACTATGTTATTTAGAAGTGAAATTGTCCCGGTTCTATCATGACAGCGGCACAATTGGCCCCCTCGCTCGACATAACACATCGTATGATACCCATCGCTACGCCTTGATAGCGGATGTATCTCTTTATTCAGCGGATGATACCCATCGCTATGCCTTGATAGCGGATGTACCCCATCGCTCAGCGGATGATACCCCCGCTACACCTTGATAGCGGATGTACCCCATCGCTCAGTTATGTGAGCGGCAAGACCTTCCTCGCTTGCCCATAATAACCACCGGACATTCATCCATTCTTAATAACATAGTTTCATATTCATCATAAACATCATAGCATCT
Organism: Haberlea rhodopensis; assembly: GCA_907163345.1. NCBI lineage: Eukaryota > Viridiplantae > Streptophyta > Magnoliopsida > Lamiales > Gesneriaceae > Haberlea > Haberlea rhodopensis. The sequence goes on from CAJQUN010000015.1 coordinate 10,753,574, forward strand.
CATAGACATCATCATCTTGTAAACATCATTATCATATAAGCATTATCATCTTATAGACATCAACGTCTCATCATAATCGTTATAGTAACGTCATATCATCTTCTTTTATCATAACATCATCGTAAGCATCTTGTCATCTTTATTCATTATAAAATCATCTTCATCGTGAACTTACTTATCATAACATCATCTTAAACATCTTATCATCTTTATTCATTATACACATCATCATGGCATCGTAAATCCTTATGCAATCATAGTATGATCATAATATAGGAGTATGGCCTCTTACCATATGGGCAACTTACCCTGTGGCATCTTACCACATAATAAAATCGTATGTCCTCTTACCATATGGGCATCTTACCCCGTGGCATCTTACCACATAATAAAATCGTATGGCCTCTTACCATATGGGCATCTTACCACATAATAAACATCGTATCACATCATCATAAACTTACTTATCATAATCATCATCGTAAGCATCATCATCATAAACATCATCATCATAATCATCATCATCATAAACTTACTTATCATATCATCTTCACAAACATCATCATCTTAAACTTATTTATCACAATCATCATCATACACATCATCATCATAAATACTTATGCAATCATTGCATAGTCAGAGTTAGGAGTGCATTACCGTCCGATGCCCGTACGCTTGTTACGTACCTTAATTCCAAAATGGAGAAGTTGTAGAACTTTATCTCCTTGAAGTTGTGGGTACCTGGGATGGTTCTACATAACCATACAAATCGATATTAGAAGCTAAATATAGTCCAATATCCAAAAATCCCACAAAAATAACAAAAACACATAATTGTGTGACTCGCGATCGATCTCTGAGATGCCCCGATCGATCGCGAGATCACACTGCCCGTTGCTGACTTTTTGTGCCTTCGGCGATCGATCGCCACTTTTGGCGCGATCGATCGCCAACCTCGCCGATCGATCGCCCAAAAGTGGCGATCGATCGCCAAATGGTTCTGGATCCTACTGCTGGCTCGCGATCGATTGCCAAAAACGGGCGATCGATCGCCAATCTCTGTACATCGAAAAATTCGCCATTTTTGAGCATTTTTCAAGCTCCACTTCAAACCCTTCAAATCCAAACTTTTCTACAACATCAACATCATCATAACACACTAAAACCCACATAAAACACTTCAAAAATCATACCCCAACAACATACAACACATACTTAAAACAAACCCACATAATCACTTCAAAATCATCCCCATTTCAAAACTAAACATTATAAAAACTTTAGGAAGGGTTCCATACCTCTTGAAGGCTCCAAATCTTGACAAAATCACACAAACACAAGTTTTGTGGAGTTTTCCTTCTCCTTCCTTGGGGGATTTCGAAAATGTGGTAAAGGGGTAGGGTTTGAGAGTAATTGGGGATTTAAGAGTGAAAAGGGTAAAGTGAGTTGGGTAAGGTGGGGAAAGGGATAATTAAATTATACCCAAAAATTAACATGATTTATAAAATACCCTAACATGGTATTTTAAAAGCATTTTACAAAATGCAACAACTTCCACTAAATTCATATCTTCTTCGTAATTAACAACCTAGACAATTAAATCGTGTTAACACTTCATTTCCTATCATGCATAACATGCGCCCTGACTTGCAACCCCCGGGTCACGCTTATCATGCGACTATGCATTTCATCATGATAATTAATTTAAACACATAAATCAATTATCCACATAATTAAACATATGAACATAATTAATGCCTTAATTACAATTAATTATTTCGGGGACATCACATTACTCTCCTACTTATAAGATTTTGTCCTCGAAATCACATGCACTTACCCAAAAAGAAACTGAACATAAATCACATACCAGAATAGTTCCGGGTAGTGCTGTACCATATGCCACTCCGTCTCCCACATAGCCTTCTCGACACCCCGACGATCCCACTGAACTTTAATCATCGGTATAACTTTACTTCGTAATCTGCGATCCTCACGATCCAGAATTCTGACCGGTCGTTCAACGTAGGATACATCTGAATCCAACTGCACTTCAGTAGGCTGTAAAACATGAGATGGATCTGGCTCATATTCCTCGGGGATAACTTCCACCGCATACCAAACGAACTACACCCCTGAAGGGTGAGATTTTCAAGAAGACCTTGTCTTCTACTTGGAATTCTAGCGGTCGTCGTCACTTATTGGCATAGGCTGCTTGCCTATCCTGAGCCGTTTCATCTTTTGACGTATCGTCTTAATCTTGTCTTCTATATCCTTAATCATATCCGGTCTTCCGACCGCCTTACTAGTCAGGTCCTCCCAATACAGCGGTGACTTACATCGTTGTCCATAAAGAGCTTCAAAGGGCCATTTGAATGCTCGCCTGATAGCTGTTATTAAAGGAGAACTCTACCAGTGGTATAGAATCTTGTCACGGAGTATCAAACTCCAATACACATGTCCTCAACATATCCTCGAGTGTCTATATAGTACGCTCTATCTGACCGTCTGTCCGCGGGTGATACGATGTACTCAGTCTCACCTCTGTGCCCAAAGTTGTCTGGAGACCCTCCCAGAAATTTGAAGTAAACCTTGGGTCTCTGTCAGACACAATCGAGACTGGAACCCCATGCTACCTCACCACATCCCGCACATATAATCGGGCCATCTTTAGGTATGTGAAAGACACATGACAAAGGATGAAGTGAGCTACTTTCGTCAGCCTAACCACGATCACCCAGATCGTATCAAATCCAGAGGCCGCTCTTGGCAAGTGGGTTACGAAGTCCATAGATATATGCTCCCACTTCCATTGGGGTACTTTCGAGTTCTTCAGCTCGCCACCAGGCCTCTGTCTTTCTGCCTTAACCTGCTGGTAGATTAAACATCTTGACAAAGGTCATAACATTATGCTTCATGCGTATCCCCCAGGGCTGACCACTTAGGTCCTTATACCTTTTTCTTCCTCCTGGAGGATACTGAACCGGCTACTGAGAGCTCGATCCTAGATTTCTTTACGTAACTCCGGTGTATCTGGGACTACCCAACGGTTGTCCAATCTCAAGGAATCATCCTCAGCCACTCTAACTTTGATGGCTGACCCCGAAGTACCAATAATGACCACCTCGGAACCTCATTATCTGACCTCTGGGCTTTCCTGATAATCTTGAATATGTCTAGCTCTGCCAACAAGGTTGACACTCGCACCGGCGACGCGTCCACATCGAAATCATAGCCCAGATGGCAATAAGAAGTCATCATCGCTGATAACCACATAGCGTTCTCAGCAGTACTTTTCACTTCCGACTTAAGGCGTCTGCTATCAAATTTGCTTTACCTGGATGGTACTCAATTTTACAATCAAAATCCTTGAGTAAGTACATCCATCTTCTTTGTCGCCTATTCAGCTCAGCCTGTGTGAACAAAACTTCAGGCTCTTATGGTCCGTGTAGATGGCAAACGACGTACCATGCAAGTAATGCCTCCAAATCTTCAAGGCAAATATAATGGCTGCCAGCTCCAAATCATGGACTGGGTACCTAGCCTCATGTGGTTCAACCGCCTCGATGCATAAGCCACCACATGCTTATCTTGCATCAACACATAGTCCAAACCCTGCAGTGATGCAGTCGTGTACATAGTAAACTTCTTATTCTCAGAAGGATCACCAATATAGGTGTCGTAGTCAAACGACGCTTCAATTCTTGGAAGCTTTCCTCACAAAGCTTCGGACCAATAGAACGGCACTCCTTTCTGAGTCAGCTGTGTCAGGGGACTGTCAATCCCTAAGGATCTGGAGTACTGTTCTCAAGTGCTTCACGTGTTCCTCTTCAGTTCGAGAGTAAATGAGCATATCGTCAATGAAAACTATGACGAACTGATCCAAATATGGTTGGAGCACCCTGTTCATCAGGCTCATAAAATAGCTGGGGCATTCGTCAACCCAAAGGGCATGACTAAGAATCCGTAGTGCCCATATCTAGTCCTGGAGCTGTCTTCTGTACATCATCCTTTCGAACTCGAATCTGATGATACCCCGATCTCAGATCGATCTTACTGTAGAGCCTCGTACTCTGCAGCTGCTCAAACAAATCTTCAATCCTCGGAAGCGGATACTTATTCTTTACAGTATCTTTGTTCAGTTGTCTGAAATCCACGCGCAGCCGTATCGAATCATCTTTCTTCCTAACAAACAAAACTGGTGCACCCTAGGGCGTATATAGCCCTTATCAAGGAGCTCTTGCAACTGAACCTTTAACTCCCTTAGTTCTGCTGGTGCCATCCTATACGGGGCACGAGAAATGGTAGACGTCCCTGGTAGTAACTTAATCCCAAACTCGACCTCTCTCGTCGGTGGGAATCCGGGAATCTCTTCCGGAAATACATCAGGAACACCGCCACTACGGGCACATCTTCAACCTTTAACTCTTCCCTCTTTTGAGTAATATCAACAGTATAGATGAGATATCCTTTGTGGTCTCATTCTAATAACTGTGCCATCTTGACAGCAGATATCAACGGAATCTTTGAACGGGAACCATCCCCATAGAATATCCATTGGACTCCCATAACAGACTTGACTCGGATAGTCCTTGCCTGCAGTCCACAACTGCCTGAAACTTGTTCAGCACATCGATGCCCACAATGCATTCGAAGTCTGACATTCCCAGATCAATCAAGTCTGTCCTCTGCTCGTTACCCTCAAAACTAAATGAGGCTGTCATAAACCACCTGACCAGTTATTAAAATTCTTCCAGCGGGTGTCGAGACTACAAGAGGCATGGGCGACAGAGAAGTGCATATGAAATCGCATCATCTACTTCAGCATTTGCTGCTAGGCTACAATACAAGGGTTAACAACAATACCCAAAAGCAGTTCATATAATACATCGTTAGGGAAACAAAACATGTTAGTACGACATCATATACTTCATATGCAACATATGCATAAAACATGTTTAAAAGTAAGCACCTAGCCAACTTATTGCTAAGGCTACACTTCGCTCATTCCCGGGTTATCTAACCACTGCTCTGATACCACTAATGTAGGGCCTTCCTACCTAAACATCATAAGCAAGAAATAATTTAGGGCTAAACATGCATCACATACAGCTTAGGGCTCCGGTTATTACGTGAGTTATTAGGATTACAGGCCAAAATAAAACTTCAAGCAAATTAATTACATTCTCAAATGGATGGCGCTATAGAATTATACTACTCCTGGAGTAGAGACTATACCAAATCCTGAATCCTAATTCATAAGGCATCTCGAAGCTCACTTCTTCAACCCTGCCCATAGCCCTCCAAATCCAAATGTGTACCTACAGGAACAACCAATCGTGAGCATATACATCATTACTCAACATCATAGGGTAATGGCATATAAATAAATGCATGAAGTAAATGGGTAACGTATACTTCCTGGTTAATCACATTAACCCTCTTTGGTTGTCCCTGTTTCATAGTCATGCATATAATCGTTAGTTCTCGGCATAATGATTAAAATCATACTTCACATATATGATCACATCAAACTATGTTATTTAGAAGTGGAACTGTCCCGGTTCTATCATGACAGCGGCACAATTGGCCCCCGCGCTCGACATAACACATCGTATGATACCCATCGCTACGCCTTGATAGCGGATGTATCTCTTTATTCAGCGGATGATACCCATCGCTACGCCTTGATAGCGGATGTACCCCCATCGCTCAGCGGATGATACCCCTCGCTACACCTTGATAGCGGATGTACCCCATCGCTCAGTTATGTGAGCGGCAAGACCTTCCTCGCTTGCCCATAATAACCACCGGACATTCAACCATTCTTAATAACATAGTTTCATATTCATCATAAACATCATAGCATCTCATAGACATCATCATCTTGTAAACATCATTATCATATAAGCATTATCATCTTATAGATATCAACGTCTCATCATAATCGTTATAGTAACGTCATATCATCTTCTTTTATCATAACATCATCGTAAGCATCTTGTCATCTTTATTCATTATAAAATCATCTTCATCGTGAACTTACTTATCATAACATCATCTGAAACATCTTATCATCTTTATTCATTATACACATCATCATGGCATCGTAAATCCTTATGCAATCATAGTATGATCATAATATAGGAGTATGGCCTCTTACCATATGGGCATCTTACCCTGTGGCATCTTACCACATAATAAAATCGTATGGCCTCTTACCATATGGGCATCTTACCCCGTGGCATCTTAGCACATAATAAAATCGTATGGCCTCTTACCATATGGGCATCTTACCACATAATAAACATCGTATCACATCATCATAAACTTACTTATCATAATCATCATCGTAAGCATCATCATCATAAACATCATCATCATAATCATCATCATCACAAACTTACTTATCATATCATCTTCACAAACATCATCATCTTAAACTTATTTATCACAATCATCATCATAAACATCATCATCATAAATACTTATGCAATCAATGCATAGTCAGAGTTAGGAGTGCGTTACCGTCCGATGCCCGTACGCTTCTTACGTACCTTAATTCCAAAATGGAGAAGTTGTAGAACTTTATCTCCTTGAAGTTGTGGGTACCAGGGATGGTTCTACATAACCATACAAATCGATATTAGAAGCTAAATATTGTCCAATATCCAAAAATCCCACAAAAATAACAAAAACACATAATTGTGTGACTCGCGATCGATCTCTGAGATGCCCCGATCGATCGCGAGATCGCACTGCCCGTTGCTGACTTTTTGTGCCTTCGGCGATCGATCGCCACTTTTGGCGCGATCGATCGCCAACCTCGCCGATCGATCGCCCAAAAGTGGCGATCGATCGCCAAATGGTTCTGGAGCCTACTGCTGGCTCGCGATCGATCGCCAATCTCTGTACATCGAAAATTCGCCATTTTTGAGCATTTTTCAAGCTCCACTTCAAACCCTTCAAATCCAAACTTTTCTACAACATCAACATCATCATAACACACTGAAACCCACACAAAACACTTCAAAAATCATACCCCAACAACACACAACACATACTCAAAACAAACCCACATAATCACTTCAAAATCATCCCCATTTCAAAACTAAACATTATAAAAACTTTAGGAAGGGTTCCATACCTCTTGAAGGCTCCAAATCTTGACAAAATCACACAAACACAAGTTTTGTGGAGTTTTCCTTCTCCTTCCTTGGGGGATTTCGAAAATGTGGTAAAGGGGTAGGGTTTGAGAGTAATTGGGGATTTAAGAGTGAAAAGGGTAAAGTGAGTTGGGTAAGGTGGGGAAAGGTATAATTAAATTATACCCAAAAATTAACATGATTTATAAAATACCCTAACATGGTATTTTAAAAGCATTTTACAAAATGCAACAACTTCCACTAAATTCATATCTTCTTCGTAATTAACAACCTAGACAATTAAATCGTGTTAACACTTCATTTCCTATCATGCATAACATGCGCCCTGACTTGCAACCCCCGGGTCACGCTTATCATGCGACTATGCATTTCATCATGATAATTAATTTAAACACCTAAATCAATTATCTACATAATTAAACATATGAACATAATTAATGCCTTAATTACAATTAATTATTTCGGGGACATCACATGTTGATTTACTGATTTTTGAGATTTGATGAGTTTGATGATTGTGAGAACAGGGACAGTACACGGAATCCCGGATGAGGACGTTGCCATCCAGGGAGTATCATTAAAATTCATTAGTATTTACTTTTGTTGTAAATTATGAATTTCATTATTGTGATTATGGGATTTTGTGTATTGGTATGCTCACACCGTTGGGGGCTGTCTCTATTGGGGCAGGTGAACAGGTACATCGAAGCTGAGCTCGAGCTGTTGATTGGATGTACCCCCAGGATCGTGGTACCAGGGCTGATGGAGCACGGTATCGTATAGAGTACTTATATACACCTGAGGGTTATATACATATTCATGATGCTCGCATGTGAGCACGATTATACTTGTATATGGGTTGTATATAAAGGCATGAGCCTTCCTCTCTTTCATTCTATATGCATGCAATTAAGGGTAGAATTGCTAATGATATGAGAGTCATTGGTGTATTATGTGGGTGTTGAAACCCACTTTAGTTGTCTTATTGTGTGGTGTCTTCCCTGTTTGGGAATTTACTTCGTGTCCTATATTCTGTTGAGTATTGTATACTCCCTGGCCGGGATTTATATTATGTGATGTGCTTTTGTTTCGGGATAGCTCAATTTATGGGGAGACTCTGCCCAAATTTTTATAAAGGTCCACAATGTAAAAAAGTGGTGTAAAGGGGATGGTTATGGGCGAACTTTACGAGTCTATTTGTTGTTAGGTTGATGATCTTATAACATTGAGTATTAAAGAAAATTTTGTATTTGCCATTCAATGATAAAGCATCATCTGAGTTTCCCGATTGATTTTTATTGAAAGCATGTGCCACACATATTGATTAATACGCTAATCAAGGGTTAAGGGCTTGGGGTCCTTACAGAGCACTTAGCATTTAAGTCTTGTGATATCCCTGAAATAATTATATGCAAATTGGGTATTAAATATGTTTATGTGATTATTTATGGTGTTAATTAATTTAGTGTTGGAATTATTTAATCTTGGTGAAATGCTTAGTCACATGGTATGCGTGACCCGGTTGTGCATTTCAGGGTGCATGTTAAGCATGTTGGGGAATTGGGGGTTATCATGGTTTTATTGTGATTATTGATAATTATATGGTCAAGCATGGATTTAATTGGAATTTTGGTGCATTTTGGTAAAATGGTTATAAAATATAATGTTGGGGTATTTTATACATCATGTTAATTAATGAGGTACATGTTTACTTATAACCCCTTATTACCCCATTACCCCACTTTACCCATCACTTTACAAATTCCCCCCCCCCCCCCCCCAAATCATTCCTCCAAACCCTATTCCCTTCCATTTTCGAGTTTGACTTCAAAGTGGAGGAGAAATCTGTGATGCCCCGAAATTAATTATATGCAATTTGGGCATTAATTATATTTATATGATGAATTGTGTTGATAATTGATTTATGTGTTGAAATTAATTATCATGTTGAAATGCTTAGTCACATGATAGGCGTGACCCGCGGTTGCATTTCAGGGTACATGTTATGCATGTTGGAAAATGAGGTGTTAACATGGTTTAATTATGTTGATTGTTAATTATGAGGAAAGCATGATTTTAGTGAAAGTTGTATGCATTTTGTAAATGCTTTTAAAATACCATGTTGGGGTATTTTATACATCATGTTAAGTTTGGGGTACAATTTTAATTAATCTACACATACCTTTTTTTAAACTCCACTATACCCCTTTTCCCATTTACTTTACCAATCACTTTTAAAATCCCCAAAATCACTTCCCAACCCAAAACCCTTCCCATTTTCGAAATCCTTCAAAGGAGGAAGAAGGAAGCTCCACAAAACCTTTGTTTTTGAGATCTTTATTAAGATTTGGAGTCTTCAAGAGGTATGGAACCCTCCCTAAAGTTTTTATGATGTTTGGTTTTGAAATGGGTTGGCTTTTTGTGTTTTATGTGGGTTTGTTTTGGGTATATGTTGTATATGGTTGGGGTATGGTTTTTGAAGTGTTTTGTGTGGGTTTTAGTGGGTTATGATGATGTTGATGTTGTAGAGAAGTCTGGGTTTGAAGGGCTTGAAGTGGAGCTTGAAAAATGCTCATTAATGGCGATTTTTCGTGGTTCAGGACTCGGCGATCGATCGCCCGTTCTTGGCGATCGATCGCGAGCCAGCAGTGGGCGCCAGTAACATTTGGCGATCGATCGCCACCTTTGGGCGATCGATCGGCGAGGCGAGCGATCGATCAGCGAGGTGTGACGATCGATCGCCAAGGTGTGAAATTTTCACCTTCGTCCAGTATGATCTCGCAATCGATCGGGCCTGGGCGGCGATCGATCGCGAGATACAAAAATATGAGTTTTTGGATTTTTGGTGAGATTTTTGGATATTGGACTATAATTAACTTCTAATATCGATTTGTATGGTTATGTAGAACCATCCCAAGTACCCACAACTTCAAGGAGATAAAGTCTACAACTTCTCCATTTTTGGGATTAAGGTACGTAAGAGACGTACGAGCATCGGACGGTAACACATTCCTAAACTATGACTATGCATTGATTGCATAAGTATTTATGATGTTTATGATGATGATTATGATAAGTAAATTATGATGATGATGTTATGATAAATGAAGATGATACAACATTTACGATGACGATTATGATAAGATGATGATGTTTATAAGATGATGATGTTTATAAGATGATGATGCTTATAAGATGATGATGTTTATAAGATGATGATGCTTATAAGATGATGATGTTTATAAGATGATGATGCTTAATGATGTATGTTTATCATTGTTATTAAGAATGGTTGAATGTCCGGTGGTTGTTATGGGCAAGCGAGGAAGGTACTTGCCGCTCACATAACTAGCGAGGGGATACGTCCGCTATCAAGGCGTAGCGAGGGGAATCATAATTCCGCTAAGCGAGGAGATACATCCGCTATCAAGGTGTAGCGAGGGGTATCACAATTCCGCTTTATGCCGAGCGAGGGGGGCCAATTATGCCGCTGTCATAATAGAACCAGGACAGTCCCATTTCTAATTAACATTGTTGATTATGAGCTTATGAATTGTGATATCCCTGAAATGATTAATTGTAATCTGGTGCATTAATTAAGTTTATATGATTAATTATGTGGTAATTAATTATGTGTTGGAATTATTATGTTGAAATGCTTAGTCATGTGTTAGAGTGACCCGGGATAGCATTTCAGGGTGCATGTTGAGCATGTTGGGAATTATGGTTGGAAGCATGATTTATTTGCCTTGGTTAGCAATTAATTAGAAATCATGTGTTTAATTGATATTTCGGTGCATTTGGTTTAATGCTTTGGAAAATATCATGTTGGGGTGTTTTATACACCATGGATTGTGGATTGCATTTTAATTAACCCAATCCCCTTTTATACCCTTATAACCCCCCACCTTTACCAACACCCACACTTTACCAAAATCAAATCCACAAACCCTTCCTCCTTCCATTTTCGAGCTCAAGCTTTGGGGTGAAGAGAAACCTTTCAAAAATCTTGATTTGTGGAGCTTGTTGGGTGAATTGAGGTCCCCAAGAGGTATGGATACCTCATGGTTAATTTTGTAAGGTTTTGTTTAAGTTTGGTATGTTTTTGAAGGATTTTGAAATGGGTTTGTGTTGGGTTGTTGTGGGTTTGGTTAATGGTTAGATTTATACTTGTTTTGAAGTATATTTTGGTGGTTTAAGTTGTCATTTTTGTTGTTGTTTGATTGTATAAGTGTTGGAATGGATTGGATGAGATTTTGGAACAAAAATGGCAGAAAATCGCGCCTCTGTGCGAGGCGATCGATCGCCTAAAAAGAGGCGACCGATCGCCAAGAGACAGTAGGCTTTTTGCGGGTTAGGCGATCGATCGCCTAAAATGAGGCGACCGATCGCCGAGAGGCATTAGCCAAATCAAAGGAATGGCGATCGATCGCCATGTTTGGGGCGACCGATCGCCGCAGTGAAAATTTTGAGGCGACCGATCGCCTGGGTGAAGCGATCGATCGCCGCCAGTGGATTTTTGGAAAATGGGTTATTTTGTCAAATTTTTGGTATTTGGCTATTATTTGGCTTCTAATATGGGGTTGTGTGATTGTGTAAGAACCATCCCAGGTAGCAACGCAACCGAGGAATTGAAGCCATATCAAATCCACTTTTGGAAAGGTACGTAGTGGACGTACGGGCACCCCAACGGTACATGTATCTTATATACTCATTGTTTATGCATTGTGGATGCGGGTATATATGTGGTATTGCATTGTGGATGCAAATACATGTTATGCATGATGTTTATAGATGCATATGATTATTGGTGCACATCCCATGAGTCGTGGTCATCCCTTGATGATTTTAATGCTTGCCGCTATTTGGTTTGGTTCCGCTAAATGTGAAGCGAGGGGTGGGAGCGCCGCATGTCACATTTGAGCGTGGTCATCATATAGGGCGAGGAAAGGGTATTTGCCGCTCAATGAGAGGCGAGGGGTGGGAGTCCCGCATGTCCATTGAAGCGAGGTTATCCTATGTCGCCTATATGTAAATAAGCGAGGAGCATTAAAATACATTGTGATGGACAGACTAGGGATTGGGGATCAGTATTTGGTATTGATGAGCTGGTATATGTCATGACATGTTTAGACCATTAAAATAATCTATTGATTATACTCATGAGTTATGGTACAGGGACAACCAAACGGGAAGCGTTTGAAATGCATGGGGAAAACAGGAAGTGTTTTATTATGGTTATGCATTTACGCTTTATCTTCATATTGTGTTGAATATGAATGATTATTATTGCTCATGTTTGCGGGTTGTCATTGTAGGTACACGTTTGGCATGATAGGAGGGCTAGACGGGTTGAGGCAGTGAGCTTGAAGAGCATCTTTGGGTAGATGAAGGACAGGATTATTTTGCCTAGTGTCTACTCTAGGAGTAGTGTAAAACTAGTTGATAGCATTCATTTGATGGGGAATGTAATTAATCCATTTTTGGTAGTCCTTATTTTTGGCATGTAATGCTTAAGCTCATAAACTCAACACGTTATTTCTCACTCTGATCATTTATATTAGCTCTATTATGCCTTGATTCCGCACTTAAGGATTAGGGTCCTTACATTAGTGGTATCAGAGCAGTGGTTAGAGAACCCGGGAACGAGTGAAGGGTAGCCTTAGCATGATTGGCTAGGTGTTTACATTTGAAGCATGTTTATGCATGTGGTGCATATTAATGTATATCTTGTTATACTAACGTGCTTATTCTCATTCCTGTTATCTAACGGCATAACATATATATTGCTTTGGAATTGTTGTTAACATTTGTGTTACATCATGGCTGCTAATGAGGAGGTTGGAGATGTTGGTAGTGTGAACGCTAGTATTGGACAGGCAAACCCTCTACCTCCACCGGCTGTAGGAATGGAACCAGTGGTTCAGTTATTGCTACCGGGTGAGATTAGCTTGACGCAATTTCTGTCTTACCATCCGTCCCGGTTTGAGGGGACAGAGTCCGGAGAAGAGGCTGAAGAGTGGTTGGAAAGACTTGAACAGATCTTTGTATCGGCTCCTTGTGCTGTTACAGCTTGGCTGAGGCTGGCGGAGTTTCAGTTGGCAAAGAAACCTCTCATGTGGTGGAGGAGCACGGTGATGGAGCTAAGAGCACTGGGTGCTGTGATTGATTGGACACTCTTCAGGACTAGGTTTCTGAACCGGTATTTCTCCGCAGCGGCGAGACAGACAAAGGAGGATGAATTTACAAGTTTGAAACATGGGAACATGACGGTGGCAGACTATGCCACACGGTACTCTTCGTTGCTGAGGTACGTTCCCCACATTGCCACCAGTGGGCACGCTAAGATGAGGAACTTTATGAAGGGGTTGCGACCGGAGCTCTATGACCGGGTTATCACCAATAACCCAACTTCTTTTGATGATGCTCTCACAAGGGCGGAGCTTGCCGAGCTTGGGGTGGGAGCTTATTCTAGTGCTATGCCACCACCGGTACCGCAACAGAGGCAGACTAGTGACAGCTTGAGGCCTCGGGGAGAGCCATTTAAACCCCGTGGTGCCTCTTCATCTTCGCGATTTGGTGGAAAGAAGTACTTTGGGCAGAAACAGGATAACAAGAAGAATTGGTCGGCCAATCGAGGATCTTCACAAGGGGATAGGCCGGGAGAGCCGAGGTGCAACAATTGTGGAGGGCCACATTCTTCAAACAAGTGTCCTGCCTGTTATATCTGTGGCAAGATGGGCCACATCGCTTGGTATTGCCCCACCCGGGGAGGACAGTCAGAGTTTCAGGGCAACAGGCCGAGGTTTGATGATAGGACTGTGCAGCAGAGACAGCAGTTTGGGCCTCGACCATCGGGAGGTCAGACAGTAGGACCACCCCAGGGGCAGGTGTATGCACTGACCAGGGAGCAGGCCCAGGCAGCCCCAGAGGAGGTGATCGCCGGTACGTGCCATTTATTTACATACCCTGCTTTTATTTTGATCGATACAGGTGCCTCCCACTCTTTTGTATCGGTGGGTTTTGTGGAAAGACACCATATGCGCACATCTTCTTTACCCACGCCTCTTTTGGTCTCGACACCCACTGGAAGAAATGTCGTTGCTGATCAGTTTATGGCAGACTGCCTCATTTATTTTGAGGGCAACGAATTGAGATCAGACTTGATTGTGCTGGGTATGTCAGACTTCGACTGCATCTTGGGTATTGATATTCTGAACAGATACCAGGCAGTGGTAGATTGCCGGCAGAGGACAGTGAAGTTCAGACCTGAGTTGGGCAGTCAGTGGACCTTCTATGGCAACGGTTCTCGTGCGAAGATTCCGTTGGTTTCAGCGATCAAGATGACTCAGTTGTTGGAACGTGGACACACAGGTTATCTCATTTATGCCGTGGACACGTCTGGGAAGGATGAGGAACTAAGAGTTGAGGATGTGCCAGTAGTGGCAGAGTTTACTGATGTATTCCCAGAAGAGATCCCAGGATTCCCACCGGCTAGGGAAGTTGAGTTTGGGATCGAGCTGTTGCCAGGGACATCCGCTATCTCTCGTGCACCTTATAGGATGGCACCGGCTGAGTTGAGAGAGTTGAAAGAACAGTTGCAGGATCTCCTGGACAAGGGATATATACGCCCGAGCGTGTCGCCATGGGGCGCACCAGTTCTCTTTGTGAAGAAGAAGGACGGTTCGATGCGGTTGTGCATCGATTACCGGCAACTGAATAAGGCTACAGTGAAGAACAAGTATCCTCTTCCAAGGATCGACGATCTGTTTGATCAGTTGCAAGGTACCAGGGTGTATAGCAAGATTGATTTGAGATCCGGGTATCATCAGATTCGAGTCAGAGAGGAAGATGTGCAGAAGACAGCATTCCGGACCCGATATGGACATTATGAGTTCCTAGTGATGCCGTTCGGTGTGACGAATGCTCCAGCAGTCTTTATGAGTCTGATGAACCGAGTGTTTCAGCCGTATCTGGATCAGTTCGTCATTGTGTTTATTGACGACATTCTCATCTACTCCCGGAGCGAGGAGGAACATGTGAGACACTTGAGGACAGTGCTTCAGATTCTCAGAGAGCATCAGTTGTATGCTAAGCTCAGTAAGTGTGAATTTTGGCTGAGCAGTGTAGTGTTTCTAGGGCATGTCATATCGAGCAGCGGGATATCGGTAGATCCCAAGAAGATTGAGGCTGTGATGGAGTGTGCTGCCCCCACTTCTGTTCCTGAGATCCGGAGTTTTCTTGGCTTGGCCGGGTATTATCGACGCTTTGTCGAGGGCTTTTCGAAGGTTGCCAAGCCGTTGACGCAGTTGACTCAGAAGGGAGTGCCTTTCTTTTGGTCAGAAGCTTGTGAGGAGAGCTTCCAGGAATTAAAGCACCGGTTGACGACGGCGCCAGTGTTAGTGATCCCTACGGAGAACTCGAGATTTGTTCTGTATACTGACGCATCACTTCAGGGCCTTGGGTGTGTTCTGATGCAAGATAAGCATGTGGTAGCTTATGCATCGAGGCAGTTGAAGCCGCATGAGACCAGATATCCAGTTCATGACTTGGAATTGGCGGCTATCATCTTCGCCCTGAAGATTTGGAGGCATTATTTGTATGGTACTTCATTTACCATTTACACGGATCACAAGAGCCTCAAGTTTTTATTCACTCAGGTAGAGCTGAACATGAGGCAGAGGAGGTGGATGGACCTACTCAAGGACTATGATTGTGAGATCGAGTACCATCCGGGGAAAGCCAATTTGACAGCAGACGCTTTGAGCCGGAAAGTGAGGAGTTCTGCTGAGGACGTCATCCATTTGTCAGCCATGATGACCTCCTATTGCCATCTGGGCTATGATTTTGACATTGATGCATCACCTGTGTATGTATCGACCTTGTTAGCTGAGCCAGATATCTATGAGGACATCAGGAGAGCTCAGAGGTCAGATGATGAGGTTCAGAGGTGGTTATCTTTAATACATCTTGGTCAACCAACGAAATTCAGAGTGGCCGAGGACGGGTCTTTGAGATTGGGTGACCGTTGGGTGGTTCCGAGTATGCCGGAGTTGCGTAAGGGGATCTTAGAGCGAGCTCATAGTAGCAGACTGAGCATCCACCCAGGCGGGAAAAAGATGTATAAAGATCTGCGTGGCCAGTTTTGGTGGAAAGGATGAAGAGTGACGTCGTCGCTTTTGTAAAGAGGTGTTTGATCTGCCAGCAGGTTAAGGCAGAGAGACAGAGACCTGGCGGCGAGTTGAGAAGCTTGGAGATACCGAAGTGGAAGTGGGAGCACGTTTCCATGAACTTCGTGACTCATTTGCCGAGGAGTGCTTCAGGCTTTGATGCTATTTGGGTGATTGTGGATCGATTGACCAAGGTAGCTCGTTTTATCTCCTATAGCATGACTTTCACATTTTTGAGGATGGCGCAGTTGTATATTAGAGATGTGGTGAGATTGCATGGGATCCCCGTTTCCATAGTGTCGGATCGAGATCCGCGATTCACATCTCATTTTTGGGAAGGTCTTCAGTCAGCCTTGGGAACTGAAGTCAGATTGAGCACTGCTTATCATCCTCAGACGGATGGCCAGACCGAGCGCACTATTCAGACGCTCGAGGATATGCTGAGAGCTTGTGTTTTGGAGTTCGATGCCTCTTGGCAGGATTCAGTGCCTTTGGTAGAGTTTTCTTATAACAACAGCTACCAGGCGAGTATTCAGATGGCTCCGTTTGAAGCTCTTTATGGCAGACGGTGTAGATCACCCTTGTGTTGGGATGATTTGGACCGCAAATCGTTCGGAGGACCGGAGTTGATTCGGGAGATGGAAGAAAAGATAAAGACGATAAGGCAGAAAATGAAAGCAGCCCAGGACAGACAGGCAGCTTATGCGAACAAACGGCGGAGACCGTTGGAATTTCAGTTGGGAGATAAGGTCTTTTTGAATTATGGTTGGAAGCATGATTTATTTGCCTTGGTTAGCAATTAATTAGAAATCATGTGTTTAATTGATATTTCGGTGCATTTGGTTTAATGCTTTGGAAAATATCATGTTGGGGTGTTTTATACACCATGGATTGTGGATTGCATTTTAATTAACCCAATCCCCTTTTATACCCTTATAACCCCCCACCTTTACCAACACCCACACTTTACCAAAATCAAATCCACAAACCCTTCCTCCTTCCATTTTCGAGCTCAAGCTTTGGGGTGAAGAGAAACCTTTCAAAAATCTTGATTTGTGGAGCTTGTTGGGTGAATTGAGGTCCCAAGAGGTATGGATACCTCATGGTTAATTTTGTAAGGTTTTGTTTAAGTTTGGTATGTTTTTGAAGAATTTTGAAATGGGTTTGTGTTGGGTTGTTGTGGGTTTGGTTAATGGTTAGATTTATACTTGTTTTGAAGTATATTTTGGTGGTTTAAGTTGTCATTTTTGTTGTTGTTTGATTGTATAAGTGTTGGAATGGATTGGATGAGATTTTGGAACAAAAATGGCAGAAAATCGCGCCTCTGTGCGAGGCGATCGATCGCCTAAAAAGAGGCGACCGATCGCCAAGAGACAGTAGGCTTTTTGCGGGTTAGGCGATCGATCTCCTAAAATGAGGCGACCGATCGCCGAGAGGCAGTAGCCAAATCAAAGGAATGGCGATCGATCGCCATGTTTGGGGCGACCGATCACCGCAGTGAAAATTTTGAGGCGACCGATCGCCTGGGTGAAGCGATCGATCGCCGCCAGTGGATTTTTGGAAAATGGGTTATTTTGTCAAATTTTTGGTATTTGGCTATTATTTGGCTTCTAATATGGGGTTGTGTGATTGTGTAGAACCATCCCAGGTAGCAACGCAACCGAGGAATTGAAGCCATATCAAATCCACTTTTGGAAAGGTACGTAGTGGACGTACGGGCACCCCAACGGTACATGTATCTTATATACTCATTGTTTATGCATTGTGGATGCGGGTATATATGTGGTATTGCATTGTGGATGCAAATACATGTTATGCATGATGTTTATAGATGCATATGATTATTGGTGCACATCCCATGAGTCGTGGTCATCCCTTGATGATTTTAATGCTTGCCGCTATTTGGTTTGGTTCCGCTAAATGTGAAGCGAGGGGTGGGAGCGCCGCAGGTTACATTTGAGCGTGGTCATCATATAGGGCGAGGAAAGGGTATTTGCCGCTCAATGAGAGGCGAGGGGTGGGAGTCCCGCATGTCCATTGAAGCGAGGTTATCCTATGCCGCCTATATGTAAATAAGCGAGGAGCATTAAAATACATTGTGATGGACAGACTAGGGATTGGGGATCAGTATTTGGTATTGATGAGCTGGTATATGTCATGACCTGTTTAGACCATTAAAATAATCTATTGATTATACTCATGAGTTATGGTACATGGACAACCAAACAGGAAGCGTTTGAAATGCATGGGGAAAACAGGAAGTGTTTTATTATGATTATGCATTTACGCTTTATCTTTATATTGTGTTGAATATGAATGATTATTATTGCTCATGTTTGGGGGTTGTCCTTGTAGGTACACGTTTGGCATGATAGGAGGGCTAGACGGGTTGAGACAGTGAGCTTGAAGAGCATCTTTGGGTAGATGAAGGACATGATTATTTTGCCTAGTGTCTACTCTAGGAGTAGTGTAAAACTAGTTGATAGCATTCATTTGATGGGGAATGTAATTAATCCATTTTTGGTAGTCCTTATTTTTGGCATGTAATGCTTAAGCTCATAAACTCAACACGTTATTTCTCACTCTGATCATTTATATTAGCTTTATTATGCCTTGATTCCGCACTTAAGGATTAGGGTCCTTACATGAATGAAGTACGATTTTAATCATTATGTCAAGAACTATTGATTATATGCATGACTATGAAACAGGGACAACCAAAGAGGGTTAATGCGATTAACCAGGAAGTATATGTTACCGAATACTTTCATGCATTTATTTATATGCCATTACCTTATGATGTTAAGTAACGATGTACATGCTCATGATGGGTTGTTCCTGTAGGTACGCTTTTGGATTGAAAGATTAAGGGTCGGGTTGAGGCAGTGAGCTATGAAGAGCATGAAAGAAGATAGGATACATGATTTTTGGATAGTCTCTACTCTAGGAGTAGTATAATTCTATCGCCTAACATTCATTGAAAGGAATGTAATTAATTAAGTTTTGAAATTTCATTTTTGGCCTGTAATCTTATTAGCTCAAAACTACAACCGGAACCCTAAGGTGTCATTAATGCATGTTTAGTCCATTATTCGCTATTAATATGATGTTAAGGTAGGAATACCCTACAAAATCCTTGCAAAAGCTTTGTTTGTGAGATTATTGGTAGGATTTGGAGTCCTTTAGAGGTATGGATACCTCATTGGTGTTTTAATGGTGTTTGGTTTGGATTTGAAATGGTTTTGGTTGTTTTAAAATGGGTTTGTTTTGGGTTGGTATTATTTTTGGTTGGGTGTTGGATTTTTGGTGTTATTAGTGTTTATGTTGAAGGTTTATGGTGTTTTGATGTTGTTGTTGGATTGGTATTTGAGTTGGAATGGAATGGGAAGGTATAAGGTTGAGAAAATGGCGATTTTTCACGTTGCAGGTCGCGGCGATCGATAGCCCAAAACGGAGTGAT
Source organism: Haberlea rhodopensis (assembly GCA_907163345.1). Taxonomy (NCBI): domain Eukaryota; kingdom Viridiplantae; phylum Streptophyta; class Magnoliopsida; order Lamiales; family Gesneriaceae; genus Haberlea; species Haberlea rhodopensis. Next base: position 10,773,370 of record CAJQUN010000015.1, read on the forward strand.
CGATCGCACGCAGGCTGTGGCAAAATATAGCATTTGGCGATCGATCGCCAAGTTGGGGCGATCGATCTCCTCAAAAATGGTGATCGATCGCCTAACGCCAGATTTTGGCATTCTCGGCTGCTGGACCTCGCGATCGATCGGAGCTCCACAACGATCGATCGCGAGATACTGAAATGTGTGTCTTTGGATTATTTTGTGGAATTTTTGGATATTGGACTATTATTGGCTCCTAATATTGGTTTGTGTGAATGTGTAGAACCATCCCAGGTGGCCACACAACATAGGAGATAAAGTGCACAACGCAACACGTTTTGGAACTAAGGTACGTAGTGAGACGTACGGGTATCGGATGGTAACATGTATTTATTACGCTTTGAATTGGTTATCCATTATGGTTGCATACATTGTCTTAGTTATGCATTATGGTTGCATACATGGTTTGGATATGCATTATGGTTACATGTGTATATTGAATGCATTGGTGCATGTGATTGTGAGTCGAGATTATATTCCAGTGATGAAGAATACTTGCCGCCTTCATGTCGAAGCGATGATAGAACTTGCCGCTGTCATATTATAGCGATGAAGAATATTTGCCGCAAATATGTCGAAGCGAAGGATCATGCCGCTGTCATATTACCATTGCGAGGGATATTATGCCGCTATGTCGAAGCGAGGGGTATTAATGCCGTTGTCATGTAAATGGGAGGGGTATTATGCCACTGATATAATAAGACTGGAAATGGCCATTGGTATACATGGAATGATTGCATGTCATGACATACATTATTGGTATTATAATCCATTGATTATGAATGTGGTACAGGGACCACCAAATGGAGCTTTTAAATGTATTAAACACAGGAAGTGAGTCGTATTTACGGTTTATGCATTTCAATTACAATCATATTATTGTGAATATGGTTTATATACATGTTCATGGTTTTGGGGTTGTTCCTGTAGGTACTTTTGGGCGGACGGGCTAAGGCGGGTTGATGCGGTGAGCTAGTGAGGAGTGCTTTTGGCATAGCAGGCTTAATTCTTTTGTATAGTCTCTACTCTAGGAGTAGTGTAAAGCTATAGGATTAACATTCATTTGGTTGGGAATGTAATTAATCCCTTCTGGAAATTTTATTTTGGAATGTAATCTTAACAGCTCAAGGCATCAACACGATTTTTATACTCTTTAGATGCATGTTAGCTCTAATTACGCCTTTAATCCGCACTTATGGAACCAAGGTCCTTACATTATTGGTATCAGAGCAGTGGTTAGAGAACCCGGGAACGAGTGAAGGGTAGCCTTAGCATGGTTGGCTAGGTGTTTATATTTGGGCATGTTTATGCATGTGGTGCATAATTGTGTATACAATTGTTATACTAACATGCTTATGGTCATTCATATTATCTAACGGTATAGCATATGTATTGTTTTGGAATTTTTGTTGACCCTTGTGTTACAGCATGGCGGCTGTGAATTTGGGGAACCTCAATGAATAGGTAGGTGATGTTGGAACTGTTAATGCAAGCATAGCTCAGACGAATCCTTTACCTCCACCGGCTGTGGGAGTGGAACCGGTGGCACAGTTGTTGTTGCCCGGGGAGCTTAGTCTGACACAATTTTTGACCTTCCACCCGCCCATGTTTGAGGGGACAGAGACAGGGGAAGAGGCCGAAGAGTGGCTAGAGAGACTGGAACAGATATTTGTGTCCGCGCCTTGTGCTAGGACGGCTTGGTTAAGGCTAGCGGAGTTCCAGCTAGCGAATAAATCTTCCATGTGGTGGAAGATGACTGTGATGGAGTTGAGGGCCCAATGTATGGTGATTGACTGGACCTTATTTAGAACTCGGTTTCTAAACCGGTACTTCTCCGCTGCAGCTAGGCAAACAAAGGAGGATGAATTCACGAACCTGAAACAAGGGAGCATGACAGTCTCGGACTATGCCATGCACTACTCATCACTATTGAGGTATGTTCCTCACATCGCTACGAACGGGCATGCCAAGATGAGGCACTTTCTGAAGGGGCTGCGGCCAGAACTATTTGATCGGGTTATCTCCAACAACCCCACATCTTTTGATGATGCGTTTGTTAGAGCGGAGTTAGCAGAGATAGGGGTGAGTGCTTATCCTGAAGCCGTACCCCCACCAGTTTCATCACAAAGATCTACATCTGAGAATCTGAGGCCCCGAGAAGGATCCTTTAAGTCACGGGGGACTCCTTCTTTTTCCCGATTTAGCGGAAAGCGGCCGGATAACCGGAAGCAAGGAGACCGGAGGGGTGGTGCATCTACTTTTGGGGGACCAACTCAAGCTAGTAGAGTTGGAGATGTTAAGTGCCACTTTTGCGGAGGGCCGCATTTAATGCGTGATTGTTCTGCGTGATACATATGTGGAAATCCTGGCCACATTGCTCGACGTTGTCCCAATCGGGAAGGACAGATGGATCTTAGGGAAGGTCGAGGGAGGTTTTCTAGTGGGACGGTGCAGCAGAGGCAACCGATGGTGCCTCGACATACGGGAGGACAGACGATGGGGCCACCTCAGGGACAGGTCTATGCACTGACTAGGGAGCAGGCCGATGCAGCTCCAGAGGAGGTGATAGCTGGTACGTGACTTTTATTTACATATTTCGCCTTTATTTTGATAGACACAGGTGCTTCGCACTCCTCTGTGTCTGTGGACTTTGTGGAGAGACATCATATGTGCACGTCTCCGTTACCCACGTTTCTATTGGTCTCGACACCCACTGGAAGGAATGTTGTTGCTGATCAGTTTTTGATGGACTGCCTCATTTATTTTAAGGGCAACGAGATAAAGGCAGATTTGATCGTACTGGGTATGTCAGACTTTGACTGCATTGTGGGCATCAACATTCTGAACAGATATCAGGCAGTGGTAGATTGTCGACAGAGGACAGTTCAGTTCAGATCTGATTTGGGGATTCAGTGGACTATATATGGCAACGGTTCTCGTGCGAAGATTCCATTGATTTCGGCAGTCAAAATGTCCCAATTATTGGAACGTGGACACACAGGCTATCTTATCTATGCCGTGGACACGATGGGGAAGGGTAAAGAGTTGAAGGTAGAGAATGTGCCCGTGGTAGAATAGTTTGCTGATTTGTTACCGGAGGAGATTCCAGGATTCCCACCGGCTAGAGAAGTCGAGTTCGGGATTGAGTTATTACCGGGGACATCCGCTATTTCTCGTGCCCCTTACAGGATGGCACCGGCGGAGTTGAGGGAGTTGAAGGAGCAGTTGCAGGAGCTCCTTGACAAAGGATATATACGCCCTAGCGTATCGCCTTGGGACGCACCGGTTCTCTTTGTGAAGAAGAAGGATGGTTCGATGTGTTTGTGCATCGATTACCGGCAACTGAATAAGGCCACGGTGAAGAACAAGTATCCTCTTCCAAGGATTGATGATTTATTTGATCAGTTGCAGGGTACTAAACTTTATAGCAAGATTGACTTGAGGTCAGGTTACCACCAGATTCGGGTCAGAGAGGAGGATGTTCAGAAGACAGCGTTCCGGACTCGGTATGGGCACTACGAGTTCCTAGTTTTTATGCCGTTCGGTGTGACGAACGCCCCAGCTGTCTTTATGTGCTTGATGAACCGGGTGTTCCAACCCTATCTGGACCAGTTCATCATCGTGTTTATTGATGACATACTCATCTACTCTCGGAGCGAGGAAGAGCACGTGAAACACTTGAGGACAGTGCTCCAGATCCTCAGAGATCATCAGTTGTTTGCCAAGCTCAAGCAAGTGCGAGTTTTGGTTGAGCAGTGTAGTGTTTCTGGGGCATGTCATATCTAGCAGTGGGATATCAGTGGATCCCAGGAAGATTGAGGCTCTCATGGAGTGGGCTGCACCCATTTCTGTGCCCGAGATACGGAGTTTCCGTGGTTTGACTGGCTATTATCGACGCTTCGTCGAAGGGTTTTCTAAGATTGCTAAGCCATTTACTCAATTGACTCAGAAGGGAATACCGTTTTATTGGTCTCAGGCTTGTGAGCAGAGCTTCCAAGAGTTGAAGCATCGATTGACGACGGCGCCGATGTTGGAAATTCCCACGAGAACAAGAGGTTTGTTTTAAAATACTGACGCATCGCTACAGGGCTTGTGATGTGTATTGATGCAAGATAAGCATGTGGTAGCTTATGCATCGAGACAGTTGAAGCCGCATGAGGCTAGGTACCAGTCCATGATTTGAAATTGGCAGCTATTATCTTTGCTCTGAAGATTTGGAGGCATTATTTGTATGGTACATCTTTTACCATATATACGGATCATAAGAGCCTAAAATTCTTGTTTACTCAGACGGAGTTGAATATGCATCAGAGGAGATGGATGGATTTACTCAAGGACTATGAATGTGAGATAGAGTACCATCCGGGAAAAGCAAACTTGACAGCAGACGGTGAAGAATACTGCTGAGGACACCATGTATTTGTCAGCTATGATGACTTCTTACTGACATCTGGGCTATGATTTTGATGTGGATGCATCGCCGGTATGGGTATCAACTTTATTGGCAGAGCCGGACATTTATGAGAATATCAGGAGAGCCCAGAAGACGGATGACGAGGTTCAGAGATGGTCATCATTGGCACTTCAAGGACAGCCATCAAAGTTCAGAGTGGCTGAGGATGGTTCGTTGAGACTCGGTAACCGATGAGTTCCATGTACGCCGGAGTTGCGTAGAGGGATCTTGGAGCGATCTCATAGTAGCCGATTTAGTATCCACCATGGGGGGAGAAAAATGTATAAGGACTTATGTGATCAGTTCTGGTGGAAACGGATGAAGCGTGATACGATCGCTTTTGTCAAGAGATGTTTGATTTGTCAGCAAGTTAAGGCATAGAGGCAGAGACATGGTGGCGAGCTTAGGAGCTTAGAGATACCGGAGTGGAAGTTGGAGCACATATCTATGGACTTTGTGACCCACTTGCCGATGACTACTTTGGGTTGTGATGCCATTTGGGTGATCATTGATAGGCTGACGAAGGTAGCTCACTTCATTCCCTACAGTATGACGTACACATACCTGAGGATGGCTCAGCTGTATGTCCGAAACATAGTGAGACTACATGGGATTCCAGTGTCCATTATATCTGACAGAGATCCACGGTTCACATCTCATTTCTGGGGAGGTCTTCAGTCAGCTTTGGGTACTGAGGTGAGGTTGAGCACAACATATCATGCCCAGACGGACGGTCAGACTGAGCATACTATACAGACGCTCGAGGACATGCTACGGGCTTGTGTATTAGAGTTTGATGCCTCATGGCAAGATTCATTGGCCTTGGTAGAGTTCTCTTACAACAATAGCTATCAGGCGAGTATTCAGATGGCTTCGTTTGAGGCTCTGTATGGTAGGCGTTGTAGGTTGCCATTGTACTGGGATGACTTGACCAGTAAAGAAGTAGGAGGACCCGAACTGATTCGGGAAATGGAGGATAAGGTAAAAGTTATCCGGCAGAAAATGAAGGCAGCTCAGGACAGACAGGCAGCCTATGCGAATAAACGGCGAAGGCCGTTGGAATTTCAGATGGGAGACAGGGTCTTTTTGAAGATCTCACCTTTCAGAGGTGTGGTACGGTTTGGTATGCGTGGGAAATTGTCTCCGATGTATGTGGGACCGTATGAAATTTTACAGCGCATCGGTACCTTGGCTTACCGTTTGGCCTTGCCACCGTCGTTATCCGGTATTCACGACGTATTCCATGTATCTATGTTGCGGAAGTATGAGTCGGATCCATCACATGTGTTACAGCCTTATGAGGTACAGTTAGATTCTGATGTGTCCTACGAGGAACGTCCAGTTAGGATTCTGGATAGGGCTGATCGCAGACTTCGGAACAAAGTGATACCGATGGTCAAGGTTCAGTGGGATCGGAGTGGTGTCGAGGAGGCCATGTGGGAGATGAAGCGGCATATGGTGCAGCACTACCCAGAATTGTTTTCTGGTATGTGATTTATGTTTAGTTTCATTTGGGTAAGTGCATGTGATTTCGAGGGCGAAATCTTATAAGTATGGGAGTATTGTGATATCCCCGAAATAAAATTGGGCATTAGTTATGTTTATGTGATTTTTTATGGTGTTAATTAATTTAGTGTTGGAATTATTTAATCTTGGTGAAATGCTTAGTCACATGGTATGCATGACCGGTGGTGCATTTCAGGGTGCATGTTATGCATGTTGGGGAATTGGGGGTTATCATGGTTTTATTGCGATTATTGATAATTATATGGTAAAGCATGGATTTAATTGGAATTTTGGTGCATTTTGGTAAAACGCTTATAAAATATCATGTTGGAGTATTTTATACTTCATGTTAATTAATGTGGTACATGTTTACTTATAAGCCCTTATTACCCCCATTACCCCACTTTACCCATCACTTTACCAATTTCCCCCCTCAAATCATTCCTCCAAACCCTATTCCCTTCCCATTTCGAGTTTGACTTCAAAGTGGAGGAGAAATCCTTGCAAAAGCTTTGTTTGTGAGATTATTGGTAGGATTTGGAGTCCTTTAGACGTATGGATACCTCATTGGTGTTTTAATGGTGTTTGGTTTGGGTTTGAAATGGTTGGTTGTTTTAAAATGGGTTTGTTTTTGGTTGGTATTATTTTTGGTTGGGTGTTGGATTTTTGGTGTTATTAGTGTTTATGTTGAAGGTTTATGGTGTTTTGATGTTGTTGTTGTATTGGTATTTGAGTTGGAATGGATTGGGAAGGTATAAGGTTGAAAAATTGCGATTTTTCACGTTGCAGGTCGCGGCGATCGATCGCCCAAACAGAGCGATCGATCGTGCGTAGGCAGTGGCAAAATATAGCATTTGGCGATCGATCGCCAAGTTGGTTTGTGTGAATGTGTAGAACCATCCCAGATGGCCACACAACCTAGGAGATAAAGTCCACAACGCAACACGTTTTGGAACTAAGGTACGTAGTGAGACGTACGGGCATCGGACGGTAAAACGTATTTATTACGCTTTGAATTGGTTATGCATTATGGTTGCATACATGGTCTTAGTTATGAATTATGGTTGCATACATGGTTTGGATATGCATTATGGTTGCATGTGTATATTGGATGCATTGATGCATGTGATTGTGAGTTGAGATTATATTCCAGTGATGAAGAATACTTGCCGCCTTCATGTCGAAGCGATGATAGAATACTTGCCGCTGTCATATTATAGCGATGGAGAATATTTGCCGCAAATATGTCGAAGCGAAGGATCATGCCGCTGTCATATTACCATTGCGAGGGATATTATGCCGCTAATATGTCGAAGCGAGGGGTATTAATGCCGCTGTCATGTAAACGCGAGGGGTATTATGCCACTTATATAATAAGTCTGGAAATGGCCATTGGTATACATGGAATGAGTGCATGTCATGATATACATTATTGGTATTATAATCCATTGATTATGAATGTGGTACAGGGACAACCAAAGGGAGCTTTTAAATGTATTAAACACAGGAAGTGAATCGTATTTACGGTTTATGCATTTGAATTACAATCATATTATTGTGAATATGGTTTATATACATGCTCATGGTTTTGGGGTTGTTCCTGTAGGTACTTTTGGGCGGACGGGCTAAGGCGGGTTGATGCGGTGAGCTAGTGAGGAGTGCTTTTGGCATAGCAGGCTTAATTCTTTTGTATAGTCTCTACTCTAGGAGTAGTGTAAAGCTATAGGATTAACATTCATTTGGTTGGGAATGTAATTAATCCCTTTTGGAAATTTTATTTTGGCCTGTAATCTTAACAGCTCAAGGCATCAACACGATTTTTATACTCTTTAGATGCATGTTAGCTCTAATTACGCCTTTAACGCACTTAAGGAACTAGGGTCCTTACAGGTCTCAATTCTCATCGATAGATCGGCGGCCGGTTGATTGTAACCCAGCGAGGCTCAAGTGTATCATAGCAGTAGGATCACAATCTTTGTGATTTTAGAAGTCAAACAACTTCTTAGGATTACCCTGAATGCCCATTGTCGATTAAACTCCTTTAATATACAATGACCGAAATATGATTCCAGCAACAACCTACCGATTATGGATAACGTCTAGCATCTGCGCTTCACGAAGACCTAGATACAAATGACTAGCAACGTATGAGAACTGATGTGACTAGAAAATAGACACATCTATTGCGCTTAATTGTCCACGATTTGGTATGATTTGATGGTTAATTGGATACATATGCTACCTAATCGTATATTTGTGTAAATGTAGGTGGGATCAAAGAAATCGAGCTAATAAGTATGAATAAAGATCAAGAAAAGCGTTGAGATGATAAATACTCAAGGTATACCAAGAAAATGCTTAAAATATAATTTTTGAGCGGAGATCCATCGCCTGGGAAGAAAAAATCTATCGCCTGTGGACAGAAAGTTGAGCAACAAAATTCACGTTTCAGCGATCGATCGCTATAAAGGTGGCGATCGATCGCCAAAACATACTGGAAAGCAGCGATCGATCGCCAAAACATTCTGCTTGAAAAAAATAAAGGAAGCAATAAGATCGCCAGTTTATAGAGACCGATCGCCAGGGAGTCCGGGAAAAAAAAAGGACACTTGATCTTTTTACCATCTTTGGAAGATTTTTACCTATCCTAGCATATTCTTTAGCCCTACAACTCAAAAATTAGCCTCATAACACCAGGATTAAGACTTTTAGACATAAGAATAGATTTTGACTCTCAAGTTTTGAAGAACAACTTGAAGAACTCAAGCACGAAGACGGAATTGACTAGCCGGAATCGTGTCAGCTTTTAGTAACTTCTTCCTTAGCTTTTGTTGAATGTTTTCTAGATTAATTTTGATTGTTTTAAATTCAATTATGAGTAGCTAAACTCATATTCTTGGTTGTTGAAGACAAAACCAGTAGAGTTTAATTTATTCATGAGATTTCTTTTTTGAATTTGTGATTTTATTGAGTATCATAAGTTTTTCTATTATTTTGTCATGATTGTGTTGTTTGGTTGTTAGACTAGCTACCTAATGATTTTTCATACAATATAATGCTAAGTTTGATATCAAATCCTTAATTGTATGATTAATCAAATTTGTGAAGCAACTAAGTTTGATAATTCTCTCCTGTTGAGGTTATGAAATTTCTAGGGAAAACTTTTGACTAGATTAAGCATAACTGCTGTTGTTTATGTTGTTTAGCTTCACCAATCTTACTCGTTTGCATGCATCATTGCTTTAAATCTTAACTGTTGTTGTTAAGGTTGATTAATTGATAAGGGTTAAGTTTTAATGTTGTTTTCGATTTAACTAAACCTAAGGTGAGATAGAAGTTAAATCTTCAATGGTGAATATTCACACATAAAAATTACATCTATGAGAAAGTCGATGAATGAATGAATTTCAATTGTAGAGTCGACCGAAACCTAGATCTCTCTTTACTTGATTAAGTCATTATTATTTAATTCTTGCATCCTAGTTAATTTAGATAACTGACAATCTCAAATCCCCTATTTCGATACTTGTTAGCATACAAATACTCACTTCCATGTGGCATCAATCCCTACTTTCACTACTGTTAGCATACAAATACTCACTTCCCTGTTAGCATACAAATACTCACTTCCCATTGGCTCGTGTGAAAACCCAGCTTCTCAAGATTCTCAATATATCCAATCATCTTCAGTACATGAGTTCCAACAAGGCTTTCTTCTACCATTCTGCACTGGAATAACGCTCTAGAGACATCATACCTCTCTTGTCTAGCTTGTTGTTGGTAGAGTTGCTTTAAGTGCTCGATCGTATCTAACGCCTCCATTTCCTCATGTTGCTTCTGAAGCTCAGAGTTCATGGTGGCAAGCATAAGGCAACCAACATCAAGTGCGTCATTTTGATGCTTCTTGTAAGCATCCTTATCGGCTTTAGAGGCCGTCACGGGAGGTTCCTCAACAGGTAAGGGTTCCTCTAGGACATATTATTTTTTCTCTTGTTTGAGGACAATCCTCAAATTCCTATACCAGTGTAGGAAATTAGTCCCATTCAGTTTGTCCTTCTCAAGGACCGATCGCAATGACAGTGTGCTAGTTACGTTGTTTGATGCCATGGATATCTACAATATAAATATGCAAAATAAGTTTATGATTTTAATCATTTAATAAGGTCTTATATTAAATGACACTCCCAGTATTTTGTTTAAAATTATCAACCCTAGAAACCTTAGTGGGCCAAGATCCATATTTCACCTAATCCTGAGTTAGCTTTGGCTAATCACCCAAGACTCGGTTATTTAGGTAGACAAACTTTGTCAATTACATCACATGTAAATCTTGGACGGTTGGACGAGCAACACTTTGTTCAAATTCATTTAATGAATTATTATCCAACCCCATGCCTCTAGGTTCCCAATCCTATTGAGATAACCTAGTTAAGTCGGACCCAATTTAAAGTAAAACGGATATCACTTGTATCCTTTCGCGCCTTACCAAGATTGTCACGGTGCTTCGCTCTGGCAAACTCACACATGTTTACTCGAAGTCTTGACGAGTACTTTTAATTTTGGAAGGCATCTAAAACTTAAATTATTAGATGGATTTATTGATCTCATGATTTTATTGATAATTAAAAATATGTCTGGTACATATACGCATATACATATCTACATATATGTATAACAATCATCAATATAAACATATAAGATAAACATGCATCACATACATCAACTTAAATAAAACGTGACATGGTTATAGCCCTCACTAAAGATTTTCTCAAGCCAATGAGAAAATCCTAAAAGGTCAACCTAAGGTAACTTCTCCAAGCACCTCTTTGGCTCCCTTTTGTGAATGGCTTCCTCATCCCGGCACCTTGGTCCATCTTCATTGATCTCCATCAACAAAATAAACTATACTATATAACAATTACATGATATAGAGAATTCCTTAAGTTACATTCGAGGGGAACATAGGGGAGGGATAACATTAAGGAAAAATAGAGAAGGCACGGACACGCAGGCCGTATAAAATTACAAACATTCACAAAATCCTATGTAATAGGTCATAGGGCTATAACCATGCACCATGCTCAAACAACACATAAAACATGCTATAACAATTAATGAATTAAATTCTAAACATTTTAAAATTTAATTCTAGTTAAAAATTGTAAAATAAAATTTTGGAAAATTATCGTACGCTCGGGGCATCATATACCACGGAGACTCGGCGCGTCTCAAGCCATGGACTTTCTAACCCTAGCAAGCCCACGGTTGCAGCCATGTCTCGTACCAAGGGTTCGAAAACCCTAGCCCAACACACGGCCCAACCATGCACGAGACTAGGGTTCGAAACCCTAGCCATGTGTGGCGGCGGCTTGACCTACTCGAGCCAAAAGGGTTCGAAACCCTAGCCACAAAGGCGGCGGCTCGACATAAATGAGCCAAGGGTTCGAAACCCTAACCCTCTTGCCGCGGCTCGCCCCATGCTCGAGCCAAGGGTCCGAGACCCTAGCTTGCCTGCAGTGGCCGAGAGTTCACACTAGCCAATGGCTCGATTTTGTGTAAGTATGTATCGTATACATCAATCCATCAATTATATCATATATAATATTGAGACGATTTCCACAAAATCGATTATCACATATCATATATAAATCATACAGTTTCAAAGCATGCAAAAGATTCAAAACATGATTAAACAATTAATCACATATTTTCGATATGAGCTTTGAACCTGGCTCTGATACCACTGTTAGGAATCCGATCAAGCAATACGCAGCGGAAAATAAAAACTAGATTCCTACCAAGGACCTATACAAAGTAATCATATCGAGATTGAATAGAATCATACCCTTGTAGCGTGTTTGGTAGCGTTTATCGTGTACGCCCAAATTAACCCTTCTTCAGTTAATGACAAAAAATATGTAGTAGTGGAAGTAGGGATCGATCTCACAGGGAAGGTAAATGTATTTTGTGCCAAAAGCGAATAGTAACAAGGGGGTTTTAGGATGAATGATTACTACTAAGCAAATTCTAAAATTAAACTAATTAACGAGATTACTAAGATGATTAAACTTATGAGAGTGAAGCGATTCTTGGTTTCCAGGTAACCGTACTTTTGGAAAATTATCTTTTAGTCATCAAATCAAAACATTCGAATTCTTTCAATTATCTATTGATTGGAAATTCAATTCCTACTCATCTTATTCGTAGTCAAAGAGAAAACAGCATTCAATTCAACCCTTACCAAATCTCTAATCACCACTACAGCCGTTAATGATTAAATCAATGATAGTTTCAAAACTAATGAGTTCGATAAATCTAATCAATGAAAACTACAGCCGTTAAAATTGATTATTCAACCTTTTCTCCTAAGAATTCAATAACACATACAGCCAGTTAATTATTGATCTTAGTTGTTTCTCAACAAACTATCGATTATGCAATTGAATATTAGGTGATCGGTCTAATACACAAACACAACAATCATGGAATTCGAAAACTGAGAAACGAATTGAAATCGAAATAAAATTCAACAATCAAACCAAATTTTCATAAAAGGTTCAATTCCAAAAGCAGGTATCCCTTCAACCAAGAATCGAAGAGTCTTAGCCTAGCATAATTAAATCTAAAAACAATAAAAATTCAATGGAAAACATTAAATAAATAAAGGAAAAGAAATTACTATTATAAATCACGATTCCGGCTTGTCAATTCCGGTTCCGTTCTTCGTTGTTCTTGAAGAAAACTTGAAAGCAAAATAACATAAAATCTCCAAAATATTCTAAAGTATGAAAAAACTATGAAAAACTGCTGCTAATGAGGCTTGTGTTCGAGTTTTTGGGTATGGAAGTGATAAATATGGGATACAATCTTTTAAACATGGTAAAAGACTCAATTTCCAAATTTCCGGACTCTTCGGCGATCGATCGCCTTGAATGTGGCGATCGATCGCTGCATTATTTTTTTCGGAAAATTCATTGAGGCGATCGATCGCTATAAAGTGGCGATCGATCGCCGAGCTCCAGTAGACTTTGGCGATCGATCGCCACTTCTTCGCGATCGATCGCTGACTCTTCAAATTTGATGAAAATGTTTCTGTCCATAGGCGATCGATTTCCTCTTCCGGGCGATCGATTGCCACTTCCAAAATTATGTTTTTGCCCTTTTCTTGATCAACTTTGAGTCCTTGTCATGTCCATGTCTCTTCTTGGTCTTTACACATCATTTTTAGCTCGTTTTCTTCGATTGTACCTATAATTACACAAATATACGATTAGGTAGCATACGTATCAATTTATCTATCAAAACCTACCAAATCGTAGACAATTAAGCACTCAAGATGTGTCTATTTCTAGTCACATCAAACTCCCCCATACTTACTCTTTACTCGACCTCGAGTAAACAAACAAAACTACAATATTTTTGGTTGGCTCATAGGTTCATAACAAAGCAACTTGTCCTCACTTTAATGCCTCAACAATTTTAACATGCATAATAATGAACGGCGGTGAAAAGTTAACAGTGGAACAAGTTCAATCCCTAAACATTTCGTACCCAACGAAGTAGTGAACGTGTGTGTGTGGTCATAAACAAGTGTTGTGTACAAATTATAGATTCAAAATATGCAAAGCCATGATAGTTCAAGTCATACACTAACACAAGTATAAGCTCACTTGCACACTCTTCTCCACTATCTTAGCTACTTTGCAAACACAAATCAAGTAGGTCTTTATTAGCTTGTAGCTTGGCCTAGGTATTGGCTTATGAAAGAAAGGGTAAGGATATTCAAACGAGAGAGTATGATGAAATGCACACTAAAAGCTTCTCTTCTTGTATGAATTTTTCAACTTCGTTCTTTTTCACAAGGTTTATTTCAACACTTTTCTTCTTTTGTGCCTTGGCTCCCCTTGGAGTCATATTTTTATCTATTTTTTTCAAGGCATCCCTTTTTCTTTCATGCATTACATTCTTTTGACAATTAAGCTCATAAACATACTTCAACGATTCCCAAGTGCATTCGAATGAAATACATCATACTCCCTTAAAAGGTATGGATTAAAATCACATTTAGGCTTAAAGGGTAGGATGATAAGCTAGTCAAGAAATGTTGAATGGGGGTCTTTAGTATGCTTAGCATACTACCATTCTTTTACATTTAAGGCTCAAAATAAGTACTAGAGAATGATTTTGTTTACATGGTAGGCTTGAAAGGCTCAAACGCATCAAAGATTGCCTATATCACTTCCATGTTTGCAAGTAGTCTAGACATACGCCTCAAAGAGTATGTAGTTAAGTTCTAGCATGTATTAGAGACTTCTTAAGACTATCACAAAGTTCACACAATCTTCACTAAGTTATGCACACTTCACAAGTCATGACAATAATGTGCTCAAAATATTCAACTTACTAAGTCAAAGTAAACTTTGCATTAGAGTTCAAAGTGTTCCAAGGTTAACAATTCACCTATGTTCAAAAGCATGCATGATATCAATTAGGTTTCATCATGGGCTAGTGATTCTAAGCATGTGTTCATTACTAACTATGAGCTCAAGATTTTAAATTTTTAGATTTTTTTGTATTTTTGCAATAAGAAAAACAATAACACACTACTAATCCCTCCCCCATACTTAAATCTTACATTGTCCCCAATGTAAGGCAAAAGACAAGAGAAAAGAAAAGTCTAACTAATAAAGCAATAAAAAATAAAAGAAAGGGAAACTAACTCCCCTTGGGTTGCCTCCCAAGCAGCGCCTCTGTTTAACGTCGGTGGCCCGACGCTATCCCCTGTCAAGGTGATTGATGTAGTGTTGCTCTATCCTTCCTTAACCACCTCAATATCTTCTTCACTCCTCGGTATTTCGGCTTGTTGCCCTTTGAGTGGTCGTCCTCAGTCTTTACTCCTTCACCACTTGATTGACATGGTCGATCCGGAGGGTGCTTCTTTCCAACGGGACGATCCTGCAAGTGAGACATAAGAGGATCAGAAGTATCGTGATTAGACAGAGTAGCAATCATATGAACAGTAGGAAAAGAGCTCGAATCTATACCTCGCTTATCGTTAAGGCCATCAGTAGCCTTTTCCATTTCCCACAACTCATCATTATCAAAATCAGAATCATAGTCGTCATGTACATCAATTGCATAACTAGAATGCTCAAGAGGTTTAATGGGTTCATACATGTTGAATTTTTCAATTTCACCATTAGACTCCATGGTTATCAAACCGCTATTCATATTGATTATTGAGTTTGATGATTTCAAGACTGGTCTTCCTAAAATAATTAGACTAGAATGATCACCATTTCTCATGTCAGTTGTGAAGACCAAATTCTTTACATGCACAACTACGTCCTCTATTATCCCTTTAGGTATGACCGTGGATTTATCAGCTAAGTGAATAACTGCGCTATTCCTTTTTAAAGGTCCCATTTTCAGTTGAGAGTACATTGAGTAAGGCATGACATTTATGGATGGTCCTAAGTCGAGCATAGTCTTCTCAATCCTAATCGCACTAATCTCACATGGGATAAAGAACATACCTGTATCCTTGCATTTAATGGGGATGCTTCTTTGGTTATCCACCGAAACATTGTCATTGAGCTCGACCTTGGGCTGTCCTTTGTATTCCTTGCTTTGATCCTCTTTCGCGGTCTCATGCAATGGGGCTTGCTCTTTGCAGCGTGGACTCATCTCGTAGAGCCCTTTGAGTCCGGCACCTTTCCTATTGTCCTTCAATGCTTGGGGGAAAGGGGGTGGTTCTTTATATTCAGAAAGTTTGGGGTATTTACCTCGTGGTTCCTCCCCTTGCATTGACTCTTCAACATCTGTCTCTGTCTCCGTCATCTCTTCTTTTTGGGGTGGTGTCAGTACCACCTTCTCTTCAGCTGCATCTTCATTCACATACACTGTGATAGCACTCACATTTTCCCGGGGGTTCATCTCTGGTTGTGACGGTAGTCCATTTGAAATCCTTGCTTCGATCTTGCTGATTGAAGTCGCCAATTGTCCCATCTGTGTGTCAAGCTCT
Source organism: Haberlea rhodopensis (assembly GCA_907163345.1). Taxonomy (NCBI): domain Eukaryota; kingdom Viridiplantae; phylum Streptophyta; class Magnoliopsida; order Lamiales; family Gesneriaceae; genus Haberlea; species Haberlea rhodopensis. The sequence continues at coordinate 10,789,386 of CAJQUN010000015.1, forward strand.
GGATGCTTGCCCTCGTCTCCTGTTGAAATTGTAAGCTATTTTCAGCAATAATTTTAATGCTATGTTCTAACCTGTCAGAAGGAAGGTGCGCTGGCGGTGGTGGAGGCCTCTGGTATGGCGGTCTGTAGGGTTGAGGTTGGTGCATCTACGGGTTCCCATAGCCTTGGTTCGGATGGTCCCTCCACCCTTGATTGTAGTTGTTTGGTGGATGGTCATAATTCCTTTGTGGGGGGCCTGGGAATCCTCCTGCAGCATTTACGTTCTCCGTGGTTGTCTCTTGTAGTGAGGGGCATGCGTCTGTGGAATGGTTCATAGCCAGACAGATTCCACACGGCTTTGTCTTTCCTACATTTCCACCTGCCATACCACGCACAAGAAAAGTGAGGTCTATCAGTTGTTGTTCTAAGTTTGATACGTTTACCTCTTTTCTTTGCGGTTGTCCATGGCGCACAGATCCGAATTGTTGGGAGTTGGCCGCCATGTTAGCTATCAACCTTCTAGCTTCCTCCGCTGTTTTATCTACAAATGCTCCTCCGCTTGCCGCATCCACTAAATTCATGTCAGAAGAAAGTAAACCTTCATAAAAGTATTGGATGAGAAGGTGTTCACTTATCTGGTGTTGTGGACAACTTGCGCACAACTTCTTGAATCTCTCCCAGTACTCGTGTAGTGATTCCTCGTAGAGCTGCTTCACACCATATATCTCCTTCCTCAAGTTCGTTGCCCTTGAAGCTGGGAAGTACTTTTCTAGGAATACTCTTTGTAAGTCAGTCCATGTGGTAATCGATCCGGATGGTAAGTAGAAGAGCCAGTCTTTTGCAGCGTCCTTTAGAGAAAATGGGAACGCTCTTAGCTTTATTTGATCCTCAGTGATTCCGGTCGGCTTCATGGTAGTGCACACCACGTGGAACTCCATCAGATGCTTATGTGGGTTCTCTCCTGCAAGACCATGAAAAGCTGGCAATAAGTGAATTAAACCAGATTTAAGTTCGAAATTTACGTTATTGGCCAGAGCAGGGAAACTGATGCAGAGCGGTTGTTGATCCAAGTTAGGATTCGCCAACTGCCTCAAGCTTTGATTTGCAGCCATGTTGTTCCTTTCTTCCTCTTCAAGCAGCCTTGCTTCTCTCCTTCTCTGATGTAGCGTCCTTTCAATCTCAGGATCGTAGTGAAAGTTATCTTCGTGATTGAACGATCCACCTGTACTCATTAACAAACCAAAGTAGTGATGCGGGATAAAAATAAAAAAAAAATCGACACAAATAAATGTTGCCTTCCCCGGCAACGGCGCCAAAATTTGGTAGCGTTTATCGTGTACGCCCAAATTAACCCTTCTTCAGTTAATGACAAAAAAAAATGTAGTAGTGGAAGTAGGGATCGATCTCACAGGGAAGGTAAATTTATTTTGTGCCAAAAGCGAATAGTAACAAGGGGGTTTTAGGATGAATGATTACTACTAAGCAAATTCTCAAATTAAACTAATTAACGAGATTACTAAGATGATTAAACTTATGAGAGTGAAGCGATTCTTGGTTTCCAGGTAACCGTACTTTTGGAAAATTATCTTTTAGCCATCAAATCAAAACATTCGAATTCTTTCAATTATCTATCGATTGGAAATTCAATTCCTACTCATCTTATTCGTAGTCAAAGAGAAAACAGCATTCAATTCAACCCTTACCAAATCTCTAATCACCACTACAGCCGTTAATGATTAAATCAATGATAGTTTCAAAACTAATGAGTTCGATAAATCTAATCAATGAAAACTACAGCCGTTAAAATTGATTATTCAACCGTTTCTCCTAAGAATTCAATAACACCTACAGCCGGTTAATTATTGATCTTAGTTGTTTCTTAATAAACTATCGATTATGCAATTGAATATTAGGTGATCGGTCTAATACACAAACACAACAATCATGGAATTCGAAAACTGAGAAACGAATTGAAATCAAAATAAAATTCAACAATCAAACCAAATTTTCATAAAAGGTTCAATTCCAAAAGCAGGTATCCCTTCAACCAAGAATCGAAGAGTTTTAGCCTAGCATAATTAAATCTAAAAACAATAAAAATTCAATGGAAAACATTAAATAAATAAAGGAAAAGAAATTACTATTATAAATCACGATTCGGCTTGTCAATTCCGGTTCCGTTCTTCATTGTTCTTGAAGAAAACTTGAAAGCAAAATAACCTAAAATCTCCAAAATATTCTAAAGTATGAAAAAACTATGAAAAACTGCTGCTAATGAGGCTTGTGTTCGAGTTTTTGGGTATGAAAGTGATAAATATGGGATACAATCTTTTAAACATGATAAAAGACTCAATTTCCAAATTTTCGGACTCTTCGGCAATCGATCGCCTTGAATGTGGCGATCGATCGCTGCATTATTTTTTTTCGGAAAATTCATTGAGGCGATCGATCGCTATAAAGTGGCGATCGATCGCCGAGCTCCAGTAGACTTTGGCGATCGATCGCCACTTCTTCGCGATCGATCGCTGACTCTTCAAATTTGATGAAAATGTTTCTGTCCATAGGCGATCGATTTCCTCTTCCGGGCGATCGATTGCCACTTCCAAAATTACGTTTTTGCCCTTTTCTTGATCAACTTTGAGTCCTTGTCATGTCCATGTCTCTTCTTGGTCTTTACACATCATTTTTAGCTCGTTTTCTTCGATTGTACCTATAATTACACAAATATACGATTAGGTAGCATACATATCAATTTATCTATCAAAACCTACCAAATCGTAGACAATTAAGCACTCAAGATGTGTCTATTGCTAGTCACATCAGTGTTTGAAGCAGATTCCTCGTTGCAACACCACGAGTCACGAACAAAGATTGCAATTTTGTCTCTACGGTATCCACACGATCAAATCGAAAATGGTGTTCAAGAACAAGTTGCTAGACTTGTTCTTAAACCGAAAAAAAAAACCACGGTTCAAAACCGATCGACGACGGGCGTAACCACTCCTATTCACGGCGGCGGCGGCCGTGAAATCGAGGGAGAGAGTGGCGGCGGAATTGGTGGCTTTTAGGTTATAAGAATCGTGTTGTCATCCATGACCTCCACTCAAACCTTATATACTATTATATATCTAATACATGGATTAATTAAAGGCTTTCAAAAATCCATTTGGCCCATAACCAACATTTAATTAAATCCACACACACACACACATATATATATATATATATATATATATATATATATGTATATATATATATATGTATATATATATATATGTATATATATATATATATATGTATATATATATATATGTATATATAATATAATTAAGACTCTTCTTAATTAAATTAATTCATACAATGAATTTTATCTCCCTTTATCGCTTTAATCTTTTGTGTGACCCGATAGGATCTTGCAATGTTGGCAGTGACTTAAAATCAAATTTTATGTCATAAGCAATGAGCAGTATCTAGCAACACATCAAGGCTACCCAAATTACAAGAATGTCATTGACTCAACATAACCTACGGACTGTGATAATATTAACCATGTAACTTAATCCCTTTGTCCAATGTGTTTAGATTGAACACGGGTCATGGAATAGTCATACTCGTATATTCAATCTTTTATTTCTTGATCCCCAAGAAGAACTAGAATAAACGAATAAGCTCGATATCACATATCGACTCATTCGAGTATGGCCATGCATTTTAGTCTTACTTTTTCAATGGCCCAAACACTTCTCCTGTTATATTGGAGGGACAAATCCTATCTTGATCACTCAACATCCCTCTACATAATTCGTGGTGTATCCAATGATTGTCTTTATAGTTTACCCTGTTACAGGTAACGTTTGACAATATCAAGATACATGACTCCTTATGTTGGGATCTCTGGTGATCTCAAGTCGTAAGGATTACATACATTATTATCACTATGAGAATTGCTCATGACTTTCATATAACTATCCATGTAGCATTCTCATGGTGGGTTTGTCCAGTACATCGTTCTCTAACTTGCACCCATGTGTTGATTTGATATCTCATATCTATGAACAATTCATCAATCAAAACATACTAGTCTCAATGCATTATCATTATCCCGATTCATGATAATACTTGACTAGGGACAATCTTTAAGAACAATACAATATTATTCTAAGGACATTAACTTATATATTAATTCATATTACACAGATACTCGAATAATATATAATAATAAATTGCCATTAATAAAACCATAATACATTGTATGTCATAAACAATCATCTAATGAGTTGTCTTAGGGCATATCCCAACAAATCTCCCACTTGCACTAAGACCAATCAGACATATACTTAATGCCTAGAGATCTAGTATGACGACCATGCTTCTGCTGTGATATTGGCTTCGTCAATGGGTCAGATACATTATCATCAGTTGGTACTTTGCATATTTTTACATCTCCTCTTTCAACCATTTCTCGAATGAAATGAAAGAGCCAAAGTATGTGCATGGATCTTTGGTGAGATCTAGGTTCCTTAGCCAATGCAATGGCTCCATTGTTGTCACAATAGAGTTCAATCGGATCTAGTATGCTAGGCATCACCCCAAGTTCAGAAATTAACCTCTTGATCCAAACAGCTTCCTTTGCCGCATCTGAGGCAGCAATCTATTCAGCTTCAGTTGTAGAATCGTCTACTGTCTCTTGCTTTGAACTCTTCCAGATCACAGTACCTCCATTTAGGCTAAACACATATATCCTGATTGCGATCGGAAATCATCTTTGTCGGTTTGGAAGCTTGCATCAGTGTAACCCATTACATTGAGCTCTTCCTCACCTCCAAAAATAAGAATGTATTCTTAGTTCTTCTCAAGTACTTCAGGATATTCTTGACAGCAATCCAGTGCAACCTTTTTACCCTATGACTTTGGAACAACTCCAACAAGGCGATTAAAGAGACGATCGAGAAGGAAGCAAGAGAAGGAGCGAGGATCTACAACCGGAGTCGACGCTGGGAGTTTATTCTTACTTTTAAACTTTAGTTTAGTTTAGTTTTGATTTTATCATGCTTGGATTGTTGCAAAACATGTTTGAGTATTGGTATTTATTTATGAGTATGAACTAAGTTTATTTATCGAGGCTAGGCGAAACCTTTGTTATGAACCTTCGATTTGATGATTTAATGATTGAATTCTTATAGTTCTTTGCGTATGTTTTATGTTCTTCATGCTTTTAGAGGATTGATCACCTTTGAATGATGTTAGTATCGTAATTGAGATCGAGAGATGATTTTATGATACTGAATTAATAACTCATACCATGGATTTCAGACCGAGATCGAAAGATAACGTCAAATACATGCGTGATAGCCATAGATATCTAGTAATTGAAAGCTAGGAGTTTTCATGGATCTTATGCAACATTGAATTGTTAAATAAGTGAACGAGAGTTACTTACTGCAATTCGGTGTTAGGTTTAATATATCTCGAGATAGTGTATTAGATAAATTTGGAGAACTCGTCACCTTAGAAATATTTGAATATTCAATCGAGAATTGTAGGGAATTGCATTGGTGAGCCAAAGTCTCGATAATCTTCTCTGGTGGATTTTTCTCGTTTACTTTGATTTACTTGGTTGGATTAGTAGTTATTTTAATTAATTAGTAGTTTCATTGTTTAATAAATTTTAGTAGGTTAAATATAGTTAAAAGACATCTTATTTGGTACTTGCTTGTTAGTCCCTGTGGGTTCGACAATCCGTATCTTCCTATCTATACTAAAACTTGACACCGTGCACTTGCGGTCTAAAATCGCTAGATTGGAAATAATTGTTTAAAATAAAAGCGATCAAGTTTTTGGCGCCGTTGCCTATCGTATGGCATCTTACCATATCATAAACATCGTGTGGCATCTTACCACATGGGCATCTTACCCTATCGTATGGCATCTTACCATATCATAAACATCATGTGGCATCTTACCACGTGGGCATCTTACCCTATCGTATGACATCTTACCATATCATAAACATCGTGTGTCATCTTACCACGTGGGCATCTTACCCTATCGTATGGCATCTTACCCTATCGTATGGCATCTTACCATATCATAAACATCGTGTGGTATCTTACCACGTGGGCATCTTACCCTATCGTATGGCATCTTACCATATCATAAACATCGTATCATTATATAAACATCATATAAACATCATCACTTCATAGACATCATCATAAACTTACTTATCATTATCATCATCATAAATATCGTAAATACTTATACAATTATTGCGTAGTCATAGTATAAGAATGTGTTACCGTCCGATGCCCGTACGTTTCTTACGTACCTTAATTCCCAAAAGTGGAGAAATTGGAGAACTTTATCTCCTTGAAGTTGTGGGTACCTGGGATGGTTCTACATAATCATACAAATCGATATTAGAAGCTAAATATAGTCCAATATCCAAAAATCCCACAAAAAATCAAAAAACACATATTTTTATATCTCGCGATCGATCGCCGCCCAGGCCTGATCGATCGCGAGACCATACTGGACGTTGCTGAAATTTTCAGCTCTTGGAGATCGATCGCCACTTTTGGCGCGATCGATCGCCAGCCTCGCCGGTCGATCGCCCAAATGTGGCGATTGATCGCCAAATGCTACTGGCGTCTACTGCTGGGTCGCGATCGATCGCCTGGAACGGGCGATCGATCGCCGATCCCTGTACTTCAAAAAATCGCCATTTTAGAGCATTTTAACACACTTAGTTCCGGGTAATGCTGCATCATATGCCGTTCCGTCTCCCACGTAGCCTCCTCAACACCCCGACGATCCCACTGAACTTTGACCATCGGTATAAGCTTGCTTCGTAGTCTGCGATCCTCTCGATCCAGAATTCTGATCGGTCGTTCTACGTAGGATACATATGAATCTAATTGTACTTCAGTAGGATGTAATACATGAGACGGGTCTGGCTCATACTTCCGTAACCATAGAGACGTGAAAAACATCATGTATACTAGATAAAGTCGGCGGTAGAGCCAAACGGTAGGCCAATGTACCGATACGTTGCAATACTTCATACGGCCCAACATACCTTGGAGATAACTTTCCTCGCATACCAAAATGAACTACACCCCTGAAGGGTGAGATTTTCAAGAAGACCTTGTCTCCTACTTGGAATTCTAGCGGTCGTCGTCGCTTATTGGCATAGGCTGCTTGCCTATCCTGTGCCGCTTTCATCTTTTGGCGTATCAATTTAATCTTGTCTTCCATATCCCTGATCATATCCGGTCCTCCGACCGCTTTACTAGTCAAGTCCTCCCAATACAACGGTGACCTACAGCGTCGTCTGTAAAGAGCTTCAAAAGGAGCCATTTGAATGCTCGCCTGATAGCTGTTATTATAGGAGAACTCTACCAGTGGTAATGAATCTTGCCACGGACTATCAAACTCCAGTACACATGCCCTCAACATGTCCTCGAGCGTCTGAATGGTACGCTCTGTTTGGCCGTCAGTCTGAGGGTGATACGCTGTACTCAGTCTCACCTCTGTGCCCAAAGCTGTCTGGAGAACCTCCCAGAAATGCGACGTAAACCTTGGGTCTCTGTCAGACACAATCGAGAATGGAACCCCATGTAACCTCACCACACCACGTACATATAATTGGGCCATCTTTAGATATGTGAAAGTCATACAGTAGGGGATGAAATGAGCTACCTTCGTCAGCCTATCCACGATCACCCAGATCGCATCAAATCCTGAGGCCGACCTTGGCAAGTGGGTCACAAAGTCCATAGACATATGCTCCCACTTCCATTCGGGTACCTCTAAGCTCTTCAGCTCGCCACCAGGCCTCTGTCTCTCTGCCTTTATCTGCTGGCAGATCAAACATCTTTTAACAAAAGTGATCACATCACGCTTCATGCGTCTCCACCAGAATTGACAGCATAGGTCCTTGTGCATCTTCCTTCCTCCTGGGTGGATACTGAACCGACTACTGTGAGCTCGCTCCAATATTCCTCTACGCAACTCTGGTGTATCTAGGACTACCCATCGGCTGCCCAGTCTCAAGGAATCATCTTCTGCCACTCTGAACTTTGATGGCTGTCCTTGAAGTACTAACGATGACCATCTCTGAACCTCATCATCCGACCTCTGGGCTTTCCTGATAGCCTCAAATATTTCTGGCTCAGCCAACAAGGTCGACACTCGCACCGGCGACGTGTCCACATTGAAATCATAGCCCAGATGGCAATAAGAAATCATCATAGTTGATAAACTCATAACATCCTCAGCACTACTCTTCACCTTCCGACTTAAGGCGTCTGCTATCAAATTTGTTTTACCAGGATGGTACTCAATCTCACAGTCATAATCCTTGAGCAAATCCATCAACCTCCTTTGGTTCATGTTCAATTCAGCCTGAGTGAATAGAAACTTCAGGCTCTTATGGTCCGTATAGATGGTAAACGTCGTACCATAAAGATAATGCCGCCAAATCTTCAAGGCGAAAATGATGGCCGCCAGTTCCAGATCGTGAACTGGGTATCTGGTTTCATGAGGCTTCAACTGCCTCAAAGCATAAGCCACCACGTGCTTATCTTGCATCAACACGCAGCCCAAACCTTGCAGTGATGCATCTGTGTACAAGGCAAACCTCTTATTCTCAGAAGGAATCACCAACACTGGCGCTGTCGTCAAACAACGCTTCAATTCTTGGAAGCTTTCCTCACAAGCTTCGGACCAAAAGAATGGGACTCCTTTCTGAGTCAGCTGAGTCAGCGGCTTAGCGATCTTAGAAAATCCCTCGACAAAACGTCAGTAATAACCTGCTAAGCCAAGGAAGCTCCGTATCTCGGGTACAGAAGTGGGTGCAACCCACTCCATCACAGCTTCAACCTTCTTGGGATCTACAGATATCCGCTGCTTGATATAACATGACCCAAGAACACCACATTGTTCAACCAAAACTCGCACTTACTGAGCTTTGCATATAACTGATAATCCCTAAGGATCTGGAGTACCGTCCTCAAGTGCTTCACGTGTTCCTCTTCGGTCCGGGAGTAAATGAGTATATCGTCAATGAAAACAATGACGAACTGATCCAAATACGGTTGGAACACCCTGTTCATCAGGCTCGTAAAAACAGCTGGGGCATTCGTCACTCCAAAAGGCATGACTAGGAATTCATAGTGCCCATATCTAGTCCTGAAGGCTGTCTTCTGAACATCATCTTCTCTTACTCGAATTTGATGATACCCCGACCTCAGATCGATCTTACTGTAGAGCCTCGTACCCTGTAGCTGGTCAAACAAATCATCGATCCTCGGAAGTGGATACTTATTCTTCACTGTGGCTATGTTCAGTTGTCTGTAATCGATGCACAGACGCATCGAACCATCTTTCTTCTTAACAAATAAAACTGGTGCACCCCAGGGCGACACGCTAGGGCGTATATAGCCCTTATCAAGGAGCTCTCGCAACTGAATCTTTAACTCCCTTAGCTCCGCTGGTGCCATCCTATATGGGACACGAGAAATGGCAGACGTCCCCGGTAGTAACTCAATCCCAAACTCGACCTCACTCGTCAGTGGGAATCCAGGAATCTCTTCCGGAAAGACATCAGGAAACTCCGCCACTAGGGGCACATCCTCAACCTTTAATTCTTCCATCTTTTCAGTAACATCAACGGCATAGATGAGATATTTTGTATGGCCTCGTTACAATAACTGTGCCATCTTGACACCAGATATCAACGGGATCTTTGAACGAGAACTATCCCCAAAGAATGTCCACTGGACTCCCATATCAGATCTGAATCGGACAGTCCTCTGCCTGCAGTTCACAACTGCCTGATACCTGTTCAGAACATCAATGCCTACAATGACCCCAGAACAATCAAATCTGACCTTAGCTCGTTATCCTCAAAATAAATGAGGCCATCATAGACAATCTGATCAGTAATCAAACTTCTTCCAGCAGGGGTCGAGACTATAAGAGGCGTGGGCGACGGAGAAGTGCATATGTGGTGCCTTTCCACAAAACTTGCCGACACAAAAGAGTGTGACGCACCTGTGTCGATCAATATAAAAGCAGGGTGCATAAATAAAAGACACGTATCCACTATAACCTCCTCCGGAGCCGCTGTAGCCTGCTCCCTCGTCAAAGCATAAACTTGCCCCTGAGGTGGCCCCATGGGCTGACCTCCATACTGCCTCGGTGCAAAAGGTGGTCTGTGCTGTGTTGCTCTGTCCGCAGGTGTAAGACCACAACACTTAAACTCGTCATTAGTTCATTTATGACGTCGTATGTGTATAAATTTTTCATTTTCTTTTCATTCTTTAAAAAGAATCATTACATGTTTCCCATAATCCCATGGCATAAATAATGTTCAACATTATATGCTCATCTCTACCAACAAATAGTCTCAAAGATTTCGCCCAATACCATACCCATTACGCCACTTTTTACATTGTGGGTTATTTTATAAAAACGTGGGCAGAGCCTCCCAATAAACTGAGCTATCCGGAAATAAAAACACATCACATAACATAACTCCCGACCAGGGACAACACAATACTAAACAGAATACAGAAATACTAAGTAAATTCCCAGCCAGGGAAGACACCACACTAATAAGACAACAAAAGTGGGTTTCAACACCCTTATACAGTCCATATACAGATACAAGTGCTCACAGAAGAGCAACGAATAACGGATACTCATCCGGATGCATAATTAGTATATATATCAACAGCTCAATCTCGTATATCGGCTCAATCTCATACTACGCTTCTAGAAGAATCATCCAACAAGGTTCGAGCCTAGCACCCCAAGGCAGCGTCGTACCTGTTGTACCTGTTTTAATAGAAACAGCCCCCACACAGGGTGAGCACACTCCCACTGAATATTCAATCACAAATCAACATACAAAATCATAATGCAATAATTTAGATTATTCAAAACTCATAAAATATACTCCCTGTACAATTCCGAATTTGTATAGCTTACACACACTGTTCCTGTTTCAAACTCATGCACCTTCATAATGTCAAGTTTAGTATTATCACCGAAAATGTGATACTCAATAACGCTTATGAATTCAATACAATGACAATATATTATTGATGCTCAAACATAAATAGTTCAACATCAGTGTAAACCTGGTTATCCCAATGTAAACCTGGTTATCCCACTATCTCATTCTCGATACTTTCTCATATCGCTCATGCCCACGGCATCACTACTCAACAAGTAAAATCGGATCACGTACCACTACGTATCCCCCATAACTCGTATATGAAACTCAATTATTAAAGTCAAACACTTACCTGAATCATCATATTCAAAATTGCCTGTATACATGAATGTATGGATACTAGATATGCCTGCTCGTACGTCACCACGTACCTTATAGTAGACAACATGAACAAGCTATCATCAACGTCCGAAGTCTCCTGTAGACTCTATATCGAATATCAATTCAATATTAGTTCATAATCCAAGCAATGAATATCCATCAATAGTTCTTACTTCATTTCCATATCACAAATCAATAACTCGATATTATGAATTTTATTACAAAATCAAGGCAAATGATACAACTCTGAGCATTTACATGTTTAGATCATACCCTTATCGTTTACATGCTCTAAGTTATTAGCATCTCAAACCATTGGCCAACACTCACTAAAACATTATAAAGGCTACAAGCATTTTAGTTAGTTCTTTTCACCACCCACTAACAAGGCTTAGACTCCCTCCTCTTGAATCATATTTAAACATATTAACAAACAGCATGATTTTAATCTTCATCTTTTAACCCACAATTACACTAAGCCATTGATCCATTTAATATTTTCCTTCATCAATACTTCATCTAGCCACAAACCCCAACATACACAAATATTTACATGCTGAAATATTCATTACGTAAGTGTATTATCGCATATACATACCAATACACTCAAAAACACACATGTAAGCATGTATTCTGCACATACATTCACACATACACACACTTAGTACACACTCACGCACACAGTAACACACACACGCATAAAACACCGCAGAACACACACACGCACACATTCTTCATGTCTAACCCACACACTCACTCACTTAGCAACATAATACCCAACAATTATGAAGCAAATTCTGAAAGAACCAAACTTGAAGCAGCACCCATTTCCCCCACAGAAAAATCGAACCAAAGAGCATGAAATTTTCGAACCCAAATGCTGTAAAAAGCGAACCACATTGCAGCAGATTTTTAAACCCTTATTAGCATGATTTTCGACCATAATAGCAGCAGATTTCACGTTAAATTGCAGTAGAAATTTTTGAATCAAAAACAACAAATCGAGTCACATAAGATCAGGAATGTTTCGAACCATAGCATTATGAAATCGAGCCAAAACACCACAGATTTTCGAACTTAAACTGCAAGATTTTCGAACACAAAACTGCAAGATTTTCGAACAAAAGAAAGCCTCAAAATTGTACTAAAATATCACAAAAACTCACAATACAAGAGAAGTAAATAACCACAAGACCATGTAGTAATGTTCATACACGAACCCAATCGAGAAACACGTCTGAAACGAAGCAAAAATCGTTCTTCTGAGCTAGGAGTGAAGACGGCGTGAGTGATGGTGGGGAAAGGAGGAAAATCGGTGGGTGTGGGAATTTAGGGGAGAGGATGAGGTTATAAACTTAACCCTAGGTTTAATCCCCACCATCCATTTATCATCTCATCACAGTTAAATTATTTTAATCTAATTCTCAATAGTTTATTATTACAAGATCTCCTTAATTTAATTTACAATACAAGTCCAATCCAGAATTATTTATTCAATCCCGGAACCATTTATCCCAACTCCTTCCAAAATCCGATACTCAAAAATTAATTCCTGAGATATCATAAAAATATCATAATTAAATCCATTTGACAATTAATAATTATTCCGGACATCACAGTTCTCCCCAACTAATAAAATTTCGTCCTCGAAATTTAAAATGCATGCTTACCATAAAAGCCAACATTAAAATTCACGTATCAGTATACAACTCAAGATAGTGACTTGATCGTCTGTAGGATAACAGTCATCTGAATCATCACGGCTCACACATGTGCCCCATTACATCAACATGGTAAGACTGCAAATCACATTACTTTACTCTATCCCAACATCAGCATTTAATAAGCTAACATATGAATTCCTCTATTCATGTAAATCAATACGAGGTTAATATCACACTTGCCCTGTTCAATTTTGTTTACATTTCAAAAGCTCGTTCCTATAATTAACTTATCAAGAAAATTGCTAACGGTTCATAAAAACCAACACTTACAGTGTTTAGTAATCAAACACTTCTTGTCATACTTCAGTACCTGTATAGTCGCATCGGTACAGCTTCCTTGCACAAGGTCTAAATCCGTCACAGTTCACTTTTATCGTAGTACACATCATAAAATCGCTAAATCATGCAATCCATGCATATCATGTGTATATAAGAATGTATGACAATACACCAACCTATATCGTATAAATAACTTCATACCTGTGTTGTTGCAAATGTATGCAACTTATACTAACATTACCACCATCGTCCGTATGAAATAGTGGAACTCTTGAGTCCTTTTACGTCAACCTCTCATATATCATCTCCTGGCTATTATCTGGTGCAAAGTAATTACTAGAAAACCCATTAGTAATTCTCACACATATCTCCACATTATACGCACCAACAGCCAAAGATCATCAATATCAAATAATTCGTCTCATACTTTTATAGACGGAATCATCTACAATACACAGTGGCATCGTAATATCATGTTAATCACCGCACTCACATACTCTTAAGTATCAACATTTCCACATTACTTCACCCAACTATTATCAGTCATAGGACAAGTACAAAATAAACTCGTTAGTATTTCTCAAATACTAGTAACATAACACGTACCTTGTCACTTACGCATTTCGATATTCATAATGTTTCTGTCATCAAACATTAATTCCCTGCATTAGAAGTTTCTCGCAGTTCTATACACAACATGCTACTGCACACTATCACATAGGGTGATTGAAATTTAATCATAAGAATCAATTGCATGCTTCAATGACGCAATTTATATCAATCTTTAACTCACCCTCGAAACATAATAATTCATTAATCATGAATGTTCACAATGAAGACATGTCCACACACGACATTCGTAGTAATCACGCGTCATCCCGTGACATACTCATGTCATCCTGTGACACACTCATTAAACTCATGTCTATCTGATTGTATTCCGTTCAACATAATAGGTGATTAATCAATTATTAATCCTACCACATACAAAACTAGCATGCTTTCACAACTATAATTATCATCATAAAATGATTAACATCTATTTTCAATATCTCATCACTACACACCGTAGATATGAGAGTGTTATCACAGAGGTTACACCCCTTCTTGCCTCATTACCATAACAAAGTATGAATATGACACATCTAGGTTCCACTTCAATTCCATTATCAACTTTTCTACACGTACATGATTTCAAAATCAATATAAATCAACAAAATAACTCGAATCAACTAATATCAATATGTTCAACCAACTGAAACGGTTTACCTCGATCCTTCGTCCTCCTGGATCGATCCAATATCCTCTTGGGCCTAAATCAAATATACCCAATGAGCAATAACATAACTGTACATAGCACAACTTCTATTGCCATCTGCAATCAAAGCATCATCAATACTCATTGCTAACACAATTGCGGTACAACAGCATTCACCGCTAATCACAATAGTGGTACTAAAAATATTCATTGCTAACACAATAGCAATGTATCAATCTTCATCGCCCTACGGCGGTACATAATACTCATCGCCAACGTTGGCATACATAATATACATTCTTAAAACAATAAGATGTAATAACACTTACTGTACACAGTTGATCCACACTTGATCCTTTAAATTGTCCCTGCTCTCAACATAAATATTCCACAAAATATGATTTCATATCAATACACAAATTGATATACTCATCATCAACAGAATAGCGGAATGAGGCGTCGCTATATAGATAATCGGCGGCAAGAACCATCGCCATGGAATCAGCGAAATGCACCATCGCTAAACACATGTCTGGCGGCTTGAGCCATCGCCAGTAACATAGCGGAAAGAGGCATCGCTATACACGTACCTGGCGGAATAACCATCGCCTATAATATAGCGGCATGAACCATCGCTCGATATACCTGGCGGCATGAATCATCGCCCATAATATAGCGGAATGAGACATCGCTATCAATATACCTGGCGGCATGAACCATCGCCAACCAATATAGCGGAATGAGACATCGCTATCAATATTCCTGGCGGCATGAACCATCGCAACCAATATAGCGGAATGAGACATCACATTCAATATCGATAATGTGGTTGTTCCGGTCTTGTTATAGCAGCGGAATTTTAGGACCCCTCGCTTCGACATATAGCGGCATCATATGATATCCCTCGCTTCGACAATGACAGCGGCATGTACATCGCTTCGACATGACAGCGGCAAATATCATATTACCGTCGCTTCATATGACAGCGGCAAGTACCTCCCTCGCTCGAATATAACAACCCCGGAACTTCCACTAGCTCATGTACCTGCATCAAGGTTAATACAACAGTTCACAAATCCTACTACGTCATATCGGCGACTCAGTAATATCCCTCGCTTCGACAATGACAGCGGCATGTACATCGCTTCGACATGACAACGGCAAATATTATGATCCATCGCTGATGATATACCCGTAGTAGGACGCTAATGTAACACATTGCATATTCAATAACAATTGAAATCATACCACAATATTCCACTGTCTGTTGTCAACCATCATTGTCCTTAGACAACATATCACATTTTCCATTTCCTGATTTTCCTACAAAATCAGATTTTTTAGCACATAACATATGGAGTGCCAGACATTACCGTTGATGCCATCCCATCGCACTCTACACGATTCCTGCAACCACAATGATTAGTAATACCATTTTCCATAGCGTAAAAGCACATAAGCAATTAGTTGTGTCACACAACATTAATACCATCATGTATAAATATGTGCTACCAATTCCTATCAACAAGTTCCTAGGCCCTTAACAGCCCCAAAGAGCAACCACTGCTCGGATACCACTAATGTAAGACCCCAACACTTAAACTCGTCATTAGTTCATTTATGACGTCGTGTGTGTATAAATTTTTCATTTTCTTTTCATTATTTAAAAAGAATCATTACATGTTTCCCATAATCCCATGGCATAAATAATGTTCAACATTATATGCTCATCTCTACCAACAAATAGTCTCAAAGATTTCGCCCAATACCATACCCATTACGCCACTTTTTACATTGTGGGTTATTTTATAAAAATTTGGGCAGAGCCTCCCCATAAACTGAGCTATCCGGAAATAAAAACACATCACATAACATAACTCCCGACCAGGGACAACACAATACTAAACAGAATACAGAAATACTAAGTAAATTCCCAGCCAGGGAAGACACCACACTAATAAGACAACAAAAGTGGGTTTCAACACCCTTATACAGTCCATATACAGATACAAGTGCTCACAGAAGAGCAACGAATAACGGATACTCATCCGGATGCATAAGTAGTATATATACCAACCGCTCAATCTCGTATATCGGCTCAATCTCATACTACGCTTCTGGAAGCATCATCCAACAAGGTTCGAGCCTAGCACCCCAAGGCAGCATCGTACCTGCTGTACCTGTTTTAACAGAAACAGCCCCCACACAGGGTGAGCACACTCCCACTCAATATTCAATCACACAGCAACATACAAAATCATAATGCAATAATTTAGATTATTCAAAACTCATAAAATATACTCCCTGTACAATTCCGAATTTGTATAGCTTCCACACACTGTTCCTGTTTCAAACTCATGCACCTTCATAATGTCAAGTTTAGTATTATCACCGAAAATGTGATACTCAACAACGCTTATGAATTCAATACAATGACAATATATTATTTATGCTCAAACATAAATAGTTCAACATCAGTGTAAACCTGGTTATCCCAATGTAAACCTGGTTATCCCACTATCTCATTCTCGATACTTTCTCATATCGCTCATGCCCACGGCATCACTACTCAACAAGTAAAATCGGATCACGTACCAGTACGTATCCCCCATAACTCGTATATGAAACTCAATTATTAAAGTCAAACACTTACCTGAATCATCATATTCAAAATTGCATGTATACATGAATGTATAGATACTAGATATACCTCACGTACCTTATATTAGACAACATGAACAAGCTATCATCAACGTCCGAAGTCTCCTGTAGAGTCTATATCGAATATCAATTCAATATTAGTTCATAATCCAGGCAATGAATATCCATCAATAGTTCTTACTTTCATTTCCATATCACAAATCAATAACTCGATATTATGAATCTTATTACAAAATCAAGGCAAATGATACAACTCTGAACATTTACATGTTTAGATCATACCCTTATCGTTTACATGCTCTAAGTTATTAGCATCTCAAACCATTGGCCAACACTCACTAAAACATTATAAAGGCTACAAGCATTTTAGTTAGTTCTTTTCACCACCCACTAACAAGGCTTAGACTCCCTCCTCTTGAATCATATTTAAACATATTAACAAACATCATGATTTTAATCTTCATCTTTTAACCCACAATTACACTAAGCCATTGATCCATTTAATATTTTCCTTCATCAATACTTAATCTAGCCACAAACCCCAACATACACAAATATTTACATGCTGAAATATTCATTACATAAGTGTATATATCGCATATACATACCAATACACTCAAAAACACACATGTAAGCATGTATTCTGCACCTACATTCACACATACACACACTCAGCACACACTCAAGCAGTAACACACACACACACAAAACACCGCAGAACACACACACGCACACATTCTTCATGTCTAACCCACACACTCGCTCACTTAGCAACATAATACCCAACAATTATGAAGCAAAGTCTGAAAGAACCAAACTTGAAGCAGCACCCATTTCCCCCACAGAAAAATCGAACCAAAGAGCATGAAATTTTCGAACCCAAATGCTGTAAAAAGCGAACCACATTGCAGCAGGTTTTTAAACCCCCATTAGCATGATTTTCGACCATACTAGCAGCAGATTTCACGTTAAATTGCAGTAGAAATTTTCGAATCAAAAACAACAAATCGAGTCACATAAGATCAGGAATGTTTCAAACCATAGCAATATGAAATCGAGCCAAAACACCACAGATTTTTGAACTTAAACTGCATGATTTTCGAACACAAAACTGCAAGATTTTCGAACAAAAGAAAGCCTCAAAATCGTACTAAAATATCACAAAAACTCACAATACAAGAGAAGTAAATAACCACAAGACCAAGTAGTATTGTTCATACACGAACCCAATCGAGAAACACGTCTGAAACGAAGCAAAAATCGTTCTTTTGAGCTAGGAGTGAAGACGGCGTGAGTGATGGTGGGGAAAGGAGGAAAATCGGTGGGTGTGGGAATTTAGGGGAGAGGATGAGGTTATAAACTTAACCCTAGGTTTAATCCCCACCATCCATTTATCATCTCATAAACTAATTCTCAATAGTTTATTATTACAAGATCTCCTTAATTTAATTTACAATACAAGTCCAATCCAGAATTATTTATTCAATCCCGGAACCATTTATCCCAACTCCTTCCAAAATCCGATACTCAAAAATTAATTCCTGAGATATCATAAAAATATCATAATTAAATCCATTTGACAATTAATAATTATTCCGGACATCACAGTTCTCCCCAACTAATAAAATTTCGTCCTCGAAATTTAAAATGCATGCTTACCATAAAAGCCAACAGTAAAATTCACGTACCAGTATACAACTCAAGATAGTGACTTGATCGTCTGTAGGATAACAGTCATCCGAATCATCACGGCTCACACATGTGCCCCATTACATCAACATGGTAAGACTGCAAATCACATTACTTTACTCTATCCCAACATCAGCATTTAATAAGCTAACATATGAATTCCTCTATTCATGTAAATCAATACGAGGTTAATATCACACTTGCCCTGTTCAATTTTGTTTACATTTCAAAAGCTTGTTCCTATAATTAACTTATCAAGAAAATTGCTAACGGTTCAAAAAAACCAACACTTACAGTGTTTAGTAATCAAACACTTCTTGTCATACTTCAGTACCTGTATAGTCGCATCGGTACAGCTTCCTTGCACAAGGTCTAAATCTGTCACAGTTCACTTTTATCATAGTACACATCATAAAATCGCTAAATCAAGCAATCCATGCATATCATGTGTATATAAGAATGTATGACAATACGCCAACCTATATCGTATAAATAACTTCATACCTGTGTTGTTGCAAATGTATGCAACTTATACTAACATTACCACCATTGTCCGTATGAAATAGTGGAACTCTTGAGTCCTTATACATCAACCTCTCATATATCATTTGACAATTAATAATTATTCCGGACATCACAGCAGGCCTCCCCGCAGAGTTCTGTTGTCTTCCCCTGTTGGGACACTGCCGAGCAAAGTGGCCTTTGTCTCCACAAACATAACATCCTACACAGTCTTTCGCCAAATGTGGTTTCCCACAAAGAGTGCACTGGACCTTCTCGAATCTGTCTCCCTGAGACTGCCCTCTTCCAGATGGGGCATCGTTCCTACGGCTTCCTTTCCATCGATTCTCGGGCTTCTTACCACTGAATCTCGACGCTGAAGTGTTCCCCCTAGGCTTAAACCGATCACCCCTGGGCTTCAAATTGTCAGAAGTAGATTTCTGAGGGGGTGCTGGAGGTGGCACAGCATCAGGATATGCACCAACTCCCAGTTCGGCTAGCTCAGCCCTTGAAAGTGCGTCGTCAAAGCAAGCAGGGCCATAAGTGATCACCCTGTCATACAGTTCAGGCCTCAAGCCCTTCATGAAGTTCCTCATCTTCGCTTGAGTGCTTGCGGCAATGTGAGGTACATATCTGAGCAAGGAACAGTATTGAAGAGCATAATCTGACACAGGCATGTTACCTTGCTTGAGGTTAGTAAACTCATCTTCCTTGGCCTGTCATGCAGCAGCTGAGAAGTAGCGGGTCAGAAACCGAGTCCTGAACAGCTTCCAATTGATCTCCTGACCCTGAGCCTCTTGCTCTATCACTGTGGTCTTCCACCACATCAGTGCCTTCTTGGCCAATTGGAACTCCGCTAGCCTTATCCAGGCTGTCTTAGCACAAGGAGCTGCCACAAATATCTGTTCTACTCTCTCCAACCATTCCTCAGCCATCTCCCCAGTCTCAGTTCCTTCGAACATCGGGGGTCGGTATGTCAGAAACTGAGCCAGACTTAGTTCTCCCGGTAATAACTGTTGTTCAGAAGGTTCTTCACCCAAGGCTAGCGGTGGTAGGGGATTCGTACGCTCAGCACTTGCATTAACACTTACCGCATCGCCCACTTCCACATTTGCTGCCATACTGCAAGACAAGGGTTAACAACAATACCCAAAAGCAGTTCATATAATACATCGTTAGAAAAATCAAACAAGTTAGTGTAACATCATATACTTCATATGCAACTTATGCACAAAACATGTTTAAAAGTGAGCACCTAGCTAACTTATTGCTAAGGCTACCCTTCAATCATTCCCGGGTTATCTAACCACTGCTCTGATACCACTAATGTAGGGTCTTGCTACCTTAACATCATCTTATACACGTATTATGGACTAAACAAGCATTCATAACATCTTAGGGTTCCGGTTGTAGCTTTGAGCTAATAAGATTACAGGCCAAAATAAAATTTCAAAAGCTAATTAATTACATTCTCAATAATGAATGTTAAAGATATAGATTTACACTACTCCTAGAGTAGAGACTATCAAAATCCTGTATGCTATATTCATCTTGCTCCTTTTAGCTCACTGCCTCAACCCGACCCTAGGCCCTTCAGTCCAAAAGTGTACCTACAGGAACAACTCATCATGAGCATGTACATCATTACTTAACATCATAAGGTAATGGCATATAAATAAATGCATGAAAATAATCGTAACATATACTTCCTGGTTAATCGTATTAACACACTTAGTTGTCCATGTTTCATAGTCATGCATATGGGCATCTTACCCTATCCTATGGCATCTTACCATATCATAATCATCGTGTGGCATCTTACCACGTGGGCATCTTACCCTATCGTATGGCATCTTACCATATCATAAACATCGTGTGGCATCTTACCACGTGGGCATCTTACCCTATCGTATGGCATCTTACTATCGTGTGGCATCTTACCACGTGGGCATCTTACCCTATCGTATGGCATCTTACCATATCATAAACATCGTGTGGCATCTTACCACGTGGGCATCTTACCCTATCGTATGGCATCTTACCATATCATAAACATAGTGTGGCATCTTACCACGTGGGCATCTTACCCTATCGTATGGCATCTTACCATATCATAAACATCGTATCATTATATAAACATCATATAAACATCATCACTTCATAGACATCATCATAAACTTACTTATCATTATCATCATCATAAACATCGTAAATACTTATAAAATTATTGCGTAGTCATAGTATAAGAATGTGTTACCGTCCGATGCCCGTACATTTCTTACGTACCTTAATTCCCAAAAGTGGAGAAATTGGAGAACTTTATCTCTTGAAGTTGTGAGTACCTGGGATGGTTCTACATAACCATACAAATCGATATTAGAAGCTAAACATAGTCTAATATCCAAAAAATCCCACAAAAAAATCCAAAAACACATATTTTTATATCTCGCGATCGATCGCCGCCCAGGCCCGATCGATCGCGAGACTATACTGGACGTTGCTGAAATTTTCATCTCTTGGCGATCGATCACCACTTTTGGCGCGATCGATCGCCAGCCTCGCCGATCGATCGCCCAAATGTGGCAATCGATCACCAAATGCTACTGGCATCTACTGTTGGGTCGCGATCGATCGCCTGGAACGGGCGATCGATCGCCGATCCTTGTACTTCAAAAAATCGCCATTTTAGAGCATTTTTCAAGCTCTACCTCAAACCATTCAAACCCAAACTTTCCTACAACATTAACATCATCATAACCCACTAAAACCCACATAAAACACTTCAAAAATCATACCCCAACAACATGCAACACATACCCAAAACAAACCCACATAAATCACTTCAAAATCATCCCATTTCAAAACCAAACATCATAAAAACTTTAGGAAGGGTTTCATACCTCTTGAAGACTCCAAATCTTAACAAAGATCTTAAAAACAAAGGTTTTGTGGAGCTTCCTTCTTCCTCCTTTGAAGAATTTCGAAAATGGGGTGAGGTTAGGGTTGTGGAAATGATTTGGGGATTTTAAGTGTGATTGGTAAAGTGAAGGGAAAAGGTATAGTGGGGGGTATATGGGTTAATTTAATTAAACTTGTACCCATTAATTAACATGATGTATAAAATACCCCAACATGGTATTTTAAAAGCATTTTACAAAAATGCAACAAACTTCCTCTAACTTAATATCTTCCTCATAATTGACAATCAATTCAATTAAATTATTTTAACACTTCATTACCCATCACATAAATCAATTATCAACATAATTCATCATATAAACATAATTAATGCCCAAATTGCAATTAATTAATTTTGGGGCATCACACAACTCCCCAGGTAATACTACCTGTTCCGCTGGCCCTTGCCGTACTGGTGGTGGTTGAACAAAACCTATACCTACACTTGCATTCACACTCATCGCATCCCCAACTTCTTCTTGAGGATGCCCCTGTATTCTGGCTGCCATACTGCATCACAAGGTTAACAATAACATTCACATATAGAAAGGATGTTAGTATAACATCTTCTACTCCACAACTACAAGAACATGCTTTTTAAGTGACTAGGCAACTTCCTAATTCACTTTCTCTACCCCTTGTTCACCTAGTTCCTGAACCACTGCTCTGATACCACTAATGTGGGGTCCTCGTTACTTAATCCGTTATGTATCAATTGTTTATACGTATGTGAGTCAGAATTAAGTAATAATGATTCCTTGTCAGTTGAATCTTTGGTATATCATACACTGATTAAAAGTTTTACTATGTCAGTTATTACAGTATTTATAAAACAACACTCTGACATAATATACATCACATGTACATACTGACAACCTAAAGAAGTTTAGCTTTTAATCAGTGGTTCACCTCGTAGCAGAATCAACTCACAAACCCGTCCAGCCACGTCTATGAGTCCCTGCATAAACAATCACACAATATGAATATTGATAACAACTAGCACAGTTCTATATCAATAAGCAAAACATAATATGGTAAATAACCATTGTATAATCTCAACTGTGATTGTTTTGTACCATGCATCACAATATGCAAATATATCATGACATGTCTCATCTATCATTCTGTTATAACGAGACAAATATGATTTGCCTATCTCAGCTCAATATGTCAGTGGAACCTCTTCACATCTTCATATTAGCAGCACAAATCATATTTTCGTCCTCACACATTATAACAGTCCAAGCATATACTCAACCGGAGTATACCTCTCATGCAAAGCATATGCTCAACAATAGCATATCTATCATGGCATCACTCTCAACAATATGCATGTATATCATCATGAATGTATACACATATCATCAATCATATTAGCTAACCTCAATATCATCATCACAATAACATCAATAATCGTACGTCAACACGTACCTGTTGTGCGACATAAAATATAGAACAAGCGTCAATGGTTAACAACCTCGTTGTCCCGTCCCCTGCGATGATGCTACATAAATACCAACAATGTATACGGTCATCAACCATGTTCTGAAACAAGTACTAAGAAAATACAACATTTTCAAAATCTGGGTCTTGCGGTCGATCGGTTAATCCTTGCGATCGATCGTTCCAATAATTTACCCTAGCAATCGATCGGTACAAAGCTAGCGATCGATCGGTATTAAATCTGAATTTCGTACAAAAGCTATGGCATTCGAATGATCGATCGGTCGCATTCAGCGATAGAATGCTTGATAGGCTTAGATTTTTAAGTGTTTTTAGCTGTAATTTCTCATTTTTCATACTTTTTCCTGGATGATATTATGTTTTTTGGTGTTTATTTATCTATTTCAGGAAAATTAGTTGGAAATGGAAGAAATGAGCTAAACTGAAGCAAAATGGCGAAATCGAGGCGAGAAAGAGTTGAAATTGAGGAAGTTGGATTTTCGGAGTCTCGATCGATCGAGAATATTTCTCGATCAATCGAGCCAGGCAGTGTGCTGAGAAGAAAATAATTGGAAGTCTCGATCGATCGAGATTATTTCTCGATCGATCGACCAAGGCAGAAACTTCAGAGCCAATTTTATCGAAGGCTCGATCGATCGGAAGGAAATCTCGATCGATCGAGCGAGGCAGTGAGTTTCAAAGGCTGACATGAACAGTGCACCGATCGATCGGACGCAATTCTCGATCGATCGATACGCAAATCCGGGAAAATCTTATCTTCCATTTGAATGGATTTTCGGGGGATAAAAGAGGGAATCATTTCCATACAAGATATACATCATATCAGAGGCCAATTCTCTCGAAAATAAGGAACCCTAGCCGCCGCCTAGCGCTGGCGAAGGAGATTCAATCTCCGTTCTTCGTCCAAAGTCGAGCCAATCCATTCCGGAGTGCAAGGAAGGAGCAAGAGAAGAGATTTCGGTGCTACGCACGGATTTATTCCGTCGTTTATCGTATTTCTAGACTCTAATCTATTTCATTTTGATTTCCAATTGATG
The DNA here is from genome assembly GCA_907163345.1 of Haberlea rhodopensis. NCBI lineage: Eukaryota > Viridiplantae > Streptophyta > Magnoliopsida > Lamiales > Gesneriaceae > Haberlea > Haberlea rhodopensis. Next base: position 10,814,279 of record CAJQUN010000015.1, read on the forward strand.
TTTTTGAGGTCGAGAGACGATTAAACTCTTTTTTATTGGACTTGAAATATTTTTAGTTTATTCTATCGAGTTTTAGTTTCGTTGTGTTTGATTATTGATTCAATTGTGTTTGAGTGCATTGATTACTATTGTTCATAAATTAATTGCTTGTGTAGATCAAAGCCTAGCTAACTTTGATTGAATCTGAGAGTTATAACCGAGATCGAGAGATATCGTTGTAACACGCTCTATTAATTTATGATGTATGTTACGACTGAGATCGAGAGATGATATCGCATACGTGAGAACTTTGAATCGAGAGATTTAGAGTAACAAGGTTTTGATGATTTATGCAATATTGAATTAGTAAATAGGTGCACGAGAGTGACTTATTCTAATTTAATGTTAGTTTCTTTACAGCTCGAGAGAGTGTAACGAATAATAGCGAAAACCTTTCACCTTTAGAATCAATTGTTTGATAATTTGAGAATTCAGTTGAATCATTAAAGATAACATAGTTGAACGATGAGCTTGATAAATTTCTCGAGTGACTTACCTTTGCATATCCGGAATCATTCATTTTATTGTTTCTTGTTTTCATTTATCGGTCTTTAGTTTAACTTGGCATTAGTTAATCACCTTAGTTAAGGCTAAATATAATTTTATTAATCTTATTTGGTACTTATACGTTAGTCCCTGTGGATTCGACAACCCTTACTTAATTTTCACTATACTAAAACTTGACAACCGTGCACTTGCGGTAGAATCGCTTCACACTATTCTTTGAAATATCTTCTGTTTAAAAATAAAGCAGTCAAGTTTTTGGCGCCGTTGCCGGGGACTAATCTGTATAATATCATACGAGATTAGTTAATTGTAATTTAGCCAATTCTTTTTATTTCGATTTGTTTTATTTCTTTGTTTTTGTTAGTTGATTTTTTTTTTTTTGATTTTTGATTTGTGTATTTTGTTGTCTCCTTTTGTCTGTTTTGTACAGGAATCGTTTCTCTAGTGCATGCTCAGAAGAGAGGAGCCCATTCTCGAGCCTTTCGATCCGGAAATAGAAAGAACTCTACTTAGGCGATTACGAGAAGTTCGAGCAATGGCAGATAATAATGAAGGACAGAACCCAAGGTCAATGATGGACTTTGTGCAACCGGCATTTCATGGATCTTTGTCCAGTATTACGAGGCCGACGATTCAAGCGAACAACTTTGAGATCAAGCCGGCAATTATACAAATGATACATCACTCGGTTACGTTTGGGGGAGCGGCCACGGACGACCCGAATAATCACATCTCCAACTTTTTGGAGATTTGTGACACGTTCAAACATAATGGCGTCTCCGACGACGCCATCAGGTTAAGACTTTTCCCCTTTTCATTACGAGACAAAGCTAAGTCATGGTTGAATTCACTACCTGCAGGTTCTATAACAACATGGGAGGGGATGACAAAAGCGTTTTTATCAAAGTACTTTCCCCCTTCCAAGACGGCGAAGATGCGGAACGATATCACAACTTTTGGGCAGTTTGACCCTGAGACATTATATGAAGCGTGGGATCGTTCTAAGGAATTGTTGAGGAGATGCCCATACCATGGTCTACCCATATGGCTGCAGATACAAACTTTCTATAATGGTTTATTTTCTTCTAACCGTTCGATGATAGATGCAGCATCTGGGGGATCAATAATGAGGAAGACACCGGAAGAGGCATATAGCTTATTGGAAGAAATGGCATATAACAGCTACCAGTGGCAGTCAGAGAGGAACACGCCACAGAAGCCAATAGGAGTTCATCAAGTGGATGACATCACTGCTATTTCGGCACAGCTTGAGGCTATGAACAGAAAGATAGCTAGCAGTGGAGCATCAGCAATGCAAGTTCAAGCTGTTTTCTGTGACTTGTGTGGAGGCGGTCATCCAAGCATCGAGTGTCAGGCAGGTAACCAGTTTAACCAATCTATTGAGGCTGTGAATTTTGTAGGTAACAGGCCACCCAACAATTCATATTCGAATTATAACCAACCATGGAGGAACCACCCGAATTTGAGATGGTCGAACCAGAAGAATGTGTTGAACCCACAACCGCAGGCAGGGTTCACACAAAAGCCGAGTATGGAGGAACTTATGGCAAAGTTGATTTCGTCGACAGAGGTGAGGATGCAAAATCAAGATGCATCGATCAAAAATTTGGAGGTGCAGATAGGGCAGTTGGCTACATTGATATCTGGGAGGACGCAAGGTACGCTCCCGAGTGATTCTGTAAAGAATCCAAAGGAGCCATCAAATTGACAAGACGAGGAGGTGACAGTCCAGTTTGGGACTATAAATTAAGAACTACCATTTTTCTTTTCTCGAGTTTTGTTTTTAATTCCTTGTTTTGGTGTGATTTTGTTATTATTTTTGTTTTTAGTTTGTCTGGGAATGAATTCGTTAAATTTTGTTGCAGGTGTAGAAGCAAGAGCAATAAGGATGTAAGCGAGGCAACCCGAGAGAAAGTTGTTGAGAAAATAACAAATTTTGTCTTCTGGTGTTGGCGATCGATCGAGACAAAATCTCGATCGATCGCCCAAAGTTTTTAAATTGCGATTTGAGTACTGCCTCGCTCTATCGATCGAGAATTATTTCCGATCGATCGAGCGAGAGCAAATTTTGAAAAAAAATAGGGCACCGAAGAGCTTCTGCACATAATCAAAAACACTTTTCTCCTCTCCACAACAGAACCCAATTCGCCTCTTCCAATTTCTTCATCTAATCTCATCCTTATTCCATCAAATTTCCAATTTACTTCAAATCTTGGAAGTAATATTTGTTCTAATGAGATTTTAATTGCCGATTTGAAGAATTACAAGTCAAATTGGGTAGAAGTGCATCCAAAAGGGAATTCCAAGCCAAGTGCCAAACTCTTCCAAGATCGGATTTTTAAGTGGTAATTGGTTTCAAATCTCAAAGCTTTTATCTTTTGGTGCAATTTCTTGGTGTAGTAGAATTGGGTTAGGAAGGATTTAAGTTTGGAGGAAGTTTTGTGGTGTTGAAGGGTGTTGGATTTGCTGTGTTTTTGGGTGGTGTTTAGTTGCATTCAAGCGAGATATTTGAGAATAATTTAGCAAGAAAATGTCTTCGAGAAAGAGGTCAAAGCAGGCAGAGGCTTCACAAAAGCAAAAGCAGGCGGAGGCCACCATTTCTGAACCTGGGTATGACGAACAGAAGTTTGTCAATGCCACAGTTGCTGAGTTATATCCCAATTATCATAAGAAACCCCTGATCCGTGAAAGGGGCATGAGCATGGAAAAAATTGAGTGCCCGGTCATTAGGACAGCACGGCGACGAGGGTGGTTTCAATTTGTACAGACGCCTATTGATGCTGTGGTCCTACTGGTGAGGGAATTTTACACAAATCTTCGAGCTATTAAACCAGGGCACCAAGCAATTGTTTATGTTCGAGGGAAGGATGTGTTGGTCGATCGAGCCTCAATCAATAATATTTACCGGATGCCTTTCATTCACAACTGTGCATACCAATCTTTCAAGAATAGCAAGATAGACTACGATGAGGTATTGGCAGTTATTGGCATGCCGGGAGTGGATTGGCAAAGGAACGATAAAGGAGAGCCACAGTTGGTTCTAAAAAAGCATTTGACGCCAGAGGCCCAAGCATGGTTCTCATTTGTCGCCTCGCGGGTCATGCCTTCGACCCACACTTCTGAGGTGACAAAAGACAGAGCGGTCTTGGTATATGCCATCCTCTCAGGGAAGGAAGTGGACTTCGGCGAGATCATCAGTGATCACATTCAAGAGATTGGGAGCAGCCCACTGACCTCCGCACTACCATTTCCATCCACGATCACTGCTTTATGTCAGCGATGCGGAGTGACATTGGGGGAAGACGAGGAGCTACTTCCGTCGAAGACCCCGATCATTGTGGACGGTCCACCACCTCCTACGGGCCGACGAAGGGCCGAGCCAAGACCCTCGGACACTAGACAAGATGGAGCATCATCATCCTCTGCTGCAGAGCATACACGTGTTACATTGGACTCTCTTCATAGGGATCTCCAAGATATTCGCCTGGGGCAGCAGAATATTCACAGCATGCAGCGGGACATTCACAGCATGCAGAGAGCATTGCAGATGGACCATGAGCAGGTAACTCAGCGTCAGATGGAGTTCATGCACTATCAGAGTGCATGGAACACTGCCATGGCACAGGGCTTTCCAGGTTTCCAGTTCCCGCCGGAGCCACACTTTGCACCTTATCATCCGCATGCACCTCCACCTTCTGAGTACCCACCATTTCCGCCATATCAGGGCGAGGAGCACCACTACCCAGTTCCCCCTCCGGAGCATGATGAGGACGATGATCAGTGACGATCGTCGTCATGGTATGTGTTTTTGCCTTCGCATTTATTTATTTTTTCTTGTTCATTGAGGGCGATTCACATACTAAGTTTTGGGGGGTTTTGAGTATTTGTATATATCTTGTTTTTGCACATTCTGCTACTTGTCTTGCTTCTCTACTTGCATGACTGCATGATTTTGTGACTGATTCATCCTTGAGCATTACCAACAAAAAAATTTTTTGTGAGTTAGTCTTGAGAAATGAAGAATTAGATTTGCAACGGTAATACATGATGAAATTAATCCTCATCTAGATAGGAGTCATGAAAATGTTTAACTTGTTTGTATATATCCTTTGTTAACCATATGTCAAAACTGAGGAATAATTTGAGCACTTATTGAGTCATGATTGAGTGAAGTATGTGTTGATTAAAGTGAAAATTTGTGTTAACTATGATGAGTCTTGAGTATTTTAGATAACTATACAATCTATTTGAAAGCACTTTGAGGCGAAAATTTATAATTAGGAACTTGACTTGGAGATGATTTAGGCGATTTTTGGACCGTTTGTGCCTTTCAAGCCTACCTTGTATTCATCATTCCTTAGTGTCCCCTCTTGTGCCTTATTGAAAAAGAATGGTATATGCATTGCATATGATTAGACCCCCATTCGACATTCTTGGAAACCTCATTATACCTACCTTGGATTGAGCCTAAAAGAAATTTTTTTTACCCACCCCTAAGGGAGTATAATGAATCTCATTCATTGCATTAAATTGTTATATGTTGATAAGTTCATTGTGAAAAAAAAAATTGAAATGAACAAAAGAATGAGCAAAGAAAAAGAAAAGATGTAGAGAAAAGCCTTGAAAAGAAAATTTAAATAAGACCCAAAGTGGCCAAGGCTAGAAAAAGTTGAAGAGAAGCTCAATAGTGTGCGAAAAAAAGTATTGAATTGATTCTATTGTACTCTCTTCTTTGAATTCATCCTACCTTTTCTTTGAAGCCGACACCAAAAGGCCTAACGTTATAAGCTTTTAAAGTCCTGTTGATCCAAGTCTAGGGAATAATTACATTAGTGGAGAAGTGCAGGATAGTAAATTTGTAGAGTAGTTCAAAGTAATCTTGACGCGGAGTTGCTATGGCACTTTTTGATCTTAAAGATATGTACATTACTCATGTTTGACAATAGCACACACGCACGTTCCAACGTTGCGATGTATTGTTTAACTTAGGAGAAATTGCTTCTTGTTAAATGTTGAATGACTTTTGTTGATGTGTAAGTAGGATTTCTGAGTTTTTACGTGAGTTGTAAAGATGATTCATGCATAGTATTAAAATTAACTTTTCTTTTTGAGCTTATTGCTTGCTCGAGGACGATCAAGTCTAAGTTTGGGGGAGTTGATAGGCTTAGATTTTTAAGTGTTTTTAGCTGTAATTTCTTCCCATTTTTCATACTTTTTCCTGGATGATATTATGCTTTTTGGTGTTTATTTGTCTATTTCAGGAAAATTAGTTGGAAATGGAAGAAATGAGCTAAACTGAAGCAAAATGGCGAAATCGAGGCGAGAAAGAGTTGAAATTGAAGAATTTGGATTTTCGGAGTCTCGATCGATCGAGAATATTTCTCGATCGATCGAGCCAGGCAGTGTGCTGAGAAGAAAATAATTGGAAGTCTCGATCGATCGAGATTATTTCTCGATCGATCGACCAAGGCAGAAACTTCAGAGCCAATTTTATCGAAGGCTCGATCGATCGGAAGGAAATCTCGATCGATCGAGCGAGGCAGTGAGTTTCAAAGGCTGACATGAACAGTGCACCGATCGATCGGACGCAATTCTCATCGATCGATACGCAAATCCGGGAAAATCTTATCTTCCATTTTTGAATGGATTTTCGGGGGATAAATTAGGGAATCATTTCCATACAAGATATACATCATATCAGAGGCCAATTCTCTCGAAAATAAGGAACCCTAGCCGCCGCCTAGCGCCGGCAAAGGAGATTCAATCTCCGTTCTTCGTCCAAAGTCGAGCCAATCCATTCCGGAGTGCAAGGAAGGAGCAAGAGAAGAGATTTCGGTGCTACGCACGGATTTATTCCGCCGTTTATCGTATTTCTAGACTCTAATCTATTTCATTTTGATTTCCAATTGATGTTTTTGAGGTCGAGAGACGATTAAACTCTTTTGTATTTGACTTGAAATATTTTTAGTTTATTCTATCGAGTTTTAGTTTCGTTGTGTTTGATTATTGATTCAATTGTGTTTGAGTTCATTGATTACTATTGTTCATAAATTAATTGCTTGTGTAGATCAAAGCCTAGCTAACTTTGATTGAATCTGAGAGTTATAACCGAGATCGAGAGATAACGTTGTAACACGCTCTATTAATTTATGATGTATGTTACGATTGAGATCGAGAGATGATATCGCATACGTGAGAACTTTGAATCGAGAGATTTAGAGTAACAAGGTTTTGATGATTTATGCAATATTGAATTAGTAAATAGGTGCACGAGAGTGACTTATTCTAATTTAATGTTAGTTTCTTTACAGCTCGAGAGAGTGTAACGAATAATAGCGAAAACCTTTCACCTTTAGAATCAATTGTTTGATAATTTGAGAATTCAGTTGAATCATTAAAGATAACATAGTTGAACGACGAGCTTGATAAATTTCTCGAGTGACTTACCTTTGCATATCCGGAATCATTCATTTTATTGTTTCTTGTTTTCATTTATCGGTCTTTAGTTTAATTTGGCATTAGTTAATCACATTTGTTAATCGTAGGCTAAATATAATTTTATTAATCTTATTTGGTACTTATACGTTAGTCCATGTGGATTCGACAACCCTTACTTAATTTTCACTATACTAAAACTTGACAACCGTGCACTTGCGGTAGAATCGCTTCACACTATTCTTTGAAATATCTTCTGTTTAAAAATAAAGCGGTCAATGCTACATGAACCGCCTTCATTCCCCTGTTTCAACGATCGATCGGTACAAGCTAGCGATCGATAGGTATCGCTCGACAACAACAGTTTTATATCACACCTCCAAACTTGCATCAAAGTTCTACTATAGCATGTTATGCACATTTGTATCATGAAAAACAAGTTCATGTTCTTTAATTCCATCTAAGGCCATGCAAATTTACTTCAACATCATTTTAACAATTCATCTACATATATACATGCTTATTCAAGCTCACAAAGTACCAATTCCTTACCAATTTACTTTGATGTTGTGTCACAACAAGTTTTCCCTTTGCTTTCAAGCCAAAGAGGTAAGACAAAAGGTGAGAGATCTCAAAAGCTTTGGAGAGTGATTGCAGAGAGTAACTAGGTGTATTATGGTGGATGTATGTTTTAGGAATCTGATTTTTGATATATATATTATAGCTTCCAAATCCAATACAAATGCAAGTGCACATACATGTGAAATGTATCTCAACTAGCATAATATAAATTGCACCATACACCTCATGCTCACTCAAATTCAAATACATCTCTACTTGTTCTTTAGATGTAATTCATGTGCTCTTGTTACAATTGCAACAACTATGTAGCTCTATATTAAATCAACACATAAGTTTATGGAATTCAACATCCAAGCATACACTTGTAGGTATTCATCATACTTGATTCAACACGACCTCGAGTCCACGTTCAACCGTAATTATCACATAATTACGCCTTAATCATATTAAACAAGTAGAAATTATATCGAGGCATTACAATAAGCTGGTGAATTGTTCATCAAACTAATTAAGAGTTTCTCCTGGCTTCATCTTTATGTTCTCGTACTTCTGAACGACGACTGTGATATCCCCTTAATGATTATGTGCATTTAAACATTTATTATGTTATATGAGAATTATGGTGTTAAATTGTGGAGTTGATTTATTTATATTGGGAAATGCTTAGTCATGTGGTGGTCACGGTCTATTAATGCATTTCAGGGTGCATGTGATATATATGTTGGGAATTTGGGTTATGGCATGATTATTTTGGGGTGAGTGTTGTTCGTTTTGGTGAAGCATGTTTAATTGGAATTTGAAGTATTTTATTGATTAAATACTATAAAATATCATGTGAGGATATTTTAATACATCATGCTAAATACTGGGACCAAAACTTAACACATCACATAACCCACCACCCAACCACCCCCCAACCCATACCTGCTGAAGCTGCCCATACCCCTCACTTTACCTCTCCACCACTCAACCTCTATCACTCATTTCTCCCCCAATCTTCACCCAAAAACCGTCCAGCATCTGCTAAGCAAGAAGGAGGAGGAGATCTGCCATTTTATTGCTTGGAACCTTGCCAAAAATCGGAGCAAAAGAGGGTGAGGAACCATATCTTGCTTTGGGTAAATTTTTGGTTGAGTTTGGGTTTGGTTATGATGATATGATGCATGCTATCTTAAGTTTTGTTAAACCTTCGATTTAAGTACCTACATGGTGTTATTATGAAGCTTCTAGCATGTTTACTTGAGCATGATGCATGTTTAATTGGGTGGATTTGTTGGTATGAAAAGGGGTGCTCGGAAATCTGGGTATGAATATGGTACCCTGTTTTTTTTTTTTGAAGAGCTTGGGTGAGTACTGATATAGTTGGACGATTTTGATGCATGTGGGTTTAAGTTTGGGTGGAACTTCGATTTGAATACATTCATGGTAGTATTTTGTAGCCCTTAGCATGTTTGTTCAAGCATGTTATACGTTTTATGTTGAAGTTTGGATGGTATGAAATGGGGTGCTTGGTAATTCTGGAAATCGCATTTTTTTACAGGGTAGCTCAATCGATCGGAATTCCTTCTCGATCGATCGAGCGAGGCAGAGTATTTTAAGGAAAGGGCTCGATCGATCGGTGGATTTCCCGATCGATCGCTTAAGGTCCTCGATCGATCGGTGATACCATTTCGATCGATCGAGTGAGGCAGAAACTTGGGCATTGAATTAAGGTGTCTTCTCGATTCATCGAGCTTGAGGGGCCGATCGATCGAGAGACACAAAATGTTGAAAAATATAAATTGTTATAGTTTGTTTAGTGTTTGATATTGGATCGTAATGAGGCATCTAATATTGTGTTGTACACTTGTGTAGAGCCATCACAGGTAGCCACACAACGCAGGGGATAAAGCCCTGCAACTGAAGATATTTTGGAAAGGTACGTAAGCGACGTACGGGCACCCAACGGTAACGTGTATTATATGTTTGTCGATTTGACATACGATAAATGCAAGTTTGTGCATTATGAGTACGATACATGTTGTTATGCATTGTTGTTGCATATGTATGATGTGGAACATTTGGTGTGTATTCCACGAGTCACGGTTATCACAGTGATGATTTTAATGCTTACCGCTATTATACCGCTAAAAATGTGGAGCGAGGGGTGTAGGTCCGCTTGCACATGGAGGCGAGGTTTACCATACGAAGCGAGGATAGAAATACCGCTTGTATGAAGAAGCGAGGGAGGGGAGGACCGCTTGTTCTAAAGTTATGAAGCGAGGGGCATTAAAATACACTGATGATAAACTGACTAAGGATTGAAGTAAAGTTTAAGAAGTGAAGTTATGTCATGACATTTATTTAAAGAAGCCATAATATCATATATTGATTTGATTATGAGTTATGGTACAGGGACAACCAAAATGGGCGTTTTAAATGCATTGGAATTCAAGAAGTATCATATGCCTATGATTTATGCATTTATGCTTTACATTCATATTATATTGAATATGAACTATGATGTGCTCATGTGTTGGGGGTTGTCTTTGTAGGTGCTTTTGACATGGAGAACCAGGGTTGGGGTTGATACGCTGAGCTGTAAGGAGTGCTACAGGATTAGCAGAACAGGAATTTCTTTCGTATAGTTTCTACAAAGAGTAGAGTAAAGCTATAGTTTAGAACCCTTTTGTTAGGAATATGTAAAATTCCTTTTTGAACTTTTGGTACTGTAATCTCTTAAGCTCAGGATTATCAACACAACCTAATACTCTGATTTATGAATGATTAGTTCTCTTAATTGCACCTTAGAATCTTGTTTAGATAACGGGGTCTCACAACGACAATCAGCTTGTTCGCCTTGGTATGATCATTTCCTTCACATATTTGGTTTCCCTTTTCCCAAATCTCTTTTGTGGTGCTGCAGGTTTTGATCTTGCTCAACATATTTTTATCAAGAGTTTTAAATAGAATATCATTGGCATATTGTCTAAATTGGCCTTTTTCTTTTCTTCATTTGTTCGACCATTTGAGGACCATTACTTGTAATTTCAGCTGCGGTATTCACTTTGAGAATATTCATAGATCCGTCTGTGATGATGTACCACATATCATCGTCTTGTGCATACAGATGACCTTGCATGCAAATTCTCCAGTCATCATGATCCTCCTTGAAAAACATAGTGATCTTGTTAAAGGACGCCATCAGCTCGAGTATTCTATAGATTAAGAATACCCGCTATGATACCACATGTTATGAGCTGATGAAAATGTTCAGAGGGGGGTGAATAACACTTCACTAAAATACGTTATTTTTCAAGTATAATGTTGATTTCCACTTGGCTAACAGATGAGATCGATTTCTCAATCAATCAAAACTTCACATACTACTTTTTGGTTAAGTGCGAAATCGATCTGCTAGGTTTAGGAATATCGGTCTGATGGCTAGAAACAACAATAATGCGCTGTAATTAAATAAACAAGATATGTTTCTGGAAGTTCGATACTTCTATGTATCCCCTTCTTCCACTTAAGGAATGATCACTAGAAGACCTTGAGTAATACAACAATTGTAACAACCTCGATTCCGCTGGATTTACCCACTACCAGACTGAAACTACTAGGACTTAATCTATTCAGACACCACTCGTCTGATAGTTACAATATTATTCACTCTTCTATCTTACCGTAAATATAAATGATAGAGTGAAAAGAACTATTGATCCTTAATGATCAAATACAACAATGAAACGTGGTATGATTTTAGGTAGATCGAAATGACTTTGACTTGAAAGGGTACTCAGCTTGCTTCAATAAATGCTTTTTCAAATGATTGTGGATTCGTTGTTTGAGCATTGAAGTTTTATATAGATGTTTTTGCCAACGTTAAATTTCTGGATTTGTACATCTTCATATTTCTTCAACTTAAATGTCTGAAAGTGTGCAACACTTTAAGTTGCAATCTCCAGTCTTGGTTACTGTGTGAAGACTTTCCTCTATTGTATCTTTTACTGCAGTACTTGTATCGTAATAACTCTTGTCTTGTATTATTTGAAGGAAAGACTTTGGCATCAGATCGGCTAAAGACTTCAAGTCGCTTTCATCATTGAATGCCACATTAAATGCTACAATAAATAGCCGTTGATACTTTAGGTTGATGGTACTTTAGAACTTTCGGTCTGAATAGCTTAGGAAGGCTCAAGCTCGATTTCCGCTGGATAAATAAAGGCCTAACTTGTTTTGCGAGCTGGTCTGTTTCTCGATCCTCTTACCGATCAAATATGTTTTGTCATCTTTGAAATCTAGAACTAACAAAATTTGTTTCCAAAATTTAAACAAATTTGTAAGCCACGTTCAAAAATTTTGGATTCCAAATTGTTTTTTTTTTATAAAAAAAATACGGTTCATCGTCACTTTTATCTATCTAGGGTTTCACAAACTCTAGCCAACGTGCCGCCACCATCTCAGGCAGCCGTTCATGAGAGCATCTCCCATGGCAGATCTTCTCTAGATTCAACGGCCTCCACATCCAACGAATCTGATGCAACAGTTAATAGTTGTCGCATGCAAAAGATTCGACACAGGTGCCGCTGCCACCTGCCACCTATCTTAGTCGGTGAGTTCCGCGCAGTGGCTACTCAATTCTCGCCTGCAACACTTGCAGATTCTAGTGCATCTCGTCGGATCAAGGAAAACTCTAGTGCAACATCTCGTTCACGCTGCCAGAAGACGCAAAACTTTGATCGCGGGCCCCTGATCGTGAGTCTCTCCTACGCATGCGCCGCCTGGTCATAGCGCCCTCAGCGCAGTGTTGGTGGTGATGGTTATATGCTTGAAATAGTTTTCGGGATTGTCAATTTTTGGGTCTCAATTAAAACTTTTTTAATCTAATTCTATATTTTTTCCAGATTACAAAATTTCTTAATATTCAAATAGGATTAATATTGATTGAAATAATCTAATAAAAATTAATTATTGAATATGCATCAAAACACAACCTGGCTCTGATACAACTGTTGGGTTCTTCCCCGACATGAGATACAAACGCAGCGAACATACAATTTTAGAAAAACTTTAATCATACCTAAACCCGGGGACAATCGATTGCACCAGATCCATATATAACGTGCAAATATCAAATATAAATGCATGAAAAGAAATTACCAACATACAAAGAAATCAATCTGTTTGATGTGATCCCTCGAGTTCAAATAACCTGACTAGATCTAAAAGCCCAATACTAGTGCTAGTTTGTGTCAATATTTATTCAATGAGAGATTTATGATTGCCTATTGTTTAGTGTTGTATGCTGTTTAAGAGATATGAACAATATATTTATAGGTGTCAATGTGTCACTAATGAGCTTTGGATGCATAAGCCCAACATACCAATATTTGTCTTATAGAGCATATATACTAACAGTTACAACAAGAAAACAATACATTCTCACATTCGTCCAAATATCTGTGTCAAGCTTACCCTACAAGGCATATTCGAAAGAAGTTCAATTAAAATATTTCTTTATTCAAAAAATATTTCCATACAATTTTTGCACAAAGTATGTCCAGAATATATTATAATGCATGTATATACTCGAGATAAATTCAACAATTACATTATGTTCACAATGTATAAAAGGAAGTTCACATCTAATCACATATTGAACAAGTGACAAAAGGTTTATTGCGGCTGCCAAAACAAAATTGGTGCCAATGAGGGGATTAATTTGCAATTGCGTTGCTTCTCTACCTATTGATTGTAGTGTTGCTTCTCCACTAGTTTTATGCATGTACATTGTTCTATATAATTTACAAATTGCAAAAGATTCACCCCTAATTTGTTTTATCTCGATATAAAAAACAATCACATACCTTGCTTCTTTTGGCATGAGACGTTGTTCTACTCGCTGTCGTAGTTGCTCCGGATGACTCGACTTATTGTCTCTGATGGGAACAAGAAGGTTCTACTAATTATTCAGGTTCTTGATCTTCAAGGTTTATTAGTGCACATGCAGCATTAATGTCAGAAAAAAATCATAGGCTTCACAATTCGGGAATTGGTAGAGAAAAATTCATCGGCGAGGAACATAGTGTTAGGCGACCACAGTTGCGACCACCGATGAAACCACCATTGCGACCATCACTATTATATAAAGATGTCATGATAATAACTTATCTAAATTAAATAATAGTAAATAACAACATTTTATTAAACTTGAGATATTTAGTTGATAACTGGGAGAATACAAAATTGAGAGAGTATTGTAGAAGGAAGAGTGATATTATTATGAATAACGAACCCAAATTTATAATAAAAACTATTTAAAAAATTAAAATTAATTTTCTGGCTCCCCAACGACTATTGGCCATTGGGGAGAGTGCAATTGGGGAATGAAACAACATTTTTTATTTTTTTAATAAAACAATGGTTAGGGTTCGGTTCTTAACCGAACTGATAAGCTATCGTTTCCTATTCTAGGGCGGGACCAGCTTGGCCGGTTCCCATTCCGAACCAGTCCGGTCCAATAAGCATCTTAAGGGTAGACTGAGATCATCATGAATAAATGATTTGAGTCGCATTTGGCACCGTACAAAATGTCGAAGTTACCTCAAAGATGATTTGCATGGCCCCGATGTTTTAGTTCTTCAATTGCAATTTATTATAACTTGCCAAAATAATTATTGGAAACTATTCCGTAATCTATAGAGAAATAAATAAGGTGGTTTGGGAAACCTTAAAAATTTATAATAAATGCACGAAATTACATTTCTCCATTCATCCATCAAAGCATTAAAAAAACCCTACAATGCTGCTCGGTTGGGCGTTGCTTTTATCCATTTTCTTGGCGGTAGTTGCACGACAACCACATCGCTGCCATGACTCTGTTTAGGTAGTATGTGCGGGAGTTGGGAGGCTTCCGCACATTGTTTTGCTTGCGCCTAGCTTATCGGGTGTTCTTCCCCCTTCCGCACATTGTTGCTACTTGGCCTTGGCTGCGGACGATGCGTGGCGACTTGCTCATTTCGTCTGTTTCATTGCTGAAGCACTAATTGTTTGTGATTACAAAGTCTACTGGGCGGTTCGGTTTCGTGTGCCACCCCGTGGTGGTATTTTGTCTTTTGACTTATGTTTGGGATTTAGATATCGAAGATTGCTGGTGTCCTTGTATCAGTTTATGTCTCTTTTTTATCCGCCTTTGTACCTTCATTTCTGGAGGGCAGTTCCCGCTTTCGACCCCACCCTGAAATCAGTGGTTTGAGGGGACTTGATCTCGCTTTGCTGGTCTCTGCACTGGATTGGTCAAGTTATTGTGCATCTGCTGCGAATAATTTCATCATCTCGCCTTCATGTCCGATCTTTATGCGTAGTGCCTCAGTTTTTTTTTGTCAATGTTAGATACATGTATTTGTGGTTTTAGTTGGTGTTAGTCGTGCCTTATGGTCTCAGACTGCTTATTAGTTGTAATTCAAGTTGTGAAACTTAATATAATCTTATTTCTTCTATAAAAAAAATAAAATAAAAAATAAGTACCACCATCCAATAAAACACCAATTTTTCTAATTCAATACTAATATTACAATAATTTAAAAATTCTTGCCACAAAAAAACCCTGACCTCATTCATTTCCGTGATATAAGAGTTATACATCTTATTTATGTTTTATATAATACTTTATAATATTTGGCTCGGGATAGTTAAAATTATACGAAAGTACGTTTTATATATAAACTTGCAATGTTTAACGTTCGACCTCGATACTTCGCCACTCTTTGTGCTGTGGGAACCTTGATCATGATCTCTCCAAGAAAAAAATGGATGAAATCTACATTATCAATGGAGATTTTTTTCTTCTAAAGGATATTTCGATACCCTATTCCGTAATGTTATAATGGAACAATTCAAAATTCCCACATACAACTTACACATGAATTAAAATGATAATTTCACCAACTGGTTAATATTTCACAACGACAGCAACAACAAACATACAAAGGTCGAATTTCATTCATGCGGTTGTAGGACAGAATTCACAACAAACCAAGAATCGATTCCCTGATACAGAAACTGTAAATAAATGTAAACTGCAATTAGACACAAAATGCAATTGGAAGCTAGATGCTGAAGAACAAAATTCGATCTGCAATTGGACACAAAATGCAATTGCAAGCTAGATGCTGAAGAACAAAATTCGACCTGTGAAATGATATGTTTCAGCCCCATGAACCAGCCTTTACACCCAACACTCGCCTCTTCTGGTCAGCTTTATGTTTTCTTAAGATCAGCCTCATCCCTGTCACTCTTAAGAGCCTTCAGTTTTCTGTAACCTTTGTCGGTACCGAAGATCCTGGAAAAAGCACATCAATGAGAACGGGCACTCTATTTACTATCGGTTAAATAGTTTCATTCAATCACCAAGCTAGGAAACAATCATTTGAATTAAGAAATAAATTGAGGCGTAACATGTTTGGCCTGGCTCTCAGACACGTCTAGATCGCCAAGTTAATGAGAGAGTGAAATTATCTCTGACTAAGATTCAAGACTCGGGACGTGTCTTGTGTTTACCTCTGAGGGATCAATTAAGAATACAAACAATATAGCTCCGATCACCTGCAATTCATCTCCACCTCTGATGCTATTAACCAAAGTTGTCTGGATTAACAAATGCAGGGCCATGGCTTCATCATAATTATTCGTAAGTAGCTAAGAACAACTAACTTTTACTTGACAACAACCGAAAACTTCTCAAATTTTTTTACAAAAAGATTTTTCAACAGCTTAACTAGAATTCCTAAGTCAAATTGAATGAAAAAGAGTAGTCCGTTCTGATTGGATCATCACATGGTAACGCTTAACAAAGATATAAAGGTTACAAGATTTTTTATTCATAACATAGTTCTAAGTTCAAATGTGAAAGCAGGGTATGTTCTGGGTAAATTAATGCCTGAGATACTCTGCATGTGTTTTGTTGTTCCACGTAGAACTCAAAAATACTGCTACAATGAGGAAGGGTTGAAATATGTTCTATTCTGCTCAACACAACTCATCAAAGACTTCTTAGCGATATTAAAGATGTTGGTAGATTATTCAATATTCCTAAATTGTCTAAAAGATGAAAATAGATTATGACTCACATAAAGCATATTCAGTGGAAAACCTCAAGTTAGAAAGGCGTGGACTAGAGATCTCACCAGTCCATGTAAACAAAAGTTGATGAATAGTTGCCGCTCTTAGTGTACAGCAGTCGGTGATGATAGTCATGGAAATCAGCACTGTCAATCCATAGCAGAAATTTCAGATAAAAGGTGGTTAACATGATAAATATCATCTTATAGTCGAACAAAAGACAGAAGAGTACATACCCCCCATATAAAGGCAAGAAGTTTGAGAAACTCCAAGGGAAATGGTATCCACAATGTGCCTCAACTGTTTCAAGGACTCTGAGAACCATCCACAACCAGAGAGTCATTAGATGAGGACCAGTGATTGCAGGACCAACGATTGTTGCAAACCCAAGAAACAAAATCTCTGCCGGGTGAGCATATTCAGAAGTCAATCCAAATGGGGTCGCATATCTGTAATATCAATCATATTGATAATTGCACAGAAGTAAGAGAATAATATTTATCATTATCGGTGAAACAAATGTGTTTTTCTTGAGAACTTGATGGTTACTCATGATGAACACTGTGGACATGCTTGTAAAGCCATTTTGTATGTAAAATCCTGTGTCCCCAGTAGAAAACAAAATCCTCCAAGATGAAGTAAAACAATATCTGAGTTGAGATGACTTTCCTGCAGAAAATTGTAAAACACCAGAAAAGGCTTTATTGCAACTGAAAATACACTTTATGCAATTCATCATTACATACCCATTGCAGTAACACCACACAAAGCATGACTACAATTTTCAATCATAACTGTGACATTTCAAATCATTGATAATTGAGACAAATTGATTATGAATCAGCCAAACCCATTATTATTTTTCTCTAAAAGGAAAAAGAACTCGATATGCTCCAAAATAACATAGTTTCCTAAATAAAGATCTTTCAATGATTTTGATCGTCTTAGCAACTAGAGGACCATCTGGAAGAAACAAGAGCAATTATAGAAAACGAAAAAAATTGAGACATCTAGAAATGCAATTTATCCCGACAGTTGGAACAATGCAAGAGTAAAAGAATCATATACAATGTCAATCCCCATAAATTTAGTCTTAATGAATAAAGAACACGACCATACCAGGAGGGAAGTGGTAATGAGCTTCGCATCCCCATGTATCTGAAGACAGGATATGATAGGATCATAACAGGTAGATTGACACAAAAATGATACAGCAATAGCCTAGTAATACATTTCTCCTGAGCTGCAGGGGTATTATTTTTAGTCTGCAGCAACACAAACCAAGAATTAATATGATATATATGACTCAAGTCAATCTTACATGCTAGTTATAACCCGCAGCAACAGATTTTTTATTGATATCATCATGCTTATTCACTCAAAGGCAGATAGATTTTCAAATATCATTTTGAGTCAAAATCTCAGGGATGCTCAAGCATTTTCCCAAAGTTTAACTGCCATAACAACTCTCTTGTCTGTTACTTGATATTCAAGATTCGATCCTTAGCACCAGATCAGAATATATAACTCAGAATAAAATTGAGAGGTCACTTGGGGTCAAACATGTGATAGTTTTTCTTTTTTTAGCGTTCGAGAGTCACCGATTGTCAAGATTCAAGAACTAGCATCTGAACTTGTCAACACTTTATCAAGTGTTTATCTTAACCTACAAGTTACCATGTTCACCTCTGAGAAGAAAGTTAGCCAAGGACTAAAAACAATTATGTTAATCCGACTTAGGATCTTAGCTACCAAAATAATTAAACTCCTGAGGAACAGCTCCACACAAATCCAAACAGCCAAGAAACTACCTAACTGCGACCAACATCTATAGCAAGTTAACTAAGTCACTCATCAACTAACATTGAAATAAATGACAGAGAGTTTCCTGCTTTAGGTCCAGAGGCAATATTATTTGAATGCTGTATTTCTTTAGAGCGAGAATGAAGATTCCATTAAAATGTTGAGACTAGTAATTCTTGTCAAAAACAGAATCTTTGTAAAGTGAAACCTGAATTTTGTACTTGCTCAGCCATCCAGCTCTTTCAAAAAAAATGAATGGAAGTCCGGACAAGAAAAAGACACTTTCATGAAGAAAGAAACTTCCAAGGCACGCCAGTTGAAAGTCATTAAAATGAGTAATGAGATACTGCAACAACAAGATGTTATATGCATTTTACACTGAGGCAACTAGAAATAACAAAATTTTCAGTAAGTAATTATTCAAAGATTGTTATGAAAAACAAACATCAATTAATTAACAAAGTGTAATTCTAAAAATTAGACCTCTAAAATAAAACATCGATTCACCATTTTCTTCACAAAAGATGAGAAAAATATTTTCAAACCACCAATAAAGATGGAATATGCACCAATATAGAACCCTGGTCCCTTCCTAGCATTCTAATGAGTATAAACGAAGTAGGAAATTAACACTCTTTTCCTGAAAACATCATTGTCACAAAAAATATCCAGGTACAGCTTCAAAATACACCTTTTTTCCAATCATAGTATTATTAACGATATATCTAAACAATGTGATCAAGCGGCTCATACCAATCAGTAAAAACCAAATTCCCCAAGGTCTATGTAATAGAGATGCATTCATCTCTCCACTAATCCAAGTCCTTAGCAACAGGTCAGCGTCTCGGTCTTACAGAAAACATGAAATGCAGCAAATATCATTCCTCATTGATGACATGATAGTGTCTTTGTCTTGAATAAGATATGCAAACACAATCAACATAGAAAAAGCATTCGCTTAAGTA
The DNA here is from genome assembly GCA_907163345.1 of Haberlea rhodopensis. Lineage (NCBI taxonomy): Eukaryota > Viridiplantae > Streptophyta > Magnoliopsida > Lamiales > Gesneriaceae > Haberlea > Haberlea rhodopensis. The sequence continues at coordinate 10,833,733 of CAJQUN010000015.1, forward strand.
GCAGGATTTGATGCAGACAGAAGTATGAAAATGAAAGTTCTAAATAGATTAAAGGAGGCAATCAATCACCAATTTCCCTCTACGCCAAACGTGCCACAAAGTTTTGTAAGAAAAAGAAAAATTAAAATGCAATTACATTAGAGCCACAAACAATCAATCCAACCCACAGCCACGCACTTGATTGCAAATAAATATATTACCATACTTCCAATAAAAGAAGAAGGTGACAAATCAAATCAGTCAGTTCAAATCTAATTAACATACAAATCATCCGTTATTCGCGAACAACAATGCGTCAACCCTACAACTATAGGAACATCAAAAAATGGATGAAACACAAGAACAAAAAAAAATTTCGATCAGTCGAATTAATTCGATTAACTATATATGGAGCAAAACAAAAAAAGAAGAAGTGAAGTTACCGTCCAAGTAGACTCGGCAATTGAAGCCATTGGAAAAGGAAGTGGAGGAAAGTGAGTAATATTTTTGGCAGGAAATTGAAAGTAGTGAAAAATAGGGGTCCAGAGGGAGGAGACAGACTGTCGGGGGAATCTCAGCTCGTGGAGTCAGGAGTGCTCTCTGTGTATCTTCAACAACTCACGATTTATTTATGCAGAAAAGAAATATTGAATGATAAATAAAAAATTTTGTTTATTTCTATTATATTTTTGTTTATTTATTCTTGTATTTAATGTCTAGTATTTAATGAATGTAAAGTAAGTAATTAATTATTTAAATTAATCGAATTTATTTACATATATGACTTAAAATATGTAAATACATTAAAGAGTTATAAACATATATATATTTGATAGAATATATCAAACAATTGTGAGTCACCTCAACAAAATAATAGTTACTATATAATTACTTATTTGGAGACTCAGATTCACTCAACTTCGACATAAATTTGTAATATGACTCAGATTATGTATATGCTAAAATATTAAATTACCATTTTAGTCGGTTAACTCCATCAGTGATATACATCACTTGTGATATGTATCTCTGCATGTCCCAAACCAAGGTAAAGGAAGAGGGTGGTTGTAGGCCTGCGACAGCAAGCCGGATAACTTAGTTAAATCTCAATGACATGAACTATAAGTTAAATTGTGTGGGAGCGTTCCCTGCACAACGACGCGCAACACCTGATCCTGAGTGTAGTGATAAGTGGGCTATGGCTGCTAGGTCGTCGCCCATAAGCGCTGTAAGGCCCCAACCCCTTAACTCGTCATTAGTGCATTTATGACGTCGTATTAGTATAAAAAAAATTCATTCTTTAAAAGAATCATTGCATGCTTCACATATTCTACATGACATAAATAATACTCAGCATGGAATGATCACTTCTACCAGCAATAAGACTCAAGGTTCACCCATTATCATCACCATTGCACCACTTTTACATTGTGGATTTTTATAAAAATTTGGGCAGAGTCTCCCCATAAATTGAGCTATCCGAAAACGAAACACATCACAAAATAACTCACAGCTAGGGAAAAATACAATACTTAAAAGAAACCAAAACCCTAAGTAAGTTCCCAGCCGGGAAAACACCATACTAAGAAGACATCAAAAGTGAGCTTCAACACCCTTATACAGTCCATATACATGCATCCAGATCCTCACATACGAGCAATAAATAAATGAATACCAATTAAATGCATAAATGATGTATACCTGTGATGACCAGAGATTAGGGATGTTAATCCCGGAGTGTTAATAACCCCTAAAGTTGTTTTACGTGGCGACTTGGAGTTTAATCGCGGTGTTGGGCCTTCTGGGCTCATTTATTTGGGTAGTTGGGATTGTTGGATCCCGAGGTTGAGATTGTATTCTCATTACGGTGTAAAATCTAAGAGTTGGGTTGTTGAAGTGTCTCGGAATCTCGGGTGCTTGTGTGAGCACCGGTAGGGGGTTTTGGAGTTAGAGAGAGAGTTTTTGAAAATATATGATTTTTAATGAATCATGATGTATTTGTGGGGCTATTAGTATTTCGGGGTATTTTTGCTATAAATACCAGTTGAACCCGAGATTTTAATTATCGGAACCATTTTTCCCCACTTTTCCCGTCACTCTCTCTCTCCCCCGCGTACGCCATTCCCGATCGCCTTTGACCCCCGCCGCTTCCAGGCGTGCGCCCGCCGCCGTCCGGCCGCCGTTCGGCGCGTCCGACCCGCCGCCGGCTTCGTTTCTTCCAGGCGCACCTCCCCGTACCATCAATTCGAAGTTTGGTCGCGATTTGAGCTCGGATTTCTGCAGAAAGCGCTAGGGTTCGAACTGGAATTTTGTCCGATAGGGGCTCGATTTTTGGTACGATTTTGGGGCTTTCTTTCAGGTGTTATTGGGGCTTTTTGGTGCTTAGTTTGGGTCGAAAATTTCTTGCTTTGTGGTTCAAAGAAATTGGTTGCCAATTGATTCGATTTTCATGCTGTTTGAATGAGTTAGGATTCGAATTTTTGGGGGTTTTGGCTTGGGGATGATGATTCTTGTTGTTAATCGATTAATTCATGTTTAGATGAATTATGGTGTTTAATTGGGTTCGATTTGTGTTGTGAGGGTTCAAAAATTTGTGGGGAATTATTGAGCAATTTTTGATAATGGTTAATTGTCGTGTGTTGACAATATTTTTGAGGGTTATGGGTGTGCTTGAGCATGGGTTGCATGTTCGTAATTAATTGTGAATTAATTTATCGTGTTAGCACATCGTTCCTCGGGGCATGGAACTCGAGCAAGGTTTGGCTCGGACTTCGGAGATTTAAGGTACGTGCGACGTACGAGCATTACTTTATATAAGAGCATTTGTGAAATGCATAATGTGTTTTAATTGCATTAGATGGTTGTGGGTATGGCTATTATATATGTGTTGGTCTGACTATGGAACGACCTAGTCTTGACATCGCTGCCACAAGTGTGTGTAATACTAGAGTAGTATAACCTTACATGAGATATGGGGTACTGGGTTTATATGACTATTGTAGGGCATTTGAGATGCCTAAGAATGATCGTGGAATCATGTATTCATTATAAGACATGCGATATGTCTAAGTATAATGGAGAATTTGTAAAATAAATGCCTAGGCATTTGAGCTATCTGTGATTGGTAGCAAAGTTGAAAATCAGTATTAGATATCGAGATATCTATATTTGTATGTATAATGAAATTGGAATCATTAATTATTGATACTTGAGAATCAGGCATGCTATGAGTTAAATCAATGTGTTGATTTACTGATTTTTGAGATTTGATGAGTTTGATGATTGTGAGAACAGGGACAGTACACGGAATCCCGGATGAGGACGTTGCCATCCAGGGAGTATCATTTAAAATTCATTAGTATTTACTTTTGTTGTAAATTATGAATTTCATTATTGTGATTATGGGACTTTGTGTATTGGTATGCTCACCCGTTGGGGGCTGTCTCTGTTGGGGCAGGTGAACAGGTACATCGATGGCTGTGGAGCTGAGCTCGAGCTGTTGATTGGATGTACTCCCAGAATCGTGGTACCAGGGCTTGATGGAGCACGGTATCGTATAGTGTACTAATATACACCCGAAGGTTATATACATATTTATGATGCTCGCATGTGAGCACGGTCATGCTTGTATATGGGTTGTATATAAAGGCATGAGCCTTTCTCTCTTTCATTCTATGTTGCATGCAATTAAGAGTAGAATTGCTAATGATATGAGAGTCATGGGTGTATTATGTGGGTGTTGAAACCCATTTATGTTGTCTTATGTGTGGTGTCTTCCCTGGCTGGGAATTTACTTAGTGTTGCTGTGTTCTGTTGAGTATGTGTTTTCCCTGGCCGGGAACTATATATTGTGATGCGCTTTTATTTCGGGATGGCTCTATTTATGGGGAGACTCTGCCCAAATTTTTATAAAAGTTTACCATGTGAAAAGTGGTGTAATGGGGATGGAAATGGGCGGAATCTATGAGTCTAAATGTGGGTAGAGATGATCTTAATGTTGATATTAAAGAAATTTTGTAATTGTCATTCAATGGTAAAGTATCATCTGTGTTTCCCGATTGATTTTATTGAAAGCATGTGCCACACATAATGATTAATACACTAATCAAGGGTTAAGGGCTTGGGGTCCTTATATTAGTGGTATCAAAGCAGTGGTTAGCTCTTTGGGGCTGTTAAGGGCCTAGGAAGTTATTGATAGCTATTATGCATGATGGCATTAATGTTGTATGACACAACTAGTTGTTTATGTGCTTTTCATGATATGAAAAGTGGTGTTGCTAATCATTGTGATTGCAGGAATCGTGTAGCATGAGATGGGATGGCATTAATGGTGATGTCTGGCCCTTCATGTATTATGTGTTAAGGGATCTGATTTTGTGGGAAAATCAGGAAAGGTGAGACGTACGGGCTTCGGACGGTAAAACGTGTTACACCTTTGATTATATATCGTGGGTAGTGAACCCTTACATGTGATGGTATATGTGAAATGATAGTGATATTTTGTGATAATGGAATCAACTGTTGTGCTTGATTATTGTGGTAGAATTGATGAATGTTCCGGTAGCCTTTATCTCCGAGCGAGGGAGGTACTTGCCGCTGTCATGACTGAGCGAGGTAACATGCCGCTGTCATTGTCGAAGCGAGGGGTCCTAAAATTCCGCTGTTGTATTGGGACCGGAACAGTCACAATTCTAGTGATTAATGTGGAATATTGTAATTAAAGTGGAATATTGTGATTATTGTGGAATATTGTGGTTATAACTGAAAAGTGATATCGATCATTATATTGTGAACTGTGGTATTAACCTGGATGCAGGTACATGGAGCTAGTGGAAGTTCCGGTAGTTGTTATATTCGAGCGAGGGAGGTACTTGCCGCTGTCATGACTGAGCGAGGTAACATGCCGCTGTCATTGTCGAAGCGAGGGGTCCTAAAATTCCGCTGCTATAACAAGACCAGAACAACCACATTATCGATATTGATAGCGATGTCTCATTCCGCTATATTGATTGGCGATGGTTCATGCCGCCAGATATATTGATAGCGGCGGTTCATTCCGCTATATTGATTGGCGATGGTTCATGCCGCCAGATATATTGATAGCGACGGTTCATTCTGCTATATTGATTGGCGATGGTTCATGCCGCCAGATATATTGATAGCGATGTCTCATTCCGCTATATTTATTGGCGATGGTTCATGCCGCCAGATATATTGATAGCGACGGTTCATTCCGCTATATTGATTGGCGCTGGTTCATGCCGCCAGATATATTGATAGCGATGTCTCATTCCGCTATATTTATTGGCGATGGTTCATGCCGCCAGATATATTGATAGCGACGGTTCATTCCGCTATATTGATTGGCGATGGTTCATGCCGCCAGATATATTGATAGCGATGTCTCATTCCGCTATATTGATTGGCGATGGTTCATGCCGCCAGATATATTGATAGCGACGGTTCATTCCGCTATATTGATTGGCGATGGTTCATGCCGCCAGATATATTGATAGCGATGGTTCATTCCGCTATATTGATTGGCGATGGTTCTTGCCGCCGGATATATTGATAGCGATGTCGCATTCCGCTATTCTATTGGCGATGCCCTATGCCGCCGGGTATTCATAGCGATGGTACATTTTGCTACATCTATGGCGATGGTTCATGCCGCCAGATGTCTATAGCGAAGTTTTATGCCGCTGACTCTATGACGAGGGATTATGCCCCTGATTCTATAGCGACGGGTTATGCCGCTATGCACATGACGCTGGATTACGCCACCTACGAGCGATGGGTGCTGATTGCGTACCACTGTTGGATGACGGAGACAGGTATGCCGCTATATTGTTAGCGATGAGGTATGACATATTACTATTTATTTAGCACTATTGTGGATATCATGTGTTGATTTACTTGTGCTGTCATGTGTTTGACGATGAGATTATAGACGTCGTGTATCGACATATACTGTCACGAGTCGACAATATTATTATATTATTTTCAAAGTCATATGTTAACAGGTACCGTCACGGGATGACAATGACATGGTGGATGTTCTATGTAGACGTGTAGCGTCGTTTTGATGATTAATACATTTATGTTATGTATTAGGTTGTATGGTTTGAGTGCCGATGGTGAGCACATGATAGAGTCTGGGTCACTAGTTGACAAGACCTTTTGCCGAGCAGGTTTGCTCGGTGGAGTATTGGATGTATTGTATCGGTAATGTACCACATCATGTTATAGAGTTAAATATTTGTCGAGCAATGATACCCTTGGGTATGCTCGTTGGTTTGGCTAGGGCCAAGTGATTGGTGGTAAGAGTAGTCATTGAGGAAACTACTCGCTTGTGTTGTGACGTAGGGTAGACATGGTTACACCCACCCTGAGGGTGTGGGATAAGTCTGAACGGGTTATGATTGCATCATAAGTGAGCAAGGACACCGGGTTGTCCATTGTACTTGGTATTTTAGAGATATGTTGGGCGATGACCCATTACTCTAACAGTTTGTACGGTATGGCATACCGAGATGGAACATATGGTTTGTTAGTGGACTTGATATGAACCTATGGAGACAGCACTTTGCTAGCCAGATATCGTAGTGATGATATAGTGTGCTTGTTGGGGCCATGATACTGCTCGTTGGAACCAAGTTTGGCAACTCGTAAAGTGATACGATGTGGATTGTGGTGGACTCTAGTAGTCACCACGTCATTTGAGATTGAGGTTGTGCATGCCTCACTGAAACGTGTATACGTTGATGTTAAATCTTCGTGAGACTTGTCTGGGACAACTCATAATGTTGAAGTACCAACAAGAGAGTCATCAAGTCGTTGTTGACTCGATCGGGGGAATCCGTGTATTTGGGGTGCAATGGGTGTTATTGTATCCAGTTTTTTTCGAACGGTGGTTAGAGACTAGTGGATCTCGAGTTCGATAGCACTTCCCTTGTGGGGAAGGAGGTAGTATAATATCTAATTGGGAATCTTTGAAAGATTCGATAAATTGGTACGTGTGGTTTTGATTTTGGAAATCACGCCGTGTTGTTGATCGTCAATTATCATCCTCCTCTGGATGGGAATGACTCAGAATTGACACTCGTGTTTGGGGGCTTAGGGGTATGTTGTAGATACCCGAGCCAAGTACCTTGAGTATGCATGTAATATCAGTGCTTAGGCAGGTATACCGGTGAGTGTACGGATGCCAGTTTTTTATTCCCTTTTTGTCAAGCACAGAGTTATGCTATTTTTTTTTTTTGGATGGTTAAATCTCTGATGAGAGATATGGAACACCTTGAGGTTGGGAATCTCCATGGCACGATAAATTATGAGAAACAATTGTGAAGTTAGTTGACTCCCTTTGAGAAGGGATTATCTTGTGTGGATTGAGGTGTTTCCTTGTTGGTGTTTTCCTTCGAGTTATGCGATAGCCTTCCCAAGTTTGGATTGTTAAATCCTAGGATTATCAAGGGATGGCAGGAATTCGGATTGGTTGGGTGTAGCTGTCGACACAAGCTCTGAGAATGCCATGGGTTTATTGCATGTCCTTTCAGAAATTGAACTCTGTGGAGTCTCGATGGTTTATTTATGATCAGGATGTGATCCTTGGAATATCCGGAGGTGGACATCTTGTGAGATGTCTTTTGTGTGAATCTGTGGCCGTGAGTTGCCCAAATTGAGTTGCAATGATGTGACTGCTCATTTGATGGAGGAGGTGTGGAAGTGGAGACCAGGTTTAGTATGTGTATATCGTGGTATACTAGTGTTTTCCTCGTAATGATGTGTGTTAGACATCGCGAGTCATGATAGAGATGTCTTTGAATGATATCTACGATGGAATCGGGAGCGATTCGAATCCTTGCAGTTTCAGTTGACTAACTACTTTTGGATTATTAACGTTGAGTGGTGCTGACGCTCTTTGACGTTATGATGGATTTGGAAGTCTATTCCACTCCAGAAATTGACACGAGGTCAACGTTCTCACGGTTGAGGTGTCATTCAGGATGCGTTCTTACTTGTTGTATTAGAACTAAGGATGACTGTCCGATCTACAGTCGTAAGTATTGGTTGTTTTGCAGTCATGAGGGACTGACTTTTGGGATGAACCGCATCGAGGTACGTTTTGCCTCTTGGGTGATAAGTTGGTTTTGGTAAAGTCGCTCTGTTTCAGAGTTTGATGTGAGATAAGTATCCTCGTGGTTTTTAAGACGATTCTGATATGGTCAAGAATCGAGGTTATGGCTTCATGTTGTTGTGTAGCCGGGGTGTTACGTATTACACCGGTGCTAATTTCGAGGACGAAATTCTTTTAGTGGGGGATATTGTGATGACCAGAGATTAGGGATGTTAATCCCGGAGTGTTAATAACCCCTAAAGTTGTTTTACGTGGCGAAAGCGCTAGGGTTCGAACTGGAATTCTGTCCGATAGGGGCTCGATTTTTGGTACGATTTTGGGGCTTTCTTTCAGGTGTTATTGGGGCGTTTTGGTGCTTAGTTTGGGTCGAAAATTTCTTGCTTTGTGGTTCAAAGAAATTGGTTGCCAATTGATTCGATTTTCATGCTGTTTGAATGAGTTAGGGTTCGAATTTTTGGGGGTTTTGGCTTGGGGATGATGATTCTTGTTGTTAATCGATTAATTCATGTTTAGATGAATTATGGTGTTTAATTGGGTTCCATTTGTGTTGTGAGGGTTCGAAAATTTGTGGGGAATTATTGAGCAATTTTCGATAATGGTTAATTGTCGTGTGTTGACAATATTTTTGAGGGTTATGGGTGTGCTTGAGCATGGGTTGCATGTTCGTAATTAATTGTGAATTAATTTATCGTGTTAGCACATCGTTCCTCGGGGCATGGAACTCGAGCAAGGTTTGGCTCGGACTTCGGAGATTTAAGGTACGTGCGACGTACGATCATTACTTTATATAAGAGCATTTGTGAAATGCATAATGTGTTTTAATTGCATTAGATGGTTGTGGGTATGGCTATATATATATGTGTTGGTCTGACTATGGAACGACCTAGTCTTGACATCGCTGCCATAAGTGTGTGTAATACTAGAGTAGTATAACCTTACATGAGATATGGGGTACTGGGTTTATATGACTATTGTAGGGCATTTGAGATGCCTAAGAATGATCGTGGAATCATGTATTCATTATAAGACATGCGAGATGTCTAAGTATAATGGAGAATTTGTAAAATAAATGCTAGGCATTTGAGCTATCTGTGATTGGTAGCAAAGTTGAAAATCAGTATTAGATATCGAAATATCTATATTTGTATGTATAATGAAATTGGAATCATTAATTATTGATACTTGAGAATCAGGCATGCTATGAGTTAAATCAGTGTGTTGATTTACTGATTTTTGAGATTTGATGAGTTTGATGATTGTGAGAACAGGGACAGTACACGGAATCCCAGATGAGGACGTTGCCATCCAGGGAGTATCATTTAAAATTCATTAGTATTTACTTTTGTTGTAAATTATGAATTTCATTATTGTGATTATGGGACTTTGTGTATTGGTATGCTCACCCCGTTGGGGGTTGTCTCTGTTGGGGCAGGTGAACAGGTGCATCGATGGCTGTGGAGCTGAGCTCGAGCTGTTGATTGGATGTACTCCCAGAATCGTGGTACCAGGGCTTGATGGAGCACGGTATCGTATAGTGTACTAATATACACCCGAAGGTTATATACATATTTATGATGCTCGCATGTGAGCACGGTCATGCTTGTATATGGGTTGTATATAAAGGCATGAGCCTTTCTCTCTTTCATTCTATGTTGCATGCAATCAGTAAAAACCAAATTCCCCAAGGTCTATGTAATAGAGATGCATTCATCTCTCCACTAATCCAAGTCCTTAGCAACAGGTCAGCGTCTCGGTCTTACAGAAAACATGAAATGCAGCAAATATCATTCCTCATTGATGACATGATAGTGTCTTTGTCTTGAATAAGATATGCAAACACAATCAACATAGAAAAAGCATTCGCTTAAGTAGCAGGATTTGATGCAGACAGAAGTATGAAAATGAAAGTTCTAAATAGATTAAAGGAGGCAATCAATCACCAATTTCCCTCTACCGCCAAACGTGCCACAAAGTTTTGTAAGAAAAAGAAAAATTAAAATGCAATTACATTAGAGCCACAAACAATCAATCCAACCCACAGCCACGCACTTGATTGCAAATAAATATATTACCATACTTCCAATAAAAGAAGAAGGTGACAAATCAAATCAGTCAGTTCAAATCTAATTAACATACAAATCATCCGTTATTCGCGAACAACAATGCGTCAACCCTACAACTATAGGAACATCAAAAAATGGATGAAACACAAGAACAAAAAAAAATTTCGATCAGTCGAATTAATTCGATTAACTATATATGGAGCAAAACAAAAAAAGAAGAAGTGAAGTTACCGTCCAAGTAGACTCGGCAATTGAAGCCATTGGAAAAGGAAGTGGAGGAAAGTGAGTAATATTTTTGGCAGGAAATTGAAAGTAGTGAAAAATAGGGGTCCAGAGGGAGGAGACAGACTGTCGGGGGAATCTCAGCTCGTGGAGTCAGGAGTGCTCTCTGTGTATCTTCAACAACTCACGATTTATTTATGCAGAAAAGAAATATTGAATGATAAATAAAAAATTTTGTTTATTTCTATTATATTTTTGTTTATTTATTCTTGTATTTAATGTCTAGTATTTAATGAATGTAAAGTAAGTAATTAATTATTTAAATTAATCGAATTTATTTACATATATGACTTAAAATATGTAAATACATTAAAGAGTTATAAACATATATATATTTGATAGAATATATCAAACAATTGTGAGTCACCTCAACAAAATAATAGTTACTATATAATTACTTATTTGGAGACTCAGATTCACTCAACTTCGACATAAATTTGTAATATGACTCAGATTATGTATATGCTAAAATATTAAATTACCATTTTAGTCGGTTAACTCCATCAGTGATATACAACACTTGTGATATATATCTCTGCATGTCCCAAACCAAGGTAAAGGAAGAGGGTGGTTGTAGGCCTGTGACAGCAAGCCGGATAACTTAGTTAAATCTCAATGACATGAACTATAAGTTAAATTGTGTGGGAGCGTTCCCTGCACAGCGAAGTGCAACACCTGATCCTGAGTGTAGTGATAAGTGGGCTATGGCTGCTAGGTCGTCGCCCATAAGCGTTGTAAGGCCCCAACCCTTAACTCGTCATTAGTGCATTTATGACGTCGTATTAGTATAAAAAAAATTCATTCTTTAAAAGAATCATTACATGCTTCACATATTCTACATGACATAAATAATACTCAGCATGGAATGATCACTTCTACCAGCAATAAGACTCAAGGTTCACCCATTATCATCACCATTGCACCACTTTTACATTGTGGGTTTTTATAAAAATTTGGGCAGAGTCTCCCCATAAATTGAGCTATCCGAAAATGAAACACATCACAATATAACTCACAGCTAGGGAAAAATACAATACTTAAAAGAAACCAAAACCCTAAGTAAGTTCCCAGCCGGGAAAACACCATACTAAGAAGACATCAAAAGTGAGCTTCAACACCCTTATACAGTCCATATACATGCATCCAGATCCTCACATACGAGCAATAAATAAATGAATACCAATTAAATGCATAAATAATGTATGCCTTCAACCCGTACTCAAACTACACTCCGGGAAGCAGTATCTTTCAACGAGTTCGAGCTTAACATCCCAAAACGCCGTAGTACATGTCATACATGTTCTACCTGTTTCAACAGAAACAGCCCCACACAGGGTGAGCATACCAATATCACACTACCCATATCATAACAATGCATAAAGATAATGATATCGTGATTTAAGAGTATCGAAAATCTATAAAATGTACTCCCTGTGAAGTTCTGAATCTGTATAACTTCCACACAATGTTCCTGTTTCAAGCTTACACGCTTTCATAACATCAAGTTTAGTATCGTTACTGAAAATAAGATACTCAACCACACAATGAATTCAATACAAGAAGAATCTATTATTTATGCTCAATCATAAATAATTCCATGTCAATGCAGTTTTTGTAAGTAATCCATAATGCATAGCAACGCAGCGGAATAAAATTTTATGGATTACAAGACACCGGATCTATACATAGGTGTTCATATCGGATAAAGGATCAAAGGTCTCACCCTTGTAGCGTGTTTGAGCAGATTCCACGGAGCAGCACCACGTCCAACGCCTCCTTCGAGTCACTAGCAAAACTTATCAAGTTTTTGCCTCAACGGTATCCACACGATCAAATCGGGTGAAGGGATAGTCTAAGAACAAGTTGCTAGACTAGTTCTTAGACCGGAATAAGAAGCACACTCGATTCACAATTGAATAATCGCCGGAATCACAAGAATCTCTTCGGCTATTAAGAGAAAAACCGAGAGCTCCTTGGAGATTGATGGAGGCGGCCGAATGCTTATGTGTAGGTTGGAATGATTTGAATCATTGTCTAACAATTAATTATATCAAAGTTATTAAAGAGGCTTAATTAAGTTCAAGACTTTCTCAAAGTCTTATGGGCCCAAACCCATGATTTAATTAAAACCTTTTAATCACTTAATTAATACTCTTCTTAATTAATTAATTCATCCAATGAATTTAATTTCCCTTCTCGATTTAATCTTTTGTACGACCCGATAGGATCTTGTAATGTTGGCAGTGACATAAAATCTCATTTTATGTCGCAAGCAATGAGCGGTATCTAGCAACACATCAATGCTACCCAAATTACAAGAATGGCAATGACTCGACATAACCTAGGAACTTGTGATAATATTTATCATGTAACTTAATCCCTTTGTCCTTTGTGTTTAGATTGAACACGAGTCGTGGAATAGTCATACTCGTATATTCAATCTTTATTTCTTGATCCCCAAGTGGAACTAGAATAAACAAATAAGCTCGATATCTCATATCGACTCATTCGAGCATGGCCATGCATTTTAGTTCTCACTTGATCAAGGGCCAAACACATCTCATGTTATATAGGAGGGACAAATCCTATCTTGATCAGTCAACATCCCTCTACATAATTCGTAGTGTATCCAATAGTCGTCTTTATAGTTTACCCTGTTACAGGTAACGTTTGACAATATCAAGATACATAACTCCTTATGTTGGGATCTCTGATGATCACAAGTCGTAAGGATTACATACATTATTATCACTATGAGAATTGCATATGACAATCATATAACTATCCATGTTGCATTCTCATGGTGGGTCTGTACAGTACATCGTTCTCTAACATGTACCCATGTGTTGATTTGATATCTCATATCAATGAACAATTCATCAATCAATACATACTAGTCTCTATGTATTATCATTATCCTGATTCATGATAATACTTGACCAGGGACAATGTTTAAGAATAATACAATATTATTCTAAGGACATTAACATATATATTAATTCACATTGCACAGTTAAACGAATAATATATAATAATGAATTGCCATTCATAAAATCATAAGTATGTCAAAACAATCATCTAATGACTTGTCTTAGGGCATATCCCAACAAATCTCCCACTTGCACTAAGACCACTCAGACATATACCTAATGCCTAGAGATCTAGTATGACGATCATGCTTCTGCTGTGACAGTGGCTTCGTCAATGGGTCAGATACGTTATCATCTGTTGGTACTTTGCATATTTTAACATCTCCCCTTTCAACGATTTCTCGAATGAAATGGAAACGCCTAAGTATGTGCTTGGATCTTTTGTGAGATCTAGGTTCCTTAGCCAATGCGATCGCTCCATTGTTGTCACAATAGAGTTCTATCGGATATTTAATGCTATGCACCACTTCAAGTTCAGAAATGAACTTCCTAATCCAAACAACTTCCTTTGCTGCATCCGAGGCAGCAATATACTCAGCTTCTGTTGTAGAATCGGCTACTGTCTCTTGCGTTGAACTCTTTCAGCTCACAGCACCTCCATTTAGGCAATACACATATCCAGATTGCGATCGAAAATCATCTTTGTCGGTTTGGAAGCTTGCATCAGTGTAACCCATTACATTGAGCTCTTCCTCACCTCCATAAATCAAGAATGTATCCTTAGTTCTTCTCAAGTACTTCAGGATATTCTTGACAGCAATCCAGTGACCTTCACCTGGATCAACTTGATATCTGCCCGTCATGCTCAAAGCATACGATACATCGGGATGAGTACATATCTCGACATACATGATAGATCCAATAGCTAACGCATATGGAATCTTACTCATGCGTTGTCTCTCATCTGGTGTTGAAGGACAATGTTCCTTCAAGAGATAAATTCCATGTGTCATAGGCACGAATCCATTCTTTGATTCTTGCATGCTAAACCTTTTAAGCACTTTGTCTATGTATGTACTTTGACTTAGGCCAAGAAGCCTTCTTGATCTATCTCTATAGATCTTGATTCCTAATACATAGGTGGCTTCTCCCAAGTCTTTCATCGAAAAGCAGTACCCTAGCCAAATCTTTACAGATTGTAAGGCAGGGATATCATTCCCAATGAGAAGTATGTCATCTACATACAACACTAGGAAAATGATTATGCTCCCACTGACCTTCTTGTAGACACAAGGTTCATCTACGTTTTTGATCTTTGATTGCATCATCAAAACGAAGATTCCAACTCCGAGAAGCTTGCTTCAATCCATAAATGGATCGTTGTAGCTTGCATATCTTTCCAGCATCCTTTGGATCGACAAAACCCTCGGACTGTGTCATGTACACATCCTCGAGCAGATTTCCATTAAGGAAAGCTGTTTTGACATCCATCTGCCAGATTTCATAATCATGAAATGCAGTTATTGCAAGTAAGATCCTTATGGATTTAACCATGGCCACTGGTGAAAAGGTTTCATCATAGTCAATACCATGAATTTGTTTGAATCCTTTTGCAACCAGCCGACCTTTATAGGTTTGTACATTACCATCCATATCGGTCTTTTTCTTGAAAATCCATTTGCACCCTATGGGTCGTACCCCTTCAGGTGGATCAACCAAAGTCCATACTTGGTTTGCATACATGGATTCCATCTCAGATTTCATGGCCTCTTGCCATTTCTCAGAATCAGTGCCCATTATAGCTTGTTGATAAGATGACGGCTCATCCTCATCAATAAGTAGTAAGTCACCTTGTTGAGTCACAAGAAATCCATATCTCTGTGGCTCCCGGTGTTCTCTTACAGACCTACGCTGGGCTTGTGTCTTTTGAGCAGGTACTTCTTCCACAAGAGCTTGCGGTGCCTACTGTGTTTCCATCTCAATCTCAGGTTCAGTGTTTTCTTGTGGTTGAACTTCACTAAGTTCT
Organism: Haberlea rhodopensis; assembly: GCA_907163345.1. NCBI lineage: Eukaryota > Viridiplantae > Streptophyta > Magnoliopsida > Lamiales > Gesneriaceae > Haberlea > Haberlea rhodopensis. The sequence continues at coordinate 10,849,090 of CAJQUN010000015.1, forward strand.
ATTTTTCTCACACTGGTTTTTCTAGAAAGAAATTCCCTTTCAAGAAATACACCAGTCCGAGCAACAACTACTTTGTTCTCGGTGGGATAATAGAAATAGTATCCTTTCGTTTCCTTAGGATACCCCACAAATAAACACTTATCAGATTTGGGTCCAAGTTTGTTAGTGGCGTGACGTCTAACGAAAGCCTCACAACCAAATCTTCATAAAAGACATACTAGGACGCTTCCCAGTTCATATCTCATATGGTGTCTTTTCCATTGATTTAGATGGAACACGGTTCAGTAAGAAAATCGTTGTTTCTAGAGCGTGTCCCCAAAATGATATCGGAAGATCTGCATGACTCATCATTGATCTAACCATGTCTAACAAGGTTCGATTTCTCCTCTCGGATACACCATTCCATTGTGGAGTATACGGAGGAGTGAGTTGTGGGACTATCCCACACTCCTTTAGATAGTCATGAAACTCTTGACTTAAGTATTCACCTCCTCGATCTGATCGAAGGAGTTTGATACTCTTGCCAAGTTGGTTTTGTACTTCATTCTTGAAATCTTTGAACTTTTCAAAGGTTTCATGCTTATGCTTCATTAGGTACACATACTCATATCTACTGAGGTCATCAGTAAATGTAACGAAGTATTGAAAACCACCTCTAGCTTGTGTACTTATTGGTCCACATACATCACTATGTATTAGTCCAATAAAACATTTGCCCTTTCAACATGTCCCTTGAAAGGGGCTTTAGTCATCTTGCCCATTAAACAAGATTCGCATGTTTCATATGATTCAAAATCAAATGAATCTAATACTTCATCCTTATGAAGTTTAGATATGCGGTTCTCGTTTATGTGGCCCAAGCGACAATGCCAGAGATAAGTCGGATTACAATCATTATTTTTAATCCTTTTAGTATTTATGTTATAGATATGCATATCAAGATTTAATAAATAAAGACCATTCACCATTTGTGCACTAGCATAAAACATATCATTTAAATAAATAGAACAATTGTTGTCCTTTATCATAAATGAAAATCCACACTTGTCTAAACAAGAAATAGAAATAATGTTTTTTGGTAATGGATGGCACAAAATAACAGTCTTTTAAAATCAACGATAAACCAGAAGGCAAAGATAAATAATAATCTCCTATAGCTAATGCAGCAACTCTTGCTCCATTTCCAACTCGGAGATCAACTTCGTCTTTCGCCAACAATCTACTCTTTTTGAGGTCCTGCACATTTACACAAATGTGAGATCCACATCCAGTATCTAATACCCATGATGAAGAAGTAGATAAATTGACTTCTATAACAAAAATACCTGAAGTGGAAGTCACACTTCCTTTCTTTAGATCCTCCATATATACTTTGCAGTTTCTTTTCCAATGGCCGGTCTCACCGCAATGGAAACAGTTCCCTTCCTTTGCTATCCCTCCCTTTGGCTTCAGTGCAGAAGACTTTGGCTTAGATTTAACAAAGACCTTCTTAGCTTTCTTATTGCCTTTAACTTTGGCCCTTCCTTTGCTCTTATTCACAATAAGAACATTTGTGGCCTTAGTCTTCTTTGTATTTGCTTCATATGTTCTCAACATACCAAGCAATTGTGGTAGAGTCTTTTCCATGTCAGTCATATTGTAATTTACTACAAATTGACTGAAGCTCTCAGGCAACGATTGCAAGATCACATCGGTGGCCAACTCTTGGTCCAATGGAAAACCCAGCTTCTCCAGATTCTCAATGTACCCAATCATCTTGAGCACATGAGTTCCAACTAGGCTTCCCTCTACCATTCTGCACTGAAATAACGCCTTAGAGATGTCATACCTCTCTTGTCTTGCTTGTTGTTGGTACAGTTGCTTAAGGTGCTTCGATCATATCAAACGCCTCCATTTCCACATGTTGCTTCTGAAGCTCAGAGTTCATGATGGCAAGCATAAGGCACCCAACATCAAGTGCGTCACTTTGATGCTTATTGTAAGCATCTTTATCGGCTCTAGTAGCCGTTAGGGGAGGTTCCTCAGCAGGTAAGGGCTCCTCTAGGACATATTGCTTCTTTTCTTGTTTGAGGACTATCCTCAAGTTCCTATGCCAGTCTAGGAAATTTGTCCATTTAATTTGTCCTTCTCAAGGACCGATCGCAGTGATAAAGTGCTTGTTACGTTGTTAGTTGCCATGGATATCTACAATATAAATATGCAAAATAAGTTTATGATTTAATCATTTAACATGGTCTTATATTAAATGATACTCCCACTATTTTGTTAAAAAATATCAACCCTCGAAACCTTTAGTGGGCCAAGATCCATATTTCGCCTAATCTTGAGTTAGCTTTGGCTAATCGCCCAAGACTCGGTTATTTAGGTAGACAACACTTTGTCAATTACATCACATGTAATTCTTGGATAGTTGGACGAACAACGCTTTGTTCAATTCATCAAATGAATTATTATCCAACCCATGCCTCTAGGTTCCCAATCCTATTGAGATAACCTAGTTAAGTCGTACATAATTTAAAGTATAACGAATATCACTTTTATCCTTTCGCGCCTTACTAAGATTGCCACGGTGCTTTGCTTTGGCAAACCCACACATGTACAATCAAAGTTTTTGACGAGTACTTTTAATTTTGGAAGGCATCTAAAACTTAATATTTTAGAGGGATTTATTGATCTCATGATTAGTTTGATAATTCAAAATATGTCCACTACATATAGGTGTATACATATCTACATATATGTGTAATACAATTATCAATCTAAAACATAAGATAAATCATGCATCAACATACATAATTAAAACGTGACATGGTTATAGCCTCTACTAGCGATTTTCTCAAGCCAATGAGAAAATCCTAAGAGTCAACCTAAGGTGACTTCACAAGCTCCTTCCTTTGGCTCCTGTTTGTGAATGGCCTCCTCATCCCGACATCATGCTCCATCTCCATTGATCACCATCAACAAATAAACTATACAATTTACAAGATATAGAATTCCTCGATTCACATTCGAGGGGAACATAGGGGAGGGGTAACATTTAGAATAAAATAGAGAAGGCACGACACGCAGGTCGTATTATAAATTACAAACATTCACAAATCCTATCTAATAGGTCAAAGGGCTATAACCATGCACCATGCTCAAACAACACATAAAATATGCTATAACATTTAATTAATTAAATTCTAAACATTTTAAAATTTAATTCTAATTAAAACTGTAAAATAAATTTTATGAAATTTTCGTACGCTCGGGACATCACATGTCACGGAACCTTGGCCCATAAGTCCACGTCCAACCATGAGGGTTCGAAACCCTAACATTTTTGGACGGCGGCCGTGAGCCACAATGGTTCGAAAACCCTAGCAAAAAGGCGGCGATGGCCGAGCCCATGCACGACTGCTAGGGTTCGAAACCCTAGCCGTCATGAGCTAGCCGTCACGAGCCAATGGGTTCTTAACCCTAGTCAAGTTTCGACACTTCCATGCACAATTATTAGCCACAACGGCTAAACCATCTCGAGCCAAGGGTTCGAAAACCCTAGCCCTCATGTGGCTAGCCGTGTGTCATTTGTGATGGTGGTGGCCGAACCCACGTGAGACATGGTTCGATATTAGCCTTCTTGTATCATATACAATAATTCGCCAATTTATATCAAATATAATTATACGATGATTTTCATAAACTCGATTTACTCATATCATATATGATTATACAGTTTTAAAGCATGTTATCCAATTCTAATATGATTAAAACAATTTAACCACATAAATCCGAAATGAGCCTTGAACCTGGCTCTGATACCACTGTAAGTAATCCATCATGCATAGCAACGCAGCGGAATAAAATTTTATGGATTACAAGACACCGGATCTATACATAGGTGTTCATAGGATCAAAGGTCTCACCCTTGTAGCGTGTTTGAGCAGATTCCACGGAGCAGCACCACGTCCAACTCCTCCTTCGAGTCACTAGCAAAACTTATCAAGTTTTTGCCTCAACGGTATCCACACGATCAAATCGGGTGAAGGGATAGTCTAAGAACAAGTTGCTAGACTAGTTCTTAGACCGGAACAAGAAGCACACTCGATTCACAATCGAATAATCGCCGGAATCCTCACAAGAATCTCTTCAGCTATTAAGAGAAAAACCGAGAGCTCCTTTGAGATTGATGGAGGTGGCCGAATGCTTATGTGTAGGTTGGAATGATTTGAATCATTGTCTAACAATTAATTATATCAAAGTTATTAAAGGGGCTTAATTAAGTTCAAGACTTTCTCAAAGTCTTATGGGCCCAAACCCATGATTTAATTAAAACCTTTTAATCACTTAATTAAGACTCTTCTTAATTAATTAATTCATCCAATGAATTTAATTTCCCTTCTCGATTTAATCTTTTGTGCGACCCGATAGGATCTTGTAATGTTGGCAGTGACATAAAATCTCATTTTATGTCACAAGCAATGAGCAGTATCTAGCAACACATCAATGCTACCCAAATTACAAGAATGGCAATGACTCGACATAACCTAGGAACTTGTGATAATATTTATCATGTAACTTAATCCCTTTGTCCTTTGTGTTTAGATTGAACACGAGTCATGGAATAATCATACTCGTATATTCAATCTTTATTTCTTGATCCCCAAGTAGAACTAGAATAAACGAATAAGCTCGATATCTCATATCGACTCATTCGAGCATGGCCATGCATTTTAGTTCTCACTTGAGCAAGGGCCAAACACATCTCCTGTTATATAGGAGGGACAAATCCTATCTTGATCAGTCAACATCCCTCTACATAATTCGTAGTGTATCCAATAGTCGCCTTTATAGTTTACCATGTTACAACTAACGTTTGACAATATCAAGATACATAACTCCTTATGTTGGGATCTCTGATGATCACAAGTCGTAAGGATTACATACATTATTATCACTATGAGAATTGCATATGACAATCATATAACTATCCATGTTGCATTCTAATGGTGGGTCTGTCCAGTACATCGTTCTCTAACATGTACCCATGTGTTGATTTGATATCTCATATCAATGAACAATTCATCAATCAATACATACTAGTCTCTATGTATTATCATTATCCTGATTCATGATAATACTTGACCAGGGACAATGTTTAAGAATAATACAATATTATTCTAAGGACATTAACATATATATTAATTCACATTGCACAGTTAAACGAATAATATATAATAATGACTTGCCATTCATAAAATCATAAATATTGTATGTCAAAACAATCATCCTTTGACTTGTCTTAGGGCATATCCCAACAGTTTTGTCTATCAATCTATCTCACTCAACACTTTCTCATACTGGTCATGCCAAAGGCATCCATACCCAACTCCATATCTGGCCACGTACATGTACGTGTCCATCATACCACATATATCAAACTCAATTCACATATTCATTTCCTTATATTCAGTCATCACAATTCAACAATATATGAATACTGGAATATGAAATAATTCATATTCTACCTACTCGTACGTCACTACGTACCTTATGGTCGACAATATGATATGCTATCCCGACATCCGGAGAATCATGTAGAATCTATATCAAAATTACAACTCAATATTAGCTCATTTACAACACAATATCATATATATATTTCTCAACTTCAATTCAATATCCTCGATTCACAACTCAATAAAATGGACATTGTTACAAGGACAAGGCAATCGATATTACTCTAAGCAACTATACAGTTAGTTCATAGAATTGCCATTTAAATATGAAATCGTTTACTTTGAACAAATAAGGTTATACTACTTTCTTAAGGCATCATACATCTCATTTGTACTATTTTTTTTCATAATCCCAACACCTCAGTACACATTTTCCACTGATTACTTGGATTTCTTAACTCGATCACATGTTTAGAATTTATACAATTCAAAGTATTAGTGTATATTTATCACATGATAATCAAATCCACTTTACCTACGTAGCGAAGATGCTTCATTCCTTACGGATACAGTGTAATACCCTTAATTGTACCTACACTTGCATATACAACAACTAAATCTACCAATACCTGCTGAAATACACACACATATGTGTATATATATACATACATACATACACTAACACACATTCAGCACCCTTGAACACACACCAACTCACGCACACAGCAACCAGTTTACACGCAAATATACTTACACACCCATGCTGCATCATCACCTTTTTCACGCAGAAATAGTAAGGAAATAAGAGGTATAGTGTTTGTGCATAACCATTAAATTAATAAATAAGAAGCTAAAACACCACCCAACAAGGTACTAATCGACTAACAAGAGCAATAATTCTTGGACAGCAACAATGGAAATGACAGCGAGAATTCCCCAAAATGCAGCAATAATTTCGAACCAATAAGCAAAAATGCAAGGAAAATGAACAAATAAGGAATAAGGTAAGATTACTTCAATTACACACACAAACCTTGTAGGAATCGTTGACAAATCCGCTGCATTTCGCTCCTCTTCACGTCGGCTAGGCGAACAGCAACCCGTATGCGTGAAGTCAAATGGGGTGAGGGGAAAAGATGAGAGGGTTTGTTTTATTATTTAAACCTTTCATGTGATTAAATCCCCACTATAAAATTACTATATATATTCCCCATTCTAATTTAAACAAATAATTAATTCTTTAACATTTGCAAGAAACCCTATTTTAAAATACATTATATTTCCATCCAGAATTATTTATTCCAACTTTGAACCAAAATACGATTAACAAGAATTTAAGAATCTTCTTGAATTTAAGTAACATTATAAATGTGATCTCGGAATCATTTATCCCAACTCCACTCCGAAATCCGATACCCAAGAATTAAATCTCGACATATCATATAATCCAATAAAATATTAATTATTCCCGGACATCACAATTCTCCCCAACTAATAAAATTTCGACCTCGAAATTAAAATGCATGCTTACCATAAAAGCCAACAGTAAAATTCACGTACCGCTATACAACTTAAGATAATGACCTGACCGTCTGTAGGATGACAGTCATTCGAATCATCACGGCCCACACATGTGCCCCATTACACCAACGATCGCAAGACTGCAAATCACCTCACTTCACCATATCCCAACATTAGCATCTAATGAGCTAATATATCTTAATACCATGTCATGTAAATCATTACAAGATAAATCTTTCACCATATTTTAGCTATCCAGTAACATTAACCACAATACGGTCAGTTATCGTTTACTAGCATGCAAGTATCATCCATTAACTAAAATTAGTATCCACATACTAAAAATGATTCAAAAGCTGCGCTTTCATAGTCTGTATAGATGATGTCATCTTAAATTATGTTTCATAAATAGGTGACATCCATAAGAATCCTACATTATGTACGCAACGGTTATCTCAAACATCAAACAGTATCAAGGTGATACTAACCTCGTCTCATAAGATTTCAAACGAAACCATGTACCTCAACTTCAATCATGCTCGATTTATCAGTAATCATGTCATGAGTTTAACTTCCTCAATATCTTTCGTTGCCATGTGTAACTTCAATTACGCTTCATGAACTCCTCATCATAATTTGATCATCAAAACCATTGTCAACAAATCATGAAGTCCAAACCTTATAGCCTTAGGTCGCTTCATAAAATTACAACACTCACGTGCTCTTCGGTAATCATTTTCACATAGACATAATTATTCATTTTTTTTATCCCATACACGGCCATCCATTTAATCCACTTAAAATATACATTGATGATATTATGCTTTCCTTGCAATTCATTTGTGTATAACAAATTTATACCAATGTATCGATATCAATATCGTATAAATAATCTGTCATGCCTCGATCTGACGTATACATGTGTTATATGTTTATGGTGTAATTACGATTAATTACAGTATGATATGGACTCGGGTTCGGGTTGAACCGAGGATGAATTAATACATGTATAAAATGATATATGGCAATATGACTTGAATTAAATCAAGTGTAGTGGCATATCAAGTAAACTATGAGTATGCATTTGAAGGTGCATTAGAATGTACATGTGAGTTGCATTCCATATACATTTGCCATGAGTTTGAAAGGAATTATAATTACATTTGTATTGAATTTGAAGGTTTACTTAAATACGTAAAATCAGATTGTGATCACATAGAACACCATATTACACCCACAAATCTCTACCCAAGCTCCTCTCTAGGTCTTTTCTTAGAATTGCTTCTTTGCTTGGATTTGCACTTGATATCAAGATAGAAAGGTGGGAAAGTGAAGTCCTAACATCTTGGTATAGATTATGTGCTTTGTATCCTTACTTATGGTTGTAATAGAAGAATTGAAGTTAAAGCATGGAATTGAAGGTGTTTGGTTTGCTTGTGCTTTGATTTGAGTTATGGTGTAAACAATTGAGTTCTATGATCATATAAACATGTTCATATGATATTAGAGATTGCATGAAACATGTTTGAATGTTGATTTTCAAGTTGTAGGAGATATACCATGAGGATAAGCTCAAAATCGCCATGTTCTGATTTTTCTGGACATCGGCGATCGATCGCTAGCTTTGTGGCGATCAATCGCCGAATACAGAGCAAAAATATAAGGCGGTTAATGTATGTGACGATCGATCGGTAAAAATGTGGCAATCGATCGCGAGAAACAGAACATTGTGGCGATCGATCGCGAGGTGGTGGCGATCGATCGCGATGGAACAAAACAATATGACGATCGATCGGTGAGATGTAGCGATCAATCGCCAGAGGCAGAATTTTGAAAAATGTTATATTTTTGTAGAATTTGATTTTAATGCCTATGATAACATGATATATTGTTGGTCTTGTTGTAGCATCATCACAGGGGACGGGACAACGAGGCGGTTAGACAGTGACGCCTAATTTATATCGTTTTTGTCGCAGAACAGGTACGTTCTGACATACGAGTATATGATATTGTTGTGATGATGATGTGAGTATGCTATCATATGATTAGTGATATCATATGCATGTGCATTCATGAGATTTATATGATTGAGATGGATGCCACGATAGATATGTAGTATATGCTTTGGCTGAGATCGGTGCCACGATAGATATGCCAGTGTTGGACATATGCTTTGGCTGGGATTGTTGCCACGATAGGTATGCTACATATGCTTTGGCATGAGAGATATACGCCGGTTGGGTATATGCTCTGGCTGTTATAACATGTGAGGACGGTACTATGATATGGGCTGCTAATATGAAGATGTGATGAGGTTCCACTGACATATTGAGCTGAGATAGGCATATCATATTGGCCTGGTTATAACAGGATGATGAGATGAGACATGTCATGACATAATTGCATTAGTTGATGCATGATACAGAGCATTCACATTGGATTTGATGTTTATTATGCTTTATCATTGATATTGTGTTTTTATATTGCACTAAGATAGTGGTTTATCTATACTCACGTTGTGTGAATGTTTCTGTAGGATTTCATAGACGTGGGAATCGTGAGTCTTATTCCGCTGCGAGGTGAACCACTGCATATGAGTTGTGCTGGCTTAGGTTGTTATTTATACATGTGATGTATATGTGAATAGGGTTTTTGTACTTGTGGTTTTGTACTTGTACATCTGTAACAACCTAGTAGTAAGAAACTGTGATGTCCAGATTTATTAATAATCATTTGTTGGACTAAATATGATTTGGATTTTTATTGATAACTAATTTTAGAATTAATTAATTAGAAGTGGAATTGACCAAGTGAAGGTCAACTGACAAGTTAATCGGATCATAAAATATTTTGAGATTTGTAAAATATACTCCGATAATATTTTAGAGATAAGTTAATTAAAATGAAGAATTTAAGTTTTGGGTTTTTGGGGTGTGTATGAATCCCAATCGTTGTCTATAAATAATATATCAGTGCACCGGCGACACTTCGATGTACAAAACCGGGTTAGGATACAAAAAATAAATATGTTTTGTTGGGCATTTTCGGAGCACATAGTAAAACGTGTAAATACACGCACTAAAACCCGATCCCCATTTCTTCTCTGCTGAATAATCACGCACATCCGACCCCTTGCCGCCAAAGTCGCGCGCCCGCCGCCGTCGGACCTCCTTCCGACGCGCCCGAACCACCATCGTCTTTGTCTCTTCCAGGCGCATCTTTCCATACCAAGAACATGAAGTTTCGTCGCGGATTGCGTCCGGATCTTGCAAGGAAGCGCAGCGGTTAAAATTTCCAAATTCGTCCAATTTTGGGACGATTTTCTTCCAATAATTTTGTGGGTAATCCTCCTCACCCTTCAATCGTTTTTCCCCTGAAATTCCTCGATTTTTTATGAAGCTTTAGTTCAATTTTGCTAGCATTTAGGACGGGTTTGCTAGTGTGTGTTCGTGTGTGTGCAGTAGTGTGTGTGCGTGAGTGTGTTTCTGCGTGTGTGTGTGTGTCCATCATGTGATTGTGTGTGAAGATGGTGTTTATGTATGTATTCCTTCATGTATTGAAGTATTGTAATTGGGAATGGGATAGCATGAAAAATGTTTTGATTGTTGGAAGTTAATTGGGGCTCACTTTATTGAATGGTTAATTGTTGAAAATAAATTGTGGAATATGTCTTGGCTTAGTATTATTATTGGTTGAAAGATGAAGATTAAAATCATGCATGGAATATGTTTGTTAATAGGCTTAAATGAGATTCAAGTGTGGGTCTAAGTCTTGTTAGTTGGGTGAAAATGACTAACTTTTATGGCTTGTAGCCATTGTGATATTTGGTAGATGTTGGGCTATGGTATGAGATGTGTTACAATTGGAAGCATGTGTGTGTGTAAATAAATGGGTTAGATGCATGCTAGTATGTATTATAACATGGAAAAGAGTTATGGTGATATTTATGCTCAAATGGATAGCATAGCATGTATTAATGATTTATGTCACTTTATTGAGTTTCAAATCTTAATAGTACTAAATCAAGAATTTTGGAATCCAATGCATCTTTAAATTGTTAAAGTTGAATTTAATCAATTAATGACTTTATGTTGGGATTAAGGGAATTAGATCTAAAAGGGTAGAATCTTGTATCTACATGGATCCTTTCTTTCATGTCTTGGTTTGAATCACCTCGGTGTGGGTTTGAATGTTTGGAACATGTTAATTGGATTGTTTTAGTTTGACATTAGTGGGATATTATTATGCATACACCCTTGCACTTCCTTTTCCTCTGTTGAACTGGTGTGTCTAGTGAACTACTATGTGAGTTGGGCTTGATCTTGCACGTATGGGTGTGTGTATCCTGCATCATGTGTGTGGTGTAGCGGATGATGGGAGAAAATGGGGTTTTGCATCACCAATGAAATATCATGATTCTTGTGAAGATGTGTGCATCAAAGTATTGATTATGATTTGATTCATAATATTGAGTTATTGATTTGTGATATGGAAATGAAAGTAAGAACTATTGATGGATATTCATTGCTTGGATTAAGAGCTAATATTGAATTGATATTCGATATAGACTCTACAGGAGACTTCGGACGTTGATGATAGCTTGTTCATGTTGTCTACTATAAGGTACGTGGTGACGTACGAGCAGGTATATCTAGTATCTATACATTCATGTATACATGCAATTTTGAATATGATGTTTCAGGTAAGTGTTTGACTGTAATAATTGAGTTTCATATACGAGTTATGGGGGACACGTAGTGGTACGTGATCCGATTATACTTGTTGAGTAGTGATGCCGTGGGCATGAGCGATATGAGAAAGTATCGAGAATGAGATGGTGGATAACCAGGTTTACATTGGGATAACCAGGTTTACATTAATATTGAACTATTTATGTTTGAGCATAAATAATATATTGTCGTTGTATTGAATTCATAAGCGTTGTTGAGTCACATTTTCAGTGATAATACTAAACTTGACATTATGAAGGTGCGTGAGTTTGAAACAGGAACAGTGTGTGGAAGCTATACAAATTCGGAATTGTACAGGGAGTATATTTTATGAGTTTTGAATAATCTAAATTATTGCATTATGATTTTGTATGCTGATTTGTGATTGAATATTGAGTGGGAGTGTGTTCACCCTGTGTGGGGGCTGTTTCTGTTGAAACAGGTACAACAGGTACGATGCGGCCTTGGAGTGCTAGGCTCGAACCTTGTTGGATGATGCTTCCAGAAGTTTAGTATGAGATTGAGCCGATATACGAGGTTGAGGGTTGGTATATATACTAATTATGCATCCGGATGAATATCCGTTATTCGTTGCTCTTCTGTGAGCACTTGTATCTGTATATGGACTGTATAAGGGTGCTGAAACCCACTTTTGTTGTCTTATTAGTGTGGCGTCTTCCCTGGCTGGGAATTCACTTAGTGTTTCTGTATTCTGTTTAGTATTGTGTTGTCCCTGGTCGGGAGTTATGTTATGTGATGTGTTTTTATTTCCGGATAGCTCAGTTTATGCGGAGACTCTGCCCAAATTTTTATAAAAATAACCCACAATGTAAAAGGTGGTGTAATGGGTATGGTATTGGGCGAAATCTTTGAGACTATTTGTTGGTAGAGATGAACATATAATGTTGAACATTATTTATGTCATGGGATTATGGGAAGCATATAATGATTCTTTTTAAAGAATGAAAAGAAAAATGATAAATTTACACACATACGACGTCATAAATGAACTAATGACGAGTTTAAGTGTTGGAGCCTTACATTAGTGGTATCAGAGCAGTGGTTGCTCTTTGGGGCTGTTAGGGGCCTAGAAACTTGTTGATAGGAATTGGTAGCACATATTTATACATGATGGTATTAATGTTGTGTGACACAACTAATTGCTTATGTGCTTTTACGATATGGAAAGTGGTATTACTAATCATTGTGGTTGCAGGAATCGTGTAGAATGTGATGAGATGACATTAATGGTAATGTCTGGCACTTCATGTATTATGTGTTAAGGGATCTGATTTTGTAGGAAAATCAGGAAATGTGAGACATACGGGCTTCGGACGGTAAAACGTGTTACACCTTTGATTATGTATACCGTGGATAGTGAATCCTTACATGTGATGGTATATGTGAAATGATAGTGATATATTGTGATAATGGAATCAACTGTTGTGTTCGATTATTGTGGTAGAATTGATGAATGTTCCGGTAACCTTTATCTCCGAGCGAGGGAGGTACTTGCCACTGTCATATAAAGCGATGGTCGTATGATATTTGCCGCTGTCATGTCTAAGCGAGGTAACATGCCGCTGTCATTGTCGAAGCGAGGGATATCATATGATGCCGCTATATGTAGAAGCGAGGGGTCCTAAAATTCCGCTGTTGTATTGGGACCGGAACAGTCACAATTCTAGTGATTAATGTGGAATATTGTGGTTATAACTGGAATGTGGTATCGATCATTATATTGTGAACTGTTGTATTAACCTGGATGCAGGTGCATGGAGCTAGTGGAAGTTTCGGTGGTTGTTATATTCGAGCGAGGGAGGTACTTGCCGCTGTCATATGAAGCGATGGTAATATGATATTTGCTGCTGTCATGTCGAAGCGATGTACATGCCGCTGTCATTGTCGAAGCGAGGGATATCATATGATACCGCTATATGTCGAAGCGAGGGGTCCTAAAATTCCGCTGCTATAACAAGACCGGAACAACCACATTATCGATATTGATAGCGATGTCTCATTCCGCTATATTGGTTGGCGATGGTTCATGCCGCCAGGTATATTGATAGCGATGTCTCATTCCGCTATATTGATTGGCGATGGTTTATGCCGCCGGGTACATGTATAGCGATGCCTCTTTCCGCTATGTCATTGGCGATGGATCATGCCGCCAGACATGTGTTTAGCGATGGTGCATTCCGCTGATTCCATGGCGATGGTTCTTGCCGCCGATTGTATATATATAGCTACGTCTCATTCCGTTATTCTGTGGATGGTGAGTATATCAATTTGTGTATTGATATGAAATCATATTTTGTGGAGTATTTATGTTGAGAGCAGGGACAGTTTAAAGGATCAAGTGTGGATCAACTGTGTACAGTAAGTGTTATTACATCTTATTGTCTTAAGAATGTATATTCATTGTGATTATGGATATTATGTATGCCAGCGTTGGCGATGAGTATTATGTACCGCCGTAGGGCGATGAAGATTAATATATTGCTATTGTGTTAGCAATAAATATTGTTGTACCGCTATTGTGTTAGCGATGAATATTAATGATGCTTTGAGTGCAGGTGGCAATAGAAGTTGTGCTATATACAGTTATGTTATTGTTCCTTGGGTACATGTGATTTAGGCCCAAGAAGATATTGGATCGATCCAGAAGGACGAAATATCGAGGTAAACCGTTTCAGTTGGTTAAACATATTGATATATGTTGATTCGAGTTATTTTGTTGAATTATATTGATTTTGAAATCATGTAAATGTAGAAAAGTTGATAATGGAATTGAAGTGAAACCTAGATGTGTCATAATCATATTTTTGTTGCGGTAACGAGGCAAGAAGGAGTGTAACCTCTGTGATAACACTCATATCTACGGTGTGTAGTGATGAGATATTGAAAATAGATGTTAATCATTTTGTGATGATAATTATTGCTGTGAAGGCATGCTAGTTTTGTGTGTGGTAGGATTAATAATTGATTAATCACCTATTATGTTGAATGGAATACAATCAGATAGACATGAGTTTAACGAGTGTGTCATGGGATGACATGAGCATGTCACGGGATGATGCGTGATTACTACGAATGTCGTGTGTGGACATGTGTTCATTGTGAATATTCATGATTAATGAATTATTATGTTTCGAGGATGAGTTAAAGATTGATATAAATTGCGCCATTGAGGCATGCAATTAATTCTTATGTTAAATTTCAATCACCCTATGAGACAGTGTGCTGTAACATGTTGTGTATAGAACTGCGTGAAACTTTTGATACATGGAATTAATGTTTGATGACAGAAACATTATGAATATCAAAATGCGTAAATGACAAGGTACGTATTATCTTATGAGTATTTGAGAAATACTAACGAGTTTATTTTGTACTTGCCCTATGACAGATAATAGTTGGGTAATGTAATGTGGAAATGTTGATACTTGAGAGTATGTGAGTACTGTGATGAGCATAATACTATGATGCCATTGTGTATTGTAGATGATTCCATCTACAAAGGTATGTCACGAACTATTCGATATTGATGTTGATGCCTTGTGTTAGATGAGTATAATCGTGACATGAAAATATTGGTGTTAAGCCATCTACCATGATTTGATACTGATGGTCTGTGGCGGTTGGTGTGTATTATGTGTATATACGTATGTGAGAATGACTAATGGGTTTTCTAGTCATTACCTTGCACCAGATAATAGCCAGGAGATGATATATGAAAGATTGATGCGTAAAGGCTCAAGAGTACCGTTACTTCATACGGACGATGGTGATGATGTTGGTATAAGTTGCATACATTTGAAACGACACAGGTATGAAGTTAATTACGATAAATGTTGGTGTATTGTCATATATTCTTAAATATACATGAAAGCATGGATTGCATGATTTAGCGAGATTATATGATGGGCACTGTGATGAAAGTATATGACGGGAAATAAGATTGTGCAATGGAATTGTGTCAATGAAAGTACACAGGTAGTGAGATATGACAAATGAGCTTGACAGTTAAACACTTCTTGCGATCGTTGGTGCAATGGGGCACATGTGTGAGCCATAATGATTCCGATGACTGTCGCCCTATGGATGGTAAAGTCACTATCTTGAGCTATATACGGCACGTAAATTTTACAGTTGGCTTTTATGGTAAGCATGCTTTTAAATTTCGAGGACGAAATTTTATATGTTGGGGAGAATTGTGATGTCCAGATTTATTAATAATCATTTGTTGGACTAAATATGATTTGGATTTTTATTGATAACTAATTTTAGAATTAATTAATTAGAAGTGGAATTGACCAAGTGAAGGTCAACTGACAAGTTAATCGGATCATAAAATATTTTGAGATTGTAAAATATACTCGATAATATTTTAGAGATAAGTTAATTAAAATGAAGAATTTAAGTTTTGGGTTTTTGGGGTGTGTATAATCCCAATCGTTGTCTATAAATAATATATCAGTGCACCGGCGACACTTCGATGTACAAAACCGGGTTAGGATACAAAAAATAAATATGTTTTGTTGGGCATTTTCGGAGCACATAGTAAAACGTGTAAATACATGCACTAAAACCCGATCCCCATTTCTTCTCTGCTGAATAATCGCGCACATCCGACCCCTCGCCGCTAAAGTCGTGCGCCCGCCGCCGTCGGACCTCCTTCCGGCGCGTCCGAACCACCATCGTCTTCGTCTCTTCCAGGCACATCTTTCCATACCAAGAACATGAAGTTTCGTCGAGGATTGCGTCCGGATCTTGCAAGGAAGCGCAGCGGTTAAAATTTCCAAATTCGTCCGATTTTGGGACGATTTTCTTCCAATAATTTTGTGGGTAATCCTCCTCACCCTTCAATCGTTTTTCCCCTGAAATTCCTCGATTTTTGATGAAGCTTTAGTTTGATTTTGCTAGCATTTTGGAAGGGTTTGCTAGTGTGTGTTCGTGTGTGTGCAACAGTGTGTGTGCGTGAGTGTGTTTCTGCGTGTGTGTGTGTGTCCAGCATGTGATTGTGTGTGAAGATGGTGTTTATGTATGTATTCCTTCATGTATTGAAGTATTGTAATTGGGAATGGGATAGCATGAGGAATGTTTTGATTGTTGGAAGTTAATTGGGGCTCACTTTATTGAATGGTTAATTGTTGAAAATAAATTGTGGAATATGTCTTGGCTTAGTATTATTATTGGTTGAAAGATGAAGATTAAAATCATGCATGGAATATGTTTGTTAATAGGCTTAAATGAGATTCAAGTGTGGGTTTAAGTCTTGTTAGTGGGGTGAAAATGACTAACTTTTATGGCTTGTAGCCATTGTGATATTTGGTAGATGTTGGGTTATGGTATGAGATGTGTTACAATTGGAAGCATGTGTAGTGTGTAAATAAATGGGTTAGATGCATGCTAGTATGTATTATAACATGGAAAAGAGTTATGGTGATATTTATGCTCAAATGGATAGCATAGCAGTATTAATGATTTATGTCACTTTATTGAGTTTCAAAACTTAATAGTACTAAATCAAGAATTTTGGAATCCAATGCATCTTTAAATTGTTAAAGTTGAATTTAATCAATTAATGACTTTATGTTGGGATTAAGGGAATTAGATCTAAAAGGGTAGAATCTTGTATCTACATGGATCCTTTCTTTCATGTCTTGGTTTGAATCACCTCGGTGTGGGTTTGAATGTTTGGAACATGTTAATTGGATTGTTTTAGTTAGACACTAGTGGGATATTATTATGCATACACCCTTGCACTTCCTTTCCCTCTATTGAACTGGTGTATCTAGTGAACTACTATGTGAGTTGGGCGTGATCTTGCACGTATGGGTGTGTGTATCCTGCATCATGTGTGTGATGTAGCGGATGATGGGAGAAAATGGGGTTTTTAATCACCAATGAATTATCATGATTCTTGTGAAGATGTGCATCAAGTGTTTCTGTATTCTGTTTAGTATTGTGTTGACACGCTCGTCGCTCCGATCTATCTCTCAGTCGAGCCATCGGCGGTCCATCATCCTCGTGTCTGGGCGACGTCGGCACGCTCGTCACTACGGTATCACTCAGCTCACTCTCTCCGCCGAGCCATCGGCGTGCCCATCATCCCCAGACACGCATCACAGATACCAAAGAAAAGATATAGGTACCAAGAAACGAATCGATAGGATCAACATGACATGCTCAATGTCCATGCGTGTCAATGCATCATGCAATATCATAATCTCATGGGATGCAACTCAAATCTCATGTCATCATATATCATGCAGTCAATGTACCATGTAATTCACATACTGCAGATCAACGTATCACATAGTCACATAAGGAGCACGTAATGACAAGTAAATCATACCCGGGAACATCACATGTCTTTGCCAGACATTGTGATAAAACCCGTTTTCTACGTACCTCGGACCAATGCTATATCTACCGAGTACTCCTCGAATAAATCTCGAGATTTGTTAACCTGATCATAATAGTTCCAAATACAATATAATGTCACATACTAGCCTTAAACTTATCAAAATAAAACTCAAACTTAGACCCAAAACCAATTCTCTAAATTTCATCCTGCGCAACCATAGAGATCGGCTCATAACTTGTCCGATACTTAATAAAATCACATGGGTCCAATTTATTTTCAAAGATAACTCAAAAATGAACATTTCATCAGTTCAACTCATGTTCAAATTCGTTCATTTAGCCTAGGTAAAATGGCCACGAACAATCTGCTGGAAAAACAGGACAATTCACCAAATTCCATCCTGACCCATTTTCGTATAAAAAAATCATAATAAATTCATATGACGTCCAAATGACTTGAGGCTAGTGGGAAAATCACGAAAACTCAAAGTACGCTACGGCATCACTCAGTTCACTCTCTCCGCCGAGCCATCAGCGTGCCCATCATCCCCAGACACGCATCACAGATACCAAAGAAAAGATATAGGTACCAAGAAACGAATCGGTAGGATCAACATGACATGCTCAATGTCCATGCGTGTCAATTCATCATGCAATATCATAATCTCATGTGATGCATCTCAAATCTCATGTCATCATATATCATGCAGTCTGTAAGACCCCGTTATCTCAACATACTAAAAGGTGCAATTAAGAGAACTAATCACATCAAATCGGAGTTGTAAGTCGTGTTGACAATTGAGCTTAAGGTTTACATGTATGTATGACAGGCCAAAAGAAATTTGTTACATTCTTTAACAAATTTGGGTAAGGCTACTTCTACTGCACTTCTAGTAGAACTATACAAAATAAGTCTTTATCTTGCTATCTTGTAGCACTCCTTACAGCTCAGCTTATCAACCTGACCCTGGTTCTCCTTAGCAAAAGCACCTACAATGACAACCCCCATCACATGAGCATATCGTAATCCATATCAAACATAATATGAATGTAAAGCATAAATGCATAATCATAGTCATAAAATACTTTCTGTATTTCCAATGCATTTAAAACGCCCATTAGTTGTCCATGTACCATAACTCATGAAAAAAACATTATATGATATTTCCAATGCTGACCCCCTTCGCGGGGGGGCTGTCATGTCTTTGTTGTATGGGCATGACAGGTGGTACAGGTGGACGTACTGTGGATGCTCGAGACGAAGCATCGATAAATACCAGAGCTCCTTGAGAGCGAGCTCAGGTATATGGTTTATGTTTTGAGTCCCAGTAGTTGTTTAGTATTTTTACTTATGTTTTAAATTACCGGGGTATGCCCCGAGTATCTGTATTTTTAAGTATTACTTTACTGAGAAGTTATATGTAATGCTTATGCGATGAATATCATGTTAGATATAAAACCGTAAATACATATTTTCACTATTCGGAAATGTTTTAAAAACAAACTACGAAAAATTTTGAGGGTCACTTTTTGAAAGTTTTTGTGAGGGCCTGGTCCTAATCAGAGGTTTAATTAACACACGATTGTTATATTAACGTAAAAAGCGGAAGATTTAGTTAAAAACTTTATCAAAGTGACCCTCAAAATTTTTCGCATTTTGTTTCTAAAACATTTCCGAATAGTGAAAATATGTATTTCCAGTTTTACATATAACATGATATTCATCGCATAAGCATTACATATAATTTCTCAGTAAAGTAATACTTAAAAATACAGATACTCAGGGCATACCCCGGTAATTTAAAACATAAGTAAAAATACTAAACAACTACTGGGACTCAAAACATAAATCGTATACTTGAGCTCGCTCTCAAGGAGCTCTGGTATTTATCGATGCTTCATCTCGAGCATCCACAGTACATCCACCTGCAATACCTGTCATGTCCATCCAACAAAGACATGACAACCTCCCGCGAAGGGGGTCAGAACCCCAGTACGAGAAACAGATAAAATCACATTGTATGACAAATAACATGCGATGCATGTCGTGCATGAATGCAAATGCATATGAAGGGTATCAAATCTCGAATATACATATCTCAGGAGTCAAAGGAAGATCATCAATCACTCATCAGTGCTCGAGCAGGATGTGACACGCTCCGCGCTCCGATCTATCTCTCATTCGAGCCATCGGCGGTCCATCATCCTCGTGTCTGGGCGACGTCGGCACGCTCGTCGCTCCGGCATCACTCAGCTCACTCTCACTCCTGCCGAGCCAACGGCTGCCCATCATCCCCAGACACGCATCACAGATACCAAAGAAAAGATATAGGTACCAAGAAACGAATCGATAGGCTCAACATGACATGTTCAATGTCCATGCGTGTCAATGCATCATGCAATATCATAATCTCATGTGATGCACCTCAAATCTCATGTCATCATATATCATGCAGTCAATGTACCATGTAATTCACATACTGCAGATCAACTTATCACATAGTCACATAAGGAGCAAGTAATGACAAGTAAATCATACCCGGGAACATCACATGTCTTTGCCAGACATTGTGATAAAACCCGTTTTCTACGTACCTCAAACCGTTAGCTAATTACCAAGTGATCCTCGACTCAATCTCAGGATTAATAAACCTGGCCATAACAGTTCCAAATACAACATAATGTCACATACTAGCCTTAAACATATCAAATAAAACTCAAACTTAGACCCAAAACCAATTCTCTAAATTTCAGCCTGCGCAACCGTAGAGATCGGCTCATAACTTTTCCGATACTTAATAAACTCACATGCATCCAATTTATTTTCAAATATAACTCAAAAATGAACATTTCATCAGTTCAACTCATCTTAAAATTCGTTCATTTAGCCTAGGTAAAATGGCCAAAAACAATCTGCTAGAAAAACAGGACAATTCACCAAATTCCAGCCTGACCCAATTTTGTATAAAAATCATAATAAATTCATATGACGTTCAAATGACTTGAGGCTAGTGGGAAAATAACCAAAACTCAAAGTAATACAGTTCCTATTTGAAGTACAGAAGCTATTTTGCTCATCTAGAGGCACATGCAAAACAAAGTATGGCAGTGTTGAAAATACCTATACACTCTGTTTTGACAGAGTGAGCAGTTCTAGGAAAAAGTGCATATCCTGCACAAATAAACTCCAAATCATGTGAGGCCAGTTTGTAATGCAATATAACTCAAAATTTTACAACTTTTATTCAGACACCAAGGTCAGAATCGTAGCAAATATTGCCCATATTTACCAAGCACACACTGCATGTGCAACCCGCCTACATGCATGTTCCAGATTGTGCACCTTGTGGTAAAAACATCATAACTCATTCATTTTAAGTCCACCTCGTCTCATAGTTTAACCAAAGGACGAAAACACATATATATACAACTTTTATTTGAATACCAACATCAAATTCGGAAACCAATTTATCCAGAAACTCGAAGAACAGAACATAAATGAACTCGCATGCACTAAATTTCCAGTTTTCACACATATTGGTAAAATGACCATAACTTTTTCATCCAAACTCCAAATTAGTCGAATTTACTGTCAAATCGAAGGTATTCCAACAATCTAAAACTTGTATTTGAACCCCAACCTCAAATTCGAAACTTAACTAAGCCCAAAATTCGAAATGACAGATATATACATGCTGAAATCTGTTGCACACTTTTTGACAGCAAGTTATCTCTACATTTCTCATGCCAAGACTCCTAAATTTCGATCCTTAAACAACACCAAGGTATATAAAACTCAATAAAAGTGTTATACCTTCACTCCTCTTGAAGATTTGATGCACAAACCATCAACCTAGCTCACACCAAGCTTTCATTTCTCCAATTTGCTCCAAATTAGAAAATTCTTGATGGGTTCCTCTTCCCTAGCCTTGTAGCTTCTAAATCCTTAATTGCATGTAACATGCACTAAAGATTTCACAAGAATTTGGTAGGAAAAAGAGGCTGGAAATTCGAAAATAAGAGAGAAGGAGGAGAGAAGGTGGAGTGGTTTGGTGGGGAAAAATGAAGAGAGAGAAGGATTTTCATGCTTAAATTTTACAAAATTAAATCTGAAAAATAAGGTGATAAGCGTGGCTTTCTATGCCACTTTCCCATGGTTTTTAATTTATTTGATGTATTGTGGAATCCATATGTCAATACATCACTATCTTGCAAGAATAATGGTCCAAAATCATGTATTAAACATGAGTTAAATTAATTAGTGGCATATGTTCTCCAAGTGCAATGTGATCATGCACATGCTCATGCACTAAAACATGTTCCACTAGTTGGTTGACTCATCATATTCCGGGACACCTTAATCCATGTTTGCACTTTTAATTATCCGGTTTTGCTTAATCATCGTTAATCCGGATTAATTAGCATCGGGGCCTTACAGTTTTTAACTAAATCTTCCGCTGTTTACGTTAATATAACAATCGTGTGTTAATTAAAACTCTGATTAGGACCAGGCCCTCACAGGAGGGATGAGTTTAAGAATGCGGTGGAGACGGTGGATACATATGCACTTGGAGATGGGTAGGAGGGTATTTTAGTAAGAAGAAAATACCTAATATACTACAAGTAATAAAAATGGACCTATGTGAATAAAAGTTTCACAAATGAGTACTTTTAAGAAAAGTTATTTTTTCCCTGGATTTTGTTGAATTATTTTTTACTATTGATACTTTTTTACAATTTCCTCTTAAAGGTATGATTTTTTTGCACGTAATGATTATTTGAAACTTAGATATATGTTTTTGGTTAATGATTGTTTCTTCTATAGATTATTGTAACATACATCAAAGTTTACTTATTATATCTTGTAAGAAAAATTAATAAATTCACCATTAATTTTACTATTTTACAGTAATCCAAAAGCCAGAGTTGGCAGAATAATAAATCATAATCATTGTGTAAGAGCATATTAGTATGACTTTCTTTTTAGTTAACAAGGTATTCAGGATTGTATCTGACTAATCTTTGGGTGACGATCCCGGCCCCTCAAGACCGTCACCAGGTAAATCGAGGAATATGCACGGACGACGGGTTTCTGAAGGAGCGGACAAATAAGACCCGAACCCAGGACAAACCCTCACAATATTTTAGTGGAGAATTTGTCTTACACAGGATTCGAACCTGCGACGTCGGAGGAATCTCCCAATATCACCTCGACCACTACCAATCCTTCTATGCCCTTGGGAGCGATAGTATGACTTTATTGTAACCAATTACATGTTTAAGCAAAAATGTTTCCTTCATTAAGAATATTCACAATGATATTGGTTTGAATTTCCCAATAAAAAGATGAATCTACCTCGTAAGGTAGCGAAGACCTAATCATTTAAAGGAAGTAAATGTGAGTTATGAGTGAGATATGAATGTTTAGGTCTTCTATTTCATGTATACGTATGTGAATATCATAGTTTTTACATTCATTATAATTAATTAATATATAAATATGTCACATTCAATGGGATAATCGTTTTTTTTTTTTTTGGGAAATGATTAATCTCACTAAATAATGTTCTTTTTATAACCATATTCTTAAACATTTAGAATTAAATAAATAAAATCTCACAAAAAATTATTTTCTAAACAAAAGTTATCTCACATAAGTTATTTGAACAAGCACAAAAATTATTTTTTAAACAAAAGTAATCTCACATAAATTTGTTTTAACAAATATAATCCCAACAAAATTATTTTTAGTAAAAATGGTCTCAATATCATTTTTTTTATTTTCAAAGAGAAAAGATACTTATATGTCAGTTCAAGATAAAGCTCCACATACTTGCACATGTCCCTTTATGTACGTCACATATACATTCTATTTGTTTTTTAATAAAAAAGTAGTTTTAGAATTATTTTTGTTAAAAATAACTTCTATAGAACTATATTTATTAGTGCTAAACAATTACTACTGGCATTGCAAAGAACATATTTTAGTAGGGATAATACATAATATGGCCCCTCTCGTTTGCACTCATTTTCGATTTAATCCATGTTTTTTGCACTTACCCGATTTAGTCCATTTAGTTTTCTAATTTGTCTCAAATCAGTCCTAAACATTAAATGCATTGTTAAACTAACGGAGAGGGAATGAATTGAGTCACTTAAAACTTCAGTGACTGAATCGGGAATTGATGCAAACATTAAGGACTGATTGTGATCATTTAAAAAGATTGAGTGACTTAATTCTTTAAATTTTTAGTTATTGTAGTAATTATTATGGATACTATATTTATAATTTTGGTAATTTTTTATAAAATTATTTTAATTAAATAATAATATAATATATTAAATTCCAAATAAAATCATTTTTTACTCAACTAAAAAAAATCAATAGCATATTGATATATAAAATATAATTCGATGGCTAGTTTACTTATTAAACAAGATATGTTTTCGACTTAATTAAATTATGTCTATCAAATGGTGTCATCAATTTACAAAAAATAGTTTATGTTTGATAAATTAAATACATTTTTTTTATAAATTTATTATATTTATAATTATTTAAATTACGATAATATATTAAATTCTAAAAAAACCAATTTTTAATAAGATAAATTAAATAATTATAAAAATGTCATCACTTTATAAAAAAAATTATTTAATTTATCAAAAAACATTATTTTTTATCAAAAATAAATTAATTTTTTTATAAATTGATGATGCGTCTAATAGACATAATTTAATGAAAATAAAAATATATCTTATTTAATAAGTAAACTAGCAGTCGACATATATTTTGTATATCAATATGTTATTGATTTTCATTTTGTTTTGTTTGAGTGAAAAATGATTTTGTGTAGAATTTAATATATTATATCATTATTGAACTAAAATAATTTTACAACAAATTGTCAAAATTATAAATATATATTCCATAATAATTATTATAATAATTAAAAATAATGAATTAAGTCATCCAATCTTTTTAAATGACCCGAATCAGTTCATAATATTTGCTTCAATTCCCGATTCAGTCCCTGATGTTTTAAGTGACCTGATTCAACCCATTTCCGTTAGTTTAACGGTGCATTTAACGTGTAGGACTGACTTGTGACAAATTAGAAAACTGAAGGGACTAAATTGGGTCAGTATAAACAATAGAGACTAAATCGATAATGAGTGCAAACAAGAGTGGTCATATCATGTATTATCTCTATTTTAATAGGACTATTCTTATAAGGTACCCTTATTTTTCTCTGTCTAGTCTTTGGACTAAAATCATTATCATTTTGGTAACTTTTTCGGTATAAGTCTTAGGGTCCGCTTGGTTTGAATGATGGGATTATTGAATGATTATATAATAGAGTGATAAATCTAATGACTATGAAATGAGTTATATATGGTAAGAAAATAACATGATGTTTGGTATGATTTTTATAAGTAGGATAAATATAAGGATTTATTGGTGTAAAATCAAAAATGCCCCTCATATACAAGGCAATAAATATAACGATTATTTGGGTTGAGGAGGGTACAAGAGTAAATTTTGAGCATAATCATTTGTACTGTACAAATGTGTTTGTTAAACCCAAGAGGGTTGGTGGGACAAGAATCAAGATTTTAAACCCACTTTATCACGGGCCAATTGGACAACGTGGGTTTACCAAAAATTCAACCAAACATGTGATTAAAACCATAACCCTCCCACAATCATTCCTAATCAGGTCTACCAAACAGGCCCTTAGGGTATGTTGGAGAATACAAAGTAGCTTTGCATTTTTACAGTGTTCACCAACTCTTCGTTTAAAAGTCCTATATGTTATTCACTACTTTTGTTTACTCCTCTTCTCCAAATTGAAATTTCTTCTTATTTACTGTATAATATTTTTTGAATGTTTTTGCTCTTCCCAAATTCTCAAATATTTTAAAATTATGGTATTTTATATTTATATTTTTACGTTAAAGGATTAAGTGGTAGTCATTTTATCAAAAGTCATAGATTGTGATAGCGGTACAACTCAAATTTTTATAATAGTCAAGCAGCCAAGCACCAAGTCTCAATCGTTCTCTGAGCATAGGTAATTCCTGAAATCAATAATGCATTGATTGTACCAGTTTGTAACTCAAGATAATCGAACATGTGACATTGGCTTTTAAACCGTACAACTGTTCAAACACCATTATCTTGTTCATTCTTCCAATAAGAACAATTATTTCTTCCAACATATATTATAACTTAAATCACAATCTCAACAAAATGTTTTTCTTTTTCTTTCTTTTATTTTTATGTGAAGCCACCAGTCTCATGGCGGGAGGTTAGTTGAAACCTTACCCTATTTATTTTAGACAAAAAATATAATATATAATAGAGGGACTAAACTAACATAACTAGAATATCTAGCAATTATATGATTTTAAAATAATTAGAATTTAAACCTGCAGAAACCTTATTGTTTTCAACATTTACGCAGCCAATAAGGCATGTCTAACAAAGTTTGACTCACTAGTTTGAGTTTCCATGCTTTACAAGAAACGTAGTAGTTTCATATGCATATTTATGAGCCTTAATCTAGTAAGTTTTTTTTTACGTAATACTAAACAAATCGAATCGAGCTGAATATCACAAAAAAAGTTTAGAATTCAAGCTCGAATAAGTGTATTTCATCTTGAGTTCGATTCGAAGCTCGAATATTTAATATTTTCTGCTTGATTTCTGTTCGAACCAAGGCTCGAGATCGAGCTCGGCTCTGCTCGAAATATTCAAATATTTGTGAGCTATTCTAACTATAAATCGAAAATAAGACCCAAGGCTCGAAATATATTTATTTACTTTATAATTATATGATATTAATGAAATATTAAAGCTCGCGTGCGCTCATGAACTATTAAACAAAATAATATGGGCTCGAGTTTCAGTTCGAAAAATGTTTGAACATGTTCGAGTTTGATTTGAATTTGATCGAAAAGCTTGCGAGCAAGCTCGGCTTACTTCCACCCTAGTGTTTGTCTATCATAATTTATATTTTGGACAAAAAATTAGCTTATCTAATTAAACTGATGTAACTAAGAAGGACTCAAATCTCAGGACAACACGAATTCAAGATTTTAGAAGTTTTGACATACTATTGGTAAATGATAGTTTTGGAAAATTTAATTCACAGTTATGATCATTTATATATATAAGCACAAATTATTTTGAAAATTGCAAAATTTAGAGTGAAATTTCTATAAGGATAAGCCGTTTAAAGGAATGAATCGTAAATTACACCACCAACTAAAGAATTGGAATCCATTGTCATCAAAAAAAATAGAACTAAAAATTAAAGTTACATAGTTTCATAAAATCATCAAAATATATTTAGAGTGCGAGTGAATTTAAAAACATGATTTGATAAAAATTATGAATTTAAAATGACACGTAGTTTATTGTCAATTGAAATTCTTTCGCAAAATGTAGCTAAAAAATATCTCGATTAAAACATGAAGAATTTAAATACGGATAATTGGAGATAAATCCCCCAAAGCAAATATATGATTTGGAGTCAGTACCTTGCAAACTTTGTTTTTATTAACTTTAATAATCAGACAAATCTCTATTTTGCCCTTGATATATTAGGTTCAAAAGGAGAATTTTGTCTGCAATCACTATCTAGTACCACAAATCAATAAATCTACTATCACAAATTAGTTTATCTAGTACCACAATTTGTGGTAGTATTTAAGCTAACGTGGTATTAAATCTTCTAATTTGTGATACTAAATATACTGATTTGTGGTAGTATCTAAGCTAATATATGGTACTAAATTTACTAATTTGTGGTATTATATAACATATTTTTGATAATAAATAATATAATTTGTGGTACTATATAAGCTACTTTGTGGTACCAAATATACCCATTTGTAGTACGAAATATATTGATTTGTGGTACTATATTGTGATGTCCGGGGATTTATGGTGTTAATCCCGGTGTGGTATTAATCCTTGATGGATTTTTGATTGTGGCAATTAGGAATTAATTGCTGTTTGGCATCTCCCGAGGTTGTTTAATCGGGCATCTGGGATCGTCGGATCCAAAGATTTGAGATTGTATTCTCATTTTGATGGAAAACCTTTGAGTTGGGTTTTTAGTGGGACTTGGAGTCCGGGGTGCCTTATGTTGGGGCCAGTCTGGGGATTTGATGTTGGAGAGAGAGTTTTTGAAAACAGATGATTTTTAATGAATCATGATGTAATTGTGAAGGTATTGGTATTTTGGGGCATTTTTGCTATATATACCAGTTGGACTCGGGGTTCCGTCATTTGGAATCCATTTCTCTCCTCTCCTCTCCCTCTCACGCCTCTCTCTCACCCAAACCCTTCCCCTTTCCCTTTGATGGGCGAAATCGTTGGAGGCTCGTCCTAGGAGCCGGATTTCTCGAAGATAAGTTGGTAAGTTTCTTCCCCTCGTAATTGTCTTCGATTTGAATGTGGTTTTGTGTAGTTTGGTGGTTTTATGGGTTGGGTTTGAGTTTTGGAATTTTAAAGAATTTTGGGTTGGTTGGTATTAGGAGTTTTTATGGTGTTTATTTTGAGGTTTAATGTAAGGGGTGTGAGGATTGTTGTTGGGCAAAATTTTGCAAGAAAAACGCCATTCTTGGCTTTTACAGGTCGAGGCGATCGATCCCTAGGGCAGGGCGATCGATCGCCGCGATGTTATTGGAAATTTCAGGAAGATGAACAGTGAGGCGATCGACCGCCTCAAATGAAGCGATCGATCGCCATGAGGCAGTAGCCATTTACGCTAAGAGGCGACCGATCGCCTGAAAAGGAGCGATCGATCACCTGTTCCTATTTTCGCGAGGCAATCGATCGCCTGAAATCATGCGATCGATCGCCAATGCCGTATTTTGGGGAATTATTTCGTGTTGAGTTTTCGATGCATGCTTCGCCCGGGGCCTTTTTAAAATGGTTAATCGTCATGGATGACGATATATTTGGGGTTTGTGAACGTGCTTGGGCACGTGATTGCATGCTTGAGATTGATTGTGGATTATTATCGTGTTTAGCATATAATTCATCGGTCACGGGACCAAGGCAAGGTTTGGACATGAACTACGGAAAGTATAAGGTACATATGACGTACGAGCATAGCCTTTTATATAATTGCAATTGTTGAATGCTTGGTACACTGTATTGAAATGAATATGTGTAGAAATGTATGATATATGATATCAGTAGTGAATGGATATTGGAATTACATGGTTTATGGTAATTTCTACAAACGGACATATATGCATTGTGAATCATATGGTGCCGCCTTTGAGCGAGCAATGATTGGAGGTTGTCGCTTTTGAGCAAACATCGATTACGACGCCACTGCCATTGAGCATGCGTGGAAATGGAATGCCGCTATTGTAGAGCGAGCAATGAAATAGAGCTATGAAACCATAAGTGAGAAACATGGATTGTGTATAATCATTGTTTAATGATTTGATGTTATTGATTATGATATTGGTATATGGCTCATGGAATTGTTATCAATGTAATGATTAACTAGCATTTGGGAATTTGATGGTTTCAGTGTTTTGAGAACAGGGACAGTACAGGAAACCCCGGATGAGGATGATACCATCCAGGGAGTATATTTTGTATTTCATAGCAATTTACATTGTTGTAAATTATGAATTGTATTGTTGTGGTTATTGGATTTGGGACATTGGTATGCTCACCCCGTGTGGGGGCTGTCTCTATTGGGGCAGGTGGTACAGGTGTAGCAGCAGCTTTGGAGTTGAGCTCGGGCTGTTGATTGAAGTACTTCCAGGATTGAGGTACCAGAGCTGGATGGATAGGCGCTCAGATCCAGAGTCGAGATCGAGTTGCGCTTGAGAGGTGCTTCCAGGATCGAAGCACCAGTAATGGTATCCCGTAGAGTGTTTTATACATTAGATACACGCTTATTCATTGGGTGCTCTTATGTGAGTACATATTACCTGTATATGGAATGTATAAATGGGCTACGGCTTTTCTCTATTCATTTACGGTTAGCATGCAATTAAATGTAGAATTGCTAAATGAATTGAGAGCATATTAGTGTATGTTGTAAGGTACATGACATGTTTTATGGAATATGTTGGGAAAGTATAGACATTACACGATTAATGTAAAGGAATTTTATAAATGGCATTCATGCTAGAGTTACATGTAATTACTTTCCCCTTGTTAACATGATAGTATGCACTAAGTACAGTGGTTAATACACTAATATCAGGTTAAGGGCACGGGGGTCCTTACATTAGTGGTATTAGAGCCAGGTTAGCTCTTTGGGGCTGTTGAAGGCCTGGAACATGCTGATAGGGATGGGTAGCACATATTTATGCATGATAGTAGTTAGTGTTGTGTGACACAACTATTTTGCTTATGTGCATTTGTGATATGTGATCATAGTGAAACGATTATATGTCATGACATCTATAGAATCATAATATAACCTGTTGATTATGATTGTGAGTTGTGACATAGGAACAACCAAATGGAGCGTTTTGAAATGCATTGGGATACAGGAAGTACCTTGTACTCATAGTTTATGCATTTACTCATTATAATCATATTGTGGCGAATATGGATTATCGTATGCTCATGGTTTGGGATTGTTCCTGTAGGGACGCTATGACACGAAAGGCTAAGGCCAGGGTCGAAAGACACGAAATGGTAACCTGCGTTTTATATACATCATGGATTATGCATTGTGGTTGCATGTGTACAATGGAGTGATGATTTTAATGCTCTGCCGCCAAATGTTGAAGCGAGGGGTGGGAGTGCCGCATGTCGCATTTGAGCGAGGTGCATTAAAATACACTCATGATGATGTATGTTGGAATATGGAATATGCTTTGTGTTGCAGGTATAGACGGAATACTTGATGAATATCCCATGAGTCATTGTTATGGATGAGTGACGAGTTTAAATGCTTGCCGCTAACTATTGTTTTGTACCGCTAAAATGTGAAGCGAGGGGTGGGAGCGCCGCATGTCCATTTAAGCGAGGTTATTCTATGCCGCCTATATGTGAAGCGAGGGGTGGGAGTACCGCATGTTTTATTTGAGCGAGGGGCATTAAAATACACTACCGTGACAATGACTAGGGACCGGGTATTCTATTGGCGATGGTTTATGCCGCCAGATATATTGATAGCGACGGTTCATTCCGCTATATTGATTGGCGATGGTTCATTCCGCCAGATGTATTGATTGGCGATGGTTCTTGCCGCCGGATATATTGATAGCGATGGTTCATTCCGCTATATTGATTGGCGATGGTTTATGCCGCCAGGTATATTGATAGCTATGGTTCATTCCGATATATTGATTGGCGATGGTTCATTCCGCCAGATGTATTGATTGGCGATGGTTCTTGCCGCCGGATATATATTGATAGCGATGGTTCATTCCGCTATTCTATTGGCGATGGTTTATGCCGCCGGGTATTCATAGCGATGGTTCATTCCGATATTCTATTGGCGATGGTTTATGCCGCCGGGTATTCATAGCGATGGTTCATTCCGCTATTCTAGTGGCGATGGTTCGTGCCACCGAGTACTACATAGCGACGGGTCATTCCGCTACATCCATGGCGATGGTTCATGCCGCCGGATATCTATAGCGATGTTTTATGCTGCTGACTCTATGACGAGGGATTATGCCGTTGATTCTATAACGACGGGTTATACAGCTATGTACATGACACTGGATTACGCCACCTACGAGCGATGGGTGCTGATTGCGTACCACTGTTGGATGACGGAGACAGGTATGCCGCTATATTGTTAGCAATGAGGTATGGCATATTACTGTTTATTTAGCACTATTGTGGATATCATGCGTTGATTTACTTATGATTGTCATGTGCTTCACGATGAGATTATGGACGTCGTGTATCGACATATATCGTCACGAGTCGACGATGTTATTTCAAAGTCATATGTTGACAGGTACCGTCACGGGGTGACGATGACATAGTGGATGTTCTATGTAGACGTGTAGCGTCGTTTTGATGATTAATACATTCATGTTTATGTATTTGGTTGTATGGTTTGGATGCCGGTGGTGAGCACATGGTAGTGTCTGGGTCACTAGTTGACGAGACCATTACGCCGAGCAGATTGCTCGATGGATTATTGGATGCACGGTACAAGTGAGGGTACCGCATCACGTGATACAGGTAAATATTTTCGAGTAATGATACCCTCCGGGTATACTCGCTGGTTTGGCTAAGGCCAAGTGATTGGTGGTAAGAGTAGTCATTGAGGAAACTACTCGTTGTTGTTACGATATAGTGTAAGCATGATCACCCTGGGGGTGTGGGATAAGTCTTAACGGATTATGACTGCATCATAGTTGAGCAAGGACACCGGGTTGTCCATGGTGCTTGGTATTTTAGAGGTATGTTGGGCGATGACCGACAACTCTAATGGTTTGTACGGTATGGTATATCGGGTTGGAACGCGTGTCACGTCTATAGGTTGGTATGAGCCTATAGGGCCAACGAACCGGTAGCCAGGTATTGTTGCAGTCCTTGGTGTACTTGTGTTAGCCATTATACTGCTCGTGTGATTCGAGTTCAGTGAATCGTATGATGATACGATGAGGACTTTTGGTAGACTTTTGTAATCTCTTTGTGGCATGATAATTGAGGCAGGGAATACCTCACGGAGACGTTTATACGTCAAATGTTTTAAGAGACTTGTTTTGGGACAACTCAGTTTTTGTTGGATATACCAACGTGAGCGCCGACAAGTCGTGGTTAGCTCTGGTTGAGCATCTTTACATTTGGTATGCGACGGAAGTCACAATTGGAATTGTGTGGTATAGTCAGTGGGGTGACACTGCTATATTGACTTTATCTCTGGAAAAGGTCTGGATTGTACTGTCGTGGAGACAGCTAGTATTTGGTGAGGGTTGATCGTGAATCAACTAGGGTAAGCCCTACTAGTGTTGGACTAGGTGATGGCTTCGTACTTCCAGTGAGACGTTTGAGGAGACGTCTCTGGGTGATGCTCGAGTCGTGTAGTACTATGACAATAGTACATGGCATCGTTGGTTGAGTATACCTGGCGTATACGAGTTTCGATTTGATGATAGTGGCTTCGATGCACTATTCTGAACCAATTGCATATTTTGGTTCCGAGATATATGTTGGTATGTATATCCAGTTCCCGGACGGTGGTTCGAGGTTGGAGGGTCATGGATTCATGACACTATCCTTGTGGGAAAGGCGGTATTGATATACCTGCCGGTTGAATCTTTTGGGAGATTCGTTGCTTTGGTTATGTGGTGTTGATGTTGGAATCACACCCTTTGGCTTTGGTCTGTTGACCACTATTCTCCGTGGAGTGAGAATAATCGAGGTTTGGCAGTAGGTTTTGGGACTTTGGGTATGTTTGGAGATACCCGAGTATATTGCTTTGAGTGTGCCTATTGTGGGTGCTTAGACATGTATACCCGTGTGTGTATACGAATGCCAACTCTAATTTGTTCCTTGTTGAACGTCGGGTTAGTGTGTTTGGTTTGATGAATCTCCGGTGGAAGATTGTGGCAATTTGAGATTGGTAATCTCGATGGCACGATGTATTCTGAGGAATAATCGTGAGGTTCGTTTGACTTCCCCTGAGGAGGGATTGTCGTGTTTTGGAACCATGGTAGTTCTTGTTGGATAATTCGATAGCCTTCCTGTTTTAGGATTGTTGAATCCCAGGGAAAATGAGGGATGGCCAGGATTCGGATTTGTTTAGTGTCACGGTCGACACGTGTTTGGGAATGCAATTGTTTGTCTTGCATGTCCCCTGTGGAACTTGAGACCTTGTAGAGTCTCGATAGTGTGTTTTGGACCAAAATGAGATTTCTTGGAACACATGGACGTAGACATCTGTAGTGATGTGTTTTGTGTGGATTGATGACCGTGGTTTACCCGATCCGGGTTGCCAGGGGTACAACTACTCCTTTGGAGGAGATGATCGGGAAAGCTTAACCGGATTTTTCCGGGAGTATACTGATTGTATACTAGTGGTTCCCATCTTAACGATGTGTGTTAAGCATCGTGGGAGAGTAGTGGATATCATGGAGAGATATCTCTGTTAGAACCAATGGGGTTTTGATTGATTTGCAGTCATGATGGACTGACTTCCGGGACGATTCACATCGAGGTATGTTGTTATCTTTCGGGTTTATATTGGTTTGGCGTTTGCTTTATTGTAGAGCTTGTTGCGAGATTGGTATTCTCGCAGTTGATGATTCGATTCTAGTGTGGTCCAGAATCGAGATTGTGGCTTTACTTTGGTTGTGTAGTCCTGGTGTTACGTAGAGTACGCCGGTGCAAATTTCGAGGACGAAATTTTATTAGTGGGGGATAATTGTGATGTCCGGGGATTTATGGTGTTAATCCCGGTGTGGTATTAATCCTTGATGGATTTTTGATTGTGGCAATGAGGAATTAATTGCGGTTTGGCATCTCCCGAGGTTGTTTAATCGGGCATCTGGGATCGTCGGATCCAAAGATTTGAGATTGTATTCTCATTTTGGTGGAAAACCTTTGAGTTGGGTTTTTAGTGGGACTTGGAGTCCGTGGTGCCTTATGTTGGGGCCAGTCTGGGGAATTGATGTTGGAGAGAAAGTTTTTGAAAACAGATGATTTTTAATGAATCATGATGTAATTGTGAAGGTATTGGTATTTTTGGAGTATTTTTGCTATATATACCAGTTGGACTCGGGGTTCCGTCATTTGGAATCCATTTCTCTCCTCTCCTCTCCCTCTCACGCCTCTCTCTCACCCAAACCCTTCCCCTTTCCCTTTGATGGGCGAAATCATTGGAGGCTCGCCCTAGGAGCCGGATTTCTCGAAGATAAGTTGGTAAGTTTCTTCCCCTCGTAATTGTCTTCGATTTGAATGTGGTTTTGTGTGGTTTGGTGGTTTTATGGGTTGGGTTTGAGTTTTGGAATTTTAAAGAATTTTGGGTTGGTTGGTTTGAGGAGTTTTTATGGTGTTTATTTTGAGGTTTAATGTTGTAAGGGGTATGAGGATTGTTGTTGGGCAAAATTTTGCAAGAAAAACGCCATTCTTGGCTTTTACAGGTCGAGGCGATCGATCCCTAGGGCAGGGCGAACGATCGCCGCGACGTTGTTGGAAATTTCAGGAAGATGAACAGTGAGGCGATCGACCGCCTCAAATGAAGCGTCGATCGCCATGAGGCAGTAGCCATTTACGCTAAGAGGCGACCGATTGCCTGAAAAGGAGCGATCGATCGCCTGTTCCTATTTTCGCGAGGCGATCGATCGCCTGAAATCATGCGATCGATCGCCAATGCCTTATTTTGGGGAATTATTTCGTGTTGAGTTTTCGATGCATGCTTCTCCCGCGGCCTTTTTAAAATGGTTAATCGTCATGGATGACGATATATTTGGGGTTTGTGAACGTGCTTGGGCACGTGATTGCATTCTTGAGATTAATTGTGGATTATTATCGTGTTTAGCATATAATTCATCGGTCACGGGACCAAGGCAAGGTTTGGACTTGAACTACGGAAAGTATAAGGTACGTATGACATACGAGCATAGCCTTTTATATAATTGCAATTGTTGAATGCTTGGTACACTGTATTGAAATGAATATGTGTAGAAATGTATGATATATGATATCAGTAGTGAATGGATATTGGAATTACATGGTTTATGGTAATTTCTACAAACGGACATATATGCATTGTGAATCATATGGTGCCGCCTTTGAGCGAGCAATGATTGGAGGTTGTCGCTTTTGAGCGAACATCGATTACGACGCCACTGCCATTGAGCATGCGTGGAAATGGAATGCCGCTATTGTAGAGCGAGCAATGAAATAGAGCTATGAAACCATAAGTGAGAAACATGGATTGTGTATAATCATTGTTTAATGATTTGATGTTATTGATTATGATATTGGTATATGGCTCATGGAATTGTTATCAATGTAATGATTAACTAGCATTTGGGAATTTGATGGTTTCAGTGTTTTGAGAACAGGGACAGTACAGGAAACCCCGGATGAGGATGATACCATCCAGGGAGTATATTTTGTATTTCATAGCAATTTACATTGTTGTAAATTATGAATTGTATTGTTGTGGTTATTGGATTTGGGATATTGGTATGCTCACCCAGTGTGGGGGCTGTCTCTGTTGGGGCAGGTGGTACAGGTGTAACAACAGCTTTGGAGTTGAGCTCGGGCTGTTGATTGAAGTACTTCCAGGATTGAAGTACCAGAGCTGGATGGATAGGCGCTCAGATCCAGAGTCGAGATCGAGTTGCGCTTGAGAGGTGCTTCCAGGATCGAAGCACCAGTAATGGTATCCCGTAGAGTGTTTTATACATTAGATACATGCTTATTCATTGGGCGCTCTTATGTGAGTACATATTACGTGTATATGGAATGTATAAATGGGCTACGGCTTTTCTCTATTCATTTACGGTTAGCATGCAATTAAATGTGGAATTGCTAAATGAATTGAGAGCATATTAGTGTATGTTGTAAGGTGCATGAATGTTTTATGGAATACGTTGGGAAAGTATAGACATTACACGATTAATGTAAATGAATTTTATAGATGGCATTCATGCTAGAGTTGCATGTAATTACTTTCCCCTTGTTAACATGATAGTATGCACTAAGTACAGTGGTTAATACACTAATATCGGGTTAAGGGCACGGGGGTCCTTACATATATAAACTAAAATGTGGTATTAAATCCGATTTTTAACTAAAATTTCAGAGTTAGCAGCGCTGGGGGGCTAGGTTTGGCAGCGCCCTAGCGCTGCACATTCTGTCATGCGATTCATATTTTTCCTCATTTGAGCACTGGTACTAAATATACTGATTGATGCCAAATATATTGATATGTGATACTATATAAGAAAATATGTGGTACTAAAAATTTCTTATTTTTGGTACTAAATAACATATTTGGTGATAAATAACAATCTGTTACTATATAAGCTACTCTTTGGTACTAAATATACTGATTTTTGGTACCAAATATACTGATTTGTTGTACCAAATATACTGATATGTGGTATTAAATAACATAATTTATTGTACTATATAACTAATTTGAGGTACTAGATAACATAATTTGTGGTACTATATATACTATTTTGTGGTACTATATAAGCAAATTTGCGGTACTATATAACATAATTTGTTGTACCATATATGTTAATTTGTGATACTACATAAGCTAATTTGTGGGACTATATAACCTAATTTTGATACAATCAATATAACTTAACATTTGTGGTATGAGATAAAACAAAAATCGATGTTCACTCAACAACGACAACATCATAACCATTGCTCGCTAAATAGCGGCATCACATGATTCCCAACAATGCCAACCCATGGCAACAATAATATATTATTCATTCAACAATGACAATAATATATAAAACTATCATCGTACATTATACGTACCTTATAGTCCCATAGCTAGAACCAATCCTTGCCATAGACCGGAGATCCAGTGAGTTATTCGATATATACAGTTAATAGCTCACAATCAATCATAAGCACGTAACCACATGCACAAGCATGTACTCAACCCCCAAATACATCATCTTATCATGATGATTGAACACTACTGAACCATGAATAATACTCAAGGCACTTCATTTCTATGTTCAAAGATATATCCATTTATTCAATTGAGTAGTTCGTCTTATTAAAGTCCAACTCAAACCATTTCATTTTAAAATGTAAGATTCACATTGGAATGTAGACATCGCCAAGAAAATCTACTAAACAAATCCCAATACCAAAATCCCAACATTTTAGCAAAATTTAGAAAAACAAAGAAACAAGGGCGACGATCGATCTCGAGAACCAACTGCCCGAAATCCATTCTTCCGTTATCGATCGCTGGTGATCGTGACTTTCCACGATCGATCGCGAGAACTTACTGCCCGAAATTCATTCTTCCGCAATCGATCGTCGAGACCAGCGATCGATCGCCAGACCA
The DNA here is from genome assembly GCA_907163345.1 of Haberlea rhodopensis. Taxonomy (NCBI): domain Eukaryota; kingdom Viridiplantae; phylum Streptophyta; class Magnoliopsida; order Lamiales; family Gesneriaceae; genus Haberlea; species Haberlea rhodopensis. Next base: position 10,887,172 of record CAJQUN010000015.1, read on the forward strand.
TCTGCGATCGATCGCCGAGTCCTCGAGATCAATCGCTGAGACTGTTCACCGTCGTCAAAAGTCAGTGTCAAGTCGGGACCGATCGGCGCCTTCGCCGCGATCCATCTTGACCTGCGATTTTCCGAAAAATTTGAGCTTCATTGGTGTTTTTCATTCCCATACTCAAATCCAACACCCCAACACCTTTACTACCCCCAAATACTCCATTAATACCCAATAAAAACACTAAAAACACAACTTGACAATTTCTTCAAAATCCCTAAAACTTATACTCAACACAAATCTTAACCAAACTTGCAAAAATACTATCAACAAGGATAAGCAATAGGGGAAGAAGATTACCCAAGTAGTTGCTCAAGAATCCAGCTCAAAACCGAGCTCCATCCATTCTCTTCAGGGGAGAAGGAAAAAAAGGCGAGGAGGGAAATGGGAAGGCGTGGGAGAGGAGATAGAGAGAGGAGAGGGAGAGAAACAAATGCAATGACTGAGCACCGAGTCCACTTGGTATATATAGTACCAAGGCTCCAAAATCCCAAGTCTCACATACTCGCACCATAACTCATTAAAAATCATGCTTGTTCAGTAATTATCTCTCACTCACTCAATTACATCACAAACCTCAATCCAAAGTACTCCATACTCCAGATCCCACTACCAATGCAATTATAAGGTTTAACACGTCAATGAGAATAAATCTCAACCTTTGGTCCAACGACCCCATACCGGATTAAAATCCCCGGGAGTCTCAACACCATAATTATCTCATAATTACCAAAATTAAAATCCATTAATGATTATATCACTCCGGGATTAACACAATAATTTCCGGATATCACACTGAACAAGGGTAAAGAAATGTTTATTGGGGATTGAACTTGAAAGTGATATATGGCTTAGGGATTTTTAATCAAGTCCACCTTTAAAATACCTATATTTTTTTATTAAAACATAAATGATCGATTTAATTTAGGAATTTGAATCATTCAATCACTATAGAACCTAAATGTGTTTGGGTTACAGATTTAACATGTATAATGCTAGTTATAATGCCAAAAGCAAAAATGTTGATGCCAAAACAACATTTATAAATTGACGATTTTACCCCTTAAAGTTAACTTTTTAAAATGGTATATTTGTGAAGATTAACGGTATTTTCATAATTTATTTATTTTTAATTTATGCTTTAGTTTTAATTTTTTTCAAATCAAGTGTGATGCCCGAAATTTATTTCATAGAATTAAAAGAATTAGTTGAGGTAAATTATTAGCTAAATTCGGATGTTGGAATAAATAATTTCAGGTTGAGCTTATTATGTAAATTAAATTTTAAAAGGAGTTCTTATAGTAATAAACTTTTGAGATTTTGATTAAATAATTTTAGTGGATGAGATGATAATTTTGTGGTGTAGATTAAACCATGGGTTAATTCATTAACCAAGACAAAAAAAACCCTCATTTCTCCATCTTCCAAAATCGCTCCACCCTCATTTCTTCTCTCCCATCTCTCGGTCACCCTCATTTCCCCTCCCCCACCTCTCGGTTGATTGTAGCATGGAAAGATCGATTTTTTGTAAGGACCCTAATACCTTACGTGTGGATTAAAGGCATAAGTAGAACTAACATGTATAATCAAAGTATAAAAGTTCGTGTTGAGGCCTTGAGCTTTAAGAATTACATGCCAAATTAAGGACTTCCAAATGGATTAATTACATTCCCAACAAAATGAATGTTAATCACTATAGCTTTACACTACTCCTAAAGTAGTAACTATACAAAATAATCCCGTCCTTTTATATCAAAAACGCTCTTCATAAGCTCACCGCCTCAACCCGTCCTTAGACCCTTTTATGCCAAAATGTACCTACAAGGACAACCCCCAAATCATGAGCGAATAATAATCCATATTCAACATAATATGATTATAAGGCGTAAATGCATAAATCGTAATTACAAAACACTTCCTGTATTACAATGCACTTTAAACGCTCCCTTTTGGTTGTCCCTGTACCATAACTCATGAGTATAATCAATGGATTATTTTATGGTTCCACAAATGTCATGACATATCACCATTTCATTATCACAAATCACCAATCCCTAGTCTGTTATAACAGTGTATTTTAATGCACCTCACTTGTCATGACAGCGACACTAATACCACTCGCTTCGACATATTAGCGGCATTGAATAACCTCGCTCAAATGCGACATGCGGCAATACCCTCGCTTCAACATTTGGCGGCAAATATTCTTTCCACGCTACAATATGACAGCGACAAGTATTCTATCATCGCTTCAAGTGACAGCGACAAAACATTAAAATCATCATCCGAATATAACCATGACTCATGGGATGTGCACCAAGTATTCCACATACTCATATGCAATCATAATGCATAATTCAACATGTATTTGCATCCACAATGCACAATTCAATATATACTTGCATCCACAATGCATATTCCAATAAATATATAAATACATGTTATCGTTGGGTGCCCGTACGTCTCTCTACGTACCTTCCAAAATGTAGAATTTGGTAGGACTTTACTTCCTTTGCTGTGTTGCCACCTGGGATGGTTCTACACATTCACACAAACAAATATTAGAACCCAATAATAGTTCGATACCAAAAATCCTACAAAAATAACCAAAATATGCAATTTGGCATCTCGTGGTCAATCGGTATAATGCCTCGATCGATCGCGAGGTCCAGCAGCTGCAATGCCCAAAAAAATCCAATCCACGATCGATCGTCGAGTTTGTGCCGATCGATTGCGCAAACATTCTGGAGCCTCCCTGGGGCTCGCCGATTGATCGGGAAACTGCCCCGATCGATCGCGGAAGTCTGTACATGCGATTTTTGGCATTTTCCACATTTCATCTTCTCCAATCCATTTCCCTTCAAATCTTCCCCACCATTAACATCAAAAATTCAAAAACCACCAATATAAACATCAACAATTACAATACTACTCATATTCAATAAAAATCCCCAAAAATCAACATAAACCACATCAAAAACCATATCCCAACCATTACAACAACAAATCCAAAACCCAATCAAAATATCGCATTTTCAAAACCAATTTAAAATCCCCCAAATACAAACTCATTTCAACACAAATCAAAGTAATAACACAAGGGGAGGTTCATACCACTTTTGGCTTCAAATTTCACTAAGAATCAAGCAACCAAGAATTTTTTGAAATCTCCTCCTCTTCCTCCTTGTTAAAATGTGAATGGGGTTTTGGGGAAGGGTTTGGGAGTGATGTTTGATAGAGAGTGATGGGAGAGTGAAAAGAAGGGGTAGTGGGTAAAAGGTTTTTAATTAAACATGTCCCGGTATTTAGCATGATGTATAAAATATACCAACATGATATTTTAAAAGCATTTTTCAAAAATGCAATACAACTCAATTAAACATGCTTTACCAACATAATTAACACCCACCACATTAAACCATGCCATAACTCAATTTCCCAACATGCATCACATGCACCCAAAATGCATTATCAGGTCACGCCCACCATGTGACTAAGCATTTCACCATATTAATTAATTCAACACAAAATTAATTAACGCCATAAATATCACATAAACATAATTAATGCTCAAATGCACATAATTATTTCGGGGTTATCATATTTTTCTTTAAGGTTTGTATGTTTAGATGTTAGTCTTGCATCTCAATTAATCTTTACCTGAAATTTTTGAAGCTGGTGGGCGTAATCGATCTTGCCTTTATTCAAGGGAATTTGTGGCTATTGTTTGTTTGATTTCTGCCTCTTAGGTCATGAACTAGATCGATTTAGAGCCTTATTTCAATTTTGTGTAGGGATTGGTGTATGTGTGTGTGTATATGCCCTACTGTGTGTATGTGTGCGTGCTTTTCAGTGTGTGTAGGCGTGTATGTGTGTTTCAGCATGCACTTGTATATGTCATTGCTTGAGCATTGTGTGTGTATATGATATATATACATGCCTGTGCATATTTCAACATGTTTGGGTGAGTATAGGTGTTGCATACATCTATGTGTGCATGTTCCAGCACATATTAGTGTGTGTATACGGTATAAACGTGTGGGTATGTGTATTGCATCATGTACCGGTGAGTGTATGCGCTATAGCTTTTGAATGTATGATTTATTGCTAGATTATGAAGGCTAGTTTGACTTGTGTTCTTGAATTTAATATTGAGTTATTAAATTGACACATATATGCCATGAGCCTTCTGGTTCGTTTAAAGTGTCTTCTCAAAGGTACTTAAATAAGTACGAGTATTGTAGTATAAAATTGTTTATAACTGATGATTGATTCTATCATGAATTATGTATCACAGAATGATCGAATTGTTTATGCTTTTTAATTAAGCATGAGACCATTGTGTGTGTCATGTGTTGACACGAGATTAGTGTGTGTGTCATGAGTTGGCGCGAGATTATTTTCGTGTCATGAGCTGACACGAGATTATTGTGTGTGTCATGAGTCACAAGATTATTGTGTGTGTCATGAGTTGGCACGAGATTATTGTGTGTGTCATAGGTGGACACAAGAATATTGTAGGTGTCATGGGTGGACACGAGATTATTGTGTATATTATGTGCTATAATATATGTAGAACTATTGCATTCTTGCACATTGTTATGAATTTGGTATTGCCTTGCTTTTAGGGTCGCCAATGAAATATGCGAAGTAAGATTTAATATGATACCATTGTATACGTAGGAATGAGTTTCTATGCCGACGTATAAGTATTAATGATATCATATGCCGTCGTTATTTATGAACGAGGTTCATGATATCTCACGTTTTATGATCATTGCTATAAGCAATGTGAATTATGCATTTCATTATTATTATACTATTGAGATTATGTTGGTCAGCATGTAATGTACAGAGTTATCTTTAGAGAGCGAGGAATGTGACAACGCTAAAGAGCATATAAATTGTGAAAACAGGAACATTAAGATTTTGTGATGTTTAAGAAACACAGAGAGTATCTCTTTATGTTACCGTAACTTTACGTTATAAGTTATGAATTGTGCTCTTGAGATATGTTTATGCATATTGGTGTGATCACCCTATGTAGGGGTTGTTTATGTCGAAACAAGTAACATGTCTAGCTTTTGGGAGCATGGGCAGATAGCAATTGATGCCTCTAGAACAATATACGTTTACATTGAGCTAGATGAAGTAGTTCGAATCTGCGATTTGGGTCCTCTATATTTGTCGTGTCAGCGATTTTGGTCTTTTATCTTTTATAGCTGCAATTTTAGTCCTTTAATTATCAGAATCCATAATTTTAGTCCTTTATGTTTTATTACGGCGCACTTTTAGTCCTTTATGTTTTATAAGTTGAAAGTATGATCCTTTTATTATTTGTAATTTTGTACAAAAAGTAAAAAAAATTATAAATAATATAACTTGATTTAAAATCTTTAGAAATGAAAAACAAATAATTATTCTCGTAGAAATTAAATTATGTTCGAAAGGATTAAATATTTTTTATAATTTATTTAAATCAGATATATATTATAATAGTGTAGTAATTTGGGAAAATTTTAAAAGTTCAATCATAAACTAACGATTATACTGGCATAATATATGAAATTGAGACAAATATTAGTTATGAGGAAATAGAAAATCGTGTTGGGTTTTCTTATCTTTGGTTCAATCAAGCTAAGTTCATTTTTTTTTAATATAGAAAGTTAATTCAAGGTTTAGAAAAATAAAATTATTTTTGTATAAGTCAAATTTTTATAATCATTCATTTGAAATAAATTTAATCAAATATGAAACTTTTTTTAAAAAAAATTAAAAATGTGAAAGCAATGCAAATATAATATCTAACTTTTAATTATGTGATATCCCCAAAATAATTAATTACAATTTGGGCATTAATTATGTTTACGTGATTAATTGTGGAGATAATTAAATTATGTGTTGGAATTAATCATCTTGTTGAAATGCTTAGTCACATGGTAGGCGTGACCCGGTAGTGCATTTCACGACCCATGTTGTGCATGTTGAGAAATTGGGTGTTAGCATGATTTAATTGTAATGGGTGATAATTAATTTGGAAAGCATGGATTTATTGGAAGTTTGGTGCATTTTGGTAAAATGCTTTTAAAATACCATGTTGGGGTATTTTATACATCATGCTAATAATTGGGGTACATGTTTTTAATTAAACCCCCCCCCCCCCACCCACCCACCTTTATACCCCACTAACCCCACCTCACCTTTCACTTTACCAATCCCCAACTCACTCTCCCCAACCCTAACCCCTCACCATTTGCGAAACTTGCTCACAAGAGGAGGAGAAATCTTCACAAAAGCTTGGTTTGTAAGATTTCTAGTGAGATTTGGAGTCCATAAGAGGTATGGAACCCTCCCTGTTGTTTAATGGTGTTTGGTTTTGATTTGGGTTGATATTTGAATGTTTGAAATGGGTTTGTTTTGAGTTGGTGTTGTTTATGATTGGGTGTTGGATTTTTGATTGTTTAAAGGTGTATGTTGAAGGTTTATAGTGTTTTTATGTTGTGGGTTTGTTGGCATATGTGTTGGTGAAGATGGGGAAGAATTTATGGTGCAAAAATTGTGCAGGGAGCGGCGATCGATCGCCCGCTTTTGGCGATCGATCGCGGGCAGTCAGTACGCTCCAGTAGCGTTTGGTGATCGATCGCCACTTTGGGCGATCGATCGGCGAGGCTGGCGATCGATCTCTCCAAAAGTGGCGATCGATCGCCGAGTGCAGAAAAATGCACACTCGGGCAGTGTGATCTCGAGGTCGATCGGGGCCTTACGACGATCGATCGCGAGACACCAAAATGTGTGTTTTTGGTTATTTTTGTGGGATTTTTGGTATTGGACTATTTTTGGGTTCTAATATTGGTTTGTGTGAATGTGTAGAACCATCCCAGGTGGCGACACAACCAAGGAAGTGAAGTCATACCAAATCCTACTTTTGGAAAGGTACGTAAAGAGACGTACGGGCACCAACGGTACATGTATCTATTATACTCATTGATTATGCATTGTGGATGCGAGTATATATGGAATTGTGCATTGTGGATGCAAATACATGTTGAATTATGCATTATGATTGCATATGTATATGATGATTGTTTGGTGCACATCCCATGAGTCATGGTTATATAGAGTGATGATTTTAATGCTTTGCCGCTGTCACTTGAAGCGATGATAGAATACTTGCCGTTGTCATATTGTAGCGAGGAAAGAATATTTGCCGCCAAATGTTGAAGCGAGGGTATTGCCGCATGTCGCATTTGCGCGAGGTTATGCAATGCCGCTAATATGTCAAAGCGAGGGGTATTAGTGCCGCTGTCATGACAAGCGATGTGCATTAAAATACACTATTATAACAGACTAGGGATTAGTAATTGGTGATAATGAAATGGGGTTATGTGACGACATGTGTAGAACCATTAAATAATCTATTGATTATACTCATGAGTTATGGTACAGGGACAACAAAAAAGGGAGCGTTTATAATGCATGGAAAAAACAGGAAGTGTTTTATTACGGTTTATGCATTTACGCCTTACATTCATATTGTGTTGGATATGGATTATTATATGCTCATGTTTTGGGGGTTGTCCTTGTAGGTACATTTTGGCATGTTAAAGGGGCTAAGGCGGGTTGAGGCGGTGAGCTTGTGAAGAACGCTTTTGATAAGGAATGATATGATTATTTTGTATAGTGTCTACTCTAGGAGTAGTGTAAAGCTATAGTGAATAACATTCATTTGATAGAGAATGTAATTAATCCATTTGAAAGTCCTTAACTTGGCATGTAATTCTTAAGGCTCAAAGTCTCAACATGAACTTTTATACTCTGATAATGTATGTTAGCTCTAATTATGCATTTAATCCGCACTTAAGGAACTAGGGTCCTTACAAATTAATTAAGTGATTAGTTACACATTCTAACCTTTTTTAAACAACAATTTAATGGAATTATTGAACAAGCATTATTTGTCTAACTGTTTTACAGCTAGATGGATGTTAAGACTTGGTTTGATTTTCCTTTCTCAATTTGTTTTAATCTTTTGAACGTAGAAAATATATATTAATGTTTAATTTTTTTTTGAAAATAATTCATTTATATATCCCAACGATAAAATATTCTTAATTTAATTGTTTGCATAAATACCTTTTTTATTGTGTCATAGTCTATCCCAAAATAGTTTAATTTATGATTTAATAATAAAAATATCAATTAGTTCTATAATAAACATTTATTAGATAGTTGAATTAAATATTTTTTTTCATAAAAATTTAATTTCAATCAATTCAAAACACAATATCAAGAATGTAACTTATTTTAATTTTTAAAACTTAAATATCAAGGACTAAAATTGTAGATTTAAAACATAAATGATTAAAATTGTGGATTCTGATAATTAAAATATTAAAATTATAGTGGTAAAAGATAAAAGATCGAAATTGCTAAAACAAGAAACATAAAGAACCAAAATTGTATATTTGAAACCATGAAAACCAAAAATGCTAACTAATAAAAATACAAGATCAAAAATGCATTTTCCCGTATAATATATAAGTCAATGATTAACCAGACAAATCAATGGGACCATGCATTAGCTGTGACGTGTACACTTACGTATCCAGACAATTATTTTCCATTTGGGCTTGGCATTATTTACGTAAATGTTGAGCTTATTTGATAAATATAAGAATGATACAAGTAAATATTGATATTTGTGACAGTAATCGCAAAATTTTAAACCTAAACAAATATAGTCACAAATAAAATATTTATTAACAAAAATAATCTCAAGACCATTGTTAGTATGTGAAGCTTTGTTCTTGAGCGAACATATATGTAACACACGTATGTTCCATTTTTTTTTTAAAACAAAAAGTGGTATTGTGAATTTTTTTAAAAATTGTAGGATAATAGTTGTTAAAAACTTATTTTCTATGAACTATATTAGTTTTGTACTACTATTGCAAATAACATAGAATATTTTTGTAGTTTACTCTTAATTTGTTAACTAGCTTCCTGAAAAAAACTAGGGAAAAATAAAATTGATCATGTGCATTGGTATATGTGGGTGCAATCATCAACCATATACTATCTAAGGTACTGATATATGTAGATGCAATAAAATTAATTTCTTTGGAGTGGCGTACCTAATAATTCTTTCGTGCATTTATGGATGGAGGTTCAATCATCTACAATTTAAGGCATGACAAGTCTAACAACTATAATTTTTTTGCCTAATGATAAAGGATTGATCTTAACAGTTTTTAATGATATAATATTTTTTATGCACCTTCAGCTGGAAAATGCTTTTATGGACATGGTGTGAGCTTCGTATATGAACTAACTTAATATGATTTGCTAAAACAGTTAGTATATTAATTTATATATTTTTTATTTCAAAAGATATTATATTTTAATATTAAATTGCTGTATAAATAACGATCTAAACTAGGTGTATACAAATATTTCTCGCTCAACCCATGCACGTCTGGAACCCATGCACGTCTGGAATATGCCCTTGGTTCACCATTTATATTTCAGCAAGGCTTAATTTTTGTAATGGACCTCCAAGATTTTGACTTTTTCTGTCATTTTCAATGATTAATTAATCTCTTTCATCCATCCACTAATGTTAGTTTATTTTATAAGCCTGACTCATTGAAATAATAAACTTTTCTGCGGCATCTTAGACAATATAATATAATCCATGATCCAATAAATTAATTGTTTAATTGACGAGGGCTACTCTAAAAAATAGTATATAGGTTAATAGGACAAAAACCATTTATATTAAAGTTTGAATGATGTGATAAGTAATGTAAAGATTAAAAAATATGAAATGATTGTAAAATAATGTGATGTTTATATATATAATAATATATATAATATAAATAATAACATAAACAATATATATAATATTATAAATAAAGAATATATATAAATATATACAATATATATATGTATATATATATAATAATAATAAATATGTATATATAATAATAATATATATAATATATAAATAATAACATAAATAATATATATTATTAAATATAATATATATATATATATATATATATATTATATTTATGATTATTATATATATACAACTAATAATAATAATAATAATAATAATTAAAATAAAAAATACAATAGATAATAATAATATTATAGGAAATAAACTGTAATTTTTTGTCGGAATTTCAAGTTTTAAAATAGTAAAAAAACTGTGGGAAGGGGTAGGTATATATGTCTTTTTATTGTAAAGTGGGATTATAATATGATAATAATGATGGGATAAATTTTTTTTATATATCAAAGCAAACATGAGATAAATAAATTATCCAAAGATTAATAATCATATCATCTAATCCAAACACACCCAAAAGAAGTACCAAATTCGCAACATAAATTTACATTAAGCGTCCATATACAATGTCATAGCTAGTCATTTCATCCCAAAATACACTTGAAATTAAACCGTAAATTATTTCTATGAGTCATTTATACAACTAACTTTTGGAAAAAATAGAATTAACGAATTGAAATAAAGCAAGAAATACATAAAAAGAAGTCAAATGTTTGAAAAAACAAAAAAGATGAAAACGAAAAAACTCGACACCATTGTGCTGCCAGGAAAAATCACAGGCAGCAGGGGAGGCGCTCGTACTACCTGGGATTTTCCAAACAGCAACTGGCCAGAAAGGGAGGCACCCTAGTGCTTCCCGGGGAGCGCTAGGATGCCTCCTGCACATTTTGAAAGGGCTTTGCACCTTTTCATTTGCAGGGTGTGACTTTTTATGAATGGTGTCTTTTGGTCATATCTTATGGACTATATATAAACAACATCCTCACTTGAATGAAAATAAATTTTGTAAGGACCCTCGTGCCATTAACCCGTTATTAGTGTATTAACCCATGCCATTAGTGCACAATCATGTTATTAGAGGGAAAAGATTACATGCAACCCTAGCATGAAATACCATCTATAAAAATTTCTTACATTATTCCATATAATGTCTAATTTTCCACCAAAATAGTCCATAAATATAACATGCACCTTTATCATACACTAACATGCTCTCAATTCATTTTGAAATTCCTAATTAATTGCTTGCAATGCATAAATGAAAAGAGAAAGGCCATTGCCTTCTTTATACAACCCATATACACATAATAGTGCTCACATGCGAGCATCGAATAAATATACGTGTATCTAATGTATAAAGTATCATGCTCAATACCAGCTTTGATACTTCGATCCTGGAAGCACTTCCAATCAACAGCTCGGGCTCAACTCCAAAGCCATTACTGCACCTGTACCACCTACCCCAACAGAGACAGCCCCCACACCGAGTGAGCATACCAATACCACCAATCCAATAAGCACAATAGTACAATTCATAATTTACTCAATGTAAAGACTATGAATATTAAAAGACACTCCTTGGATGGCATCGGGATCCCCTGTGCTATTACTGTTCTCAAAATAACCGAAACCATCAAATTTCCAAATGCCAGCTAATCATTACATTAATTAACTAATCCGTTCCACATATACCGATACCATAATCAATATGATCAAATCATTAAACGATGAGTAAAGATATCCAATATATCTTGTTAATGGTTCCATAGTTCTATTTCATCGCTCGCTCTACAATAGTGGCATTTTAACCTCACGCATGCTCAACAGCAGTGGCGTCACAACCGATGTTCGTTCAAAGGCGACAACATCCCAATCACTGCTTGCTCAAGAGCAGCACCATATAATTCCCAATGTCTATCCATTTATGGCAATATAATGTACCATGCATTCAACAATTGTAATTATATGAAAGAGCTATACTCGTACATTATACGTACCTTATGATTCCGTAGTCCGAGTCCAACCTTGCCCTATACTCGTGATCCAATGAATTATGTGCTAACACATAAATAACTCATAATAAAAAACAAGCATGCAACCACGTGTCCAAGCACGTTCACAATCCTCCAAACCTATCGTCAATCCATGACGATTAACCATTTTTAAAAAAACTCTAGGCTAAGCATGCATAATACCCAAAATATTCCATTCCAAGTGAACAAAGGCTAGTCACTTACTAAAACGAGTTTCCCATTTTATTATTAAAATTTGGTTCCAACCATTCCATTTTAAAGGTATAGCATTCCCAATGGAATGTAGACTTTTCCCCTAAAATCGGCTAATTAAACATCGATTCCAAAATCCCGACATTTTCCCAAAATTTCAAAAAAACCAAAGGAAACAGGGCCGTGATCGATCGCCACTTCCCGCGATCGATCGCGAGAACCTACTACCCGAAAAAATGCATGCCGCGATCAATCACCAGATCTCGCGATCGATCGCCAAGACCCCTGCGATCGATCGCCCATTTTTCGCGATCGATCGCCGGGACTGTTCATCGTCACCCCAAAATCAGTATCATGTCGCGATCGATCGGCGGCCAGCTGCGATCGATCTCAGCCTGCAGGTTTCCTAAAATTCGAGCTTTAATGGTGTTTTTCACACCCAAATTCAAAACCAACACTTCATACACTTCCAACACCTCCAATACTCCATTTAAAACCAATAAAAACACCAAAAGCATAACTTTGGATTTTTACCAAAAAAATCCTCAATTTCCAAACCCAACATAATACTCAACCAAAAACCACCATACTACTATCAAATCAAAGATAAGGACGAAGGGAAGATCAATACCTGATTATCTTCGAGAAATCCGGCTCCCGAGCCAAGTTACTAGCGATTTCTCCTCCATGGGAGAAAAGAGGGGAAATGGGAAATGGGTTTGGCGTAGAGAGAGAGGGAAGAGAGAGGAGAGACTTAGTGCAAATGACGGAATACCGAGTCCATTTGGTATATATAGCACCAAAGCTCCAAAATATAAAGTCCTCCACAAATACATCATGATTCATTAAAAATCATATGTTTTCAATAATTACCTCTCAACCTCTATTTTCATTACCAGCCCCAGCACAAAGTACTTCGGACCCCGGATCCCACCAAAACCCCAATTCCAAGGTTTTTCACTACGATGATAATACAATCTCAACATTTGGATCCAATGATCCCAAATACCCAAATTTAACATCCTCGGGTGCTCCAACACCGCAATTAATTCATAATTGCCACAATTAAAAACCATAGAGGATCATTACCACACCGGGATTAACGCCATTAATTCTTGGGCTTTACAATTATCCCACACTAATAAAATTTCGTCGTCGAAATTTGCACGGCGTACTCCAAGTATTGCCGAGACCACACAATCCAAATGAATCTACTTCATCGAGTCATGAACATGTCATGAATGACACCCCAACCGCGAGGACACCGACATCGCACCAAACCTGGAATGGAGTAAAATCTCCCAGATCGTCACCATCTCCCAAGAACGTCAGCATACCTTAATGCTAACCACCCAAATGCAGTCAGTCAACCCTAACTGCTAACCAAACGAATCATTCTTGATTCCAGCATAGATATCGCCTCAATGATATCTCTACTACTTAGCCTACGATGTTAAACATACATCGTTACCAAGGAAACCACCAGTACACCACAGTGTACTTATACTAAATCCGGTCTCCGCTTTCCAATTCCATCTCCATCAAGGAGTAGTTGCACCACTTCGCAACACCGATCGGGCAACATCACGGCCACCGATCAACATAAACACATCTCCAAAGATGTCTACATCCGTGTGTTCCAAGAAATCATATCTTGGTCTAAACACACTATCGAGACTCCACAAGGTCTCAAGTTCCCAAAAGGATATGCAAGAAGAAAAAAAATCATTGCATTCCCGCCACACGTGTCAACCACGACACCTAACAAATCCGAATCATGGACATCCCTCGTTTACCCTAGAATTCAACTATCCTCACACATGGATGTTATCAAATTACTCAGAAATGAATTACCATGGCCTCAACACACGACAATCCCTCCTCAAGGGAGTCAACCAGAGCTCACGATCATTCTTCAGAATACATCGTGTCATTGAGATTACCAATCTCAAGGTGCCACAATCTCTCACCGGAGATTCATTCATCCAAGCATACTAATCCAATGCTCGACGAGTACCAAGAAAACGTTGGCATTCGTATACACATGCCGGTATACATGCCTAAGCACCAATACTACATGCATACTCAATGCAATCGACTCGGGTATCACCAATCATACCCAGAAGTCCCAATTACAACTGTCAATCCCCAGCTATTTTCACCCCGCGGAGAATAATGATTGACAGACCAACGACCAATGGTGTGATTCCAACATCAACACCACACAAACTGACTCATTGGATCTCTTAAAGATTCTCATTAGGTATATCAATACCGTCTTCCTCGTAAGGAAAGTGCAATGCACCATGACCGTCCAATCTCGAACCACCGTTCGGAAAATTTAGATACATTTATACCAAAATATATCTCGGAACCAATAAAGACAACTGGTTCAGAATAGTGCATCAATGCCACTATTACCAAATCGAAATCCTTATACACCACACATACTCATTCTGACGATGCTCTGCACTAATGCCATAGTACTCCACAATCTCGAGCATTTTCCCGGAGACGTCTCCTCATACGTCTCTCGGAAGATAAAAGCCATTACTCAGTCCAACACAAGTAATGCTTACCATGGCTGATTCACAATCAACCCACAATCGATACCAGCTGTCTCCATGATAGTATATCTAAATCTCTCCAAGAGATACCATCAACATAGTAGTGTCACCCCACTAACTATATTCCACAACTCAGATTGTTTTTTCCCATTGCATTCCATATGCAAGGATGCTCATCCAGAGCCAATAACGACTTGTTGACACTCATGTTGGTACTCCCAACAAAATTGAGTTGTCCCGCTACAAGCCCCTCAAAACATTTGACTTAAAACGTCCCCGTAAGGTATTCTCTGCCTCAAACCTCATGCCACAAGTGACTACCGAGTCCACTATAACCCTCATCGTATCATCATACGATTCACCAACTCGGTTCCAACGAGCAGTATAATGGCTACAACAAGCACACTGTATCACTGCAGCAACACCTGGCTAGCAAATCGCTGCCTCCTTAGCTATATACCAAACCTACCAACATATCATACGTTCCATCCCAGTATACCATACAGTAACATCCATTTAGAGGAGTGGGTCATCACCCAATATTTCTCTAAAACACCAATGCACAATGGACATCCCGGTGTCCTCACTCAACCACAAGACAATCCTACTCCATTAGGATTTATTCCACACCCTCATGTGTGAGTGTGATCATGTCCACCACATGTCACATCGACAAGAGCGAGTAGTTTCCTCAATAACTACTCCTACTAACAGTCACTTGGCCAATAGCCATCTCAACGAGTATATCCAAGGGTATCTCTACTCGTAAAATATTTACCTCCAAAACATGATACAATACACTCACCATCCATAAATCATCGAGCAAACCTACTAGGCATAATTGTCCCGTCAACCGGTGACGTAGACACCACCTTGTGCTCATCATTGACACTCAAACCATACGACTAAATATATACACCTAACTGTATTTTTCATCGTATCGACGGCATCCGTCCACGTAGAACATCCTCTATATCATCGTCATCCTATGACGGCACATGTCAACACATGACATCCACAATACATCGTCAACTCGTGACAGTATATGTCAATACATGACATCCATAATCTCATAGTCAAACGCTTGTTACATGTCAACATATGACATTCATAATAACATTGTCAACCCGTGACGGTATATGTCAACACATGACATCCATAATAACATCGTCAACCCGTGACGGTATATGTCAACACATGACATCAACAATAATGCTAACAAAATAGCAATATACCTTAACTCATCACTAATAAGATGACGGCATACCTGTCTCCATCGTCCAATAGCAGTGCACAATCAACACCCATAGCTCGTGGGCGGCACAATCCCATGCTACGTAAATAGCGGCATAACCCATTGCTATAAAATCAGCGGCGTGATCCCTCGCCATAGAGCCAGCGACATAAAACATCGCTATAAAGTCAGTGGAATGAAACATCGCTACATAGATACCCATCGGCATGAACCATCGCCAATAGAATAGCGGAATGAACCATTGCTATATAGATACCCTGCGGCATGAACCATCGCCAAAAGAATAGTGGAATGAACCATCGCTATATAGATACCCGGCGGCATGAACCATGACCAGTAAAATAGCGGAATAAACCATCGCTAATAGATACCCGACGGCATGAACCATCGCCAATAGAATAGCGGAATGAACCATCGCTATATAGATACCCGGCGGCATGAACCATCGCCAATAAAATAGCGGAATAAACCATCGCTATATAGATACCCGGCGGCATGAACCATCGCCAATAGAATAGCGGAATGAACCATCGCTATATAGATACCCGGCGGCATAAACCATCGCCAACATAATAACGGATTGAATTGTCGCTATATATACCCGGCGGCATAAACCATCACCAATAGAATAGTCAATCCCTAGTCTTGTTATAGCAATGCATTTTAATGCACTTCGCTTGTCATGACTGCGACACTAATACCCCTCGCTTCGACATATCAGCGGCATTGAATAACCTCGCTCAAATGCGACATGCGGCAATACCTTCGCTTCAACATTTGGTGGCAAATATTCTTTCATCGCTACGATATGACAGCGGCAAGTATTCTATCATCGCGTCAAGTGACATCGGCAAAGCATCTAAAATCATCACTCGTCCATAACAACGACTCATGGGATATTCACCAAGCATCCAATCTATACCTGTGTGATGCCCCGAAATTAATTATATGCAATTTGGGCATTAATGATGTTTATATGATTAATTATGTTGATAATTGATTTATGTGTTGAAATTAATTATCATGTTGCATTTCAGGGTGTATGTTATGCATGTTAGAAAATGGGTGTAAACATGAGTTAATTATATTGGGTGTTAATTATGGGGAAGATATGAAGTTAGAGGAAGTTTGTTGCATTTTTGTAAAATGCTTTTAAAATACCATGTTGGGGTGTTTTATGCATCATGTTAATTGTTGGGGTACAATTTTAATACTTTAACCCCACAACCCCCACTATACCCATCAATTTACCTTCACCTTACCAATCACTCTTTTAAAACCCCCAAATTCATCCCCAACCCTAACCCATCTCATATTTTCGATTTTGAGCAAAAGTGGAAGGAGAAATCTTCACAAAACCTTTGTTTGTGAGATTTATTGTAGGATTTGGAGTCCTTAAGAGGTATGGAACCCTTCCTAAAGTTTTTATGATGTTTGGTTTGGTTTTGAAATGGGTTTTGATTGTTTGAAATGGATTTATTTTGGGTTGGTATGATGTTTGGATGGGTGTAGGATTTTTAGTTGTTTAATGGTGTAAAATGAAGGTTTGAAGTTTTTTTATGTTTTTGGGTTGATGGTATAAAGGTTGTGGAGGATGGTGAAGTTTTTATGGTGCAAAAATGGAGAAATCGCACGCACAGTAGGCAGCGATCGATCGCTACGAACGCAGCGATCGATCGCCAAAGGACAGTGGCAATTTGCATAGCAGGCGATCGATCGCCATATATACAGCGATCGATCGCCGCGAGGCAGAATGGTCAAGCGATCGATCGCTACATCGAAGCGATCGATCGGTAAGGCTCGCGATCGATCGCCTCGATGCAGCGATCGATCTCCAGCAGCATAATTTTGGAAAATGTTGATTTTTGTTGAATTTTTGGTATTTGGCTATTATTTAGCTTCTAATATTGATTTGTATGGTTGTGTAGAACCATCCCATGTACCAACAACATCAAGGAGATGAAGTTCTCCAATTTCTCAACTTTTGGGAATTAAGGTACGTAAGAAGCGTAAGGGCATCGGACGGTAAAACACATTCCTACATTAAGACTATGCCATGATTTCATAAGTATATATGATGTTTATGATGATAATTATGATAAGTAAGTTTATGATGATGATGTTTATTATGAATGAAGATGATATGATGTTCATGATGATGATCATGATAAGTAAGTTATGATGATGATGTTTATGATGAGTAAAGATGATATGATGTTCATGATGATGATCATGATAAGTAAGTATAAGATGATGATGTTTATGATATGATGATGATGTATGTGTTTAACTATGTTATTGAGAATGGTTGAGTGTACTGGTTGTTGTTTTGGGAAAGAGAGGAAGGTACTTACCGCTGACATAGCTTGCGGGGAGATTACATCCGCTATCAAGGTGTAGCGAGGGGTAATCACAGTACCGCTATATGTCGAAGCGAGGGGTCCAATTGTTCCGCGGACATAACAAGGCCAGAAACATCCCCATTTCTCAATAACATTGTTAATTATGAGCATATATGTGAAGAATGATTTTAATCATTTATGTCAAGAACTAATGACTATATGCATGACTATGAAACAGGGACAACCAAAGTGGGTTAATACGATTAACCAGGAAGTATATGTTACGATTACTTTCATGCATTTATTTATATGCCATTACCTTATGATGCTAAGTAATGATGTACATGCTCATGATGGGTTGTTCCTGTAGGTACACTTTTGGACTAAAAGACTAAGGGTCAGGTTGTGGCAGTGAGCTATGAGGAGCATGAAAGAAGATAGGAATACATGATTTTTTGAATAGTCTCTACTCTATGAGTAGTATAATTCTATCGCTTTAACATTCATTGTCAGGAATGTAATTACTTAGCTTTTGAAATTTTATTTTTGGCCTGTAATTCTATTAGCTCAAAGCTACAACCGGAACCCTAAGATGATATGAATACATGATTAGTCCATAATATGTGATTATAATGATGTTAAGGTAGGAAGACCCTACAACCTGCAACACCAATGCATAATCCATATCCCAATATACGTCGCTATGAGTGTATTTTAATGCACCTCGCTTCAAATGTGACATGCGGCAATACCCTCGCTTCAACATTTAGCGGCAAAGCATTAAAATCATCACTCAAATATATATGCAACAATAATGCATAATCCAGATCCCAATATACATCGCCATGAGTGTATTTTAATGCACCTTGCTTCAAATGTGACATGCGGCAATACCACCGCTTCAACATTTAGCGGCAAAGCATTAAAATCATTACTCGAATATATATGCAATCACAATGCATAATCCATGATGTATATAAAATACATGTTACCGTTTGGTGCCCGTCAATCCTGACCTTAGCCCTCCAAGCCAAAGCGTCCCTACAGGAATGATCCCAAACCATGAGCATATAATAATCCATGTTCACCACATTATGGTTATAAAGGGTAAATGCATAAACCATAAGTACAAAGTACTTCCTGTATCCCAATGCATTTCAAAATGCTCCCTTTGGTTGTCCCTATACCACAACTCAGAATCATAATCAACAGATTATATTACGATTCCATAGATGTCATGACATATAATTGTTCCATTTATATGTTCCTAGGCCCTCAACAACCCCAAAGAGCAAATCACTGCTCTGATACCACTAATGTAAGGACCCCGTACCCTTAACCCGTTATTAGTGTATTAACCCATCCCATTAGTGCATACAATCATGTTATCAGAGGGAAAAGATTACATGCAACCCTAGCATGAAATACCATCTATAAAAATTTCTTACATTATTCCATATAATGTCTAATTTTCCCCCAACATAGTCCATAAACATAACATGCACCTTTATACATACTCTAACATGCTCTCAGTTCATTTTGCAATTCCTAATTAATTGCATGCAACGCATAAATGAAAAGAGAAAGGCCATTGCCTTCTTTATACAACCCATATACACATAATAGTGCTCACATGTGAGCATCGAATAAATATACGTGTATCTAATGTATAAAGTATCATGCTCTATACCAGCTTTGGTACTTCGATCCTGGAAACACTTCCAATCAACAGCTCGGGCTCAACTCCAAAGCCATTGCTGCATCTGTACCACCTGCCCCAACAGAGAAAGCCCCCACAAGGGGTGAGCATACCAATACCACCAATCCAATAAGCACAATATTACAATTCATAATTTACTCAATGTAAAGACTATGAATATTAAAAGACACTCCCTGGATGGCATCGGGATTCCCTGTGGTGTTCCTGTTCTCAAAATAACCGAAACCATCCAATTCCCAAATGCCAGTTAATCATTACATTGATTAACTAATCCGTTCCACATATATCGATACCATAATCAGTATGATCAAATCATTAAACGACGAGTAAAGATATCCCATATATCTCGTTAATGGTTCCATAGTTCTATTTCATCGCTAGCTCAACAATAGCGGCATTTTAACCTCACACATGCTCAACAGCAGTGGCGTCACAACCGATGTTCGCTCAAAGGCGACAACATCCCAATCACTGCTCGCTCAAGAACGACACCATATAATTCCCAATGTTTATCCATTTATTGCAATATAATGTACCATGCATTCAACAATTGTGTGATGCCCGGGGATTAATGGTGTTAATCCTGGTGTGGTAATAATCCTTAATGGATTTTAATGTGGTAATTATGAATTAATTACGGTTTTGGGACTCCCGGGGATTTTAAATCCGGTTTTTGGAGTCGTTGGATCCAAGGAATGAGATTGTATTCTCATCGTGGTGATAGCCTTGAAATTTGGTTTTTGGTGGAATCTGGGGTCCGGAGTACTTTGTACAGGGGCTGATAATGGATTTGAGTTGGGGAGATAATTATTGAAAACAGATGATTTTTAATGAATCATGATGTAGTTGTGGAGGTATTGATATTTTGGAGCCTTGGTGCTATATATACCAAATGGACTCGGTATTCCGTCATTATACGGAATCTCTTCCCTCTCTCCTCTCCCTCACGCCTCTCTCTCACCCCAAACCCTTCCATCTTTTTCTCTTGGAAACAAATCGATGGGGGCTCGCCTTGGGAGCCCGATTTCTTGAAGAAAAGATGGTAATCTTCTTCTCCTCACCTTTAGCTTCGATTTGATTATGGTTTTGTGCTTGTTGGTCAAGTATTGGGTTGGATTTGAGATTTGGGGGTTTTGGTTAAAAATCAAAAATGTTGTTTTTAGAGTTTTTATTGAGTTTAATTGGTGTATTGGAGGTGTTGAGGAAGTTAAGGGTGTTGGTATTGAGTTTGGGTGTCAAAAACACCATGGAAGCTCGAGTTTTTTGGAAATCGCAGGTCGCGATCGATTGCCGAGCAGGGCCGATCGATCGCGACGAGCAGCTGAAAATTTGTTGAAGACAAACAATGATGGCGATCGATCGCAAGGTCTCAGCGATCGATCGCGAGCGGGCTGGCGATCGATCGCGGAGACTCGCGCTCGATCGCGATAAGGCGCTGTTGCCCACTGGTCAGGGATGATCGATCGCGATAAAATCGGCGATCGATCGCCACCTGAAGGATGTTGTTTTTTCGGAAATTTTGGTAAATGTCGAGATTTTGGAATCGGGGTTTAAATAGCCGATTTTCGGGGTAATGTCTACATTCCAATGGGAATGCTATACTTTTATAGTGGATTGGTTGGAGCCAAAGTTTGATAAAACGGAATTCTCGGTTGAGTTTTTGGGCTATCATTTTAACTTATAAAATGGAATATTTTGGGTATTATACATGCTTAGTCGGGGGGGATTTTATTTTGGTAATCGTCACGATGGACGATAAGTTTGGATGTTGTGAATGTGCTTAGGCACGTGATTCCATGCCTATGTTTAATTGAGAGTTATTTGCATGTTAGCACATAATTCATCGGGTCGTGGGACTCAGGCAAGGTTGGACTCGAACTACGGAATTATAAGGTACGTATGACGTACGGGCATAGCCCTTTATTATGATTGCAATTGTTGAGTGCATGGTACACTATATTGCAATAAATGTATATGGAAATGCATGGTATATGGTATTAGCAATAAACGGTTATTGAAATGCATGGTTTATGGTAATTGCTATAAATGAATATATATGCATTGGGAATTAAATGGTGCCGCTTTTGAGCGAACAATGATTGGGATGTTGTCGCATTTGAGCGAACATCGGTTATGAAGCCACTGCTGTTGAGCATGCGTGAGAATAAAATGCCGCTATTGTAGAGCGAGCGATGAAATGGAACTACGGAATCATAAGTGAGATATACGGAATATCTGTAATCATTGTTAATGATTTGATATTATTGATTATGATATCGGTACGTGGCATACGGATTTTTTAATCAACGTAACGATTAAATGACTATTGGGAATTTGATGGTTTTGGTTGTTTTGAGAACAGGGACACTACAGGGAATCCCGGATGAGGATGATACCATCCAGGGAGCATCTTTTATATTTCATAGCATTTAAATTTTTGAAAATTATGAATTGTATTATTGTGATTATCGGTTTGGTGGTATTGGTATGCTCACCTCGTTGGGGGCTGTCTCTGTTGGGGCAGGTGATTATGTACATCGATGGCTTTGGAGTTGAGCTAGAGCTATGGGATGGAGGTGCTTCCAGGGATTGAAGTACCAGTGACGGTATTGAGCACCGTGTTTTATACATTTGATACACACATACCGGTTGATGCTCGCATGTGAGCACTCTTATGTGTATATAGTATGTATAAAAAGGCAAGGGCCTTTCTCTCTTCATTATGAGTTGCATGCAATTATTTATTGAATTGGTAAATGAACTGAGAACATGTTAGTGTATTATAATGGTGCATGATATGTATGTGGACTTGGTTGGGGGAAACTAGACATTATATGGAATAATGTAAAGAATTTTATTATTGGCATGATTTGCTATGGTGACAAGTGTGTTTTTGATCGCTTTTATTTTAAACAATTATTTCTCAGTGTAGCGATTCTACCGCAAGTGCACGGTGTCAAGTTTTAGTATAGTGATATAAAAGAAAGGATGTCGAACCCACAAGGACTAACGTATAAGTACCAAATAAAATTAGCAAAATTATATTTAGCCTACGAAAAGATGATTAATTAACTAATTAAACTAAAGACTTAAAAACTCAAAAACAAAACAATTCCTTTGAAGATGCGAAGGAATTCCGCTCAAGAAATCTAGCAAGATGTTCGTTCAATTGTGTCTCGTCAATGATTTGTTTGTTAAAACAATTACTAATCAATCAATTCTTAAGGTGACAGATTTCCGAATATAATCAATACATTCTCTCGAGCTATATTGAAACTAATATTAAATTG
This sequence comes from Haberlea rhodopensis, assembly GCA_907163345.1. NCBI lineage: Eukaryota > Viridiplantae > Streptophyta > Magnoliopsida > Lamiales > Gesneriaceae > Haberlea > Haberlea rhodopensis. Next base: position 10,910,466 of record CAJQUN010000015.1, read on the forward strand.
ACGTAAGTAACTCTCGTTCACTCAAACCAATTCAATATTGAATAAATCTCTATGAAAACCGTTGATCTTTAAATCTTTCAATTTAAAGTGACCACGTATGTGATTTAATCTCTCGATATAAATCTTAAACATACAACACGAATTATTTTAGCGTATTATAACTTTATCTCTCGATCTCAATTATAATTCACTAGTTCAATCAAATATAGCTAGGCTTTGACAGCATTAAGCATATAATTCATGAACAAAAGAAATTAATCCACTCAAGCACATTCAAATCAAAGATTCAAACACAATATTCCTTAAAATTGATAAAATAAACTTAATTAAATTCAAATCAAATTAATAAGATGTTTAATCGTTTCTCAACCTCAAAAACATCAAATAATATGAAAATCAAATTAACTAGAGTTTAGAAATATGATAAAAGTAGGAGCGAATCCGTGCGTTAAACGACTTTCTTCTCTCACTTCTGTAATGCCTGATTTGCTTTATACACGTGTGATATGATTATATCGTTATTATGACTAATTTTGATATGATATGAATTGGGTTCGGGTTGAACCGTGATGAATTAATACATGTAAAATGATATATGGCAATGAATGAAACATATGGCAATGTATGACTTGAATTAAATCAAGTGTAGTGACATATCAAGTAACTATGAGTATGCATTTGATTTGGATGTCATGTACAATTTCAATTAAGAGGAAAGTTGCATTTGCATTTGAATCTGGATTTCACCTTCATGTACATGTCAGTTAGCATGTCATTATCTCCAACATGACCTATATCAAGTGGACTAGTGGGTGGAATCACATACTACACCACTTTTCACCTAAAATTCTCTACAAAGCTTCTCTCCAACCCTTGGAGATTCTTCTTGGTTTGAGCTTGGATTTCACTAGAGAATTAAGCTACAAAGTTGAGTGAAGTTATTTCCTAACTTCTTGGTAAAGAATTTATGGTTTTGAACTTGAATTGTGTAGTTGGTGTTGAAGTATGTGAATTTGAATATCAAAAGTTCATGCTTAGAATCATAACATGTTTATATGCCAAGAATTGGATTCTAAGATGGTAGAAACATGTTTATATGATACTAGGGATTGCATGAAACATGGTTACATGTAAATTTGTGAGTAGGAGAAGAAGTACCATGAAGATATTCTTGAAAATCGCCATGCTCTAAGTTTTCTGGACATCGGCGATCGATCGGTGCTTGTGTTGCGATCGATCATCGAGGACAGATAAAATATAAGGCGGTGAAAATATGTGGCGATCGATCGGTGAGTTTGTAGCGATCGATCGCTATGAACAGGGCATTTTGGCGATCGATCGCCAAGTAGTTGCGATCGATCGCGAGATACAGAAAGTTTTGGCAATCGATCGGCAATTGTAGCGATCGATCGGTGCCTTGGAATTTTTGAAAATGTTATATTTTTGTCACAATTGTTTATGAAGCCTCTTATAACATGGTTTATTGGTGATATTATTGTAGCATCATCACAAGGGACGGGGTAAAGAGGCAATTAGCTAGTGACGACTGATTTATCTCGTTTGTGTCGCTTTACAGGTACGTGTTGACGTACAGAGTATAAATATTATGTGATTATGTTATGAGATTGATATCATATGAATTGTGTTGTGTTGGTATCTATGATTGGTAGTATCATATGCATGTACATTCATGGATATCATGTATTTGAAATGGATGAGGAATATGCTTTAGCATTAGAGGTATACGCCTGGTTTGGGTATATGCTCGGGTATGCTACATATACGTTAGCATTAGAGGTATACGCCTGGTTTGGGTATATACTCTGGCTATTATCACATATGAGTACTGTACTATGATATGTGCTGCTAATATGAAGATGTGATGTGGTTCCACTGACATATTGAGCTGAGATAGGCATATCATATTGGTCTCGTGATAATAGGGTGATAGTCGAGACATGTCGACATGGTGCATTGGTTGATGCATGATACAAAGCATTCACATTGGATATGATGTTTATTGTGCTTTATCATTGATATTGTGTTTTGATATTGCACTAAGATAGTGGTTTATTTATACTCACATTGTGTGAATGTTTCTGTAGGATTTCATAGACATGGGAATCATGAGTCTTATTCCGCTGCGAGGTGAACCACTGCATAGGAGTTGTGCTGGCTTAGTTGTTATTTATACATGTGATGTATATGTGAATAGGGTTTTTGTACTTGTGGTTTTGTACATCTGTAACAATCTATTAGTAAGAAACTCTTAAACAGTGTATGAATTACTTAATTCTGACTCACATATATACTTGCGATTGAATATATAATGGATTAAGTAACGAGGACCCCACATTAGTGGTATCAGAGCAGTGGTTCGAGAACGGGGTGAACATGGGTAGAGGAAGTGTATTAGGGAGTTACCTAAATACTTGAAAACATGTTAGGATTTATATTATGATGTTCTTCTAACATGTTTTATATTTGTGAATGTTATTGTTAACCCGTGATATGCAGTTATGACAGACAGAGGGTATCATGAGGATGTTGGGGATGCCATGAGTGGCAATGCTAGTGCGAGGATGGCGCCTGTGCCACCACCACCAATTGGGCAAGGGCCAGTGGAACATGTATTGTTGCCTGGGGAATTGACTTTGACACAGTTTCTGAGTTATCAGCCACCCCGCTTTGAGGTTACGGAATCAGGGGAATTAGCAGAGGAATGGTTAGAGCGTGTTGAACAGATATTTGTATCAGCACCATGTGCCAAGACTGCTTGGTTACGTTTGGCTGAGTTCCAATTGGCAAAGAAAGCTATGATGTGGTGGAAAGCTACATTGATTGAAATGAGAGCTCAAGGTCAGACTATGGACTGGGAGGTTTTCAGAACTCGTTTTCTTGCTCACTACTTCTCTGTGGCTGCAAGGCAGAGGAAAGAGGATGAGTTTACAAATCTGAAACAGGGTAGTATGACTGTGTCTGAGTATGCGGTGCAATATTCGTCATTGTTATGATATGTACCACATATTGCTGCTAATACCAAGGTAAAGATTAGACAATTTGTAAAGGGCTTGAGGCTGGAATTATTTGATAGGGTGATGTCTAATAACCCTTGTTCATATGAGGAAGCGTTGATGAGAGCCGAAATGGCTGAGATTGCTGTTGGTGTTTATCAGGATGTGGGACATTCTCAGATACCTACATCAGAGAACATGAGACCACGGGGGGAAACGTTTAAACCATCACGCAGAAGTGCTTCTTCCTCTCGATTTGGTGGGAAACGTTTTGGACCACGGAAAGGGGATGACCGAAGAGCCAAGGGACACTCCCAAGGTAGTAGTAGTGGCAGTGGTGTGCAATGCTTTAAATGTGGCGGACCACATTTGAAACGAGATTGTCCTCAATTGAATACAGTAGTTTGTTGGCAGGACATGTGATCCGTGATTGTCCTCAAGTGGGTGGACAACAGAGGAGAGGACCAATGTCAGAGAATACAGTGCAGCAGAGACCACAGGATGTACCACAGTCTGGTGGAGGACAGAGGGCAGGACCACCTCAGGCTCAGGTATATGCACTGAACAGGGAGCAAGCAGAGGCAGCTCCTGATGATGTGATAGCGGGTAAGTGTACTCTGTTTACTTATCCAGCTTTACTTTTGATTGATACTGGTGCATCACATTCTTTTGTTGCATAAAATTTTATTGACTGGTATCATATATGCTCGTCTCCACTGTTGATGCCTCTTTATGTTTCGACACCCATGGGAACTACTGTGATGGCTTGTCAGAGTGTGTCCGATTGTGTTTGTCAGTTTGATATGGAATATGAGATACAAGCCGATTTGATTGTGTTAGACATGACATATTTTGATTGCATTTTTGGAATTGATGTGTTGAGTAAATATCAGTCTGTTGTGGATTGTTGTCAGAAGACAGTAAGATTTCAATCTGAGACTGGAAATCATGGTTCTTTTATGGTCAGGGATCGAGGGCAAGGATTCCTTTGATATCGGCTATCCGCATGTCACGTTTGTTGGAACGTGGGCATATGGGATATTTGATTTATGCCCTTGATGTGACTGAACGGCAAATAGACAGGAAAGTGGAGGAGATACCACTGGTTGCAGAGTATGCTGATGTATTTCCAGATGAGATTCCTAGATTTCCACCGAGTCGAGAAGTGGAATTTGGTATTGATTTGATACCTGGTACTTCTGCAATTTCATGAGCTCCCTATCGGATGGCACCAACTGAATTGAAAGAATTGAAAACTCAATTGCAAGACTTATTGGACAAGGGGTACATACGTCCTAGTGTATCGCCTCAGGGTGCTCCGGTATTATTTGTTAAAGAAGGATGGGACAATGTGATTGTGTATTGACTATCGACAATTGAACAAGGTAACCATAAAGAATAAATATCATCTTCCTCGTATTGATGATTTATTTGATCAGTTATAGGGATCAAAAATCTATTCTAAGATTGATTTGAGATCTGGTTATCATCAAATACGTGTGAGAGAGGGTGATGTACAGAAGACAGCATTCAGAACTCGCTATGGACATTATGAGTTTCTGGTGATGCCATTTGGAGTGACAAATGCTCCAGCTGTCTTTATGAGTTTAATGAATCGGGTGTTCCAAGAATACCTTGATCGATTTGTCATTGTTTTTATCGATGATATATTGATCTATTCACAGAGTGATGTAGAACATGCCCAACATTTGCATATGGTATTGCAATTGTTGAGAACACATCAGTTGTATGCCAAACTCAGTAAGTGTGAGTTTTGGTTGAACAGTGTCAGCTTTTTGGGGCATGTAATTTCAGAAGAAGGTATATCAGTTGATCCGAAGAAAGTAGAAGCAGCGTTGAATTGGTCAGCACCTACTTCTGTGCCAGAGATTCGTAGTTTCTTGGGTTTGGCTGAATATTATAGACGCTTTGTTGAAGGATTTTCAACAATTGCCAAACCATTGACACATTTGACACATAAGGGAGTATCGTTTCGATAGTCGGAGGCATGTGAGCGTAGTTTTCAAGAATTGAAACATCGATTCACTACAGCTCCAGTTTTGATCATTTCATCAGAACATGACAGGTTTACCTTATATACTGATGCATCATTACTAGGTTTGGGTTGTGTATTGATGCAGGATAAACATGTAGTGGCTTATGAATCACGACAATTGAAACCACATGAAATGCGATATCCAGTGCATGATCTGGAATTGGCTGCCATTGTCTTTGCCTTGAAGATATGGCGACATTATTTATATGGTACGTCGTTTACCATATACACAGATCATAAAAGCTTAAAGTTTTTATTCACTCAAGCAGAGTTGAATATGAGGCAAAGAAGATGGATGGATCTGTTGAAAGATTATGATTGTGAGATTGAATATCATCCAGGAAAGGCTAATCTTACAGCAGATGCCTTGAGTCGGAAAGTACATCATACGGCTGATGAGATGATTCATTTATCAGCATTGATGACATCGTGTTGTACATTGGGCTATAAATTTGATGTGGAAACTACGGGTATCAACATTGTTGGTTGAACCCGACATTTTTGAGAAAATCAGAACGGCACAAATGACTGATGATGAGGTACAACATTGGAAGGAAATGATAAGTCAGGGACAAACATCGCAGTTTGTACTTGCAAGTGATGGAATTCTGAAATACAGGAATTGTTGGGTAGTACCTGTGATATTAGGACTACGCCAAGAACTACTACAACGTGCTCATTGTAGTCGATATAGTATACATCCTGGTGGAAAGAAAATGTATAAAGATTTGCTTACCCAATTTTGGTGGAAACGCATGAAACAGGATGTGTTGAACTTTGTAAAACGGTGTTTAGTCTGTCAACAAGTAAAAGTAGAAAGACAGAAACCAGGAGGTGAATTACACAGTTTGGAAATTCCTTAGTGGAAATGGGAACATGTCACGATGGATTTTGTGACTCATTTGCCACGGACATCTTCTGGTTGGGATGCCATTTGGGTGATCGTTGACCGACTTACCAAAGTAGCTCATTTCGTGCCATATTGTATGACATTTATGTATCTGAGAATGTCACAGTTGTACATTCAACATGTAGTGAGACTACATGGTATACCAGTTTCCATTGTGTCGGATAGGGATCCAAGATTTACTTCTCATTTTTGGGAAGGGTTACAGACAGCGTTGGGAACTGAAGTGCGGTTGATTACAGCATTCATCATCAAACAGATGGACAAACAGAGCGTACGATACAGACACTTGAAGATATGTTGCGTGCCTGTGTATTAGAGTTTGATAACTCTTGGCAAGAATCGTTGTCATTAGTGGAATTTTCATATAATAACAGTTATCAATCTAGTATACAGATGGCACCATTTGAGGCTCTGTACGAGCGACGGTGTAGATCGCCATTGTATTGGGATGATGTGGATCAGTTATCCTTACATGGACCGGATATGATTCATGAAATGGAAGACAAAGTGAAAGTGATTCGATTGAAACTCAAAGCTGCTCAGGACCGACAGGCTGCTTATAGCAATAAGCGATGTAGACCACTTGAATTTCAAGTTGGTGATCGTGTATTCTTGAAAATTGCACCATTTAAAGGTGTGGTATGATTTGGTAGACGTGGAAAGTTGTCTCCACGATACGTTGGTCCTTATGAGGTATTGCAACGTATTGGTACGTTGCCATATCGATTGGCACTACCCCCTGCATTGAGTAGTATTCATGATGTGTTTCATGTTTCACTGTTGAGGAAGTATGAACCAGATCGGAGTCATGTATTGCAACTACCTGATGTACAGTTGGATGTAGATATGTCGTATGTAGAACGACTGATTATGATCTTGGATCGAGCTGAACGCAGGTTACGTAATAAGGTGATTCCGATGGTTAAAGTCCAGTGGGACAGAAGGGGTGTCGAAGAGGCAACGTGGGAGACGGAACATCATATGATGCAACAGTATCCGGATTTGTTTTCTGGTATGTTAATATGTTATTTTTACATGTTTCTTATGTTGCATATAGCATATGTGTTGTTATGTGAAGCATGTATTATGTTTGTATATGCAATTTCGAGGACGAAATTCAATGAGTGGGAGAGAATTGTAATGCCTCGATTTGCTTTATACACGTGTGATATGATTATATCGTTATTATGACTAATTTTGATATGATATGAATTGGGTTCGGGTTGAACCGAGGATGAATTAATACATGTATAAAATGATATATGACAATGAATGAAACATATGGCAATGTATGACTTGAAGTAAATCAAGTGTAGTGACATATCAAGTAACTATGAGTATGCATTTGATTTGGATGTCATGCACAATTTCAATTAAGAGGAAAGTTGCATTTGCATTTGAATCTGGATTTCACCTTCATGTACATGTCAGTTAGCATGTCATTATCTCCAACATGACCTATATCAAGTGGACTAGTGGGTGGAATCACATACTACACCACTTTTCACCTAAAATTCTCTACAAAGCTTCTCTCCAACCCTTGGAGATTCTTCTTGGTTTGAGCTTGGATTTCACTAGAGAATTAAGCTACAAAGTTGAGTGAAGTTATTTCCTAACTTCTTGGTAAAGAATTTATGGTTTTGAACTTGAATTGTGTAGTTGGTGTTGAAGTATGTGAATTTGAATATCAAAAGTTCATGCTTAGAATCATAACATGTTTATATGCCAAGAATTGGATTCTAAGATGGTAGAAACATGTTTATATGATACTAGGGATTGCATGAAACATGGTTACATGTAAATTTGTGAGTAGGAGAAGAAGTACCATGAAGATATTCTTGAAAATCGCCATGCTCTAAGTTTTCTGGACATCGGCGATCGATCGGTGCTTGTGTTGCGATCGATCATCGAGGACAGATAAAATATAAGGCGGTGAAAATATGTGGCGATCGATCGGTGAGTTTGTAGCGATCGATCGCTATGAACAGGGCATTTTGGCGATCGATCGCCAAGTAGTTGCGATCGATCGCGAGGAGACAGAAAGTTTTGGCAATCGATCGGCAATTGTAGCGATCGATCGGTGCCTTGGAATTTTTGAAAATGTTATATTTTTGTCACAATTGTTTATGAAGCCTCTTATAACATGGTTTATTGGTGATATTATTGTAGCATCATCACAAGGGACGGGGTAAAGAGGCAATTAGCTAGTGACGACTGATTTATCTCGTTTGTGTCGCTTTACAGGTACGTGTTGACGTACAGAGTATAAATATTGTGTGATTATGTTATGAGATTGATATCATATGAATTGTGTTGTGTTGGTATCTATGATTGGTAGTATCATATGCATGTACATTCATGGATATCATGTATTTGAAATGGATGAGGAATATGCTTTAGCATTAGAGGTATACGCCTGGTTTGGGTATATGCTCGGGTATGCTACATATACGTTAGCATTAGAGGTATACGCCTGGTTTGGGTAAATACTCTGGCTATTATCACATATGAGTACTGTACTATGATATGTGCTGCTAATATGAAGATGTGGTGTGGTTCCACTGACATATTGAGCTGAGATAGACATATCATATTGGTCTCGTGATATAGGGTGATAGTTGAGACATGTCGACATGGTGCATTGGTTGATGCATGATACAGAGCATTGACATTGGATATGATGTTTATTGTGCTTTATCAATGATATTGTGTTTTGATATTGCACTAAGATAGTGGTTTATCTATACTCACGTTGTGTGAATGTTTCTGTAGGATTTCATAGACGTGGGAATCGTGAGTCTTATTCCGCTACGAGGTGAACCACTGCATAGGAGTTGTGCTGGCTTAGGTTGTTATTTATACATGTGATGTATATGTGAATAGGGTTTTTGTACTTGTGGTTTTGTACATCTGTAACAACCTATTAGTAAGAAACTCTTAAACAGTGTATGAATTACTTAATTCTGACTCACATATGTACTTGCGATTGAATACATAATGGATTAAGTAACAAGGACCCCACATTTTCCTTCCTTGCACTTCAAAGGATTTCTTCAACCTTGTTCTTCGGAGATGAAAGGCGGCTGAATAATATTGATTTAGGTCTGATAATACTCTGAATAATGACCCTAATTTTCGTGCCTCCTTTCCTAATTTATAGATGAGGGGGAATATGGAAGAGTTTCCAAAAATCAAACCAAATCATGTCTTTTATTTTCAGAAAACTCTGCGTCTCGATCGATCGGTGCATAAGTCTCGATCGATCGAGCGCCTTCAGCTTTCGGATATGCATTTTTTCTGCCTCGCTCGATTGATCGATGTGAAGCTTCCGATCGATCGAGCTTTCTTCACTTTTTCTTGCCCAATTCTCTGCCAGTGTCGATCGATCGAGAAGGTGGTTCCGATCTATCGAGCTCTGCAATTTTGTGTTGGCCAAAACTTCTGCCTCCCTCGATCGATCGCCTTCAAAGTCCGATTGATCGAGAATGCCAGAATTCAGTTTCTTCAGTTCTTGGCTTGATTTGATCATTTTCTTCATTCTAGTTCAATTCTTCCATTTTCCACCTAGATTCCTGAAACAATCAAATAAACACCAAAAAAAATAATATCTTCACGGAACAAAAATATATACAAATCAAAGCCCAAATACACGTAATAATCAACCCTATCAACTCCCCCAAACTTAGATTTGATCATCCTCGAGCAAACATTAAGATCAAAATGCAAAGTTCATCATCAATACTTTGAATGAATTAACTTAGCAACTCAAACGTAAAAGCTCAGAAATCCCACTAACACTTCAACCATAAATCAATCCAAAAATTAACAAGAAGTGTTTTCGCCTAAGCCAAGTAATATATCGCAAAAATCGGAACGTGCGTGTGTGCATGTCAATCTTGAGTTTCATATATACTTTTAGGATCAAATAATTGCCATTAAACTCAAAGTCAAGATTTACTATTAAACACTCCATAAGCCTACTTTTCAAGCACTTCTACACTAATGTAATTATTCCTTAGACTTGGATTAATAGGTCTTTTAAAGCTTGTAATGTTTGGCTTAGCTGTTTGGCTTCAAAGAAAAGATAGGAAAATACAAAGAAGAGAGTATAATCATAGAAAATTCAAATGTTTAGCACACTTTGAGCTTCTCTTCTTTTTTCTAGCCTTGGCCACTTTGGGTCTTATTTATGCAATTTTTTTCTCAAGGCTTTTTCTATCTTTTTCTTTTCTCATTTATCAACTTTTTTAACAATAAGCTCATCAAAGTTTAGCAATTCAAGTGCATCTAATGAGAATCATTATACTCCCTTAGTTAAGATAAAAATCTTCAATTTAGGCTCAAGTAGGAGGGTATAATGAGTTTGCCAAAGAATATTGAATGGGGGCTAATAGTATGCTAAACATACTCCATTCTTTTATCATTTAGGCTCAAATTAGGGAACAAGAGATTGATATAAACATGGTAAGCTTGAAAGGCTCAAACGGTCCAAAGAGCGCCTAAATCATTTCCAAGTCTAGTTCCTAACTATAAAATTTCGCCTCAAAGTGCTCTCAAATAGGTTCTAAAGTGTTTCAAGATCCTCAAGACAAATCATAGTTAACAAAATTGTTCCAATATACAATTCACTCAATCATGAGCCAAAAGTGCTCAAAATATTCCTCAATTTTTGAAATATTAACTCAACTAAAGATATTCTCAAACAAGTCAAAATCTTCAAGACTTAAGTTGAGATGGGGATTAATATCATCATGTAATACCATTGCAGGTCTAATTCATTATTTCTAAATGATGAACTCATTTTCGACAAAAAAATTTTATGTGCCCAAAAACGACCTAATCTCATGCTAGATTAGTCATGCAAGGAAGTAACACAAGACAACAGCAGAAACCAGTAAACACACCCCCCCCCCCCCCCCAAACTTAGTACATGCATTGCCCTCAATGTATGGTAAACAATAAGTGCAAAAGCAAAGCACATACCGCTGCGACGATCGTCAGTGATCGTCGTCCTCATCATGCTCTGGCGGTGGTACTGGATAGTAAGAAAGAAAATAAAAGAATGAAAAGATGAACTAAATAAAAAACTTTGAAAAACAAACAAGAGATAGAGAGAAGAAAGTTCTTAATTTATAGTCCCAAGCTGGACTGTCACCTCCTTTTTCTTAGTTATCAAGATAACAGATTGAGGCTAACATCTCGTCTTTCTCATTTACGTTGTAGTGCTTCAACCGCTGCCCATTTACTATAAATGTGCCCTTATCGGGGTCGGTAATTTCAATAGCACCGGTTGGGTTTACCTTGGAGACTGTGAATGGTCCAGACCAACGAGAACGTAGTTTACCTGGAAAGTCGAAGTCGGGAGTTGAACAAGAGTACTTTATCTCCTACATTGAATTCCCTTCTTTGTATATGAGAATCATGCCACTTTTTGGTTCTTTCTTTGTAAATCTTGGCATTCTCATATGCCTGAGTCCTAAACTCCTCCATCTCATTCAGCTGTAAAAAACGTTTTTCGCCTGCAACATGACAATCAAAGTTTAGCCATTTAATAGCCCAATATGCTTTATGCTCAAGTTCAACTGGTAGGTGACATGCCTTACCAAATACCAACATATAAGGTGATGTGCCAATAGTGTCTTAAAAGCAACCCGATAAGCCCATAAGTCATCGTCTAAACGTAAGGACCAATCCTTCCGGCTTAGAGTCACTGTCTTTTCTAAAATTCGTTTCAATTCTTGGTTTGAAACTTCTACTTGTCCGCTGGTTTGTGGGTGATAAGGTGAAGACACTTTGTGGGTGACACCATATTTACTCAAAAGATTTTCAAATTGTTTGTTGCGAAAATGAGTGCCCCATCACTAATAATTGCTCGAGGGGTGCCAAAACGAGTAAAAAAATTTCTTTTCAAAAATTGCACAACCACTCGAGCATCATTTGTGCGCAAAGCTTCCGCCTCAACCCACTTTGACACATAATCCACTGCGACAAGTATATATTTGTTTGAACATGAACTTGGGAAAGGTCCCATAAAATCTATTCCGCATACATCAAAAAGTTCGCATTCAAGAATATTATTTAAAGGTAGTTCATTTCTCCTAGAGATATTACCGACCCTTTGACATCTATCACAAGTGGAGACATACCTGAACGCGTCCTTAAACAACGTTGGCCAATAGAAGCCAGAGTCAAGTACCTTAGCAGCTGTTTTGGTTGGGCCAAAATGCCCACCTATCTCTCCACCGTGGCACTGCTTCAAGATAGATTGCATGTCCCTTCGGGGATACATCTCCTTATAATGTTATCTGCACAAACTTTGAACAAATAGGGCTCCTCCCACATAAGATGTTTAACCTCAGAAAGAATTTTTCTTTTGATAAAAAGATAGATTTTGTGGGAGGATACCACTAGCAATATAGTTCGCATAATCTGCATACCAAGGTAAAATGTCAGCGTTAAACAATTGCTCATCAGGAAATGTCTCATTAATTTCTTCTATCTCACTTTCAATTTTATCCTCTCCATTGTCTATTCGAGACAAATGATCTGCTACCACATTCTCTACACCCTTCTTATCTCGTATCTCTAAGTCAAATGCAACAACAATATCCACCTAATTAAGCGTGGTTTGGCATCTTTCTTTGCAAGCAAGTATTTAAGTGCATCATGATCGGTGTACACAATAACTTTGGCAAGACATAGATAGGAGTGAAACTTATCGAATGCAAAAACTATGGCTAGAAGCTCTTTTTCAGTGGTGGCATAACTCATTTGTGCTTCATTCAAAGTGCGACTAGCATAGTAGATGGTATGAAATACCTTGTTCCTCCTTTGGCCTAAGACTGCTCCTACCGCTGTTCAAAGAGTAACTCCCAATCAGGTGCTACCAAGACAGGTGTTGTTACCAGTTTCTCCTTGAGAATCTCGAATGCCTGCACACAATCAACATTAAATTCATAATGTGCATCTTTAGTTAATAGGTGAGATAAAGGTTTAGAAAGTTTTTGAGAAATCTTTAATGAATCGACGATAAAATCCTGCATGGCCCAAAAAGCTTCGGATTCCTTTCACTGTTGTTGGTGGTGGCAATTGTTGTATCACTTGGATTTTTGCTCGGTCTACTTCAATACCCTTTTCGGATATCTTATGTCCCAACACTATACCTTCTTTGTGATGACCAGGGATTATAGATGTTAATCCCGGAGTGTTAATAACCCCTAAAGTTGTTTTACGTGGCGATTTGGAGTTTAATCGAGGTGTTGAGCCTTCTAGGCTCGTTTATTTGGGTAGTTGAGATCGTTGGATCCAGAGGTTGAGATTGTATTCTCATTTGGGTGAAAAACCTAAGAGTTGGGTTTTTAGTGTGACTCGGGATCTGGGGTGCTTGTGTGGGCACCGGTAGGGGGTTTTGGAGTTAGAGAGAGAATTTTTGAAAACAGATGATTTTTAATGAATCATGATGTATTTGTGGGGCTATTAGTATTTCGGGGTATTTTTGCTATAAATACCAGTTGAACCGAGATTTTAATTATAATTTCATTTCAGCCCTCCAACCCGCCACTCTCTCTCCCCGACCGCGCCTTTTCCGATTTCCCCAGCCCCCGCGGCTTCAGGCCGTGCGCCCGTCGCCGTTCGGCGCGTGCGACCCGCCACCGGCTTCGTCTCGTCCAGGCGCTCCTTTCTACACCGGCAATTCGAGGATTAGTCGCGATTTGAGTTCGAATTTTACAGGAATGCGTCGATCCCCAAATTCTAGGGTTCTTCGATTTCGGTCGATTTTCCTTCCGATCTTCGTATGGGTAACCTTCCTTACCCCTTTTCCATGCTTGTGATGTATTCCCCTGCCTTTTTGTGAATTATTGTGTTCGAATTTAAAGAATTATTGGGTTCGAATTTAAGGGCTTTGAGTGGTTCGAATTTAAGGGCTTTGAGTTCGAAAATTGGGGTTTTTTGGCAAGGGTGATGATTCTTGCTATTGATGATTTAATTCACATTTTAGATGATTTATGGTGTTTAATTGGGTTCGATTTGTGAGATAAGGGTTCGAAAATTTGTAGGGTGTTCTTGAACAATTTTCGATATTGTCTCATTTGTTTCCCTCCCTGCATGTACCCTGCCCCGGGTCTTTTTAAAGGTTAATTGTCATGTGTTGACAATATTTTGAGGGTTATGGGTGTGCTTGAGCATGTGTTGCATGTTCGTAAATAATTGTGAATTATTTATCGTGTTAGCACATCGTTCCTCGGGGCATGGAACTCGAGCAAGGTTTGGCTCGGACTTCGGAGATTTAAGGTACGTGCGACGTACGAGCATTACTATATATATTAGAGCATTGTGAAATGCATAAGGTATTTTTGATTGCATTGAATATTGTGCGTATGGTTATATATATATGTTGATATAGCCAAGGAACGACCAAGTCTTGATATCGCCGATTGTGGCGTGCGTGACACTAGAGTAGGATAACTCTTACAAGATATAAGGGGTACTGGGTTTATATGGCTATTGTAGGGCATTTGAGATGCCTGAGGATGATCGTAGAATCATGTATTCATTATAAGACATTTGAGATGTCTAGGTATAATGAAGGATTGGTAAAATAAATGCTAGGCATTTGAGCTATCTGTGATTGATAGCGAGGTTGTGAAATCAGTATTAGATATTGAGATATCTATATTTGCATGTATAATGAATTTGGAATCACTATCTATTGATACTCGAGAATTGGGCATGCGATGGGTTAATCAATATGTTGATTTACTGATTTTTGAGATTTGATGAGTTTGATGATTGTGAGAACAGGGACAGTACACGGAATCCCGGATGAGGACGTTGCCATCCAGGGAGTATCACTTAAATTCATTAGTATTTACTTTTGTTGTAAATTATGAATTTCATTATTGTGATTATGGGATTTTGTGTATTGGTATGCTCACCCCGTTGGGGGCTGTCTCTGTTGGGGCAGGTGAACAGGTACATCGATGGCTTTGGAGTTGAGGTCGAGCTGTTGATTGGATTTACTCCCAGGATCGTGGTACCAGGGCTTGATGGAGCACGGTATCGTATAGAGTACCTATATACACCTGAGGGTTATATACATATTCATGATGCTCTCATGTGAGAACGATTATACTTGTATATGGATTGTATATAAAGGCATGAGCCTTTCTCTCTTTCATTTGATGTTGCATGCAATTAGAGGTAGAATTGCTAAATGATATGAGAGTCATTGGTGTATTATGTGGGTGTTGAAACCCACTTTTGTCGTCATATGTGTGGTGTCTTCCCTGGCTGGGAATTTACTTGGTATTACTGCATTCTGATGAGTATTATGTTTTCCCTGGCCGGGAATTATGTTATGTGTTGTGCTTTTATTTCGGGATAGCTCTATTTATGGGGAGACTCTGCCCAAATTTTTATAAAAGCCCACAATGTAAAAAGTGGCACCAAGGGGATGGTAAAGGGCGAACATATGAGTCTTATTGTTGTTAGGCTGATGATCTTATGACATTGAGTATTAAAGGAAATTTTGTAATTGCCATTCAATGGTAAAGTATCATCTGAGCTTCCCGATTGACTTTTTATTGAAAGCATGTGCAACACATAGTGGTTAATACACTAATCAAGGGTTAAGGGCTTGGGGTCCTTACATTAGTGGTATCAGAGCAGTTGATCATTGGGGCTGTTAAGGGCCTAGGAAGTTATTGATAGCACATATTTATGCATGATGGCATTAATGTTGTATGACATAACAAATTGTTTATGTGCTATTATGATATGAAAAGTTGTATTGCTAACCATTGTGGTTGCAGGAATCGTGTGGAACACGATAGGATGTCATTAATAGTGATGTCTGGCACTCCGTGTGTTACGTGCCAAGGAATCTGATTTTGTAAGAGAATCAGGTAAAGGGATATTTCCGAGGTAACATGTCTTGGTATACGTATTGACATGCAAGTGGTTGCATATATGTATTGAATGTTTGATGCATAGCGTATATGGCTATTGCTGCTAACCCTGATGGTTACAGGTTACAGGAAATATGGAGTGAGAAAAGGAATGATGATTATACATATGTAGGGGCATCCCAAGGGTAACATGCATTATGTGTTTAATTATTTAACACAAGGTAAATCAAGGTATGCATAAGATAGTGCATTATGATATGATACATGTTGATACGCATCGTTTTGCATATGTATGTTGTGAAATATAAGAGGTGTATTTCACGAGTCAAGGTTATCTTAGTAAGGATTTTAATGCTTACGCTAAGGTCCATAAGAAGCGAGGAAGAATTCCGCTTACGTGGAGTAGTAAGAAGCATTAAAATGTACTAATGATAAGTGACTCAATTCCATAAGAAGCAAGAATTCTGCTGACATGGATTCCATAGGAAGCGAGGAAAAATTCCGCTTACGTGGATTTCCATAAGGAGCAAAATTCTGCTTACGTGGATGCCATACGAAGCGAGGATGAGATACCGCTTGTATGAAGAAGCGAGGATGAGATGCCGCTTGTTAGGATGATGATTCATTCCTTTGTGATGACACGGATGATAGCGGTGATGTGTCCCGCCGTGTCGATTTATATTCATTTCATTATGAGGACACGGATGATAGTGGTGATTTGTCCCGCTGTGTCGATTTATATTCATATCATTATGAGGACACGGATGATAGCGGTGATTTGTCCCGCTGTGTCGATTTATATTCATTTCATAATGAGGACACGGATGATAGCGGTGATGTGTCCCGCTGTGTCGATTTATATTCATTTCATTATGAGGACACGGATGATAGCGGTGATTAATCCCGCTGTGTCGATTTATATTCATTTCATTATGAGGACACGGATGATAGCGGTGATGTGTCCCGCTGTGTCGATTTATATTTATTGGCGAAGGTTCTTTCCGCCAGGTGTATTGATAGCGATGGTTCATTCCGCTATATTGATTGGCGATGGTTCTTTCCGCCAGGTGTATTGATAGCGATGGTTCATTCCGCTATATTGATTGGCGATGGTTCATTCCGCCAGATGTATTTATAGCGATGGTTCGTTCCGCTATATTGATTGGCGATGGTTCATTCCGCCAGATGTATTGATAGCGATGCCTCTTTCCGCTATTATGTGGACGATGATTCATGCTCAGGTGTATAGCAAGGTTTCATGCCACTTATTATATGACGAGGTGTCATGCCGTCGATTCTATAGCGATGGATTGTGCCGCTATGTACTCAGCACAGGATTTGCCGCCTCCGAGCGATGGGTGCTGATTACGCACTATTATTGAGCGACGGAGACAGGTATGCCGCTATATTGTTAGCGATGAGGTATGAGTTATTGCTATTCTATTAGCATTATTGTAGCTGGCATGCGTTGATATACATGTTTTATTATGACTATTTTACTAGCATGATAGTGGATGACATACGCTGATGTACATGTATCGTCACTAGTTGACAATGCCTTAGATGCCATGAGTTGGCATGTGTCGTCACGGGATGACGATGACGATGGTGTAGGAGATGTCTTATTAGACATGCATCATCGTTACGATGAACAATGTGTTGAGTATACGTATTCAGTGGTATGCCTTGGGTGCCAGTGCCGAGCACAAGGTGGTGTGTGCGTCACCGATTGACGTGACCCTTATACCGAGCGGGTTGCTCGAGGAATGGATGGATGCGCTGTACATGTGATCGTACCGCAGCTTATGTTTGGGGTAATCATATTACGAGTGGTGATACCCTTGAGGTATGCTCGTTGGAATGGCTTTTGGCCATGTGATTTGACGACAGGAGTAATCATGGAGGAAATTACTCGCTTTCTGTCGATTTGACATGTGTTAGACATGGTCACACCACCCTTGAGGGTGTAGAATGGGTCCTAAGGGAGCAGGATCGGGTTATGTTAAGTACATAGGGACATTGGAGTGTCCAGGGTGTATCGGCATTTGAGGATTGTTGGGTAAAGACCCACTACTCTATTGAGTTTTCTTCCCATAGTATGATATACCATGTGGAAACGTCCGTCTTATTGGTAGGTTTGAGGTGAACCTAAAGAGGCAGAGACTAGGTTGTCTGCCGCGTGTGTGTAGCACCATGATGGGCTTGCTAGAGCCGTCGTACTGCTCGTTGGAACCAAGTTTGGCAAATCGTAAGGTGATACGATGTGGATTGTGGTGGACTCTAGTAGTCACCATGTCATTTGAGGTTGAGGTTGTGCATGCCTCACTGAAACGTGTATACGTTTATGTTTAATCTTGGTGAGACTTGTCTGGGACAGCTCATGATGTTGGAGTACCAACAAGAGAGTCATCAAGTCGTTGACTCGATCTGGGGAATCCGTGTATTAGGGATACAATGGGTGTTATTGTATCCAGTTTTTCCGAACGGTGGTTCGAGACTTGTGGATCTCGAGTTCGATGGCACTTTCCTTGTGAGGAAGGAGGTAGTATTATACCTATTTGGGAATCTTTGAAAGATTCGGTGAGTTGGTATGTGTGGTGTTGATTTTGGGAATCACACCGTGTTGTCGATCGTCGATTATCGTTCTCCACTGGGTAGGGAATGACTCAGAATTGACGGTTGTGTTTGGGGCTTAGGGGTATGTTGCAGATACCCGAGCATAGTGCATTGAGTATGCATGAGGTGTTCGTGCTTAGGCAGGTATACCAATGAGTATACGGATGCCAGTTGTTGATTTCCTTTTGTCAAGCATAGAGTTATACTATTTTTGGATGGTTAAATCTCTGATGAGAGATATGGAACACCTAGAGATTGGGAATCTCCATGGCACGATGATTATGAGGAATACATCGTGAAGTTAGTTGACTCCCTTTGAGGAGGGATTATCTTGTGTGGGTTAAGGTATTTCCTTATTGGTGTTTTCCTCCGAGTTATGCGATAGCCTTCCTAAGTTTGGATTGTTAAATCCTAGGATTATCAAGGGATGGCAGGAATTCGGATTTGTTGGGTGTCGCTGACGACACAAGCGTTGAGGATGCAATGGGTTTATTGCATGCCCTTTCAGAATTTTAGACTCTGTGGAGTCTCGGTTGTTTATTTATGATCAGGATGTGATCCTTGGAATATCCGGAGGTGGACATCTTGTGAGATGTCTTTTGTGTGAATCTGTGGCCGTGAGTTGCCCAAATTAAGTTGCAATGATGCGACTGCTCCTTCGATGGAGGAGGTTTGAAAGTGGAAACCAGGTTTGGTATGTATACACCGTGGTATACTAATGTTTCCCTCGTAACGATGTATGTTAGCCATCGTGAGTCATGATAGAGATGTCATTGAATGATATCTACGATGGAATCGGGAGCGATTCGAATCCTTACAGTTTCAGTTGACTAACTGCTTTTGGATTATTAGCGTTGAGCTGTGCTGACGCTCTTTGACGTTATGATGGATTTGAAAGTCTATTCCACTCCAGAGTTTGACACGAGGTCAACGTTCTTACGGTTGAGGTGTCATTCAGGATGCGTTCTTACTAGTTGTATTAGAATAAGGATGACTGTCCGATCTACAGTCGTAAGTATAGGTTGTTTTGTAGTCATGAGAGACTGACTTTTGGGATGACCCGCATCGAGGTACGTTTTGCCTCTTGGGTGATATGTTGGTTTTGGTAAGTCGCTCTGTTTCAGAGTTTGAAGAGAGGTAAGTATCCTCGCGTTTATTAATACGATTCTGATATGGTCAAGAATCGAGGTTATGGCTACATGTTGTTGTGTAGCCTGGGTGTTATGTGATACACCGGTGTTAATTTCGAGGAAGAAATTCTTTTAGTGGGGGATATTGTGATGACCAGGGATTATAGATGTTAATCCCGGAGTGTTAGTAACCCCTAAAGTTGTTTTACGTGGCGATTTGGAGTTTAATCGAGGTGTTGGGCCTTCTGGGCTCGTTTATTTGGGTAGTTGAGATCGTTGGATCCAGAGGTTGAGATTGTATTCTCATTTGGGTGAAAAACCTAAGAGTTGGGTTTTTAGTGTGACTCGGGATCTGGGGTGCTTGTGTGGGCACCGGTAGGGGGTTTTGGAGTTAGAGAGAGAATTTTTGAAAACAGATGATTTTTAATGAATCATGATGTATTTGTGGGGCTATTAGTATTTCGGGGTATTTTTGCTATAAATACCAGTTGAACCGAGATTTTAATTAAAATTTCATTTCAGCCCTCCAACCAGCCACTCTCTCTCCCCGACCGCGCCTTTCCCGATTTCCCCAGCCCCCGCGGCTTCAGGCCGTGCGCCCGCCGCCGTCCGGCCGCCGTTCGTCGCGTGCGACCCACCACCGGCTTCGTCTCGTCCAGGCGCTCCTTTCTACACCGGCAATTCGAGGTTTAGTCGCGATTTGAGTTTGAATTTTACAGGAATGCGTCGATCCCCAAATTCTAGGGTTCTTCGATTTCGGTCGATTTTCCTTCCGATCTTCGTATGGGTAACCTTCCTTACCCCTTTTCCATGCTTGTGATGTATTCCCCTGCCTTTTTGTGAATTATTGTGTTCGAATTTAAAGAATTATTGGGTTCGAATTTAAGGGCTTTGAGTGGTTCGAATTTAAGGGCTTTGAGTTCGAAAATTGGGGGTTTTTGGCAAGGGTGATGATTCTTGCTATTGATGGTTTAATTCACATTTTAGATGATTTATGGTGTTTAATTGGGTTCGATTTGTGAGATAAGGGTTCGAAAATTTGTAGGGTGTTCTTGAACAATTTTCGATATTGTCTCATTTGTTTCCCTCCCTGCATGTACCCTGCCCCGGGTCTTTTTAAAGGTTAATTGTCGTGTGTTGACAATATTTTGAGGGTTATGGGTGTGCTTGAGCATGGGTTGCATGTTCGTAAATAATTGTGAATTATTTATCGTGTTAGCACATCGTTCCTCGGGGCATGGAACTCGAGCAAGGTTTGGCTCGGACTTCGGAGATTTAAGGTACGTGCGACGTACGAGCATTACTATATATATTAGAGCATTGTGAAATGCATAAGGTATTTTTGATTGCATTGAATATTGTGCGTATGGTTATATATATATGTTGATATAGCCAAGGAACGACCAAGTCTTGATATCGCCGCTTGTGGCGTGCGTGACACTAGAGTAGGATAACTCTTACAAGATATAAGGGGTACTGGGTTTATATGGCTATTGTAGGGCATTTGAGATGCCTGAGGATGATCGTAGAATCATGTATTCATTATAAGACATTTGAGATGTCTAGGTATAATGAAGGATTGGTAAAATAAATGCTAGGCATTTGAGCTATCTGTGATTGATAGCGAGGTTGTGAAATCAGTATTAGATATTGAGATATCTATATTTGCATGTATAATGAATTTGGAATCACTATCTATTGATACTCGAGAATTAGGCATGCGATGGGTTAATCAATGTGTTGATTTACTGATTTTTGAGATTTGATGAGTTTGATGATTGTGAGAACAGGGACAGTACACGGAATCCCGGATGAGGACGTTGCCATCCAGGGAGTATCACTTAAATTCATTAGTATTTACTTTTGTTGTAAATTATGAATTTCATTATTGTGATTATGGGATTTTGTGTATTGGTATGCTCACCCCATTGGGGGCTGTCTCTGTTGGGGCAGGTGAACAGGTACATCGATGGCTTTGGAGTTGAGGTCGAGCTGTTGATTGGATTTACTCCCAGGATCGTGGTACCAGGGCTTGATGGAGCACGGTATCGTATAGAGTACCTATATACACCTGAGGGTTATATACATATTCATGATGCTCGCATGTGAGAACGATTATACTTGTATATGGATTGTATATAAAGGCATGAGCCTTTCTCTCTTTCATTTGATGTTGCATGCAATTAGAGGTAGAATTGCTAAATGATATGAGAGTCATTGGTGTATTATGTGGGTGTTGAAACCCACTTTTGTCGTCATATGTGTGGTGTCTTCCCTGGCTGGGAATTTACTTGGTATTACTGCATTCTGATGAGTATTATGTTTTCCCTGGCCGGGAATTATGTTATGTGTTGTGCTTTTATTTCGGGATAGCTCTATTTATGGGGAGACTCTGCCCAAATTTTTATAAAAGCCCACAATGTAAAAAGTGGCACCAAGGGGATGGTAAAGGGTGAACATATGAGTCTAATTGTTGTTAGGCTGATGATCTTATGACATTGAGTATTAAAGGAAATTTTGTAATTGCCATTCAATGGTAAAGTATCATCTGAGCTTCCCGATTGACTTTTTATTGAAAGCATGTGCCACACATAGTGGTTAATACACTAATCGAGGGTTAAGGGCTTGGGGTCCTTACATTCTTTGACCATGAGGTGACACTTCTCCCAATTTAATACAAGATTTGTCTCCTCGCATCTTGTATTATATAAACATATATCAAATGAAGATCCAAAAATAGAGAAGTCATCCATGGATACTTCTAAAAATTTATCTATCATGTCATGGAATATAGCTACCATGCATCTTGAAAAGTGGCAGGGGCATTACATAATCCAAATGGCATTCGTCTAAAGGCAAAAGTACCATAAGGGCAAGTGAAAGTAGTTTTCTGTTGGTCCTCTGGTGTAATAGCGATTTGGTTATACCCTGAATACCCATCTAGAAAGCAATAAAAATCATAATCTGCTAATCTTTCTACCATTTGATCAATGAAGGGAAGGGGAAAGTGATCTTTACGAGTTGATTCATTTAACCTCCTATAGTCAATGCACACTCTCCACCCCGTGACTGTTCTAGTAGGTATCAGTTCATTGTTTTCATTAGGGACAACAGTAATGCCTCCTTTCTTTGGTACACATTGAATAGGACTTACCCATGAACTATCAGAGATAGGGTAGATAATACCTCCATCCATTAGCTTAATGACCTCAGCTTTGACTACCTCTTGCATTTTGGATTGAGACGGCGTTGTGGTTGTACCATAGACTTGAAAGTCTCTTCCATCAGAATTTTATGCATGCACACCGATGGACTAATTCCTTTAATATCTGCTATCTTCCATCCAAATGCCTTCTTGTGCTCCCTAAGAACTTTAAGAAGCTTTCCCTCGTTTTCACCTGTCAAAGATGAAGAGATAATGATTGGTAACGAATTTCCAGCATCTAGGAATACATACTTGAGATGAGATGGGAGGGGCTTTAGTTCCAGCGTGGGTGATTCTTCGATGGATGGCCGTTGAGGCTTAATGTCTCTTTTTCCCAACTCTCCAAGATTTTCAGTGGCTCGTTTCATGTAGGGGACGATGTTGTTCAATTGAGCTATGATCTCAATTTCCTCTTTGTAAGTACCTTGCAACACATCAACAGTCAAGGCATCAATAATATCAATACTAAAACACATGGGCTCGTCGTGTGGGTGTTTAAGTTCTTTAAAGACATTAAACGCCAACTTGATCCTCCCCTACATGGAGGATCAACTTCCCTTGTTGGACATCTATGATTGCCTTTCCCGTTGTTAGGAACGGTCGGCCCAAAATCAATGGTGTCTCCCTGTCCTCTTCCATATCTAGTACTAGAAAATCAATTGAGAATATGAATTTGTCCACTTTGACTAACACGTCTTCAATGATTCCTCGGGGATATGTGATAGATCTATCCGCCATTGCAGTGAAACTTTGGTGGGTTTCGGCTCTCCTAGTCCCAACCTCCTGAAAATGGAAAAAGGCATCAAATTTATACTCGCACCCAAATCACGCAATGATTTAGTAAATGAAACTGATCCTATAGTGCAAGGTATAGTAAAACTCCCTGGGTCCTTTAACTTTGGAGGCATTTTGTTTTGCACAATTGCTGAGCACTCCTCTGTTAAGCTTACCGTTTCGCTTTCGCCCAACTTTCGCTTGTTGGAGAGAATTTCCTTCAAAAACTTAGCATTACTAGGCATTTGAAGTAGAGCATCAGCAAATGGTATATTAATATGCAATTTCTTAAATACTCAAGAAACTTACCAAATTCAGCGTCCATTTTAGCTCTCTTTAATGCAGCGGGAAATGGGGGAGGAATTACTACCTTATCAGTGTGTGTGATTGGTGTGGTGTTGGAATTTTTACCTTTTTCGACTGCCTTTTCCTCGGTCTTACTCTTGTCTTCCGTGGTTTCACAACTTCCTTGTGCTTCAGTCTGTGTCCTTAGCTCTTTTCCACTCCTTAATGCTATGACATTGTGATATCCCCGAAATAATTAATTGCAATTAGGGCATTAATTTTGTTTATGTGATATTATGGCGATAATTAGATTATGTGTTGGGACTAATTATCTTGGTAAAATGCTTGTCGCATGGTAGGCGTGACCCGGTAGAGCATTTCCGGGTGCATGTTATACATGTTGGGAAATTGGGCGTTATAATGGTTTAAATGATATGGGTTGTGTCTTTTTGGTAATGCATGATTTTAATAGGGATCTTGTTGCATTGTGGTAAAATGCTTTTAAAATATCTTGTTGAGGTATTCTATATATCATGCTTGTGTCTTGGAACACATTTAAAACCCCATATCATGGCTTAGGAGCCACTTGCATGCTTTATATCCCATCACCCTCTCCATCAGCTTTTTGGTCCCTAAACCCCATCCACTCATCCAGAAGCTGCCATTTTCGTTTTTGAAACTAGAGAGGAGGAGAAAGCTTGAAAAAAAGGAGTCTTTGGTGTTTTCTTGCTTGAAACTTGGAGCTCAAGTGGTAAGCTTCCACTATGGTAGAGTTTTGTTGAGTTTTGGTTGGGTTGTAGCTTGTTTTTGGGGTTAAAGGGGGGTAGATCTTGTCCTAACATCTTGTTTATGTATGGGGGTTGTATTTTAAGGTTGTTTTGTGGTTATATGTTGAGCATGGGAGTTGTTCTTGGTTGTAGATGAGTTTAAGTGTTGTTGGAAGCTCATACAGGGAAATTTCTCGCAATAACAGGGCTTCTCGATCGATCGAAATCTGGGTCCGATCGATCGAGCGGGACAGAGCCTGGCCAAGGCTTGTATCGAGCTCACCGATCGATCGGGAAAATATTCCGATCGATCGATGTGTGAAATCTCGATCGATCGAGAGAATGTCTCGATCGATCGGCAGAGGCAGAACCAACATACTTTTTGTTGAACATTAGCGATCGATCGAGGCTGAGGACCGATCGATCGCAAGGCTAAAAATGTGGATTTTGGGATTTTGTTTTAAATGATGTTATTTTTGGTAATGGTTCACTTATTGGCTTCTAATATGGATTCATGCGATTGTGTAGAACCATCCCAGGTAGCCACACATCAAAGGAGATAAAGTTCCACGACATCTCCACTTTTGGAACTAAGGTACGTAGTGAGACGTACGAGCATCGGACGGTAAAATGTATTTATTACGCTTTTGAATTGGCTATGCATTATGGTTGCACATGTGGTCTTATTTATGCATTAGGGTTGCATATATAGTTGGAACATGCATTATGGTTGCATGTAATTGTGAGTCGAGGTTATATCACAGTGATGAAGAATACTTGCCGCCTTTATGTCGAGGCGATGATAGAATACTTGCCGCTGTCATATTTAGCGATGAAGAATATTTGCCGCAAACATGTCGAAGCGAAGGATCATGCCGCTGTCATGTTGATGCGAGGGATATTATGCCGCTAATATGTCGAAGCGAGGGGTATTAATGCCGCTGTCATGTAACGCGAGGGGTATTATGCCACTGATATAATAAGACTGGGATTGGCCATTGGTATACATGGAACGGATGCATGTCATGACATATATTATTGGTGTTATAATCAATTAATTGTGATTATGGTACAGGGACAACCAAGGGAGCTTTTGTATGTGTTAAGTACAGGAAGTGATTTGCATTTATGGTTTATGCATTGAATTATGATCATATTATTGTGAATATGATTTATATACATGCTCATGGTTTGGGGTTGTTCCTGTAGGTACTTTTGGGCGGACGGGCTAAGGCGGGTTGATGCAGTGAGCCAGTAAGGAGTGCTTTTGACATAGCAGGCTAAATTTTTGTATAGTATCTACTCTAGGAGTAGTGTAAAACTATAGGATTAGCATTCATTGGTTGAGAATGTAACTAATCCCTATTGGAACTTAATTTTGGCACTGTAATTTAATAGCTCAGGGCATCAACACAACCTTTATACTCTGTTATGCATGGAAATTTTTATTTACGCCTTTAATCCGCACTTAAGGAACTAGGGTCCCTACATTAGTGGTATCAGAGCAGTGGTTAGAGAACCCGGGAACGAGTGAAGGGTAGCCTTAGTATGGTTGGCTAGGTGTTTACATTTGGGGCATGTTTATGCATGTGGTGCATATTTATGTATACAATTGGCATACTAACCTGCTTGTCATTCATATTGTCTAACGGTTTAGCATATATATTGTTTGGAATTGTTGTTAACCTTTGTGTTACAGCATGGCGGCTATAAATGCGGGGAACCTCAACGAGGAGGTGGGTGATATTGGGAGCTTGAATGCTAGCATCGGGCAGGCAAATCCTTTACCCCCACCTGCTGTGGGCATGGAACCGGTTGCTCAATTACTGTTACCAGGGGAGCTTAGCCTGACACAATTTCTGACCTTCCACCCACCCATGTTTGAAGGAACAGAGACAGGAGAATAGGCCGAAGAGTGGCTGGAGAGACTAGAACAGATTTTTGTATCTGCGCCGTGTGCTAGGACGGCTTGGTTAAGACTGGCAGAATTCCAACTGGCAAAGAAGTCTGCCATGTGGTGGAAGACGACTGTAATGGAATTGAGGGCATAGAGCATGGTAATCGACTGGACTTTATTTCGGACTCGGTTTCTAAACCGATATTTCTCTGCCGCGGCTAGGCAAACTAAGGAGGATGAATTTACGAATCTGAAGCAAGGGAAACTGACGGTTTCGGACTACACCATGCACTACTCATCCTTATTAAGGTATGTTCCACACATTGCTACAAATGGGCATGCCAAGATGAGGCACTTCTTGAAGGGGCTGCGACCGGAGTTATTTGATCGGGTCATTTCTAACAACCCGACATCCTTTGATGAGGCACTGGTTAGAGCGGAGTTAGCGGAGATAGGGGTGAGTGCTTATCCTGAGGCCATACCCTCACCAGCTCCATCACAAAGATCAACATCTGAAAATCACAGGCCCCAAGGAGGATCTTTTAAGTCACGGGGGACTTCCTCTTCTACTCGGTTTGGCGGAAGGAGGCCGGAGGGCCGGAAGCAAGGGGATCGGAGGAGTGGTACATCTACTTATGGGGGACCGACTCAAGCTAGTAGAGCTGGAGATGTCAAGTGCCACTTTTGTGGAGGGCCACATTTGATGCGAGATTGTTCTGCGTGCTACATTTGTGGCAAGTCGGGCCACATTGCTCGGCGTTCCCCAACCGGGAAGGACAGACGGATCTCAGGGAAGGTCGAGGGAGGTTTACTAGTGGTACAGTGCAGCAGAGGCCACCGATGGTGCCTCGTCAGATGGGAGGACAGGCGATGGGGCCACCTCAGGGACAGGTCTATGCATTGACCAGGGAGCAGGCCGATGCAGCTCCATAGGAGGTTATAGCTGGTACGTGCCTACTATTTACATTTTCCGCCTTTATTTTGATAGACACAGGTGCTTCGCACTCCTTCGTGTCTGCGGACTTTGTGGTGAGACATCATATGTGCACGTCTCCGTTACCCACGTCTCTATTGGTCTCGACACCCACCGGGAAGAGAGTTGTTGCTGATCGGTTTCTGATGGACTGCCTCATTTATTGTGAGGGCAACGAGATAAAGGCAGATTTGATTGTTTTGAGTATGTCAGATTTCGACTGCATTGTGGGCATCGACATTCTGAACAGATATCAGGCAATGGTAGATTGTCGACAGAGGACAGTTCGATTCAGATCTGGTTTGGGAGTTCAGTGCACTTTTTATGGCGACGGGTCTCGTGCGAAGATTCCGTTGATTTCGGCAATCAAAATGTCTCAGTTGTTGGAACGTGGTCACACGGGCTACCTCATCTATGCCGTGGACACGTCGGGAAAGAGCAAAGAGTTAAAGGTTGAGGATATACCAGTGGTAGCGGAATTTGCTGACGTATTCCCGGAGGAGATTCCCGGATTCCCACCGGCAAGGGAAGTCGAGTTGGGATTGAATTATTACCGGGGACATCCGCTATCTCCCGTGCACCTTATAGGATGGCACCGGCTGAGCTAAGAGAGTTGAAGGAGCAATTGCAGGAACTCCTTGATAAAGGATATATATGCCCTAGCGTATCGCCTTGGGGAGCACCAGTTCTTTTTGTGAAGAAGAAGGATGGCTCGATGCGCTTGTGCATCGATTACCGGCAACTGAATAAGGCCACGGTAAAGAACAAGTACCCTCTTCCAAGGATCGACGACTTGTTTGACCAGTTGCAAGGCACGAAGCTGTATAGTAAGATTGATTTGAGATCCGGGTACCACCAGATACGGGTCAGGGAGGAGGATGTGCAAAAGACAGCATTTAGGACTCGGTATGGGCACTACGAGTTCTTGGTAATGCCGTTCGGTGTGACGAACGCTCCGGCTGTCTTTATGACCTTAATGAATCGGGTATTCCAACCCTATCTGGATCAGTTCGTCATTGTGTTTATTGACGATATACTCATCTACTCCCGGAGCGAGGAAGAGCATGTGAGACATTTGAGGACAGTGCTCCAGATCCTCAGAGATCACCAGTTATATGCCAAACTCAGTAAGTGTGAGTTTTGGTTGAGCAGTGTAGTATTTCTGGGACACGTCATATCTAGCAGCGGGATTTCAGTGGACCCCAGGAAGATTGAGGCGGTGATGGAGTGGGCTGCACCCACTTCTGTGCCCGAGATTCGGAGTTTCCTTGGTTTGGCTGGGTATTACCGACGCTTCGTCGAGGGATTTTCTAAGATTGCTAAGCCACTGACTCAGTTGACTCAAAAGGGAGTGCCCTTCTTTTGGTCAGAGGCTTGTGAGGAGAGCTTTCAAGAGTTGAAGCACCGATTAACGACGGCACCGGTATTGGTGATCCTACGGAGAACAAAAGGTTTGTGCTTTATACTGACGCATCACTGCAGGGCTTGGGTTGTGTACTGATGCAAGATAAGCATGTGGTAGCTTATTCATCGAGGCAGTTGAAGCCGCATGAGGTTAGGTACCCAGTCCATGACTTGGAGTTGGCTGCTATTATCTTTGCCCTGAAGATTTGGAGGCACTATCTGTATGGTACGTCCTTTACCATATATACGGATCATAAGAGCCTGAAATTCTTATTCACTCAGGCGGAGTTGAATATGCGTCAGAGGAGATGGATGGATTTGCTCAAAGATTATGACTGTGAGATTGAGTACCATCCGGGGAAAGCAAACTTGACGGCAGGCGCCTTGAGTCGGAAGGTGAAGAGTACTGCTGAGGAGGTCATGCATTTGTCGGCTATGATGACTTCCTGTTGCCATCTGGGCTATGACTTCGACGTAGATACATCGCCTGTGCATGTATCGACCTTATTGGCTGAGCCAGATATCTATGAGCATATCAGGAGAGCTCAGAGGACAGATGATGAGATTCAGAGATGGTCATCATTGTCACTTAAGGGACAGCCATCAAAGTTCAGAGTGGCTGAGGATGGTTCTTTGAGATTCGGTAACCGATGGGTAGTTCAGGGTACGCCGGAGTTGCGTAGAGGAATCTTGGAACGAGCTCATAATAGCCGATTTAGCATCCACCCAGGAGGGAGGAAGATGTATAAGGACTTGTGTGATCAGTTCTGGTGGAAGCGGATGAAGCGTGATGTGATTGCTTTTGTCAAGAGGTGTTTGATCTGTCAACAGGTTAAGGCGGAGAGGCAGAGACCCGGTGGCGAGATAAGGAGCTTAGAGATACCGGAGTGGAAGTGGGAACACATATCTATGGACTTTGTGACTCACTTGCCGAGGACTACTTCAGGTTGTGATGCCATTTGGGTGATCATTGACAGGCTGACGAAGGTAGCTCACTTCATTCCCTACAGTATGACGTACACATACTTGAGGATGGCTCAATTGTATGTCCGGGATATAGTGAGACTGCATGGGATTCCAGTGTCTATTGTGTCTGACAGAGACCCGCGGTTCACATCTCATTTCTGGGGAGGTCTTCAGTCAGCTTTGGGTACTGAGTTGAGGTTGAGTACGGCATATCATCCCCAAACGGACGGTCAGACTGAGCGTACTATACAGACGCTCGAGGATATGCTGCGAGCTTGTGTGTTGGAGTTTGATGCCTCATGGCAAGATTCTTTGGCCTTGGTAGAGTTTTCATACAACAACAGCTATCAGGCTAGTATTCAGATGGCTCTGTTTGAGGCTTTGTATGGTAGGCGTTGTAGGTCGCCGTTGTACTGGGATGACTTAACCAGTAAAGCAGTGGGAGGACCCGAACTGATTCGGGAGATGGAGGATAAAGTAAAGATTATCCGTCTGAAAATGAAGGCAGCCCAGGACAGGCAAGCCGCATATGCGAATAAACGGCAGAGACCGTTGGAATTTCAGTTGGGAGACAAGGTCTTTTTGAAGATTTCACCTTTCAAGGGTGTGGTTCGGTTCGGTATGCGTGGTAAATGGTCTCCGAGGTATGTGGGACCGTATGAGATTTTACAGCGCATCGGTACCCTGGCTTACAGTTTAGCACTGCCACCGTCGTTGTCTGGTATTCACGACGTGTTTCATGTATCTATGCTACGGAAGTATGAGCCGGATCCGTCGCATGTATTGCAGCCTTCCGAGGTTCAGTTAGATTCTGATGTATCTTATGAGGAACGGCCAGTCAGGATTCTGGTTAGGGCTGATCGCAGGCTTCGGAACAAAGTGATACCTATGGTAAAGGTACAGTGGGATCGCAGGGGTGTCGAAGAGGCCACGTGGGAGACGGAGCAGCATATGGTGCAGCTCTACCCTGAACTATTCTCTGGTATGTGATTTCTGTTTAGTTTCTATTTGGGTAAGTGCATGCGATTTCGAGGGCGAAATCTTATAAGTAGGGGAGTATTGTGATATCCCCGAAATAATTAATTGCAATTAGGGCATTAATTTTGTTTATGTGATATTATGGCGATAATTAGATTATGTGTTGGGACTAACTATCTTGGTAAAATGCTTGTCGCATGGTAGGCGTGACCCGGTAGAGCATTTCAGGGTGCATGTTATACATGTTGGGAAATTGGGTGTTATAATGGTTTAAATGATATGGGTTGTGTCTTTTTGGTAATGCATGGTTTTAATAGGGATCTTGTTGCATTGTGGTAAAATGCTTTTAAAATATCTTGTTGAGGTATTCTATATATCATGCTTGTGTCTTCGAACACATTTAAACCCCATATCATGGCTTAGGAGCCACTTGCATGCTTTATATCCCATCACCCTCTCCATCAGCTTTTTGGTCCCTAAACCCCATCCACTCATCCAGAAGCTGCCATTTTCGTTTTTGAAACTAGAGAGGAGGAGAAAGCTTGAAAAAAAGGAGTCTTTGGTGTTTTCTTGCTTGAAACTTGGAGCTCAAGTGGTAAGCTTCCACTATGGTAGAGTTTTGTTGAGTTTTGGTTGGGTTGTAGCTTGTTTTTGGGGTTAAAGGGGGTAGATCTTGTCCTAACATCTTGTTTATGTATGGGGGTTGTATTTTAAGGTTGTTTTGTGGTTATATGTTGAGCATGGGAGTTGTTCTTGGTTGTAGATGAGTTTAAGTGTTGTTGGAAGCTCATACAGGGAAATTTCTCGCAATAACAGGGCTTCTCGATCGATCGAAATCTGGGTCCGATCGATCGAGCGGGACAGAGCCTGGCCAAGGCTTGTATCGAGCTCACCGATCGATCGGGAAAATATTCCGATCGATCGATGTGTGAAATCTCGATCGATCGAGAGAATGTCTCGATCGATCGGCAGAGGCAGAACCAACATACTTTTTGTTGAACATTAGCGATCGATCGAGGCTGAGGACCGATCGATCGCAAGGCTAAAAATGTGGATTTTGGGATTTTGTTTTAAATGATGTTATTTTTGGTAATGGTTCACTTATTGGCTTCTAATATGGATTCATGCGATTGTGTAGAACCATCCCAGGTAGCCACACATCAAAGGAGATAAAGTTCCACGACATCTCCACTTTTGGAACTAAGGTACGTAGTGAGACGTACGAGCATCGGACGGTAAAATGTATTTATTACGCTTTTGAATTGGCTATGCATTATGGTTGCACATGTGGTCTTATTTATGCATTAGGGTTGCATATATAGTTGGAACATGCATTATGGTTGCATGTAATTGTGAGTCGAGGTTATATCACAGTGATGAAGAATACTTGCCGCCTTTATGTCGAGGCGATGATAGAATACTTGCCGCTGTCATATTTAGCGATGAAGAATATTTGCCGCAAACATGTCGAAGCGAAGGATCATGCCGCTGTCATGTTGATGCGAGGGATATTATGCCGCTAATATGTCGAAGCGAGGGGTATTAATGCCGCTGTCATGTAACGCGAGGGGTATTATGCCACTGATATAATAAGACTGGGATTGGCCATTGGTATACATGGAACGGATGCATGTCATGACATATATTATTGGTGTTATAATCAATTAATTGTGATTATGGTACAGGGACAACCAAGGGAGCTTTTGTATGTGTTAAGTACAGGAAGTGATTTGCATTTATGGTTTATGCATTGAATTATGATCATATTATTGTGAATATGATTTATATACATGCTCATGGTTTGGGGTTGTTCCTGTAGGTACTTTTGGGCGGACGGGCTAAGGCGGGTTGATGCAGTGAGCCAGTAAGGAGTGCTTTTGACATAGCAGGCTAAATTTTTGTATAGTATCTACTCTAGGAGTAGTGTAAAACTATAGGATTAGCATTCATTGGTTGAGAATGTAACTAATCCCTATTGGAACTTAATTTTGGCACTGTAATTTAATAGCTCAGGGCATCAACACAACCTTTATACTCTGTTATGCATGGAAATTTTTATTTACGCCTTTAATCCGCACTTAAGGAACTAGGGTCCCTACAGACATTCACTTGCTCCTTTGGATTTATAAATGTATCACTTGGTAGTGTACCTTGAGTTCGTCCGGAAATCAACGTTGCAAGTTGCTCCACTTGTCTTTCCAAGTTCTTTATAGATGCCTCCTGATTTTGCATCCTAGTTTCAGTTGATGATATGAACTTGGTCATTAGTTCCTCCATACTCGGCTTAGGCACATTCTCGGTTGTTGTTGTGGGTTCAACACGTTGTTTTGGTTGGACCATTGCAAGTTTGGATGATTTCTCCGCCCCGGGTTGTAAGTATTGGAGTATGGGTTGTTGGGCTGCCTGTTTCCTACATAATTCATGGACTCATTAGACTGTATGAATGGATTACCTGCCTAGCACTCGGTGCTTGGATGATTGCTTCCACATAATTCACAAGTGATAACTTGAGCTTGCATTGCTGTCATGCTCATGCAATCTATCTTTTTGTTAAGCGCTTCCAACTGTGCCGAAAGAGCAGTGATGTCATCAATTTGGTGAACTCCAGCTGGTTTCTTTGGCACATTCCTCTCCGATTTCCATTGATAGCTGTTAGAAGCCATCTCTTCTAAGAGTTCATACGCTGCTTCCGGTGTTTTGCGCATAATGGATCCTCCTGAGGCTGCATTTATCATAGAACGGTTAGATGAAAATAAACCGTTATACAAAGTCTGTACCTGGAGCCAAATAGAAAGACCATGGTGTGGGCATCTCCTAAGCAAATCATTGAAACGATCCCACGCCTCATATAATGTTTCAGGGTCATACGCCCGAATGTGGTGATATCGTTCCTCATCTTTGGGTTTTGGAAGGGGGAAAGTATTTGGACAAGAATGCTTGTGTCATCCCCTCCCACGTGGTGATAGATCCTGCAGGTAAAGAGTTCAACCAAGCTTTAGCTTTATCTTTTAACGAAAAGGGAAATAACCTTAACTTGATGGCGTCGGTAGAAACGCCATTATGTTTGAAAGTGTCACAAATCTCCAAGAAGTTGGAGATGTGAGCGTTCAGGTCATCAGCTCCCCCAAACATCACGGAATGCTGGATCATCTGTATGATAGTCTTTATTTCAAAATTGTTGGCTTGAATGGTTGGCCTTGTAATGCTTGACAATGATCCATGAAAAGCTGGTTGAGCATAATCCATCATCGATCTTGGATTCAGTGCTTCATTGTTCGCGCCCCCTTCTTGATATTTATCAGCCATTGCTCGAGCTTCCCTTCTTTTCCTTAGACACGTACGCTCGATTTCTGGGTCAAACGGCTCAAGTGCGGGGTTGCTACTCCTTAGCATGCACCAAGTAAACGACTACCTGTAAAAATCAACCCAAAAGGAGAAAACGAATGTAGTAAACCCAATGGTCAAGAGTGACAAACAAAATAAAACAAAAAAAAAATAGAAATTAATGGCTAAATTACAATTAACTAATCTCGTATGATATTATAAAAATTAGTCCCCGGAAACGGCGCCAAAACTTGATCGCTTTTATTTTAAACAATTATTTCTCAGTGTAGTGATTCTACCGCAAGTGCACGGTGTCAAGTTTTAGTATAGTAATATAAAAGAAAGGATGTCGAACCCATAGGGACTAACGTATAAGTACCAAATAAAATTAGCAAAATTATATTTAGCCTACGAAAAAGATGATTAATTAACTAATTAAACTAAAGACTTAAAAACTCAAAAATAAAACAACTCCTTTGAAGATGCGAAGGAATTCCGTTCAAGAAATCTATCAAGATTAACTTTAATAGCCCTAAAATATTGACATTAATTCGACGTACCCATATATTTGCATATATCAATACACTATCGTTCATAAGGTGAAACTACCAAAGGTTGAGAGTAAATTTATTTTCTTATTTGCTTGTTTTCGGGCATTCTTTGAATAAACTGATACAAGTTATTTCTTTTCCGGCTATTCTTTTAGAATCAACGGATTATAAAATTCTCACATTACACGTTATTTATTCGTTTTCCGCCTATTCTTCTACAATCAACATATCACAAATCCCTCCACATATACTTTCGCTATGTCAGTTGGTATTAAGAGCCAGCACCAAACCACCTAACACCGTGCCTCCTGACGCCACAATTAAATGTTTGTATGAATTCGGTATTAATTTTATCTATGAATTAATTCAATATGAATGGTCTAAAATGATTAGTATATTTTTTTTATCAGCAAAATTTTTCATTACATAAAGTCGAAGTACGAGACGTACTTGGTCAAAACAGATACAAAAATCATACAAGAAGTTCATGACTCAATATAACAACTAAAGAACAACACCTAATTTCCTAAACACAATAAATTCAAAAAATCGTACATAATAGAATAATCTACTCCACAACAAATTAAAAAAAATCATTTTGTCAATAAAAGGTGCCCCAAACAATCAAATGAGCATAAAAACCAATCACTAAATGAAAAGAAAATAGTTTGAGGGTGTTGTAGTTTGATCCAAGCTCATAAAATAATTTGTATGTTAGTTTATGTACTTTTTGTTTAAAAGATATTATATTTTAATACTAATATGATGTATAAGGGAGGCAAGTCATGTGCATATATACCAGTATTTCCCTTATTCAAGCTACATTCTTGTTTTGGCCGTTTTGACAAAAAGACCATTTTCCTTTGTAAGAGTACAATAAGTGGAAATCTCGAAAACTTGGTCCCTTGGAAGTACTAGAGAAGATCAACCCCAAAGCATATCATCTACGCATTCCACCATATATAAACACGCCGGATGTGTTTGTTAGCATATAAGTCCTACAAGCCAAAAGTTGGTCTATTGTGCTTTATGCACCCAAAGCCCACCAGTTACTTAATGACCCTATAAATATGTCATTCTAGTTTCTGAGAAATTATATAGACTCCATTCAACACAATTTCAATACACTCACTCTCTGAGAATAGCCGTCATCACACTAGCACTGGTGCCGGGATTGTAGATCTGGTTAGGTTGATTGGACTCGAGGATCACCGTCATCAGATTGATTTCGCTGTTAACAGTAATCTCTTTTCGTGCATTATATTTTGATATTTGCATATTTATACATGAATCAGGCGCGATCAACGTCCCTGGGTCAGATCTGTTTTCTGTTTATTTTTCGCTGCGTTTGGATCTGGTGCTGGGGTACGGAAAACCATAAGTGGTATCATAGCCAGGTTGTGCTTTGATTCATGTAAATTTTATTAGATTGTTTCCCACAAATACTAATCGTGTTTGAATTCAGAAATTTTGGAATCCGGAATACATAGAAAATTGGAATAAAATGAGTTTTAATCCAACCCATCGGACACTGTTCCGGCTACTCTCCGGTGCGCAAACGGATGTCCGAGGCGGAGACGGTAGCGCGAAACTGGTTGCCTCGCCTGGATCTCTCGGCGGCGACTTGGTGGAGAAATCGTTTCTCTGTCATCATGTGAGCCGCTTGCCCAGACGTCGACCTCTGGCCTTCGCGACCAAACTCCAGGGAATCGAGCGAGCCTCTGCGATTCTCGTTCAGTGCACGGTTTTGTGAACCTTGCGAGCGGCGGCCTTTGCGAGACCACCGGACATGAAACATTCATGGCGGCTGGTGCGACGGAGATGAGGAGCGCGGTCTGGTTAGAGGCGGCGGCTCAAGATGCCTAACCCTAATTTTGATTTAAAGGGATGATGAATAGTGAAAATCAGATTTTCGAATTTTTTTTAAAAGAAAAAAAAATTTATTTTTGTAAATCCGAAAATTAAGGATAATTTTTGGGGTTGAAATTGCATTTCTAATTTTGGATCCAAATTGTTTGGAGTCCATAAATTATTTGGGTCATTTTAGATGTTTATCCGGATATTATTTTTGAAATATTATCATAATACTTAATTTATTAAAAATGTGATTTTTAATTTATTAAGTGTAAAATGTAGATTTTACAATTAGTTAAAAATTTAATTAATTGAAAATTGAATGAAAATGTTTTATTTAATTTGTTAATTTTATTTTTGGCTAATATTATGATTTGAGGTAAAATAGTGGTTTTACCAATTAATTAAAATTTAATTAATTAGAAATTAAATGAAAGTGTTTCATTTTGTTTGTTAATTTTATTTTCAATTAATGATGCGATTAGTGGGAAATGATAGAATAAATTAATTATTGTGCTCTATTTACATGTGATGTAATTAGTACAATTACATATGATGTAATTGTTTAGTTTACATATGTTGTGATTGCATGATGGATGATTACGGGCCTTGACCAATGTGTTTAGGTGAATGTTTAGGTTTTTATTGTTTCATTATTGTTGTGATTTTTGGTTATCAGGCCTGCGAGCCTGCTCTCTCTATTTTCTGATGTAGCCCACCCCGATTTGTATCCCTATTCTCTTATTTGCACGATTTAAATGTAAAACCTTTAGAATTAGTGGGAGATCGAGATTGAAGATGGAGCATCAGGAATCAAGACATGTATAATGGAAGCAAAAATGTAATAGGATTGCATTACATACCTGCATCACCTTAGACAGACTTGTGATCCACGGATGGCTCACGTGAATCAATTAGGAAAAAGGCTGTAATCGTCCATATTTATTTTAATTATTCATTTGATGTATGATAAATGCTTGTTTGTGTGTTTTATTAGTACATATGATTGTATGAATAAAACATAGTTGCATGAATCCGGCAAACAAACAAACAAGCACATAATGAGATTTTAAAATTATTAAATCCCTCTTTTGAATATGATTCAAAACTTTTAATATCAAACTGAAAAAGGGAGCTCAAAGGAGTTTGTTGCTTCCTGTCTTCCATCAACAGTTAAGCCATGAGACGCTACTTGTGTCAGGTGTCTTGTCTCACCCTCGTGGGGGATATCTGGCATGGGAAAGCTGTGTGTTTAACTGCCACTTAATTATGGATAGGGTTCTGTTAACCTTTAAGATTAATCACCCTTGTGGGGTCTTATTGGCGGACATTACCATCCGTAGGATGGGTTAGTTTGACGTGAGAAGGCATAATTGGCCTGCCTCCGTAGGGTTATGTCAATCACGAGATGAATATCTTGGGGGTTGCATATGATGCAATTGTGAGCTACCTTTAGTATCATGAGGTCGGCTGGACCCTCGCCCGGGGCTATCATGAGCTAGTTGGACTCCAAGCCCATTAAGAAAATACGATTTTCCGTTCATTTGTCATGAGGTGACGAATTCAAAAAATTTAGTGGGAGCATTCAATAACTAAAGTCCATAGTTTTTTAATTAATTAATAATCAAACGGTTTGCCTATTATTTTCTGTTTATTCTCAGTATTGTGATTGTCGTGAATCCGATTGCATCAATTCTCGATACAAACAAAGTAACCGCACCAAATTATTCTGATTGACTATTAAATTTAAAATAGTGCTTGCTTCTAAAAGATTGCTATATACCCATGGTGGGAGCCTTCTTTTTGAAGTGTCTCCCAGTTCGTCTTGATAAGTGATGGGACGCTAATCTCTAGACTAGGTGCTATATGATAGCATCAATGTCACCAATGAGTTTCAACACAGATATGAGAAATTCGTTCACAATGCTGATATTTTCCAACACCTACAAATGTTGTTTGGTGAACGGACAAGATTACTGTGACTCGGGATTTCAAAAGAGCTATTTTCATTTCACAAGCGGGATGGGGCTTCGGTCTATGAGCATGGCATAAATTCTCATTAACTGGCTATAAATTTGATCTTTAAAGTCAAAATATTGGAAACTAATGAGTCCTTAATTCAAAAGGAGAAACATGTTCTTCTTGTCGAATCTTTGGTAGGAAGAGTTCAAGGATAAAGAAGAGGAAGAGAAATGGTTCCCAACCTCAAAAGATGAAAAAGGATATAGTAGCAACTAAGAAAGGAGAGGCATCTATGTTTTCACTGCTGGTCACTGGCGCAAAATTGTAAGGAATACCTATACTAGAAACGTTCTAGAAATGGTATGTTATATATTTAAATTAAATGTTTCTATTGGTTCTACTTCTTTGGTATATGATGCCAGTTGTGCTCATATTTTTACAAAGAGTTGCATGTGATGTGAAGAAGTAGAGAGCCATAGGAAGGTGAAACCTACCTGAGGCTAAGCATTGTAGCAAGAGTTATTGCAAAGACTGTTTGAAATATTTATTTAATATAAAATCTTGAACTGGTTAGGAACTGGTTCAAG
Source organism: Haberlea rhodopensis (assembly GCA_907163345.1). NCBI lineage: Eukaryota > Viridiplantae > Streptophyta > Magnoliopsida > Lamiales > Gesneriaceae > Haberlea > Haberlea rhodopensis. The sequence continues at coordinate 10,949,627 of CAJQUN010000015.1, forward strand.
CAATTATTTATTTTTTCTAGATTTGGTAAGGACACCCGTGCCCTTAAACCGTTATTAGTGTATTAATCCATACCATTAGTGCATATAATCATAAAATCATGGGGAAAAGCCATGTGCAAGTGCTACACCATATTAGTGATCCATAAAATTCCTTGCATTCAACCCACATAATAGCAAATCCCCCAACCAAGATTACATATATGACATGCACCCTCATAATACACTAACATGCTCTTAGTTCATTTAGCAATTCCACATTTAATTGCATGCAACCCATAAATGAACAGAGAAAAGCCGTAGCCCATTTATACATTCCATATACACGTAAAATGTACTCACATAAGAGCACCCAATGAATGAGCGTGTATCTGAGGTATAAAACACTCTACCGGATACCGTTACTGGTACTTCAATCCTTGAAGCACCTCCCAAACACAGCTCGATCTCAACACTGGATCTATGTACTTAATCAACCAGCTCTGGTACTTCGATCCTGGAAGTACCTCTATCATCAGCCCGAGCTCAACTCCAAAGCTACTGCTGCTGCACCTGTGTTACCTGCCCCAACAGAGACAGCCCCCACACAGGGTGAGCATACCAATACCACCAATCCAATAAGCATAACATTGCAATTCAAATACAGAATGTAAATGCTATAATTTAAATGATACTCCCTGGATGGTAACACCCTCATCCGGGATCCCCTGTATTGTCCCTGTTCTCAAAATAACCAAACTCATCAAATTCCCAAAACCAGTTAATCGTCACATAGATTAACTAATACCATTCTATTATGCCAGTTCCATGATCAATATGGTAAAAACATAATGTAAAAGACCATAGATATCACATATATCTAACCAATAATCCCATATTCCCGTTTCATTGCTCGCCCCACAATGGCGGCATACTAAACCTCGCACACGCTCAACAATAGCGGCATCATAACCGATGGTCGCTCAACGGCGATCGCATCCCAAATCATTGCTCGCTCAATAGCGGCACCGTATGGTTCCCAATTTATAACCATTTGACGCAATTACTATTTACCATGCATATTGTTATCCATTTATAGAAAACTTCATGCACCATGCATTTCAATACCTATCCGATGCAATTACCACATGCCACATATTTCAATGTCCATATAATGCAATTATTACACACCATGTGTTCCAATACCCATTTAGTACAATTTCCACACACCATGCATCTTACAGTTGCAATACTAAATAGGCTATGCTCGTACGTCATACGTACCTTAAGTCTCCATAGTCCAAGCCAAACATTGCTTGAGTTCCATGCCTCGAGAAATATGTGCTAAAACACATAAACAACTCACAATCAAGAATAAGCATGCGACCACGTGCCTAAGCACGTTCAAAACTCCCCAAACATATCGTCTATCCATGACGATTACCAAAATAAAAGCCACCCGGCTAAGCATGCATAACACCCAAAGCAAACCATTTTACAAGTTTAAAAGGTAGCCAAAAACTCAACCGAGAGTTCCGTTTAATTAACTTGGCTCCAACCAAACCATTATAAAAGTCTAACATTCCCATTGGAATGTGAACATTGCCCCGGAAGCCGACCATTTAAGTCGCGAATCCAAAATCCCACGAAAAAGCCAAGAAACCAACAAAACTTCGCTGGCGATCGATCGCTATGCCGGGCGATCGATCGCTAGCCCCTCGGCGATCGATCGCACGATATAGCGATCGATCGCCAGACCTTACTGGCGCGAGGCGATCGATCGCTCAAAAGTAGCGATCGATCGCCACCCTGCTGAAAAGCCCACTGCTTGTGCGCGATCGATCGCCAAAAACGGGCGATCGATCGCCACGACCTACAACTCGAAAAACACCATTTTGAAAGCTTGAAACCTCACAAATCATACCCCAACTCCTCCCAACTCAAAACCACAATAAATCCACACACAAGGACCTCCAACAAGGGTGCTCAACCCAAAATAAAACAAACCCAATAGATTTATAATTTTTACCAAAATCACCCAAATTAAACTAAACCCAAAACTCAACCAAAACCAACAAAATCACAATCCAAACGAAGATAAAAGCGAGGGGAAGGAGATTACCAACTTATCTTCGAAGAATCCGGCTCCTAAATCGAGCCTCCGGCCATTTTTCTCCAAAGAGAAAAGATGAGGGTTGGGGAAAGGGGGGTGATACACGATAAGGGGGGAGAGGAGAGGGAGAGAAGTGATTTCGTGCCAAAATGACGGAAATCTCGAGTCCAATGGGTATATATAGCAAAAATACCCCAACACACCAATACCTCCACAAATACATCATGATTCATTAAAAATCATCTGTTTTCAAAAATTCTCTCTCCAACACCAAATCCCCATACCAGCCCCAACAAAAAGCATCCCGGACTCTAAGTCCCACCAAAAACCCAACACATAGGTTTTCCACCGAAATAAGAATACAATCTCAACCTTTGGATCCAGCGATCCCAAATGCCCCATTATACAACATCGGGAGACCCAAAACCGCAATTAATTCCTAATTGCCACTATGAAAAATCCATTAAGGATTAATACCACACCGGGATTAACACCATTAATCCCCGGACATCACAATTATCCCCCACTAATAAAATTTCGTCCTCGAAATTGCACCGGTGTACTCCACGTAACACCAGGACTACACAAACAAAACAAAGCCAAGACCCCGATTCTGAACCACCTTAGAATCGAATTAACAACTTCGAGAATACCAGTCTCGCACCAAGCCCTAAAATAGAGCAAACGCCAAAACCAATACAAACCCGAAAGATAACAACATACCTCGACGTGAATCGTCCCAGAAGTCAGTCCACCATGACTGAAACTCAACCAAACCTTCCTTGATCTCGACATAGATATCTCCCCATGATATCTCCAGTACTTGCCCACGATGCTTAACACGCATCGTTATGATGAGGACTACTAGCATACGACAGTATACTCACAGAAAATCCGGTTTCGCTTCCTAGCCCATCTCCTCCAAAGGAGTAGTTGCACCACTTGCAATCCGGACCGGGTTACCCACGGTCACTGATCCACGCAAAACACATCACCGAGGATGTTTACACCGGTGTGTTCCAAGAAATCATATCTTGGTCCCGACACACCATCAAGACTCCATAAAGTCTCAAGTTCCACAGAGGTCACGCAAAATAATCAATTGCATCCCCGCCACGCGTGTCAACCACGACACCAAACAAATCCGAGTCCTGGCCATCCCTCATTTATCCTTGGATCCAACAATCTTAAAATAGGAAGGCTATCGAATTATCCCACAAGAATTACCATGGTCTCAAAACAAGACAATCCCTCTTCAGAGGGAGTCAACCATACCTAACGATCATTCCTCAGAATACATCGTACCATCGAGATTACCGATCTCGAGGTTCCACAATCTCACACCGGAGATTTACCAAACCAAGCATACAAACTCGACGTTCAACAAGGAACAAAATAAAGTTGGCATTCGTATACTCACACGGCATACATGCCCATACACCAACACAACCTCCATACTCAATGCAATAGACTCGGGTATCTCCAATCATACCCAAATCCCAAAACCGATTGTCAAACCTCGATCATTCTCACCCCACGGAGAATGATGGTTGACAAACCAAAACCAAAGGGCGTGATCTCATCATCAACACCACACGAATTAAAACAACGAATCTCCCCAAAAGATTCAACCGGTAGGTATAATAATACTACTTTCCTCTCAAGGAAAATGTCATGAATCCATGATCCTCCAATCATCGAACCACCGTTCGGAAACCTGGATATATCCACCAGAATATATCGCGGAACTAAAAGTACGCAATTGGTTAAATAGTGCATCAAAGCAACTATTGCCAAAACGAAACCCATATACGCCATGTATACCCAACCTAGTAATGCTCTGTACTAATACCATAGTACTACACGACCTCGAGCATTACCCCAGAGACGTCTCCTCAAACGTCTCACCGAGGTAAGAAATCCATTACTCAGTCCAACACCAGTAATGCTTATTATGGCTGATTTACAATCAATCCACGACCTATGCAAGCTGTCTCCAAGACAGTACAATCCAAAACTCTCCAAGAGACAAAATCAATATAGTAGTGTCACCCCACTAACTATATCTCACAAACCATTGAGACTCCCTTTGCATGCCATATGCAAGGATGCTCAACTAGAGCTAACAGCGACTTGTTGACACTCACGTTGGTAATATCAACAAACTTGAGCTGTCCCAGTACAAGTCCCTCAAAACAATGGCGTATAAACATCCCCGTGAGGTATTCCCTACCTCAAACACCATGCCACATAGAGACTACAAGAGTCTACCATAACCCTCATCGTATCACCATACGATTCACCAAACTCGAATCCAACGAGCATTATAATGGCTAACATAAGCACGCTAAAGTACTGCAACAATACCTGGCTAGCGATTCGCTGGCCCCATAGGCTCATACTAACCTATCAACGTGACACACGTTCAATCCCAGTATACCATACCGCACAAACCATTAGAGTTGTGGGTCATCGCCCAACATATCTCTAAAACACCAAAGTACAATGGACAACCCGGTGTCCATGCTTAATTACCATGCAATCCTAATCCATTAGGACTTATTCCACGCCTCCAGGGGTGTAACCATGCTTACTCCTCAACAGAATAACAAGCGAGTAGTTTCCTCAATGACTACTCTTACCACCAATCACTTGGCCTTAGCCAACCCTGCGAGCATACCCAAGGGTATCATTGCTCGACAAATAATTACTCCTATAACATGATGCGGTACTCTCACCGGTACAATGCATCCAATGCTTCATCGAGCAAACCTGCTCGGAAAACGTCTCGTCAACTAGTGACCCAGACTCTACCATGTGCTCACCATCGGCACTCAAACCATACAGCCAAATACATAAACATGAATGCATTAATCACCAAAATGATGCCACGCGTCCACATAGACGTCCCAAATAACATCGTCAAACCTATGACGGTACCTGTCGATACACGACACTCAAAATCTCATCGTCAAACACATGACGGTATAAACAACACATAGTATTCACAATAATGATAACAAAAGTAATATGACATACCTCATCGCTATCAAGATAGCGGAATACCTGTATCCATCGTTCACCAGCGGTACACAAGCAGCATCCATCGCTCGTAGGCGGAATAACCCAGTGCTACGCACATAGCGGTATGACCCATCGCTATAGAATCAGCGGCATGATCCCTCTCCATAGAGTCAGCGGCATAAACATCGCTATAGATATCCGGCGGTATGAACCATCGCCATAGATGTAGCGGAATGTACCATCGCTATATGATACCTGGCGGCATGAACCATCGCCAATAGAATACCCGGCGGCATGAACCATCGCCAATAGAATACCCGGCGGCATGAACCATCGCCAATAGAATACCCGGCGGCATGAACCATCGCCAATAGAATACCCGGCGGCATGAACCATCGCCAATAGAATAGCGGAATAATCGCGGACTCAAAAGGTACTCACACTCATGTAGTACTTTGTTCCCGATCATCGCTACGTCATGACAGCGGCATCATCGCTTCGACGTGATAGCGGCATGTATCATCGCTTCGACACGACAGCGGCATCATCGCTTCGACATGACGGTGGTACCATCGTTCCGGCATGACAGCGGAAATATCCCTCGCTTTACATGACAGCGGAAATACCCCTCGCTTCGACAATACCAGCGGAAAATAATATCCCTCGCTATTAATATGACAGCGGCAGTGTTCTTCGCTTCATATTAGCGGCAAATATTCTCTCATCGCTACGGTATGACAGCGGCAAGTATTCACATCGCTACGCCATAAAGCGGCAAGTATTCACATCGCTACGCCACGCATGCAACCGTAATGCATATCCCGTGTCCCAATAATTGTTTCGACACGACAGCGGCATCATCGCTTCGACGTGATAGCGGCATTTACCATCGCTTCGACACGACAACGGCATCATCGCTTCGACGTGCATGCAACCGTAATGCATAACCCGTATTCCCATAAACATCGCCATGAGTGTATTTTAATGCACCTCGCTCCAACATTTAGCGGCAAAGCATTAGAATCATCACTCCGATGTATATCTATGCAACCATAATGCATAGTCCATGTCTCATAAGACCCTGCAACCACCATGGTTAGCAATAACATATTCCAATTATGAACACATATCATAAATGCACATAAGCAATATAGTTGTGCCACACAACACTAACTACCATCATGTATAAGTATGTGCTTCACATTCCCATTATCATTTTCCTAGGCCCTCAACAGCCCCAAAGAGCTAACCACTGCTCTGATACCACTAATGTAAGGACCCCCGTGCTCTTAACCCGTTATTAGTGTATTAATCCATACCATTAGTGCATATAATCATAAAATCATGGGGAAAAGCCATGTGCAAGTGCTACACCATATTAGTGATCCATAAAATTCCTTGCATTCAACCCACATAATATGCAAATCCCCCAACCAAGATTACATATATGACATGCACCCTCATAATACACTAACATGCTCTTAGTTCATTTAGCAATTCCACTTAATTGCATGCAACCCATAAATGAACAGAGAAAAGCCGTAGCCCATTTATACATTCCATATACACGTAAAATGTACTCACATAAGAGCACCCAATGAATGAGCGTGTATCTGATGTATAAAACACTCTACCGGATACCGTTACTGGTACTTCAATCCTGGAAGCACCTCCCAAACACAGCTCGATCTCAACACTGGATCTATGTACTTAATCTACCAGCTCTGGTACTTCGATCCTGGAAGTACCTCTATCATCAGCCCGAGCTCAACTCCAAAGCTACTGCTGCTGCACCTGTGTTACCTGCCCCAACAGAGACAGCCCCCACACGGGGTGAGCATACCAATACCACCAATCCAATAACCATAACATTGCAATTCAAATACAGAATGTAAATGCTATAATTTAAATGATACTCCCTGGATGGTAACACCCTCATCCGGGATCCCCTGTATTGTCCCTGTTCTCAAAATAACCAAACTCATCAAATTCCCAAAACCAGTTAATCGTCACATAGATTAACTAATACCGTTCTATTATGCCAGTTCCATGATCAATATGGTAAAAACATAATGTAAAAGACCATAGATATCACATATATCTAACCAATAATCCCATATTCGCGTTTCATTGCTCGCCCCACAATGGCGGCATACTAAACCTCGCACACGCTCAACAATAGCGGCATCATAACCGATGGTCGCTCAACGGCGATCGCATCCCAAATCATTGCTCGCTCAATAGCGGCACCGTATGGTTCCCAATTTATAACCATTTGACGCAATTACTATTTACCATGCATATTGTTATCCATTTATAGAAAACTTCATGCACCATGCATTTCAATACCTATCCGATGCAATTACCACATGCCACATATTTCAATGTCCATATAACGCAATTATTACACACCATGTGTTCCAATACCCATTTAGTACAATTTCCACACACCATGCATCTTACAGTTGCAATACTAAATAGGCTATGCTCGTACGTCATACTTACCTTAAGTCTTCATAGTCCAAGACAAACATTGCTGGAGTTCCATGCCTCGAGAAATATGTGCTAAAACACATAAACAACTCACAATCAAGAATAAGCATGCGACCACGTGCCTAAGCACGTTCAAAACTCCCCAAACATATCGTCTATCCATGACGATTACCAAAATAAAAGCCACCCGGCTAAGCATGCATAACACCCAAAGCAAACCATTTTACAAGTTTAAAAGGTAGCCAAAAACTCAACCGAGAGTTCCGTTTAATTAACTTGGCTCCAACCAAACCATTATAAAAGTCTAACATTCCCATTGGAATGTGAACATTGCCCCGGAAGCCGACCATTTAAGTCGCGAATCCAAAATCCCACGAAAAAGCCAAGAAACCAACAAAACTTCGCTGGCGATCGATCGCTATGCCGGGCGATCGATCGCTAACCCCTCGGCGATCGATCGCCAGACCTTACTGGCGCGAGGCGATCGATCGCTCAAAAGTAGCGATCGATCGCCACCCTGCTGAAAAGCCCACTGCTTGTGCGCGATCGATCGCCAAAAACGGGCGATCGATCGCCGCGACCTGCAACTCGAAAAACACCATTTTTGAAAGCTTGAAACCTCCACAAATCATACCCAAACTCCTCCCAACTCAAAACCACAATAAATCCACACACAAGGACCTCCAACAAGGGTGCTCAACCCAAAATAAAACAAACCCAATAGATTTATAATTTTTACCAAAATCACCCAAATTAAACTAAACCCAAAACTCAACCAAAACCAACAAAATCACAATCCAAACGAAGATAAAAGCGAGGGGAAGGAGATTACCAACTTATCTTCGAAGAATCCGGCTCCTAAATCGAGCCTTCCGCCATTTTTCTCCAAAGAGAAAAGATGAGGGTTGGGGAAAGGGGGGTGATACACGATAAGGGGGGAGAGGAGAGGGAGAGAAGTGATTCCGTGCCAAAATGACGGAAATCTCGAGTCCAATGGGTATATATAGCAAAAATACCCCAACACACCAATACCTCCACAAATACATCATGATTCATTAAAAATCATCTGTTTAAAAAATTCTCTCTCCAACACCAAATCCCCATACCAGCTCCAACAAAAAGCATCCCGGACTCTAAGTCCCACCAAAAACCCAACACATAGGTTTTCCACCGAAATGAGAATACAATCTCAACCTTTGGATCCAGCGATCCCAAATGCCCGATTATACAACATCGGGAGACCCAAAACCGCAATTAATTCCTAATTGCCACTATGAAAAATCCATTAAGGATTAATACCACACCGGGATTAACACCATTATACCCCGGACATCACAGATTTAATCATGAACATTGTTCCTATTTTGATAGAGAATGATATTCTTTTAAATATGCGAATGTGATTTGCAATATTTTTAAGAATGCATATTTTATTGAAATTGAACTTATGAATGATTAGTATGATTATATTCAAATAATATAAAAGAATGATAATTTAAATCCAACATATATTTAGCATGTGCTGAATGTCCATTGAATTTGATTCATATGGACGTATGTGGAGCACTAAATGTTAGTGCAAGATGATGTTGAGTTATCTTAAAGTGAATGTGATTCTGTTGAGAAAACGATTTCTAAGTTTTGGTGATTACAAAGTCCTACTGGATGAAGTCCTACCGGGTGATAAAGACCAACTGGATGAAGACTCATACCGGCTGTTCGGGTCCTCCTACTGCTTTACTGGTCAAGTCATCCCAGTACAATGGCGACCTACAACGCCTACCATACAAAGCCTCAAACGGTGCCATCTGAATACTCTTCTGAAAGCTGTTGTTGTAAGAAAACTCTACCAAGGGCAAAGACTCTTTCCATGAGGCATCAAACTCCAACACACAAGTTCGTAGCATGTCCTCGAGCGTTTGTATAGTACGCTCAGTCTGCCCGTCCGTCTGGGGATGATATGCCGTACTCAACCTCACCTCAGTACCCAATGCTGATTGAAGACCTCCCCAGAAATGAGATGTGAACCGCGGGTCTCTGTCCGACACAATAGATACTGGAATCCCATGTAGTCTCACTATGTCCCGGACATATTGAGCCATCCTCAAGTATGTGTACGTCATACAGTAGGGGATGAAGTGAGCTACCTTTGTCAGCCTGTCAATGATCACCCAAATGGCATCACAACCTGAAGTAGTCCTCGGCAAGTGGGTCACAAAGTCCATAGATATATGCTCCCACTTCCACTCCGGTATCTCTAAGCTCCTTAGCTCGCCACCGGGTCTCTGCCTCTCTGCCTTAACCTGCTGGCAGATCAAACACCTCTTAACAAATGAGATCACATCACGTTTCATCCGCTTCCACCAGAACTGATCACACAAGTCCTTATACATCTTCCTTCCTCCTGGGTGGATACTGAATCGGCTATTATGAGCTCGCTCTAAGATTCCTCTACGCAACTCCGGCGTACATGGAACTACCCATCGGTTACCATGTCTCAAAGAACCATCCTCAGCCACTCTGAACTTTGATGGCTGCCCTTGAAGTGCCAATGATGACCATCTCTGAATCTCATCATCTGTCCTCTGAGCTCTCCTGATGTACTCATAGATATCTGGCTCAGCCAATAAGGTCGATACATGCACAGGCGATGCGTCCACATCGAAATCGTAGCCCAGATGGCAACAAGAAGTCATCATAGCCGACAAATGCATGACGTCCTCAGCAGTACTCTTCACCTTCGGTCTCAAGGCGTCTGCTGTCAAGTTCGCCTTCCCCGAATGGTACTCAATCTCACAGTCATAGTCTTTGAGCAAATCCATCCATCTCCTCTGACGCATATTCAACTCCGCCTGAGTAAACAAGAATTTTAGGCTTTTATGATCCGTGTATATGGTAAAAGATGTACCATACAGATAGTGCCTCCAAATCTTCAGGGCAAAGCTAATAGCTGCCAACTCCAAATCATGAACTGGGTATCTAGCCTCATGCGGCTTCAACTGTCTCGATGCATAAGCTACCATGTGCTTGTCTTGCATCAATACACATCCCAAGCCCTGAAGTGATGCGTCAGTATATAGAACAAACCTCTTGTTCTCCGTGGGAATTACCAATATAGGAGCCGTGGTCAAACGATGCTTCAACTCTTGGAAGCTCTCCTCGCAAGCCTCTGACCAAAAGAAGGGTACTCCCTTTTGGGTCAACTGTGTCAGTGGCTTAGCAATCATAGAAAATCCTTCGACGAAGCGTCGATAATACCCAGCCAAACCAAGGAAACTCCAAATCTCGGGCACAGAAGTGGGTGCAGCCCACTCCATCACTGGGGTCCACTGAACCCACTGCTAGATATGACATGCCCCAGAAACACTACACTGCTCAACCAAAACTCACACTTACTGAGCTTGGCATATAATTGGTGATCTCTGAGGATCTGGAGCACCGTCCTCAAGTGTTTCACATGCTCTTCCTCGCTCCGGGAGTAGATGAGTATATCGTCAATAAACACAATGACAAACTGATCCAGATAGGGTTGGAACACCCGATTCATCAAGCTCATAAAGACAGCCGGGGCGTTCGTCACACCGAACGGCATTACTAAGAACTCGTAGTGCCCATACCGAGTCCTAAATGTTGTCTTCTGCACATCCTCCTCCATGACCCGTATCTGATGGTACCCGGATCTCAAATCAATCTTACTATACAGCTTCGTACCTTGCAACTGGTCAAACAAGTCGTCGATCCTTGGAAGAGGATACTTTTTCTTCACCGTGGCCTTATTCAGTTGCCGATAATCGATGCACAAACGCATCGAACCATCCTTCTTCTTCACAAAAAGAACCGGTGCGCCCCAAGGCGATACGCTAGGGCGTATATATCCTTTATCAAGGAGCTCCCTTAACTGCTCCTTCAATTCCCTCAACGCCGCCGGTGCCATCCTGTAAGGTGCACGAGAGATAGCGGATGTCCCCGGTAATAACTCAATCCCAAACTCGACTTCCCTAGCCGGTGGGAATCCTAGAATCTCCTCCGGGAACACATCGGCAAATTCCGCTACCACTGGTATATCCTCAACTCTTAACTCTTTTCTCTTTCCCAACATATCCACGGCATAGATGATATAACCCGTGTGTCCACGTTCCAATAATTGGGACATTTTGATTGCCGAAATCAACGGAATCTTCGCACGAGAACCGTTGCCATAGAAAATCCACTGAACTCCCAAATGAGATCTGAACCGTACTGTCCTCTGTCGACAATCTACCACTGCCTGATATCTGTTCAGAATGTCGATGCCCACAATGCAGTCGAAATCTGACATACCCAAAACAATCAAATCTGCCTTTATCTCATTGCCCTCAAAATAAATGAGGCAGTCCATCAGAAACTGATCAGCAACAACTTTCCTTCCAGTGGGTGTCGAGACCAATAGTGACGTGGGTAATGGAGACGTGCACATATGATGTCTCGCCACAAAGTCCGCAGACAAAAAGGAATGCGAAGCACCTGTGTCTACCAAAATAAAGGCGGAATACGTAAATAAAAGGCACGTACCCGCTATCACTTCCTCTGGGGCTGCATCGGCCTGCTCCCTGGTCAATGCATAGACATGTCCCTGAGGTGGCCCCATCGCCTGTCCCCCCACATGTCGAGGTACCATCGGCGGCCTCTGTTGAACTGTACCACTAGAAAATCTCCCTCGACCTTCCCTGAGATCCGTCTGACCTTCCCGATTAGGGCAACGCCGAGCAATGTGGCCCGACTTGCCACATATGTAGCATGCAGAACAATCACGCATTAAATGCGGCCCTCCGCAAAAGTGGCACTTAACCTCTCCAACTCTACCAGGTCCTCCAAAAGTAGATGCACCACCTCTCCGGTCACCTTGTTTCCGGCCATCCTGTCGCTTTCCGCTAAAACGGGAAAAAGAAGAAGTCCCTCGTGACTTAAAAGATCCTCCCCGTGGCCTCAGATTCTCTGATGTAGATCTCTGTGATGAGGCTGGTGGGGGTGCGGCATCAGTATAAGCACTCACCCCAATCTCTGCCAACTCCGCTCTTACAAGTGCATCATCAAAGGATGTCGGGTTGTTAGAAATCACCCGATCAAATAGTTCCGGTCGCAACCCCTTCAAAAAATTCCTCATCTTTGCATGTCCATTGGTGGCAATATGTGGAACATACCTCAGCAAGGACGAGTAGTGCATGGCATAGTCCGAAACTGTCATGCTCCCTTGTTTCAAGTTTGTAAACTCATCCTCCTTTGATTGTCTAGCCGCAGCCGAGAAGTATCGGTTTAAAAACCGAATTCTGAATAGAGTCCAGTCGACCACCATTCCTTGAGCCCTCAGCTCCATCACAGTCGTCTTCCACCACATAGAAGACTTCTTTGCCAATTGAAATTCCGCCAATCTCAACCATGCCGTCCTAGCACACGACGCAGATACAAAGATCTGTTCCAATCTCTCTAGCCACTCTTCGGCCTCTTCCCCTGTTTCTGTTCCCTCAAACATAGGTGGGTGGAAGGTCAGAAACTGTGTCAGGCTAAGCTCCCCTGGTAGTAGTAACTGAGCAACCGGTTCCATGCCCACAGCAGGTGGGGGTAAAGGATTTGCCTGACCAATGCTAGCGTTCACGCTCCCAACATCACCAACCTCTTCATTAAGGTTCCCGGCATTCATAGCAGCCATGCTGTAATACAAGGGTTAACAACAATTCCAAACAATATACATGTTATGCCGTTAGATAACATGAACGATAGTAAGCATGTTAGTATAACAGTTTATACACCAATATGCGCCACATGCATAAACATGCTCAAATGTAAACACGTAGCTAACCATGCTAAGGCTACCCTTCAGTCCTTCCCGGGTTCTCTAACCACTGCTCTGATACCACTAATGTAAGGACCCTAGTTCCTTAAGTGCGGATTAAAGACGTAAATAAAAATTTCCATGCATAAACAGAGTATAACGGTTGTGTTGATGCCCTGAGCTATTAAATTACAGTGCCAAAATAAAGTTCAAAAGGGATTAGTTACATTCCCAACCAATGAATGCTAATCCTATAGCTTTACACTACTCCTAGAGTAGATACTATACAAAAGAATCAAGCCTGCTACCAAGAGCACTCCTCACTAGCTCACCGCATCAACCCGCCTTAGCCCCTTCAGCCCAAAACTACCTACAGGAACAACCCCAAAACCATGAGTATGTATATAAATCATATCCACAATAATATGATCATAATTCAATGCATAAACCGTAAATGCAATTCACTTCCTGTATTTAACACATTTAAAAGCTCCTTTGGTTGTCCCTGTACCACAATAATAATCAAGGATTATAATGCCAATATGCATGTCATGACATGTATCCATTCCGTGTATATCAATGGCCAATTTCCAGTCTTATTATATCAGCGGCATTAATACCCCTCGCGTTTATATGACAGCGGCATTAATACCCCTCGCTTCGACATATTAGCGGCATAATATCCCTCGCATCAATATGACAGCGGCATTATCCTTCGCTCGACATATTTGCGGCAAATATTCTTCATCGCTAAATATGACAGCGGCAAGAATTCTATCATCGCTTCGACATGACGGCGGCAAGTATTCTATCATCACTGCAATATAATCTCGACTCACAATATATATGCAACCGTAATGCATATCCAACCATGTATGCAACCATAATGCATAACCAACCATATATGCAACCATAATGCATATCCAAGCATGTATGCAACCATAATGCATACTTAAGACCATGTATGCAACCATAATGCATAACCAATCAAAGCGTAATAAATACGTTTTACCGTCCGATGCTCGTACGTCTCACTACGAACCTTAGTTCCAAAAGTGGAGATGTCGTGGGACTTTATCTCCTTTGATGTGTGGCTACCTGTGATGGTTCTACACAATCACATGAATCCATATTAGAAGCCAATAAATGAACCATTACCAAAAACATCATCATTTAGAACAAAATCCCCAAACCCACATTTTATGCCTTGCGATCGATCGATCCCTAAGCCCCGATCGATCGCTAAGTGGAGAAAAAATAGGCATCCAAGCACTACCTCCACCGATCGATCGAGATTTTTTCTCGATCGATCGAGACATCACACTTCGATCGATCGGAACTTTTTCCCGATCGATCGGTGAGCTCGTTTCAAGCCTTGTTCAGGCTCTGCCCTGCTCGATCGATCGGACCCATTTTTCGATCGATCGAGCAGCCCTGTTCCTGCGAGAAACTTCCATGTATGAGCTTCCAACAACACCTAAACTCATATACAACCAAGATCAACCACCCAACACATCATTAAACCCACAAAACAACATGAAAATACATCCTCCAAACATAAACAACATGTTGGACCAAGATCCACCCTTTTAACCCCAAAAACAAGCTACAAACTCAACCAAAACCCAACAAGACTTCACCATAATGAAAGCTTACCACTTGAGCTTTAAGTTTTTAGCAAGAACTCCCAAAAAGACCCCTTTTTCCAAGCTTTCTCCTCCTCTCTTGTTTCAGAAACGAAAATGGAAGCTTTTGGATAATGGAGGGGGTTGTAGGGACATAAAGCTGATAGAGAGGGGTGATGGGATGTAAAGGTGTGTGCAAGTGGCTCCCTTGCCATGTTATGTGATTTTAAATGTGTATCAAAACACAAGCATGATATATAGAATACCCCAACATGATATTTTAAAAGCATTTTACCACAATGCATTAAAATCCCTATTAAAATCATGCTTTACCAAAAATTACAAACCAACACATTTAAACCATTATAACACCCAATTTCCCAACATGTATAGCATGCACCCTGAAATGCTCTGCCGGGTCACGCCTACCATGTGACAAGCATTTCACCAAGATAATTAGTCCCAACACATAATCTAATTATCACCATAATATCACATAAACATAATTAATGCCCAAATTGAAATTAATGATTTCGGGGATATCACACTAAATCCCACAAATGAGACTTTTGCCAAGATTTCCCTCCACTTTAAGCCAAAAAACGAAAATAGAAGAGGATGAGGGTTTGGATGGATGATTTGGGGGAAATAGAAAAGTGATGGGTATAGTGGGGGTTGGGGGTATTAAGTGGGTTTGTTTTAATTAAATTACATTCCCACAATTACCATGGTGTATTAAACATCCCAACATGATATTTTAAAAGCATTTTACAAAAATGCAACAACCTCCAATAAATTCATGCTTTCCAATTAATTAACAACCAACATGAATAACCCATGTTAATACTGTTAGTTCCGGATCTTATCGATGAGATTTTAAAGATGACAAAACATATCAGACCGGATCGAGTGAAATCAGACTGACCAGAACGATCGCCCAAAACAGATCAAGCTGATAAGATGACAAAGCATATCAGACCGGATCGAGGGTAATCAGACTGACCAGATCAATAGCTCAAAACAGAACAAGCTGATAAGGCATATTACCTATCAGACCGGATCGATGGATTTTAGACTGACTAGATCTATGCTTCAGATCGATCTCAATCTTTATCAGATCAGAGCAGTCAAGGATACATAAAGAATGGCTCCTCAGTCCGAATCATTAACGGCTATTTATTATAGCATTTAATGTTGTAATTAATGCTACAAAGGACCAAAGACTGAAGATTGCCATAAAAGGTAAGAAGACAAAGAAGAGCTTACCTGACAGTCGCCGAAAGTATGAACCAGAACGGCAAGTATCCTGAAGAAGAAGACTGTAGCCTACTCAGTGTTTAAGCAGAGTCAAAGTTGCACTTTAAGGGAAATAATGTCGTTGGTACTTACAACTATAAAAGGATGCAACAAAAGGAATATAAGGACGCTTGCTGATCAATTGAAAAATACACAAGAAAGCAAAACATCACAATCTTACAAGCTCAGAAGCTCTCGAGCTGAAAATTATTCTTAAGCACGTTTACTTTGTAACATTTGATCATTTAGGATCACTGTGCGCATCTTGTGTTTTCTGTGTTGAAAAATAGAAGTGAGAAACATATTGTAACTGTCAGACAAAGTGTGTCTGAGCAGATCGAGTGACTAGGAGTTTCAGATTGGTAGTGAGGTAAATCCAGTCTGAATCGGGTTTGTACAGGATTGTATAAATCAAAGTCTTCTAGTATAAACCTTCCTTAATTGGAAGAAGGGGAGACGTAGAAGGATTACACCACCTTCGAACTTCCAGAAACATATCCTGTGTATCGTATTTCTGCACTTGTTCTTTCATATTAGCCATCGAGCCGTTCTTACATATACAAGAACAGACCGTTCCGCACTTATACTTTCAATGGTCTGTTCTGTAGAAGAGTTGATTAAGAAATAGATTTCTTTCACTAATCCGAAAGAAATCACAAGGGATTAATTTTTAGAAGGAGTGTTCATTCACCCCCCCCCCCCCCCCCCCCCTTCTAAACACTCCGGACCTATCCTAACAAATACCCAACATGCACGATATACACCGAGTTCAACCAACTTGAGCTTCAATAGCTCGTGTTCTTAATCATTGCACCGAGAGATTATATCGAGTTTGGTTACAAAACCGAGCGGAAGACACTCGACATAACCCGCTCTAAAACCGATTAACCATTTGAAAGATATTTTAAAGATATGCAAGTAAAATAAATAAACAAACATTTGTTTATGGAAGTTCGAAGGTGGTGTAATCCTTCTACGTCTCCCCTTCTTCCACCTTATGGAAGGATTCCACTAGAAGACTTTGATTTATACAATCCCGTTGTACAAACCCGATCCAGTTGGGAATTCCCCATCCAACTAGAACTCCTAGCAACTCAACTATGTATGTTCTTTAATGTCTCACATACAAAGACCTCTCATCGGTTGTGATAAATCATCAACCGTTACAATGGTATTCACTCTTCTATTTTAGCTCACAAATACAATGAATATAGTGAATACAAAGGCACAAATGATTCCATAATGAATCTGATATAGCAAGGTAAGAGGTGCCAAAGGTTTGAGGAGTGCTCTTCATTTAGCAACTTTTGTCGTTTAAGTTCCTCAATTGAATCCCAAGTGGGTTTGCTTTGGAAGGCTTGAATTGATCTTCAATCAGTTGTTATTGAGCTTCCAAATCATGTATATATAGCCCCAAGTATTGATATATACGTTAGACACAAGAATATGCCCGTTGGAGAAGGTTCTGTGCCATTCCCGAGCTTGTAACGGTCATATTCTGGTTTCTGGGCTCTTTGTATTTCGGACCGGATTGGCCGGATCAGCTTGAGCAGATCAGTCTGGCCGGATCAGCATGGTAGATCAGTCTGGCAGATCAGCACGGGCAGATCAGTCTGGTCCGGATCAGCACGGACAGATCAGTCTGGTCCGGATCAGTCTGGACAATCAGCTTGATACAAAAACAGATTGATAAACTTGCTCTTTGATCTGTTGCTTGTAACTCTTGATTATTTGATTTATGGGCAAAGTGATCTATATGAAAGTTGTAGCCCTTTCTCTTAGCTTTCCATGGAATCAAGAATCGCTCGATTTCGAGTTTGTATGAGAGAGTTATGCTCGAAATACAAGGCAATGCTCCTGCTGTCTGTTTGCTGGATGCAGCAGCACATGGCGTGACTTGCATAAGCTGTTTGGCCATCTTAACGTCCGATTCAGTCTTTCACTTCCAAAGATGACTTGTAGATATTTGTCTTAGCTTTCCAACCCATACTGAATCGTTCCGTTCTGATAAGTGAGCTAAGAGTTATGCCCACAGTCGCTTGCTGAAACAGCTTGCTATTTCTTCGCGGTACAGATCGATCTTGCAGGCGTCTTTTCTCCTTGATAACATTCGAACTAGCCGATCTGTTGTGAAATATGACTTTTAGTATTTTGAGTTGGCTGTTCAATCTCTTTAAAAGAACGCCATTTCGATATCCGAGCTATGAGATATGATCGAAACAATCCGCTCTGCCAGAATTTCAGTCTTGGTCCAGCTTGATATTTTCAAGCTACTTCTTTGTAATTCATCAAGTTTCTAAATTATGATCTATGAACTGCACACTTGATGAAATATGTTAGCAACACAATAAAAAGTTTTGTTAACATCAAAACCAAGATTATTCGGGTTTCGAAAACCCAACAATCTCCCCCTTTTTGATGATCACAAAACTTGAATAAAAATATGAATATTAAAGCACAATGTTGCATAACAAGAAAAATCATATTTTTTAAATAACATATTTCTCCCCCTTTTTGTGTGAATCAAAAAGGAAGAAAAATAAAATTTACTCCCCCTCAAGGATTGAGATTAAACTCTCCCCCTTAATTTTAAAAGGTTTGAAAATTTGAGCAAGTGAGGGGCAAATGTGGTAGGCTAAAACAGATTATAAAACATGTAATGCACATTAATTTTTAAATAAAAGAAACCTCTTTTGATGATGCATGAAGCATACTTGGCAACAAATTTGAATTTCTTGACAAAACTCAACAATGTCCATTTCATCTTTCCGCGGTGGCAGCACATGAGTCAACTTTGCAGAATAAACTGCTGTTTTTCGTGAAGCATTAGGCTGCAAGACCTATACCGTTGTGATCCTCAATGAGTCTAGTTTGCAACGCAAAAAACGGTTCGTCATTTGGACATCCGAGCAAGACGTTATGCCAATTTTCCCAAAGTCGCTGCAAGCTGCCAGAAAAACTAAAATGCTTCGAAATTGTTAGTTAAAATCACAAAATAAAAATTTTAAACTTAAAATGAGTTTAGAACATATTGAACGAAAATTAAAACTTTAAAATAGATTTTAAAATTATTTTCGTGCAAAATGAATGCAATGAAATTGATTTTTATGCTAAAAATTTTCATACACCAATTTTTGAAAAAATATGCTATGAAAATATTTCATGCTCATGAGAAAATTTTGAAAATGATTTTAAAAGATGTCCGCTACAAAAATCAGTTAAAATGCTTTCCAAGAACAACCCGCTCTGATACCACTTGTCAGGATCGATTTTGGAGATGGGTTGTCAGTCCACACCCGAGTTCAACCAACTTGAGCTTCAATAGCTCGTGTTCTTGAAATAATTGCACCGAGAGATTATATCGAGTTTGGTTACAAAACCGAGCGGAAGACACTCGACATAACCCGCTCTAAAACCGATTAACCATTTGAAAGACATTTTAAAGATATGCAAGTAAAATAAATAAACAAACATTTGTTTATGGAAGTTCGAAGGTGGTGTAATCCTTCTACGTCTCCCCTTCTTCCACCTAATGGAAGGATTCCACTAGAAGACTTTGATTTATACAATCCCGTTGTACAAACCCGATCCAGTTGGGAATTCCCCATCCAACTAGAACTCCTAGCAACTCAACTATGTATGTTCTTTAATGTCTCACATACAAAGACCTCTCATCGGTTGTGATAAATCATCAACCGTTACAATGGTATTCACTCTTCTATTTTAGCTCACAAATACAATGAATATAGTGAATACAAAGGCACAAATGATTCCATAATGAATCTGATATAGCAAGGTAAGAGGTGCCAAAGGTTTGAGGAGTGCTCTTCATTTAGCAACTTTTGTCTTTTAAGTTCCTCAATTGAATCCCAAGTGGGTTTGCTTTGGAATGCTTGAATTGATCTTCAATCAGCTGTTATTGAGCTTCCAAATCATGTATATATAGCCCCAAGTATTGATATATACGTTAGACACAAGAATATGCCCGTTGGAGAAGGTTCTGCACCATTCCCGAGCTTGTAACGGTCATATTCTGGTTTCTGGGCTCTTTGTATTTCGGACCGGATTGGCCGGATCAGCTTGGGCAGATCAGTCTGGCCGGATCAGCATGGTAGATCAGTCTGGCAGATTAGCACTGGCAGATCAGTCTTGTCCGGATCAGCATGGGCAGATCAGTCTGGTCCGGATCAGTCTGGACAATCAGCTTGATACAAAAACAGATTGATAAACTTGCTCTTTGATCTGTTGCTTGTAACTCTTGATTCTTTGATTTCTGGGCAAAGTGATCTACATGAAAGTTGTAGCCCTTTCTCTTATCTTTCCATGTAATCAAGAATCGCTTGATTTCGAGTTCGTATGAGAGAGTTATGCTTGAAATACGAGACAATGCTCCTGCTGTCTGTTTGCTGGATGCAGCAGCACATGGCGTGACTTGCAAAAGCTCTTTGGCCATCTTAACTTCCGATTCAGTCTTTCACTTCCAAAGATGACTTGTAGATATTTGTCTTAGATTTCCAACCCATACTGAATCGTTCCGTTCCGATAAGCGAGCTAAGAGGTATGCCCACCAGACTGACAGTCGCTTGCTGAAACAGCTTGTTGTTTCTTCGCGGTACAGATCGATCTTCCAGGCGTCTTTTCTCCTTGATAACATTCTAACTAGCCGATCTGTTGTGAAATATGACTTTTAGTATTTTGAGTTGGCTGTTCAATCGCTTTGGAAGCACGCCATTTCGATATCCGAGCTATGAGATATGATCGAAACAATCCGCTCTGCCAGAATTTCAGTCTTGGTCCAGCTTGATATTTTCAAGCTACTTCTTTGTAATTCATCAAGCTTCTAAATTATGATCTATGAACTGCACACTTGATGAAATATGTTAGCAACACAATAACAAGTTTTGTTAACATCAAAACCAAGATTATTCGGGTTTCCAAAACCCAACACATCCCAACATGATATTTTAAAAGCATTTTACAAAAATGCAACAACCTCCAATAAATTCATGCTTTCCAATTAATTAACAACCAACATGAATAACCCATGTTAATACCCAACATGCACGATATACATCCCGAAATGCACCCCCGGTCACGCCTACCATGTGACTAAGCATTTCAACATGATAATTAAATCCAGCACTAAATCAATTATCACCATAATTAATCATATAAACATAATTAATGCCCAAATTGCAATTAATTATTTCGGGGATATCACAGTATATATAGAACCAAGGCTCCAAAAACCCGAGTCTCAAATACTCGTACCCTGACCAACCCTACTAATAAGTGACAACCAACTGGAACATAACAACAACTTCTCTTTGCTTTTAACATTACGTCTCCGATGGTCAGAATAAAATTTTGGAGATGAATGACATGCTTGTTCAATTTCATTACGTGCAGCTGCAACATTATTTTCCCTACTATGTATAAGGTCAGTTGCCTCGCATCCACCACCAAAATGTAACGGTGCATTATCCCCAACACCAACAAGCGATGTCTGCCAATTCCTACTTCCTGAAGAAACTCCAGGGTATGCAATTCTTTCATCATCAACATCAACTGTCAACAACCGGACGTTTATAATCTTACACGGAACAAACATATTCCTTATATCATCTTCATTAGTCAAACAACATTTATGGTGTCCAGGTATCGAATATTTAAAAGATATTCCATCAAAGTTGTACTCACTCCATTTACGAATTGCAGAAGATTTTAACTCCATGAAAGAAAGCTGGAAGTTAAGTTAAAAACTTGTGTTTCCTCTCTAAATTTCAACAAAATCATAATTCTAGAATCCATCGCTTCCAACAAATGAGACGGACTAGCATAAATTTAGAGATGAATCTATTACATTTACAAGAAAAACTTACATTCCTTTCCTTGAATCGATCGATACCACAGCTTTATATGCTCCGAAGAAACGCATCTCGCTTCCTTTTCTTCGATCAAAGACATTTCAAATTACGAAAAAATTAGCTGCTTCGATTCAAAGATTTTTGGTGCAGAGTGTTCGAAAAAATCGTAATCAAAGGTGGTAGGTTGTACGTGCAGAGGCGGAAAGGTTATTACGTAAAGAGTTAATAAATTAGGTTTATAGTTTTTTTTATAACACTAAAGGTATTTTGGGAACTAGAAAATATATTTGCAAACTAATTCTGTAATAAGTGGACTTACGTGAATATAATTATCTCCTAAGAGTATTTTTTTGTAAATGTTATTTTTTGCCACTTATTTGAAATATATTTCTGAAAACAGTACCAATATGCAATATTTCCATTTAATATATATTATGCAATATACGAAGCAGTTTTAGCCCACCAAAAACCTAATTTTGTGAAACTAGGGGTGTGCACCGGTTCGGTTAACCGGCCGAACCGGACCGTACCAAAAAATTTCTGTTCAAACTGAATTGAAATTTTTCGGTTCGGTTCGGTTTTCAGTTTTAAAAAAAAAAGTGCGGTTTTTGGTTCGATTTTCGGTTACAGGGTTCAATTAACCAAACCGAACTGAAAATCGAACTTTAAAATAAAACTAATTTTTTTAAATTTTTTTTAAAAAACTTTATATGGTTAATAAATATTTTTAATGGTTTCTTTCGTGATCGCATGAATAAAAACTCGTAATTTAACTATTGTTTTCAAGTATAATATAATTTATTTTGTTGTCTCTTTTAAACTCGACTTTCTGGTATAAATAACTTCAAAATAATATTAAAACCTTTGAACTAAAATGGTAAAAATCATTTTGAGTCCAATGCATGATGTATTAGTATTTATATTTCTGTTGGATTTCCTTTCGACTAACCATTCCAAAATTAAAAAAAATTAAATTTTATTTTTTTAAAAAAAAAAACCTACGGTTTTAGCCGAAACTGAACCGAAAAATTTAGGTTAAAACTGAAACCGAACCGAACAATTTCGATTCGGTTTCCAAAATTTCCGAAATTTCGGTTCGGTTCGGTTTCAAACCGAACCGATGAACACCCCTATGTGCAACCCATAAAGCCAATTAGTTTTTGAATTAAGTTTGGGGCTCATTTGACACAACTGAACAAACAAAAAAGCATCTTACAATTACAAAATTCCAGAACCACGATTTGAATTCTTGGAGAAAAACCAGTGCACTAATATATTTTTAATGTATATCTTATGGTTATTTGATTACTGCTAAGACTTAATATAAGTCTTTTGATTTAGGTAGAATAGAAAAAAATAGTTTTTTCTTATATATCTTGAAAAAATAAAAATTTATCGCTCGAAAGAATGGTCTTTTGTAATTATTACAACAATAGGAGTTTTCTTATTCCAAGTAAAGATTAAACTCAATTATTAAATATGTGTATTAAAAGCCTATGATTCTAATTAACGTTCTAGTTGTAATAGGAACATGGCGGTTATATAATATTAAATGATGCATTATTAATGTGTATGGGGCGATAGACAGTCGAGAGACGGGAGCAATGGCTGATACTGTTAAGTAAAATACAGAGTGCCAGTGACCAATGCTTACGTGAGTTGGGCGACTTCAATGGAGTGAGGAATATCGATGAAAGGAAGGTAGAAATTGTTAGCATAAATGTTCTACAAGCCAATTGTTGGTTTGATGGGCTTTATATTAACCCTGGCCCAGTTAGCTGATTACAACTATAAATATGACATATGTATCTAGGGTTAAAGGATAAGTCACTATCAATTGATTCCAATCACTCTCATAGAAACGCTAACACCACACTAGCACTGATGCTGAGCTTGTAGATCTGATCAGGTTGATTGGACTAGAGGAACACTGTCATCAGATGATTTAGCTGTTATCAGTAATCTCTTTTCGTGCATTTATATTTATGATATTTGCATGTTCTAATATATGAATCAGGCGCGATCGAGCGTCCCCGGGTCAGATCTGTTTATTGTAATTTTTTCCGCTGCGTTTGGATCTGGCGCCGGGGTACGGAAACCCAACAGTGGTATCAGAGCCAGGTTGCGCTTTGATTCATGTATTCAATAATTAATGTTTATTAGATCGTTTCCAATCGTAATAATTTTCAGAAATAATTGGATTCCGAAAAACATAGAAAATTGGGACAAAAGGGGTTTTATTCCAGGCCAAATACCGACCGGAAATCGTTTCCGGCAACCAGCCATCACCGGTGAAGGTACGCTTGTCGGCGGCGCACGTGGATGAGCGGCGAGCTGCGGCGCAGCTTTGCAGAAATCGTTCTCCATCGCGTGCGCACACTGCTCATGCTAATCTGAAGCGATAACCCATGGGACTCTCGAATCCGGCGAGAAATGTTCTCTACCGATGGATTGCGCGCGGCTTGTGCTGTCACCCTGAGGTTCGTGACCTAGCTTGACGGAATCGCCGGAGAAGATGAGAAGCGAGCGAAGCGATGGCTGCGCAAAACTTATGCGAAGCAGGCTGCGCGAGTTCTCTGATGGTTACGACGGCGTGCGCATCATCGTCTTCTTCCGGATCTGAGCTGCTGAACGGTACCGCCGAAAATGAAGTAGGCGGCTGGAGTGGCGGCGGCTGAGTGTGTTGAGGCGTTGCCCTAATTTCTAACCCTAGAAGAAGATGAACAGTGTAATTTCAGAATTTAAAAAAAAAATTATTTTTTTTTTGATAAATACGAAAATAAGGATAATTTTTGGGTTGAAATTGCATCTTTTAATTTTTGGATCCAAATTGTTTGGAGTCCATAAATTTTTTTGGTCATTTTAGATGTTTTGTCCGGATTAATTTTTTGAAATAAAAAATCATAATACTTAATTTATTAAAAATGTGATTTTTAATTTATTAAGTGTAAAATGGAGATTTTACAATAGTTGCAAATTTAATTAATTAAAAATTGAATGAAAATGTTACATTTAATTTGTTAATTTTATTTTTTGCTAATATTATGATTTGAGGTAAAATAGTGATTTTACCATGTGCTTGAAAATTTAATTAATTGAAAGTTAAATGAAAATGTTTCATTTAATTTGTTAATTTTATTTTCGATTAATATGATGATTAAAAGGTAAAATAGAGATTTTACCAATTTATTGAAATTTAATTAATTAGAAATTAAATAAAATATTTTTATTTAATTTGTTAATTTTATTTTTAATTAATGATACGATTAGTGGGAAAAAAATAGAATAAATTAATTATTGTGATCTAATTACCTGTGATGTAATTAGTACAATTACATTTGATGTAATTGTTTAGTTTAATGTTTAATTACATATGATGTGATTCCATGATGGATGATTACGGGCCTTGACCAATTTGTTTAGGTGAATCTTTAGGTTTTTATTGTTTCATTATTATTGTGATTTTGGTTAAGGCATGCGAGCCTGCTCTCTCTATTTTCTGTTGTATCCCACCCCGGATTTGTATCCTCATTCTCTTGTTTGCACGATTTAAATGTAAAATCATTAGAATTAGTGTGAGATTGAGATTGAAGATGGAGAACCAAGAATCAAGACATGTATAATGGAAGCAAAATTGTAATAGGATTGCATTGCATACCTGCATCACCTTAGACAGACTTGTGATCCACGTATGGTTCACGTGGATCAATTAGGAAAAGGCCGTAATCGTCCATATTTATTTTTATTATGCATGTGATGTATGATAAATGTTTGTTTGTATGTTTTATTAGTACATATGATTGCATGAATAAAACATAGTTGCATGAATCCGGCAAACAAACAAACAAGTACTTGATGAGATTTGAAAAATTATTAAATCCCTCTTTTGAATATGATTCAAAAATTTTAATATCAAACTGTAAAGGAAGCTCGAAGGAGTTTGTTGCTTCCTGTCTTCCATCAACAATTAAGCCATGAGACGCTACTTGTGTCAGGTGTCTTGTCTCACCCTCGTGGGGGGCATCTGGAATTGGAAAGCTGTGTGTTTAAATGCCACTTAATTATGGATAGGGTTCTGTTAACCTTTAAGATTGCTCACCCTCGTGGGGTCTTATTGGCGAATATTACTATCCGCGGGATGGGTTAGTTTGACGTGAGAAAGCATAATTGGCCTGCCTCTGTAGGGTTATGCCAATCACGAGACGAATATCTTGGGGGTTGCATATGATGCAATTGTGAGCTACCTTTAGTATCATGAGGTCGGCTGGACCCTCGCCCGGGGCTATCATGAGCTAGTTGGACTCCAAGCCCACTAAGAAAATATGATTTTCCGTTCATTTGTCATGAGGGTGATGAATTCGAAAAATTTAGTGGGAGCATTCAATAACTAAAGTCCATATTTTTTGAATTAATTAATAATCAAACGGTTTGCATATATTTTCTGTTTATTCTCAGTATTATGATTGCCGTGAATCCGATTACATCAAGTCTCGCTATAAACAAATTAACCACCAAATTATTCCGATTGACTATTAATTGTAAAATAGTGATTGCTTCTAAAAAAAGTTATTATATACCCTTGGTGGGAGCCTTATGTTGAAGTGTCTCCCGGTTCGTCTTATGAAGAGATCGCCACACTTGAGAAGTGGTGGGACGATGATCTCTTGGCTAGGTGTTATTGTAAGTAATCCATCAGAGCATACAACGCAGCGGAATTAAAATTTTTAGGATTACTAACACCGGATCTATACATAGGTTATCATATCGGATTAAGTAATAACAAGTGTCTCACCCTTGTAGCGTGTTTGAAGCAGATTCCACGGAGCAGCACGTCCAACGAACTCCGAGTCACAAACGAAAGTTTTCACCTTCGTCTCTACGGTATCCACACGATCAAATCGAAAGGGGATTTAAGAACAAGTTACTAGACAAGTTCTTAAACCAAAATCGAGCTCTCGGTTCAAAACCGATTAACGACGGCCAACCAAAACCCTAGCACAACCGACGGCGGCCGTGAGGAGTGAAGGAAGAGGCGGCCGAGAGGAGCTTCAAGTGGAGGCTAGGGTTTGATATCAAACAATGATATGAAAGTATGATTACAATTAATCAAAACCTCTTATTTATATTATAAGGCTTTTAATTAAGGTTCAAGACTTTCTTAAAGTCTTATGGGCCCAAACCCATGATTTAATTAAAACCTTTTAATCACTTAATTAAGACTCTTCTTAATTAATTAATTCATCCAATGAATTTAATTTCCCTTATCGATTTAATCTTTTGTGCGACCCGATAGGATCTCGTAATGTTGGCAGTGACATAAAATCTCATTTTATGTCGCAAGCATTGAGCGGTATCTAGCAACACATCGATGCTACCCAAATTACAAGAATGTCAATGACTCGACATAACCTTTAGAACTTGTGATAATATTAATCATGTAACTTAATCCCTTTGTCCTTTGTGTTTAGATTGAACACGAGTCATGGAATAGTCATACTCATATATCCAATCTTTATTTCTTGATCCCCAAGTAGAACTAGAATAAACGAATAAGCTCGATATCTCATATCGACTCATTCGAGCATGGCCATGCATTTTAGTTCTTACTTGATCAAGGGCCAAACACATCTCCTGTTATATAGGAGGGACAAATCCTATCTCGATCAGTCAACATCCCTCTACATAATTCGTAGTGTATCCAATAGTCGCCTTTATAGATTACCCTGTTACGGGTAACGTTTGACGATATCAAGATACATAACTCCTTATGTTGGGATCTCTGATGATCACAAGTCGTAAGGATTACATACATTATTATCACTATGAGAATTGCATATGACGATCATATAACTATCCATGTTGCATTCTCATGGTGGGTCTGTCCAGTACATCGTTCTCTAACATGTACCCATATGTTGATTTGATATCTCATATCAATGAACAATTCATCGATCAACATATACTAGTCTCTACGTATTATCATTATCCCTATTCATGATAATACTTGACTAGGGACATCTTTAAGAATAATACAATATTATTCTAAGGACATTAACATATATATTAAATCACAATGCACAGTTAAAAGAATAATATATAATAATGAATTGCCATTCATAAATCCATAAACATTGTATGTCTTAAACAATCATCTAATGACTTGTCTTAGGGCATATCCCAACAAATCTCCCACTTGCACTAAGACCACTCAGACATATACCTAATGCCTAGAGATCTAGTATGACGATCATGCTTCTACTGTGACAGCGGCTTCGTCAATGTGTCAGATACATTATCATCTGTTGGTACTTTGCATATTTTAACATCTCCCCTTTCAACGATTTCTCGAATGAAATGGAAACGTCTAAGTATGTGCTTGGATCTTTGGTGAGATCTTGGTTCCTTAGCCAATGCGATCGCTCCATTGTTGTCACAATAGAGTTCTATCGGATCTTTAATGCTAGGCACCACTCCAAGTTCAGAAATGAACTTCCTCATCCAAACAGCTTCCTTTGCTGCATCCGAGGCAGCAATATACTCAGCTTCCGTTGTAGAATCGGCTACTGTTTCTTGCTTTGAACTCTTCCAGCTCACAGCACCTCCATTCAGGCAATACACATATCCAGATTGCGATCGAAAATCATCTTTGTCGGTTTGGAAGCTTGCATCAGTGTAACCCATTACATTGAGCTCTTCCTCACCTCCATAAATCAAGAATGTATCCTTAGTCCTTCTCAAGTACTTTAGGATATTCTTGACAGCAATCCAGTGACCTTCACCTGGATCAACTTGATATCTGCTCGTCATGCTCAAAGCATACGTTACATCGGGACGAGTACATATCATGGCATACATGATAGATCCAATAGCTGACGCGTATGGAATCTTACTCATGCGTTGTCTCTCATCTGGTGTTGAAGGACACTGTTCCTTCGAGAGATAAATACCATGTGTCATAGGCACGAATCCTTTCTTGGATTCTTGCATGCTAAACCTTTTAAGCACCTTGTCTATGTATGTACTTTGACTTAGACCAAGAAGCCTTCTCGATCTATCTCTATAGATCTTGATTCCTAATACATAGGTGGCTTCTCCTAAGTCTTTCATCGAAAAGCAATTCCCTAGCCAAATCTTTACAGATTGCAAGGCAGGGATATCATTTCCAATAAGAAGTATGTCATCTACATACAACACTAGGAAAATGATTACGCTCCCACTGACCTTCTTGTAGACACAAGGTTCATCTTCATTTTTGATAAAACCAAACTCTTTGATTGCATCATCAAAACGAAGATTCCAACTCCGAGAAGCTTGCTTCAATCCATAAATGGATCGTTGTAGCTTGCATATCTTTCCAGCATCCTTTGGATCGACAAAACCCTCGGGCTGTGTCATGTACACATCCTCGAGCAGATTTCCATTAAGGAAAGCTGTTTTGACATCCATCTGCCAGATTTCATAATCATGAAATGCAGCTATTGCAAGTAAGATCCTAATGGATTTAACCATGGCCACTGGTGAAAAGGTTTCATCATAGTCAATACCATGAATTTGTTTGAATCCTTTTGCAACCAGCCGACCTTTATAGGTTTGAACGTTACCATCCATATCGGTCTTTTTCTTGAAAATCCATTTGCACCCTATGGGTCGTACCCCTTCAGGTGGATCAACCAAAGTCCATACTTGGTTTGCATACATGGATTCCATCTCAGATTTCATGGCCTCTTGCCATTTCTCAGAATCATTGCCCATTATAGCTTGTTGATAAGATGACGGCTCATCCTCATCAATAAGTAGTAAGTCACCTTGTTGAGTCACAAGAAATCCATATCTGTGTGGCTCCCGGTGTTCTCTTACAGACCTACGCTGGGCTTGTGTCTCTTGCGCAGGTGCTTCTTCCACAACAGCTTGTGGTGCCTGCTCTGTTTCCATCTCAATCTCAGGTTCAGTGTTTTCTTGTGGTTGAACTTCACTAAGTTCTATTTTTCTCCCACTGGTTTTTCTAGAAATAAATTCTCTTTCAAGAAATACACCAGTCCGAGCAACAACTACTTTGTTCTCGGTGGGATAATAGAAATAGTACCCTTTCGTTTCCTTAGGATACCCCACAAATAAACACTTATCAGATTTGGGTCCAAGTTTGTTAGTGCGTGACGTCTAACGAAAGCCTCACAACCCCAAATCTTCATAAAAGACATACTAGGACGCTTCCCAGTCCATATCTCATATGGTGTCTTTTCCACTGATTTAGATGGAACACGGTTCAGTAAGAAAATTGATGTTTCTAGAGCGTGTCCCCAAAACGATATCGGAAGATCTGCATGACTCATCATTGATCTAACCATGTCTAACAAGGTTCGATTTCTCCTCTCGGATACACCATTCCATTGTGGAGTATACGGAGGAGTGAGTTGTGGGACTATCCCACACTCCTTTAGATAGTCATGAAACTCTTGGCTTAAGTATTCACCTCCTCGATCTGATCGAAGGATTTTGATACTTTTGCCAAGTTGGTTTTGTACTTCATTCTTGAAATCTTTGAACTTTTCAAAGGTTTCATGTTTATGTTTCATTAGGTACACATACCCATATCTACTGAGGTCATCAGTAAATGTAACGAAGTATTGAAAACCACCTCTAGCTTGTGTACTTATTGGTCCACATACATCACTATGTATTAGTCCCAATAAAACATTTGCCCTTTCAACATGTCCCTTGAAAGGGGCTTTAGTCATCTTGCCCATTAAACAAGATTCGCATGTTTCATATGATTCAAAATCAAATGAATCTAATACTCCATCCTTATGAAGTTTAGATATGCGGTTCTCGTTTATGTGGCCCAAGCGACAGTGCCAGAGATAAGTCGGATTACAATCATTATTTTTAATCCTTTTAGTATTTATGTTATAGATAGGCATATCAAGATTTAATACATAAAGACCATTCACCATTTGTGCACTAGCATAAAACATATCATTTAAATAAATAGAACAACAATTGTCCTTTATTATAAATGAAAAACCATACTTGTCCAAACAAGAAATAGATATTATGTTTTTAGTAATAGAAGGCACAAAATAACAATCTTTCAAAATCAGTGATAAACCAGAAGGTAAAGCTAAATGATAATCTCCTATAGCTAATGCAGCAACTCTTGCTCCATTTCCAACTCGGAGATCAACTTCACCTTTCGCCAATGTCCTACTCCTTTTGAGATCCTGCACATTTACACAAATGTGAGATCCACATCCAGTATCTAATACCCATGATGAAGAAGTAGATAAATTGACTTCTATAACAAAAATACCTGAAGCGGAAGTCACACTTCCTTTCTTTAGATCCTCCAGATATACTTTGCAGTTCCTTTTCCAATGGTCGGTCTCACCGCAATGGAAACAGTTCCCTTCCTTTGCTATCCCTCCCTTTGGCTTTAGTGCAGAAGACTTTGGCTTAGATTTAGCAAAGACTTTCTTTGCTTTCTTGTTGCCTTTAGCTTTGGCCCTTCCTTTGCCCTTATTCACAATAAGGACATTTGTGGCCTTAGTCTTCTTAGTATTTGCTTCATATGTTCTCAACATACCAAGCAACTGTGGTAGAGTCTTTTCCATGTCAATCATATTGTAATTTACTACAAATTGACTGAAGCTTTCAGGCAACGATTGCAAGATCACATCGGTGGCCAACTCTTGGTCCAATGGAAAACCTAGCTTGTCCAGATTCTCAATGTACCCAATCATCTTGAGCACATGAGTTCCAACTAAGCTTCCTTCTACCATCCTGCACTGGAATAATGCTTTAGAGACGTCATACCTCTCTTGTCTAGCTTGCTGTTGGTACAACTGCTTTAAGTGTTCGATCATATCGAACGCCTCCATTTCCTCATGTTGCTTCTGAAGCTCAGAGTTCATGGTGGCAAGCATGAGGCACCCAACATCAAGTGCGTCACTCTGATGCTTCTTGTAAGCATCCTTTTCGGTTCTTGTAGCCGTTAGGGGAGGTTCCTCAGCGGGTAAGGGTTCCTCTAGGACATATTGTTTCTTTTCTTGTTTGAGGACTATCCTCAAGTTCCTATGCCAGTCTAGGAAATTCGTCCCATTTAATTTGTCCTTCTCAAGGACCGATCGCAGTGATAAAGTGCTAGTAACGTTGTTAGTTGCCATAGATATCTACAATATAAATATGCAAAATAAGTTTATGATTTAATCATTTAACATGGTCTTATATTAAATGATACTCCCACTATTTTGTTTGAAAAAATATCAACCCTCGAAACCTTTAGTGGGGCCAAGATCCATATTTCGCCTAATCTTGAGTTAGCTTTGGCTAATCGCCCAAGACTCGGTTATTTAGGTAGACAACACTTTGTCAATTATATCACATATAATTCTTGGATAGTTGGACGAACAACACTTTGTTCAATTCATTAAATGAATTATAATCCTACCCATGCCTCTAGGTTCCCAATCCTATTGAGATAACCTAGTTAAGTCGTACCCAATTAAAGTATGACGGATATCACTTTTATCCTTTCGCGCCTTACTAAGATTGCCACAGTGCTTTGCTTTGGCAAACCCACACATGTACAATCGAAGTTATTGACGAGTACTTTTATTTTGGAAGGCATCTAAAACTTAATATTTTAGAGGGATTTATTGATCTCGTGATTAATTTGATAATTTAAAATATGTCCACTACATATAGTTGTATACATATCTACATATATGTGTAATACTATTATCAAACTAAAACATAAGATAAATCATGCATCAACATACATAATTAAACGTGACATGGTTATAGCCCCTACTAATGATTTTCTCAAGCCAATGAGAAAATCCTATGAGTCAACCTAAGGTAACTTCACAAGCACCTTCCTTTGGCTCCAATTTGTGAATGGCCTCCTCATCCCGGCACGATGCTCCATCTTCATTGATCACCATCAATAAAATAAACTACACTATTTACAAGATATAGAATTCCTCGATTCACATTCGAGGGGAACATAGGGGAGGGATTACATATAGAATGAAATAGAGAAAGGCACGACACGCAGGTCGTATTATAAATTACAAACATCCACAAATCCTATCTAATAGGTCAAAGGGCTATAACCACGCACCATGCTCAAACAACACATAAAGCATGCATTAACATTTAATTAATTAAATTCTAAACATTTTAAATTTAATTCTAATTAAAACTGTAATATATTTTTTGAAAAATTATCGTACGCTCGGGACATCACATGCCACGAACTAAAGCGACTAAAATACGAACCACCATGGTTCGAACCATGAGGCACACGGCTGGACCAATAGTGGGCCTAGGGTTCGAAACCCTAGCCCATGGCCGAGCCATGGCTCATGCGGCGGCGGCGCTAGGGTTCCAACCCTAGCCGCCTCGCACGTTTATCCACTTTTATCGAGCCATCTTGTTTTAAACGCTGGAATTTGTTAGCCACGATTCACGGTCATGCCATGCACGGGGTTCGCTCAACCATCTCGAGCTAAGGGTTCGAAAAACCTTGCTCTCATGTGGTAAAGTTACTAATCCATGCATGCGTGAACCATTATCGAGTCAAGGAGTTCAAAACTCATCCAAGCATCAAAACTATAGAAAATAAGGCGATGATGGTCGAGCCATGCACGACTATTAGGGTTCGAAACCCTAGCCGTCATGAGCTAGCCGTCACGTCCAATGGGTTCTAAACCCTAATTAATATTCGACACTTCCATGCACAATTATTAGCCACAACGACTAAGCCATCTCGAGCCAAGGGTTCGAAAACCCTAGCCCTCATGTGGCTAGCCATGGTGACATTTGTGATGGTGGTGGCCGAAATTTTTATGCTCAATAAATAATTTTATTCGCCAATTATATCAAATACAATTACTACGATGATTTTCATAAACTAAAATTAATTTCATATCATATATGAATTTAAACAGTTTCAATTAGCATGCAATATTAATTCTAATATGATTAACACAATTTAATCACATAAATCCGATATGAGCCTTGTACACGGCTCTGATACCACTGTAAGTAATCCATCAGAGCATACAACGCAGCGGAATTAAAATTTTTAGGATTACTAACACCGGATCTATACATAGGTTATCATATCGGATTAAGTAATAACAAGTGTCTCACCCTTGTAGCGTGTTTGAAGCAGATTCCACGGAGCAGCACGTCCAACGAACTCCGAGTCACAAACGAAAGTTTTCACCTTCGTCTCTACGGTATCCACACGATCAAATCGAAAGGGGATTTAAGAACAAGTTACTAGACAAGTTCTTAAACCAAAATCGAGCTCTCGGTTCAAAACCGATTAACGACGGCCAACCAAAACCCTAGCACAACCGACGGCGGCCGTGAGGAGTGAAGGAAGAGGCGGCCGAGAGGAGCTTCAAGTGGAGGCTAGGGTTTGATATCAAACAATGATATGAAAGTATGATTAACAATTAATCAAAACCTCTTATTTATATTATAAGGCTTTTAATTAAGGTTCAAGACTTTCTTAAAGTCTTATGGGCCCAAACCCATGATTTAATTAAAACCTTTTAATCACTTAATTAAGACTCTTCTTAATTAATTAATTCATCCAATGAATTTAATTTCCCTTATCGATTTAATCTTTTGTGCGACCCGATAGGATCTCGTAATGTTGGCAGTGACATAAAATCTCATTTTATGTCGCAAGCATTGAGCGGTATCTAGCAACACATCGATGCTACCCAAATTACAAGAATGTCAATGACTCGACATAACCTTTAGAACTTGTGATAATATTAATAATGTAACTTAATCCCTTTGTCCTTTGTGTTTAGATTGAACACGAGTCATGGAATAGTCATACTCGTATATCCAATCTTTATTTCTTGATCCCCAAGTAGAACTAGAATAAACGAATAAGCTCGATATCTCATATCGACTCATTCGAGCATGGCCATGCATTTTAGTTCTTACTTGATCAAGGGCCAAACACATCTCCTGTTATATAGGAAGGACAAATCCTATCTCGATCAGTCAACATCCCTCTACATAATTCGTAGTGTATCCAATAGTCGCCTTTATAGATTACCCTGTTACGGGTAACGTTTGACGATATCAAGATACATAACTCCTTATGTTGGGATCTCTGATGATCACAAGTCGTAAGGATTACATACATTATTATCACTATGAGAATTGCATATGACGATCATATAACTATCCATGTTGCATTCTCATGGTGGGTCTGTCCAGTACATCGTTCTCTAACATGTACCCATATGTTGATTTGATATCTCATATCAATGAACAATTCATCGATCAACATATACTAGTCTCTACGTATTATCATTATCCCTATTCATGATAATACTTGACTAGGGACATCTTTAAGAATAATACAATATTATTCTAAGGACATTAACATATATATTAAATCACAATGCACAGTTAAAAGAATAATATATAATAATGAATTGCCATTCATAAATCCATAAACATTGTATGTCTTAAACAATCATCTAATGACTTGTCTTAGGGCATATCCCAACAGTTATATGATAGCACCAATGTCACCAATGAGTTTCAACACAGATATGAGAAGCTCGCTCACATTGCTGATATTTTCCAGCACCTAAAAATGTTGTTTGGTGAACGAACGCGATCACTGAGACTCGCGATTTAAAAAGAGCAATTTTCATTTCACATGCGAGATAGGGCTTCGGTCTATGAGCATGGTGTAAGAAAAATATCTCTTGTTGAGAATTGGAAAATCTGAATGTGACAAATCCTAATTATCTAGCTGTAGATTTGATCTTATAGTCAAAATGTTGGAAACTCATGAGTCCTTGATTCAAAAGGAGAAACGTGTTCTTCTTGTCGAATCTTCTACCCATGGTAGGAAGAGTTCAAGGATAAAGAAGAAGAAGGGAAATGAGTCCCAACCCTCAAAAGACGAAAAAGGATATAGTAGCAACTAAGAAAGGAGAGGCATCTATGTTTTCACTGCTGGTCACTGGCGCAAAAATTGTAAGGAATACCTAGACTAGAAGCATTCTAGAAAGGGTATGTTATATATTAAATTTAAATGTTTATATTGGTTCTACTTCTTTGGTATATGATGCCAGTTGTACTCGCATTTTTGCAAAGAGTTGCATGTGATTTGAAGAAGTAGAGAGCCCTAGGAAGGTGAAACCTACCTGAGGCTAAGCATTGTAGCAAGAGTTGTTGCAAAGGCTGTTTGAAACATTTATTTAATATAAAATCTTGAACTGGTTAGGGACTGGTTTGAGCAATTATTTATTTGTTCTAGATTTAATCATGAACATTGTTCCTATTTTGATAGAGAATGATATTCTTTTAAATATGCGAATATGATTTGCAGTATTTTTAAGAATGCATGTTTTATTGAATCTGGTGAACTTATGAATGATTAGTATGATTATATTCAAAGAATATAAAAAGAATGATAACTTAAATCCAACATATATTTAGCATGTGCTGAATGTCCATTGAATTTGATTCATATGGACGTATGTGGAGCACTAAATGTTAGTGCACGATGATGTTGAGTTATCTTAAAGAGAATGTGATTATCTTTGAGTAACTCTCTAAAGTTACATATTTGTTGAATATAATTCATACCAATGCAGTGACCAAAACTCCATATACGATATGGACTGAAAAATAATCCAAATTTTTATTTTGAGATTGTTCTGCCTATGTGAAGCAGCCACTAGGAGATGAGTTGGATAGTTGATCCATCTTATGTTATTTTGTGGAAATTTATATTATCAATTGCAGGCAAAAAGTTTGTTTAGCAAGTGCAATCTTTCTAGAGAAAATGTTTCTATTAGAAAGGATGACAAAATAATATAACTTGAAAGGGTTCAAGAACCACAAACCACTAGAAAAGTGAAAACGGTGAAATTAATTTAGTCAATCACAACCTTTGATTTTCACACACCAAGGAGATTTGAAAATGTTTCAAGAGCTCCTGATATAATGAATCTACTCCTTGAAAGTAGTCAAGAAATAGACCATGTATATGATCATTGGACTTTCAAGGAGGCGATGTCAGATATTGAATCGGGACATTGGCAAGATGCCACAAAATCTGAAATGGACTCCATATACTCCAATAAGGTAGGGTCTTAGTAGATCATCTTTGGGAATTGTTCCCATTGGCTTCATGGATTTACAAGTGAAAGCTTGGAGTGGATGGGAAGGTAGTGACCTTCAAAGCTTGACTGGTGAGAAATGGTTATTCTCATAGGCAAAGAATTGTTTATGAGAAAATTTTCATCGGTTATGATGCTATAGTCTATTTAGATTTTATTAGTTATATCTTTATATTATGAATATGATATATGAGTAATGGATGTGAACACAACATTTCTCAGTGGTGGCATTGAGGTAGAAATGTAGCAGCCAAATGTTTTTACAACTTCTTGGAGTGAGAAAAATGTTTTCAAACTCCGGAGGTCCATTTATGGGCCTAAGAAGGCATCCCGAAGTTTGAACTTCCGTTTGATAACATCATCAAAGTGTTTGGTTTTGTTAAAAATCCGGAAGTGAAATGTGTGTGCAAAAGGGTTAGTGGGAGCATGGTTACATTTGTGATGCTTTAAGTTGATTATATCATGCTCATTATGAATGGTATTGGATTAATCAATTAAAGAATGATTATCTACTAATTTCTCCATGTAAGATTGGGGGAATCATCATACGTGTTAGCGTAAGGATCTATAGGGATAGATCTAAAGGATGCTTGAGATATCTCAATCTACTTACATAAACACTGTGCTAAAAGGGTTTAGCATAGAATAGTCAAAAAATGAGTTACTTCATAATATGTCATAGTATTCATCTCTCGAGTCAATGGTTTTAAGATTGATTAGGAGAGAGAAAAGATGACATTGGTACCTTATATTTCTACTTTTAATAGCATAATGTATGCCATGTTATGTACTTGGTCTGATGTATGTTCTTAGTGTAATGAGCAAACATCAGACAGATCCCGGTGAAGATCACTGGAAAATTGTGAAAATAATCCTCAAGTGCTTATGAAGAACTTAGGATATGTTCATGGTTTTTGGATCTGTAAGTGGAGAAATAAAATTTGAAGGCTAGCTGATGCTGGTTTTTCAGTCGGACGTAGATGATACCATATGGATTCGGATTTGTATTTAAGCTTAATGATGATGTTGTCTCTTGGAAACGTTCCAAGCAAGACACCACATCGGATTCCACCATTGAAGCTGAATACATTGCAGCATAAAATGCAGCAAAAAGGCAGTTTGGATATGAAATTTCATCCAGGAGTTGGGTGTAATTTCTAGTGCAGTTGACACAGTCTCTGATACTGTGACAACATTTGAGCTATTATAAATAGCCAAGATCTCATCAGTATCCAAACATATATTGAGAAAATACAATCTAATGGGATAGATGGTAGACGCGACATTATTATCGAGAGAATCGCTTCAACAGAAAAATATAGTGAATCCACTGACAAAGCCTTTACAACGATTGGTGTCTGTCAGACATCTTGGGAAGATGGTCTTCAGACACATGAGTAGTTGGCTTTGGGAAAGTGAAAGATATTGTTATCATACATGATTAAGTAAATCAATAGTTGATTGATTGTGCTTGTAATCTTATTATGAAAAATCTTTGTTTGAATATTAATATATGACACTTCTTCATCTGTTTACCCATGCATCTTGATGCATTGATGAAGTCCTTGAGATCGCTATAGTCCATAGAATGTGGTTACGCATATGATGGTGACCATGAAATACATTCTCGACTGTGACTTCTAAATGTTTCTGGTCGATGAGCCTTCCAGAATGGGATATCGATAATATGCTCGTTAGAGACTGGTATTCATGATGTGTCTACTGTAGTGCGCCGCGTTTCATCGGCGTTGGCTTGGAGAAGTCAGCACACATGAATAGGTGCTCATTAGGAATGAGTTCACTGAACGACCCTACTCGGAATTCTATAAGTGGTTACCATTTGTTGAGTATAGAATTCCTAGTCATAGTTGTGCACCATTACTCCTCATGACCCGATGCGTCATTGAGGTCTTGATAGATAGCCGTGTACTTTGATTTAATGACTGACCACATGCGGGTCATAAAGTCATTATTTTGGGTATTCAGTGAAGCTGTCAGAGGCCTGTGATTGCCGTTGGGGATTCACCACTGGTCTTGATGAACCAGGATGTCCTAAGTGTTTTTCTGTATTTGATTCAAGGAATCTCTGGCCAGAGTGGGTAGTGCTTGTGAAAAAAGAGTTTTCATATACGCACACAATGAATCATATAACGTGAAACAAATACATAGTTATTGAAATCATAAGGGTCTGGATCAACCAATGCCTTTGATTCAATCGGGACATATTGAGTGAAAGGACTATACTGCACGCTAACTATGTCTGACAGGTTCTCGTACGTTGCTAGTCATTTGTATCTAGGTCTTCGTGAAGCGCAGATGCTAGGCGCTACCCACGATCGGTAGGTTGTTGCTGGAATTATATTTCAGCCATTGTTTATTAAAAGGAGTTTAATTGGCAATGGGGCATTCAAGGTAAGCCCAAGAAGTTGTCTGACTTCTAAAATCACAAAGGTTGTGATCCTACTGCTATGATACACTTGAGCCTCACTGGTCACAATCAACCGGCCGCCGATCTATCGATGAGAATTGAGACTTAAATGTTAAGTGCTCAAATTGAGTGATTTAGAAGAGATGTATTTAATTTTTTGAATGCTCCTCAATTTAGTGGGGTTTCTATATTTGAAAATGTTTCATTTATAGAAAGTTCTAAAATTAAAACGTTTGAAATATTTATGTCTCATAATTATGTACATTGGTAGTACATCAAGTTATTCAATTGGATTGAGTTACTTGGATTATGAGTTTGCAGTTTTGTGTTGGCTTTTGGGTGAGAGATTGTTAGCATAAATACCCTACAAGCCAAATGTTGGCCTGATGGGTTTTATATTAGCCCTGGCCCAGTTAGCTGACTACAACTATAAATATGACATATGTATTTAGGGTTAAAGGATAAGTCACTCTCAATTGATTCCAATCACTCTCATAGAAACGCTAACACCACACTAGCACTGATGCTGAGCTTGTAGATCTGATCAGGTTGATTGGACTAGAGGAACACCGTCATCAGATGATTTTGTTGTTATCGGTAATCTCTTTTCGTGCATTTATATTTATGATATTTGCATGTTCTAATATATGAATCAGGTGCGATCGACCGTCCCCGGGTCAGATCTGTTTATTGTAATTTTTTCCGCTGCGTTTGGATCTGGCGCCGGGGTATGGAAACCCAACAGAAATATGTTGGCTTCTTCAGGATGCTAAACACACTGATTTGTCTTTTGTGGGTAGGAAGTTCACTTGGTATCGACCTAATGGCTCATGCTCAAGCAGGTTGAATTTTATATTGATTTCAAAATCCTGGCTTCAACACTGGCCAGATCTTATTCAAGTGGGAATTAACGGACTGTATCTGATCATTATGTTGTTTTTCTTAAAGAACATGAGATAAATTGGGGCCCTAAGCCTTTCAGGGTTATTGATGCATGGTTTCAACACATTGATTTTCTTGAGTTGGTAAAAAAGAGTTGGAATAGTCCGAAAATTTAGGGTGCGGGAGTTTTGTAGTTAAAGAGAAATTCAATCTTCTGAGACCAAGTTTGAGGATTTGGACAATGAAGTATTTGGAATGATTGATCATAAGATAAATGAGGTTAAAGAAATTAATGAGATTGACTTGAAAAGTGAGTGTATGACCTTGAATGTACAAGAAGAAGATAAGATACAACAAACTTATTGTTATTATCAAAGAGAAATTAGAGTCTTCTTGCTCAGAAAGCAAGGTCAAAATGGCTCAAGGAGGGGGATCCACATTTCGATTGTTTACCCACTTTGCCAAAAGATTTGAACATAGTAAGTGGAATCGGCCAAGCTTGCATGGCATAAGTGTGAAGAAGTTAAATGACAATGATAATGACTATTCGACTGCAGCTTTCTCTGAAGAGGAAATTAAAAGTGCAGTGTGGGCATGTGGGAGTTCAAAGGCACCGGGCACTGATGGCTTCAATTTCAACTTTATCAAGAAGAATTGAGAGTTGGTCAAGTTTGATTTTGTGAGATGTTGCAGAGAATTCCATCAATTTGGCAAAATTGTTGAAGAAGGAAAACATTCCTTTCGTAACCTAATCCCAAAAAGGAGTAACCCTCTAAAAGTTAGGATTACAGACATATTTCTCTGATAGAGTGTGTTTACAAAGTCATATCCCAATTGTTAGTCATTTGTTTGAGTAAAGTGATGGATAATGTAATAGCGGAAAACCAGTCCGCTTTTGTGGGGAATCGCCAAATTTTGGATAGTGTGGTTATTATGAATGAGGCAATTGACGACATTAAGTTGCCGAGGAAGGCTTTAATTGGATTTCGAAAAAGCTTACTACTCAGTTATTTGGTAATTCATTGATGAGATGCTTGAGATTATGAACTTCAGTACTAAATGGCGTAGTTGGATTAAAAAATATATTGGAACTGCTACGACTTCGGTCCTTGTAAATGGGTATCCCACAGAGGACTTCAAGTTGAAAAAGGGCTAAGAAAAGGAGATCCCCTATCACCTTTTTTGATCCGTGTGGCAGTTGAAGGACTAAGTGGTATTATGGTTAAAGCAGTTTAGGTTGGGTTGTTGAAAATAGTTACAATTGATATAGATGACATTCCTCTTTTGATTTTACAATTTGCAGATGACACGATTCTGATGGATGAGCTAGTGAAGAGAATATGTGAGCTACAAAATGTATACTCAGGAACTATGAACTTGTCTCTAGGCTTTAAGGTGAATCACCACAAACATCAACTAATGGGTTTAAACATGGAAGAAACCTGACTTTCTAGTATGGCTTCCGTTTTGAATTGTAAAAAAAGTTCAGTGCCATTCTAATATTTAGGTTTACCCATTGGAGCCAATTCGAGGAAAGCCTCAACGCGGCAACCATTGATTGATAGAGTAAGACAGAGGTTAGAAATGTGGGAAAACAAACATATATCCATGGGAGGCCGCATAGTCCTGATTAAATCCGTTCTTAGCTCCTTACCAATCTACTATCTATCCTTCTTCAAATTACATCTCCGTGTGCTTAAATCCTTATTAAAACTTAAAAAAAAAAAATTGTGGGGTAGGGGTTAGGTAGTAAGAAGGTGGTTTGGATGTAGTTTGTAAAAATAAAGAGGAGGGGGGTTTAGGTGTTAGGGATTTACGGTCTTTTAACTTGACTTTAAATTAGTAAGTGGAAATGGCAAGCTTTAGTAGAGAGGAATCATCTCTGGGTAAGAGTGTTGGAATCTAAGTATGGGGCGGAGTGTGTGGTGGGTTTGTGTTGTTGAGCGGATGAGATGGTTTGATACAGGGATTATGAAAGTGGTGGGTGATGGAGCGCAAACATCCTTTTGGCATGATACTTGGGTGGGAGATGAACCTTTATCTAGAAAATTTCCTAGATTCTATACTTGTCCAGGGATAAACTTAACACTATTAATAATATGGGGGAGTGGAGAGAAGGAGAGTGGTGGTGGGTTTGGAGATGGAGATGGAGAAAAACATGTTTTTAGTAGGATTGAACAGTTGCAAGCTTTAATTGGGAGTACAAGATATTTGGAATGGAAACTGGACCCAAATGACATATTCTCGACAACTTCAGCATACGATGAAGTTAGATTGGCTCCATGTTCTTCGAGTAAGATGTGCTTTGAGAGTAAATACATTTGGACTCAAGGGGTTCCAATTAAGGTTAATTGTTTTGTGTGGAAACTTGTGCTTAATAGAATTTAAACTAAAAATAATTTTCTAAGACGTAACATCTTCGATGTGCAAAGTGGAGTTGCTTGTGTGTTGTGTAATAATGATGTTGAGGATGTCAATAATTTATTTATCACGTGACCATTTGCAAGCTATGTTTGAGAAAATTGTTATGCGTGATTTGGAATTACTTCTGTGCGACACAATCTTATTGAGCATTATTTGATTCAGCATCAAGGTTCGAATCCTTTTAAGAGGTATTGTACAATTTGGAGTGTGTTGTGGCATTGTATTATTTGGAGTATTTGGAAAGTGAGGAATCATGTCATATTTAAAAGGTTGGAACCCGTGAGGTCCCAATCCCAATCATGTGATTAATGACCACACAATTATAATTATAGCGTAAACAACGGAAGATTTGTTTAACATATATTAAAATGTGGCCCTATAAATTTTGGCATGACCTCATCGTAAGAGGATCATACCACCAAAACCAATAGACATATACTGAAAATATATATCGATACCATCAGTTCATACCCAGCACACAGAAATGAAATACATAACCATAATGAACTGAAATAAATTAAATATACATAAACTCCTCGCATACCACAGGGACACACCCCTAGTAGATATATACATATACCACTGGGATAAACAAAAGAATAAGCCTCACAATTGTGGCTCCCGCCGGACGTGCCCTCTCTGGCGTCCTGGCCACCTGTACTACCTACCATTGTCCATGCACAAAGACAACAACAACCCCCTTTGAGGGTGAGCAAAAACCCAATATGGAACGATCATAGAATATACAACATGTATCTATAAAATGATATATGAAAGGAATGCAATGCAATGCATGCCAGGTCATGTCGGTATCATATCATACACCCATCCACTGGGTATATCTGAATCAATAAACGAAAGTCCAACCATACCAGAATAGCTCGAGCCTGTCAAGCCTATAGGGTATCCAGACGGATGGACGTCGGCAAAGCGCCACCAACCCCAGGTCCTGACATCACATAATCATATAGGGATATCTAGAAGGATGACATCAGCAAGGTACCACCAATCCCCGTCTCAACAAATCATATCATTCAAAGGGGACCACGATTCCCTATGCCTATCGGGCCATGTAATGCCAACATAGTAGCACAGTACAAATCCCCAATGATCGGTATCATAATCCAAGAAATATCAGGGTAATCAAAGATATAGCTCAACGTGTATGTCATGCATCGATGTATGTATAAAAATTGTGTATATTAACAAAAAAATTAATTTCATATATCGATATACCAAATCATGAATGTTATGAATACCACATAATTTAAATAAAATCACGTAGTCACGTAATCTCACGTAATTCACATAATTCAGCAAATCATAAATCAAATAATATAGATACCTGTCGTATGTTACCCGATCGCAACATACCTTTACTTCTTGATATATGTGGGTCACTTGAGCTTGTAAAGTCGATACTGTATATCAATATAAATTCACAATCAATAAACTAATCATTAAAATTTGGTTATCGGTTTTAGTCACAGCTTAACCAATTTAGGGTAATTAAATTGATGCGATTACATCATTATTTAATGTGTTAAATTATTTTTCACCAATTCAAATTAGTTTTCATCAATTATAGTCCAAACTAACTGGTAATTATCGAAGCAAAGTCGGAAAAATCGAGCATTGAGTTTTACCCAATTTTCGTACAGTGTCACGCACTCATTTCATCTGATTCCGGTGAGCTCCGGCGGCATTAAAGGCGATGATCGGCGTAGAAAGTTTCGTCCAGGTGTAAGGAAGAGATTTGGTGCTTTGGCTTAGTCCAATTCGTAGTAGAATCGAAGAAATCGAACC
This sequence comes from Haberlea rhodopensis, assembly GCA_907163345.1. Classification (NCBI taxonomy): domain Eukaryota; kingdom Viridiplantae; phylum Streptophyta; class Magnoliopsida; order Lamiales; family Gesneriaceae; genus Haberlea; species Haberlea rhodopensis. Next base: position 10,994,543 of record CAJQUN010000015.1, read on the forward strand.
AAAAGTGCTCAAACCCTAGTCCGCGCGACTCGTTCCAGGTCAAAATCGAACAACTTTTTGAGCACCAAAAGTTGATTATTTGGTATGGAAATGTGCACCTGAAAGTTGTGAACACGGTGGTAGGTTGGGCTTGTCGAGAGGTGGTCGGGCGGCGGCGAACGGATCGGATAAGTACACGGTTGTCGGTGGTCGCGCTGATACTGTTTGTTTTCGCAAGTTTTAGTACGTTTCTCGTGACTGGTGTGTGTTTTGCATGTTTTACTGTGTGTTTTACGTCTTACACCGATATATATTAATTCCCGACCAATTATGACTATCGGGGTGTCACCGGTGTACTGATACATGCACCTTACATGTATACCAAACTTCGTGTCCCTATTTTCAGTTCCGAGCACAAAATTAACTGTTCAGTGTAGAACATTGAACATTTAAATTCAACCTCATCAGGTTGAAGAATGCATACCAATTCATGTTCGTATTGCCTCCATAGTGAGGTACGAAGTACATTACTGACAGTACATAAAATAAATAGTCATGTCAACCAATATGCAAGGTTCTTAATTTACTTGAAAATCTTACAAAATCAACATAATAACATCAAACAATACCTTTAACATGAGAGCTTTGAAAATGATTAGATCACCCTACTGACATTTCCAGAGGCATCCACATTTGTTCTTATAACTAACTTACCGAGTTGGAGCAGTTTTCCATCATTCTGGCATCCGCTGAATCTTATTATTCATTTATTGTAGCATATCTGATTCCATCAATATCATTTACACATTATTCCTCGAACAAAGGTATCTTGCACCGTCTTCAAGGATTCAGATTATATAAACAATATACATATTCAAACATGTACTCAATTCAATGTATTCTGAAATAAATTCCATAATTCAAAATAAATAGACTTTTACTAAGACATAATCGAGAAAATAAAATACTCTCGTCAATCTTCATTACTTTAAATCGTACACAAAGTGTGAGTGCTAGTCTACGAATAATACGTAGTCCTCGCCATCTAGCATATCATATTTGCATTCTACAAGATTTTCAAAGTTTGAACATAAACTCTAGGTCTTGAACAAATAAAATCAAAACAAATGCTTTCAACAATCTTGGTCCATTTTCAATGTACCAACGAACCATCTATTTATATAGATATGTCATGTATGTGGAATAAAGTAAGCATATTGCAATCTAGAGCCTCAGGGACAATCAATTGATCATATATTCATCAGAAGCCCTCTACAAAGATCTAAAATAAGATTGAAATTCAGAAGATAGGAATTCTTCCTACTTTAGAGCAAACATTATTTCTTTGAGCCATTTGATACAACCGGTCAATTTAAGCTCAATAGTAAGAGTGTTAACAAAGTCAGAAATAAAATATTTAGTCCAATGTATAAATATTCACGCGTACCTTGGTGATTTGAACAACAAAACATAAATCCTTCCGGAGATCTATTCATTTGTGTTGCCTTATATGAAGATCAGATTGAGAAAACAAGTATTCAAGCTCTTGTGGTCCGAATAAAGAACAAATTTCCCCCCATATAAATACTGACGCGTCAAATCTTTAAAGCAAAAATAGTTTTTAATTCAAAAAAATATACAGGGTCTCAAGAAAACTAACTTCACACCTATCTGACCAAATACTTTTTTTACTTTTTTTTTTTTTTGTGTCAGCTGAGTATTGGGTTTAGCAATTGTAAAATACATGATATACTGTTAATGCAATAAATTGGTAAGTATTGCAAATTATATGGTGCCGCTATGGAGCGAGCAACAGTTGAGATGTTGTCCCTATGGAGCGAGCATCGGTTATGATGCCACCACTATTGGGCGTGCGAGGTAACGAAACAGTGGAATTAGTGGTTAGATATATGGAATATCTGTAATCATTGTTTAATGATTTGGTTTATTGATTATGGTATTGTTATTGGGGAACTATGAGTTAATCAATGTAATGATTAACTGGCCTTTGGAAATTTTATTGTTTCGGTTATTGTTAGAACAGTGACAGCACAGGGGATCCCGTTTGAGGAAGACACCATTCAGGGAGTGTCTTTTAAATTTACAGCTTTACATTCTGTAAATTATGTAATGTAATATTGTGATTATTGGAGCGGTGGTATTGGTATGCTCACCCTGTGTGGGGGCTGTCTCTGTTGGGGCAGGTGGAACAGGTACAGCGGTAGCTCCGGAGTTGAGATCGAGCTATGGATTAGATGTGCTTCCAGGACCGAAGTACCAGTGCGGGTATTGAGTAGGGTACTTTATACATTAAATACACATTCACTCATTTGATGCTCGCATGTGAGCACTGCTATATGTGTATATGGGTTGTATAAAGGGCATGTGCCTTTCTCTATTCATTATTGCATGCAATTAATTAAGGAATTGCTAAATGAATTGAGAACATGTTAAGTGTATTATAAGATGCATACTCAAGGGTTAGTGGTATGGGGGATATGTACATTATATGGAATAATGTAAGAAATTTTATTATTGGTATATTATGCTATGGGAGAATGTGGTTTTCCCCCTGATTACATGATTGTATGCACTAAATACATGGGTTAATACACTAATAGCGGGTTAAGGGCGCGGGGTCTTTACATCTTTATTGACCAATCCAGAATAATGGTCACTTTTAATGAGGTCAGCAGAAATATCATGCTAAAATAACACGATAAAATTTTACCATTCAGTGCAATCCAAACATATTGGACAGACTTGTCAGAAGCATTTCGAACATAGAATCTGAAATATCAACTTTCAGATATGCAACACATCCTATTTTCATTTTGGAATAACCAATAGATCGTTAATAGGAATAATCACAATAAAATCAAGGAATTTTCAAAAGACTCGACTCATCAAGTCTAGGAAAATATCAAGAATTAGACCACTTATATTACTTATCCATTTATCGAGCACACAAAATAGTTTTAGGCACATCTTGGCTTTGTATTGACACCTGATACTACTCAGAGTGCAGATCCAGTAGTATACATAAAGAAGTACAATAGTCATACAAAATATCATAATAATTAGTCGAATCATTTTATGCACAAGAAAATCTTTCAAATGGTCATGATTCCCAAATCGAGATTCTTACACATCTCTTTGGAAATATATTCAGGAATCTTTACCATTTTCATCATTTTCCCAAAATGTTACCACAATTGCACTGAGTCTATATCGAGTTAATACCCGGGTCCATGTAAATTCTATCCAAATCCAGAACAAGAAAAATCATCACTCCATTGAACACGAGTCCATTACACATACGTGCATATGTCCATGTCAGTTCCGAGTATTAACCAAATAAAAATTGCTAAAATATTTATACATGCCACATCCGGCAGGTATGGGTCAATAAAATTTGATCAACTAGTTTACCATTTATTTAATTCTTTTGCACAAGGTCCAACTCACATTCAGATCCATATATGTGCACTATGTTGTTATGATTACGAATGTATCACATCTATGATACCCCCGTATTAATTTATAACTCATAATTAAGTCATAGCAAACGAATTATGAATCACAAAAATTAAAGGAATTTCAGCTTGGACAACCAGGTCATAAAATTCCACTACACATATTAAGTAATTAAAATCAAATTACATAATGAAAATGATCATCAGTAGTTTCAGTTATTCCTCGAAGAATCATATCATTATCCCAACAATAATAATATGTCCTAAGGATAAGCAACATATTTTCCTTAAGATAGCCTCCCCCACTTAAAGGTAAGGTAGGTGGCTATTTAGAATCTGCAGATGAAAAAAGTTAAAAATCACGATACCAATTTTGCCATTTTGATATCCTTACGAGATCTCTGTAGCTGATAGGTAAGCCTTTGATGACTTTTGTATATCTAGCTCTAGAATTATCAGGTATAGGAGACAAGTTATGACAACGAATCAATATGCAACAACTTTTAATGACTTGTTGCAATTCAACATTCGATTTCATTTCAAATATAAAAAAATACATGGGGAATTATTCGAAGGATAAAACCTCGAGAATATTCGCAAAAGTTCTCGGTTCATATTTTACATAATCATATTCTACAACATCTAATGATGCTTTCATACAGTATCTGTTATCAAAATTAATTTCAATACTTCTAACAATGTCGAACCCATATTTCATTTTCTTCAAGCCATACCTCAACAACTTCAACATCCAATGTGTCAAACTTTAGATGGCTCTTTGTTATGGAATCTATCTCAATCAAATCCAAGGACATTCTATCATATTTCAAATATATCGTTCGACTTTGTAACTTCCAATAGGTTTCGGAGCAATTACATTGCTCTAACCACATTCAATTACAAGAAATCAATATAACATCAATATCACAATGTATATCAATACTATACATTAACTTATTTAAACAAACTCCAAAATCATTTAACAATTCATTGTTAGTAGGTTTCATAATACATACTCTTTCCCTAACTCATGCTGCCACATATAAAATAATATATCATTAATATCACGAGTATAATCAATACTATACAAAATCAACATATTCACATATCAATCTCATGTAACATCAAACCAAGTTAAGTAAGAGCAAATAAGTCAAATAATTCAAACACAAACACCCATATTTATTAGTGCTTATTCAAGTGTACATAAAACTCGAGAGCATTCTCAGTTACACTCTGATATCATACTGTGAGGTCTAATCATGTTATTAATTATCACAAAATGATAATTATAGCATAAACATCGGAAGATTTGTTTAACATATATTAAAATGTAGCCCTATAAATATTGGCATGATCTCATCGTAAGAGGATCATACCACCAAAACCAATAGACATATACTAAAAATATATATCGATACCATCAGTTCATACCCAGCACACAAAAATGGAATACATAACCATATTGAACTGAAATATATTAAATATACATAAACTCCTCACACACCCCAGGGACACACCCCTCGTAGATATATACATATACCACTGGGATAAATAGAAGAATAAACCTCTCAATTGTGGCTCGCACCGGACGTGCCTTCTCTGGCGTCCTGGCCACCTGTACTACTTTGTCCACACACAAAGACAACAACAGCCTCCTTTTGGGAGTGAGCACAATCTCAATATGGAACGATCATAGAACATACAACATGTATCTATAAAATGATATATGAAAGGAATGCAATGCAATGCATGCCATGTCATGTCTGTATCATACCGTACACCCATCCACTGGGTATATCTGAATCAATAAATGAAATTCCAACCATATCAGAATAGCTCGAGCCTGTCATGCCTATACGGTATCCAGACGGATGGACGTCGGCAAAGCGCCACCAACCCCAGGTCCTGACATCACATAATCATATAGGGATATCTGGAAGGATGACATCAGCAAGGTGTCACCAATCCCCATCTCAATAAATCATATCAATCAAAGGGGACCACGATTCCCTATGTCTATCGGGCCATGTAATGCCAACATAGTAGCGCAGTACAAATCCCCAATAATCTTATCAGAATCCAAGAAATATCAGGGTATTCAAAGATATAGCTCAACGTGTATGTCATGCATCGATGTATGTATAAAAATGATGTATGTTAACAAAAAATTTAATTTCATACACCGATGTACCAAATGTGAATGTTATGAATGCCACATACTTTAAATAAAATCACGTAGCCACGTAATCTCACGTAATTCACATAATTCAGCAAATCATAAATCAAATAATACATATGCCTGTCGTATGCTACCCGATTGCAACATACCTTTACTTCTCGACATGTGAGGATTGACTTGAGCTTGTAGAGTCGATGTATTCATTGTATATCAATATAAATTCACAATCAATATGCTAATCATTAAACAATGGTTAACAATTTTAGTCACAACTTAACCAATTTAGGGTAATTAAATTGATGTGATTACATCATAATTTAATGTGTTAAATTATTTTTCATAAAATTGAAATTAGTTTTCATCAATTATAGTCCAAACTAACTGATAATTATCGAAGCAAAGTTGGAAAAATCAAGCATCGAGATTTACCCAATTTTCGCACAGTGTCACGCGCGCATTTCGTCCGATTCCGGGGAGCTCCAACGGCATTAAAGGCGATAGCCGGTGTAGAAAGTTTCGTCCAGGTGCAGGTGCAAGGAAGAGATTCGGTGCTTTGGCTTTGTCCAATTCGTAGTAGAATCGAAGAAATCGAACCAAAAGTGCTCAAACCCTAGTCTGCGCGATCTTCTTCGTTCAAAGTCAAATTCGAACAACTGTTCGAACACGAAAAGTCCATTATTTGGTATGGAACTGTGCGCCTGAGAGTTGTGAACACGGTGGTAGGTTGGGCTCGTCGAGAGGTGGTCTAACGGCGGCGAACGGATTGGATAAATACACGGTGGTCGGTGGTCGCGCTGATACTGTGTTTTCGAACGTTTTAGTACTTATCTCGCGACTTGTATGTGTTTTTGCATATTTTACTGTGTGTTTTACGTCATATACCGATATATATTAATTCCCGACCAATTATGAATATCACGGTGTCACCGGTGTACTGGTACATGTACATTACACGTATAGTTCACACCAGACTTCGTGTCCCTATTTCAATCACAATTTTAAAAAATTAAATCTATCAATTTAATACAAATTTTATATTTACTAAATTAGTTTAACAACATTTCGATGTTAATCCAAATATTACAAAAATATATTTGTCTATTCACCAAGTTCTGACTCAACTGTCAATTGATATGTACAAGGTCAATTTCCACTCTCATTAATTCTATTATATTCTTATTAATTAACTTCTAATTAATTAACAAATTAATGTACAAATTGTACTTAATTAATATTATCAAATCTCGGGCATCCCATTTACAAAATGTTAAATATGATATCAATATGATTAACATAAGATAAATCACATAATTGTTGAGAAGTTAAACATGATTTTCGATAATACGGTACGAGGACCATACAGAACCAAATAGTGATAAAGTTTGGAAGAGTTGAAGGTCAGATTTTGGTTTTGATCTCTTTGTTTTATTCATCATGTAATTACTCATTGACAAACTGGTTTGTGAACCCGACTTTTGTTTTACGTTGTATCTTTTCCGGGTAATTTAATTATATTGTTACTTTGACGAGTGCGTCTTGTACTCTACGAATAAATTTTTTTATATAAAAAAAAATCATGAACAAGTGGTAGTTTCTAGTAGAAATGTATCCATTTAATTCACACAATATATGCCTTTTTTGAAGTTCAAATGCATTATTTCTGGATTTGTTTCTTTTTTGTTTGATTCGTTGTTCTTTATAGTTGATTATTTTGTTCTCTCTCTCTGTTTTTTTTTTTAGAATTTAAATGATGTTGAAATTTTACATGAATAATATATTTTGGTATCGCCATTAGTTTTTAAGTTTAGGAATTTGAATGATAATTCTGTTATTGATATTTGAATTATTTATTCGATTCGAGAAAATTTCATTATGTAATTGAAAAACAATTATAATTCATGTTGAAAACTTGAAATAAAATGAACTATACCATGGCTAAGAGAGAGATATAGAGAGAGTTGTCGAATGAAGTTTTTTTTGCTTTTTTTTTTTTTTAATTGTCGAATGAAATTCATCGCTAACAAATTTGATATTTTGAAAAATAATAAACTACGACCTAAATAGGTTCTAATATATTTTTAATACTTTTTTTCCATTTCTCGTTACGTTCTTAACCTCGTCTACTTCCGTTGCGTCATACATGTTACTATCACACCCAAAGGTCAATGCATAAAACATACAGATACACATTGGATAGGTGGAGTTCCGCTCGATTTTTTCTATTGGTAGGAGGTAGTTCTCTCTTGGGTCGTAAGTTTTTGGTCAATTATTATCTTTTGATGCTATTGTTTTCTTTCGCTAGTGTGATTTTCGGTTTCTGTTTTTCTTTAAGTTTTATTTTAGTATTGTAATTCTTGATTTTTGGGTTTGAATACCTGTAATACTCTGTTAGTTAATTTCAAATACACATTTGTATATAGAAATGATTTCACTATTGAACACAACGTGACGTGTGTGTGTGTTCAACAGTTGACCCTTGTTTTATTGGTTAGTCATATCAATTTCACATTAAACAAATGATGATATCTTCTTGTGTTTCACAGAAAACGAAATTAATTTCCTACACTGTAACATCTTTTTTTAATTCTTGGATCTCTGCAAACTTGAATATGTGTAGGGTGTGGGGATTTGTAGCAGAAAACAGTACCAAGAAAGACATTAAAAAACCCTCAACTTTCCATAAAGAAATCCACTAGGGAACAAGCTTTTTACAATGTACTGCCAATAAAAGTTCTTTTTTTTTTTTTCTCCTCACCGTTTTTTCATTAGATTTTGCATGACAACACAAAATCCCAGAAACTGAAAAGTCTAAATTTATAATCTGAATCCCACCATGCCCCTTCAAATCTCTCTGATTTGTACTTACTTACAGTCAGATTCAATCAGTAGTAGTAATAGTACATCCCCTTCTCACGTGTCTTGTTGTCATGATTGAACATTAACAAATTACTGTTGTCGTTAATGATCATTTCCTTAATTTCCTCAAGATCATACTCTAATTGAGCTCCATTTTCTATTACCCCATTTGCCTTTTGATCAAGATTCGAAGATGTTAAGTTCTCTTGAACATCAACATCAACACCTCCGTTGTTCATGATCTTTCCATGATTGTGAAGCATGAACTTTTGGTTTTCTGCAAACCCATTATTTGAGACGGAACCCTGATTCAAACACCCCATTTCTTGTTTGATTCCATGGTAATCTTTTCCGTAGCTGATCTGGCAGCAACTTCCAACAGATGAAGAAGATCTTGCTTCATGGTTCCCTCCGAACATTAACATGTTATCTTTAACCGGATAATAACCCTGCAAATCCATTAAACCCTCCTGGTTTTGTGGACGAAAACAAGAATTCTGAGTGCTGTGGTTACTGTAGTTTAAAAGAGTTTGTGGGGTTGAAATGGAAACTTGAGATTTAGCAGATTGGGTGTAAAATGAGTTGTAAAAATCAGACAGGCTAGGTAGAGATTGAAACTGAGATAACAATGGATCTTTAAGAATGCTTGAAAATGGTTGAATTTTCGCTTGGTTTGAAGGAAGAAATCCCATTATCTTCTTCTTAAGTTTGGTGTTCCAGTAATTCTTGATATCGTTATCAGTTCTTCCTGATAACTGAGCAGCTATAACGGACCACCTGCAATTATTATTCGTTAACAAGAAAAGATGTTCCATAACAAGAAAGTTTTGAGGTTTGCATAAAACACTTTAGAAGTATTAATTGGTGACCTAATTCTGATATGCATGCACGAAATTGTCCAAAAATGGAAGATTTTCTTAACAGTCTTTGTAACATCAGAACTTCCCACAGGCTATATATGTAATGAATTTCCAAAACCAGTAATTTTTCTTTATTTACTTTTCGTCTATGGACTTATAATTTCTTTCCATTTTCAGTTTGAAAATTTGTTGGGCTTCAGTCATTTGCCACAGATAACATTTCAAGAAACTTTAGGAATTTGCTCAGAGCATTAAGTATAAAGTTTAATAAAAAAAACAAGAAACTTGAAGAAAAAAGAAAAAAAGTAAAATTAGCAAATTAAACATGATTAAAGGATGAGATCTTGCCCACCTGCTTCCAATACTGGCGTAAAGAGTGCAGATTATTCTATCTTCTTCATCAGAAAACTCACCATGTTTGATATTTGGCCTCAGATAATTAAGCCACCTTAATCTACAACTCTTTCCACATCTCTTCAACCCTGATAATTTTTAACCAAAACAATCCATAATACCCCAAAAAATGAAGAAGAAAAGAGAAAATAAATTTATTTTCTCAGTATCAAAATACCTGCTTTTTGAGGCAAAGAAATCCAATTCCCACCAGTGCCATACTTTTCTATAAATTCCCTAAGCTTAGCATCTTCTTCAGGTGACCATGGCCCTTTCTTCACATTAGCTTTATCACAGCAAGGAGCCCTTCCCATTTTCTCTCTCTGTCTCTCTATATGATATTGTTCTTGAAGAATAGTATTATATGGATTGTCTGAGCAACTTGTCTCTTTATGTTTATTTTTGGTCTTATTTATTGACTTGGTGCGAAACAGTAAGCCACACAGTGTATATTATTTTCTTAATGGACTAAACAAGTCAAAATGGATATATAGGGTTCTTGATTTGTTTGGATTAATTATTACAAATAATAGTAATATGCAAGAATTCATGCCGAATCTCTTCTTTGTATTTCAAAGACATTTAATAGTAGTAAACTTGAAGTTACTAAGAATTTAGTTGAATTGGCTCGTGAATTAGTCTTTTTATTAAACTTGTAGAAAATCTCTCTTAGAAGGGTAGTTGCCAATTTCAGTTTCTAAATTTATAGGAAAGTTCTAAAATTTGCTCGTAGGTTGGCTCAAATAGGATTTTTCTTATCTAATTGGTTAATATTTTGTATTAATGTAATTCCTTTTTGCATATTTAGTCGGATTTTGGCTAGTGTTGGTGCTAGACATTGTTTTAATATTGTCTTGAAAATTACCAAACAATTAGATTGAACTAAATTTAAGCATATGAAATCCAAATATTTTCATTCAAATGTAGTAGAATGACATTCATGAGAGATGATTTTTTTTATTAATAATAATATTTAGACATTTTATCATTTTGTTCCCAAAAAAGAGCTTTTTTTTACATATATTTAGACATTTTATCATTCAAATGTAGTACATTGTTCGGTGGGAATATTTCTTATAATTGACCGAGTCTTTTTACATATAATCAAGTTTGCTAGTTAGGACAAAAGATGATGATTAAGGGACTTTAATCGGAGTGAAAAAGGTGATTTGTCTATCAGAAAATAGAAAATTAGTGAGATTGCACAAAATAAATTCGTGCAGGTTCGGTTCTCTACTGTTTATAGAAAATGATTTGCAAAAGTGACTGATCATGTTTTGTACATGAATGACCCATCACTAATTTGATTCTGATAGAATATTACTATTAATTATTCATAATTTTATGATCAGATTAATGACTTATCGATGCAGTTTTTTGATTTGTCACATGGCATGCAAATTAAAGGCAGCTGCCACTCACTAACTATTAATTATCCAACATGTTTACCGGTCTTTGTACAACGTACATACTAGTATAAACATTACCCACCAGTTTTCCATTACCAATTCTCCAATGCAAAAAAAAAAAAAAAAAAGTAGTGTCCATATGGGTCTGCCAGATCGCTTCGAGTCGAGCACAACTCGCGAAAACATCACGGTTTAAAATTATAATTCGGTTTGTATTGAATTCGAGCTTAAACGTGACTCGATTTCATCGATATATGTCGATGTTGTTGAAGGTCGACCATCTTGATTTTGTGAGTACTTGAACAAACTTAAGCTAGATTATTAGATAAAGTTCGATTTGAACTAGTACTAGAGCCGCACAAAAGATATTGGGCTGGCTTCGTATCGCCCCAAGGCTTGGAAACACACAAGCAACTAGTAAATTTGAATTGAAAAATGACAACACTCACACGCACATCAACCAAAAACATGCATAGAAATTACGTACCAGCTAGAATACACGACGCAAAGTGAAATGACATGGTAATTTGGAAGAAACAAACAAAACACAAAATTGCCACATAGGAATCATCAACTCATCTCCTTGTCATTTCTTTCTCCCATCTCTTGTTCCTTTCTTTATTTTCTTCGTCTGTTCTTTCATACTGTTTTTCCTTCAACAACTGATAAAAAAATCTGTTTTTCACATGAAGACAAGGAATTTGAAGAAACAATTTACTAGAAATTCAAAATTCTAACAAGAAAGTTAAGAACGAAAGGAAAACTCAATGAAAACTCAGTGATGCAGCGAACACCATGTGTTAGGTGGGAGTCAGAAGCATCGGCCAAATATAGTTGGTCTTTTGGCTTCAAATCTTTTCATACTTGAATGTATAAAGGTATATTTTGAGTTAGTAACATGAAATTTCTTGAATTATTGCATTTTCATTGGAATTAAAATTGAATAATTGCTGGAAAAAGGTGTCCTATTGCTAATCAGTGCATATATAGTCCGTTCTTCAAATTACTGGAAATTATGTGTTCTCGACATAAAAGTTGTATTGATATGTGTTAGTTTTGATTTGGAACCCGAATCACTCAATGTGGTGTTGAGATGAATACGTTAAGGCCCCATTACTAAGTAGTTCGAGTTAACAATAATTATATAAAACTCGAATGATTAACTATTCGAAGAGTAATTGAATTGACAATGGAAAAGTCAATTTAAATTATTCAGCTAAGCACACAAGCAACTAGAAAATTAGAATTGAAAAATGACACAACACCCACACACACACATCAGCAAAAAACATGCATAGAAATTACGTACCAGCTGGAATACAGGAAGCAAAGTGGAATGACATGGTAATTTGGAAGAAACAAACTGTAAGGCCTCACTACCTTAACAGTGTAAAAAGATATAAATAGGGCTAACATGTATTAAAGACAGTTATGGTTCCGGTTGTAGCCTTGAGCTAATAGGATTACAGGCCAAAAATAAAATTCCAAAAGCTAATTAATTACATTCCCAACAATGAATGTTAATATTATAGATTTACACTACTCCTAGAGTAGAGATTATCCAAAAATCCTGTAACTTAATTCCTTAATTCTCCTCGTAGCTCGCTGCCTCAACCCGACCCATAGCCCTCCAAGCCAAAAGGTGTACCTACAGGAACAACTCACCATGAGCATATACATCACTATTCCACAAAATCCAAGCACAAAAACATAAATAATTGCATGAGATATTTATGTATGTATGCTCCCTGATTTACCACATTAGCACATTTTCATTGTTGTTCCTGTTTCATAAACTCATGCACAAAATCATTAGTTCACAATATAATGATCGATACCACGTTCCAGTTATAACCACAATATTCCACATAATCACTAGAAATGTGATTGTTCCGGTCCTGTTACAACAGCGGAATTTTAGGACCCCTCGCTTCGACATATAGCGGCATCATATGATATCCCTCGCTTCGACAATGACAGCGGCATGTACATCGCTTCGACATGACAACTACAAATATCATATTACCATCGCTTCATATGACAGCGACAAGTACCTCCCTCGCTCGTATATAACAACTACCGGAACAATCAAGCATTTCCAACCACATATATATAAACACAACACTTGAGTCCACAATCATAATGCATCACCATTATCTCAATATATATCAACACATTTCGTAATCCACACTTGTCCACGATATATATATAACCAAAGGCGTAAAAACACATTTTACCGTCCGATGCCCGTACGTCTCACTACGTACCTTAGTCTCAAAAGTGGAGAAGTCGAAGAACTTTATCTCCTTGAAGTTGTTGGTACCTGGGATGGTTTTACACAACCATACAAATCAATATTAGAAGCCAATTATAGTCCCAATACCAAAAATTCAACAAAAAACATCATTTCCCACTTTTAAGCAGCTGGCGATCGATCGCTGCATCGAGGCGATCGATCGCGAACCTTACCGATCGATCGCTTCGATGCAGCGATCAATCGCCAGAACACACTGGCTCGCGGGGATCGATCGCGCCATATATGGCAATCGATCGCCTGCAATATATTTCGCCACTGGCCTTCGGCGATCGATCGCTGCATTCGTAGCGATCGATCGCCACTTGCTGTGCGCGCGAATCTTCACCATTTTTGAGCATTTTCCAAGTTCTATCACATACACTTCAAATCCAAACATTCCAACAACTCAAATACCAACATAACTCACTAAAACCCACATGAAACATCTCAAAAATCATAACCCAACCACATACAACACATACCCAAAAACAAATCCATAAAAATCCCAAAATGCTAACCCATTTCAAAACCAAACACTATAAAAACATTAGGAAGGGTTCCATACCTCTTGAGGACTCCAAATCCTACCAATAATCTCACAAACAAAGATTTTGTAAAGATTTCTCCTTCCCCCTTTGCCAAATTTTGAAAATGGGAAGTGGGTTAGGGTTGGGGATGAAATTTGGGGATTTAAGAGTGAGGGGTGAAGTGAAGTAAAGTGGGGTTATAAGGGTTATAATTAAATTTGTACCCAAATAATAACATGATGTATAAAATACCCCAACATGGTATTTTAAAAGCATTTTACAAAAATGCACAAAACTCCCAATAAATTCATGCTTTCCAAAATAATTGCCAACCATTACAATTAAATCATGCTAACACCCAATTTCCCAATATGCACAACATGCACCCTGAAATGCACCCCCGGGTCACGCCTACCATGTGACTAAGCATTTCAACAGATAATTAATCCCAATCACATAAATCAATTATCATCATAATTAATCATATAAACATAATTAATGCCCAAATGCATATAAATATTTCGGGGGTATCACACAAACAAAACACAAGATTGCAACATAGGAATCATCAGCTCACCTCCTTGTCATTTCTTTCTCCCTTCTCTTGTTCCTTTCTTTCTTTCTTCATCGGTTCTCATACTGTTTTCCCTCATATTGTTTTCCCTTCACTAATCGATAAAAAAAATCTGAATTTCACATGAAGACAAGGAATTTGCAGAAACAATACACTAGAAATTCAGAATTCTAACAAGAAAGTTAAGAACGAAAGGAAAACTCAATGAAAACTCAATGGTACAACGAACAACATGTGCTAGGTTGGATTCAGAAGCATCGGCCAACTATAGTTGGTCTTTTGGCTTCAAATTGTTTCATACTTAAAGGTATAAAGGTATATAATGAGTTATTAACATGAAATTTCTTGAATAATAGCATTTCCAATGGAATTGAAATTGAATAATTGCTGGAAAAATGTGTCCTATTGCGAACATATATAGTCCGTTCTTTGAATTACTGGAAATTATGTGTTCTCGACATAAAAGTTGTATAGATATGTGTTAGCTTTGATATGGAACCAGAACCACTGAATGTGGTGTTGAGATGAATACGTTAAGGCCCCATTACTAATTAGTTCTGATTAACGATAAGTATTTGGAAGAGTAAATGAATTGACAAAGGAAAAGTCAATTTAAATTATTTAGCTTAGCACACAAGCAACTAGTAAATTGGAATTGAAAAATGACACAACACCCACACACACATCAGCCAAAAACATGCATAGAAACGTACCAGCTCGAATACATGAAGCAAAGTGGAATGACATGGTAATTTGAAAGAAACAAACAAAACACAAGATTGCAACATAGGAATCATCACTCGTCTCCTCGTCATTTCTTTCTCCCTTCTCTTGTTCCTTTCTTTATTTTCTTCGTCGGTTCTTTCATACTGTTTTTCCTTCAACAATCGATAAAAAAAATTTGAATTTTACATGAAGACAAGGAATTTGAAGAAAAAATTTACTAGAAATTCAGAATTCTAACAAGAAAGTTAAGAACGAAAGGAAAATTCAATGAAAACTCAATGGTGCAGCGAACAACATGTGTTAGGTGGGATTCGGAAGCATCGGCCAACTATAGTTGGTCTTTTGGCTCAAATATTTTCATTCTTGAAGGTATAAAGGTATATATTGAGTTAGTAACATGAAATTTCTTCAATTATTGCATTTCCATTGAAATTGAAATTGAATAATTGCTGGAAACATGTGTCCTATTGCGAACCAGTGCATATATAGTCCGTTCTTCGAATTACTGGAAATTATGTGTTCTCGGCATAAAAGTTGTATTGATATGTATTAGCTTTGATTTGGAACCAGAACTACTCAATGTGGTGTTGAGATGAATATGTTATGCCCATTTTCTCGAATATATGCAATCGGGAAACGTAGTACACCCGATTTTCAAAACCTGCTAATGTTCTACCATATAAAATCATGCATGGCATTGAATCTCACGCATATACCATGCCAAAAATCAGATTTTTACTTCATTTTCCAACACCATCTTCTCTCTTCCTTCACCATCACTCCTCCTCCTTCTCTCTTCTACCATTTTCGAAAATGGCAGCAAATTTTCCTACCAAAATCCTCTTGAATTTTCAAGTGCATGTCACATGCAAAGATATATTTGAATGCTACTAAGCTTGAGGAACAAGATGCACCAAGAAATTTCAAGTTTGGAGAAAGGACATGCAAGATTTTCGAGTAGCAGCAGTTTTGGTGTAGGATTTTCGATCTTGGCTTGGTTTTGTGGATGATCAAGCTTCAAATCTTGAAGATAAATGAAGGTATATCATCATCCTTGAGTTTTATCAACATGCATGTAGGATTGAGGGTCGAACCATGGTGTTCATTCATGAAGAAGTTGCTGTCAATTGTAGTCTGCTAAAACCAGTGCATAAACCGTCTGATATTTCGCGTTTTTAGCATAGTTACGTTTCGAATTGGAAAATATAGCTCTTATTTTAGCTTAAAAACTTGAAATATGAATTATAGGATTGAATGTGAAGTCCGGGGATTAATGGTGTTAATCCCGGTGTGGTATAATCCTCGATGGATTTTTAATTGTGGCAATTATGAATTAATTGTAGTGTGGGCTCTTCCGAGGTCGTTAAATCGGGCATTTGGGATCGTTGGATCCAAAGGTTGAGATTGTATTCTCATCTTGGTGGGAAACCTATGAGTTGGGTTTTTGGTGGGACTTGGAGTCCGGGGTGCTTTATGTTGGGGCCAGTATGGGGATGTGATGTTGGAGAGAGAGTTTTTGAAAACAGATGATTTTTAATGAATCATGATGTATTTGTGGAGATATTGGTATTTTGGAGCATTTTCCTATATATACCAGTTGGACTTGGGATTCCGTCATTCGGAATCCATTTCTCTCCTTCTCCCCCTCCTTCCACGCCAACCCCTCTCCCCTAACCCTCACCCTTTCTCTTTGGAGAAAAATCGACGGAGGCTCGATTTAGGGGCCGGATTTCTTGAAGAAAAGCTGGTAATCTCTTCCTCCTCTCTTGTAGCTTTGATTTGATAGTAATTTTGTTGATTTTGGTTGAGTTTTGAGGTTGGTTTGGGTTGGGTGATTTTGATGAAAATCTTGAAATCTTTTGAGTTGTTTTAATTCAAGTCTAACACCCTTCTTGGAGGTTCTTGGGTGTTGTTTTGTTGTGGTTTTGAGTTGGGAGGAGTTGGGGTATGATTTGTGGAGGTTTCAAGCTTTTAAAAATGGTGGTTTTCGAGTTGTAGGGCATGGCGATCGATCACCCGTAGCAGGCGACCGATCGCATGCAGGCAGTGGGCTTTTTAACATTGTGGCGATCGATCGTCAATTTTGGAACGATCGATCACCTCGCGCTAGAGAGGTCTGGCGATCGATCGCCATATCGAGCGATCGATCGCCAAGGGGCTAGCGATCGATCGCCCGGTATAGCGATCGATCGCCAGCAGGTGATTTTTGGAATTCTTGGCTTTTTCGTGGGATTTTGGATTTGCGACTTAAATGGTCGGCTTCCGGGGCAATGTTCTCATTCCAATGGGAATGCTAGACTTTTAAAATGGTTTGGTTGGAGCCAAGTAAATTAAATGGAATTCTCGGATGAATTCTTGGCTATCTTTTAAACTTGTTGAATGGTATATTTTGAGTATTATGCATGCTTAGCCGTGTGGCTTTTATATTGGTAATCGTCATGTATAGATGATAAGTTTGGAAGTTTTGAACGTGCTTGGGCACGTGGTAGCATGCTTGTTGTTGATTGTGAGTTTTGTGTGTTAGCTCATAATTCATCGAATCGGGGGACTCGGGCGAAGTCGGACTCGAACTACGGAAAGTATAAGGTACGTATAACGTACGAGCATGTCCCTTTATTTTAAATGCAATTGTTGAATGCATGACACACTGTATTGCAATAAATGTTTATGGAAATGCCTGGCATATGGTTTTAGCAATGAACGGGTATTAACGGATATTGAAATACATGGCTAATGGTAATTGCTACAAATGGATGTATATGCATTGGGAATTGCATGGTGCCGCTTTTGAGCGAGCAATGATTGGATGTGGTCGCCTTTGAGAGAACATCGGTTATGACGCCACTGCTGTTGAGCATGCGTGAGACTGAAATGCCGCCATTTTAGAGCGAGCAATGAAATAGAACTGTAGAACCATAAAAGAGATATATGGAATATTTGTTATCATTATTTAATGATTGATATTATTGTTATAATGTCGGTATGTAGCAAGTGAATTCGTTAATCAATGTAATGATTAACTGGCATTTGGGAATTTGATGGTTTCAGTTATTTTGAGAACAGGGACAGTACAGGGGATCCCGGATGAGGATGATGCCATCCAGGGAGTATCTCTTATATTTCACAGCATTTACATGTTGTAAATTATGAATTGTATTATTTTGATTATGGGATTTGGGATATTGGTATGCTCACCCCGCGTGGAGGCTGTTTCTATTGGGGCAGGTTATTAGGTACATCGATGGCTTGGAATTGAGCTCGAGCGGTGGATTTGAGGTGCTCCCAGGATCGAGGTACCAGCGACGGTATTGAGCATGATACTTTATACATTAGATACACGCCTACTCATTCGACGCTCGCATGTGAGCAGTATTATGTGTATATGGAATGTATAAAGACTGCAATGGCCTTTCTCTTTTCATTTATGTCTTGCACGCAATTAATTATGAACCGCAAAATGAATTGAGAGCATGTTAGTGTATGTTTAAAGGTGCATGGCATGTTTTATGGAATGTGTTGGGAAAGTATAGACATTATATGATTAATGTAAAGGAATTTTATAGATGGTATTCATGCTGGAGTCGCATGTAATCACTTTCCCCCTTAATAACATGATCGTATGCACTAATGACAGGGGTTAATACACTAATATCGGGTTAAGGGCACGGGGGTCCTTACATTAGTGGTATCAGAGCCAGGTTAGCTCTTTGGGGCTGTTGAAGGCCTGGAACATGCTGATAGGGATGGGTAGCACATATTTATGCATGATAGTAGGTAGTGTTGTGTGACACAACTATTTTGCTTATGTGTATTTGTGATATGTGATCATAGTGAAACGATTATATGGCATGACATCTATAGAATCATAATATAATCTGTTGATTATGATTGTGAGTTGTGACACAGGGACAACCAAATGGAGCATTTTGAAATGCATTGGGATACATGAAGTACTTTGTACTCATAGTTTATGCATTTACTCATTTTAATCATATTGTGGGGAATATGGATTATTGTATGCTCATGGTTTGGGATTGTTCCTGTAGGGACACTATGACGCGAAAGGCTAAGGCCAGGGTTGAAAGACACGAAATGGTAACCTGCGTTTTATATACATCATGGAATTATGCATTGTGGTTGCATGTGTACAATGGAGTGATGATTTTAATGCTCTGCCGCCAAATGTTGAAGCGAGGGGTGGGAGTGCAGCATGTCGCATTTGAGCGAGGTGCATTAAAATACACTCATGATGATGTATGCTGGAATATGAAATATGCTTTGTGTTGCAGGTATAGACGGAATACTTGGTGAATATCCCATGAGTCATTGTTATGGATGAGTGATGATTTTAAATGCTTGCCGCTAATTATTGTTATGTGCCGCTAAAATGTGAAGCGAGGGGTGTGAGCGCCGCATGTCACATTGAAGCGTGGTTATCATATGAGGCGAGGAAAGAATATTTGCCGCTAAAATGTGAAGCGAGGGGTGGGAGCGCCGCATGTCCATTTAAGCGAGGTTATTCTATGTCGCCTATATGTGAAGCGAGGGGTGGGAGTACCGCATGTTTTATTGAGCGAGGGGCATTAAAAATACACTACCGTAACAATGACTAGGGACCGGCTATTCTATTGGCGATGGTTTATGCAGCCGGATGTTCATAGCGATGGTTCATTCCGCTATTCTATTGGCGATGGTTTATGCCGCCGGATGTTCATAGCGATGGTTCATTCCGCTATTTTATTGGCAATGGTTTATGCCGCCGGCTATTCATAGCGATGGTTCATTCCGCTATTCTATTGGCGATGGTTTATGCCGCCGGGTATTCATAGCGATGGTTCATTCCGCTATTCTATTAGCGATGGTTTATGCCGTCGGGTATTCATAGCGATGGTTCATTCCGCTATTCTATTGGCGATGGTTTATGCCGCCGGGTATTCATAGCGATGGTTCATTCCGCTATTCTATTGGCGATGGTTTATGCCGCCGGGTATTCATAGCGATGGTTCATTCGGCTATTCTAGTGGCGATGGTTCGTGCCACCGGGTACTATACAGCGACGGGTCATTCCGCTACATCTATTGCGATGGTTCATGCCGCCGGATATCTACAGTGATGTTTTATGTTGCTGACTCTATGACGACGGATTATGCCGATGATTCTATAGCGACGGGTTATACCTCTATGTACATGACACTGGATTACGCCACCTACGAGCGATGGGTGTTGATTGCGTACCACTGTTGGATGACGAGACATGTATGCCGCTATATTGTTAGCAATGAGGTATGGCATATTACTGTTTATTTAGCACTATTGTGGATATCATGCGTTGATTTACTTATGTTGTCATGTACTTGACGATGAGATTATGGACGTCGTGTATCGACATATACCGTCACGAGTCGACGATGTTATTTCAAAGTCATATGTTGATGGGAACCGTCACGGGATGACGATGACATAGTGGATGTTCTATGTAGACGTGTAGCGTCGTTTTGATGATTAATACATTCATGTTTATGTATTTGGTTGTATGGTTTGGATGCCGATGGTGAGCACATGGTAGTGTCTGGGTCACTAGTTGACGAGACCATTACGCCGCGCAGATTGCTCGATGGATTATTGGATGCACTGTACAAGTGAGGGTACCGCATCACGTGATACAGGTAAATATTTTCGAGTAATGATACCCTCCGGGTATACTCGCTGGTTTGGCTAAGGCCAAGTGATTGGTGGTAAGAGTAGTCATTGAGGAAACTACTCGTTTGTTGTTATGATATGGTGTAAGCATGATCACACCCACCCTGAGGGTGTGGAAATAAGTCTTAATGGTTTATGATTGCATCATAGTTGAGCAAGGACACCGGGTTGTCCATTATGCTGGGTGTTTTAGAGGTATGTTGGGCGATGACCCACAACTATAATGGTTTGTACAGTATGGTATATCGGGATGGAACGTGTGTCACGTTGATAGGTTGGTAAGCCTATGGGGCCAACGAACCGTTAGCCAGGTATTGTTGCAGTCCTTTGGTGTGCTTGTGTTAGCCATTATACTGCTCGTGTGATTCGAGTTCAGTGAATCGTATGATGATACGATGAGGACTTTTGGTAGACTCTTGTAGTCTCTTTGTGGCATGATAATTGAGGCAGGGAATACCCCACGGAGACGTTTATACGTCAAATGTTTTAAGAGACTTGTTTTGGGACAACTCAATTTTTGTTGGAAATACCAACGTGAGCGTCGACAAGTCGTATTAGCTCTGGTTGAGCATCTTTGCATATGGTATGCGACGGAAGTCACAATTGGAATTGTGTGGTATAGTCAGTGGGGTGACACTACTATATTGACTTTATCTCTTGAAGAGATCTGGATTGTACTGTCATGGAGACAGCTAGTATTTGTTGAGGGTCGATCGTGAATCAACCAGGGTAAGCCCTACTAGTGTTGGACTAGGTGATGGCTTCGTACTTCCAGTGAGACGTTCGAGGAGACGTCTCCGGGGTGATGCTCGAGTTGTGTGGTACTAGGGCAATAGTACAGGGCATCGTTGGTTGAGTATACCTGGCGTATACGAATTTTGATTTGATAATAGTGGCTTCGATGCACTATTCTGAACCAGTCGCATATTTTTGGTTCCGAGATATACGTTGGTATGTATACATCCAGTTTTCCGGCGGTTCGAGGTTGGAGGGTCATGGATTCATGACACTATCCTTGTGGGAAAGGCGGTATTGATATACCTGCCGGTTGAATCTTTTGGGAGATTCGTTGCTTTGGTTATGTGGTGTTGATGTTGAAATCACACCCTTTGGCTTTGGTCTGTCGACCACTATTCTCCGTGGAGTGAGAATAATCGAGGTGTGGCCGTAGGTTTTGGGACTTTGGGTATGTTTGGAGATACCCGAGTCTATTGCTTTGAGTGTGCCTGTTGTGTTGGTGCTTAGACATGTATACCCGTGTGTGTATAAGAATGCCAACTCTATTTCGTTCCTTGTTGAACGTCGGGTTAGTGTGCTTGGTTAGATGAATCTCCGGTGGGAGATTGTGGCAATTCGAGATCGGTAATCTCGATGACACGATGCATTCTGATGAATGATCGTGAGGGTTGTTTGATTTCCCCTGAGGAGGGATTGCCGTGTTTTGGAACCATTGTAGTTCTTGTTGGATAATTCGATAGCCTTCCTGTTTTAGGATTGTTGAATCCCAGGATAAATGAGGGATGGCCAGGACTCGGATTTGTTTAGTGTCACGGTCGACACGTGTTTAGGAATGCAATTGTTTGTCTTGCATGTTCCCTATGGAACTTGAGACCTTGTAGAGTCTCGATAGTGTGTTTTGGACCAAGATGGGACTTCTTGGAACACATGGTTGTAGTCATCTGTAGTGGTGTGTTTTGTGTGGATTAGTGACCGTGGTTTACCCGATCCGGGTTGCCAGGGGTACAACTACTCATTTGGAGGAGATGATCGGGAAAGCGAAATCGGATTTTTCCGGGAGAATACTTATTGTATACTAGTGGTTCCCATCTTAACGATGTGTGTTAAGCGTCGTGGGCGAGTGGTGGATATCATGGAGAGATATCTATGTTAGAACCAATGGGGTTTTGATTGATTTGCAGTCATGGTGGACTGACTTCCGGGACGATTCACATCGAGGTATGTTGTTATCTTTCGGGTTTATATTGGCTTTGGCGTTTGCTCTATTTTAGAGCTTGGTGCGAGATTGGTGTCCTCGCAGTTGATGATTCGATTCTAATGAGGTCCAGAATCGGGGTTGTAGCTTGGCTTTGTTTGTGTAGTCCTGGTGTTACGTAGAGTACGCCGGTGCAAATTTCGAGGACAAAATTTTATTAGTAGGGATAATTGTGATGTCCGGGGATTAATGGTGTTAATCCCGGTGTGGTATAATCCTCGATGGATTTTTAGTTGTGGCAATTAGGAATTAATTGTAGTGTGGGGTCTCCCGAGGTTGTTAAATCGGGCATTTGGGATCGTTGGATCCAAAGGTTGAGATTGTATTCTCATCTTGGTGGAAAACCTATGAGTTGGGTTTTTGGTGGGACTTGGAGTCCGAGGTGCTTTATGTTGGGGCCAGTATGGGGATTTGATGTTGGAGAGAGAGTTTTTGAAAACAGATGATTTTTAATGAATCATGATGTATTTTTGGAGATATTGGTATTTTGGAGCATTTTGCTATATATACCAGTTGGACTCGGGATTCCGTCATTCGGAATCCATTTCTCTCCTTCTCCCCCTCCTTCCACGCCAACCCCTCTCCCCTAAC
Source organism: Haberlea rhodopensis (assembly GCA_907163345.1). Taxonomy (NCBI): domain Eukaryota; kingdom Viridiplantae; phylum Streptophyta; class Magnoliopsida; order Lamiales; family Gesneriaceae; genus Haberlea; species Haberlea rhodopensis. The sequence continues at coordinate 11,018,105 of CAJQUN010000015.1, forward strand.
CCTCACCCTTTCTCTTTGGAGAAAAATCGACGGAGGCTCGATTTAGGGGCCGGGTTTCTTGAAGAAAAGCTGGTAATCTCTTCCTCCTCTCTTGTAGCTTTGATTTGATAATAATTTTGTTGATTTTGGTTGAGTTTTGAGGTTGGTTTGGGTTGGGTGATTTTGATGAAAATCTTGAAATCTTTTGGGTTGTTTTAATTCAAGTCTAACACCCTTCTTGGAGGTTCTTGGGTGTTGTTTTGTTGTGGTTTTGAGTTGGGAGGAGTTGGGGTATGATTTGTGGAGGTTTCAAGCTTTTAAAAATGGTGGTTTTCGAGTTGCAGGGCATGGCGATCGATCGCCCGTAGCAGGCGACCGATCGCATGCAGGCAGTGGGCTTTTCAGCATTGTGGCGATCGATCGCCACTTTTGGAGCGATCAATCGCCTCGCGCCAGAGAGGTCTGTCGATCGATCGCCATATCGAGCGATCGATCGCCAAGGGGCTAGCGATCGATCGCCCGATATAGCGATCGATCGCCAGCAGGTGATTTTTGGAATTCTTGGCTTTTTCGTGGGATTTTGGATTTGCGACTTAAATGGTCGGCTTCCGGGGCAATGTTCTCATTCCAATGGGATGCTAGACTTTTAAAATGGTTTGGTTGGAGCCAAGTAAATTAAATGGAATTCTCGGATGAATTCTTGGCTATCTTTTTAACTTGTTGAATGGTATATTTTGAGTATTATGCATGCTTAGCGGGTGGCTTTTATATTGGTAATTGTCATGGATAGATGATAAAGTTTGGAAGTTTTGAACGTGCTTGGGCACGTGGTAGCATGCTTGTTGTTGATTGTGAGTTTTGTGTGTTAGCTCATAATTCATCGAATCGGGGGACTCGGGCGAAGTCGAACTCGAACTACGGAAAGTATAAGGTACGTATAACGTACGAGCATGTCCCTTTATTTTAAATGCAATTGTTGAATGCATGACACACTGTATTGCAATAAATGTTTATGGAAATGCCTGGCATATGGTTTTAGCAATGAACGGGTATTAACGGATATTGAATTACATGGCTAATGGTAATTGCTACAAATGGATGTAAATGCATTGGGAATTGCATGGGGCCGCTTTTGAGCGAGCAATGATTGGATGTGGTCGCCTTTGAGCGAACATCGGTTATGACGCCACTGCTGTTGAGCATGCGTGAGACTGAAATGCCGCCATTGTAGAGCGAGCAATGAAATAGAACTGTAGAACCATAAAAGAGATATATGGAATATTTGTTATCATTATTTAATGATTGATATTATTGTTATAATGTCGGTATGTAGCAAGTGAATTCGTTAATCAATGTAATGATTAACTGGCATTTGGGAATTTGATGGTTTCAGTTATTTTGAGAACAGGGACAGTACAGGGGATCCCGGATGAGGATGATGCCATCCAGGGAGTATCTCTTATATTTCACAGCATTTACATGTTGTAAATTATGAATTGTATTATTGTGATTATGGGATTTGGGATATTGGTATGCTCACCCCGCGTGGGGGCTGTCTTTGTTGGGGCAGGTTATTAGGTACATCAATGGCTTGGAATTGAGCTCGAGCGGTGGATTTGAGGTGCTCCCAGGATCGAGGTACTAGCGATGGTATTGAGCATGATACTTTATACATTAGATACACGCCTACTCATTCGACGCTCGCATGTGAGTAGTATTATGTGTATATGGAATGTATAAAGACGACAATGGCCTTTCTCTTTTCATTTATGTCTTGCACGCAATTAATTATGAATTGCAAAATGAATTGAGAGCATGTTAGTGTATGTTTAAAGGTGCATGGCATGTTTTATGGAATGTGTTGGGAAAGTATAGACATTATATGATTAATGTAAAGGAATTTTATAGATGGTATTCATCCTGGAGTAGCATGTAATCACTTTCCCCCTTAATAACATGATCGTATGCACAAATGATAGGGGTTAATACACTAATATCGGGTTAAGGGCACGGGGCTCCTTACATTGAATTAGCTTGCATTTTCAACTAGAAGCACATAAGTTTGATTAAGTATATGAAAGTTATGAGTTTCTACAAAAAATATGTCAAACCGGAAAGTGCAGCTGCCTTGTTTTGTACATCAGTCCTGTTTCGACCTAATTTACCTTAGATAAATGAATGAATTAAGGTGTCACAAGTAAGGTTGTTTAGTTTTGTTTGGAAACTGGTGCTAAACAGAGTTCCTATTAAAGTTAATTTAACGAGGAGATGCGTATTGAATGTGCACAGTGGTGTAATTTGGGTTTTATGCAATACGGAGGCTGGGGATGCACATCATTTGTTTATTTCTTGTCCTTTCACAAGCTTTGTTGGAAACAATGTTATGGTTGGTTTGGGGTGACTTCTATGTGTCATAATCACATTGATAAACACTTGGTACAACACCAAGGGTCGAACCCTCTGTGGAGTTATTGTGTTCTTTGGAATGATTTGTGGCACTGTATTGTTTGGAGTATTTGGAAAGTGAGAAATGAAGTTATCGTTCAATGGAAGGATCATATCCATGCTGCCGTCTTCTTTTTTGCTTTGTAATTACTCTTTAACATACTGGTTGGTGAACCATGCTTTTGTATTTATTGTCTTGCGTCTTTGTAATGCTGTTCTTTTTGTTTCTCGCTGTTTGACGAGTACTTCTTGTACGCTATTACTAAATTTTGTCTTATAAGAAAAGATAAAATGAATGAATTTTTAATATTGTTGAGAATGAAATGTTATATTCTATGTTAGCTTTAAAATTAAGGCAGTATCAAGGAATTTGGTTTAGTTTTAGTGAAGTTATGGGTCGATTATTGAGTGTATGTAAGTTGTAATTTCAAAATCTCCTATATATCAAATGTTTCGATAATTATTTTGATATTTACGAAGTCCTTGAACGATTTTATGATATAATTGAGGTATACATTATCAGGTGATATTGATTGATTGATTGAGATACCAAACTCGAATTGAGGAATACATATTTCTTTGGTATTAGCTTGGTTTCAGGTACATAGAGACCGATTATATCGCGATGTCTAACAAAGACATGTGATGATCTCGGTATATAATTTAATTGTTATTGCCTGAACTATATCTGACTAAGTGATACATTAAGGTGCATACATTAATTCGGCATTGATATGTAAAATAACATGGTATTGTTAACATACAAAGATTCAGTCGGTCACATCAACACTGTTGGACATATCATATTGATCCTATTATTTTCGATACCCATAGTGTGAGGGCCGGTCCTAATCATGCGTTTAATTATCACTAAATGACTATTTTAATGTAAAAACGGAAGATTTGTTTTAACTTGACCAAAATGTGGCCCTAAAAATTTCGGTTTGACATCGATGTACGATGAACATACATTACTCAATTGAAAATATATATAATATAAGTTTCATCTCCATACACAATATATCAAATACTATATCCAATATAAAATTTCTAAGATACTAAATACTCAAAATACATCTATTCGGGGCATACCTCGGTGAAATAGAGATAGTTTCAAAAACTTTCTAATAAAGTAACTGTGATGCCCCGAAATCAATTATATGCAATTTGGGCATTAATGATGGTTATGTGACTATTTATCATGGTAATTAATTTATGTGATGGGTAATGAAGTGTTAACATGATTTAATTGTATTGATTACCAATTATGAGGAAAGCATGATTTTAGAGGAAGTTTGTAGCATTTTTGTAAAATGCTTTTAAAATACCATGTTGGGGTATATAATACATCATGCTAATTGTGGGGGTACAAGTTTAATTATAAGATTTTAACCATTTACCCCACCACCTTTACTTCACTTTTACCTCTTTACACTCTAAATCCCCAAATCATTTCCCAAACCCTCATTCTCCCCTTCAATCTCGATTTTGGCTTCAAAGTGGACAAGAAGTTTTTGTAAAAGCTTTATTTTGTGATTCTTGGTAAGATTGAAGACCTAGGGTGTATATATATCATTCCTTGTTGTTCTTGTAGTGTTTGGTTTGAGTTTTGGAATGGTTTTGAAGGGTTTTGAATTGGGTTTGTTTGGGTTGGTATGATTTTTGGTAAGATGTTAGATTTTTGGTGGTTTAATGATGTTTGGTGAAGGTTTAAAATGTTTTTATGTTTTTGAGTTGTTGGTGTAAATGTTGTTGAGGTTGGTGAAGGTTTTAATGTACAAAAATGGTGAAAATCGCGACATCTGCTTGTGGCGATCGACCGCTACAAATGCAGCGATCGATCGCCGAGAGACAGTGGGCAAAACGAGTGTAGGCGATCGATCGCCTCAAATGGCTCGATCGATCGCCGAAGGCCAGTAGCCATTTCGCATAGCAGGCGATCGATCGCCTCAAATGGCGCGATCGATCGCCGCGAGGCAAAAAGTGAGGCGATCGATCGCCTCAAGTAGCGATCGATCGCCATTGTTTAAAAAGTGGAAAATGATGATTTTTGTTGAATTTTTGGTATTTGGCTATTGTTTAGCTTCTAATATCGATTTGTATGGTTGTGTAGAACCATCCCAGGTGCCAACAACATCAAGGAGATAAAGTTCTCCAATTTCTCCACTTTTGGGATTAAGGTACGTAAGAAACGTAGGGGCATCAGACGGTAAACCATATTCCTACATATGATGTTTATGATGATAATTATGATAAGTTAGTTTATGATGATGATGTTTATGATGATGATTGTGATAAGTAAGTTTATGATGATGATGTTTATGATGATTATTGTGATAAGTAAGTTTATGATGATGATTGTGATAAGTAAGTTTATGATGATGATGTTTATGATGATGATTGTGATGAGTAAGGTTATGATAATGTTTATACGATGTTTATTTAATGATACGATGTATATGATATGGTAAGATGCCATATGATTGGGTAAGATGCCCATGTGGTAAGATGCCACCCGATGTATATGATTGGGTAAGATGCCCTTGTGGTAAGATGCCACACGATGTTTATGATATGGTAAGACGCCATACAATGGGTAAGATGCCCATGTGGTAAGATGCCACACGATGTTATATTATGGTAAGATGCCATACAATGGGGTAAGATGCCCTTATACATGAATGAGAATCAGAGACAACAAAAAGAAGTTAAAGAACGACCAATAAATTTTACTTAACTAAGATGTTATGCATTTACTGTTATGCCTTTTATTGATGTTAAGTAAATACTTGTATGCTCACGATGCGTTGTCCCTGTAGGTACACTCATGGACTGAAGGGTCGGTAAGGTTGAGGCAGTGAGCTAAAAGGAACAAGATGAATATAGGAATACAGGATTTTGATAGTATCTACTCTAGGAGTAGTGTAAATCTATAGCTTTAACATTCATTATTGAGAATGTAATTAAATAGCTTTTCAAATTTATGTTGGCCTGTAATCTTTTTAGCTCAAAGCTACAACCGGAACCCTGAAAAGGTTATGAATGCATGTTTAGTCCATAATACGTGTATAATATATGATGTTAAGGTAGGAAGACCCTACATTAGTGGTATCAGAGCAGTGGTGTGATGTCCTGGGATTATTGATATTAATTCCGGAGGGTTATTAATCTTTAATGGATTTTTTTTATTGTGGCAATTAGGAATTAATTGTGTTTATATGATTCTTACGGTGATAATTAATATATGTGTTGGAATTAATTATCTTGGTAAAATGCTTAGTCACATGGTATGGGTGACCTGGGGTGCATTTCGGGTTACATGTTGGGATATTGGGCGTTAGAATGATTTAAATGAAATGGGTTGTGTTTATTTGGTAAAACATGATTTTAATAGGGATTTTGATGCATTGTGGTAAAATGCTTCTAAAATATCATGTTGAGGTATTTTATATATCATGCTTGTGTCTTGATACACATTTAAAATCCCATACATGGCAAATGAGCCACTTGCACCTACTTTATATCCCATCACCCCTCTCTATCAATTTGGATGTCCATTCAACCCCATCCATTATCCAAACCCTTATTTTCGTTTCTGCATCTAGAGAGGAGGGGAAAGCTTTGAAAAAGGGATCTTTTTGTGGTTCTTGCTAAAAAACTTGGAGCTCAAATGGTAAGCTTCCACTATGGTAGAGTTTTGTTGAGTTTTGGTTGGGTTGTAGCTTGTTTTTGGGGTTAGAAGGGTGGATCTTGGTCCATTATGTTGTTTATGCTTGGGGGATGCATTTTCATGTTGTTTTGTGGTTTAATGATGTGTTGGATGGTTTATCTTGGTGGTGTGTGAGTTAGGGTGTTGTTGGAAGCTCATTCTTGGAGGTTTCTCGCGTATACAGGGCTGCTCGATCGATCCGAAAATATTTTCGATCGATCGAGCATGGCAGTATGTGTTTTGTGGCGTTGGAACAGTGCACCGATCGATCGGTATTTTGACCGATCGATCGGAAGGCGGTTCTCGGTCGATCGAGATGAAATTTCGATCGATCGAGATGGTTAGTGTGTTGGTGCCCCCTTTTTGTGGTTTCTTGGCTCTTTTTGGGTGTCTTGCATGCTTCGCCCCGGGTTATTTTAAAAAGGTTAATTGTCAAGGATTGACTATATTTTTGGGGTATTATGAATGCTTAGCCGGGAACTTTTATAATTCGGTTATCGTCATGGATTGACGATACGATTTGGTGTTGTGATCGTACTAGGACACGTGATTGCATGCCTATGTTTAATTGTGAAATATTTATGTGTTTTAGCACATGTTTCTCGGGGCATGGAACTCAAGCCAGGCTTGACATTGACTACGGAATTCTAAGGTACGTATGACGTACGAGCATGGCCTATTGTAGTGTTGCAACTGTAAAATGCATGGTGTATGATAATTGTACCAAATGGGTATTGGAACACATGGTGTGTGATAATTGCGTTATATGGACATTGAAATATGTGGCATGTGGTAATTGCATCGGATAGGTATTGAAATGCATGGTGCATGATATTTGCTATAAATGGATAACAATATGCTTGGTAAATTGTATTTGCGTCAAATGGTTATACATTGGGAACCATACAGTGCCGCTATTGTTGAGCGAGCAATGATTTTAGGATGCGATCGCCATTGAGCGACCATCGGTTATGACGCCGCTATTGTTGAGCGTCCGCGAGGTTAGTATGTCGCTATTGTGGAGCGAGCAATGAAATATGAACATGGAATTATTGGTTAGATATATGTGATATCTATGGTCTTTTACATTATGTTTTTACCATATTGATCATGGAACTGGCATAATAGGACGGTATTAGTTAATCTATGTGGCGATTAACTGTCTTTGGGAATTTGATGAGTTTGGTTATTTTGAGAACATGGACAATACAGGGGATCCCGGATGAGGGTGTTACCATCCAGGGAGTATCATTTAAATTATAGCATTACATTCTGTATTTGAATTGCAATGTTATGCTTATTGGATTGGTGGTATTGGTATGCTCACCCCGTGTGGGGGCTGTCTCTGTTGGGGTAGGTAATACAGGTGCAGCAGCAGTAGCTTTGGAGTTGAGCTCGGGCTGATGATAGAGGTACTTCCAGGATCGAGGTACCAGAGCTGGTTGAACAAGTACATAGGTCCAGTGTTGAGATCGAGCTGTGCTTGGGAGGTGCTTCCAGGATTGAAGTACCAGTAACGGTATCCGGTAGAGTCTTTTATACATTAGATACACGCTTATTCATTGGGTGCTCTTATGTGAGTACATTTTACGTGTATATGGAATGTATAAATGGGCTACGACTTTTCTCTGTTCATTTATGGGTTGCATGCAATTAAATGTAGAATTGCTAAATGAACTAAGAGCATGTTAGTGTATTATGAGGGTGCATGTCATATATGTAATCTTGGTTGGGAGATTTACATATTATGTGGGTTGAATGCAAGAAATTTTCTGGGTAGCATATGGTGTTGCACTTGCACATGATTTTCCCCATGATGGTATGATTATATGCACTAATGATATGGCTTAATACACTAATAATGGGTTAAGGGCACGGGGGTCCTTACATTAGTGGTATCAGAGCAGTGGTTAGCTCTTTGGGGCTGTTGAGGGCCTAGGAAAATGATGATGGGAATGAGAAGTACATACTTAGGGATGATGGTAGTTAGTGTTGCGTGGCACAACTATATTGCTTATGTGCGTTTATGATATGTGTTCATATTTGGAATATGTTATTGCTAACCATGGCGGTTGCAGGGTCTTATGAGACATGGACTATGCATTATGGTTGCATAGATATACATCGGAGTGATGATTCTAATGCTTTGCCGCTATGTTGGAGCGAGGTGCATTAAAATACACTCATGGCGATGTTTATGGGAATACGGGTTATGCATTACGGTTGCATGCACGTCGAAGCGATGATGCCGCTGTCGTGTCGAAGCGATGGTGAATGCCGCTGGCACGTCGAAGCGATGATGCCGCTGTCGTGCCGAAACAATTATTGGAACACGGGATATGCATTACAGTTGCATGCGTGGCGTAGCTGTAATACCCCCGAAATGTAATATGATTATGTTCTATGACGATGAATTATGATGTGTTTAAGGGTTATGGTGTATTTAAATTGGGGGCCACGATTTATGTTATGATGATATGATGTGGGGAGCATGATGGGTATTTTAAGGGATGTATTATTATATGAAGTTAGAAAATATCGAGTGAGGATATTTTAATACATCGTACTATATACCGGGATATAATTAAACACCACATGGCACCCCAACCACACCACCCCACCCCCCCCCCCCCCCAACTCGGTCACCACCCATCCCCCACTTGTCAACCCACTTGTTTCAAGCCCATGCCTCCCACTTGGTCATGCCCATGCCTCCACTTTGCAGCCAAATCATCTCCTTCTCTCCTCCTCTCTTTCTCTCCCAAAATCGTGCCTGTAAGCTGCTGGGGAAGGGAAGAAAAGCTTGGTAAGAAGGTGTTCAAAACCTTGCAAAAAGAGGAGCAAAAGAGAGGGGTAAGTGGGTACCCTGTTTTTCTGGGTTTATGTTTGGGCTTGGGTTTGGTGGGTTGATTTTAAAGCATGTTAAGTATAGGTTTGGGTGAAACCTTGATATGAATGCTTACATGGTAGTTTTATGTAGCTACTAGCATGTTTGTTTGAGCATTTACATGGCTTATGTGATAGATTTCTAGTTATGAAACTATATGCTCGAAAATCTGGGCAAAAAGATGCATGCTCTGTTTCTGTAAAAGTTGGTTAAGGATGAAGTTTATGATGATGTTATGATGCATGTTAGCTTAGGTTTTGTTAAACCTTCGATTTAAGAGCTTACATGGATATTTTATGAAGTTCTTCACATGTTTGTTTCAGCATAAAAGATGTGTTATGAGGTAGAAAAGATGGTATGAAATGAGGTGCTCAAAAATCTGGGGAAAATCCCGATTTTTCAGAGTTCTCGATCGATCGAGATTTGGTCCCGATCGATCGAGCGAGACAGAAGGTCTAATCATGTTTTGAAAATTTTGATGCCGATCGATCGAAGGATTTCTCGATCGATCGGTGAAGCTCCTCGATCGATCGGTAAAATGTTCGATCGATCGAGCGAGGCAGGAAGCCAAGACACTGTTAGTGCACAGTGTCTCGATCGATCGAGACCTAGGGCCGACGATGGAGACAGGCAGAAAGTTGAAAATTTAATGATGTTTTATTTTGTTAAGTTTTTGATGTGAGATGGTTTTGAGGCATCTAATATGGTATAATGTGGTCTTGTAGAACCATCCCAGGTACCTGCACCATCTAGGAGATAAAGTCTGTTGACTCCTCCTCCTTTTGAAAAGGTACGTAAGAAGCGTACGGGCATCGGACGGTAACACACATCTCTATACTATGACTATGCTTTTATTTGCATGAGTATTCACGATGAAATGACGGTGTTTATACGATGTTTACACGATGATGTTTATATGATGTTTATACGATGAAGTTCATATGATGTTTATTGCTTATACGATGCTTATATGATGACATTTATGCGATGTATTGTGGTAAGATGCCACGGGGTAAGATGCCCCACATGGTAAGAGGCCATGCGATGTATTGTGGTAAGATGCCACGGGGTAAGATGCCCCACATGGTAAGAGGCCATGCGATGTATTGTGGTAAGATGCCACGGGGTAAGATGCCCCACATGGTAAGAGGCCATGCGATGTATTGTGGTAAGATGCCACGGGGTAAGATGCCCCATATGGTAAGAGGCCATACGATGATATTGTGGTAAGATGCCACGGGGGTAAGATGCCCCATATGCATGATTCTAAATCAGGGACAACAATAAGAAGTGAATGTATAACCAGCATATTACTTAACCAATGTTTCATGCATATACTATGATGTTTATAATGTTAAGTAAGATTTTATATGCTCATGATGTGTTGTCCCTGTAGGTACACTTTTGGACGAAAGGACTAAGGGTTGGGTTGAGGCAGTGAGCTACTAGGGACACAGGAATGCATAGGATTCAAGTTATGATTAGTATCTACTCTAGGAGTAGTGTAAATCTAAATGACATTCTTTTGGAATGTAATGAATTATTTTTGAAGTTCTGTATTTTGGCCTGTAATCCTGTTAGCTCGTGTAACAACCAAAACCTTAAGATGTTACCTTAATGCATGATTAGTCCTTTTTTTATGTCTTTTAATCACTGTTAAGGTGGGAAGACCCCACATTAGTGGTATCAGAGCAGTGGTTAGATAACTCGGGAATGAGTGAAGGGTAGTCTTAGCAATATGTTGGCTAAGTACTTACTATTGAACATGTTTTATGTTTATGTTGCATATGAAGTTTCTATGTTATGCTAACATGTTTAATTATCTAACGATGTGCTTTATGAACTGCTTTTGGTGTTGTTATTAACCCTTGTGTTGCAGCATGGCAGCAAATATAGAAGTGGGTGACGCCATTAGTGTAAATGCAAGTGCTGGGCGTACGAATCCATTGCCACCACCAGCCTTGGGCGAAGAACCCTCTGAACAGCAGTTGCTACCTGGGGAATTGAGCCTGGCTCAGTTTATGATGTATCGACCTCCGATGTTCGAGGGAACTGAATCCGGAGAGAAAGCGGAGGAATGGTTAGAGAGGATCGAACAGATATTTGTGGCAGCGCCTTGTGCAAAGACGGCCTGGATCCGATTAGCAGAATTTCAGCTGTCCAAGAAGGCATTGATGTGGTGGAAAACCACAGTGATTGAGCAAGAGGCTCTGGGACAGGAAGTAAATTGGAAGATGTTCCGAACGCGGTTTTTGAACCGCTATTTCTCAGCCGCTGCAAGACAGGCCAAGGAGGATGAGTTTACCAGTTTAAGACAAGGTACCATGCCTGTATCTGACTATGCTTTGCATTACTGTTCCTTACTACGATATGTGCCACACATTGCTGCAAGCACTCAAGCGAAGATGCGGAATTTCATGAAGGGCTTGAGGCCTGAACTGTATGACAGGGTGATCACTTATGGCCCTGCTTGTTTTGATGATGCACTCTCACGAGCTGAGCTAGCTGAACTGGGAGTCGGTGCATATCCTGATGCTGTGCCACCTCCGGCACCCCCTCAGAGATCCACTTCTGACAATTTGAAGCCCAGAGGTGATCAGTTTAAGCCTAGGGGGAACACTTCGGCATCGAGATTCAGTGGCAAGAGGCCCGAGAACCGATGGAAAGGGAAAGGTAGGAATGATGCTCCATCTGGGAGAGGACAGTCTCAGGGAGACAGATCTGGTAGAGTTCAGTGCACTCTTTGTGGACAACCACATTTGGCAAAGGACTGCGTAGGATGTTATGTCTGTGGCGACAGAGGCCACTTTGCTCGGCGGTGTCCCAACAGGGGAAGACAGCAGAGCTCTACGGGGAGACCTGCGGACAGAACGGCACAACACCGGCCACCTTTTGTGCCAAGACAGTATGGAGGTCAGCCCGCGGGGCCACCTCAGGGACAGGTGTATGCTTTGACGAGGGAGCAGGCTACGGCGGCCCCGGAGGAAGTTATAGCGGGTACGTGTCTTTTATTTACGCACCCTGCTCTTATATTGATAGACACAGGTGCGTCACACTCTTTTGTGTCGACGAGTTTTGTTGAAAGGCACCACATATGCACTTCTCCGTCCCCCATGCCTCTTATGGTCTCGACCCCCGCTGGAAGAAGTTTGACTACAGATCAGATTGTTTATGATGGCCTCATTTATTTTGAGGATAATGAGTTAAGATCAGATTTGATTGTGTTGGGAATGACAGACTTCGATTGCATTGTGGGCATCGATGTTCTGAACAAGTATCAGGCAGTGGTAAACTGCAGGCAAAGGACTGTCCGATTTAGATCTGTATTGGGAGTCCAGTGGACATTCTATGGGGATGGTTCCCGTCCGAAGATTCCGTTAATATCTGCTGTCAAGATGACACAGTTATTGGAACGAGGTCATGAAGGATATCTTATCTACGCTGTTGACATGACGGATAAGAGGAAGGAGTTAAAGGTTGAGGATGTGCCTGTAGTGGCGGAGTTTCCTGATGTCTTTCCGGAGGAGATTCCCGGATTCCCACCGACGAGAGAGGTCGAGTTTGGGATTGAATTGCTACCAGGGACGTCTGCAATTTCTCGTGCCCCGTATAGGATGGCACCAGCAGAGTTAAGGGAGTTAAAGATACAGTTGCAGGAACTCCTTGATAAGGGCTACATACGCCCTAGTATCGCCATGGGGTGCGCCTGTCTTATTTGTTAACAAGAAAGATGGATCGATGCGTCTATGCATTGACTACAAGCAGTTGAACAAAGCTACAGTAAAGAACAAGTATCCACTTCCGAGGATCGATGACTTGTTCGATCAGTTGCAAGGTACGAGGCTCTATAGTAAGATCGATCTGAGGTCGGGGTACCATCAGATTCGAGTAAGAGAAAATGATGTTCAGAAGACGGCTTTCAGGACTAGATATGGGCACTATGAATTCCTGGTCATGCCTTTTGGGGTGACGAATGCCCCAGCTGTCTTCATGAGTTTGATGAACAGGGTGTTCCAGCCGTATTTGGACCAGTTCGTCATAGTCTTCATTGACGACATACTTATCTACTCTCGGACGGAAGAAGAGCATGTAAGGCACTTGAGGATAGTTCTTCAGATCCTTAGGGATCATCAGCTGTATGCGAAACTTAGTAAGTGCGAGTTCTGGTTGGACAGCGTGGTATTTTTAGGCCATGTCATATCTAGCCACGGGATATCTGTGGATCCAAGGAAGATTGAAGCTGTGATGGAGTGGGCTGCACCCACTTCTGTACCTGAGATAAGGAGTTTTCTCGGTTTGGCAGGATATTACCGACGTTTCGTCGAGGGTTTTTCGAAGATTGCCAAACCCCTGACGCAGCTGACTCAGAAAGGAGTCCCCTTCTTTTGGTCCGAAGCTTGTGAGGAAAGCTTCCAAGAGCTGAAGCGTCGTTTGACTACAGCGCCTGTGCTGGTGATTCCGTCTGAGGATAAGAGGTTCGCCTTGTATACGGATGCGTCATTACAGGGCTTGGGCTGTGTGTTAATGCAAGATAAGCATGTGGTGGCTTATGCATCGAGGCAGCTGAAGCCACACGAGGCTAAGTATCCAGTGCATGATTTGGAATTGGCGGCCATCATATTCGCCTTAAAGATCTGGAGGCATTACTTGTATGGCACGTCTTTCACTATATATACGGACCATAAGAGCTTGAAGTTCTTATTCACTCAGGCAGAGTTGAATATGAGGCAAAGAAGATGGATGGATTTGCTCAAAGATTATGATTGTGAAATTGAGTACCATCCAGGTAAAGCAAACTTGATAGCAGACGCCTTAAGTCGGAAGGTGAAGAGTACTGCAGAGGATGTTATGTGTTTGTCAGCCTTGATGACGTCTTATTGCCAACTGGGCTATGATTTCGATGTAGACACGTCGCCTGTGCGAGTGTCGACCCTATTGGCGGAGCCAGACATATTTGAGGCGACCAGGAAGGCCCAGAAGTCGGATAGTGAGGTTCAGAGGTGGACATCATTGGTACTTCAAGGCCAACCATCCAAGTTTAGAGTGGCTGAGGATGATTCCTTGAGACTGGGCAACCGATGGGTAGTCCCAGATACACCAGAACTACGTAGAGGAATATTGGAGCGAGCTCACAGTAGTCGATTCAGTATCCACCCAGGGGGAAAGAAGATGTACAAAGATCTATGCGATCAATTCTGGTGGAGACGCATGAAGCGTGAGGTAATCGTTTTCGTTAAAAGATGTTTGATCTGCCAACAGGTAAAGGCAGAGAGGCAGAGGCCTGGTGGTGAGCTGAAGAGCTTAGAGGTGCCTGAATGGAAGTGGGAGCATATATCTATGGACTTTGTGACCCACTTACCTAGGACGGCCTCAGGATTTGATGCGATCTAGGTGATCGTGGATAGGCTGACGAAGACGGCTCATTTCATCCCTTACAGTATGTCATATACATACTTGAAGATGGCCCAGATGTATATACGGGATGTGGTGAGGTTGCATGGTATTCCAGTCTCGATAGTGTCTGACAGGGACCCGAGGTTCACTTCACATTTCTGGGAGGGTCTCCAGACAGCTTTGGGCACAGAGGTGAGACTGAGTACGGCCTATCACCCTCAGACAGACGGCCAAACAGAGCGTACCATTCAGACGCTCGAGGACATGTTGAGGGCGTGTGTTTTGGAGTTTGATACTCCGTGGCAGGATTCAGTGCCGCTGGTGGAGTTCTCCTATAATAACAGTTATCAAGCGAGCATTCAAATGGCCCCTTTTGAAGCTCTGTATGGACGACGATGTAGATCACCGCTGTATTGGGAGGACTTGACTAGCAAAGCGGTCGGAGGACCGGATATGATCAGGGATATGGAAGGTAAGATAAAGTTGATACGCCTGAAGATGAAAGCGGCCCAGGATAGGCAAGCGGCCTATGCCAATAAGCGGCGACGACCGCTAGAATTCCAGTTAGGAGACAGGGTCTTCTTAAAGATCTCGCCCTTCAGGGGCGTGGTTCGTTTTGGGATGCGGGGAAAGTTATCTCCGAGGTATGTTGGGCCATATGAAGTTTTACAGCGTATCGGTACTTTGGCATATCGTTTGGCTCTACCGCCATCCTTGTCTGGCATACACGATGTTTTCCATGTCTCTATGTTGAGGAAGTATGAGCCAGACCCGTCCCATGTCTTACAGCCTACTGAAGTTCAGTTAGACTCAGATGTGTCCTACGTAGAACGACCAATCAGAATTCTGGATCGAGAGGATCGCAGACTACGAAGTAAAGTTATACCGATGGTCAAAGTTCAGTGGGATCGTCGGGGCGTCGAGGAGGCTACGTGGGAGATGGAACGGCATATGGTGCAGCACTATCCGGAACTATTCTCTGGTATGTCTTTATGTTTAGTTTCGATACGATGATGCATGTGGATTTCGGGGACGGAATCTTATAAGTAGGGGAGTAATGTAATACCCCCGAAATGTAATATGATTATGTTCTATGACGATGAATTATGATGTGTTTAAGGGTTATGGTGTATTTAAATTGGGGGCCACGATTTATGTTATGATGATATGATGTGGGGAGCATGATGGGTATTTTAAGGGATGTATTTATTATATGAAGTTAGAAAATATCGAGTGAGGATATTTTAATACATCGTACTATATACCGGGATACAATTAAACACCACATGGCACCCCAACCACACCACCCCACCCCCCCCAACTCGGTCACCACCCATCCCCCACTTGTCAACCCACTTGTTTCAAGCCCATGCCTCCCACTTGGTCATGCCCATGCCTCCACTTTGCAGCCAAATCATCTCCTTCTCTCCTCCTCTCTTTCTCTCCCAAAATCGTGCCTGTAAGCTGCTGGGGAAGGGAAGAAAAGCTTGGTAAGAAGGTGTTCAAAACCTTGCAAAAAGAGGAGCAAAAGAGAGGGGTAAGTGGGTACCCTGTTTTTCTGGGTTTATGTTTGGGCTTGGGTTTGGTGGGTTGATTTTAAAGCATGTTAAGTATAGGTTTGGGTGAAACCTTGATATGAATGCTTACATGGTAGTTTTATGTAGCTACTAGCATGTTTGTTTGAGCATTTACATGGCTTATGTGATAGATTTCTAGTTATGAAACTATATGCTCGAAAATCTGGGCAAAAAGATGCATGCTCTGTTTCTGTAAAAGTTGGTTAAGGATGAAGTTTATGATGATGTTATGATGCATGTTAGCTTAGGTTTTGTTAAACCTTCGATTTAAGAGCTTACATGGATATTTTATGAAGTTCTTCACATGTTTGTTTCAGCATAAAAGATGTGTTATGAGGTAGAAAAGATGGTATGAAATGAGGTGCTCAAAAATCTGGGGAAAATCCCGATTTTTCAGAGTTCTCGATCGATCAAGATTTGGTCCCGATCGATCGAGCGAGACAGAAGGTCTAATCATGTTTTGAAAATTTTGATGCCGATCGATCGAAGGATTTCTCGATCGATCGGTGAAGCTCCTCGATCGATCGGTAAAATGTTCGATCGATCGAGCGAGGCAGGAAGCCAAGACACTGTTAGTGCACAGTGTCTCGATCGATCGAGACCTAGGGCCGATCGATCGAGACAGGCAGAAAGTTGAAAATTTAATGATGTTTTATTTTGTTAAGTTTTTGATGTGAGATGGTTTTGAGGCATCTAATATGGTATAATGTGGTCTTGTAGAACCATCCCAGGTACCTGCACCATCTAGGAGATAAAGTCTGTTGACTCCTCCTCCTTTTGAAAAGGTACGTAAGAAGCGTACGGGCATCGGACGGTAACACACATCTCTATACTATGACTATGCTTTTATTTGCATGAGTATTCACGATGAAATGACGGTGTTTATACGATGTTTACACGATGATGTTTATATGATGTTTATACGATGAAGTTCATATGATGTTTATTGCTTATACGATGCTTATATGATGACATTTATGCGATGTATTGTGGTAAGATGCCACGGGGTAAGATGCCCCACATGGTAAGAGGCCATGCGATGTATTGTGGTAAGATGCCACGGGGTAAGATGCCCCACATGGTAAGAGGCCATGCGATGTATTGTGGTAAGATGCCACGGGGTAAGATGCCCCACATGGTAAGAGGCCATGCGATGTATTGTGGTAAGATGCCACGGGGTAAGATGCCCCATATGGTAAGAGGCCATACGATGATATTGTGGTAAGATGCCACGGGGGTAAGATGCCCCATATGCATGATTCTAAACCAGGGACAACAATAAGAAGTGAATGTATAACCAGCATATTACTTAACCAATGTTTCATGCATATACTATGATGTTTATAATGTTAAGTAAGATTTTATATGCTCATGATGTGTTGTCCCTGTAGGTACACTTTTGGACGAAAGGACTAAGGGTTGGGTTGAGGCAGTGAGCTACTAGGGACACAGGAATGCATAGGATTCAAGTTATGATTAGTATCTACTCTAGGAGTAGTGTAAATCTAAATGACATTCTTTTGGAATGTAATGAATTATTTTTGAAGTTCTGTATTTTGGCCTGTAATCCTGTTAGCCCGTGTAACAACCAAAACCTTAAGATGTTACCTTAATGCATGATTAGTCCTTTTTTTATGTCTTTTAATCACTGTTAAGGTGGGAAGACCCCACATTAGCGATGTGAATACTTGCCGCTGTCATATTATAGCGATGAAGAATATTTGCCGCAAATATGTCGAAGCGAATGATAATGCCGCTGTCATATTTCTATTGCGAGGGATATTATGCCGCTAATATGTCGAAGCGAGGGGTATTTCCGCTATCATGCCGGAACGATGGTAAATGCCGCTGTCGTGTCGAAGCGATGGTAAATGCCGCTGTCACGTCGAAGCGATGGTACCATCGTCATGTCGAAGCGATGGTGCCGCTGTCGTGTCGAAGCGATGATACATGCCGCTGTCACGTCGAAGCGATGATGCCGCTGTCATGACGTAGCGATGCGATCGGGAACAAAGTACTACATGGGTGTGAGTAGCTCTTGAGTCCGCGATTATTCCGGGTATTATATTGGCGATGGTTCATGCCGCCGGGTATTTTATTGGCGATGGTTCATGCCGCCGGGTATTTTATTGGCGATGGTTCATGCCGCCGGGTATTATATTGGCGATGGTTCATGCCGCCGGGTATTATATTGGCGATGGTTCATGCCGCCGGGTATTATATTGGCGATGGTTCATGCCGCCGGGTTTTTTATTGGCAATGGTTCATGCCGCCAGGTATCATATAGCGATGGTACATTCTGCTACATCTATGGCGATGCTTCATACCGCCGGATATTCTTTGGAGATGTTTTATGCCGCTGATTCTATAGCGATGGGTTATACCGCTATGTGCGTAGCACTGGATTATGCCGCCTACGGGCGATGGATGCTGCTTGTGTACCGCTGGTGAACGATGGATAAAGGTATTCCGCTATCTTGATAGCGATGAGGTATGGCATATTACTTTTGTTATCATTATTGTGGATATTATGTGTTGTTCTATATCGTCATGTGTTTGACGATGAGATTATGAGTGTCGTGTATCGACGGGTACCGTCATGTGTTTGACGATGTTATTTGGGATGTCTATGTGGACGCGTGACGTCGTTTTAGTGAATAATACATTTGTGTTTATGTATTTGGTTGTATGGTTGAGTGCCGATGGTGAGCACATGGTAGAGTCTGGGTCACTAGTTGACAAGACCTTTTTGCCGAGCAGGTTTGCTCGAGGGAGCATCGGATGCATTGTACTGGTGTGTATACCGCATCATGTTGTGGAGGTAAATATTTGCCGAGCAATGATACCCTTGGGTATGCTCGTTGGATTGGATAGGGCCAAGTGATTGGTGGTAAGAGTAGTCATTGAGGAAACTACTCGCTTGTTGTTGTGATATGTGATAGGCATGGGCACACCCACCGTGAGGGTGTGGAATAAATCCTAATGGATTAGGATTGCATGGTAATTAAGCATGGACGCCGGGTTGTCCATTGTGCTTTGGTGTTTTAGAGATATGTTGGGCAATGACCCACAACTCTAATGGTTACGGTATGGTATACCGGGATGGAACGTGTGTCACGTTGATAGGTTGGTATGAGCCTATGGGGCCAGCGAATCGCTAGCCAGGTATTGTTGCAGTACTTTAGCGTGCTTGTGTTAGCCATTATAATGCTCGTTGGATTCGAGTTTGGTGAATCGTATGGTGATACGATGAGGGTCATGGTAGACTCTTGTAGTCTCTATGTGGCATGGTATTTGAGGTAGGGAATACCTCACGGGGACGTTTATACGTCAAATGTTTTGAGAGACTTGCTTTGGGGCAGCTCAATTCTGTTGGGAATGCCAACGTGAGTGTCGTCAAGTCGTGGTTACCTCTGGTTGAGCATCCTTGCATATGGAATGCAACGGGAGTCACAATGGTTTGTGAGATATAGTTAGTGGGTGACACTACTATATTGATTTTATCTCTTGGAGAGTTTTGGATTGTACTGTCTTGGAGACAGCTTGCATCGGTCGTGGATTGATTGTGAATCAGCCAGGGTAAGCATTACTGGTGTTGGGCCGAGTAATGGATTTCTTACCTAGGTGAGACGTTTGAGGAGACGTCTTCGGGGAGATGCTCGATTGTGGAGTACTATGGCATTAGTACAGAGCATTGTTTGGATGTGTATACATGGCGTATACGGATTTTGGATCGGGTATTGGTGGCATTGATGCACTACTCTAACCAGTTGTGTATTTCTGGGTTCCGGGATATGTTTCGGTATAAATATACCCAAGTTTTCCGAACGGTGGTTCGAGGATTGGAGGATCATGGATTCATGACATTTTTTTTTTCCTTGAAAGGAATGCGGTATTATGATACCTACCGGTTGAATCTTTTGGGGGGATTCGTTATTTTGGTTCGTGTGGTGGTGATGTTGAAATCATACCCTTTGGTTTTGGTTTGTCAACCATCATTCTCCGTGGGGTGAGAATAATTGAGGTTTGACAGTTGGTTTTGGGATTTGGGTATGTTTGGAGATACCCGAGTCTATTGCATTGTGTATGCATGTTGTGATTGGTGTTGGGGCATGTATGCCGTGAGTGTATACGAATGCCAACGTTATTTTGTTCATTGTCGAACGCCGGGTTGTATGCTTGGTTTGGTGAATCTCCGGTGCGAGATTGTGGAACCTCGAGATCGGTAATCTCGATGGCACGATGCATTCTGATGAATGATCGTGAGGGTTGTTTGACTTCCCCCTGAGGAGGGATTGTCGTGTTTTGAGACCATGGTAGTTCTTGCTGGTTAATTCAATAGCCTCCCTGTTTTAGGATTGTTAAATCCCAGGATAGACAAGGGGTGGCCAGGACTCGGATTTGTTTGGTGTCGTGGTTGACACGCGTGGCGGGGATGCAAATTGATTGTTTTACGTGACCTCTGTGGAACTTGCGACTTTGTGGAGTCTTGATGGTGTGTCGGGACCAAGATATGATTTCTTGGAACACACCGGTGTAAACATCCTTGGTGATGTGTTTTGTGTGGATCAGTGACCGTGGGTAACCCGTTCCGGATTGCAATTGGTGCAACTACTCCTTTGGAGGAGATGGACTGGGAAGCAGAAACTGAATTTTTCTGTGAGTATACTGTTTATACTAGTGGTTCCCATCATAACGATGCGTGTCAAGCATCGTGGGCAAGTGGTGAATATCATGGAATGATATCTATGTCAGAACCAAGGGAGATTTGGTTGATTTGAAATTGTGGTGGAATGACTTCTGGGACGATTCACATTGAGGTATGTTGTTATCTTATGGGTTTGTGTGGATTTTGACGTTTGCTCTATTTTAGAACTTGGTACGAGATTGGTGTTCTCGCAGTTGTTAATTCGATTCTAATGTGATCCAGAATCGGGCTCGTGGTTTTATTTTGGTTGGTGTAGCCTTGGTGTTACGTGGAGTACACTGGTGCAAATTTCGAGGACGAAATTTTATTTGTGGGGGATAATTGTGATGTCCTGGGATTATTGATATTAATTCCGGAGGGTTATTAATCTTTAATGGATTTTTTTTATTGTGGCAATTAGGAATTAATTGTGTTTATATGATTCTTACGGTGATAATTAATATATGTGTTGGAATTAATTATCTTGGTAAAATGCTTAGTCACATGGTATGGGTGACCTGGGGTGCATTTCGGGTTACATGTTGGGATATTGGGTGTTAGAATGATTTAAATGAAATGGGTTGTGTTTATTTGGTAAAACATGATTTTAATAGGGATTTTGATGCATTGTGGTAAAATGCTTCTAAAATATCATGTTGAGGTATTTTATATATCATGCTTGTGTCTTGATACACATTTAAAATCCCATACATGGCAAATGAGCCACTTGCACCTACTTTATATCCCATCACCCCTCTCTATCAATTTGGATGTCCATTCAACCCCATCCATTATCAAAACCCTTATTTTCGTTTCTGCATCTAGAGAGGAGGGGAAAGCTTTGAAAAAGGGATCTTTTTGTGGTTCTTGCTAAAAAACTTGGAGCTCAAATGGTAAGCTTCCACTATGGTAGAGTTTTGTTGAGTTTTGGTTGGGTTGTAGCTTGTTTTTGGGGTTAGAAGGGTGGATCTTGGTCCATTATGTTGTTTATGCTTGGGGGATGCATTTTCATGTTGTTTTGTGGTTTAATGATGTGTTGGATGGTTGATCTTGGTGGTGTGTGAGTTAGGGTGTTGTTGGAAGCTCATTCTTGGAGGTTTCTCGCGTATACAGGGCTGCTCGATCGATCCGAAAATATTTTCGATCGATCGAGCATGGCAGTATGTGTTTTGTGGCGTTGGAACAGTGCACCGATGATCGGTATTTTGACCGATCGATCGGAAGGCGGTTCTCGATCGATCGAGATGAAATTTCGATCGATCGAGATGGCCAGTTTGTTGGTGCCCCCTTTTTGTGGTTTCTTGGCTCTTTTTGGGTGTCTTGCATGCTTCGCCCCGGGTTATTTTAAAAAGGTTAATTGTCAAGGATTGACTATATTTTTGGGGTATTATGAATGCTTAGCCGGGAACTTTTATAATTCGGTTATCGTCATGGATTGACGATACGATTTGGTGTTGTGATCGTACTAGGACACGTGATTGCATGCCTATGTTTAATTGTGAAATATTTATGTGTTTTAGCACATGTTTCTCGGGGCATGGAACTCAAGCCAGGCTTGACATGGACTACGGAATTCTAAGGTACGTATGACGTACGAGCATGGCCTATTGTAGTGTTGCAACTGTAAAATGCATGGTGTATGATAATTGTACCAAATGGGTATTGGAACACATGGTGTGTGATAATTGCGTTATATGGACATTGAAATATGTGGCATGTGGTAATTGCATCGGATAGGTATTGAAATGCATGGTGCATCATATTTGCTATAAATGGATAACAATATGCATGGTAAATTGTATTTGCGTCAAATGGTTATACATTGGGAACCATACAGTGCCGCTATTGTTGAGCGAGCAATGATTTGGGATGCGATCGCCGTTGAGCGACCATCGGTTATGACGCCGCTATTGTTGAGCGTGCGCGAGGTTAGTATGTCGCTATTGTGGAGCGAGCAATGAAATATGAACATGGAATTATTGGTTAGATATATGTGATATCTATGGTCTTTTACATTATGTTTTTACCATATTGATCATGGAACTGGCATAATAGGACGGTATTAGTTAATCTATGTGGCGATTAACTGTCTTTGGGAATTTGATGAGTTTGGTTATTTTGAGAACATGGACAATACAGGGGATCCCGGATGAGGGTGTTACCATCCAGGGAGTATCATTTAAATTATAGCATTTACATTCTGTATTTGAATTGCAATGTTATGCTTATTGGATTGGTGGTATTGGTATGCTCACCCAGTGTGGGGGCTGTCTCTGTTGGGGCAGGTAATACAGGTGCAGCAGCAGTAGCTTTGGAGTTGAGCTCGGGCTGATGATAGAGGTACTTCCAGGATCGAGGTACCAGAGCTGGTTGAACAAGTACATAGGTCCAGTGTTGAGATCGAGCTGTGCTTGGGAGGTGCTTCCAGGATTGAAGTACCAGTAACGGTATCCGGTAGAGTCTTTTATACATTAGATACACGCTTATTCATTGGGTGCTCTTATGTGAGTACATTTTACGTGTATATGGAATGTATAAATGGGCTACGGCTTTTCTCTGTTCATTTATGGGTTGCATGCAATTAAATGTAGAATTGCTAAATGAACTAAGAGCATGTTAGTGTATTATGAGGGTGCATGTCATATATGTAATCTTGGTTGGGAGATTTACATATTATGTGGGTTGAATGCAAGAAATTTTCTGGGTAGCATACGGTGTTGCACTTGCACATGATTTTCCCCATGATGGTATGATTATATGCACTAATGGTATGGCTTAATACACTAATAACGGGTTAAGGGCACGGGGTCCTTACAAGTGGTTAGATAACCCGGGAATGAGTGAAGGGTAGCCTTAGCAATAAGTTGACTAGGTGCTTCTTTCTAAACATATTTTGTACATAAGTTACATATGAAGTATAAGACGTCACACTAACATGTTTGATTATCTGACGATGTGTTATATAAACTGCCTTTGGTGTTATTGTTAACCCTTGTGTTGCAGCATGGCAGCGAATGTTGAAGTGGGAGATGCAGTTAGTGTGAATGCAAGTGCTGGACATACGAATCCCCTACCCCCGCCAGCTTTTGGCGAAGAACCGTCTGAACAGCAATTACTGCCTGGGGAACTGAGCTTGACTCAATTTCTTGCATACCGACCCCCGACCTTTGAAGGAACTGAAACAGGGGAACAAGCTGAAGAGTGGTTAGAGAGAATAGAGCAAATCTTCGTGGCAGCTCCTTGTGCTAAGACGGTCTGGATAAGACTAGCGGGGTTCCAGTTGGCCAAGAAGGCACTAATGTGGTGGAAGACCACAGTAGTAGAACAAGAGGCTCAAGGTCATGAAGTTAATTGGAGGCTGTTCAGAACTCGGTTTATGACCCGCTATTTCTCAGCTGCTGCATGACAAGCCAAGGAAGATGAATTCACTAACCTCAAGCAAGATAGCATGCCGGTGTCAGATTATGCTCTCCAATATTGTTCTTTGCTCAGATATGTGCCTCATATCGCCACAAGTATGCAAGCAAAGATGAGGAATTTCATGAAGGGCTTGAGGCCGGAACTGTATGATAGGGTGATCACGTATGGCCCTACTTGTTTTGACGATGCACTTTCACGGGCTGAGCTAGCCGAACTAGGAGTTGGTGCATACCCTAATACCGTACCACCTCCAGCACCCCCTCAGAAATCCACTCCTGATAATTTGAGGCCGAGGGGTGATCAGTTCAAGCCAAGAGGAAACACATCGGCGTCAAGGTTTAGTGGTAAGAGGCCCGACAATCGTTGGAAGGGAAATCGTAGGAATGATGCCCCATCTGGAAGAGGGCAGTCTCAGGGAGACCGATTCGGGAAGGTCCAGTGCACTCTTTGTGGGAAACCACATTTGACGAAAGACTGTGTGGATGTTATGTTTGTGGCGACAAAGGCCACTTTGCTCGACAGTGTCCCAACAGGGGAAGACAACAGAACTCTGCGGGGAGGCCTGCGGACATAGCAGCTCAGCACAGACCACCTTTTGCACCGAGGCAGTTTGGAGGTCAGCCCATGGGGCCAACTCAGGGGCAGGTTTATGCTTTGACAAGGGAGCAGGCTACAGCGGCTCCGGAGGAGGTTATAGCGGGTACGTGTCTTTTATTTACGCACCCTGCTTTTATATTGATCGACACAGGTGCATCACACTCTTTCGTGTCGACAAGTTTTGTGGAAAGGCACCACATATGCACTTCTCCGTCGCCCACGCCTCTTATAGTCTCGACCCCCGTTGGAAGAAGTATGATTACTGATCAGATTGTCAATGATGGCCTCATTTATTTTGAGGATAACGAGCTAAGGTCAAATTTGATTGTTCTAGGGGATGTCAGACTTTGACTGCATTGTAGGCATTGATGTTCTGAACATGTATCAGGCAGTTGTGAACTGCAGGCAGAGGACTGTCCGATTCAGGTCTGATGTGGGAGTCCAGTGGACGTTCTTTGGGGATGGTTCTCGTTCTAAGATTCCGTTGATATCTGCGGTCAAGATGGCACAACTATTGAACGAGGCCATACTGGATATCTCATCTATGCTGTTGATGTTTCTGAAAAGAAAGAAGAATTAAAGGTTGAGGATGTGCCTGTAGTGGCGGAATTTCCTGATGTCTTTCCGGAAGAGATTCCCGGATTCCCACCGATGAGAGAGGTCGAGTTTGGGATTGAGTTACTACCGGGGACGTCTGCCATTTCTCGTGCCCCATATAGGATGGCACCAGCGGAACTAAGGGAGTTAAAGATTCAGTTGCAAGAGCTCCTTGATAAGGGCTATATACGCCCTAGCGTATCGCCCTGGGGTGCACCAGTTTTATTTGTTAAGAAGAAAGATGGTTCGATGCGTCTGTGCATCGATTACAGACAACTGAACAAAGCTACAGTGAAGAACAAGTATCCACTCCCGAGGATCGATGATTTGTTTGACCAGTTGCAGGGTACGAGGCTCTACAGTAAGATTGATCTGAGGTCGGGGAACCATCAGATTCGAGTAAGGGAAGATGATGTCCAGAAGACAGCTTTCAGGACTAGATTTGGGCACTATGAATTCCTAGTCATGCCTTTTGGGTAATGAAGTGTTAACATGATTTAATTGTATTGATTACCAATTATGAGGAAAGCATGATTTTAGAGGAAGTTTGTAGCATTTTTGTAAAATGCTTTTAAAATACCATGTTGGGGTATATAATACATCATGCTAATTGTGGGGGTACAAGTTTAATTATAAGATTTTAACCATTTACCCCACCACCTTTACTTCACTTTTACCTCTTTACACTCTAAATCCCCAAATCATTTCCCAAACCCTCATTCTCCCCTTCAATCTCGATTTTGGCCAAAGTGGACAAGAAGTTTTGTAAAAGCTTTATTTTTGTGATTCTTGGTAAGATTTAAGACCTAGGATGTATATATATCATTCCTTGTTGTTCTTGTAGTGTTTGGTTTGAGTTTTGGAATGGTTTTGAAGGGTTTTGAATTGGGTTTGTTTGGGTTGGTATGCTTTTTGGTAGGATGTTAGATTTTTGGTGGTTTAATGATGTTTGGTGAAGGTTTAAAATGTTTTTATGTTTTTGAGTTGTTGGTGTAAATGTTGTTGAGGTTGGTGAAGGTTTTAATGTACAAAAATGGTGAAAATCGCGACATCTGCTT
This sequence comes from Haberlea rhodopensis, assembly GCA_907163345.1. Lineage (NCBI taxonomy): Eukaryota > Viridiplantae > Streptophyta > Magnoliopsida > Lamiales > Gesneriaceae > Haberlea > Haberlea rhodopensis. The sequence continues at coordinate 11,044,455 of CAJQUN010000015.1, forward strand.
GTGGCGATCGATCGCTACAAATGCAGCGATCGATCGCCGAGAGACAGTGGTCAAAACGAGTGTAGGCGATCGATCGCCTCAAATGGCGCGATCGATCGCCGAAGGCCAGTAGCCATTTCTTATAGCAGGCGATCGATCGCCTCAAATGGCGCGATCGATCGCCGCGAGGCAAAAAGTGAGGCGATCGATCGCCTCAAGTAGCGATCGATCGCCACTGTTTAAAAAGTGGAAAATGATGATTTTTGTTGAATTTTTGGTATTTGGCTATTGTTTAGCTTCTAATATCGATTTGTATGGTTGTGTAGAACCATCCCAGGTGCCAACGACATCAAGGAGATAAAGTTCTCCAATATTTCCACTTTTGGGATTAAGGTACGTAAGAAACGTACGGGCATCGGACGGTAAAACATATTCCTACATATGATGTTTATGATGATAATTATGATAAGTAAGTTTATGATGATGATGTTTATGATGATGATTGTGATAAGTAAGTTTATGATGATGATGTTTATGATGATGATTGTGATAAGTAAGTTTATGTTGATGATGTTTATGATGATGATTGTGATAAGTAAGTTTATGATGATGGTGTTTATGATGATGATTGTGATGAGTATGGTTATGATAATGTTTATACGATGTTTATTTAATGATACGATGTATATGATATGGTAAGATGCCATATGATTGGGTAAGATGCCCATGTGGTAAGATGCCACCCGATGTATATGATTGGGTAAGATGCCCTTGTGGTAAGATGCCACACGATGTTTATGATATGGTAAGACGCCATACAATGGGTAAGATGCCCATGTGGTAAGATGCCACACGATGTTATATTATGGTAAGATGCCATACAATGGGGTAAGATGCCCTTATACATGAATGAGAATCAGGGACAACAAAAAGAAGTTAAAGAACGACCAATAAATTTTACTTAACTAAGATGTTATGCATTTACTGTTATGCCTTTTATTATGATGTTAAGTAAATACTTGTATGCTCACGATGCGTTGTCCCTGTAGGTACACTCATGGACTGAAGGGCGGGTAAGGTTGAGGCAGTGAGCTAAAAGGAACAAGATGAATATATGAATACATGATTTTGATAGTATCTACTCTAGGAGAAGTGTAAATCTATAGCTTTAACATTCATTATTGAGAATGTAATTAAATAGCTTTTGAAATTTATGTTGGCCTGTAATCTTTTTAGCTCAAAGCTACAACCGGAACCCTGAAAAGGTTATGAATGCATGTTTAGTCCATAATACGTGTATAATATATGATGTTAAGGTAGGAAGACCCTACAGTAACTGAGACTCCAAACTCGACAATATAATACATAAGCTCGCTCTCACTGTGTTCTGGTACTCCTATATACTTCCTCACGAGCATCTGAAATCTTTCCACCTGTAATACCTACCATGTACGCATACAAAGACATGACAGCTCCCACAATGGGGTAAGTAACGCCAGTACGTAAAACCAATATAAATCATGATAGAAGTCAAAATACTATGCGATGCATGTCGTGCATGAATGCAATGCGTGTACTTGTAAAATAATCTTGGATATCCAAATCTCAGGAGTCAAAGGAAGAATCATCAACAATATCAAGCTCGAGCTAGGATGGCGACACACACAACGCCTCGTCGGGCCATGCGATGTGTCCAAGCGCCCCTCATGTATGGGCATTGGCGGCACACTCTGTGTTACTACATAAACTAAGCCAGTTGTGTGACCTAGCATCCCCACGACACCACAGATACCAATAAGAATCATATGGGTATCAAAGAATTGCTAGGATCAACATGTATGTCATGTATCGATGTATATATATAAAATGATATGTGTTAACAAAATATTTATTTTTCATACACTGTTCTATCAATTAGTACTGCTATGAATAACTAGCATAACTTTTCCATATGAACTCAAAATTTAATGATTCTGGTGGCCAATTAAATCTAACATAATGAACTATAACTTTCATTCAAGCCATAACCCTAATTCATAACACAATTTACCCAGATTTATGATGAACACGGTGCATGTTCAACCCGCCTACATGCATTTTCCAGATTGTACACCTTATGGTAAAATTAGCATTAATCATGCACATTAACTCTAAATTGAGTGAATTTATCAAATCAAAGATAGCTTAAATATTTACAACTTTTATGAAGGACCAAAACCGAAAACGAAACACAGTTTGCCCAGAAACTCGAAGAACTTACTGCATGTGTATTGCATGAACATGTAGATTAAAAAAGTACACAGTTTAGTAAAATCATCATAATTTTTTTTTTATATCTTAACTCCAAATTATGTAATTTTGGTGCCAAATAAAATCCAACTTATTTATCTATAACTTTATTTAGACACCAATATCAAATTCGAATCATAACTATACTCAAAAGTTGAAACAACATGTTGTATGCAACATCAATTTTACAGATTCATTTGACAACTACTATATTTCATGACTTGTACCAAAATTCAGCATTAATCAACCACCAAACTCAAGATTCCCCCCCTCAAGCTGCTGCCACTTGCAATGGCTCCAAGGTTTTGCTCCAAACTCCCAATTTTCTTGTTGAATTCTATTTCTAGCCTTATAGCTTTCAATTTCTCATTTGCATGTGGGTTTTGATGATGGATTTTGAAGCAACTAGCAGCAAGAAAGTAAAGAGGGAGAAAAAGAGAAAACAAGAGAGGAAATGTGAGAGAAAGGATGAAGTTAGTGGAAGTTCTTGGGTTTTTGTGTGTGTTTTTGGTGTTTGTGTGTGTGAGTAATGTCTTGCTAATTTTTTTTATTTCTTTTTTTGTTATATATATATATATATATATATATATATATATATATATATATATGCACACTAATCCAATACAATGTGTTTGGTCTGGAAATTCACAATCTATATTTTAGTCATCATATTTTCTCAAAATTCCACAACTCTTTTACACTGACTTATTCTCTCATTCAATTCAAATTTTACTATTTGTTGATAATTTAAATTGATATTTCATTTGCCAATTAAATTATCCAAATTATTAACTAATTAATCATTACGATTTTAAATAATTATCGTTATTCCGGATTGTTTAATAACGGGATCTTACATTTCTTCCCCTTACAGGATTTCGTCCTTGAAATCACAATCGATATGAATATAAATAATAATATTTATTTTAGTCAATCTTACATGTACATTGAATAGTCAAAGTTACTAAACATGGGATGTAATGTAACATGTTCAAACAAATGTGATCATTCTTGTCGCATTTTGGCCTCTAACTCCCATGTAGCTTCTTTCGTTCCATGACAACCCCACTACACTAAGGCTAGTTGAATGGTTTTGTTCCTCAATACCTTTTTCTTTCTGTTTAGAATTCTGATTGGTTGTTCCACATAAGATAATGAACTGTCTACCTTAATCTATCATCAGGTTGTAAAACATGAGATGGATCTGGTTCATATTTTCTTATCATAGATATATGAAAAAACCATGTATCAGTGACAAGTGTTGTGGCAAAGCCAATCAATATGCCACTGAATCTGTGATATCCCCGAAATGATTATGTGATTTTAATCATTAATTTAAATTATGATGATTTGGGTGTTAATTCATGGGATTGAATTAATATTATCGAGGAGATACATTTCAGGGTGCATGTGATATATGTTGGGATTTTGGGGTTGTGGCATGTTTATTTAGGGTGTGTGTTATTTGTTTTGGTAAAGCATGTTTAAATGGGAATTGAAGTATTTTATTGAGGAAATACTATAAATATCATGTGAGGATATTTTAATATATCATGCTAAATACCGGGACCAAAACATAACACATCATACCACGCAACACCCAACCCCCCCCCCCCCCCCCCCCCAACCCATACCAATCAACTCTGCCTAAGCTGACTATCCACCCCACTTGGCACAATCATTTCACCCTCTTCCACCATCCCAAATCTCGACCCTTCTCTCCCAAACAAACTCCAGCATCTGCTAAGCATAATCTTGAGGAGCCTTGCCATTTTCATTCCTTGGAAGCCTCTCAAAAATCGGAGCAAAGTAGGGTGAGAACCATGCTCTGTTTTTGATTCTAACTTGTTTAAGTTCTTGCTTTTTAGTAGTGTGAAATTGGCATGTTAGCTTAGGTTTCTTAAAACCTTCGAATTAAATGCTTACATGGTGTTATTATGAAGCTCTCAGTATTTTTCCTTGAGCATGTTACATGTTTTATGTGAAGGATTTAAACATGTAAAGTATAGTGTTCGGAAATCTGGGTAAGTGTATGCCCTGTTTTTCTGGAAAATATGGGATGGGAGTGTTATTGAGGAGGTGATATCATGCATGTTAGATGGGTTTTTGGTGAACCTTCGATTTGAGTACATGCATGGTAGTTTTGTAAAGCCCAGTACGTTTTTGTTTGAGCATGTTTTATGAAATATGTTGTAGTTTTAATAGCATGAAATGAGGTGCTCAAGAAATCTGGAAATGAAATATGTTGTTCTGTTTCCGGAAAAGTTGATCGAGTACTTGTGTAAATGGACGACGTTTATGCATGTGGATTATATTTAGGGTATAAATTTGGTATGAATACACTCAGGGTAGTGTATTGTAACTGCTAGCATGTTGGGTTTGGCATGTTGTATGTCTTACATGTTAGATTAAGAGGCATAAATATCGGTGTTAGAGAATTCTGGAAATCTGGGCTGAAACAGAGCGACCGATCGATCGATGAAGAACACCGATCGATCGACAAAAGCCGTAGCTTTTTTAATAAATTCGAACAGTTCACCGATCGAGCGGTGATGGGGGCCGATCGATCGGTAGTGCCTTTTTTTTTAAAATGTGGAATTTGTTTAAATTTGATATTGGATTGTAATGAGACATCTAATATTGTGTTGTACACTTGTGTAGAGCCTTCACAGACAGCTACACAACGCAGGGGATAGAGTCCCACAACACACTACATTTTGGAAAGGTACGTAAGCGACGTACGGGCATCCCAACGGTAACATGTACTTTATGTTTGTCTATTTGACACATGATGAATGCAATGTGATGCATTAAGAGTATGATACATGTTATTATGCATTCTTGTTGCATATTATGCATTGTTGTTGCATATTGTGATGTGGAATAAAGAGGTGCATTCCACGAGTCAAGAGAGATCACAGTGTATGTTTAATGCTTATGCTTGTTCTGTAGTAATGAAGCGGGGAAGATTGTACCGCTCATTATGAGGTTTTGTAGTAATGAAGCGGGGAAGATTGTACCGCTCATTATGAGGTTTTGTAGTAATGAAGCGGGGAAGATTGTACCGCTCATTATGAGATTTTGTAGTAATGAAGCGGGGAAGATTGTACCGCTCATTATGAGTTGTGGAAGCATGAAGCATTAACATAACTGTTGATATATGACTCAAAAGCTATGTAAAGAAAGAGGTGATATGTAATGAATTTATTAAAGGATCAATAATTTCATATAATGTGTTTTATTATGAGTTATGGTACAGGGACAACCAATGGCCGTTATAAATGCTGGAAATACAGGAAGTGCTTTGTATTTATGATTGTGCATTTACGCTTTACTTTCATATTATGTTGAATATGAATCACGGTATGCTCATGTGTTGGGGGTTGTCTTTGTAGGTCCTTTTGATGATGAGAACCAGGGTCGGGGTTGAAATGCTGAGCTATAAGGAGTGCTACAGGATTAGCATGTTAGAGAAATTTTTGTATAGCTTCTACACGAAGTAGAGTAAGACTATAGTGTAGTACCTTTTGGTAGGAATATGTGTAATTCCTTTTAAACTTTTGGTACTGTAATCTCTTAAGCTCAGGTTAATCAACACGACACTATTACTCTGATATATGCACATGAATGATTAGTTCTCTTATCGCACCTAAATATCTTGATTAATAACGGGGTCTCACATTTAGTGGTATCAGAGCCAGGTTAGATAACCAGGGAATAGTGAAGGGTAGCCTTTAGAGACAAGTTGGCTAGGTGTTCATTGTTGGGCATGTTATGCATGTGATGCATATTGTTGTATAAATGTTATACTAACATGCTTTTGAATATGATACTCTTGTTATCTAACGGCTTATATTATGAACTGCTTTTGGTATTGTTGTTAACCCTTGTATTGCAGCATGGCGGTTGTTAACCCGGAGAACCTCAATGAAGAGGTAGGGGATATGGGCAGTATGAACGCTAGTATTGCTCAGACGAATCCGTTACCGCCACCTGCTGTAGGCTTGGAGCCTATTGCACAGATACTGCTACCAGGGGAGATAAGTCTGACCCAGTTCTTGAGCTACCATCCACCACTATTTGGAGGGACAGAGACTGGGGAAGCAGCCGAGGTATGGCTTGAGAGACTGGAACAAATATTCGTATCGGCACCCTGTGCACGGACTGCCTGGCTGAGGTTGGCAGAGTTCCAGTTAGCGAAAAAGTCTTCCATGTGGTGGAAGACAACAGTCATGGAGTTGAGAGCTCAGGGTATGACGGTGGATTGGACTGTATTCAGGACCCGGTTCCTTAACCGGTACTTTTCTGCGGCTGCCAGACAATTGAAGGAGGATGAGTTCAATAATTTGAAGCAGGGCAGCCTGTCAGTATCAGACTACGCCATGCAGTATTCATCACTACTGAGGTATGTACCTCATATTGCTGTCAGCAGTCATGCCAAGATGAGGAATTTTCTGAAGGGTCTGAGGCCAGAGCTATTTGATCGGGTTGTCTCCAACAACCCCAGCTCTTTTGATGACGCCCTGACACGGGCAGAGTTGGAAGAGATTGCAGTGGGCGCGTACAAGGACGTTGTACCCCCTTTCGTACCACCACAGAGGCCTACTGTTGATAGCCTGAGGCCACGAGGGGACCAGTTCAAGGCTCGTGGGGCCTCATCATCTTCCAGATTTAGTGGGAAGAAGTCTCAGGGTCAGAAGCAAAACAATCGGGGACCCACACAGGGGAGCAAGGCAGGAGGAAGCAGGTGTGACCATTGTGGAGGATGGCACTTGTCACGTGACTGCCAGGGTTGCTATGTTTGTGGCAAGGTGGGCCACTTGGCTCGAGGTTGCCCCGATCGGAGAGCACCACAGAGACAGGCAGACTCTGGGCTGAATAGGCCAAGGCTTGATGCTGGGAGGGCACCACAGAGAGAGCAGTTTGCACCTCGACCGCAGGGAGGTCAGACGGCAGGACCGCCGCAGGGTCAGGTGTATGCTGACTAGGGAGCAGGCTGAGGCAGCCCCAGAGGAGGTCATTGCTGGTACGTGCCATTTATTTACGTACCTTGCACTTATATTGATAGATACAGTGCTTCCCATTCTTTTGTATCTACTGCTTTTGTGGAGAGACACCGCTTGTGCTCGTCTCTGTTACCCACGACTCTCATTGTCTCGACACCCACGGGGAAGCATGTGATTGCTGACCACTTGTTACCTGATTGCCTCATTTATTTTGAGGGCAACGATCTGAGGGCCGATTTGATTCAGTTAGAGATGGCAGATTTTGACTGCATTGTCGGCATTGATGTGTTGAACAGATACCGAGCTGTGGTAGATTGCCAACAGAGGATTGTTCGTTTTCTATCTGATCGGGGGTTCCAGTGGACTTTTTATGGGGACGGCTCTCGTCCAAAGATTCCAGTAATCTCAGCGGTTAAGATGTCGTGATTATTGGAACGCAGCCACAAGGGCTACCTTATTTATGCCGTGGATGTATCAGAAGAGAAGGAAGTGAGAGCCGAGGACATTCCGGTCATGGTGGAGTTCATTGATGTGTTCCCAGATGAGATTCCGGGGTTTCCGCCTGTCAGGGATGTTGAGTTTGCCATTACGCTGCTGCCAAGGACTCCTGCTATATCCCGTGCTCCTTATAGGATGGCACCGGCAGAGCTGAGGGAGCTGAAGGTATAGTTACAGGAGCTCCTCGACAAGGGATACATTCGTCCTAGTGTATCGCCTTGGGGTGCACCAGTCTTGTTCGTGAAAAAGAAGGATGGATCAATGCGTCTGTCCATTGACTACAGGCAATTGAACAAGGCCACAGTGAAGAACAGGTATCCACTTCCGAGGATTGATGACCTGTTCGATCAGCTTCAGGGTACAGAGGTTTACTCAAAGATAGATTTGAGGTCAGGCTATCACCAGGTGTGGGTTAGAGCTGACGATTTCCAAAAGACGGCTTTTAGAACTCGGTATGGGCACTACGAGTTCTTAGTGATGCCATTCGGGGTGACAAATGCACCTGCAGTTTTTATGAGCCTGATGAACAGAGTATTTCAGGAGTACCTCGATCAGTTTGTGATCGTATTCATTGATGACATCCTTGTCTATTCAAGGAGTGAGGAGGAACATGTCGATCATCTGAGGATAGTGCTCCAGATCCTCAGAGATCATCAGTTGTACGCCAAACTCAGCAAGTGTGAGTTCTGGCTAAGCAGTGTAGCATTCTTGGGCCATATCATTTCACGAGAGGGGATATCAGTAGACCCGAGGAAGATAGAGGCAGTTATGGATTGGTCTGCCCCTACTTCAGTCAGTGAAATTCGAAGTTTTCTTGGTTTGGCTGGCTATTACCGACGTTTCGTCGAGGGTTTCTCAAAGATCGCCAAGCCACTTACACAACTGACTTAGAAGGGAGTCCCATTTTGTTGGACAGAGGCTTGTGAGCAGTGCTTTAGGTAATTAAAGCACAGACTGACTACGGCACCAGTTCTAGTGATTCCCAAGGAGAACAAGGGGTTTATCCTTTATACTGACGCATCGCTACAGGGCCTAGGATGCGTACTGATGCAGGACAGACATGTAGTGGCTTATGCTTCGAGACAGTTGAAGCCACATGAGACGAGGTATCCAGTCCATGATCTGGAGCTAGGAGCTATAGTGTTCGCCTTGAAGATATGGCGACACTACTTATATGGTACCTCATTTACCATTTTCACTGATCACAAGAGCCTGAAGTTCTTGTTTACACAGGCTGAGCTGAACATGAGGCAGAGGAGATGGATGGATCTGCTGAAGGATTATGATTGTGAAATCCTATACCATCCCGGGAAAGCAAATCTGACAGCTGACGCTTTGAGTCGGAAGGTGAGAAGCACAGCAGAGGATGCTATGTGCTTATCAGCTATGTTGGGCTCCTACTGTCAGTTGGGGTTTGATTATGATGTTTCTACTTCACCAATACAGGTTTTGACCTTGTTAGCTGAGCCTGTTGTTTATGATCACATCAGGAAGGCTCAGGGGACCGACGCAGAGGTTCAGAGATGGATGTCAGTGGTTCATTCAGGTCAGCCATCGAGATTCAGAGTGGCTGAGGATGGTTCTCTGAGACTTGGCGACAGATGGGTGGTTTCAGATACACCCGAGTTGCGCCAGGGTATATTACAGCGAGCTCATTGCAGCAGGATGAGTGTCCACCCGGGCGGGAAGAAGATGTATAAGGATCTACGCAGCCAGTTCTGGTGGAGGCGTATGAAACAAGATGTCACCTCATTTGTCAAGAGATGTTTGATCTGTCAGCAGGTGAAGGCTGAGAGACAGAGGCCTGGAGGTGAACTAAGGAGTTTGGAGATACCCTAGTGGAAGTGGCAGCACGTGTCTATGGATTTCGTGACCCACTTACCAAGGACTGTTTCGGATTTTGATGCTATGTGGGTAGTCGTCGGCAGATTGACTAAGAGTGCTAATTTCATTCCCTAATGTATGACCTTCACGTACTTGAGGATGGCACAGTTATATGTCAGAGATGTGGTGAGACTGCATGGGATCCCTGTTTCGATTGTGTCTGATCGAGATCCGCGGTTTACATCTCACTTTTGGGAGGGTCTTCAGTCAGCTCTTGGTACAGAGTTGAGGTTGAGCACAGCCTATCATCCCCAGACGGACAGACAGACCAAGCGTACGATACAAACGCTCGAAGATATGTTGAGGGCTTGTGTGCTGGAGTTCGACACTTCTTGGCAGTACTCAGTAGCCTTGGTGGAATTTTCTTACAATAACAGTTACCAGGCTAGCATACAGATGGCTCCATTTGAAGCCCTATATGGCAGGCGTTGCAGGTCGCCTTTGTGTTGGGATGATGCGGACCATAAATCGGTCGGAGGGCCAGAGTTGGTCCAGGATATGGAAGAAAAGGTAAAGGTTATCAGGAGAAAGATGAAGGCAGCTCAGGACAGACAGGCAGCGTATGCCAATCAGCGGCGAAGGGCGTTGGAGTTTCAGTTGGGCGACAGAGTCTTTCTGAAGATCTCGCCTTTTAGAGGAGTAGTACGGTTTGGTATGCGGGGGAAGTTGTCCCCGAGATATGTAGGGTCGTATGAGATCTTACAGCGTATGGGTACTATGGCGTACCGTTTAGCTTTACCACCCTCTCTGTCTGGTATTCACGATGTGTTCCATGTGTCTATGCTGAGGAAGTACGAAACGGATCCTTCGCATGTGTTGCAGCCTTCAGAGGTGCAGTTTGAGTCCGATGTTTCCTATGTGGAGCGGCCTATCAGGATTTTGGATAGAGCAGACCGCAGGCTTCGGAACAAGGTTATTCCTATGGTCAAAGTACAGTGGGATCGTAGGGGTGTCGAGGAGGCCACGTGGGAGACAGAGCGACACATGGTGCAGCACTACCCAGAGCTGTTTTCTGGTATGCGTTTATGTATTGTTTTACTTCATGTTGGTAAGCATGTTTGATTTCGGGGACGAATCTTATAAGTAGGGGAATATTGTGATATCTTCGAAATGATTATGTGATATTAATCATTAATTTAAATTATGATGATTTGGGTGTTAATTCATGGGATTGAATTAATTTTATCGAGGAGATACATTTCAGGGTGCATGTGATATATGTTGGGATTTTGGGGTTGTGGCATGTTTATTTAGGGTGTGTGTTATTTGTTTTGGTAAAGCATGTTTAAATGGGAAATGAAGTATTTTATAGAGGAAATACTATAAATATCATGTGATGATATTTTAATATATCATGCTAAATACCGGGACCAAAACATAACACATCATACCACCCAACACCCAACCACCCCCACCCCCAACCCATACCAATGAACTGTGCCTAAGCTGACTATCCACCCCACTTGGCACAATCATTTCACCCTCTTCCTCCATCCCAAATCTCGACCCTTCTCTCCCAAAAAAACTCCAGCATCTGCTAAGCATAATCTTGAGGAGCCTTGCCATTTTCATTCCTTGGAAGCCTCTCAAAAATCGGAGCAAAGTAGGGTGAGAACCATGCTCTGTTTTGATTCTAACTTGTTTAAGTTCTTGCTTTTTAGTAGTGTGAAATTGGCATGTTAGCTTAGGTTTCTTAAAACCTTCGAATTAAATGCTTACATGGTGTTATTATGAAGCTCTCAGTATTTTTCCTTGAGCATGTTACATGTTTTATGTGAAGGATTTAAACATGTAAAGTATAGTGTTCGGAAATCTGGGAAAGTGTATGCCCTGTTTTTCTGGAAAATATGGGATGTGAGTGTTATTGAGGAGGTGATATCATGCATGTTAGATGGGTTTTTGGTGAACCTTCGATTTGAGTACATGCATGGTAGTTTTTTAAAGCACAATACGTTTTTGTTTGAGCATGTTTTATGAAATATGTTGTAGTTTTAATAGCATGAAATGAGGTGCTCAAGAAATCTGGAAATGAAATATGTTGTTCTGTTTCCGGAAAAGTTGATCGAGTACTTGTGTAAATGGACGACGTTTATGCATGTGGATTTATATTTAGGGTATAAATTTGGTATGAATACACTCAGGGTAGTGTATTGTGTTGGGAAAACGATTTCTAAGTTTTGGTGATTACAAACACCTACTGGATATTAAAGATCAACCGGATGCTAAAGACCTACTGGATATTAAAGATCAACCGGATGCTAAAGACCTACTGGATATTAAAGATCAACCGGATGCTAAAGACCTACCGGATATTATAGTCTAACCGGATAAAGTCATCAACCGGATAAAGTCATCAACCGGCTGAAGTCATCAACCGGATGAAGTCATCAACCGGATGAAGTCATCAACTGGATGAAGACATCAACCGGATGAAGTCATCAACCGGATAAAGTCATCAACCGGATGAAGACATCAACTGGATAGATACCAACCGGACAAGCTATCAACTGATAAAGACACTAACCGGATGAAGACATCAACTGGATAGATACCAACCGGACAAGACATCAACTGGAAGAAGACATCAACTGGATAAAGTTATCAACTGGTAAAGACATCAACCGGATGAAGACATCAACCGGGTGAAGATATAAACTGGATAACTATCAGCTGCAAAGTCTCTCACTGAACAAGGACATCAACTGGTCTTAAGAGGATGAACGACCAGTTGAACAAAGAAACCAGCAGAAGTCTAAGCAACAAGACAAAGTAAGTACAACATTCTCTGACAAAGGTACAACAAAGCGGCGCACCCTGCTATATCTCCGCCACCATTACCGTCAGAGTGAAAAGAGCCGTTGTTTTCCAAAATAGGAAAGAAGACAACAGGTATTTGGAAAGCCAATCCATTCCATATACAAAAAGGCTACCGTTGGACAACAAAAACCTATAAATACGTCCAAACAGAGAATGAAGAAGTGCTGAGCAACTTTCAAACTAAGAGAAATACTTCAAAGCAAGAAAGCTATACGACTGATATTTCAAACGTTCAGCAAAGAGCAGACAAACCGAAAAACTGAATCTGTGACAGATTATTTTCAATTAAAGTCTGCTGCTCAGAAACTCTCAAAGCTAGAAAGTTTTATTCTGTAGAGAGTGTTGTAAAATCAATTGTATCCAAAAGATAAGAAGAGTGTGATTGCTAGGAGTTTAGGCCAAGTGTGTTAGTGCCTAAGGAGGTTGTATACTGTAAAGTGTAAACCAAGTCTTCTAGTGAATCCTTCCTGCAAAGGAAGAAGGGGAGACGTAGAAGCGTTGTGCTTCGAACTTCCAGAAACAACTCTCGTGTTATTCGTTTACTGCTTTATTACTTCAGTTTTATTCCTCACAAGTTTGGTAGACGTCTTCCGCACTATAATAAGTGTCTACTGACTTGCCTGTTATTGAGAAGCAACTGTAACACTTAACAGTTTACAGTTAACCAGAAAAGAAATCGAAATTATATCTAGTGTTTATTCAACCCCCCCCTTCTAAACACTACCCCGATCCTAACAAGTGGTATCAGAGCTTAGGTCTTCTCAATCTTGAGAAATTACCATTCACCAAAACTGATGGCCTCATTCAGCAAAATTCCAATGTTCAAGAAAGACGAATATGATGACTGGAGGATCCGCATGCAAGCACATCTAAGTGCTCAAGATGATGATATGTGGTATGTGATCACCGAGGGACCGTTGAAAATCATGAAAGTCAATACAGCTGCTTCTATCACAAGTGGTGATCCACAAATGGTAGAAAAGGAAAGATCTCAATGGTCAAATGAAGACAAGAAAAAAGCAAATCTAGACAATGTTGCTAAAGATATTTTGTTCAAAACCTTGGACAAAAATATGTTTAACAAAATCAAAATGTGCCCAACAGCCAAAGAAATCTGGGAGAAGATTGCTCAACTCTGTGAAGGAAATGATCAAACCAAAGAGAACAAGCTTACTGTGGCTTTGCAGAAGTTTGAGCATATCAAAATGATAAATGGAGAAACTCTCAATGAGTACGATGAAAGAGTGACTGGTATAGTAAATGAACTAAGCAGTCTGGGTAAGGAGTTACCCAACAGAGAAGTCACTCTCAAAGTGATGAGAGGTCTACCAAGAGAATGGGATGTCAAGACCATTGCTATGAGAGAATCGAAGGATATCAACAAGATAGATCTACATGATTTATTTGCTGATTTAAAAGCCTATGAATTTGAATTAGGCATTCGGGTTGAAGATGAACCAAGTTCAAGTCAACCAACAAAAGCTCTCACTGCATCTGAGTCTCTGCCTACTCCTACTGAAATGACTCCAGAGAAGATGTGTAACGATGCGATGGCAATGTTCGTAAAGAAATTTGGAAAATTCATGAAGAAGAACCAGAGACCTTATCAATCATATCCTCGAAGGCAAAGCTCCAAAGGAAATTCAGAAGAAGAAGAGCGAGTATGCTTCAACTGTCTCAAACCAGGGCACTTCATCGCAGACTGTCCTAAACCCAAAAAGGATGATCACAAAAGAGGATCCAAGGATTACAGAAAATCCAAGGAAACCAGAAGAACATCCAAACGGGACAGGGATCAAAAGGTTTTAGTGGCAGAAGATAGTAAGAGCAAATGGGCTGATTCTGAATCAGAATCAGAGGAGTCAAATAGCTCATCCAGCGAGAGTGAAGACGAAGAAGTCCACTGCTTAATGGCGAATGATGAAAATGAAGTACATGAAACCAACCTATCTGAATTTACACATCATGAACTCACCAATGCATTGCAGGACATGATAAATGAGTATCAGACGCTATACGAATCTTTTGAAAGCTATAAGACTGAGCACTCAATTCCAACTAAAATGCTTGAAAACAAACTTGATTGTGAACAATCAAGGGAGTTGAATTGCTTAAGGGAAGCAGCCAGTCGCCTAGTGAAAGAAAGAGATGAAGCCAAGTGTGCGTACCAGAAACTCAGCAAACTGGTTAGCACTTGGAATGCGTCGACTACCAGAAAGGATGAAATGCTTGAGTCTATAAGGCTTGCTGGTGATTTAACTGGCATAGGCTTTAATAGCAATGACAGCAGATCATCTGGTAATGAGCCTCAACTGTGTCTAACAAAAGGCAAGGTTCAATCAATGAACTTTGTAAGATCTAGCACAGTATATGACCCATATGAACTGGTCAAAGAACCTGTTAAAGCAACACTCATCAAAGAACAGGTACAGCACAGAGGTATCGGTTATGTAGAACCACTCAAAGAAGCTAAACCAAGGCAAAAGTTCAGAAATGAACTTAAAACCACTGGTCGAGCAGCTAGAGAGGTTAAACCCAACTGGTACTACAACTGTAAACCTGTTCAGAAGAGGTATATGCTAAATAATAGGAACTACAAACCAAAAGCGCATGCATACACATATTATCACACTCCAAAGCTAAAATCATCACCTACATGTATAAATGCACACACATTTCAGAACACACACCGACCTAAGTCATTCAGGGTCATACAAGTGTGGGTTCCGAAAGGACTAATCCTACCAGGACCCAAGTAGGATTGGGTACCAATCAGTCTATCGCGTTAATTGCAGGAAACTAGAATGCATCCAGTTCGGAGCTCAGAATGGTTCCTAGACAGCGGGTGCTCTAGACATATGACAGGGAATGCAAGCTTATTGTCTGAACTAGTGGACTCCACTGGACCCAGAATAACGTTTGGAGATAACGCGAAAGGTAGAACCGTAGGTAAGGGTAAGATTATCTACGGTAACCTCATCATTAAAGATATTCTCTTAGTTGAAAATCTATGCTATAATTTGATTAGCATAAGTCAATTATGTGACAATGGTCATTCCGTAGAATTCAATCAGCATTCATGCATAATTAAATCTACTGATGGCAATGTATTACTTATAGGAAGAAGGCATGATAACACATATAAAATTGATTGGAATCTTAATCAGCCTACTTCCTTTACTTGCTTAGCTGCTCAGAATTCTTCCAAAAATTGGCTTTGGCACAAACGGTTGAGTCACTTAAATTTTAAAACTATTGCTAGTCTGCGTAAACTTGATCTAGTTGTTGGATTGCCCCAAATTGAGTTCTCAAAGGACAAGATCTGTGCAGCATGCCAACTCGGTAAGCAAATCAGATCCTCCTTTAAGAACAAAGGGAGTAAATCTTCTTCTCGGTGCCTAGAGTTGCTGCATATGGATCTGTTTGGTCCTATACCAGTAACAAGTCTAGGGGGAATGAAGTACACCCTAGTGTTAATAGACGATTACACTCGTTTCACGTGGGTCTTGTTCCTAAGTGGTAAAGATCAGGCTACTCCAAAGCTGATCAAATTACTGAAAAGACTCCAAAATGAGAAATCGTGTGGGATAGATAAAATTCGCAGTGATAAAGGTACTGAGTTCACCAATCAATCACTCGAATCATATCTAGATGACCTTGGCATTAAACACGAATACTCTGCAGCTAGAACTCCTCAACAAAATGGAGTGAAAGAAGCTGCGCGAACTATGCTCGCGGAATCAGAAATATCGCAGAAATTTTGGGCAGAAGCTGTCAACACAGCATGTTATACGCAGAACAGATCGATGATTAATAAGCGAGCAAATAAAACCCCTTATGAGATCTGGAATGGCAGTAAGCCAAATATTTCTTATTTCCATGTGTTTGGTTGCAAATGTTTTATTCACAACAATGGAAAGACTCATCTCACCGCCTTTGATGCCAAATCTGATGCTGGAATATTTCTTGGCTATTCTACAGTTAGTAAGGCATTCAGAGTATTTAATAATAGAACTCTTAATGTAGAAGAATCAGTGCATGTAAAATTTGATGAACCTACTGACTGTACACTATCCGATATACAAATAAACAACTTGAGTAATCGACTGGAAAGCACTTATATTGACGAAAATGTTGATGATGAGATTGATTACAGAAGCAGGGCTGACTGCTCCTTAGAACCAGAAATCCCTGAAGCTCAAGCAGAGGAGTCTGCAGGCCAACAAGCACTGCAGCCAGCCATCAATGAAACAGTGGCATCCACCTCTACTGCAGTTGAAGGAACCAATGAGAAAGATGGGTCAATCAGAATCTCTGATTTACCTGCCCACATCCAGTCAACTGAAGAACTCAACCCACTAGGACCTTCGCTCCGGTGGAAGAAGGATCATCCACCCGAGCAGGTCATCGGTAACCCTCTTGCTCCTCTACGCACCAGAGGACAAATGATTAACGAATTTCTTCATGCTGCATTCATATCTCATATAGAACCTAAGAAGATTGATGAAGCTATATTAGACCCAAGTTGGGTAGAAGCAATGCAGGAAGAACTAAACCAGTTTGAGCGAAACAGAGTATGGTATCTAGTACCACGACCACATCATCACACTGTAATTGGCACCAAATGGGTATTCAGAAATAAATTAGACGAAAATGGAACAGTAATTAGAAATAAAGCAAGATTAGTTGCACAGGGCTACAGACAGGAGGAAGGCATTGATTTCGATGAAACCTTTGCCCCTGTAGCACGATTAGAAGCAATTCGCATATTTCTTGCATTTGCTGCATTTAAAGACTTTAAAGTCTATCAGATGGATGTTAAGAGTGCATTTCTTAACGGCAAACTCCAGGAAGAAGTTTATGTTGAACAACCTCCTGGATTTGAAAACCATCAGCAGCCATCTCATGTTTTCCGACTGAATAAAGCTCTGTATGGTCTAAAGCAAGCTCCCCGTGCCTGGTATGAAACTTTATCAAAATATTTGACAGAGCACAACTTTGTTATTGGCACGGTGGACAAGACCCTTTTTAAATTTACAAAGGGAGATCATACGTTGCTAGTTCAAATATACGTTGATGATATTATCTTCGGGAGTACTAACCCAAAACTGTGCGAAAGATTTTCTAAAATCATGCAGGAACAATTCGAGATGAGCATGATGGGAGAGTTATCATTTTTCTTAGGATTGCAAGTCAAGCAATCTAGTGAAGGAATTCTGATAAATCAGTCCAAGTACACCAAAGAGCTACTGAAGAAATATGGAATGAGTACCAGCTCAGCTGCTGCTACACCAATGAGCTCATCTGCCAAACTCGACTTGGATAATTCAGGAATTCCAGTCGAAGTTACAATGTATCGAGGCATGATCGGATCTTTACTGTACTTGACAGCCAGCAGACCCGATATTATGTTTGCAGTATGTATGTGCGCCCGGTTTCAAGCAAATCCCAAGCAGTCGCACTTCACTGCTGTCAAGAGGATCCTAAAATACTTAAAAGGAACCGAGAATGTTGGTCTATGGTATCCAAGAGACTCAACTTTTAATCTCATTGGATACTCAGATGCTGACTATGCTGGATGTAAAATTGACAGGAAAAGCACCAGTGGATATTGTCAATTTCTTGGTGATCGGTTAATATCATGGGGATGCAAGAAACAGACATCCATCGCAACCTCCACTGCAGAGGCAGAGTACCTTGCTGCTGGAAGCTGCTGTGCCCAACTGCTCTGGATTCAGCAACAACTCAGAGACTATGGAATTGAGTCCACAGAGGCTCCTATTTTCTGTGACAATACGTCTGCCATTGCCATTACATACAATCCAGTTCTTCATACTCGTACTAAACATATTGACATTCGTCATCATTTCATCAGAGATCATGTTATGAAGAAGGAAATACGGCTGGAGTACATTTCCACAGAACAACAGGCAGCAGACATCTTCACAAAACCCCTACCGGACGCTAAGTTTTCTTACTTTCGAAATATTCTTGGTTTAATTGAAATTACTTCTTGATTATTTTGATTGGGTAATGGATTCAGGGGGAATTTATTAGTTTAATTGCATTTATTTAGGGGGAATCTCTGTTTTAATTTTATCATGGTTATTTAAGCTAAGCTGGTAATACAATGGTCAACTGCAGTGGGAGTATTCGTACCAGTAGGACTCTGCATCCAGTAGATGTTTTCCTACCAGTCGAACCCCACATACCAGTTGATGTTACCAAATATGCTTTGACAAAAATAACCCTCGATACTAATTAACCTAATGAACGTCGGAATTCAAAATTACTTTTGTGTAAAATAAATTATTTCACTCCCGCCTAAATCCTGTCCTTTTATTTTTGGTTAAAATCTTTCTAATCGTTAGATGATTGCCACGTATACATGTGTCCGCTCATCTACAGTACGACGTTACATATACTTCCTTTTTCACCGCCTTTAGTTTTTCTCTTCTCTTCATCTTCTCCAAACATCTTACTGCTACAATCGTTTCTTTCAGAAAATTTCCTTTAACAGATTGCTGCTGCTTCTTCACCTAAATCATTCAAAATGACGAAGACTGTTCAACCGAGTTTTATCACAAATGCTGTTCACGTCGACTTTAACTCCATATACACTTCATCTGATGAGGAAACAAAGGATTTAATTCAAAAGCTGGATTCCTCAGGGCTATTAGTGATCCTAAGCCAGGCTCCCTCATTTTACCAGGATGAACTACAAGAATTCTTTGCCACAGCAACTGTTGTGGATGACACCGTTGTGGCATCCATCTCTGGGCAGTCAGTCACCATCACTCAACCAGAGTTTGCCACTCACCTGTGCCTACCCTCCACTGGACTCTCTGACTTTTCGACTATTCCGGCAGACCTGAGAGAAGAGATGCGGCTCACAGTGTCGGACTCTGACCATCGTATTCAACGACCTCCCTTCAGGAAGGTATTAATGAAGAGCCACTATCGACAACTGGCAGACATCATCTCAAAGGGGATCCTCTGTAAGGCAGGATCATTTGATATAATTACCCCTGAGAAGTTTGACGTCATGAGCGCCATATGCAAAGGGTTGGAGATCAACTGGTCAGCTGTACTATTTCAAATACTGACTAGTCTCGTCGTATCTGGCAAAGGTCAATCCGGTTTTGCTCTCCCTCTAAGCAGTCTATTTGAGAGCAAACACATCAAGACAGGAGCTCTCTCTCATCTTCATCCAGGGAGACTCATCACTCACAAGTACCTTCAGCTTCATCGCCAACGAAGTGGCAGAGAAGGTGGAGCCACAAAGCGCCGTTTGACTCAAGTCATTAGTGACTCAGAACAGACTGTCTCTGAATCCGCTGAGTCTCCTCCTCCCCCTCCTCCTCCTAAGAAGCCAAGGACCAGAAAAATTGCTCCTCTAGTTGCCCGTCAGAGAGACACTGCCACATCTGACACTATGTCCTCTGCCGGACCTACAGGTGTTCTTTCTGACAGAGAACCCAGCCCTGTCATCCCTTCAACTGGGGAACCCACTGCTGTATTAGCCATGGTGTCTGCTCCATTAATAGACACTCCTTCAGCTCAGGTGAGCTCTCAGCAGGCTCCAGGCTCCATCAGCTTCAGGACACCCAAGTCTACGTGTCCTTACTGTCATCCCAAGGCCACTCCAGCTGACAAAGGAAAATCTCTTATTGCTCCAGTGTCCACTCCTGTTGCATTCGAGATTCAAATGGTCATGGATGCCGTTAACGCCCAACTGGAATCCCAACTGGAGATTTTTGATCGTTGGGTAAAGGCTCGAGTACAGGTTCGCTTTGATGATATCGACCCAATTCTGGCTCAGGCAAAGCAAGATGAAAACAAAATCCTGACCTATCTTCAAATCCCCGAACCTGAGAAAAGTTTGAAGCTGCGTGATGTCTTTAGGATTATGAACTATGTGGGCGGACTCCAAGATCTTGTTACATCCCGCGTTCAAATGTTTGATGGCCATTCAAGAACAGCGAATCATGATCGAGCAGTTCTAAACGCTCTAGGCCTCAAGCTGGAAATGGCTGAGCTTGCTCTTCATGATCTTCGCATATCCACTGGGATTCATACATGCTCCTCTTCTGAAATTATTGCAAGCCCTGATCAGCCAGATCTACCAATGGCTATTGCAAATTTAGAGGTTGTCCCTCCTACTGTGGAGCTTACTTCTACTGCTTTGGAGACCTCTCCTACTGGAGCAGACGCCACACCAACAACTTTGGAGGCAGCATCCTCTGCTCCCAGCTCTCCACATGATCAACAGCCCCACCAAATGATTGTTGATCACACCAATGTCGATTCAGTTATTCAGAATGTGGTTCAGCTGGTCACCATCTCCTCTGCAAATAATGAACCAAGTGAATCCTCTCCTTCCAATGATCATACTCAAGCGTCTGCTGCTGAGATTGATCAAGACAATGCTGAACTGGATGCTCAGCATGTGGAAGAAACTGGAACTATGGATATAGCTATCTCCGCTTCAACTGCGGCCCCTCATATTGACGCTACTACTTTGCCATCCACTGCAGTCGTCATTGCTCCTCCAAATGCGTTTGCCCCTGCTGCTGATATCCCGATGCTTGCCGGCGATCCGTCCATGGATCAGGAACTATCCGAGGGTTTCTTTGTCTTCACAAACCCTCTGGACGAGCCACCAAACATCGCTGCCCAGCTAGCTCATCTCTCCACCGCTATTACAGCACTGACCCATGATGTTCACAAGCTTAAGCAGGAAGAGAGGGCTGCAACACTTGTTTTAGGAACTTTTCAGCAGCAAACAAACTCTAAATTTCAGCAAGTCTACGCTGACCTAAGTAGTTTAACTACTACTGTCACTAGACTTCAAACCTTTGCTGAGAATGCGGTTGCAGAAGCAGTTTCTCATATTGGCCAGGCGCGTCTTCAGATCAATCAGAACAATGAATCTCTTCATACTGCCACCTCAATGGCTCTTGGAGAAAAGATTGACGACGCCAAAAAGATTTTGACTGATCAATTGGCCACCATGCAAGCAGCGTTTGCATCTCAAATTCAAGATATCTGCAACAGTCTGCCTGCTGCTCCTAAAATTATCCGCAGGATGCCTGAACCCAGTCGAACTGCTCCCTCTTCTCAGAGAGCGTCAAGTTCAGCTGCTCATTCATCCCCTGCAACTGGAGCACTCCCTCAGTCCAGACCCACTGCTCAACAAAGATCTCGAAGTCCGCGCCAACCGCCTACCGAAAAACGCGACTATACCAAACATTGGTTAGGGCGCAAATAGTATCACTTTCTGACTCACTCTTACTTACTCCTATTTACTTACTGTGTTAAATTGACTGTCTCTCTGTATTCACTATTTAACATAAATGCATTCACATTTATTGCTACCTTGTTTTTCCTATAAATAGAGGTTCTTGTTTGATCACATAACACACATTCACTCATCATGCTTACTTTTAAGTTATTTCTCATTCCCTGGTTTTCTGTTAGATCCTTTCCTGCTTCATGGGTTTATTACTTATCTAAATCAACCCCTCATGGGTTGATTACTTATCTAACCCAGCTCTGATAAGCTTCAGCGCTTTGATCCTGTTCTGGTGCTCCTCATCAGTCAGGAACTACTAACAGCAGATGCCTGGGTGCTGATGACAAAAAGGGGGAAGATAGAGATAGAGTATTCTCAACAGAGATAGAATATTTTTATTAGGTGATTCCATAAAAATTAAAGGAGCTGCCTGATGAATATTCATATGACTCTTCCTCTTCCCGACATTCTCTCTGAAACAAGGTGGATCGAGCTCTTCCTCTCCGCAACTAAGTGAATCGAAGCCCTCCGGTCTACTTTGTTTAATTAAAGAGAAATTTGTCATGTATCATCTATTTTATGTAAAACTAGACTTGTCTTAGACTCTATTCAAAGTGTAAGAATTCATCTTATATAAAGATGAATTTCTCTCAATTGTCCAGTTTGATTACAACTTGTAATCTGCTTATATTTAATGAAAATTTCTTTTTCATGATGTCTTCAAGCATTTTCAGGACTTTTATCTTATTTACTCTAGTAGGAAATCGATTACTGCTTAGTTTTGTCATCACCAAAAAGGGGGAAATTGTTGGGAAAACGATTTCTAAGTTTTGGTGATTACAAACACCTACTGGATATTAAAGATCAACCGGATGCTAAAGACCTACTGGATATTAAAGATCAACCGGATGCTAAAGACCTACCGGATATTATAGTCTAACCGGATAAAGTCATCAACCGGATAAAGTCATCAACCGGCTGAAGTCATCAACCGGATGAAGTCATCAACCGGATGAAGTCATCAACTGGATGAAGACATCAACCGGATGAAGTCATCAACCGGATAAAGTCATCAACCGGATGAAGACATCAACTGGATAGATACCAACCGGACAAGCTATCAACTGATAAAGACACTAACCGGATGAAGACATCAACTGGATAGATACCAACCGGACAAGACATCAACTGGAAGAAGACATCAACTGGATAAAGTTATCAACTGGTAAAGACATCAACCGGATGAAGACATCAACCGGGTGAAGATATAAACTGGATAACTATCAGCTGCAAAGTCTCTCACTGAACAAGGACATCAACTGGTCTTAAGAGGATGAACGACCAGTTGAACAAAGAAACCAGCAGAAGTCTAAGCAACAAGACAAAGTAAGTACAACATTCTCTGACAAAGGTACAACAAAGCGGCGCACCCTGCTATATCTCCGCCACCATTACCGTCAGAGTGAAAAGAGCCGTTGTTTTCCAAAATAGGAAAGAAGACAACAGGTATTTGGAAAGCCAATCCATTCCATATACAAAAAGGCTACCGTTGGACAACAAAAACCTATAAATACGTCCAAACAGAGAATGAAGAAGTGCTGAGCAACTTTCAAACTAAGAGAAATACTTCAAAGCAAGAAAGCTATACGACTGATATTTCAAACGTTCAGCAAAGAGCAGACAAACCGAAAAACTGAATCTGTGACAGATTATTTTCAATTAAAGTCTGCTGCTCAGAAACTCTCAAAGCTAGAAAGTTTTATTCTGTAGAGAGTGTTGTAAAATCAATTGTATCCAAAAGATAAGAAGAGTGTGATTGCTAGGAGTTTAGGCCAAGTGTGTTAGTGCCTAAGGAGGTTGTATACTGTAAAGTGTAAACCAAGTCTTCTAGTGAATCCTTCCTGCAAAGGAAGAAGGGGAGACGTAGAAGCGTTGTGCTTCGAACTTCCAGAAACAACTCTCGTGTTATTCGTTTACTGCTTTATTACTTCAGTTTTATTCCTCACAAGTTTGGTAGACGTCTTCCGCACTATAATAAGTGTCTACTGACTTGCCTGTTATTGAGAAGCAACTGTAACACTTAACAGTTTACAGTTAACCAGAAAAGAAATCGAAATTATATCTAGTGTTTATTCAACCCCCCCCTTCTAAACACTACCCCGATCCTAACATATTGTAACTGCTAGCATGTTGGGTTTGGCATGTTGTATGTCTTACATGTTAGATTAAGAGGCATAAATATCGGTGTTAGAGAATTCTGGAAATCTGGGCTTAAACAGAGCGACCGATCGATCGATGAAGAACACCGATCGATCGGCAAAAGCCGTAGCTTTTTTAATAAATTCGAACAGTTCACCGATCAATCGGTGATGGGGGCAGATCGATCGGTAGTGTCTTTTTTTTTTTTAAATGTGGAATTTGTTTAAATTTGATATTGGATTGTAATGAGACATCTAATATTGTGTTGTACACTGGTGTAGAGCCTTCACAGACAGCTATACAGCGTAGGGGATAGAGTCCCACAACACACTACATTTTGGAAAGGTACGTAAGCGACGTACGGGCATCCCAACGGTAACATGTACTTTATGTTTGTCTATTTGACACATGATGAATGCAATGTGATGCATTAAGAGTATGATACATGTTATTATGCATTGTTGTTGCATATTATGCATTGTTGTTGCATATTGTGATGTGGAATAAAGAGGTGCATTCCACGAGTCAAGAGAGATCACAGTGTATGTTTAATGCTTATGCTTGTTCTGTAGTAATGAAGCGGGGAAGATTGTACCGCTCATTATGAGGTTTTGTAGTAATGAAGCGGGGAAGATTGTACCGCTCATTATGAGATTTTGTAGTAATGAAGCGGGGAAGATTGTACCGCTCATTATGAGGTTTTGTAGTAATGAAGCGGGGAAGATTGTACCACTCATTATGAGATTTTGTAGTAATGAAGCGGGGAAGATTGTACCGCTCATTATGAGTTGTGGAAGCATGAAGCATTAACATAACTGTTGATATATGACTCAAAAGCTATGTAAAGAAAGAGGTGATATGTCATGACATTATTAAAGGATCAATAATTTCATATAATGTGTTTTATTATGAGTTATGGTACAGGGACAACCAATGGCCGTTATAAATGCTGGAAATACAGGAAGTGCTTTGTATTTATGATTGTGCATTTACGCTTTACTTTCATATTATGTTGAATATGAATCACGGTATGCTCATGTGTTGGGGGTTGTCTTTGTAGGTGCTTTTGATGATGAGAACCAGGGTCGGGGTTGAAATGCTGAGCTATAAGGAGTGCTACAGGATTAGCATGTTAGAGAAATTTTTGTATAGCTTCTACACGAAGTAGAGTAAGACTATAGTGTAGTACCTTTTGGTAGGAATATGTGTAATTCCTTTTAAACTTTTGGTACTGTAATCTCTTAAGCTCAGGTTAATCAACACGACGCTATTACTCTGATATATGCACATGAATGATTAGTTCTCTTATCGCACCTAAATATCTTGATTAATAACGGGGTCTCACAGAATCAATCTTCTCCAAGATTTGATAAGGACCAATATATCGAGGTGACAACTTACATCAGCGTCCAAAACGCATCGTCCCACGAAATTGTTACACTTTCAGAAATACTCTATCTCCAACTTGGAATTCAAAGGAGAATTCCACTAACGATAGAGATTCTTGCCAATTCCCACCAAAATCCATCACTACTGACCCTAACATATCCTCTAGATAGTTCTCTCAGTCTGACAACCATTCTGTGGATGGTAGGCGGTACTTATTACTAACTTACTACCCATGACACTCTGAATGCTGCTCCAAAATTTTGACACAAATCTAGGGTCTCTGTCAGAAACAATGAAATTGGAACTCCTTGTATACGAACCACATTATCCACATATAATTGTGCCCTCTTCTTGTAGGAATTGTGCCCACTTCGACAACCTATCAACCACAACCCAGATTACATCACAACCTCTGTTCGACCTAGCAAATGAGTCACGAAGTCCAAAACAATGTGTTCCCAATCCACTATGGCACTTCTAAACTCTGTAGCATACCACCAGGTCTCATTCTCTCCGCTTTGACCTGCTGACATGTCATTCCAAACTCAGCAATATCATTCTTCATACCTTCCAACAAGAAATGTGGTCTCAATGTATGGTACATCTTACGGTTGGCTACCAGGATGAACACCATGGCGACTGTAGTGTGCCTCCTAAAGTAATGCTTCTTTCAAGTATGTAAGATTCAGTAACACTAATCTTTTGTTTAATTACAACCAACCACTAGATGACACAATAAATCTAGATGGGTGATTAGATAGAACCACTTCCTTTAACTGATGAATATACAGATCTGTTATTTGAGCCTTCTTGATCATCGCGATAATTTGTGGCTCAAACTACAAAGCAAAAACAAGGAAATAATCTCACTGTGGCTGATAAGTCCATCTATATGTGCACAAATCATCATAGTTCTGCCAGACATGAATCGATGCTACTATGACATCATGCACTTTTGTAATGCCTTGATACGAAGTATGCATGTTTTATGTGATTATGGAATAATTATGAACTAATGATGGTATGATGTGAACTCGGGTTTGGGTTGAACCAAGTAGGAAATATGAAATGACTTAGTTGGTAAATGATGTACCACATGTATGATTATACACTTGATCTTGTTGTGATATATTCATTTTACTAGTTATACATGAAGAAGTAAACCATACATGGAGGAACATACACATAACTGGACTTTGACATGAATTTGAAATGTGATCTGAATTTCATGTGCATTTGGAGACTATTGGAAAATATATACGAAGCAACTTTCAGATTTGAAACTCACAATACACCATAAATCACCTAGCAAATCCCTACACAAATCTCTCCTTATATATCCTTGCTTGTTCTTGCTTCTTTTCTTGGATTAAGATTCAAAATCAAGATATCAATTTGTGTGAAGTGAATTCAAAGTCTTGTGGTAAGGGTTCCTTAGCATATGATGTGTATGTTTGATAGTTTAACATGTGAACATGATAAAAGTTTATTTGATCTTTCTCGAATTGATATAGATGGAATTAGAAGGAATAATCTTGATTTATGTAGAAAAGAAGTGTAATGATGTGATACACTTAAGGATTATGTATCGAGGTCCCCATATTAATGGTATCAGAGCAATGGTTAGATAACTGGGTGAACAAGGGTAGAGGAAGTGAATTAGGGAGATGTCAATTCACTTGAAAGCATGTTCATGTTTTTGTTGTAGTATATGATGTTATACTAACATGCTTTATGCGTTTGAATATTCTTGTTAACCCTTGAAATGCAGCATGTCAGAAGGAATACCTGGGCATCCTCAAGAAGAAGTTTGGGATGCAATGAGTGTGAATGCTAGTGTTGGTTTGATTCCTATGCCACCACCACCAGTAGGCCAAGGGCCAGTGGAACAGGTATTGCTACCTGGGGAGTTGACACTGACTCAATTTCTCAGTTACCAGCCACCTCGATTTGAAGGAACTGAATCTGGTGAACAGGCTGAGGAATAGTTAGAGCGTGTTGAATAGATATTTATATCAGCTCTGTGTGCAAAGTCAAGAAAACGCAGTCTCTCCCATAGGAGAGAAGAAAATCGCTTGCGTTGGGAAGAGGCGAGTCTACCTAAGACTCATCCTGGTTGAGATTAGCTGAGTTCCAGTTGGCTAAGAAAGAACAATGTGGTGGAAAGCCATAGTGATTGAATTGAAATCTCAGGGGCAGTCAATGGACTGGGATACATTCATGAGTCGATTCCTGGATCACTATTTCTATGTGGCTGCAAGGCAATTGAAAGAAGATGAATTCACCAATCTAAAACATGGAACAATGAAGGTAGCTGACTATGCTTTGCAATATTCTTCTTTGTTGAGGTATGTGCCTCATATAGCTGCCAATACCAAGGCCAAAATCAGAAAATTTAAATGGATTGCTCCCTGAGTTGTTTGATAGGGTGATTTCTAATAACCCTACTTCGTTTTATGAGGCACGACTAGGGCAAAGATGGCAGAGATAGGCATTGGTGCATATAAAGATGTAGGACAAGCTCAGAAACCTACATCGGATAGTATGAAGCCTCGAGGAGATCAGTTGTAAGGACCCCAAGCCCTTAACCCATTATTAGTGTATTAATCCATGCATTTAATGCATACAATCATATATGTAGGGGAAAGCCACTTGCTATCATATGACAACGCATGTCAATAATAAAATTTCTTACATTATTTCATATAATGTCCAATTTTCCCCAACCAAATCCATTTAACATATTATGCACCCTTGCAATACACTAACATGCTCTCAATTCATTTAGCAATTCAATAACCTATTGCATGCGACCAATAAATGAAAAGAGAAAGGCCCTTGCCTTTTTATACAAACCATATACACACAATAGTGCTAACACACGAGCATCGAATAAATGTATGTGAATCTAATGTATAAAATACTGTGCTCCATAATAGCACTGGTACCTCGATCCTGGAAGTACCTCCAATCCATAGCTCGATCTCAACGCCGGAGCTACCGTTGTACCTGTTCCACCTGCCCAACAAAGACAGCCCCCCCCCCACACGGGGTGAGCATACCAATACTTCAAATCCAATAAACACAATATTACAATTCATAATTTACAAAATGTAAAGGCTATGAATATTAAAAGACACTCCCTGGATGGCATCATCCTCATCCGGGATCCCCTGTGCTGTTCATGTTCTCAAAATAATCGAAACCATCAAATTCTCAAATACCAGTTAATCATTACATTGATTAACTAATCCTTTTGCCACATACCGATACCATAATCAATAATATCAAATCATTAATCAATGATTACAGATATTCCATAAATCTCACTAATGGTTCCACAATTCAATTTCATCGCTCGCTCTACAATAGCAGCGTCACTGATGTTCGCTCAACGGCGACCACATCCAATCATTGCTCGCTCAAAAGTGGCACCATATAATTCCCAATGCAAATCAAGTGATTGCAACAACCATATATTATTCATGCACAACAATTGCAAATATATATTTTAAAGCTATGCTCGTACGTTATACATACCTTATGATTCCGTAGTCCGAGTCCGACCTTGCCCTTGTCCCGTGATCCAATGAATCATGTGCTAACACATAAATAACTCATAATCAATTACAAGCATGCAACCACGTGCCCAAGCACATTCACAATCCCCAATTATATCGTCATCCATGACGATTAACCATTTTAACATACTTCGACTAAGCATGCATAATACCCAAAATAATCCATTTCAAAAGATCAAAGGTTAGACATTTACTCAATCGAGTATTCCATTTTATTAAAAAAGTTGGCTCCAACCATTCCTTCTTAAAGGTATAGCATTCCCATTGGAATGTCGACATTGCCCCAGAAATCGGCTAATTATATCACGATTCCAAAATCCCGACATTTTCAACAATTTTCAAAAAAACCCCTTCATACAAGCCACGATCGATCAGCGATTTCATCGCGATTGATCGCGCAATACAGTGGCCAGGCAGAACACTCTCGCAATCGATCGCCAATCACCTCACAATCGATCGCCGAGACTTGGCGATCGATCTCCAGCACTGTACATCTTCACCAAATTTCAGAATCTCATCGCGATCGATCGGCGCAAAGCCGCGATCGACCATGACCTGCGATTTTCCGAGAAACTGGAGTTTCCATAGTGTTTTTCACACCCAAATTCAAAACCACCACCCCTAACACCTTCAACACCTCAAATACATCAATAAAACTCAATAAAAACACCAAAAACAAAACATTGATTTTTTTTATCAAAAATCCCCAAATTCCATACTCAACTCAAATCCTAACCAAAATCAATAATTCTACAATCAAAATGTAGATAAAGGCGAGGGAAGGAGATTACCAACTTTTCTTCAAGAAATCCAGCTTCGGAGCCAAGCTACCACTGATTTCTCCTCCATGGGAGAAAAGAGGAAAATGGGTTGGGGATGGGGGAGACGTGAGAGAGAGAGAGAGAGAGAGAGAGAGAGAGAGAAGAGGAGGAAAATGATTGAGCACCGAGTCCACCTGGTATATATAGTACCAAGGCTCCAAAATACCAAGTCCTCCACAAATACATCATTACTCATTAAAAATCACATGTTTTCAATATTTATCTCTCCAACCTCAATTTTCAGTACCAGCCCCAATATAAAGTACCCCGGACCCCAGATCTCACCAAAAACCAAATTTCAAGGTTATCACCATGATGAGAACACTATCTCATCCCTTGGATCCGACGACTCCAAGTACCGGATTTAAAACCCTCGGGAGTCCCAATACCATAATTTATTCATAATTGCCATTACTAAAATCCATTGAGGATCATTACCACTCCGGGTTTAACACCATTAATTCCCGGGCATCACATCAGTTTAAACCACGAGGAGGTGCATCATCCTAGAGGTTTAGTGGGAGGATATTTGAGAATCGGAGAGGTGGTGATCGATTCATGAAAGGGCGGGCGCAGGGAAGCAGTAATAGGGGATTGTGATGTTTCGATTGTGGCGGGCCACACTATAGGAGAGACTGTCCACAAACTGATGGTCCAGTTTGCTTTGGATACGGGAGGACATGACACATTGTGAGGGATTGTCCTCATGCTGGAGGGCAACAGAACAGAGGGAATATGTCAGAAAGTACAGTGCAACAGAGACCACAGTACCTCGGACTGTCGGGGGACAAAGTGTAGGGCCACCCCAAGTTAAGGTGTATGCACTGAATAAGGAAGAAGCAGAGGCAGCTCCTGATGATGTGATAGCGGGTAAGTATCATTTATTTTATCTTGCTTTCTTATTGATTGATACTGGTGCATCTGGTGCATCTCATTCATTTATTTCCAAGAATTTTTGTTGAGCAGTATCATATATGCTCCTCTCCACTGTTAATGCCTCTGTATGTCTCGACACCCATGGGAATGACTGTTATGAATGGTCATATTGTGTATGATTGTTCCATTCAGTTTGATGAATATGGAATACAGACAAATTTGAGTGTGCTTGATATGACTATTTTTGACTGTATTCTGATGTGTTGAGTAGATGTCAAACGGTTCTGGATTGTTGTCAGAAGACAGTTCGTTTTAAATATGAATTTGGAGAATAGTGGATCTTTTATGGGCAGAGATCTCGTACAAAGATTCTTTTGATATCTGCTATCCGGATGTCACGTTTGTTAGAACATGGACACACAGGATATTTGATAAATGCGATTGATGTAACTAAGAAGAAGGTGGAAAGAAAAGTAGAGGAGATACCAGTCGTCTCAGAATATGTGGATGTTTTTCCAGATGAGTTCCTGGATTTCCACCAAGTTGTGAGGTGGAATTTGGAATTGAATTGCTACCTGATACCTCTGCTATTTCAAGAGCACCGTATCAAATGTCACCAACTGAACCGAGAGAATTGAAAACTTAGTTGCAAGATTTGCTTGACATACACCCTAGTGTATCACCTTGGGGTGCTCCAGTGTTATTTGTAAAGAAGAAGGGTGGATAAATGCGACTGTGCATCGACTATAGACAGTTAAACAAGGTAACAATTAAGAATGAATACCATCTTCCCCATATTGATGATTTGTTTGATCAGTTGCAGGGATTGTGTGATGTCCCGGAATTATTAACACTTTTTATTGGATTTAATTATGATGTTTATATGATATGTCGAGATTTAATTCTTGAGTATCGGATTTTGGAACGGAGTTGGGATAAATGATTTCGAGATTGAATTTATTATGTTAATTAAGTTCAAGGAGATCCTTAAATTCTTGGGAATGTCATTTTTGGCATGGGATCGGAATAAATAATTCCGGGTTGAACTTGTGATGCAAATTAAATTGAGATGATTTTTCTTTAACTTAAATAGTTGTTTAATTGGATAAGATGATAATTGTTGGTGTGGATTAAAAAAGAAACTAGGGTTGAAGTTAGAACCCACACATTTCTCTAAATTACACACTAAAAGCTCTCACTCCTCGCCTCCCTCGCTCTCATCGCGCCTGACTCCTCTCCTCGGCGGCTATGGACGATTTCCTACCATTTTTCAAGCTCGAATCTTGTGCTGGTTTGTGTTTTAGCTATTTACTATTCTTGCTCCTCGATTTATATGTGATTTGGTATGAGTTTTATGATGATTTGGGGCTCGACTTTGGTGCGTTTTTGGGGCACTTTTTTAGATGTTTTTGGGGCAGTTTTGTGCTGTTAATTGGCTCAAAAATCTGATGCTATTTTGTTTCAAAAATGATGATGCTTTGGTTCGAAAATTCCTGCTGTTCTTGATTCGATTCCTCGCTGTTTTGGTTTCGAAAATGGTACTTGTTTTGAGTTCGAAATTTTCCTGCAATGTGGTTCAACTTCTGCAGCATTTTGGTTCAAATTTATGAGGCTATTAAGTTCGAAAATCTGCTTCTGTTTTGCTCTTATGTTAGGATGATGGTTGGCCAAAATTTGCTTCTGTTATGTTCGAAAATGTCATGCTTTTGGCTTGATTCTCTACTGTTTATAGTTGTAATCTTGATGTTGTGTAGATTGAGCAGATTGTTAGACGTAAATATGCTTTGTGCGTGTATGTGTGTTCCTACAGCTGCTACCGAGTTTTGTTGCTTCAGGCTTAATACTGTGTTGAATTAAGAGGATATGAGATTATAAACCAAGAATCCTGGTTCTAAGTTTATAGTGATAGAATGGATTAAATATCATGTTATTCATATGAGCTTTGAAGAATTAGAGTGAGCTCATATTTAGGAATTGGAACTATAAAACATATGAAATACTACCCTAGGATAATTGATCGAGTAACAAAAGGAGTTGTGGTCAAATTATCCAAGGGTTGTAAAGTTGGAATCTAATAGACTTCATCGTAAAATAATTATTGTATTTATATGGTTATGAATATTTGGAAATTTCTTGAAAGATGGAATAAACTTATATTTATCGATCAATGTGAATTTACTTACTATATAGTTGAGTTGGAGATGACTCAAATAAATGGAGGATTATTGGCTTGTTTGTGTAAACTACGAAGCATGAAAATGAAGAGTGTTTAATGATATTAATTGCTTTGAATATGAGCTAATATTGAATTGATATTCGATATAGACACTCCACGAGACTCCGGACGTTGATGATAGCTTGTTCATATTGTCGACTATAAGGTACGTGGTGACGTACGAGCAGGTATACCCAGTATTTATATATTCATGTATACATGTATTTTGAATGTGATGTTTAAGGTTAAGTGATTGAGTTTGATAGTTGAGTTTAATACACGTGGAATGGTGGATACGTCGATGTACGTGATCCGGGTATATGAGTTGATTATTGATGCCCTTGGCACGATCGATATGAGAGGTGGTTGAGAATGAGATTAATTTATAGGCAGGGTTGCCTTCGAGATAAGATTCGTCATGATTGTGTATAAATGATAAACTGTGGTTAGGTCGTATTTATGGCATTGATGAGTATCATGGTTTGAATAATGATATTGAACTTGATGTTTATGAAAGTGTATAAGATTGAAACATGAACAGTTCGTGATAGCTATGCCGGATCGGAATTGTACAGGGAGTATCTTTGATGAGTTTTGAATAATCTAAATTGTTGCATTACAATTTCGTATATTGATTTGTGAATGAATATTGAGTTGGAGTATGCTCACCCTGTGTGGGGGCTGTTTCTGTTGAAACAGGTATAACAGGTACAACGTTGTCTAGGGAAGAAAGCTTGAACCCATGGAAAATAGTGATCGCAGGATTATGGTTCAAGTATCGGTTGATGTACATATCACTTATGCATTGAGAATTGATTCGTTGATTTGTTGCTCGTATGTGAGCAACTGGAAGCATGTATATGGACTGTATAATAGCGTTGAAGTCCTCTTTCTATATAGTTGATTGATGTGCATGTTATTTTGAGGAGCATGTGTTATACGACTTTACTGATGACGGGAATTCATATCTT
Source organism: Haberlea rhodopensis (assembly GCA_907163345.1). Lineage (NCBI taxonomy): Eukaryota > Viridiplantae > Streptophyta > Magnoliopsida > Lamiales > Gesneriaceae > Haberlea > Haberlea rhodopensis. The sequence continues at coordinate 11,078,275 of CAJQUN010000015.1, forward strand.
GCTAGTATTGTGACTTCCCTGGCTGGGAACTTTTATCTTTAGGTTATGGTGTTTTAATATTGGGGGTGTTTATAGTTGTGTATTTTCTGGGATAGTCAAATTTATGGGGAGACTCTGCCCAAATTTTTATAAAAGTCATGGGAATATGTGAAGCATGTAATGATTCTTTTAAAGAATGAATGTTTTCACATACATACGACATCATAAATGCCTAAATAGTCTTTAAGAGTTGGGGTCTTACATTAGTGGTATCAGAGCCAGGTTAGCTCTTTGGGATGTCTAAGGCCTAAGGGTGCGTCGAGAGAATTGAATAGCACATGAATTGAGCATGGTTGTAGTTTTGCAAAAGTGTGATGTGACATTTACACCTATATGCATAGTATGATATGTATGATATGAAACAATATAATTGTGTTATTGCTAACGGTTGCGGTTGCAGAGTTGATTAGGGATCATGAGGAACATGGCAACGAGGAATCATTGTTGATTCCAGTAGATACACCTATTGATGACAATATTGTTGAAAAGCTCATGAGTATGGTAATTCGTTTTAATTACATCACTTACTTGAATATTGTGAAAGTGATGATTTCTTTTGAAATGCGTGATGAATGATTTGCTACGCTGAAAGTGATGGCAATGTTAGTAACGGAATGAAGGAATTTTAGTGAGTTGAGTTTTGTGTACATGCTATGTATATGTAAGTACTTTGCTGATGAATCTGATTTTGTAGGAGAATCAGAAAATGGGGAACGACATACAATATTCGGGGACAGAATAAATAGACCATGTGATGATTGGGTATGTGTATGTCATAAATGTGATGACACAGGTACGTGACGATGTACTAATACTAGCTCAAAGTATCCATGTATATTTTATTATGTATTGATGATGTATGCCCTCACTAGTATTTTTGACTGTGAATATGGTAATGAGGTTTTCGGTGCAGAATTTTATCAATAGCGCTATTGGTGACGATTCTTATGGAGGGTGATTGGCTATTGAATTAATGTGATTGGGTCGCCACTGAAGAGTGTGCGATGAGATTGGGTCGCCACTGAAGAATGTGCGATGTGATTGGGTCGCCGCTGACGAGTGTGCGATGTGACAGGGTCACCGATGACGAGCGAGCGATGTGTTATTAGGTCGATGCTAGAGAGAGCATGCAGCATGTATATTGTTATTGGGTCGATGCTAGAGAGAGCATGCGACATGTATATTGTTATTGGGTCGATGCTAGAGAGAGCATGTGATGTGTATATCGATATTGGGTCGATGCTAGGGAGAGCATGCGGCATGATTATTGTCAGGATCGACACTATTGAGAGTGTGTAATGTATTTTATGTGCCTCCACTATAGAGGGAGGGTGATGAATATATGTTGATTTAAATTGTCCTTGTTGTTTCAATATATTGTGATGATCAAATGTACAGGTGAAAGTGATCATGGAGAGAGTGGATGAAGATGTTAGGATATGCCCTAAGACAAGTCATTAGATGATATGTCCTTCAACACCAGATGAGAGACAACGCATGAGTAAGATTCCATATGCATCAGCTATTGGATCTATCATGTATGCCTCCCGATGTATCGTATGCTTTGAGCATGACGAGCAGATATCAAGTTGATCTCGGTGAAGGTCACTGGATTGCTGTCAAGAATATCCTGAAGTACTTGAGAAGAACTAATGATACATTCTTGATTTATGGAGGTGAGGAAGAGCTCAATGTAATGGGTTACACTGGTGCAAGCTTCCAAACCGACAAAGATGATTATCGATCGCAATCTGGATATGTGTTTTGCATAAATGGATATGCAAAGTACCAACAGATGATAATGTATCTAACCCATTGACAAAGCCACTGTCACAGCAGTAGCATGATCGTCATACTAGATATCTAGGCATTAAGTATATGTCTGATTGGTCTTAGTGCAAGTGGGAGATTTGTTGGGATATGCCCTAAGACAAGTCATTAGATGATTGTTTGTGACATATACTGGTTTATGATTTTATGAATGGCAATTCATTATTATATATTATTCAAATATCTGTGCAATATGAATTGATATATATGTTAATGTCCTTAGAATAATATTGTATTATTCTTAAAGATTGTCCCTAGTCAAGTATTATCATTAATCGGGATAATGATAATGCATTGAGACTAGTATGTGTTGATTGATGAATTGTTCATTGATATGAGATATCAAATCAACACATGGGTACATGTTAGAGAACGATGTACTGGACAGACCCACCATGAGAATGCTACATGGATAGTTATATGAGTGTCATAAGCAATTCTCATAGTGATAATAATGTATGTAATCCTTACGACTTGTGATCATCAGAGATCCCAACATAAGGAGTTATGTATCTTGATATTGTCAAACGTTACCCGTAACAGGGTAAACTATAAAGGCGACTATTGGATACACTACGAATTATGTAGAGGGATGTTGACTGATCGAGATAGGATTTGTCCCTCCTATATAATAGGAGAAGTGTTTGGCCCTTGATCAAGTAAGAACTAAAATGCATGGCCATGCTCGAATGAGTCGATATGAGATATCGAGCTTATTCGTTTATTCTAGTTCTACTTGGGGATCAAGAAATAGAGATTGAATATACGAGTATGACTATTCCATGACTCGTGTTCAATCTAAACACAAAGGACAAAGGGATTAAGTTACATGGTTAATATTATCACAAGTTCTAAAGGTTATGTCGAGTCATTGACATTCTTGTGATTTGGGTAGCCTTGATGTGTTGCTAGATACCGCTCATTGCTTGTGACGTAAAATGAGATTTTATGTCACTGCCAACATTACAAGATCCTATCGGGTCGCACAAAAGATTAAATCGAGAAGGGAAATTAAATTCATGGGATGAATTAAATAATTAAGAGGAGTCTTAATTAAATAATTATAAAGGATTAAATTAAAATCATGGGCTTGAGCCCATGAGGCTTTATGAAAGCCTTTAGTTAAATCCTATATAATAATATACAAGGTTATGATTAAAGGGTTGATCATACAATTTGATAACATAACCTAGCCACAAAAGATTGGAGCTCTCGGCCACCATTAAGAAGCGTGACCTCCAAGCCGCCGCTTTTGGTCCTTTCTCTTTTTCCCGGCCATCTTCATACGATTAAGAATCGTGTGTGGTTATTGTTCCGATTTAAGAACGAGTCTAGCAACTTGTTCTTAAATCCCCTTTTTCGATTTGATCATGTGGATACCGTGGAGGCAAAACTTGATAAGTTTTGCTAGTGACTCGAAGGAGGCGTTGGACGTGGCGCCGCTTCGTGGAATCTGCTCAAACACGCTACAAGGGTGAGACTTTTGTAAATCCTTTATCCGATATGATAACCTATGTATAGATCCGGTGTCTTGTAATCCATAATTTTTTATTCCGTTGCGTTGCTATGCATGATGGATTACTTACAGTGGTATCAGAGCCAGGTTCAAGGCTCATATCAGATTTATGTGGTTAAATTGTTTTAATCATATTAGAATTTATATTGCATGCTATTTAAAACTGTATGAACATATATGATATGTTAATATTAAGTTTGTGAAATTATCATGAAATTATATTTGATATAATTGATGTTTAATGTATACGATACACGAAGCGAATAATCGAATCAATTGCATGATGTTTCGGCCACCATCTAGTGCACTTGACCCACGGCTTAGCCACGTGAGGGCTAGGGGTTTCGGACTCCTATGCTCGAGATGGCATAGTCGTTGTGGTTCATGTTCGTGCATGGAGGTTTCGAGACATGGATGAGTTTTGAACTCTTTGGCTCGATAATGGTTAAGCATGCATGGATAAGTGGCTTCACCACGTGAGAGCTAGGGTTTTCGAACCCTTGGCTCGAGATGGTTGAGCCACCACCGTGCATGACCTGACCATGATTCGTGGCTCAAGAATTCCGGCGTTTCGAACAAGTTGGCTCGATGAAAACACAAGGTGGTGCTCGGCGGCTAGGGTTTGGAACCCTAGCGCCGCCGCCGCTCGCTCAATGGCTCGGCCATGGGCTAGGGTTTTGAACCTGTGATATCCCCGAAATGGTTAATTGCATTTGGGCATTAATTGTGTTTATATGACTAATTATGATGGTAATTAATTATGTGTTGGAATTATTATGTGGAAATGCTTAGTCACGTGTTAGAGTGACCCGGGATAGCATTTCAGGGTGCATGTTGGGTATGTTGGGAATTATGGTTGGAAGCATGATTATTTGCCTTGGTTAGCAATTAATTAGAAATCATGTGTTTAATTGATATTTCGGTGCATTTGGTTTAATTCTTTGGAAAAATATCATGTTGGGGTGTTTTATACACCATGATTTGTGGATTGCATTTTAATTAAACTCAACACTTTTATTCCCCAACCCCACCCCCATCCACTCTCACTTTACCAAACAACACCCAAACCCTTCCCCTTTCTCTCCATTTTCGAGTTCAAGCTTTGGGGTGAAGAGAAACCTTTCAAAAATCTGGATTTGTGGAGTTAATTGGGTGATTTGAGGTCCCCAAGAGGTATGGATACCTCATGGTTAATTTTGTTGTGTTTTGTTTAAGTTTGGTATGATTTTGAAGGGTTTTGAAATGGGTTTGTGTTGGGTTGTTGTGGGTTTGGTTATAAGTTGGATTTATACTTGTTTTGAAGTATATTTTGGTGGTTTATGTTGCATTTGATGTTGTTGGTTTGTTGGGTTAAGTGTTGGTATGGATTGGAAGGTTTTTGGGAGCAAAAATGGTGAAAATCGCATGTCTGTGCGAGGCGATCGATCGCCTGAAAAGAGGCGACCGATCGCCAAGGGACAGTAGCATTTTTGCGGGTTAGGCGATCGATCGCCTAAAATGAGGCGACCGATCGCCGAGGGGCAGTAGCCAAATCAAAGGATAGGCGATCGATCGCCGTAGTGAAAATTTTGAGGCGACCGATCGCCTGAGGGAAGCGATCGATCGCCGCCAGTGGATTTTTGGAAAATGATTTATTTTGTCAAATTTTTGGTATTTGGCTATTATTTGGCTTCTAATATGGGGTTGTGTGATTGTGTAGAACCATCCCAGGTAGCAACGCAACCGAGGAACTGAAGCCAGATCAATTCCACTTTTGGAAAGGTACGTAGTGGACGTACGGGCACCCAACGGTACATGTATCTTATATACTCATTGTTTATGCATTGTGGATGCGAGTATATATGTGGTATTGCATTGTGGATGCAAATACATGTTATGCATGATGTTATAGATGCATATGATTATTGGTGCACATCCCATGAGTCGTGGTCATCCCTTGATGATTTTAATGCTTGCCGCTATTTGTTTTGGTTCCGCTAAATGTGAAGCGAGGGGTGGGAGCGCCGCATGTCACATTTGAGCGTGGTTATCATATAGGGCGAGGAAAGGGTATTTGCCGCTCAATGTGAGGCGAGGGGTGGGAGTCCCGCATGTCCATTGAAGCGAGGTTATCCTATGCCGCCTATATGTAAATAAGCGAGGGGCATTAAAATACATTGTGATGGACAGACTAGGGATTGGTGATCAGTATTTGGTATTGATGAGATGGCATATGTCATGACATGTTTAGACCATTAAAAATAATCTGTTGATTATACTCATGAGTTATGGTACAGGGACAACCAAACGGGAAGCGTTTGAAATGCATGGGAAAAACAGGAAGTGTTTTATTATGATTATGCATTTACGCTTTATCTTCATATTGTGTTGAATATGAATGATTATTATTGCTCATGTTTGGGGGTTGTCCTTGTAGGTACACGCTTGGCATGATAGAAGGGCTAGACGGGTTGAGATGGTGAGCTTGTTGAGGATGCTTTTGGGACTTGAAGGACAGGATTATTTTGGATAGTATCTACTCTAGGAGTAGTATAAAACTATAGTTGAACACATTCATTGATTGGAATGTAATTAATCCATTTGGTAGTCCTTATTTTTGGCATGTAATGCTTAAGCTCATAAACTCAACACGTTCTTTTTCACTCTGATTATTATGATAGCTCTATTATGCCTTGATTCCGCACTTAAGGATTAGGGTCCTTACATTAGTGGTATCAGAGCAGTGGTTAGAGAACCCGGGAACGAGTGAAGGGTAGCCTTAGCATGATTGGCTAGGTGCTTACATTTGAAGCATGTTTATGCATGTGGTGCATATTAATGTATATCCTGTTATACTAACGTGCTTATTCTCATTCCTGTTATCTAACGGCATAACATATATATTGCTTTGGAATCGTTGTTAACATTTGTGTTACAGCATGGCTGCTAATGAGGAGGTTGGAGATGTTGGTAGTGTGAACGCAAGTATTGGACAGGCAAACCCTCTACCTCCACCGCCCGTAGGCATGGAACCCGTAGCTCAGTTATTACTACCGGGTGAGATCAGTCTGACGCAATTTCTGTCTTACCATCCGCCCCGGTTTGAGGGGACAGAGTCCGGAGAGGAGGCTGAAGAGTGGTTGGAAAGACTTGAACAGATCTTTGTATCGGCTCCTTGTGCTGTTACAGCTTGGCTGAGGCTGGCGGAGTTTCAGTTAGCTAAGAAACCTCTAATGTGGTGGAGGAGCACGGTGATGGAGCTAAGAGCACTAGGTGCTGTGATTGATTAGACACTCTTCAGGACTAGGTTTCTAAACCGGTACTTCTCCGCAGCGGCGAGACAGACGAAGGAGGACGAATTTACAAGTTTGAAACAGGGGAACATGACGGTGTCAGACTATGCCACGCGGTACTCTTCGTTGCTGAGGTATGTTCCCCACATTGCCACCAATGGGCACGCAAAGATGAGGAACTTTATGAAGGGGTTGCGACCAGAGCTCTATGACCGGGTTATCACCAATAACCCAACTTCTTTTGATGATGCTCTCACAAGGGCGGAGCTTGCCGAGCTTGGGGTGGGAGCTTATCCTAGTGCTATGCCACCACCAGTACCGCAACAGAGACAGACTGATGACAGCTTGAGGCCCCGAGGAGAGCCATTTAAACCCCGTGGTGCCTCTTCATCTTCGCGATTTGGTGGAAAGAAATTCTTTGGACAGAAGCAGGAGGGCAAGAAGGGCAATTGGTCCGCCAACCGAGGATCCACGCAAGGAAATAGGCCGGGAGAGCCTAGGTGCGACAATTGTGGAGGGCCACATTCTTCAAACAAGTGTCCTGCCTGTTATATCTGTGGCAAGATGGGCCACATCGCTCGGTATTGCCCCACCCGGGGAGGACAGTCAGAGTTTCAGGGCAACAGGCCGAGGTTTGATGATAGGACAGTGCAGCAGAGGCAGCAGTTTGGGCCTCGACCATCGGGAGGTCAGACAGTGGGACCGCCCCAGGGGCAGGTGTATGCACTGACCAGGGAGCAGGCCCAGGCAGCCCCAGAGGAGGTGATTCGGTACGTGTCATTTATTTACGTACCCTGCTTTTATTTTGATCGATACAGGTGCCTCCCACTCTTTTGTATCGGTGGGTTTTGTGGAAAGACACCATATGCGCACGTCTTCCTTACCCACGCCTCTTTTGGTCTCGACACCCACTGGAAGAAATGTCGTTGCTGATCAGTTTATGGCAGCTGCCTCATTTATTTTGAGGGCAACGAATTGAGGTCAGACTTGATTGTGTTGGGCATGTCAGACTTTGACTGCATCTTGGGTATTGATATTCTGAACAGATATCAGGCAGTGGTAGATTGCCGGCAGAGGACAGTGAAGTTCAGACCTGAGTTGGGCAGTCAGTGGACCTTCTATGGCAACGGTTCTCGTGCGAAGATTCCGGTGATTTCAGCGATCAAGATGACTCAGCTGTTGGAACGTGGACACACGGGCTATCTCATTTATGCCGTGGACACGTCTGGGAAGAATAAAGAATTAAGAGTTGAGGATGTGCCAGTGGTAGCAGAGTTTACTGATGTATTCCCAGAAGAGATCCCAGGGTTCCCACCAGCTAGGGAAGTTGAGTTTGGGATCGAGTTGTTGCCAGGGACATCCGCTATCTCTCGTGCACCTTACAAGATGGCACCGGCTGAGTTGAGAGAGTTGAAAGAACAGTTGCATGATCTCCTTGACAAGGGATATATACGCCCGAGCGTGTCGCCATGGGGCGCACCAGTTCTCTTTGTGAAGAAGAAGGACGGTTCGATGCGGTTGTGTATCGATTACCGGCAACTGAATAAGGCTACAGTGAAGAACAAGTATCCTCTTCCAAGGATCGACGATCTGTTTGATCAGTTGCAAGGTACCAGGGTGTATATCAAGATTGATTTGAGATCCGGGTATCATCAGATTCGAGTCAGAGAGGAAGATGTGCAGAAGACAGCATTCCGGACCCGATATGGACATTATGAGTTCCTAGTGATGCCGTTCGGCGTGACGAATGCTCCAGCAGTATTTATGAGTCTGATGAACAGAGTGTTTCAGTCGTATCTCGATCAGTTTGTCATCGTGTTCATAGACGACATTCTCATCTACTCCCGGAGTGAGGAAGAGCATGTGAAACACTTGAGGACAGTGCTCCAGATTCTCAGAGAGCATCAGTTGTATGCTAAGCTCAGTAAGTGTGAATTTTGGCTGAGCAGTGTAGTGTTTCTGGGCCATGTCATATCGAGCAGCGGGATATCAGTGGATCCCAGGAAGATTGAGGCTGTGATGGAGTGGGCTGCCCCCACTTCTGTGCCTGAGATACGGAGTTTTCTTGGTTTGGCCGGGTATTATCGACGTTTCGTCGAGGGCTTTTCGAAGATTGCCAAGCCGTTGACACAGTTGACCCAGAAAGGAGTGCCTTTCTTTTGGTCAGAAGCTTGTGAGGAGAGCTTCCAGGAGTTAAAGCACCGGTTGACGACGGCGCCAGGGTTAGTGATCCCTACGGAGAACTCCAGATTTGTTCTGTATACTGACGCATCACTTCAGGGCCTTGGGTGTGTTCTGATGCAAGATAAGCATGTAGTAGCTTATGCATCGAGGCAGTTGAAGCCGCATGAGACCAGATATCCAGTTCATGACTTGGAACTGGCGGCTATCATCTTCGCCCTGAAGATTTGGAGGCATTACTTGTATGGTACTTCGTTTACCATTTACACGGATCACAAGAGCCTCAAGTTTTTATTCACTCAGGTAGAGCTGAACATGAGGCAGAGGAGGTGGATAGACTTACTCAAAGACTATGATTGTGGGATTGAGTACCATCCCGGAAAAGCTAATTTGACAGCAGACGCTTTGAACCGGAAAGTGAGGAGTTCTGCTGAGGACGTCATCCATTTGTCGGCTATGATGACCTCCTATTGCCATCTGGGCTATGATTTTGACATTGATGCATCACCTGTGTATGTATCGACCTTGCTAGCTGAGCCAGATATCTATGAGAACATCAGGAGAGCTCAGAGGTCAGACGATGAGGTTCAGAGGTGGTTATCTTTAGTACATCTTGGTCAGCCAACGAAATTCAGAGTGGCCGATGATGGGTCTTTGAGATTGGGTGACCGTTGGGTGGTTCCGAGTACGCCGGAGTTGCGTAGAGGGATCCTGGAGCGAGCTCATAGTAGCAGACTTAGCATCCACCCAGGCGGGAAGAAGATGTATAAAGATCTACGTGGTCAGTTTTGGTGGAAGAGGATGAAATCTGATGTCGTCGCTTTTGTAAAGAGGTGTTTGATCTGCCAGCAGGTTAAGGCAGAGAGGCAGAGACCTGGCGGCGAGTTGAGAAGCTTGGAGATACCGAAGTGGAAGTGGGAACACATTTCCATGGACTTCGTGACTCATTTGCCGAGGAGTGCTTCAGGCTTCGATGCTATTTGGGTGATCGTGGATCGATTGACCAAGGTAGCACATTTCATCCCCTATAGCATGACTTCACCTTTTTGAGGATGGCGCAGTTGTATATTAGAGATGTGGTGAGATTGCATGGGATCCCCGTTTCCATAGTGTCAGATCGAGATCCGCGATTCACATCTCATTTCTGGGAAGGTCTTCAGTCATCCTTGGGAACTGAAGTCAGATTGAGTACTGCTTATCATCCTCAGACGGATGGCCAGACCGAGCGTACTATTTAGACGCTCGAGGACATGTTGAGAGCTTGTGTTTTGGAGTTCGATGCCTCTTGGCAGGATTCAGTGCCTTTGGTAGAGTTTTCTTATAACAATAGCTACCAGGCGAGTATTCAGATGGCTCCGTTTGAAGCTCTTTATGGCAGACGGTGTAGATCACCCTTGTGTTGGGATGATTTGGACCGCAAATCGGTCGGAGGACCGGAGTTGATTCGGGAGATGGAAGAAAAGATAAAGACAATAAGGCAGAAAATGAAAGCGGCCCAGGACAGACAGGCAGCTTATGCAAATAAACGGCGGAGACCGTTAGAATTTCAGTTGGGAGATAAGGTCTTTTTGAAGATCTCGCCTTTCAGAGGCGTTGTGCGATTTGGGATGCGCGGGAAACTGTCTCCGAGGTATGTTGGACCGTACGAGATTTTGCAGCGCATTGGCACCTTAGCTTACCGACTGGCTTTGCCGCCTTCTTTATCTGGTATACATGATGTGTTTCATGTATCGATGCAGTGGAAGTATGAGCCGGATCCGTCGCATGTTTTACAGCCTTCCGAAGTTCAGTTAGAGTCCGATGTGTCTTATGTGGAACGGCCTGTCAGAATTCTGGATCGAGCAGACCGTAGACTTCGGAACAAAGTGATACCTATGATCAAGGTTCAGTGGGATCGCAGGGGAGGCTACGTGGGAGACGGAGCGGCATATGGTGCAGCACTACCCGGAACTATTCTCTGGTATGTGTTTATGTTCAGTTTCTTTTGGGGTAAGTGCATGTGATTTCGAGGACGAAATCTTATAAGTAGGGGAGTATTGTGATATCCCCGAAATGGTTAATTGCATTTGGGCATTAATTGTGTTTATATGATTAATTATGATGGTAATTAATTATGTGTTGGAATTATTATGTGGAAATGCTTAGTCACGTGTTAGAGTGACCCGGGATAGCATTTCAGGGTGCATGTTGGGTATGTTGGGAATTATGGTTGGAAGCATGATTTATTTGCCTTGGTTAGCAATTAATTAGAAATCATGTGTTTAATTGATATTTCGGTGCATTTGGTTTAATGCTTTAGAAAAATATCATGTTGGGGTGTTTTATACACCATGATTTGTGGATTGCATTTTAATTAAACTCAACACTTTTATTCCCAACCCCACCCCATCCACTCTCACTTTACCAAACAACACCCAAACCCTTCCCCTTTCTCTCCATTTTCGAGTTCAAGCTTTGGGGTGAACAGAAACCTTTCAAAAATCTGGATTTGTGGAGTTAATTGGGTGATTTAAGGTACCCAAGAGGTATGGATACCTCATGGTTAATTTTGTTGTGTTTTGTTTAAGTTTGGTATGATTTTGAAGGGTTTTGAAATGGGTTTGTGTTGGGTTGTTGTGGGTTTGGTTATATGTTGGATTTATACTTGTTTTGAAGTATATTTTGGTGGTTTATGTTGCATTTGATGTTGTTGGTTTGTTGGGTTAAGTGTTGGTATGGATTGGAAGGTTTTTGGGAGCAAAAATGGTGAAAATCGCATGTCTGTGCGAGGCGATCGATCGCCTAAAAAGAGGCGACCGATCGCCAAGGGACAGTAGCATTTTTGCGGGTTAGGCGATCGATCGCCTAAAATGAGGCGACCGATCGCCGAGGGGCAGTAGCCAAATCAAAGGATAGGCGATCGATCGCCATGTTTGGCGCGATCGATCGCCGTAGTGAAAATTTTGAGGCGACCGATCGCCTGAGGGAAGCGATCGATCGCCGCCAGTGGATTTTTGGAAAATGATTTATTTTGTCAAATTTTTGGTATTTGGCTATTATTTGGCTTCTAATATGGGGTTGTGTGATTGTGTAGAACCATCCCAGGTAGCAACGCAACCGAGGAACTGAAGCCAGATCAATTCCACTTTTGGAAAGGTACGTAGTGGACGTAAGGGCACCCAACGGTACATGTATCCTATATACTCATTGTTTATGCATTGTGGATGCGAGTATATATGTGGTATTGCATTGTGGATGCAAATACATGTTATGCATGATGTTATAGATGCATATGATTATTGGTGCACATCCCATGAGTCGTGGTCATCCCTTGATGATTTTAATGCTTGCCGCTATTTGTTTTGGTTCCGCTAAATGTGAAGCGAGGGGTGGGAGCGCCGCATGTCACATTTGAGCGTGGTTATCATATAGGGCGAGGAAAGGGTATTTGCCGCTCAATGTGAGGCGAGGGGTGGGAGTCCCGCATGTCCATTGAAGCGAGGTTATCCTATGCCGCCTATATGTAAATAAGCGAGGGGCATTAAAATACATTGTGATGGACAGACTAGGGATTGGTGATCAGTATTTGGTATTGATGAGATGGCATATGTCATGACATGTTTAGACCATTAAAAATAATCTGTTGATTATACTCATGAGTTATGGTACAGGGACAACCAAACGGGAAGCGTTTGAAATGCATGGGAAAAACAGGAAGTGTTTTATTATGATTATGCATTTACGCTTTATCTTCATATTGTGTTGAATATGAATGATTATTATTGCTCATGTTTGGGGGTTGTCCTTGTAGGTACACGTTTGGCATGATAGAAGGGCTAGACGGGTTGAGATGGTGAGCTTGTTGAGGATGCTTTTGGGACTTGAAGGACAGGATTATTTTGGATAGTATCTACTCTAGGAGTAGTATAAAACTATAGTTGAACACATTCATTGATTGGAATGTAATTAATCCATTTGGTAGTCCTTATTTTTGGCATGTAATGCTTAAGCTCATAAACTCAACACGTTCTTTTTCACTCTGATTATTATGATAGCTCTATTATGCCTTGATTCCGCACTTAAGGATTAGGGTCCTTACAGAACCCTAGGCCCATAATTGGTCCAGCCGTGGTGTTTGGTTGGTTCGAACGATGGTGGTTCGTGGCTTAGTCTCATTAGTTCGTGGCATGTGATGTCCCGAGCGTACGATAATTTTTCAAAAATTATTTTACAGTTTTAATTAGAATTAAATTTTAAATTGTTTAGAATTTAATTAAATGTTAAAGCATGTTTTATGTGTTGTTTGAGCATGGTGCATGGTTATAGCCCTTTTGACCTATTAGATAGGATTTGTGGATGTTTGTAATTTATATTACGGCCTGCGAGTCGTGCCTTCTCTATTTTATTCTAAATGTTATCCCTCCCCTATGTTCCCCTCGAATGTGAATCGATGAATTCTGTATCTTGTAAATAGTATAGTTTATTTGTTGATGGTGATCAATAAAGATGGAGCATCGTGCCGGGATGAGGAGGTCATTCACAAATTGGAGCCAAAGGAAGGTGCTTGTGAAGTTACCTTAGATTGACTCTTAGGATTTTCTCATTGGCTTGAGAAAATCGCTAGTAGGGGCTATAACCATGTCACGTTTAATTATGTATGTTGATGCATGATATATCTTATGTTTTAGATTGATAATTGTATTACACATATATATAGATATGTATACACCTATATGTACTGGACATATTTTAAATTATCAAACTAATCATGAGATCAATAAATCCCTCTAAAATATTAAGTTTTAGATGCCTTCCAAAATTAAAAGTACTCGTCAAAACTTCGATTGTACGTGTGTGGGTTTGCCAAAGCAAAGCACCGTGGCAATCTTAGTAAGGCGCGAAAGGATAAAAGTGATATCCGTTATACTTTAAATTGGGTACGACTTAACTAGGTTATCTCAATAGGATTGGGAACCTAGAGGCATGGGTTGGATGATAATTCATTTGATGAATTGAACAAAGTGTTGTTCGTCCAACTATCGAAGAATTACATATGATGTAATTGACAAAGTGTTGTCTACCTAAATAACCGAGTCTTGGGCGATTAGCCAAAGCTAACTCAAGATTAGGCGAAATATGGATCTTGGCCCACTAAAGGTTTCGAGGGTTGATATTTTTTAAACAAAATAGTGGGAGTATCATTTAATATAAGACCATATTAAATGATTAAATCATAAACTTTTTTTGCATATTTATATGTAGATATCAATGGCAACTAACAATACAACAAGCACATTATCACTGCGATCGGTCCTTGAGAAGGATAAATTAAATGGGACAAACTTCCTAGACTGGTATAGGAATCTGAGGATAGTCCTCAAGCAAGAAAATAAACAATATGTTCTAGAGGAGCCCTTACCTGTTGAGGAACCTCCCCTGACGGCTACTAGAGCCGATAAAGATGCTTACAAGAAGCATCAGAATGACGCACTTGATGTTGGCTGCCTTATGCTTGTCACCATGAACTCTGAGCTTCAGAAGCAACATGAGGAAATGGAGGCGTTCGATATGATCTAACACTTAAAGCAATTGTACCAACAGCAAGCTAGACAAGAGAGGTATGACGTCTCTAAAGCGTTGTTCCAGTGCAGGATGGTAGAGGGAAGCCTAGTTGGAACTCATGTACTCAAGATGATTGGGTACATTGAGAATCTGGAGAAGCTGGGTTTTCCATTGGACCAAGAGTTGGCCACCGATGTAATCTTGCAATCGTTGCCTGAGAGCTTCAGTCAATTTGTAGTAAATTACAATATGACTGACATGGAAAAGACTCTACCACAAATACTTGGTATGTTGAGAACATATGAAGCAAATACAAAGAAGACTAAGGCCACAAATGTTCTTATTGTGAATAAGGGCAAAGGAAAGGCCAAAGCTAAAGGCAATAAGAAAACAAAGAAGGTCTTTGTTAAATCTAAGCCAAAGTCTTAGCACTGAAGCCAAAGGGAGGGATAGCAAAGGAAGGAAACTGTTTCCATTGCGGTGAGACCGGCCATTGGAAAAGAAACTGCAAAGTATATCTGGAGGATCTAAAGAAAGGAAGTGTGACTTCCGCTCCAGGTATTTTTGTTATTGAAGTCAATTTATCTACTTCTTCATCATGGGTATTAGATACTGGATGTGGATCTCACATTTGTGTAAATGTGCAGGACCTCAAAAAGAGTAGATTGTTGGCAAAAGGCGAAGTTGATCTCCGAGTTGGAAATGGAGCAAGAGTTGCTGCATTAGCTGTAGGAGATTATCATTTATCTTTGCCTTCTGGTTTATCGTTGATTTTAAAGATTGTTATTTTGTGCCTTCAATTACCAAAAACATTATTTCTATTTCTTGTTTGGACAAGTTTGGATTCTCATTTATTATAAAGGACAACTGTTGTTCCATTTATTTAAATGATATGTTTTATGCTAGTGCACAAATGGTGAATGGTCTTTATTTATTAAATCTTGATATGCCTGTCTATAACAGAAATACTAAAAGGATTAAAAATAATGATTGTAATCCGACTTATCTCTGGCATTGTCGCTTGGGCCACATAAACAAGAACCGCATATCTAAACTTCATAAGGATAGAGTATTAGATTCATTTGATTTTGAATCATATGAAACATGCAAGTCTTGTTTAATGGGCAAGATGACTAAAGCCCCTTTCAAGGGACATGTTGAAAGGGCAAATGTTTTATTGGGACTAATACATAGTGATGTATGTGGGCCAATAAGTACACATGCTAGAGGTGGTTTTCAATACTTCGTTACATTTACTGATGACCTCAGTAGATATGGGTATGTGTACCTAATGAAGCATAAGCATGAAACCTTTGAAATGTTCAAAGATTTCAAGAATGAAGTACAAAACCAACTTGGCAAAAGTATCAAAATCCTTCGATCAGATCGAGGAGGTGAATACTTAAGCCAAGAGTTTCATGACTATCTAAAGGAGTGTGGGATAGTCCCACAACTCACTCCTCCGTATACTCCATAATGGAATGGTGTATCCGAGAGGAGAAATCGAACCTTGTTAGACATGGTTAGATCAATGATGAGTCATGCAGATCTTCCGATATCATTTTGGGGACATGCTCTAGAAACATTGATTTTCTTATTGAACCATGTTCCATCTAAATCAGTGGAAAAGACACCATATGAGATATGGACTGGGAACCGTCCTAGTATGTCTTTTATGAAGATTTGGGGTTGTGAGGCTTTCGTTAGACGTCACGCCACTAACAAACTTGGACCCAAATCTGATAAGTGTTTATTTGTGGGGTATCCTAAGGAAACGAAAGGATACTATTTCTATTATCCCACCGAGAACAAAGTAGTTGTTGCTCGGACTGGTGTATTTCTTGAAAGAGAATTTATTTCTAGAAAAACCAGTGGGAGAAAAATAGAACTTAGTGAAGTTCAACCACAAGAAAACACTGAACCTGAGATTGAGATGGAAACAGAGCAGGCACCGCAAGCTGTTGTGGAAGAAGTACCTGCTCAAGAGACACAAGCCTAGCGTAGGTCTGTAAGAGAACACCGGGAGCCACAGAGATATGGATTTCTTGTGACTCAACAAGGTGACTTACTACTTATTGATGAGGATGAGCCGTCATCTTATCAACAAGCTATAATGGGCACTGATTCTGAGAAATGGCAAGAGTCCATGAAATCTGAGATGGAATCCATGTATGCAAACCAAGTATGGACTTTGGTTGATCCACCTGAAGGGGTATGACCCATAGGGTGCAAATGGATTTTCAAGAAAAAGACCGATATGGATGGTAATGTACAAACCTATAAAGGTCGGCTGGTTGCAAAAGGATTCAAACAAATTCATGGTATTGACTATGATGAAACCTTTTCACCAGTGGCCATGGTTAAATCCATAAGGGTCTTACTAGCAATAGCTGCATTTCATGATTATGAAATCTGGCAGATGGATGTCAAAACAGCTTTCCTTAATGGAAATCTGCTTGAGGATGTGTACATGACACATCCCGAGGGTTTTGTCGATCCAAAGGATGCTGGAAAGATATGCAAGCTACAACGATCCATTTATGGATTGAAGCAAGCTTCTCGGAATTGGAATCTTCGTTTTGATGATGCAATCAAAGAGTTTGGTTTTATCAAAAACGTAAATGAACCTTGTGTCTACAAGAAGGTCAGTGGGAGCATAATCATTTTCCTAGTGTTGTATGTAGATGACATACTTCTCATTGGGAATGATATCCCTGCCTTACAATCTGTAAAGATTTGGCTAGGGAACTGCTTTCGATGAAAGAATTGGGAGAAGCCACCTATGTATTAGGAATCAAGATCTATAGAGATAGATCGAGAAGGCTTCTCGGCCTAAGTCAAAGTACATACATAGACAAAGTGCTTAAAAGGTTTAGCATGCAATAATCAAAGAAAGGATTCGTGCCTATGACACATGGTATATATCTCTCGAAGGAACAGTGTCCTTCAACACCAGATGAGAGACAACGCATGAGTAAGATTCCATATGCGTCAGCTATTGGATCTATCATGTATGCCATGATATGTACTCGTCCCGATGTATCGTATGCTTTGAGCATGACGAGCAGATATCAAGTTGATCCAGGTGAAGGTCACTGGATTGCTGTCAAGAATATCCTGAAGTACTTGAGAAGAACTAAGGATACATTCTTGATTTATGGAGGTGAGGAAGAGCTCAATGTAATGGGTTACACTGATGCAAGCTTCCAAACCGACAAAGATGATTATCGATCGCAATCTGGATATGTGTTTTGCCTAAATGGATATGCAAAGTACCAACAGATGATAATGTATCTAACCCATTGACGAAGCCATTGTCACAGCAGTAGCATGATCGTCATACTAGATATCTAGGCATTAAGTATATGTCTGATTGGTCTTAGTGCAAGTGGGAGATTTGTTGGGATATGCCCTAAGACAAGTCATTAGATGATTGTTTGTGACATATACTGGTTTATGATTTTATGAATGGCAATTCATTATTATATATTATTCAAATATCTGTGCAATATGAATTGATATATATGTTAATGTCCTTAGAATAATATTGTATTATTCTTAAAGATTGTCCCTAGTCAAGTATTATCATTAATCGGGATAATGATAATGCATTGAGACTAGTATGTGTTGATTGATGAATTGTTCATTGATATGAGATATCAAATCAACACATGGGTACATGTTAGAGAACGATGTACTGGACAGACCCACCATGAGAATGCTACATGGATAGTTATATGAGTGTCATAAGCAATTCTCATAGTGATAATAATGTATGTAATCCTTACGACTTGTGATCATCAGAGATCCCAACATAAGGAGTTATGTATCTTGATATTGTCAAACGTTACCCGTAACAGGGTAAACTATAAAGGCGACTATTGGATACACTACGAATTATGTAGAGGGATGTTGACTGATCGAGATAGGATTTGTCCCTCCTATATAACAGGAGAAGTGTTTGGCCCTTGATCAAGTAAGAACTAAAATGCATGGCCATGCTCGAATGAGCCGATATGAGATATCGAGCTTATTCGTTTATTCTAGTTCTACTTGGGGATCAAGAAATAGAGATTGAATATACGAGTATGACTATTCCATGACTCATGTTCAATCTAAACCAAAGGACAAAGGGATTAAGTTACATGGTTAATATTATCACAAGTTCTAAAGGTTATGTCGAGTCATTGACATTCTTGTGATTTGGGTAGCCTTGATGTGTTGCTAGATACCGCTCATTGCTTGTGACGTAAAATGAGATTTTATGTCACTGCCAACATTACAAGATCCTATCGGGTCGCACAAAAGATCAAATCGAGAAGGGAAATTAAATTCATGGGATGAATTAAATAATTAGGAGGAGTCTTAATTAAAGAATTATATAAAGGATTAAATTAAAATCATGGGCTTGAGCCCATGAGGCTTTATGAAAGCCTTTAGTTAAATTCTATATAATAATATACAAGGTTATGATTAAAGGGTTGATCATACAATTTGATAACATAACCTAGCCACAAAAGATTGGAGCTCTCGGCCACCATTAAGAAGCGTGACCTCCAAGCCGCTGCTTTTGGTCCTTTCTCTTTTTCCCGGCCATCTTCATACGATTAAGAATCGTGTGTGGTTATTGTTCCGATTTAAGAACGAGTCTAGCAACTTGTTCTTAAATCCCCTTTTTCGATTTGACCGTGTGTATATCGTGGAGGCAAAACTTGATAAGTTTTGCTAGTGACTCGAAGGAGGCGTTGGACGTGGTGCCGCTTCGTGGAATCTGCTCAAACACGCTACAAGGGTGAGACTTTTGTAAATCCTTTATCCGATATGATAACCTATGTATAGATCCGGTGTCTTGTAATCCATAATTTTTTATTCCGCTGCGTTGCTATGCATGATGGATTACTTACAGAAGAGACATTATTGTTTTCTTTCATTTGTATTGCAGTGGTGATGCAACATCGGGGTGTGATTGATACCGATATATTGATGACATTTATTGGCAAGATGATGGTA
Organism: Haberlea rhodopensis; assembly: GCA_907163345.1. Lineage (NCBI taxonomy): Eukaryota > Viridiplantae > Streptophyta > Magnoliopsida > Lamiales > Gesneriaceae > Haberlea > Haberlea rhodopensis. The sequence goes on from CAJQUN010000015.1 coordinate 11,097,664, forward strand.
TGATTATAGTGTGATATTTGAGATTTATAATATTTGCCGCTATCACATTGAAGCGATGGAAATATTGTGAATCGCTGATATGTCGAGGCGATGAATATTTTTGGACGGTCATGTTATTGATGACGAGTATATCAATTGTGTATTGATATGAAATTATATTTTGTGGAATATTAATGTTGAGAACGGGGTCAGTTTAAAGGATCAAGTGTGGATCCACTGTGTACAGTAAGTATTATTACATCTTATTGTTTTAAGAATGTAATTTTATTCATTGTGATTATGGATATTATATGGATGCCCGTAGTGGCGATGAGATTATGTATGCTAGTAGTGGCGATGATATTGTGCATGCCCATAGTGGCGATGAGATTATGCATGCCAGTGTTGGCAATGAGTATTGATATATTGCTATTGTGTTAGCATTAAATATCTTAGTACCTCTGTCGTTATTAGCAATGAATATTGTTGTACCGCAATTGCATTAAGCGATGAGTATTAATGACATGTTGATTGCAGATGGCAGTGAATGCCTTGTTATGACACCTATGTTGTTATTTCTCGGATACATGAGCTATAAGGGAGAATATTGGAATGTTCCAGGGGAACGGGGAATTGTGGTAAACCATTTTGTTTCGTTTAACATGTTTGATATAGGTGGATTGTGAATTATCTCGATTGATTGGTATGGTTTATGAGAACCAATTTAAAGATGATGAAGAATTGAGAAAGAAATTGAAATGACGTATAGTATTGATATGTTCATTGATTATTTTTGCAGAGACGAGATAACAGTGGGGTAATGATGATCAGATTGAAATGATATTGGTTTATGAAAACATGATTGTTTTGGATACTGTGAGATTAATGATATGTTAATCATGTTATGTTGAGTTAAATGTAACCATGTTGGAATGAGATTAATGAACAGGTCATGAGATGACATGGAACGTCACGAATGTCCTGTGTGGACGTGTGATCATTTTGAACGTTGAGGGTTGACGTAGCAAGTACGAAATTATGATGTTATTCTCTGGTATATAATGACAACACTAATAAATAATCATGGAGTGATTAGTGATTGGTTAGACATGATGTGATAGACAATATAATAATGTCATAATGAGAACACATGGGATATGTAAACATTCACTTTAAATGATTGATCATTTTGACACTTTGTTAGAAACTTGAAGGTATAAAAGTGATGATATATGCGATGAGACTGATGTATGAGAAATCATGAATACATACTACACTATATATGTTATTCATTGATGAAATAGTACTTTGTTGAATAAAGGATCGAAAGGAATTACGTCGTTGAGGCATGAAATTGATTCTTATGTTGAATTTATATGTGTGATAGTTTGTTGTAACATGATGTGTACAGGATTGCGTGAAACTTTGACGTAGGGATATTAAGGTTTGATGACGGAAACATTATGAATATCAATAATGCGTAAATGAAAAGGTACGTAGTTATGCTATGAGTATTTGAGAAATACTAATGAGTTTATTTTTAGTACTAGTTCCATGGCAGATGATAGTTGGGTGATGAAATGCGGAAAAGTTTGATGCTTAAGAGCATGTGAGTACTATGATGAACAAGATATTATGATGCTATTGTATATTGTAGATGATTTCATCTACAAAGATATGAGAAGAATTATTCGATATTGATGCCTTGTTTTAAATGGCTTATATGCAAGTGATTAGTAAGGAGCGATGGACAGTACAAGATAATTTATCCAAGTCGATAAGAATAAATGATTTATGAGATAAATTTGAGGGATGAACGAAATTATGATGCTATGTGCGTATCATCGTGATGTAAGAATATTCGTGTTAGACCATTCATTATGATTTGATATTGATGATATGTGGTTGTTGTGCGTATAATGTTGATATACGTATGAGAATTACTAATGGGCTTTCTAGTAATTGCATTACGCCAGATAATAACCAGAAGATGATATATGAGAAGTTGATGTTTAAGGGCTCAAGAGTACCATTATTTCATACGGACAAGGGTGACGTACGATATGACGAGGTTCGTATAAATTGCATAATTTTGCAACCACATACGTATGAGGTTAATTATACGATAGAATGTTGGTTTATCGTCATACATTCTGATATACACGTGATATGCATGGATTGCATGATTTAGTGATTATCTGATGGTGTTAGTCTCGTAAGGATTCATATGAATAAGGTTATTCATATATGTTAGCTCATTGAGTGCTAATGTTAAAATATGGTAAAGTGGTGTGAATTGCATTCTTGCGATCATCTGTGTAATGGGGCACATGTGTGAGCTGTGATGATTCGGATGACTGTTATCCTACAGATGGTCAAGTCACTATCTTGAGTTGTATACCGGTACTTGAATTTTACTGTTGGCTTTTAGCATGCATTTTAATTTCGAGGTCGAAATTTTATTAGTTGGGGAGAATTGTGATGTCCGGGAATAATTAATAATTTTTATTGGATTTAATTATGATGTTTATATGATATGTCGAGATTTAATTCTTGAGTATCGGATTTTGGAACAGAGTTGGGATAAAGGATTTCGGGATTGAATTTATTATGTTAATTAAATTCAAGGAGATTCTTAAATTCTTGGGAATGTCATTTTTGATCTGGGATTGGAATAAATAATTCCGGGTTGAACTTGTGATGCAAATTAAATTGAGATGATTTTTCTTGCAATAATATGTTATTTGATGATTAAATTAAATAGTTGTTTAATTGGATGAGATGATAATTGTTGGTGTGGATTAAAAGAAACTAGGGTTGAAGTTAGAACCCACACATTCCTCTAAATTACACACTAAAAGCTCTCACTCCTCGCCTCCCTCGCTCTCATCTCGCCCGACTCCTCTCCTCGGCGGCTATGGATGATTTCCTACCATTTTTCAAGCTCGAATCTTGTAGGACCCTGATGTCCCAAAAAGTCAATAATGCAATTATGACTGGTAGCGTTTATCGGGTACGCCCAAATTAACCCTCTCAAGTTAATAACAGATATGAATGCAGTAGCGTGAGTAGGGATCGATCCCACGAGGAAGGTTATATCTTTGTGTTAACTTATGCAAACTAAAATAAAAAGGGGTTTTGAAGTCAAAGTAATAATACTATGACGCAAAATTAAACTAATATGCAAAATTATCTAGATGTATTAACTTATGAGAAAAGTGCGATTCTCGGTATTCGGTTAACTTTACAATTGGCATTTACTATCTTGATCATCGATCTTCACAAATGGTTCAATTTTCATATGAATATTCATCGTGGACATTTAATCCAATAATCAAAGTCCTATCTCACCTTAAGTTTAGTTAAGTAGCCCAAGCGTTCTAGTTTAACCCTTATCACACAATCAATCAAAATACAAGCGATTAAGATTTAAATCGATGATAGCATATGAACTAGTGAGATTGATGAAACTAAACAACATAATCCAAGCGTCTATGTTTAATCTAGTCAATTGCTTTTCCTAAGAATTTAACAAACTCACAAGCGGAATTTAATTCATCTTAGTTGCTTCGTAAATTAGAGGGATCAAACGATTCCGTATTTGATATCTAATTTAGCGTTAAATTGTATGAACAAAAGCTAGGTGATCAATCCAACAATCATGCATAACAATTATGAAAATCAAATCAGATAAACAATTGATACTCAAAGAAAATCAACAATCAAAACTTATCTCACAAGAATCGTAAACATCCAATGTATCGTTTTCCTAAACCAAGAATCACAAAAATATTTAGCTACTCATAACTAGATTAAAAACAATCAAAATTAATCTAGAAAGCATCAAACTAATAGGAAAAGAAAAGGTTACTAAAAGGAATCACGATTCCGGAGTGTCGATTCCGTCTTCGTTCTTCGAGTTGTTCTTCAAAAGTTGAGAGAAAAATAAAAACTAATGTCTAAACTATTTTTTAAAGTCTGAATTCTGTCTTTTGGAGGCTAATATCTCGAGCTATAGAGGTTTGGAGGCTAGGAGATGGAATAGAATCCAAGTTGGAAGGAAAGAAATCATGTTTCCATATTTTTCAAAACTCCGGGCGATCGATCGGGACAGAAGGGCCGATCGATCGAGCATTCCAGTAAGATTTTCACTCATTTTTCAGCCTTGCTCGATCGATCGGCAATGCTTGCTCGATCGATCGAGACAACCAGAATGTTTTCTGCGCCTTTTTCAGCTTCTGATGAGTTTCGTATTTTGGCCGTAACTTTCTCATACAAACTCCGAATTTGATGAATCAGCTGTCCACACGAAGATAAGAGAAAGTTATACAACTTTTAGATGGACCACATTTCCAAAACATGGCTCGAACATATAGTAATTTGAGGAGAAAGGAGCAACATGTGTCTTGGATTCTGATTTTTTTCTCTTTTCTTCAACTTTATTCATTCTTTCATCATTTTAGCCTGATTTCTTCACCTTTTCCTACATTTACACAAATATACGATTATGTAGCATATGTATCAATTTATCCATCAAAATATACCAAATCGTAGACAATTAAGCGCAATAGATGTGTCTATTTCTAGTCACATCAAATACCCCCATACTTAAACTTTACTCGACCTCGAGTAAATCAGACAAAACTACAATATTTTTTTGCTTGGCTCATAGCTTCATAACAAACTAACTTGTCCTCACTTTTATGCCTCAACAATTTAAAACATGCATAGTAATGAAAGGCGGTGAAAAGTTAATAATGCAACAAGTTCAATCCCTAAACAATTCGTACCCAACAAAGTAGTGAACGTGTGTGTGTGGTCATAAACAAGTGTCATGTACAAATTAAAGATCCAATAGAAGCAAATCCAAAATACTTCAAGTCATACACTAACACAAGTATAAGCTCACTTGCACATTCTTCTCCACTATCTTAGCCACTTTGCAAACACAAATCAAGTAGGTCTTTATTAGCTTGTAGCTTGGCCTAGGTGTTGGCTTATGTGATATCCCCGAAATGATTATGTGATTTTAATCATTTATTTAAATTATGATGATTTTAGGTGTTAATTCATGGGATTGAATGAATATTATTGAGGAGATACATTTCAGGGTGCATGTGGTATATGTTGGGATTTTGGGGTTGTGGCATGTTTATTTGAGATGTGTGTTATTTGTTTTGGTGAAGCATGTTTAATGGGAATTGAGGTATTTTATTGAGAAAATACTATAAATATCATGTGAGGATATTTTAATACATCGTGCTAAATACTGGGACCAAAACATAACACATCATACCACCCAACACCCAACCACCCCCCACCGCCAACCCATGCTGATGACACAACATAAGCTGGCCATACCCCCCACTTTGCACAATGATTCATCCCTTCTCCTCCATTCCAAATCTCGGCCTTTCTCTACCAAATAATCTCCAGCACCTGCTAAGCAAAATCGTTGCTTGGAGACCCTCCAAAAATCGGAGCAATGTAGGGTGAGAAACCATGCTCTGTTTTTGTTTTAAGCTTGATTTAGTTCATGTTTTAAGTGGTGTGAAAATGGCATGTTAGCTTAGGTTTCTTAAAACCTTCGATTTAAATGCTTACATGGTGTTGTTATGAAGCTCTCAGTATTTTTCCTTAAGCATGTACATGTTTTATGTGAAGGATTTAAGCATGTAAAATATGGTGTTCGAAAATCTGGGTAGAGGTATGCCCTGTTTTTCTGGAAAATATGGGATGGGAGTGATGTTGTGAAGGTGTTATCATGCATGTTAGCTAGGTTTTTGGTAAACCTTTGATTTGAGTACATGCATGGTAGTTTTGTAAAGCCCATGGCGTTTTTGTTCGAGCATGTTTTATGTTATATGTTGTAGCTTTAATAGCATGAAATGAGGTGCTCAAGAAATCTGGAAATGAAATATGTTACCCTGTTTCCGGAAAGGTTGGTTGAGTACTGATGTAAATGGGTATTTTTAATGCATGTGGGTTGGAGTTTGGGGTATGAATTTGTTATGAATACACTCAGGGTAGTGTCTTGTAGCTGCTAGCATGTTGGGTTAGGCAGGTTGTATGTCTAACATGCTAGATCGAAGGGTATGAAAATCAGTGTTAGAGAATTCTGGAAAAATCGCACTGAAACAGAGCGACTGATCGATCGGTAAAGAACACTGATCGATCGGCAAAAGCCGTAGCTTTTTTATTAAATTCGAAGTGATCACCGATCGATCGGTGATGAGGGCCGATCGATCGGTAGTGCCTGATTTTTTTTTAAATGTGGAATTGTTTAAATTTGATATTGGATTGTAATGAGACATCTAATAATGTGTTGTACACTGGTGTAGAGCCTTCATAGACAGCTACACAGCGTAGGGGATAGAGTCCTGCAACACACCACATTTTGGAAAGGTACGTAAGCGACGTACGGGCATCCCAACGGTAACATGTACTTTAAGTTTGTCTTTTGACACATGATAATGCAAGTGACGCATTATGAGTATGATACATGTTATTATGCATTGTTGTTGCATATTATGCATTGTTGTTGCATATTGTGATGTGGAATAAAGAGGTGTATTCCACGAGTCAAGAGAGATCACAGTGTAGGTTTTAATGCTTATACTTGTTATGTAGTAATGAAGCGGGGAGGATGGTACCGCTCATTATGAGATTGTGTAGTAATGAAGCGGGGAGGATGGTACCGCTCATTATGAGATTGTGTAGTAATGAAGCGGGGAGGATGGTACCGCTCATTATGAGATTATGTAATAATGAAGCGGGGAAGATGGTACCGCTCATTATGAGATGTTGAAGCAAGAAGCATTAAAATAACTGTTGATATATGACTCAAAAGTTGTGTAAAGAAAGAGGTGATATGTCATGACATTATTAAAGGATCCATAATTTCATATAATGTGTTTATTATGAGTTATGGTACAGGGACAACCAATGGGCGTTGTAAATGCTTGGAAATGCAGGAAGTGCTTTGTATTTATGATTATGCATTTACGTCTTAAATTCATATTATGTTGAATATGAATTATGATATGCTCATGTGTTGGGGGTTGTCTTTGTAGGTGCTTTTGATGATGAGAACCAGGGTCGGGGTTGAAATGCTGAGCTGTAAGGAGTGCTACAGGATTAGCATATTAGAGAATTCTTTTGTATAGCTTCTACAAGAAGTATAGTAAGACTATAATGTAGTACCTTTTGTAGGAATATGTGAAATTCCTTTTTGAACTTTTGGTACTGTAATCTCTTAAGCTCAGGTTAATCAACACGACTTACTACTCTGATATATACACTTGAATGATTAGTTCTCTTAATTGCACCTTAGTATCTTGTTTAGATAACGGGGTCTCACATTTAGTGGTATCAGAGCAGTGGTTAGATAACCAGGGAACAAGTAAAGGGTAGCCTTTAGAAACAAGTTGGCTAGGTATTCATTGTTGGGCATGTTATGCATGTGATGAATATTGTTGTATAAGTGTTATACTAACATGCTTTTGAATATGATACTCTTGTTATCTAACGGCTTATATTATGAACTGCTTTTGGTATTGTTGTTAACTCTTGTGTTGCAGCATGACGGCTATTAACCCGGAGAACCTCAATGAAGAGGTAGGGGATATGGGCAGTATGAACGCTAGTATTGCTCAGACGAATCCGTTACCGCCACCTGCTGTAGGCTTGGAGCCTATTGCACAGATACTGATACCACGGGAGATAAGTCTGACCCAGTTCTTGAGCTATCATCCACCACAATTTGAAGGGACTGAGACTGGGGAAGCAGCCGAGGAATGGCTTGAGAGACTGGAACAGATATTCGTATCGGCACCCTGTGCACGGACTGCCTGGTGAGGTTGGCAGAGTTCCAATTAGCGAAGAAGTCTTCCATGTGGTGGAAGACAACAGTCATGGAGCTGAGAGCTCAGGGTATGACGGTTGATTGGACTGTATTCAGGACCCGGTTTCTTAACCGGTACTTTTCTGCAGCTGCCAGACAATTAAAGGAAGATGAGTTCAATAATTTGAAGCAGGGCAGCCTGTCAGTGTCAGACTACGCTATGCAGTATTCCTCACTGCTGAGGTATGTACCTCATATTGCTGTCAGCAGTCATGCCAAGATGAGAAATTTTCTGAAGGGACTGAGACCAGAGCTATTTGATCGGGTTGTCTCCAACAACCCCAGCTCATTTGATGATGCCCTGATTAGGGCAGAGTTGGCAGAGATTGCAGTGGGCGCGTACAAGGACGTTGTACCCCCTTTCATACCACCACAGAGGCCTGTTGCTGATAGTCTGAGGCCACGAGGGGATCAGTTCAAGGCTCGTGGGGCCTCATCATCTTCCAGATTTGGTGGGAAGAAGTCTCAGGGTCAGAAGCAAAACAATCGGGGACCCACACAGGGGAGCAAGGCAGGAGGAAGCAGGTGTGACCATTGTGGAGGATGGCACTTGTCACGTGACTGTTAGGGTTGTTATATTTGTGGCAAGGTGGGCCATTTGGCTCGAGGTTGCCCCAATCGGAGAGCACCACAGAGACAGGCAGACTCTGGGCCGAATAGGCCAAGGTTTGATGCTGGGAGGGCACCACAGAGACAGCAGTTTGCACCTCGACCACAGGGAGGTCAGACGGCAGGACCGCCGCAGGGTCAGGTGTATGCACTGACTCAGGAGCAGGCTAAGGCAGCCCCGAAGGAGGTCATTGCTGGTACGTGTCATTTATTTACGTACCCTGCATTTTTATTGATAGATACAGGTGCTTCCCATTCTTTTGTAACTGCTGCTTTTGTGGAGAGACACCGTTTGTGCTCGTCTCTGTTACCCACGCCTCTCATGGTCTCGACACCCACGGGGAAGCATGTGATTGCAGACCGACTGTTATCTGATTGCCTCATTTATTTTGAGGGCAATGATCTGAGAGCCGATCTGATTCAGTTAGAGATGGCAGATTTTGACTGCATTATCGGCATTGATGTGTTGAGCAGATACCGAGCTGTGGTAGATTGCCGACAGAGGATGGTACGTTTTCTATCTGATCAGGGGTTCCAGTGGAATTTTTATGGGGATGGCTCTCGTCCAAAGATTCTAGTAATCTCAGCGGTTAAGATGTCGCGGTTATTGGAACGCGGCCACATGGGCTACCTTATTTATGCCGTGGATGCATCAGAAGAGAAGTAAGTGAGAGCCGAGGACATTCCGGTTGTGGCGGGGTTCATTGATGTATTCCCGGATGAGATTCCAGGGTTTCCGCCGATCAGAGATGTGGAGTTTGCCATTGAGCTACTGCCGGGGACATCAGCCATTTCTCGTGCCCCATATAGGATGGCACCGGCAGAGATGAGAGAGCTGAAAGTACAGTTACAGGAGCTCCTCGACAAGGGATACATTCGTCCTAGTGTATCGCCTTGGGGTGCGCCAGTTTTGTTCGTAAAGAAGAAGGATGGTTCAATGCGTCTGTGGATTGACTACAGGCAACTGAACAAGGCCACGGTGAAGAACAGGTATCCACTTCCGAGGATTGATGATCTGTTCGATCAGCTTCAGGGTACAGAGGTTTACTCAAAGATAGATTTGAGGTCAGGCTATCACCAAGTGCGGTTAGAGCTGATGATGTCCAGAAGACAGCTTTTAGAACTCGGTATGGACACTATGAGTTCTTGGTGATGCCTTTTGGTGTGACGAATGCACCTGTTATTTTTATGAGTTTGATGAACAGAGTATTTCAAGAGTACCTCGATCAGTTCATGATCATGTTCATTGATGACATCCTTGTCTACTCAAGGAGTGAGGGGGAACATGCCGATCATTTGAGGACAGTACTACAGATTCCCAGAGATCACCAGTTGTACGCCAAACTCAGCAAGTGTGAGTTTTGGTTGAGCAGTGTATCATTCTTGGGTCACATTATCTCTCAAGAGGGGATATCAGTAGATCCCAGGAAGATTGAGGCAGTTATGGATTGGTCCGCCCCTACTTCAGTCAGTGAGATTCGGAGTTTTCTTGGGTTGGCTGGCTATTATCGACGTTTCGTCGAGGGTTTCTCAAAGATCGCCAAGACACTTACACAGCTGACTCAGAAGGGAGTCCCATTTTGTTGGTCAGAGGCTTGCGAGTAGAGTTTCCGGGAATTAAAGCACAGACTGACTACTGCACCAGTTTTGGTGATTCCCAGGCAGAACAAAGGATTTGTTCTTTACACTGACGCATCGCTACAGGGCCTCGGATGCGTATTGATGCAGGACAGACATGTAGTGGCTTATGCTTCGAGACAGTTGAAGGCACACGAGACGAGGTATCCAGTCCATGATCTGGAGTTAGCAGCTATAGTGTTCGCCTTGAAGATATGGCGACACTACTTATATGGTACCTCATTTACCATCTTCACTGATCATAAGAGCCTGAAGTTATTGTTTACACAGGTTGGGCTGAATATGAGACAGAGGAGATGGATGGATCTACTGAAGGATTATGATTGTGAAATCCTATACCATCCCGGGAAAGCAAATATGACAGCCGACGCTTTGAGTCGGAAGATGAGGAGCACAGCAAAGGATGCCATGTGTTTATCAGCTATGTTGGGCTCCTACTGCCATTTGGGATTTGATTATGATGTATCTACTTCACCAGTACAGGTATTGACCTTGCTAGCTGAGCCTGTTATTTATGATCACATCGGGAAGGCTCAGAGGACGGACGCAGAGGTTCAGAGATGGATGTCGGTGGTTCATTCAGGTCAGCCATCGAGATTCAGAGTGGCTGAGGACGGTTCTCTGAGACTTGGCAACATATGGGTGGTTCCAGATACACCCAAGTTGCGACATGGTATATTACAGCGAGCTCATTGCAGCAGGATGAGTATCCACCCGGGCGGGAAGAAGATGTATAAGGATCTACGCAGCCAGTTCTGGTGGAGGCGTATGAAACAAGATGTCACCTCATTCGTCAAGAGATGTTTGATCTGTCAGCAGGTGAAGGCTGAGAGGCAGAGGCCTGGAGGTGAGCTAAGGAATTTGGGGATACCCGAGTGGAAGTGGCAGCACGTGTCTATGGATTTTGTGACCCACTTACCGAGGACTGTTTCGGGTTTTGATGCTATATGGGTAATCGTCGACAGATTGACTAAGAGTGCTCATTTCATTCCCTACTGTATGACCTTCACGTACTTGAGGATGGCACAGTTATATGTCAGAGATGTGGTGAGACTGCATGGGATCCCTGTTTCGATTGTGTCTGATCGAGATCCGCGGTTTACATCTCACTTCTGGGAAGGTCTTCAGTCAGCTCTAGGTACAGAGTTAAGATTGAGCACAGCATATCATCCCCAGACGGACGGACGGACCGAGCGTACGATACAGACGCTCGAAGATATGTTGAGAGCTTGTGTGCTGGAGTTCGACACTTCTTGGCAGGACTCGGTAGCCTTGGTGGAATTTTCTTATAATAACAGTTACCAGGCTAGCATACAGATGGCTCCATTTGAAGCCCTATATGGCAGACGTTGCAGGTCGCCTTTGTGTTGGGATGATGTGGACCGTAAATCGGCCGGGGGGCCAGAGTTGGTCCAGGATATGGAAGAAAAGGTAAAGGTTATCAAGAGAAAGATGAAGGCAGCTCAGGACAGACAGGCAGCGTATGCCAATCAGCGGCGAAGACCGTTGGAGTTTCAGTTGGGCGACAGAGTCTTTCTGAAGATCTCATCTTTCAGAGGTGTGGTACGGTTTGGGATGCGGGAAAGTTATCCCCAAGATATGTAGGGTCATACGAGATCTTGCAGCGTGTTGGTACTCTGGCTTACCGGCTTTACCGCCCTCTCTGTCTGGTATACACGATGTATTCCATGTGTCTATGCTGAGGAAGTACGAAGGATCCTTCGCATTTATTGCAGCCTTCAGAGGTACAGTTTGAGTCCGATGTTTCCTATGTGGAGCGGCCTATCAGGATCTTGGATAGAGCAGACCGCAGGCTTCGGAACAAAGTTATTCATATGGTCAAGGTTCAGTGGGATCGTAGGGGTGTCGAGGAGGCCACGTGGGAGACAGAGCGACACATGGTGCAGCACTATCCAGAACTGTTTTCTGGTATGTGATTTATGTTTTGTTTTACATTGGGTATGTGCCTGCTGATTTCGAGGGCGAAATCTTATAAGTAGGGGAGTATTGTGATATCCCCGAAATGATTATGTGATTTTAATCATTTATTTAAATTATGATGATTTTAGGTGTTAATTCATGGGATTGAATGAATATTATTGAGGAGATACATTTCAGGGTGCATGTGGTATATGTTGGGATTTTGGGGTTGTGGCATGTTTATTTGGGGTGTGTGTTATTTGTTTTGGTGAAGCATGTTTAATGGGAATTGAGGTATTTTATTGAGAAAATACTATAAATATCATGTGAGGATATTTTAATACATCGTGCTAAATACCGGGACCAAAACATAACACATCATACCACCCACCACCCAACCCCCCCCCCCCCCCCAACCCATGCTGATGACACAGCATAAGCTGGCCATACCCCCCACTTGGCACAATGATTCATCCCTTCTCCTCCATTCCAAATCTCGACATTTCTCTCCCAAATAATCTCCAGCACCTGCTAAGCAAAATCGTGTGGAGCCCTTCCATTTTCATTGCTTGGAGACCCTCCAAAAATCGAAGCAATGTAGGGTGAGAAACCATGCTCTGTTTTTGTTTTAAACTTGATTTAGTTCATGTTTTAAGTGGTGTGAAAATGGCATGTTAGCTTAGGTTTCTTAAAACCTTCGATTTAAATGCTTACATGGTGTTGTTATGAAGCTCTCAGTATTTTTCCTTAAGCATGTTACATGTTTTATGTGAAGGATTTAAGCATGTAAAATATGGTGTTCCAAAATCTGGGTAGAGGTATGCCCTGTTTTTCTGGAAAATATGGGATGGGAGTGATGTTGTGAAGGTGTTATCATGCATGTTAGCTAGGTTTTTGGTAAACCTTTGATTTGAGTACATGCATGGTAGTTTTGTAAAGCCCATGGCGCTTTTGTTCGAGCATGTTTTATGTTATATGTTGTAGCTTTAATAGCATGAAATGAGGTGCTCAAGAAATCTGGAAATGAAATATGTTACCCTGTTTCCGGAAAGGTTGGTTGAGTACTGATGTAAATGGGTATTTTTAATGCATGTGGGTTGGAGTTTGGGGTATGAATTTGTTATGAATACACTCAGGGTAGTGTCTTGTAGCTGCTAGCATGTTGGGTTAGGCATGTTGTATGTCTTACATGCTAGATCGAAGGGTATGAAAATCAGTGTTAGAGAATTCTGGAAAAATCGCACTGAAACAGAGCGACCGATCGATCGGTAAAGAACACCGATCGATCGGCAAAAGCCGTAGCTTATTTATTAAATTCGAAGTGATCACCGATCGATCGGTGATGAGGGCCGATCGATCGGTAGTGCCTGATTTTTTTTAAAATGTGGAATTGTTTAAATTTGATATTGGATTGTAATGAGACATCTAATATTGTGTTGTACACTGGTGTAGAGCCTTCATAGACAGCTACACAGCGCAGGGGATAGAGTCCTGCAACACACCACATTTTGGAAAGGTACGTAAGCGACGTACGGGCATCCCAATGGTAACTTGTACTTTATGTTTGTCTTTTGACACATGATAATGCAAGTGACGCATTATGAGTATGATACATGTTATTATGCATTGTTGTTGCATATTATGCATTGTTGTTGCATATTGTGATGTGGAATAAAGAGGTGTATTCCACGAGTCAAGAGAGATCACAGTGTAGGTTTTAATGCTTATGCTTGTTATGTAGTAATGAAGCGGGGAGGATGGTACCGCTCATTATGAGATTGTGTAGTAATGAAGCGGGGAGGATGGTACCGCTCATTATGAGATTGTGTAGTAATGAAGCGGGGAGGATGGTACCGCTCATTATGAGATTATGTAGTAATGAAGCGGGGAGGATGGTACCGCTCATTATGAGATTGTGTAGTAATGAAGCGGGGAGGATGGTACCGCTCATTATGAGATTATGTAGTAATGAAGCGGGGAAGATGGTACCGCTCATTATGAGATGTTGAAGCAAAAAGCATTAAAATAACTGTTGATATATGACTCAAAAGCTGTGTAAAGAAAGAGGTGATATGTCATGACATTATTAAAGGATCCATAATTTCATATAATGTGTTTATTATGAGTTATGGTACAGGGACAACCAATGGGCGTTGTAAATGCTTGGAAATGCAGGAAGTGCTTTGTATTTATGATTATGCATTTACGTCTTAAATTCATATTATGTTGAATATGAATTATGATATGCTCATGTGTTGGGGGTTGTCTTTGTAGGTGCTTTTGATGATGAGAACCAGGGTCGGGGTTGAAATGCTGAGCTGTAAGGAGTGCTACAGGATTAGCATATTAGAGAATTCTTTTGTATAGCTTCTACAAGAAGTAGAGTAAGACTATAATGTAGTACCTTTTGTAGGAATATGTGAAATTCCTTTTTGAACTTTTGGTACTGTAATCTCTTAAGCTCAGGTTAATCAACACGACTTACTACTCTGATATATACACTTGAATGATTAGTTCTCTTAATTGCACCTTAGTATCTTGTTTAGATAACAGGGTCTCACAGCTTATGAAAGAAAGGTAAGGATATATCAAGCAAGAGAGTATGATGATATGCACACTAAAGGCTTATCTTCTTGCTTGAATTTTTCAACTTTTATTTCAACATTTTTCTTCTTTTGTGCCTTGGCTCCCCTTGTAGTCATATTTTTATTTTCTCAAGCCACCCCTTTTCTTTCATGCATTTCATTTTTTTTACAATGAAGCTCAAAACATATGAATCAATGAATAAATAAGTGCATGTGAATGAAACACATCATACTCCCTTCAAAGGTGTGGATTGAAATCACATTAGGCTTATTAGGGAAGGATGATAAGCTAGTCAAAGAATGTCGAATGGGGTTGTTTGTATGATTAGCATACAACCATTCTTTTGCATTAAGGCTCAAAAAGGTACTACTGATTGATTTTTTTTACATGGTAGGCTTGAAAGACTCAAACGCATCAAAGATCGCCTATATCACTTTCATATTTGCAAGTAGTCTAGACATACGCCTCAAAGATCATGTAGTTAAGTTCTAGCATGGATTAGCGATTTCTTATGACTATCACAAAGTTTACACAATCTTCACTAAGCTATGCACACATCACAAGTCATGACGGATTCATGCTCAAAATATTCTAATACTAAGTCAAAGCACACTTTGCATTAGAGTTCAAAGTGTTCCAAGGTTAACAATTCACCTATGTTCAAAAGCATGCATGTCCTCAATTAGGTTTCATCATGGGCTAGTGATTCTAAGCATGTGTTCATTACTAACTATGAGCTCAAAAATTTTCAAATTATTCGATTTTTTTGTATTTTTATAATAAGAAAAGCAATAACATACTACTAATCCCTCCCCTATACTTAAATCTTACATTGTCCCCAATGTAAGGCAAAAATACAAGAATAGAGAATAGTCTAGCTACTAAGGCAAAAAAATAAAATAAAAGGGAGAAAGGAAACTAACTCCCCTTGGGTTGCCTCCCAAGCAGCGCCTCTGTTTAACGTCGGTGGCCCGACGCCAGTCCTCTATCAAGGTGGGTGATGCGATGTCGCTCTATACTTCTTCTTCCACCTCAATATCTTCTTAAGTCTCTTGAACTTTGGTTTGTTTGCCTTTGAGTGGGCGTCCCCAGTCTTTGTTACTCGTCCAGCATTTGTTGCTTGCTTTGGTCGATCCGGAGGGTGCTTCTTTTCAATGGTATGATCCTACAAGTTAGAAAAGAGAGGGTCAGCAGTATCATGAGTAGATAAAGCGGCAACATTATGAACATTATGCACAAAATGAGAATCCATACCTCCGTTGTCATCAAGGCCATCAGTAGGCTTTCCCATCTCCCACAATTCATCATTATCAAAATCAGAATCATATGCATCATTTATATCAATAGCCTAACTAGAATGCTCGTGAGTTTTAATGGGTTCATAGATATTAAATTTTGCAATTTCACCATTAGACTCTATTGTTAACAGGCCGCTATTCACGTCGATCACAGATTTTGATGTTTTCAAGAATGGTCTCCCTAAAAGGATGGGGCTGGATGGATCACCATTTTCCATGTCTAAGACATAGAAATCGGAGGGAAAGACCAAGTTCTCTACATGCATAAGCACATCTTCTACTATCCCCCTAGGAATAACCGTGGACCTATCAGCTAATTGAATCACAGTATGGTCTTGTTTCAAAGGGTCGGGTTTCAGTTGAGTGTAGATTGAGTAAGGCATGACATTAATGGGCGATCCTAAATCTAGCATTGCCTTATCAATTCTAGTGGTTCCAATCACACAAGGGATAGGAAACATACCAGGGTCCTTACACTTTGTGGGAATGCTTCTTTGGATGTCCGCGGAAACATTCTAACCTAACTCAATCTTGGGGCACCCTTTGTCTTCCTTGTTCTTACCCACTTTCCATACCTCCTTCAAAAATCTCGCACATCGAGGTTTCTTCATCATGGCTTCATGTAGTGGAGCGTTTGCCTCACATCGTCGGAAAGTCTCGTAGAGTTCCTTGATATCCTCATCTTTCCTATTTTCCTTAAAATCAAAGGGGAATGGGGGTTCAATTTTATATTCAGAAAATTTAGGGAACTTACCCCGTGGTTCCTCCTCTTGTATGGGCTCTTCAACGTCCTTCTCCATCTCCTTCATCTCTTTCGCTTCTTCTCTTCCGGGTGGTGTCAGTACCACTTTCTCATCATCTTCATCTTCGCTCATCTTCAAAGTGATGGAGCTCACATTCTCCCTTGGGTTCACCTCCGGCTTTGACGGTAGTCCATTTGACATGCTCGTTTCAAGCTTGTTGAGCGAAGTCGCCAATTGTCCCATTTGCGTAGTCAAACTCTGGATGCTCGCCCTCGTCTCCTGTTGAAATTGTAAGCTATTTTCAGCAATAACTTTAATAATATTTTCTAACCTGTCAGAAGGAGGGTGCGCTGGAGGTGGTGGAGGTCTCTGGTATGGCGGTCTATAGGGTGGAGGTTGGTGCATCTGTGGGTTCCCATATCCTTGGTTTAGATGGTCCCTCCACCCTTGATTATAATTGCTTGAGGGATTGTCATAGCCCCTTTGTGGTGGCCCTGGGAATCCTCCCGCTGCATTCACATGCTCAGTGGTTGTCTCTTGTAGTGAGGGACATGCATCAGTGGGATGGTTCACAGCTAGACAGATTCCACAAGGCTTCATCTTCCCCACGTTGCCTCCTGCAAGATTACGCACAAGAAAAGTTAGATCAATCAGTTTTTGTTCCAAATTGGATACATTTACCTCTTTTCTTGGCGGTTGTCCATGGCGAACATGTCCAAATTGTTGGGAGTTGGCCGCCATGTTAGCTATTAAGTTCCTTGCCTCCTCCGCTGTCTTGTCAATGAAAGCTCCTCCGCTCACCGCATCCACTAAGTTCCTGTCACCAGAAAGCAAACCTTCATAGAAATATTGAATTAGAAGATGTTCACTTATCTGATGTTGTGGGCAGCTTGCACACAACTTCTTAAATCGTTCCCAGTATTCGTGCAGCGACTCCTCTTGGTATTGCTTCACCCCATAGATCTCCTTCCTTATGTTAGTTGCCCTTGAAGCTGGAAAGTACTTCTCTAGGAAGACTCTTTGCAAGTCCGTCCACGTGGTGATAGATACGGAGGGTAGCAGCATCCTTTAGAGAGAATGGAAAGGCTCTCAGTTTGATTTGCTCCTCCATTACTCCACTCGGCATCATCGTAGTGCATACCACGTGGAATTCCCTCAAGTGTTTGTGTGGGTTCTCACCTGCAAGGCCATGAAAAGAAGGTAAAAGATGTATTAGGCCAGATTTTAATTCAAAATTTATATTAGTAGCAAGTGTAGGAAAGGTTATGCAGAGAGGTTGCTGATCCAAAGTAGGGTTCGCTAATTGTCGAAGGCTTTGATTCTCCGCCATGATAGTCCTTTCCTCTTCTTCTTTTACTTGTCTTCGATTTTCTCTCCTTAGTTGGTGTAAAGTCCTTTCTATCTCGGGATCGTATTGATGTTCGTCCTCCTCTGATGAAAATCGCCTGCGTGCATGAACAAACAGGTAAAAAGCACGGGAAGAAGAATATCAATAAAAAAAATTAACACAAATTAATAAAATTGCTTTCCCCGGCAACGGCGCCAAAATTTGGTAGCGTTTACCGCGTACGCCCAAATTAACCCTCTCAAGTTAATAACAGATATGAATGCAGTAGCGTGAGTAGGGATCGATCCCACGAGAAAGGTTATATCTTTGTGTTAACTTATGCAAACTAAAATAAAAAGGGGTTTTGAAGTCAAAGTAATAATACTATGATGCAAAATTAAACTAATATGCAAAATTATCTAGATGTATTAACTTATGAGAAAAGTGCGATTCTCGGTATTCGGTTAACTTTACAATTGGCGTTTACTATCTTGATCATCGATCTTCACAAATGGTTCAATTTTCATATGAATATTCATCGTGGACGTTTAATCCAATAATCAAAGTCCTATCTCACCTTAAGTTTAGTTAAGTAGCTCAAGCGTTCTAGTTTAACCCTTATCACACAATCAATCAAAATACAAGCGATTAAGATTTAAATCGATGATAGCATATGAACTAGTGAGATCGATGAAACTAAACAACATAATCCAAGCGTCTATGTTTAATCTAGTCAATTGATTTTCCTAAGAATTTAACAAACTCACAAGCGGAATTTAATTCATCTTAGTTGCTTCGTAAATTAGAGGGATCAAACGATTCCGTATTTGATATCTAATTTAGCGTTAAATTGTATGAACAAAAGCTAGGTGATCAATCCAACAATCATGCATAACAATTATGAAAATCAAATCAGATAAACAATTGATACTCAAAGAAAATCAACAATCAAAACTTATCTCACAAGAATCGTAAACATCCAATGTATCGTTTTCCTAAACCGAGAATCACAAAAGTATTTAGCTACTCATAACTAGATTAAAAACAATCAAAATTAATCTAGAAAGCATCAAACTAATAGGAAAAGAAAAAGTTACTAAAAGGAATCACGATTCCGGAGTGTCGATTCCGTCTTCGTTCTTCGAGTTGTTCTTCAAAAGTTGAGACAAAAATAAAATCTAATGTCTAAACTATTTTTTAAAGTCTGAATTCTGTCTTTTTGGATGCTAATATCTCGAGCTATAGAGGTTTGGAGGCTAGGAGATGGAATATAATCCAAGTTGGAAGGAAAGAAATCATGTTTCCATATTTTTCAAAACTCCGGGCGATCGATCGGGACAGAAGGGCCGATCGATCGAGCATTCCAGTAAGATTTTCGCTCATTTTTCAGCCTTGCTCGATCGATCGGCAATGCTTGCTCGATCGATCGAGACAACCAGAATGTTTTCTACGCCTTTTTTAGCTTCTGATGAGTTTCGTATTTTGGCCGTAATTTTCTCATACGAACTCCGGATTTGATGAATCAGCTGTCCACGCGAAGATAAGAGAAAGTTATACAACATTTATATGGACCACATTTCCAAAACATGGCTCGAAATATAGTAATTTGAGGAGAAAGGAGCAACATGTGTCTTGGATTCTGATTTTTTTCTCTTTTCTTCAACTTTATTCATTCTTTCATCATTTTAGCTTGATTTCTTCACTTTTTCCTACATTTACACAAATATACGTTTAGGTAGCATATGTATCAATTTATCCATCAAAATATACCAAATCGTAGACAATTAAGCGCAATAGATGTGTCTATTTCTAGTCACATCAATGACATCATTTGTGTATAAAAATTTTCTTTTCATTCTTTAAAAGAATCATTACATGCTTCACATATACTCCATGACATAAATAATACTAAGCATGGAATGATCACTTCTACCAACAATAAGACTTAAGGTTCACCCATTATCATCACCATTGCACCACTTTTACATTGTGGGTTTTTATAAAACTTTGGGCAGAGTCTCCCCATAAATTGAGCTATCCGAAAATGAAACACATCACAAAATAACTCCCAGCCAGGGAAAAACACAATACTTAAAAGAAACCAAAACCCTAAGTAAGTTCACAGCCAGGGAAAACACCATAATAAGAAGACGTCAAAAGTGGGCTTCAACACCCTTATACAGTCCATATACACGACTCCAAGTGCTCACATACGAGCAACGGATAATGAATACCCATCTAGTTTCATAAATAAGGTATACTATTTACCCAATCTCACTCTACGCTTCACGAAGCAATATTGTCCAACCAAACTCGAGCTTGCTACGCCAAAATCATCTTGTAGATGTAATACTTGTTTCAACAGAAACAACCCCCACACAGGGTGAGCATACCAACATCACACTACCCATATCATAACAATTCATAAAGATCACGATGAGATCATAATATCAAAATTCAAGAGTATTGAAAATCTATAAAATATACTCCCTGTAAAGTTCTGAATCTGTATAGCTTCCACGCAATGTTCCTGTTTCAAACTTACAAGCTTTCATAACATCAAGTTTAGTATCGTCACTGTAGGGTCTTCCTACCTTAACATCATTATAATCACATATTATGGACTAAACATGCATTAATAACATCTGTAAGGACCCTAGTTCCTTAAGTGCGGATTAAGGGCATAATTAGAGCTAATATAAATTATCAGAGTAAAATAATCGTGTTGAGACTATGAGCCTTAAGAGTTACATGCCAAAATAAGGACTATCAAATGGATTAGTTACATTCCCAATCAAATGAATGTATTTACTATAGCTTTACACTACTCCTAGAGTAGACACTATACAAAAGTAATCATGTCCTTCATCTACCAAAAGTGTTCTTCACAAGCTCACCGCCTCAACCCGCTTTAGCCCCTTTTTCATGCCAAAAATGTACCTACAAGGACATCCCCCAAACATGAGCATATAATAATTCATATACAACACAATATGAATTTAAGGCGTAAATGCATAAACCGTAATAAACACTTCCTGTTTTTCCCATGCATTTTTAAACGCTCCCTTTTTGGTTGTCCCTGTACCATAACTCATGAGTATAATCAAATAGATTATTTAATGGTCCACACATGTCATGACATAATACCATTCCATTATCACCAATTACCAATCAACAATCCATAGTCTGTTCATCACAATGTATTTTAATGCCCCTCGCTTTTCATATCGGCGGCATAGAATAAGCTCGCTTCAATGGACATGCGGCGCTCCCACCCCTCACTTCACATTGAGCGGCAAATATTCTTTCCTCGCCTCATATGATAACCACGCTTAAATGTGACATGCGGCGCTCCCACCCCTCGCTTCACATTTAGCGGCAACAAAACACATAGCGGCAAGCATTAAAATCATCAAGGGATGACCACGACTCATGGGATATGCACCAATAATCATCATATGCATATACAATCATCATGCATAATTCCACATGTATTTGCATCCACAATGCATAATTCCATATATACTCGCATCCACAATGCATAAACAATGAGTATATTAGATACATGTACCGTTGGGTGCCCGTACGTCTTCTACGTACCTTTCCAAAAGTAGGATGTGGTAGGACTTCACTTCCTTGGTTGTGTTGCCACCTGGGATGGTTCTACATATTCACGCAAATCAATATTAGAACTCAATAATTGTCCAATACCAAAAATCCTACAAAAATAACCAAAAACATCACATTTTGTGACTCGCGATCGATCGCGAGATCACACTGCCCGAGTCTCAAATTTTGCTCTTTCGGCGATCGATCGCCGCGATCGATCGCCCAAGTGTGGCGATCGATCGTCAAAAGCTTCTGGAGCACACTGCCTGCTCGCGATCGATCGCCGAGTCCTGCACTTCGAAAAAAATCGCCATTTTTGCTCCAAAACTCATTTCCAATCCATACCAACTCCCCTACCATCAAACCAACAACATCAAACACAATAAAACCTACCAAATACACTTTAAACATCTCAAAAATCCAACATTCAACCAAAATAGTACCAACCCAAAATAACCCATTTCAAACCATATCAAAACCACCACAAACTCAATCCAAACACAACAAAAACATTAGGTAGGTACCCATACCTCTTGGGGACTCCAAAACACACACTAAATCCCACAAAACAAGTGTTTGGAAGGACTTCTCTTCCACTCTTTGCTCAAAAACGAAAATGAGGAGGGAAGGGTTTGTGAGAAGTGATTTGGGGAAAAATAGAAAGAGTGATGGGTTTTTGTGGGGTTGGGGGGTATTAGTGGGTTATTTGGGGATTAATTAAATTTGCATACCCACTATTAATCATGATTTATAAAAATACCCCAACATGGTATTTTAAAACATTGCACCAATATGCACCAAAATCACAATTAAACTCATGCTTTCCATTTAATTGATAACCATAACAAATAAATCATGCTAATATTCAATTCTCCCAACATGCCCAACATGTACCCTGAAATGCACTCCCGAGTCACTCTTTCCATGTGACCATGCATTTCCATATGATAATTAATTCCAACACATATATTAATTATCACCATAAAAATCACATAACATAATTAATGCCCAACTTGCATATAATTATTTTGGGGATATCACAACATCTTAGGGTTCGGGTTGTAGCTTTGAGCTAATAGAATTACAGGCCAAAATAAAATTTCAAAACTTAATAATTACATTCTCAAAAACGAATGATAACATTAGGTTTACGCTACTCCTAGAGTAGAGAGTATCAAAATCATGTATCCTATATTCTTTCATGCTCCTTTTAGCTCACTGTCTCAACCCGACACTTAGCCCTTCAGTCCAAAAGTGTACCTACAGGAACAACCCATCATGAGCAGGTACATCATTACTTACATCATAAGGTAATGGCATATAAATAAATGCATGAAAATAATCGTAACATATACTTCCTGGTTAATCGCATTAACCCACTTTGGTTGTCCCTGTTTCATAGTCATGCATATAATCATTAGTTCTTGACATAAATGATTAAAATCATACTTCACATATATGCTCATAATCAACAATGTTATTTAGAAATTGGGATGTTTCTGGCCTTGTTATGTCAGCGGAACAATTGGCCCCCTCGCTTCGACATATAGCGGTACTGTGATTACCCCTTGCTACACCTTGATAGCGGATGTAATCTCCTTGATATCTATGTCAGCGGTAAGTACCTTCCTCGCTTTCCCATAACAACTACTAGAACACTCAACCGTTCTCAATAACATAGTTAAACATGCATCATCATCATCATCATCATCATATCATAAACATCATCATCTTATAAACATCATCATCTTGTAAACATCATCATCTTGTAAACATCATCATCTTATAAACATCATCATCTTATCATAAACGTCTTCATAAACATCATATCATCTTTACTCATCATAGACATCATCATCATAAACTTACTTATCATAATCATCATCATAAACATCGTAAATACTTATGCAATCATTGCGTAGTCATAGTATAGGAATGTGTTTTACCGTCCGATGCCCGTACGTTTCTTACGTACCTTAATTCCAAAAGTGGAGAAGTTGGAGAACTTTATCTCCTTGAAGTTGTGGGTACCTGGGATGGTTCTACACAACCATACAAATCGATATTAGAAGCTAAATATAGTCCAATATCCAAAAATCCCACAAAATAATCAAAAACACATAATTATGTGTCTCGCGATCGATCGCTGAGATGTCCCAATCGATCGCGAGATCACACTGCCCGTTGCTAAATTTTTGCATCTTCGGCGATCGATCGCCACTTTTGGCGCGATCGATCGCCATCCTCGCCGATCGATCGCCCAAAAGTTGCGATCGATCGCCAAATGGTTCTGGAGCCTACTGCTGGCTCGCGATCGATCGCCAGAAACGGGTGATCGATCGTCGATCCCTGTACATCGAAAAATCACCATTTTTGAGCATTTTTCAAGCTCCATCTCATACCCTTGAAACTCAAACTTTCCAACAACACAAACATCATCATAACTCACTAAACCCCACATAAAACACTTCACAACATACAACACATACCAAAAACAAACCCACATAAAATACTTCAAAATCATCCCATTTCAAAACTGCATCATTAAAACTTAGGAAGGGTTCCATACCTCTTGAGGACTCCAAATCCTACAATAAATCTCACAAACAAAGGTTTTGTGAAGATTTCTCCTTCCACTTTTGCCAAGTTTCGAAAATGAGGAAGGGTTTAGGGTTGGGAAGTGATTTGGGGATTTAAGAGAGTGATTGGTAAAGTGAAAATGAAGTGGGGTAAGGTGGGGTTAAAGGGTTATAGTAAAAATTGCACCCCATTAATTAACATGATGTATAAAATACCCCAACATGGTATTTTAAAAGCATTTTACATAAATGCAACAAACTTCCACTAAATTCATATCTTCCTCATAATTAACACCCAATACAATTAAATCATGTTAATATCCAATTTTCCCATCATGCATAACATGCACCCTGAAATACAACCCCGGGTCACGCCTACCATGTGACTAAGCATTTCAACAAGATAATTAATTTCAACACATAAATCAATTATCAACATAATTCATCATATAAACGTAATTAATGCCCAAATTGTAATTAATTAATTTCGGGCATCACAATACTCCCCTACTTATAAGATTTCATCCTCGAAATCGCATGCACTTACCCCAAAAGGAAACTAAACATAAATAACATACCAGGAAATAGTTCTGGGTAATGCTGCACCATATGCCGTTTCCTCTCCCACGTAGCCTCCTCGACACCCCGACGATCCCACTGAACTTTGACCATCGGTATAACCTTACTTCGTAATCTGCGATCCTCTCGATCTAGAATTCTGACAGGTCGTTCTATGTAGGATACATCTAAGTCCAACTGCACTTCAGTAGGCTGTAATACATGAGATGGGTCTGGCTCATACTTCCGTAACATAGAGACGTGAAAAACATCATGAATCCCAGATAAAGACGGCGGTAAAGCCAAACGGTAGGCCAAAGTACCGATACGCTGCAATACTTCATACGGCCCAACATACCTCGGAGATAACTTCCCCCGCATACCAAAATGAACCACACCCCTGAAGGGTGAGATTTTCAAGAAGACCTTGTCTCCTACTTGAAATTCTAGCGGTCGTCGCCGCTTATTGGCATAGGCTGCTTGCCTATCCTGGGCCGCTTTCATCTTCTGGCGTATCAACTTAATCTTTTCTTCCATATCTCTAATCATATCCGGTCCTCCGACCGCTTTTGTAAGGACCCTAGTTCCTTAAATGCAGATTAAAGGCATAAATAAAATTTTCATGCATAACGGAGTATAAAAGTTGTGTTGGTGCCTTGAGCTATTAGATTACAGTGCCAAAATAAAGTTCCAAAATGGATTAATTACATTCCCTACCAATGAATGTTAATCCTATAGCTTTACACTACTCCTAGAGTAGATACTATACAAAAGAATGTGCCTGCTACCAAGAGCACTCCTCACTAGCTCCCCGCACCAACTCGCCTTAGCCCATCCGCCCAAAAGTACCTACAGGAACAACCCCAAAACCATGAGCATGTACAAAATCATATTCACAATAATATGATAGCAATTCAAATGCATAAATCGTAAATGCGATTCACTTCCTGTATGTAACACATTTAAAAGCTCCCTTTGGTTGTCCTTGTACCACATCATAACCAATAGATTATATTACCAATAATGTATGTCATGACATGCACCGATTTCCATATACACAATCTCCTTTGATGTGTGGCTACCTGGGATGGTTCTACACAATCACATGAATCCATATTAGAAGCCAATAAATGAACCATTACCTAAAACATCATCATTTAGAACAAAATCCCAAAACCCACATTTTTAGCCTTGCGATCGATCGGTCCCCAAGCCCCGATCGATCGCTAAGTGAAGAAAAATAGGCATCCAAGCACTGCCTCCACCGATCGATCGAAACATATTTTCGATCGATCGAGACTTCACACTTCGATCGATCGGAATTTTTTTCCGATCGATCGGTGAGCTCGTTTCAAGCCTTGTTCAGGCTCTGCCCTGCTCGATCGATCGGACCCAATTTTCGATCGATCGAGCAGCCCTGCTCCTGCGAGAAACTTCCATGTATGAGCTTCCAACAACACCTAAACTCATATACAACCAAGATCAATCACCCAACACATCATTAAACCCACAAAACAACATGAAAATACATCCCCCAAACATAAACAACATGTTGGACCAAGATCCATCCTTTTAACCCCAAAAACAAGCTATAAACTCAACCAAAACCCAACAAGACTTCACCATAATGAAAGCTTACCACTTGAGCTTTAAGTTTTTGGCAAGAACTCCCAAAAAGACCCCTTTTTCAAAGCTTTCTCCTCCTCTCTTGTTTCAGAAACGAAAATGGAAGTTTTTGGATGAATGGAGGGGGTTGAGGGATATAAAGTTGATAGAGAGGGGTGATGGGATATAAAGGTATGCAAGTGGCTCCCTTGCCATGTTATGGGCTTTAAATGTTCATCTAAACAAAAGCATGGTATATAGAATACCCCAACATGATATTTTAAAAGCATTTTAACACAATGCACCAAAATCACCATTAATATCATGCTTTACCAAAATTACAAACCAACACATTTAAACCATTATAACACCCAATTTCCCAACATGTATAACATGCACCATGAAATGCTCTATCGGGTCACGCCTACTATGTGACAAGCATTTCACCAAGATAATTAGTCCCAACACATAATCTAATTATCACCATAAGATCACATAAACATAATTAATGCCCAAATTGCAATTAATTATTTCGGGGATATCACAATACTCCCCTACTTATAAGATTTTGCCCTCGAAATCGCATGCACTTACCCAAATCGAAACTAAACATAAATCACATACCAGAGAATAGTTCCGGGTAGTGCTGCACCATATGTTGCTCTGTCTCCCACGTGGCCTCCTCGACACCCCTGCGATCCCACTGTACCTTTACCATTGGTATCACTTTGTTCCGAAGCCTGCGATCAGCCCTATCCAGAATCCTGACTGGCCGCTCCTCATATGATACATCAGAATCCAACTGA
The DNA here is from genome assembly GCA_907163345.1 of Haberlea rhodopensis. NCBI lineage: Eukaryota > Viridiplantae > Streptophyta > Magnoliopsida > Lamiales > Gesneriaceae > Haberlea > Haberlea rhodopensis. The sequence goes on from CAJQUN010000015.1 coordinate 11,124,824, forward strand.
ACCTCAGAAGGCTGTAATACATGCGATGGATCCGGCTCATACTTCCGCAGCATAGATACATGAAACACGTCGTGAATACCAGACAACGACGGTGGTAGTGCCAAACGGTAAGCCAAGGTACCGATGTGCTGTAAAATCTCATACGGTCCCACATACCTCGGAGACAATTTGCCACGCATACCAAACCAAACCACACCCCTGAAAGGTGAGATCTTCAAAAAGACTCTGTCTCCCAACTGAAATTCCAACGGTCTCCGCCGTTTATTCGCATAAGCTTCTTGCCTATCTTGGGCTGCCTTCATTTTCCGACGGATAATTTATCCTCCATCTCCCGAATCAGTTCGGGTCCTCTGATAAGTGCATAATTGCACTTATATTTTATTATATTTTCTTATACTTTTGTTTTGATATTCGAGCAGAATTACGTCTTTTGTTATCGTTTTTGATGTTTTGCAGGAATCCAAGAAATTAAGCATTTTATTACTAAAAGATGATGAGAAATGCATAAATGTGACAGGAATTTAAATTAGGACTCAACGGTGAAATAATCATGCACCGGGACATGTCAATTGGCAAGAAAGGAATAAAAGATTGAGAAGAGATTGAGATTTATGGGACACAAATGAGATTTATTCACGTACAAAAAATTAGAAGAGCCAAAGGAAGGAGGATATTTTATTTTCGGAAAGATATTCACGTGAGAGCAACGGACGAAACTTGGAGAAAAGAAGGGAAGACAATCACGTATATTGTGGAAGAGATATATTCACGTACGGATATAGACTAACAAAAAGAGATTTTTAGAGGGGATATAGACGAGCAAAAGAGGCGTGAGAGAGGATTCGGGAGATATTTAACATAAATAAAGTTACGTAGAAAAAAGGGCCGCACAACCGAGAGCAGTACACGGACAAGAAAAAAGAGACGCACGAACGAAGGAGAGCAGCAGACTTCAAAAACAGAACAGAGGGGACGACTGAAGAGATTCAGTAGACGTACAGAAAAGAAGGAGACGCGAGACGTGCGAGAGACAGTAGCCGAGAGCTAAAGAGGAGAGGAGGAGATCAATCGAGGCGGTGCGCTTACAACGAAGGGTATAGATTTTGACGACGGAGAAGACGACGGCGACTAACGGGGACGGAGGGCCATCATCCAATTCGTTTGATTATCTCTTCCCTTATGTCTATGATGATTAAAGACATGTCTATGTGTTTATTTAATGTATTCCTGAACTAATTTATTATTCTAGAGTTAGACGGATCTTGATTTGAAACTATGTCGTTGATTATTGATTGAATATATTTTGGTTTTTCGTTTGGTTTATTTGTGATTCCTGATTTAAATGCGTTTCAATTACTTGATCACTAGTTGATTCGTCATATTTATTTAGAATCTATCACTCGGGAGAGGGGGTTTTGAATAGGACCGTAGGAATTTACATCGTTGGAAGTTTATATAGTCGGGAGACATATAACTCCAACGAAGCCATAGAACGAATTTAGCGCTATTGAAATTGTTTAATAATTTATCTTAGGTGGGCACATCAAGATGATTGTTGAATGATTATTTCTATTTAACACTCGGGAGAGGTAATAGATAACATAGGATTCGTGGTTAATAAATTAGAAGAACACGACATAGTGGATAGTTGAGTGAAGTCGAACCTCTAGAATCCGTTCTCATTGATTTTCTCCACTTAAATTCTTCATCTTGCTAATTTATTTATTTTAGTAGATTAATTTAATAATTATACTATCGGTTATCTAAATAAAGTCGAGACTATTCTAATTACAGTACTTGGTAAATCTTAATTTTCAATCCCTGTGGGTTCGACATCCGTACTTTCAAATTCCTATACTAAAACTTGACACCGTACACTTGCGGTACGTTTCACACGCATCAAGTTTTTGGCGCCGTTGCCGGGGATTGATATAATTTTGTTTACTGATACTGTTACCAAGTAGTCTTGATTTTAAGTTAGAATTTTATTTTTTTTGTTTTTAATTTTATTTTTATGATGTTTTTCTTGTGAGGTACTTGGAGATGTTCATCAGCAAGTTTCCACAAGCTTTGCCCAACAACCGTATGAACCATTCTATGCAGCTTGGGACAGATTCAACAACGACTTTTCAAACTACGCTCCTCTTCAATCTTTCTACAGTGGATTGGATGCAGACACACAAGAATGGGTATTTAATGGAGCTTTGGCAGCTGGTAGTCCCATATATTGTAGAGATGATGACAGGGTGCACCTGTTTAACCATATGGCGAATTTCGACTATCAGTGGCACTTTGATCCTTCAATGCTGGGTTGGAGTCACCAATATCCACCAGAGTATCATTACCCTCATTTTACACACCAATCATTCAAGCATCAATCAGAGGATGAGTATAGTTCTGATAAAGTCTCTAAGTTGGATATTTTGCGCAAATTTTGGCCATCATTTCAACCAAAGATCGAAAATCACACCAGAAGTAGCCTTGAGCAGCAGATAGAGACATTTTTAGCGAGATGCAAAGAGGTTGAGATTAGATATACTAATCAAGGGGTGACAAACCAGGTGTGGTCACATGATGATGATCATTCAACCAACCAAGTTTGGGAGAGTGATCCTACTCATGCGGAAGATTCAAGGGAATATGAGCATGTCTCCCGACTATATAAACTTCCAACGATGTAAATTCCTACGGTCCTATTCAAAACCCCCTCTCCCGAGTGATAGATTCTAAATAAATATTGACGAATCAACTAGTGATCAAGTAATTGAAACGCATTTAAATCAGGAATCACAACTAAACCAAACGAAAAACCAAAATATATTCAATCAATAATCAACGACATAGTTTCAAATCAAGATCCGTCTAACTCTAGAATAATAAATTAGTTCATGAATACATTAAATAAACACATAGACATGTCTTTAATCATCATAAACATAAGGGAAGAGATAATCAAACGAATTGGATGATGGCCCTCCGTCCCCGGTAGTCGCCGTCGTCTTCTCCGTCGTCAAAATCTATACCCTTCGTTGTATGCGCGCCGCCTCGATTGATCTCCTCCTCTCCTCTTTAGTTCTCGGCTACTGTCTCTCGCACGTCTCGCGTCTCCTTCTTTTATGTACGTCTACTGAATCTCTTCAGTCGTCCCCTCTGTTCTGTTTTTGAAGTCTGCTGCTCTCCTTCGTGCGTGCGTCTCTTTTTTCCTGTCCGTGTACTGCTCTCGGTTGTGCGGCCCTTTTTTCTACGTAACTTTATTTATGTTAAATATCTCCCGAATCCTCTCTCACGCCTCTTTTGCTCGTCTATATCCCCTCTAAAAATCTCTTTTTGTTAGTCTATATCCGTATGTGAATATATCTCTTCGGCAATATACGTGATTGTCTTCCCTTCTTTTCTCCAAGTTTCGTTCGTTGCTCTCACGTGAATATCTTTCCGAAAATAAAATATCCTCCTTCCTTCGGCTCTTCTAATTTTTTGTACGTGAATAAATCTCATTTGTGTCCCATAAATCTCAATCTCTTCTCAATCTTTTATTCCTTTCTTGCCAATTGACATGTCCCGGTGCATGATTATTTCACCGTTGAGTCCGAATTTAAATTCCTGTCACATTTATGCATTTCTCATCATCTTTTAGTAATAAAATGCTTAATTTCTTGGATTCCTGCAAAACATCAAAAACGATAACAAAAGACGTAATTCTGCTTGAATATCAAAACAAAAGTATAAGAAAATATAATAAAATATAAGTGCAATTATGCACTTATCAAATCCCCCCAAACTTAAACTTTGCTAGTCCCGAGCAAAATAGAAATGGAAAAAGACTAAGAAATAAAAGAGAAAAAGAAAACACACTACTAACGCAAGTCATGAAATGTTATAATTGCAAATTGGCCTCGAAGATCAATGGTCTAAAATTTTTAAGTCAAGTATGCATATCACTTCTACTCAAGAGTTCTCAAGTGTGTGTGTGCTACCACTTCCATTTAACCATTAAAGCAATCTTTACTCACACAAATCAATAGGACTTTGCAAGGATGTGGCTTCATTTGCATTGTTCATAAAAAGGAGTATAACTTTGACAAACAATGAACAATGCATAAAATCAGAGTAATGAGATGTGCGTATGTGAATGTCAAAATCATATTCTTACAAGTGTTTCTCGAGGGTCTATAAGCTTACTATTCATAACCTTCTCCACTAGTATATTAGACGAATGTGGCTCGGTCAATAGGTCTTAATTGGATTATAATGTAAGGCCTTGGCTCATGGCTACAATAAAAAGATAGGAATTTCAAAACAAGAGAGTAAGTCATATTAACCATGTTGCGCACTCTCATCTCACTTTTCAACTTCTCTTATTGACGATTCATCATTTTTTTTTTTACATTTTGGATTCACCCTCCTTTCTCATCCGCCTCACCATTCACCTCAATAATTTTTTTTCTCATTCTTTCAATCACTTATTTTCTTCACCTCTTCAACATTTTTCTATGCATCCATGCCCTTTTTTCGTTATTATCCCCTTTCTATTTTTTCAATGAGGAACATGGAGGATATTTGAAATTTTAAAGTGCAATACGGGTCTTACTCACTTGAGGGTAGAAAATAGTGTATAAGCTTTCAACAAGGTGGTCGATGTGGGATTTTGAAATGATGCCGAATGGAGGTTATTATGTGCCTAAGCACATGCCATTCGATTTTCAATAAGCTCAAAAGGGTAGCTAGGGATAAAAAATGATGTATTTCGGTGGATTCAAAGGCTCAAACGAATCAAAAATTGCCTAAATCATTCCTAAGCCACATAACATCCGTATTTCGCCTCAAAGGGTACTAAAGCAAGTTCTAGACTACTCTCAATTCACAAATAACTTATATGATTTGACCAATGTGCTCAAATGGTATCTCAAAACCAAGGTAATATAAGAAAGAAATTTGAATGAGATTCTAAAAGATAATGCAACAATTCAATCCTCATTCTTTTACATTTAAGCTCAAAGGGGCTACTATGGTAAATTTATATCAATGAATAAAGGCCCAAAATATTATCAAGAATCGCCTATATCATATTTGTGTTCATTCAAATCAACTTTAATTAGTCAAATGGTCATGGTCTCTAGTGCATGAATGTGAGAAACTCAAGAGCAAAGTGAACAAAAGTTTTAAAAATTTCACAAATAAGCTCAATTCTTCATCATCGGCCTTCACAATTACTTCAAATCTTGACTTATGACACAAAAAGAAAAAAAAATGACTAAAAAAAACACAAAACAAAACACACATAGTAATCCAGGAAACAAAACATCTTCAATGTTTAAACACCCCCCAAACTTAAAATCGTTCATTGTCCTCAATGTACCATACAATGTATAAATAAGGGACAACACACCTACCTGCGACGACGATCGTCAGTAATCGTCGTCCATCTCATGCTCGTGGGTATGGTGAGAAGATGATGATAGGGACCTCCGCATCAGTATAGACCTGCAATGGGAAAAATAATGATCAGCGGCTCTGACTAAGACATGCTAATAAAAATTAAAATACTGAAATAAAAAAAAAATTGAAGTAAACTAAAAAGGATATAAGGCTTGGGTTGCCTCCCAAGAAGCGCTTTGTTTCAAGTCTTCAGCCTGACCATGCGAAGCAACCATCAAATAGCGGCTTCCGCCCATAGTAAGTATCATATGACACTACATATGGGTCTTGGTTGTGTATGCCCTCAAGCTTGGCAAGATACTGACAATTAACGCCCGTCGCTCCAACAACGTCCTTCAAAAATTGATAAGCATGGGAGAAATATTCTAAACTTGGCTTCATCTCGTGGAGATCATAATATGGTGAAGTTGGCATCGATGGGAAGAACGGATCCACATATGGCATATAGGACATCACCATCGATGAGTGCTCCTCACTATTTTCAAAAATATGCTCATCTTCCAACGTCACGCTAGGCTCATCTTGACACGGGAATTCATCAGATAACTCTTCTAAGGACCCTAATTCCTTAAGTGCGGATTAAAGGCGTAAATAAAAATTTCCATGCATAACAGAGTATAAAGGTTGTGTTGATGCCCTGAGCTATTAAATTACAGTGCCAAAATGAAGTTCCAAAAGGGATTAGTTACATTCTCAACCAATGAATGCTAATCCTATAGTTTTACACTACTCCTAGAGTAGAGACTATACAAAAATTTAGCCTGCTATCCAAAAGCACTCCTCACTGGCTCACTGCATCAACCCGCCTTAGCCCGTCCGTCCAAAAGTACCTACAGGAACAACCCCAAACCATGAGCATGTATATAAATCATATTCACAATAATATGATCATAATTTAATGCATAAACCAAAATGCAAATCACTTCCTGTACTTAACACATATAAAAGCTCCCTTGGTTGTCCCTGTACCATAATCACAATTAATTGATTATAACACCAATAATATATATGTCATGACATGTATCCTTCCATGTATACCAATGGCCAATCCCAGTCTTATTATATCAGTGGCAGAATACCCCTCGCGTTACATGACAGCGGCATTAATACCCCTCGCTTCGACATATTAGCGGCATAATATCCCTCGCATCAACATCACAGCGGCATGTTCCTTCGCTTCGACATGTTTGCGGCAAATATTCTTCATCGCTAAATATGACAACGGCAAGTATTCTATCATCGCCTCGACATGAAGGCGGCAAGTATTCTTCATCACTGTGATATAACCTCGACTCACAATTACATGCAACCATAATGCATGTTCCAAATATATATGCAACCATAATGCATAAATAAGACCACATGTGCAACCATAATGCATAGCCAATTCAAAGCGTAATAAATACGTTTTACCGTCCGATGCTCGTACGTCTCACTACGTACCTTAGTTCCAAAAGTGGAGATGTCGTGGAACTTTATCTCCTTTGATGTGTGGCTACCTGGGATGGTTCTACACAATCACATGAATCCATATTAGAAGCCAATAAGTGAACCATCACCAAAAATAACATCATTTAAAACAAAATCTCAAAATCCACATTTTATGCCTTGCGATTGATCGCCATCTAAGCCCCAATCGATCGCCAAGTTCAGAAAAATAGGCATTCAAGTATTGCCTCCACCGATCGATCGAGCCATTTTACCGATCGATCGAGACGTCACACCGATCGATCGGGACAAATGACCGATTGATCGGTAAGCTCATTTCACGTCTTGTTCAGGCTCTGCCTTGCTCGATCGATCGGACCCATTTTCCGATCGATCGAGAAGCCCTGTTTCTGCGAGAAACTTCCATGTATGAGCTTCCAACAACACCTACACTTAAGTACAACCAATAACAACTACCATGCTCAACATATAACCACAAAACAACCTTAATATACAACCCCCAAACATAAACAAGATGTTGGACCAAGATCCACCCTTATATCCCCAAAAACAAGCCACAAACCTAACCAAAACTCAACAAAACTCTACCAAGATGGAAGCTTACCACTTGAGCTCCAAGTTTCAAGCAAGAAAAGCACAAAAGACTCCTTTTTCCAAGTTTACTCTTCCACTCTTGATGCAGAAACGAAAATGAGAGTTCTTAGGTGGAGGGATGGGGTTTTGGGGACAAAAGCTGATAGGGAGGGGGTGATGGGATGTAAAGCATGCAAGTGGCTCCCAAGCCATGATATGGGGTTTTAAATGTGTTCCAAGACACAAGCATGATATATAGAATACCTTAACAAGATATTTTAAAAGCATTTTACCACAATGCAACAAAATCCCTATTAAAATCATGCATTACCAAATAGACACAACCCATATCATTTAAACCATTATAACACCCAAATCCCAACATGTATAACATGTACCCGGAAATGCTCTACCAGGGCACGCCTACCATGTGACAAGCATTTTACAAAGATAATTAGTCCCAACACATAATCTAATTATCGCCATTATATCACATAACAAAATTAATGCCCTAATTGCAATTAATTATTTCGGGGATATCACAATACTCCCCTACTTATTTCGTCCTCGAAATCGCATGCACTTACCCAAAAAGAAACTAAACATAAATCACATACCAGAGAATAATTCCGGGTGGTGCTGCACCATATGCTGCTCCGTCTCCCACGTGGCCTCTTCGACACCCCTGCGATCCCACTGTACCTTTACCATAGGTATCACTTTGTTTCGAAGCCTGCGATCAGCCCTATCCAGAATCCTGACAGGCCGTTCTTCATAAGATACATCAGAATCTAACTGAACCTCGGAAGGCTGCAATACATGCGACGGATCCGGCTCATACTTCCGTAGCATAGATACATGAAACACGTCGTGAATACCAGACAACGACGGTGGCAGTGCTAAACGGTAAGCCAAGGTACCGATGCGCTGCAAAATCTCATACGGTCCCACATACCTCGGAGACAATTTACCACGCATACCGAACCGAACCACACCCTTGAAAGGTGAAATCTTCAAAAAGACCCTGTCTCCCAACTGAAATTCCAACGGTCTCCGCCATTTATTCGCATAGGCGGCTTGCCTGTCCTGAGCTGCCTTCATTTTCTGACGGATAATCTTTACTTTATCCTCCATCTCCCGAATCAGTTCGGGTCCTCCCACTGCTTTACTGGTTAAGTCATCTCAGTACAACGGTGACCTACAACGCCTACCATACAAAGCCTCAAACGGAGCCATCTGAATACTCGCCTGATAGCTGTTGTTGTATGAAAACTCTACCAAGGCCAAAGAATCTTGCCATGAGGCATCAAACTCCAACACACAAGCTCGCAGCATGTCCTCGAGCGTCTGTATAGTACGCTCAGTCTGACCGTCCGTTTGGGGATGATATGCCGTACTCAACCTCAACTCAGTACCCAAAGCTGACTGAAGACCTCCCCAGAAATGAGATGTGAACCGCGGATCTCTGTCAGACACAATAGACACTGGAATCCCATGCAGTCTCACTATATCCCGGACATACAATTGAGTCATCCTCAAGTATGTGTACGTCATACTGTAGGGAATGAAGTGAGCTACCTTCGTCAGCCTGTCAATGATCACCCAAATGGCATCACAACCTGAAGTAGTCCTCGGCAAGTGAGTCACAAAGTCCATAGATATGTGTTCCCACTTCCACTCCGGTATCTCTAAGCTCCTTAGCTCGCCACCGGGTCTCTGCCTCTCTGCCTTAACCTATTGACAGATCAAACACCTCTTGACAAAAGCAATCACCTCACGCTTCATCCGCTTCCACCAGAACTGATTACACAAGTCCTTATACATCTTCTTCCCTCCTGGGTGGATTCTAAATCGACTACTATGAGCCCGTTCCAAGATTCCTCTACGCAACTCCGGCGTACCTGGGACTACCCATCGGTTACCGAGTCTCAAAGAACCATCCTCAGCCACTCTGAACTTTGATGGCTGTCCTGAAGTGCCAATGATGACCATCTCTGAATCTCATCATCTGTCCTCTGAGCTCTCCTGATATGTTCATAGATATCTGGCTCAGCCAATAAGGTCGATACATGCACAGGCGATGTATCTACGTTGAAGTCATAGCCCATATGGCAACAGGAAGTCATCATTGCCGACAAATGCATGACCTCCTCAGCAGTACTCTTCACCTTCCGACTCAAGGCGTCTGCCGTCAAGTTTGCTTTCCCCGGATGGTACTCAATCTCACAGTCATAGTCTTTGAGTAAATCCATCCATCTCCTCTGACGCATATTCAACTCCGCCTGAGTGATAAGAATTTCAAGCTCTTATGATCCGTATATATGGTAAAGGACGTACCATACAAATAGTGCCTCCAAATCTTCAGGGCAAAGATAATAGCAGCCAACTCCAAGTCATGGACTGGGTACCTAACCTCATGCGGCTTCAACTGCCTCGATGCATAAGCTACCACATGCTTATCTTGCATCAGTACACAACCTAAGCCCTGCAGTGATGCGTCAGTATAAAGCACAAACCTCTTGTTCTCCGTAGGAATCACCAATACCGGTGCCGTCGTTAATCGGTGCTTCAACTCTTGAAAGCTCTCCTCACAAGCCTTTGACCAAAAGAAGGGCACTCCCTTTTGAGTCAACTAAGTCAGTGGCTTAGCAATTTTAGAAAAACCCTCGACAAAGCGTCGGTAATAGCCAGCCAAACCAAGAAAACTCCGAATCTCGGGCACAGAAGTAGGTGCAGCCCACTCCATCACCGCTTCAATCTTCCTGGGGTCCACTGAAATCCCGCTGCTAGATATGACATGCCCCAGAAATACCACACTACTCAACCAAAACTCACACTTACTGAGTTTGGCATATAACTGGTGATCTCTGAGGATCTGGAGCACTGTCCTCAAATGTCTCACATGCTCTTCCTCACTCCGGGAGTAGATGAGTATATCGTCAATAAACACAATGACGAACTGATCCAGATAGGGTTGGAATACCCGATTCATCAAGCTCATAAAGACAGCCGGAGCGTTCGTCACACCGAACGGCATTACCAAGAACTCGTAGTGCCCATACCGAGTCCTAAATGCTGTCTTCTGAACATCCTCCTCTCTAACCCGTATCTGATGGTATCCGGATCTCAAATCAATCTTACTATACAGTTTCGTACCTTGCAACTGGTCAAACAAGTCGTCGATCCTTGGAAGAGGGTACTTGTTCTTTACCGTGGCCTTATTCAGTTGCCGGCAATCGATGCACAAGCGCATCGAGCCATCCTTCTTCTTCACAAAAAGAACTGGTGCGCCCCAAGGCGATACGCTAGGGCGTATATATCCTTTATCAAGGAGTTCCTGCAATTGCTTCTTCAACTCTCTTAGCTCAGCCGGTGCCATCCTGTAAGGTGCACGGGAGATAGTGTCCCCGGTAATAACTCAATCCCAAACTCGACTTCCCTTGCCGGTGGGAATCCGGGAATCTCCTCCGGGAATACGTCAGCAAATTCCGCTACCACTGGTATATCCGTAACCTTTAACTCTTTGCTCTTTCCCGACGTGTCCACGGCATAGATGAGGTAGCCCGTGTGACCACGTTCCAATAACTGAGACATTTTGATTGCCGAAATCAACGGAATCTTCGCACGAGACCCGTCGCCATAAAAAGTCCACTGAACTCCAAACCAGATCTGAATCGAACTGTCCTCTGTCGGCAATCTACCACTGCCTGATATCTGTTCAGAATGTCGATGCCCACAATGCAGTCGAAATCTGACATACTCAAAACAATCAAATCTGCCTTTATCTCGTTGCCCTCAAAATAAATGAGGCAGTCCATTAGAAACCGATCAGCAACAACTCTCTTCCCGGTGGGTGTCGAGACCAATAGAGACGTGGGTAACGGAGACGTGCACATATGATGTCTCGCCACAAAGTCCGCAGACACGAAGGAGTGCGAAGCACCTGTGTCTATCAAAATAAAGGCGGAAAATGTAAATAGTAGGCACGTACCAGCTATAACCTCCTCTGGAGCTGCATCAGCCTGCTCCCTGGTCAATGCATAGACCTGTCCCTGAGGTGGCCCCATCGCCTGTCCTCCCATCTGACGAGGCACCATCGGTGGCCTCTGCTGCACTGTACCACTAGTAAACCTCCCTCGACCTTCCCTGAGATCCGTCTGTCCTTACCGGTTGGGGCAACGCCGAGCAATGTGGCCCGACTTGCCACAAATGTAGCACGCAGAACAATCTCGCATCAAATGTGGCCCTCCACAAAAGTGGCACTTGACATCTCCAGCTCTACTCGCTTGAGCCGGTCCCCCATAAGTAGATGTACCACTCCTCCGATCCCCTTGCTTCCAGCCCTCCGGCCTCCTTCCGCCAAACCGAGTAGAAGAAGAAGTCCCCCGCGACTTAAAAGATCCTCCTCGGGGCCTCAGATTTTCAGATGTTGATCTTTGTGATGGAGCTGCTGAGGGTATGGCCTCAGGATAAGCACTCACCCCTATCTTCGCTAACTCCGCTCTAACCAGTGCCTCATCAAAGGATGTCGGGTTGTTAGAAATGACTCGATCAAATAACTCCGGTCGCAGCCCCTTTAAAAAGTGCCTCATCTTGGCATGCCCATTTGTATCAATGTGTGGAACATACCTCAATAAGGATGAGTAGTGCATGGCGTAGTCCGAAACTGTCAGGTTCCCTTGCTTCAGATTCGTAAATTCATCCTCCTTAGTTTGCCTAGCCGCGGCAGAGAAATATCGGTTTAGAAACCGAGTCCGAAATAAAGTCCAGTCGATTACCATGCCTTGTGCCCTTAATTCCATTACAATCGTCTTCCACCACATGGAAGACTTCTTCGCCAGTTGGAATTCTGCCAGTCTTAACCAAGCCGTCCGAGCACACGGCGCAGATACAAAAATCTGTTCTAGTCTCTCCAGCCACTCTTCGGCCTCTTCTCCTGTCTCTGTTCCTTCAAACATGGGTGGGTGGAAGGTCAAGAATTGTGTCAGGCTAAGCTCCCCTGGTAACAGTAATTGAGCAACCGGTTCCATGCCCACAGCAGGTGGGGGTAAAGGATTTTCCTGCCCGATACTAGCATTCACGCTCCCAATATCACCCACCTCCTCGTTGAGGTTCCCCGCATTTATAGCCGCCATGCTGTAACACAAAGGTTAACAACAATTCCAAACAATATATATATGCTAAACCGTTAGACAATATGAATGACAAGCATGTTAGTATGCCAATTGTATACATAAATATGCACCACATGCATAAACATGCCCCAAATGTAAACACCTAGCCAACCATACTAAGGTTACCCTTCACTCGTTCCCGGGTTCTCTAACCACTGCTCTGATACCACTAATGTAAGGACCCTAATTCCTTAAGTGCGGATTAAAGGCGTAAATAAAAATTTCCATGCATAACAGAGTATAAAGGTTGTGTTGATGCCCTGAGCTATTAAATTACAGTGCCAAAATGAAGTTCCAAAAGGGATTAGTTACATTCTCAACCAATGAATGCTAATCCTATAGTTTTACACTACTCCTAGAGTAGAGACTATACAAAAATTTAGCCTGCTATCCAAAAGCACTCCTCACTGGCTCACTGCATCAACCCGCCTTAGCCCGTCCGCCCAAAAGTACCTACAGGAACAACCCCAAACCATGAGCATGTATATAAATCATATTCACAATAATATGATCATAATTTAATGCATAAACCAAAATGCAAATCACTTCCTGTACTTAACACATATAAAAGCTCCCTTGGTTGTCCCTGTACCATAATCACAATTAATTGATTATAACACCAATAATATATATGTCATGACATGTATCCGTTCCATGTATACCAATGGCCAATCCCAGTCTTATTATATCAGTGGCATAATACCCCTCGCGTTACATGACAGCGGCATTAATACCCCTTGCTTCGACATATTAGCGGCATAATATCCCTCGCATCAACATGACAGCGGCATGTTCCTTCGCTTCGACATGTTTGCGGCAAATATTCTTCATCGCTAAATATGACAACTGCAAGTATTCTATCATCGCCTCGACATGAAGGCGGCAAGTATTCTTCATCACTGTGATATAACCTCGACTCACAATTACATGCAACCATAATGCATGTTCCAAATATATATGCAACCATAATGCATAAATAAGACCACATGTGCAACCATAATGCATAGCCAATTCAAAGCGTAATAAATACGTTTTACCGTCCGATGCTCGTACGTCTCACTACGTACCTTAGTTCCAAAAGTGGAGATGTCGTGGAACTTTATCTCCTTTGATGTGTGGCTACCTGGGATGGTTCTACACAATCACATGAATCCATATTAGAAGCCAATAAGTGAACCATCACCAAAAATAACATCATTTCAAACAAAATCTCAAAATCCACATTTTATGCCTTGCGATTGATCGCCATCTAAGCCCCAATCGATCGCCAAGTTCAGAAAAATAGGCATTCAAGTATTGCCTCCAACGATCGATCGAGCCATTTTACCGATCGATCGAGACGTCACACCGATCGATCGGGACAAATGACCGATTGATCGGTAAGCTCATTTCACGCCTTGTTCAGGCTCTGCCTTGCTCGATCGATCGGACCCATTTTCCGATCGATCAAGAAGCCCTGTTTCTGCGAGAAACTTCCATGTATGAGCTTCCAACAACACCTACACTTAAGTACAACCAAGAACAACTACCATGCTCAACATATAACCACAAAACAACCTTAATATACAACCCCCAAACATAAACAAGATGTTGGACCAAGATCCACCCTTATATCCCCAAAAACAAGCCACAAACCTAACCAAAACTCAACAAAACTCTACCAAGATGGAAGCTTACCACTTGAGCTCCAAGTTTCAAGCAAGAAAAGCACAAAAGACTCCTTTTTCCAAGTTTACTCTTCCACTCTTGATGCAGAAACGAAAATGAGAGTTCTTAGGTGGAGGGATGGGGTTTTGGGGACAAAAGCTGATAGGGAGGGGGTGATGGGATGTAAAGCATGCAAGTGGCTCCCAAGCCATGATATGGGGTATTAAATGTGTTCCAAGACACAAGCATGATATATAGAATACCTTAACAAGATATTTTAAAAGCATTTTACCACAATGCAACAAGATCCCTATTAAAATCATGCATTACCAAATAGACACAACCCATATCATTTAAACCGTTATAACACCCAAATCCCAACATGTATAACATGTACCCGGAAATGCTCTACCAGGTCACGCCTACCATGTGACAAGCATTTTACCAAGATAATTAGTCCCAAAACATAATCTAATTATCGCCATTATATCACATAACAAAATTAATGCCCTAGTTGCAATTAATTATTTCGGGGATATCACAACTCTTCCACAGTAGGCTCAACCACTTGAAAATGCTCATATTCCCTTGAATCTTCCGCATGAGTAGGATCACTCTCCCAAACTTGGTTGGTTGAATGATCATCATCATGTGACCACACCTGGTTTGTCACCCCTTGATTAGTATATCTCATCTCAACCTCTTTGCATCTCGCTAAAAATGTCTCTATCTGCTGCTCAAGGCTACTTCTGGTGTGATTTTCGATCTTTGGTTCAAATGATGGCCAGAATTTGCGCAAAATATCCTCCAACTTAGAGACTTTATCAGAACTATACTCATCCTCTGATTGATGCTTGAATGATTGGTGTGTAAAATGAGGGTAATGATGCTCTGGTGGATATTGGTGACTCCAACCCAACATTGAAGGATCAAAGTGCCACTGATAGTCGAAATTCGCCATATGGTTAAACAGGTGCACCCTGTCATCATCTCTACAATATATGGGACTACCAGCTGCCAAAGCTCCATTAAATACCCATTCTTGTGTGTCTGCATCCAATCCACTGTAGAAAGATTGAAGAGGAGCGTAGTTTGAAAAGTCGTGGTTGAATCTGTCCCAAGCTGCATAGAATGGTTCATACGGTTGTTGGGCAAAGCTTGTGGAAACTTGCTGATGAAACATCTCCAAGTACCTCACAAGAAAAACATCATAAAAATAAAATTAAAAACAAAAAAAATAAAATTCTAACTTAAAATCAAGACTACTTGGTAATAGTATCAGTAAACAAAATTATATCAATCCCCGGCAACGGCGCCAAAAACTTGATGCGTGTGAAACGTACCGCAAGTGTACGGTGTCAAGTTTTAGTATAGGAATTTGAAAGTACGGATGTCGAACCCACAGGGATTGAAAATTAAGATTTACCAAGTACTGTAATTAGAATAGTCTCGACTTTATTTAGATAACCGATAGTATAATTATTAAATTAATCTACTAAAATAAATAAATTAGCAAGATGAAGAATTTAAGTGGAGAAAATCAATGAGAACGGATTCTAGAGGTTCGACTTCACTCAACTATCCACTATGTCGTGTTCTTCTAATTTATTAACCACGAATCCTATGTTATCTATTACCTCTCCCGAGTGTTAAATAGAAATAATCATTCAACAATCATCTTGATGTGCCCACCTAAGATAAATTATTAAACAATTTCAATAGCACTAAATTCGTTATATGGCTTCGTTGGAGTTATATGTCTCCCGACTATATAAACTTCCAACGATGTAAATTCCTACGGTCCTATTCAAAACCCCCTCTCCCGAGTGATAGATTCTAAATAAATATGACGAATCAACTAGTGATCAAGTAATTGAAACGCATTTAAATCAGGAATCACAAATAAACCAAACGAAAAACCAAAATATATTCAATCAATAATCAACGACATAGTTTCAAATCAAGATCCGTCTAACTCTAGAATAATAAATTAGTTCATGAATACATTAAATAAACACATAGACATGTCTTTAATCATCATAAACATAAGGGAAGAGATAATCAAACGAATTGGATGATGGCCCTCCGTCCCCGGTAGTCGCCGTCGTCTTCTCCGTCGTCAAAATCTATACCCTTCGTTGTAAGCGCACCACCTCGATTGATCTCCTCCTCTCCTCTTTAGCTCTCGGCTACTGTCTCTCGCACGTCTCGCGTCTCCTTCTTTTCTGTACGTCTACTGAATCTCTTCAGTCGTCCCCTCTGTTCTGTTTTTGAAGTCTGCTGCTCTCCTTCGTGCGTGCGTCTCTTTTTTCCTGTCCGTGTACTGCTCTCGGTTGTGCGGCCCTTTTTTCTACGTAACTTTATTTATGTTAAATATCTCCCGAATCCTCTCTCACGCCTCTTTTGCTCGTCTATATCCCCTCTAAAAATCTCTTTTTGTTAGTCTATATCCGTACGTGAATATATCTCTTCCGCAATATACGTGATTGTCTTCCCTTCTTTTCTCCAAGTTTCGTCCGTTGCTCTCACGTGAATATCTTTCCGAAAATAAAATATCCTCATTCCTTCGGCTCTTCTAATTTTTTGTACGTGAATAAATCTCATTTGTGTCCCATAAATCTCAATCTCTTCTCAATCTTTTATTCCTTTCTTGCCAATTGACATGTCCCGGTGCATGATTATTTCACCGTTGAGTCCGAATTTAAATTCCTGTCACATTTATGCATTTCTCATCATCTTTTAGTAATAAAATGCTTAATTTCTTGGATTCCTGCAAAACATCAAAAACGATAACAAAAGACGTAATTCTGCTCGAATATCAAAACAAAAGTATAAGAAAATATAATAAAATATAAGTGCAATTATGCACTTATCATCCTCCTACTGCTTTACTGGTCAAGTCATCCCAGTATAACGGCGACCTACAACGCCTACCATACAAAGCCTCAAACGGTGCCCATCTGAATACTCGTCTGATAGCTGTTGTTGTATGAAAACTCTACCAAGGGCAAGGAATCTTGCCACGAGGCATCAAACTCCAACACACAAGCTCGCAGCATGTCTTCGAGCGTCTGTATAGTACGCTCAGTCTGACCATACGTCTGGGGGTGATATGCGTTGCTCAATCTCACCTCAGTACCCAATGCTGACTGAAGACCTCCCCAGAAATGAGATGTGAACCACGGATCTCTGTCCGACACAATAGATACTGGAATCCCATGTAGTCTCACTATGTCCCGGACATACAATTGAGCCATCCTCAAGTAATGTGTACGTCATACAGTAGGGGATGAAGTGAGCTACCTTTGTCAGCCTGTCAATGATCACCCAAATGGCATCACAACCCGAAGTAGTCCTCGGCAAGTGGGTCACAAAGTCCATAGATATATGCTCCCACTTCCACTCCGGTATCTCTAAGTTCCTTAGCTTGCCACCGGGTCTCTGCCTCTCTGCCTTAACCTGCTGGCAGATCAAACACCTCTTGACAAATGAGATCACATAACGTTTCATCCGTTTCCACCAGAACTGATCACACAAGTCCTTATACATTTTCCTCCCTCCTGGTGGATACTAAATCGGCTACTATGAGCTCGCTCTAAGATTCCTCTACGCAACTCCGGCGTACATGGGACTACCCATCGGTTACCGAGTCTCAAAGAACCATCCTCAGCCACTCTGAACTTCGATGGCTGCCCCTGAAGTGCCAATGATGACCATCTCTGAATCTCATCATCTGTCCTCTGAGCTCTCCTGATATGCTCATAGATATCTGGCTCAGCCAATAAGGTCGATACATGCACAGGCGATGTATTTACGTCAAAGTCATAGCCCAGATGGCAATATGAAGTCATCATAGCCGACAAATGCATGACCTCCTCAGCAGTACTCTTCACCTTCCGACTCAAGGTGTCTGCTGTCAAGTTCGCCTTCCCCGGATGGTACTCAATCTCACAGTCATAGTCCTTGAGCAAATCCATCCATCTCCTCTGACGCATATTCAATTCCGCCTGAGTGAACAGGAATTTCAGGCTCTTATGATCCGTATATATGGTAAAAGATGTACCATACAGATAGTGCCTCCAAATCTTCAGGGCAAAGATAATAGCTGCCAACTCCAAATCATGAACTGGGTATTTAGCCTCATGCGGCTTCAACTGCCTCGATACATAAGCTACCACGTGCTTATCTTGCATCAGTACACATCCCAAGCCCTGAAGTGATGCGTCAGTATATAGAACAAACCCCTTGTTCTCCATAGGAATCACCAATACCGGTGCCGTCGTCAATCGGTGCTTCAACTCTTGGAAGCTCTCCTCGCAAGCCTCTGACCAAAAGAAGGGCACTCCCTTTTGAGTCAACTGGGTCAGTGGCTTAACAATCTTAGAAAATCCCTCGACGAAGCGTCAGTAATAACCTGCCAAACCAAGAAAACTCTGTATCTCAGGCACAGAAGTGGGTGCAGCCCACTCCATCACCGCTTCAATCTTCCTGGGGTCCACTGAAATCCCATTGCTAGATATGACATGCCCCGGAAATACTACAGTGCTTAACCAAAACTCACACTTGCTGAGCTTGGCATATAATTGATGATCTCTGAGGATCTGAAGCACTCTCCTCAAGTGTCTCACATGCTCTTCCTCGCTCCGAGAGTAGATGTGGATATCGTCAATAAACACAATGACGAACTAATCTAGATAGGGTTGGAACACCCGATTCATCGGGCTCATAAAGACAGTCGGGGCGTTCCTCACACCGAACGGCATTACCAAGAACTCGTAGTGCCCATACCGAGTCCTAAATGATGTCTTCTGCACATCCTCCTCCCTGACCCGTATCTGATGGTACCCGGATCTCAAATCAATCTTACTATACAGCTTCGTGCCTTGCAACTGGTCAAACAAGTCGTCGATCCTTGGAAGAGGATACTTATTCTTCACCGTGGCCTTGTTCAGTTGCCGGTAATAGATGCACAACCGCATCGATCCATCCTTCTTCTTCACAAAAAGAACCGGTGCGCCCCAAGGCGATACGCTAGGGCGTATATATCCTTTATCAAGGAGCTCCTGTAACTGCTCCTTCAATTCCCTCAACTCCACCGGTGCCATCCTGTAAGGTGCACGAGAGATAGCGGATGTCCCCGGTAATAACTCAATCCCAAACTCGACTTCCCTAGCCGGTGGGAATCCTGGAATCTCCTCCGGGAACACATCGACAAATTCCGCTACCACTGGTATATCCTCAACTCTTAACTCTTTGCTCTTTCCCAACATATCAACGGCATAGATGATATAACCCGTGTGTCCACGTTCCAATAATTGGGACATTTTAGTTGCCGAAATCAACGGAATCTTCGCACGAGAACCGTTTCCATAGAAAATCCACTGAACTCCCAAATGAGATCTGAACCGAACTGTCCTCTGCCGACAATCAACCACTGCCTGATATCTGTTCAGAATATCAATACCCACAATGCAGTCGAAGTCTGACATCCCCAATACAATCAAATCTGCCTTTATCTCATTGCCCTCAAAATAAATGAGGCAGTCCATCAGAAACTGATCCGCAACAACTTTCTTTCCGGTGGGTGTCGAGACCAATAGAGACGTGGGTAACGGAGACGTGCACATATGATGTCTCGCCACAAAATCCGCAGACACAAAGGAGTGCGAAGCACCTGTGTCTATCAAAATAAAGGCAGAATACGTAAATAGAAGGCACGTACCCGCTATCACCTCCTCTGGAGCTGCATCGGCCTGCTCCCTGGTCAACGCATAGACCTGTCCCTGAGGTGGCCCCATCACCTGTCCTCCCATCTGTCGAGGCACAATCGGTGGCCTCTGTTGTACTGTCCCGGTAGAAAACCTCCCTCTGCCTCCTCTAAGATCCACCTGACCATCACCATTCTGACATAACCGAGATATGTGGCCCATCTTGCCACATTTATAACAAGCAGTACAGTCTCGCATGTGATGTGGTCCTCCACAAAAGTGACATTTCACCACTCCACTCCTACTCGCTTGAGTCTGCCCTCTGTTGCTAGGCGCACCACCCCTCCGGTTATCCATTCGTCTCCCACCAAACCGAGAAGATGAGGAAGAAGCCCCACGAGGTTTAAATGATTCTCCTCGTGGCCTCAGATTATTAGACACTGGCCTCGGCGGCGGGACTTGTGGGGGTGCAACGTCCGGGTAAGCACTGACTCCGATCTCTGCTAGCTCCGCTCTAGTGAGAGCATCATCAAAAGAAATGGGGTTGTTGGAGATAACCCGATCAAAAAGTTCCGGTCGCAGCCCCTTTAGAAAGTGTCTCATCTTAGCATGCCCATTTGTTGCAATGTGGGGAACGTACCTCAACAAGGACGAGTAATGCATGGCATAGTCCGAAACTGACATGCTCCCCTGTTTCAAGCTCGTGAATTCATCCTCCTTTGTTTGCCTAGCCGCCGCAGAAAAGTATCGGTTTAGAAACCGAGTCCGAAATAAAGTCCAGTCAATCACCATACCTTGAGCTCTCAATTCCATCACCGTCGTCTTCCACCACATAGAAGACTTCTTCGCCAGTTGGAACTCCGCCAACCTCAGCCATGCTGTCCTAGCGCAAGGAGCGGACACAAATATTTGCTCTAATCTCTCGAGCCACTCCTCAGCTTCTTCTCTTGTCTCCGTCCCCTCAAACATGGGCGGGTGGAAAGTTAGGAACTGACTCAGACTAAGCTCCCCTGGTAAAAATTACTGAGCTACCGGCTCTACGCCCACAACAGGTGGAGGTAAAGGATTTGCCTGACCAACGCTAGTGTTCACGCTTCCAACATCACCCAACCCTTCATTGAGATTCTCCACATTCATATCCGCCATGCTTAATACAAAGGTTAACAACAATTCCAAACAATATATATATTATGCCATTAGACAACATGAACGATGATAGTATAATAATTCATACACCAATATGCGCCACATGCATAAACATGCTCAAATGTAAACACTTAGCTAACCATGCTAAGGCTACCCTTCACTCATTCCCGGGTTCTCTAACCACTGCTCTGATACCACTAATGTAAGGACCCTAGTTCCTTAAATGCGGATTAAAGGCATAAATAAAATTTCATGCATAACGGAGTATAAAAGTTGTGTTGGTGCCTTGAGCTATTAGATTACAGTGCCAAAATAAAGTTCCAAAATGGATTAATTACATTCCCTACCAATGAATGTTAATCCTATAGCTTTACACTACTCCTAGAGTAGATACTATACAAAAGAATGTGCCTGCTACCAAGAGCACTCCTCACTAGCTCCCCGCACCAACTCGCCTTAGCCCATCCGCCCAAAAGTACCTACAGGAACAACCCCAAAACCATGAGCATGTACAAAATCATATTCACAATAATATGATAGCAATTCAAATGCATAAATCGTAAATGCGATTCACTTCCTGTATGTAACACATTTAAAAGCTCCCTTTGGTTGTCCCTGTCCCACATCATAACCAATAGATTATATTACCAATAATGTATGTCATGACATGCACAGATTTCCATATATACCGTGTTCAATTCCCGAGTCTTATTATATCAGTGGTATAATACCCCTCGTGTTATCATGACAGCGGAAATACCCCTCGCTTAGACAATACCAGCGGCAATAATATCCCTCGCTATAAATATGACATCGGTCGTGTTCTTCGCTTCATATTAGCGGTAAATATTCTCTCATCGCTACGGTATGACAGCGGCAAGTATTCACATCGCTACGCCACTGGCGGCAAGTATTCTCCATCACTGGAATATAAATCCCGACTCATAATCACATGCAACAATGCATCCAATATACACATACAACCGAAATGCATGACCAAACCATGTATGCAACCCATGATGCATAAACAAGACCACATATGCAACCACAATGCATAATCAATTTCATGTGTGCAACCATAGTGCATAACCAATTCAAAGCGTAATAAATACGTTTTACCGTCCGATGCCCGTACGTCTCACTACGTACCTTAGTTCCAAAAGTGGAGATGTCGTGGGACTTTATCTCCTTTGATGTGTGGCTACCTGGGATGGTTCTACACAATCACATGAATCCATATTAGAAGCTAATAAATGAACCATTACCTAAAACATCATCATTTAGAACAAAATCCCAAAACCCACATTTTTAGCCTTGCGATCGATCGGTCCCCAAGCCCCGATCGATCGCTAAGTGAAGAAATAGGCATCCAAGAACTGCCTCCACCGATCGATCGAAACATATTTTCGATCGATCGAGACTTCACACTTCGATCGATCGGAATTTTTTTCCGATCGATCGGTGAGCTCGTTTCAAGCCTTGTCCAGGCTCTGCCTTGCTCGATCGATCGGACCCATTTTTCGATCGATCGAGCAGCCCTGTTCCTGCGAGAAACTTCCATGTATGAGCTTCCAACAACACCTAAACTCATATACAACCAAGATCAATCACCCAACATATCATTAAACCCACAAAACAACATGAAAATACATCCCCCAAACATAAACAACATGTTGGACCAAGATCCACCCTTTTAACCCCAAAAACAAGCTATAAACTCAACCAAAACCCAACAAGACTTCACCATAATGAAAGCTTACCACTTGAGCTTTAGTTTTTGGCAAGAACTCCCAAAAAGACCCCTTTTTCGAAGCTTTCTCCTCCTCTCTTGTTTCAGAAACGAAAATGGAAGTTTTTGGATGAATGGAGGGGGTTGAGGGATATAAAGTTGATAGAGAGGGGTGATGGGATATAAAGGTATGCAAGTGGCTCCCTTGCCATGTTATGGGCTTTAAATGTTCATCTAAACAAAAGCATGGTATATAGAATACCCCAACATGATATTTTAAAAGCATTTTACCACAATGCACCAAAATCACCATTAAAATCATGCTTTACCAAAATTACAAACCAACACATTAAACCATTATAACACCCAATTTCACAACATGTATAACATGCACCCTGAAATGCTCTACCGGGTCACGCCTACTATGTGACAAGCATTTCACCAAGATAATTAGTCCCAACACATAATCTAATTATCACCATAAGATCACATAAACATAATTAATGCCCAAATTGCAATTAATTATTTCGGGGATATCACAGCTTTACTAGTCAAGTCCTCCCAATACAGCGGTGCCCTACACCGTCGACCATAAAGAGCTTGAAAAGGGGCCATTTGAATGCTCGTTTGATTGTTGTTATTATACGAGAACTCTACTAGTGGTATTGAATCTTGACACGGAGTATCAAACTCCAATACACATGCCCTCAGCATATCTTCGAGCGTCTGAATGGTACGCTCTGTCTGGCCATCTGTCTGAGGGTGATAAGTTGTACTCAGTCTCACCTCTGTGCCCAAAGCTGTTTGGAGACCCTCCAAACAATGTGAAGTAAACATTGGATCTCTGTCTGACACAATCGAGACTGGAACCCCATGCAACCTCACCACATCCCGTACATATAATTGTGCCATCTTCAGATACGTGAAAGTCATACAGTAAGGGATGAAATGAGCTACCTTCGTCAGCCTATCCACGATCACCCAGATCGCATCAAATCCAGAGGCTGTCCTCGGCAAGTGGGTCACGAAGTCCATAGATATGTGCTCCCACTTCCACTCAGGTACCTCTAAGCTCTTCAGCTCGCCACCAGGCCTCTGCCTTTCTGCCTTTACCTGCTGGCAGATCAAACATCTTTTGACAAAAGTTATAACATCACGCTTCATGCGTCTCCACCAGAACTGGTCGCATAAGTCCTTGTACATCTTTCTTCCACCTGGATGTATGTTAAACCTGCTGCTATGAGCACGGTGCAAGATCCCTTGATGCAACTCTGGTGCCCTCGGCACTACCCAACGGTTGCCAAGCCTCAAAGAACCATCTTCTGCCACTCTTAACTTTGATGGTTGTCCTTGAAGTACTATCGATGACCATCTCTGAACCTCATCATCCGACCTCTGGGCTTTCCTGATAGCCTCAAATATGTCTGGCTCAGCCAATAAAGTCGACACTCGCACCGGCGACGTGTCCACATCGAAATCATAACCCAGATCGCAATAAGAAGTCATCATAGCTGATAAACTCATGGCATCCTCAGCAGTACTCTTCACCTTCCGACTTAAGGCGTCTGCTATTAAGTTTGCTTTACCAGGATGGTACTCAATTTCACAATCATAATCCTTGAGTAAATCCATCCATCTTCTTTGCCTCATATTCAGCTCCGCTTGGGTGAATAAGAACTTCAAGCTCTTATGGTCCGTATAGATGGTAAACGTCGTACCATACAGGTAATGCCTCCAAATCTTCAAGGCGAAAATGATCATGAACTGGGTATTTGGTCTCATGAGGCTTCAACCGCCTCAAAGCATAAGCCACCACGTGCTTATCCTGCATCAATACACAGCCCAAACCATGCAGTGATGCATCCGTTTACAAGGTAAACCTCTTATTCTCAGAAGGAATCACCAATATTGGTGCCGTAGTCAAACGACGCTTCAATTCTTGGAAGCTTTCCTCACAAGCTTCGTACCAATAGAACGGGACTCCTTTCTGAGTCAGCTGTGTCAACGGCTTAGCGATCTTAGAGAATCCCTCGACGAAACGTCGGTAATAACCCGCTAAACCAAGGAAGCTCCGTATCTCGGGTACAGAAGTGGGTGCAGCCCACTCCATCACAGCTTCAACCTTCCTGGGATCTACAGATATCCCGCTGCTAGATATAACATGACCCAAGAACACTACACTGCTCAACCTGAACTCGCACTTGTTGAGCTTTGCATATAACTGATGATCCCTAAGGATCTGGAGTACTGTCCTCAAGTGCCTTACATGCTCTTCTTCAGTCCGCAAGTAAATGAGTATATCGTCAATGAAAACAATGACGAACTGATCCAAATACAGTTGGAACACCCTGTTCATCAGGCTCATAAAAATAGCTGGGGCATTCGTCACCCCAAAAGGCATGACTAAGAATTCATAGTGCCCATACCTAGTCCTGAAAGCTGTCTTCTGAACATCATCTTCTCTTACTCGAATCTGATGACCCCGACCTCAGATCGATCTTAATGTAGAGCTTCGTACCCTGCAACTGGTCAAACAAATCATCGATCCTCGGAAGTGGATACTTATTCTTCACGGTGGCTTTGTTCAGTTGTCTGTAATCGATGCACAGCAGCATCGAACCATCTTTCTTCTTGACCAATAAAACTGGTGCACCGTAGGCGATACGCTAGGACCCCAAGCCCTTAACCCTTGATTAGTGTATTAATCATTATGTGTGGCACATGCTTTCAATAAAATCAATCGGGAAACTCAGATGATACTTTACCATTGAATGGCAATTACAAAATTTCTTTAATATTCAACATTAAGATCATCTCTACCAACAAATAGACTCATAGATTTCGCCCATTTCCATCCCCATTACACCACTTTTTACATGGTGGACTTTTATAAAAATTTGGGCAGAGTCTCCCCATAAATAGAGCCATCCCGAAATAAAAACACATCACAATATATAGTTCCCGGCCAGGGAAAATACATACTAACAGAATACAGCAACGCTAAGTAAATTCCCAGCCAGGGAAGACACCACACATAAGACAACATAAATGGGTTTCAACACCCACATAATACACCCATGACTCTCATATCATTAGCAATTCTACCCTTAATTGCATGCAACATAAAATGAAAGAGAGAAAGGCTCATGCCTTTATATACAACCCATATACAAGTGTAACCGTGCTCACATGCGAGCATCATAAATATGTATATAACCTTCGGGTGTATATAAGTACTCTATACGATACCGTGCTCCATCAAGACCTGGTACCACGATCTTGGGAGTACATCCAATCAACAGCTCGAGCTCAGCTCCATAGCCATCGATGTACCTGTTCACCTGCCCCAACAGAGACAGCCCCCAACGGGGTGAGCATACCAATACACAAAATCCCATAATCACAATAATGAAATTCATAATTTACAAAAAAAGTAAATACTAATGAATTTTAAATGATACTCCCTGGATGGCAACGTCCTCATCCGGGATTCCGTGTACTGTCCCTGTTCTCACAATCATCAAACTCATCAAATCTCAAAAATCAGTAAATCAACACATTGATTTAACTCATAGCATGCCTGATTCTCAGGTATCAATAATTAATGATTCCAAATTCATTATACATACAAATATAGATATCTCGATATCTAATACTGATTTTCAACTTTGCTACCAATCACAGATAGCTCAAATGCCTAGCATTTATTTTACCAATTCTCCATTATACTTAGACATCTCACATGTCTTATAATGAATACATGATTCCACGATCATTCTCAGGCATCTCAAATGCCCTACAATAGTCATATAAACCCAGTACCCCATATCTCTTATAAGGTCATACTACTCTAGTATCACGCACGCTTGTGGCGGCGATGTCAAGGTTGGGTCGATCCATAACTATATCAACACATATATATAACCATACGCACAACCATCAATGCAATCAAAATACATTATGCATTTCACAAATGCTCTCATATAAAGTAATGCTCGTACGTCGCACGTACCTTAAATCTCCGAAGTCCGAGCCAGCCTTGCTCGAGTTCCATGCCCCGAGGAACGATGTGCTAACACGATAAATAATTCACAATTATTTACGAACATGCAACCCATGCTCAAGCACACCCATAACCCTCAAAATATTGTCAACACGCGACAATTAACCATTTAAAAGACCTGGGGCAGGGCATATGCAGGGAGGGAAAACGAATGAGACATATCGAAAATTGTTCAAGAACACCCTTCAATTTTTCGAACCCTAGCAACACAAACTCGAACCCAACCAAGCACCATAATACATCTAAAACATGTAATAATCGATCAATAACAAGAATCATCACCCCCTGCCCAAAACCCCCAAAATTCGAACCCTAACCCCTCAAGCATACTGGAAAAATTCAAACCATAAGCCACAAATTTTCGAACCATTAAAGTCTGAAATTTTCGACCCAACAACAGCACAAAAACGCCCCAAAAACACCGGAAGAAAAGCCCCAAAAACGTACCAAAAATGAGCCCCAAATCGGACAGAATCCAGTTTCGAACCCTAGCGCTTTTCTGGCAAATCCGAACGCGATTCTCGACGAAACTTCAAATTGATGGTATGGGAAGGTGCGCCTGGACGAGACGAAGCCACCGGTGGGTCGGACGCGCCAAACGGCGGCCGGACGGCGGCGGGCGCACGCCTTGAAGCGGCGGGGGTCGAAGGGGATCGGGAAAATCGGACGGGGAGAGAGAGGCAGGGTGGGGAAAAATGGTTCCAATAATTAAAATCTCGGGTTCAACTGGTATTTATAGCAAAAATACCCCGAAATACTAATAGCCCCACAAATACATCATGATTCATTAAAAATCATCTGTTTTCAAAAATTCTCTCTCTAACTCCAAAACCCCCTACCGGTGCCCACACAAAGCACCCGAGATTCCGAGTCACACTAAAAACCCAACTCATAGGTTTTCACCGAAATGAGAATACGATATCGACCTCGGGATCCAACGATCCCAACTACTCAAATAGACGAGCCCGGAAGGCCCAACACCTCGATTAAACTCCAAATCGCCACGTAAAACAACTTTAGGGGTTATTAACACTCCGGGATTAACATCTATAATCTTTGGTCATCACAATATCCCCCACTAAAAGAATTTCGTCCTCGAAATTAGCACCGGTGTATCACGCAACACCCGGGCTACACAACAACATGAAGCCATAACCTCGATCCTTGACCATATTAGGATCGTCTTAATAAACGCGAGGATACTTACCTCACATCAAACTCTGAAACAGAGCGACATACCAAAACCAACATATCACCCAAGAGGCAAAACGTACCTCGATGCGGTTCATCCCAAAGTCAGTCCCTCATGACTGCAAAACAACCAATACTTACGACCGTAGATTGGACAGTCATCCTTAGTTCTAATACAACTAGTAAGAACGCATCCTGAATGACACCTCAACCATGAGAACGTTGACCTCATGTCAAACTCTGGAGTGGAATAGACTTCCAAATCCATCATAACGTCAAAGAGCGTCAACACAACTCAACGCTAACAGTCCAAAAGTAGTTAGTCAACTGAAACTGCAAGGATTCGAATCGCTCCCGATTCTATCGTAGATATCCTCCAATGACATCTTTATTATGACCCACGATGTCTAATACACATCATTACGAGGAAAACACTAGTATACCACGATGTACACATACCAAACCTGGTCTCCACTTTCAACCTCCTCCATCAAATGAGCAGTCGCATCATTGCAACTCAATTTGGGTAACTCACGGCCACAGATTCACACAAAAGACATCTCACAAAATGTCCACCTCCGGATATTCCAAGGATCACATCCTGATCATAAATAAACCATCGAGACTCCACAGAGTTCAAATTCTGAAAGGACATGCAATAAACCCATGGCATCCTCAACGCTTGTGTCGACAGCTACACCCAACCAATCCGAATTCCTGCCATCCCTTGATAATCCTAGGATTTAACAATCCAAACTTGGGAAGGCTATCGCATAACTCGAAGGAAAACACCAACAAGGAAACACCTCAACCCACACAAGATAATCCCTCCTCAAAGGGAGTCAACTAACTTCACGATTGTTTCTCATAATTTATCGTGCCATGTAGATTCCCAATCTCAAGGTGTTCCATATCTCTCATCAGAGATTTAACCATCCAAAAATAGTATAACTCTATGCTTGACAAAAAGGAAATCAATAACTGGCATCCGTATACTCACCGGTATACCTGCCTAGGCACGGACATCACATGCATACTCAATGCACTTGGCTCGGGTATCTACAACATACCCCTAAGCCCCAAACACAACTGTCAATTCTGAGTCATTCCCATGCAGTGGAGAATGATAATCGACGATCAACAACACGGCGTGATTCTCAAAATCAACACCACATGCACCAACTTACCGAATCTTCAAAGATTCCCAAATAGGTATAATACTACCTCCTTCCCCACAAGGGAAGTGCTATCGAACTCGAGATCCACTAGTCTCGAACCACCGTTCGGAAAAATTGGATACAATAACACCCATTGCATCCCAAGTACACGGATTCCCCAGATCGAGTCAACGACGACTTGATGACTCTCTTGTTGGTACTCCAACATTATGAGCTGTCCTAGACAAGTCCCTCCAGACAAAAGACGCATAACGTTCTCATGAGGTGTTACATGCCTCAAACATCATGCTACAAAGGGGCAATCAAAAGCCTGCCAAAAATCTTCATCGTATATCATACGATTCACCAAACTCGGTTCCAACGTGTAGTATCATGGCTCCAACAAGCACACTATATCATTCCCCCAATATCTGGCTAGCAAAGCGCTGTCTCCATAGGCTCATATCAAGCCCACCAACAAACCATATGTTCCATCTCGGTATGCCATACCGTACAAACCGTTAGAGTAATGGGTCATCGCCCAACATATCTCTAAAATACCAAGCACAATGGACAACCCGGTGTCCTTGCTTACTTATGATGCAATCATAATCTGTTAAGACTTATCCCACACCCTCAGGGTGGGTGTAACCATGTCTACCCTAGTTTCCTCGATGGCTACTCTTACCACCAATCACTTGGCCCTAGCCAAACCAACGAGCATACCCAAGGGTATCATTGCTCGACAAATATTTACCTCTATAACATGATGTGGTACATTTACCGGTACAATACATCCAATACTCCACTAAGCAAACCTGCTCGGCAAAAGGTCTCGTCAACTAGTGACCCAGACTCTACCATGTGCTCACCATCGGCACTCAACCATACAACCAAATACATAACATAAATGTATTAACCATCAAAACGACGCTACACGTCTACATAGAACATCCACTATGTCATTGTCATCCCGTGACGGTACCTGTCAACATACGACTTCAAAATAATATTGTCGACTCGTGACGGTATATGTCGATACACGACGTCTATAGTCTCATCGTCAAACACATGACAACATAAGTAAATTAACACATGATATCCACAATAGTGCTAATTAAACAGTAATATGCCATACCTCATTGCTAACAATATAGCGGCATACCTGTCTCCGTCATCCAACAGGGGTATGCAATCAGCACCCATCGCTCGTAGGTGGCGTAATCCAGCGTCATGTACATAGCGGCATAACTGTCGCAATAGAATCAGTGGCATAATCCCTCGTCATAGAGTTAGCGGCATAATGCATCGCTATAGACATCTGGCTGCATGAACCATCGCCATAGATGTAGCGGAATGTACCATCGCTATGAACACCCGGCGGCATAAGTCATCGCCAATGGAATAGCGGAACGAACCATCGCTATGAATATATCCGGCGGCAAGAATCATCGCCAATCAATATAGCGGAATGAACCATCGCTATCAATATATCCGGCGGCAAGAATCATCGCCAATCAATATAGCGGAATGAACCATCGCTATCATTCGGCGGCAAGAACCATCGCCAATCAATATAGCGGAATGAACCATCGCTATCAATATATCCGGCGGCAAGAACCATCGCCAATCAATACAGCGGAATGAGACATCGCTATCAATACACTTGGCGGCATGAACCATCGCCAACCAACATAGCGGAATGAGACATCGCTATCAATACACTTGGCGGCATGAACCATCGCCAACCAACATAGCGGAATGAGACATCGCTATTAATACACTTGGCGGCATGAACCATCGCCAACCAACATAGCGGAATGAGACATCGTTATCAATATCGATAATGTGGTTGTTCCGGTCTTGTTATAGCAGCGGAATTTTAGGACCCCTCGCTTCGACATATAGCGGCATCATATGATATCCCTCGCTTCGACAATGACAGCGGCATGTTACCTCGCTTAGACATGACAGCGGCAAATATCATATTACCATCGCTTCATATGACAGCGGCAAGTACCTCCCTCGCTCGAATATAACAACTACCGGAACTTCCACTAGCTCCATGTACCTGCATCCAGGTTAATACCACAGTTCACAATATAATGATCGATATCACGTTCCAGTTATAACCACAATATTCCACATTAATCACTAGAATTGTGACTGCTCCGGTCCCAATACAACAGCGGAATTTTAGGACCCCTCGCTTCGACAATGACAGCGGCATGTTACCTCGCTTAGACATGACAGCGGCAAGTACCTCCCTCGCTCGGAGATAAAGGCTACCGGAACATTCATCAATTCTACCACAATAATCAAACACAACATTTGGTTCCATTATCACAATATATCACTATCATGTCACATATATCATCACATGTAAGGGTTCACTATCCATGATATACATAATCAAATGTGCAACACGTTACCGTCCGAAGCCCGTACGTCTCACATTTCCTACAAAATCAGATCCCTTAACACATAATACATGAAGTGCTAGACATCACCATTAATGCCATCCCATCACATTCTACACGATTCCTGCAACCACAATGATTAGCAACACCACTTTTCATATCATAAAAGCACATAACAACTAGTTGTGTCATACAACATTAATGCCATCATGCATAAATATGTGCTATCAATAACTTCATAGGCCCTTAACAGCCCCAATGAGCAACCACTGCTCTGATACCACTAATGCAAGGACCCCAAGCCCTTAACCCTTGATTAGTGTATTAATCATTATGTGTGGCACATGCTTTCAATAAAATCAATCGGGAAACTCAGATGATACTTTACCATTGAATGGCAATTACAAAATTTCTTTAATATTCAACATTAAGATCATCTTCTACCAACAAATAGACTCATAGATTTCGCCCATTTCCATCCCCATTACACCACTTTTTACATGGTGGACTTTTATAAAAATTTGGGCAGAGTCTCCCCATAAATAGAGCCATCCCGAAATAAAAACACATCACAATATATAGTTCCCGGCCAGGGAAAACACATACTAACAGAATACAGCAACGCTAAGTAAATTCCCAGCCAGGGAAGACACCACACATAAGACAACATAAATGGGTTTCAACACCCACATAATACACCCATGACTCTCATATCATTAGCAATTCTACCCTTAATTGCATGCAACATAAAATGAAAGAGAGAAAGGCTCATGCCTTTATATACAACCCATATACAAGTGTAACCGTGCTCACATGCGAGCATCATAAATATGTATATAACCTTCGGGTGTATATAAGTACTCTATACGATACCGTGCTCCATCAAGCCCTGGTACCACGATCTTGGGAGTACATCCAATCAACAGCTCGAGCTCAGCTCCACAGCCATCGATGTACCTGTTCACCTGCCCCAACAGAGACAGCCCCCAACGGGGTGAGCATACCAATACACAAAATCCCATAATCACAATAATGAAATTCATAATTTACAACAAAAGTAAATACTAATGAATTTTAAATGATACTCCCTGGATGGCAACGTCCTCATCCGGGATTCCGTGTACTGTCCCTGTTCTCACAATCATCAAACTCATCAAATCTCAAAAATCAGTAAATCAACACATTGATTTAACTCATAGCATGCCTGATTCTCAGGTATCAATAATTAATGATTCCAAATTCATTATACATACAAATATAGATATCTCGATATCTAATACTGATTTTCAACTTTGCTACCAATCACAGATAGCTCAAATGCCTAGCATTTATTTTACCAATTCTCCATTATACTTAGACATCTCACATGTCTTATAATGAATACATGATTCCACGATCATTCTCAGGCATCTCAAATGCCCTACAATAGTCATATAAACCCAGTACCCCATATCTCTTATAAGGTCATACTACTCTAGTATCACGCACGCTTGTGGCGGCGATGTCAAGGTTGGGTCGTTCCATAACTATATCAACACATATATATAACCATACGCACAACCATCAATGCAATCAAAATACATTATGCATTTCACAAATGCTCTCATATAAAGTAATGCTCGTACGTCGCACGTACCTTAAATCTCCGAAGTCCGAGCCAGCCTTGCTCGAGTTCCATGCCCCGAGGAACGATGTGCTAACACGATAAATAATTCACAATTATTTACGAACATGCAACCCATGCTCAAGCACACCCATAACCCTCAAAATATTGTCAACACACGACAATTAACCATTTAAAAGACCCGAGGCAGGGCATATGCAGGGAGGGAAAACGAATGAGACATATCAAAAATTGTTCAAGAACACCCTTCAATTTTTCGAACCCTAGCAACACAAATTCGAACCCAACCAAGCACCATAATACATCTAAAACATGTAATAATCGATCAATAACAAGAATCATCACCCCCTGCCCAAAACCCCCAAAATTCGAACCCTAACCCCTCAAGCATACTGGAAACATTCGAACCATAAGCCACAAATTTTCGAACCATTAAAGTCTGAAATTTTCGACCCAACAACAGCACAAAAACGCCCCAAAAACACCGGAAGAAAAGCCCCAAAAACGTACCAAAAATCGAGCCCCAAATCGGACAGAATCCAGTTTCGAACCCTAGCGCTTTTCTGGCAAATCCGAACGCGATTCTCGACAAAACTTCAAATTGATGGTATGGGAAGGTGTGCCTGGACGAGACGAAGCCACCGGTGGGTCGGACGGCCGAACGGCGGCCGGACGGCGGCCGGCGCACGCCTTGAAGCGGCGGGGTCGAAGGGGATCGGGAAAATCGGACGGGGAGAGAGAGAGGCAGGGTGGGGAAAAATGGTTCCAATAATTAAAATCTCGGGTTCAACTGGTATTTATAGCAAAAATACCCCGAAATACTAATAGCCCCACAAATACATCATTATTCATTAAAAATCATCTGTTTTCAAAAATTCTCTCTCTAACTCCAAAACCCCCTACCGGTGCCCATACAAAGCACCCGAGATTCCGAGTCACACTAAAAACCCAACTCATAGGTTTTCACCGAAATGAGAATACGATATCGACCTCGGGATCCAACGATCCCAACTACTCAAATAGAAGAGCCCGGAAGGCCCAACACCTCGATTAAACTCCAAATCGCCACGTAAAACAACTTTAGGGGTTATTAACACTCCGGGATTAACATCTATAATCTTTGGTCATCACAAAAACCCACATAAAACACTTCATAAATCATACCCCAACAACATACAACACATACCCAAAACAAACCCACATAAAATACTTCAAAATCATCCCATTTCAAAACCAAACATCACTAAAACTTAGGAAGGGTTCCATACCTCTTGAGGACTCCAAATCCTACAATAAATCTCACAAACAAAGGTTTTGTGAAGAGTTCTCCTTCCACTTTTGCCAAGTTTCGAAAATGAGGAAGGGTTTAGGGTTGGGAAGTGATTTGGGGATTTAAGAGAGTGATTGGTAAAGTGAAATGAAGTGGGGTAAGGTGGGGTTAAAGGGTTATAGTAAAAATTGCACCCCATTAATTAACATGATGTATAAAATACCCCAACATGGTATTTTAAAAGCATTTTACATAAATGCAACAAACTTCCACTAAATTCATATCTTCCTCATAATTAACACCCAATACAATTAAATCATGTTAATATCCAATTTTCCCATCATGCATAACATGCACCCTGAAATGCAACCGCGGGTCACGCCTACCATGTGACTAAGCATTTCAACAAGATAATTAATTTCAACACATAAATCAATTATCAACATAATTCATCATATAAACGTAATTAATGCCCAAATTGTAATTAATTAATTTCGGGGCATCACAGTCACTGAAAATATGATACTCAACCATACGATGAATTCAATACAACAAGAATCTATTAGTTATGCTCAATCATAAATAATTCCATATCAATGCAGTTCTGTCTATCAATCTATCTCACTCAACACTTTCTCATACTGGTCATGCCGAAGGCATCCATACCCAACTCCATATCCGGACCACGTACATTTATGTGTTCACCATACCACATATATCAAACTCAATTCACATATTCGTTCCCATATATTCTGTCATCACAATTCACAATATATGAATACTGGAATATGAAATAATTCATATTATAACTGCTCGTACGTCACCACGTACCTTATAGTCGACAACATTAACAAGGTACCCTCGCCTTTCTGAAGTTCCTGGAGTATCTATATCGAATATCAATTCAATATTAGCTCACTATAATACAATTGTTATCAATAAGTATTTCCAACTCACAATCTAATACGAAACGATAACACAATAAAAATGGACATTGTCACATAATCAAGACAATCTATATTACTCAATATACAGTTAGCTCATAGATTTGCCCTTCAAATACTCAATAAGGTCTCCAATTCATGCTATTGCACCCATGCAAGTATATCCATTAATATACACTTTAATAAATGTTTATAATACACATTAACATCTATCTAACTCACCTATTCACACAATGACACATGCTCAAAGTTATTAGAATATCAAACCATAGCCCAACACTTACCAAAACACTACCATGATGCTAGATATAAGAGTAGACTTTCTTACTACATAAATAGTAGAGCTTTTGACCAAAACTAGAACACAACTTAAGCATATTATCAAACACCTTATAAGCAAGTTTTTCAAGTTGAAGTTGGCTTTTATAATCAACCAAGACAGCCCCAAAAATCGAGTCACAGACACCCCCCACAAACTCAAATATATAGTATCAAGTTTATGCCTCATACCACAAGAATTTCAAACCATTGCTAGCATGATTTTCGAACCACCAAGCTGCTGCTTTCACACCCTTTCAGCAGCAGAATCTCAGCCAAACAACCACCCGTAATTTTAGTACAAAAAATAACATTTTTCTGAACCCCAAAACAGACTAAAAATCCTGCCAACACAATCAGATTTTCAAAATACATATCAACAGCACATTTTCGAATTATTTGCAACCTAATTTCAACCCAAGACCGTACAAATTTTGAACCACAACAGTAGGTTTTTTTTTTGAACCTGAAATAGCAGCAGAAACTTGAACCCATACACAGATTGTTAAACAAAGAACAGCCTACAATTTGAACCAAAATAGCAGGCCAATTTTGAACCCAAACATCAATAAAATTTGATCAAAGCAGCAGGAAATCGAGCCAAAGAAAACATCAAAAATTTCAATCCAAAGCTGTAAGATTTTTGATCCAAGACATGGGAGAAATCGAAATGTCAATGGCAGTTTAGGCAACCCATAATTCCATGATTTAACCAAGCTAAAACATTAACCAAACAATGAAAACTGATCAAACATGAATCAAAGTTCCTTGGACAAAAGAAAACAAAGAACAACCGACGACAAAAGCTCCCAAAAACCGCAACAAAATCGACCCTAAACCAACATTTTCAAGGGAAATGAGCAACAACAAAAATAAGGCAAATCCTACATTCAAACCTGCTGAAATCTCGGAAGATTGGCCTGGAATCCATCGTTCCTCTTGCTGTGCGATTTTGAGCAAGAGAAAGGAAGAAAAAAAAAGAAGAGGGGCGATCGGTTGAGGGAAGGAGGGAACACATCGATTTTAATGTGTATTGGGGAGTTAATGTCTATTTGTTGGGCCAACCCTAAATTACTCGATACCACTCAAATCTATCTTCATCCCCTACTAATTTAATTTATACTCTAAATTTAATCCTTATTATTATAAATAGAATCCCCATGAAATTTAATTAGTATTATAAATTCAATCCCAGAATCATTTATCCCAATTCCGCTCCCAATAAAATTCCCAATAGTTGAATTCTGAAATTATCTTATAAATATCGCAATTATCAACAAATAAATATTTACAATTTATTCCGGGCATTACAATTCTCACCAACTAATAAAATTTCGACCTCGAAATTTAAATACATGCTTACCATAAAATCCAACTGTAAAATTTACGTACCATTATACAGATCAAGATAGTGATTTGACCATCTGTAGGATGACAGTCATTCGAATTATCACGGCCCACACATGTGCCCCCCATTACACCAACAATGGTAAGACTGCAAATCACATCACTTTAATCTATCCCAACATTAGTATTTAATAATCTAACATATGAATTCCTCTTTTCAAGTAAATCAATAAGAGCTTAACATCATACTTGCCCTGTTCAATTTTGTTACATTTCAAAAGCTCATTCCTAAAAATAACTTATCAAGAAAATTGCTAACAGTTCATAAAGCCAACACTTACAGTGTTTAGCAATCAAGCACTTCTTGTCATACTTCAGTACCTGTGTAGTCGCATCGGTACAGTTTCCTTGCACAAGATCTAAATCCGTCACAGTTTACTTTCACCATAGTACACATCATAAAATCGCTAAATCATGCAATTCATGCATATCATGTGTATATAAGAATGTATGACAGTACACCAACCTTTATCCTTTAAATAACTTCATACCTGTGTTGTTGCAAATGTATGCAACTTATACCAACATCACTACCTTGTCCTTATGAAATAGTGGAACTCTTGAGCCCTTATACATCAACCTCTCATATATCATTTCCTGGCTATTATCTGGTGCAAAGTAATTACTAGAAAACCCATCAGTAATTCTCACATACATATATCCACATTATATGCACCAACAACCACAGATCATCAATATCAAATCATGATGAATAGCCTAACATCAATATTCCTATGTCACGATTATACTCCCTTTAAAACAAGGTGTCGACATCAATATCGAATAATTTGTATCATACATTTGTAGATGGAATCATCTACAATACACACTAGCATCACAGTATCATGCTCATCACAGTACTCACATGCTCTTAAGCATCAACTTCCGCATTTCATCACCCAACTATCATCTGTCACGGAACAAGTACAAAATAAACTCATTAGTATTACTCAAATACTCATAACATAACCACGTACCTTGTCCCTTGCGCATTTTGATATTCATAATGTTTCCATCATCGAACATTAATTCCCTGCGTCAAAAGTTTCACGCAATCCTATACACAACATGCTACAGCATACTATCACATATCTGGATGATTGAAATTCAACATAAGAATCAATTGCATGCCTCAATGATGCAATTCATTTCAATCTTTAACTCATCCTCGAGACATAATAATTCATTAACCATGAATGTCCACAAAGATCATATGTCCACACATGGCATTCATAGTAATTCCACGTCATCCCGTGACGTACCCGTTAATCTCATGTCAACATGATCACGTTCACCTACTACTCCTACAATATATCAATCTGACATGCTTTTCACATTAATAAATACCATCTCAAGCGATTATCATTTTCTGTTATTCCATCTGTACAATCGATTCTCAAAATTAATATAACTCACTGAGATAATTCAATCAGCATCTATCAACATATATTCACATGCCAAACCAAACGTAATAGTTTACCTCAACTCCTTGTTCCTCTGGAACATTTCAATATACTCTTGGGCCTACATCATGTACCCAAGGAACAACAATAACACAATGCCCACAGCTATCTGAAATGAACACATCATCAATATACATCGCTAGCACAGTAACAATACACTAATACTCATGCTAACATAATAGCAACACATATTCATCGCCCAATGACGGCACCCTAATATTCATTGCTAATACAAAGCAATATATCAATACTTATCGCAAACACTGGCATGCATAATCTCATCGCCACTACGGCATCCATATAATATCCATATTCACAATGAATAAAAATACATTCTTAAAATAATAAGATGTAATAACACTTACTGTACACAGTGGATCCACACTCGATCCTTTAAACTGTCCCTGTTTTCAACATAAATATTCCACAAAATATAATTCCATATCAATACGCAATTGATGTACTCATCATCAATAACATGACCGTCCAAAAATACTCATTGCCTCGACATATCACCGGCATGAAACATCGTCATAGGACCAGCGGCACAAACCCTCGCTATAGAATCAGCGGAATAGATCACCGCTATAGATATCCGGCGGTATGAACCATCGCCATATGATCAGCGGAACAATCATGGACTCAAGAGTTACTAACATGCATGTAGCACTTTGTTCCTTTCGGACCCAAGAGGTGGCTCACATTACATGCAACACGTTGTTCCCGATCGCGTTGCTACGTCATGACAGCGGCATATCGCTTTGACGTGACATCGGCATGTATCATCGCTTCGACACGACATCGGCATGTATCAACGCTTCGACTTGACGGTGGCATCATTGCTTCGACATGACAGCGGCATCATCGCTTCGACGTGACAGCGGCATTTACCATCGCTTCGACACGACAGCGGCATCATTGCTTTGACATGATAGCGGCATACTCAGAAATGTATCACTTTGTTCCGCATGCCCAAGAGGTACTCCCATGCACGTGCCACATGCCCCGTAGGCGCAAGAGGTGACCCCGTACATGTGCACATTATCCTTTGGACTCAAGAGGTGATGCCCATTCCGCATAATCTCACTGATATATCCATACACCTGCATCAGGTTAGCACAACAGTCCACAAATCCTACTACGTTATATCGGCGGCTCAATAATATCCCTCGCTACGATATGACAGCGGCATTAACCATCGCTTTGACATATGAGCGGCAAATATTATGATCTATCGCTGGTGATATACTCGTATCAGGACTCTAATTGCAATACTTTTGTATGCTCAATATGAATTGAAATCTCATAATCATATGGAAATCATACCCAAATATTCCACGGTCTGTTATCCACCATTACTGTCCTACGACAACGTATCATGTTTCTTTTTTCCTGATTTTTCCTGCAAAATCAGATTTCTCAGCACTGCGCATACATATACATAACATGTACACAAAACTCAACTCAATAAAATGCATTTATCCCTCTACTAGTAACAACGTCCATTTATCATCAACATTAACTACCGTAAGAGATGTCATTCATCACGCACCTTAAAAAGGCATTATCATTTTCACCATAGTCAAGGTAATGATATAAATAAAACGAGTTACCATACTCGAGCCTTTTCAACCATACCACCCTCATTGTGTATGTTCATTGGTATTGCTGGCCGTCTATCAATATCATGTTCTTCGTATCTCATACGATCCTGCAATCACGATGGATAGCAATAACACCAATTTTCATTGCTTCATATCATAAAATGAACATAGTAGGCGTCATGTCACTGTTAGGAATCCGATCAAGCAATACGCAGCGGAAAATAAAAATTGGATTCCTACCATGGACCTTTTGAGACCCCGTTATCTAAACAATATTTTAAGTGCAATTAAGAGATCTAATCATTCATAAATCAGAGTATTAGGCCGTGTTGATAATCCTGAGCTTAAGAGATTACAGTACCAAAAGTTCAAAAGGAATTATACATATTCCTGACGAAAGGTACCAAATTATAGCTTTACTCTACTCTTTCTAGAAACTATACAAAAAGGAAAATTCTGTTCTGCTAATCCTGTAGCACTCCTTACAGCTCAGCGTATCAACCCCAACCCTAGTTCTCCATGTCAAAAGCACCTACAAAGACAACCCCCAACACATGAGCACATCATAGTTCATATCAATCATACTATGAATGTAAAGCATAAATGCATAAATCATAGGCATAGGATACTTCCTGAATTCCAATGCATTTAAAACGCCCATTTTGGTTGTCCCTGTACCATAACTCATAATCAAATCAATATATGATATTATGGCTTCTTTAAATAAATGTCCTGACATATCTTTACTTCTTAAATCTTTACTTCAATCCTTAGTCAGTTTATCATCAGTGTATTTTAATGCCCCTCGCTTCATAACTTCATAATAAGCGGAACTCCCCTCCTTCGCTTCTTCATACAAGTTGTATTTCTATCCTCGCTTCGTATGGAATACCTCGTCTCCATGTGCAAGCGGACCTACACCCCTCGCTCCACATTTTTAGCGGTATAAGCGGTAAGCATTAAAATCATCACTGTGATAACCCTGACTCGTGGAATACACACCAAATGTTCCACAACATACATATGCAACAACAATGCATAAACAACATGTATCGTAATCATAATGCACAAACTGATACATACTTGTATCCATCGTGTGTCAAATCGACAAACATATAATACATGTTACCGTTGGGTACCCGTACGTCGCTTATGTACCTTTCCAAAATATCTTCAGTTGCAGGGCGCTATCCCCTGCGTTGTGTGGCTACCTGTGATGGCTCTACACAAGTGTACAACATAATATTAGATGCCAATAATAGCCCAATACCAAAAATCCCACAAAAATAATTAAAAACACATGTTTTGACTTCTCGCGATCGATCGCCAATATGCCCCGATCGATCGCGAGATGCTACTGCCTCAACATTCAAAATTCTGCCTTCCGCGATCGATCGCTGAGGTTGTGCCGATCGATCGCGGCTTCGCCGATCGATCGCGCCAAACTCGCGATCGATCGCTGAAGTGTTCTGCCTCGCACCTAGTGCTCGCGATCGATCGGGAAGACGCGCCGATCGATCGCCAATGTTCTGCAAATCGCGAATAACCTTCATTTTTTAGCACCAGCCAAAAGCTACCATGAAACACACCATAAACCATTATACTCCAACAATTTAACATACAAAATACTTCAATATACTACCATGTAGCTACACAAAACAATAACCTCCACACAAAGACACTATACATGCCATTTCTACACAACAACTTATCACAACTCAACCAAAAATTTACCAAAACAAGATTATGGTTCCTTACCCCTTTTGCTCCTCTTTTCTTGCAAGAATTTGATCAACAAATCATCAAATCTCTCCTCCTACTTGCTTAGCAGATGTTGGACGATTTTTGGGTGAAGAAGGGGGAGGGTTTCTGAGAGGAGAAGGTGGAGTAGGAGGGTGGAAAAGAGGTATGGGAGCAGGTGTAGCAGCATGGGTTGGGGGGGGGGGGGGGGGGGTGGGGGTTGGGTTGTGGGTTATGTGATGTGTTATGTTTTGGTCCCGGTATTTAGTATGATGTATTAAAATATCCTCACATGATATTTTATAGTATTTAATCAATAAAATACTTCAAATTCCAATTAAACATGCTTCACCAAAACGAACAACACTCACCCCAAATAATCATGCCATAACCCAAATTCCCAACTTATATCACATCACCCTGAAATGCATTAATAGACCATGACCACTACATGACTAAGCATTTCTCACAATTATTCATTCATCCCAATAAATTAACACCATAATCCTCAACACCATAATCCTCATAACATAATTAATGTTTAAAAGTACATAATCATTTCGGGGACATCATAGACCTATACAAAGTAATCATATCGAGATTGATAAGAATCATACCCTTGTAGCGTGTTTGAAGCAGATTCCTCGTTGCAACACCACGAGTCACGAACAAAGGTTTGCACCTTTGTCTCTACGGTATCCACACGATCAAATCGAAAAGGGTGTTCAAGAACAAGTTGCTAGACTCGTTCTTAAACCAAAACAAGACTCAGGGTTCGAAACCGATCAACGACGGCTGTTCGTACCACCACTATTCACGGCGGCGGCGTGAAGATGTAGGGTGAGAGTGAGGCGGCGGCCGAGAGCTTCTATGTTGGTGGCTATTAGGTTTTTAATAATCAACACTTGATCAAAACCTTGTTATCCTATTATATATTACACCAATGCATCCAATATACACATGCAACCATAATGCATATTCAACCCATGTATGCAACCATGATGCATAACCAAGACCATGTATGCAACCATAATGCATAATTAATTCCATGTGTGCAACCATAATGCATAACCAATTCAATGCGTAAAAATACGTTTTACAGTCCGATGCCCGTACGTCTCACTACGTACCTTAGTTCCAAAATGGAGATGTCGAAGGACTTTATCTTCTTGGCTGTGTTGCCACCTGGGATGGTTCTACACATTCACACAAACCAATATTAGGAGCCAATAATAGTACAATACCAAAAATCCCACAAAATTACCAAAATCACACTTTTTGGTGACTCGTGATCGGTCGCCACAAGGCCCCGATCGATCGCGAGATCACACTGCCCGAACCCAAAAATTTCTGCACTCGGCGATCGATCGCCACATTTGGCGCGATCGATCGCGAGGCCTGCCGGTCAATCGCCCAAACATGGAGATCGATCGCCAAACGTCCCTGGAGCGCACTGCCTGCGCGCGATCGATCGCTCATTTCCGGCGATCGATCGCCGCTGTCTGCACTTTGAAAAGCACCATTTTTGCTCCTCAAACTCTTCCCAATCCACACCAACACATATACCATCAGACCAACAACATATAAACACCATAAACCTTCAATATACACCTTAAAACAACCAAAAATCTAACACCTAACCAAAAACAACACCAACCCAAAACAAACCCATTTCAAAAACTCAAATACCAACTCAAATCAAAACCA
The DNA here is from genome assembly GCA_907163345.1 of Haberlea rhodopensis. Taxonomy (NCBI): domain Eukaryota; kingdom Viridiplantae; phylum Streptophyta; class Magnoliopsida; order Lamiales; family Gesneriaceae; genus Haberlea; species Haberlea rhodopensis. Next base: position 11,168,594 of record CAJQUN010000015.1, read on the forward strand.
AACACCATAAAAACCTCAAGGAGGGTTCCATACCTCTTATGGACTCCAAATCTTACTAAGAATCTCACCAACAAAGCTTTTGCAAAGATTTTTCCCTCCTCTATTTGCCAAAATCGAAAATGGGTTTGGGGATATGATTTGGGGGGGTGAGATAGATTGGTAAAGAGTGATGGGGGGTGAGTGGGGTAGTGGGGGGTTTTAATTCAAAACATGCACCCCAATAATTAGCATGATGTATAAAATACCCCAACATGATATTTTAAAAGCATTTCCCAAAATGCACCAAAACCTCAATTAAATACATACTTTACCAAATAATTATTAACCATTACAATTAAACCATGCTAGCACCCCAAATTCCCAACATGCATTACATGCACCCCGAAATGCATTATCAGGTCACGCCCACCTCATGACTAAGCATTTCACCATATTAATTAAATCTTGTAAGGACCCTAGTTCCTTAAGTGCGGATTAAAGGCATAATTAGAGCTAACATGCATTATCAGAGTTTAAAGGTTCGTGTTGAGACTTTGAGCCTTAAGAATTACATGCCAAGTTAAGGACTATCAAATGGATTAGTTACATTCTCAAACAAATTAATGTTATTCACTATAGCTTTACACTACTCCTAGAGTAGACACTATACAAAATAATCATGTCCTTCATCTATCAAAAGCGTCTTTCACGAGCTCACCGCCTCAACCCGCCTTAGCCCTTTTATCATGCCAAAATGTACCTACAAGGACAACCCCCAAACATGAGCATATAATAATTCATATCCAACACAATATGAATATAAGGCGTAAATGCATAAACCGTAATAAAACACTTCCTGTTTTTCCCATGCATTTTAAACGCCCCCTTTTTGGTTGTCCCTGTACCATAACTCATGAGTATAATCAATAGATTATTTAATGGTTCACACATGTTATGACATAACACCAATCCATTAACACCAATTTCCAATCCCTAGTCTGTTATAATAGTGTATTTTAATGCACCTTGCTTGTCATGACAACGGCACTAATACCCCTCGCTTCGACATATTAGCCGCATTGAATAACCTCGCGCAAATGCGACATGCGGTAACACCCTCGCTTCAACATTTGGCGGCAAATATTCTTTCCTCGCTACAATATGACAGCGGCAAGTATTCTATCATCGTTTCAAGTGACAGCGGCAAAAGCATTAAAATCATCACCATTATAACCATGACTCATGGGATGTGCACCAACAATCATCATATGCATATACAATCATCATGCATAATTCAACATGTATTTGCATCCACAATGCACAATTCCATATATACTCGCATCCACAATGCATAATCAATGAGTATAATAGATACATGTACCGTTGGGTGCCCATACGTCTTTTACGTACCTTTCCAAAAGTGGGATTTGGTATGAATTTACTTCCTTGGTTGCGTCGCCACCTGGGATGGTTCTACACAATCACACAACCCAATATTAGAAGCCAAATAATAGCCAAATACCAAAAATTCAACAAAAAACATCATTTCCCACAATTCTGTTGCTGGCGATCGATCGCTACATCGAGGCGATCGATCGCGAGCCTTACCGATCGATCGCTTCGATATAGCGATCGATCGCCAGACCTTACTGCCTCGCGGTGATCGATCGCGACATTTCCAGCGATCGATCGCCCGCAACGATTTTCGCTACGGCCCTTCGGCGATCGATCGCTGCATTTGTAGCGATCGATCGCCACCTGCTGTGTGCGCGATTCTTCACCATTTTTTAGCACAATCCAAGTTCCACTACACATACTTCAAACCCAAACATTCCAACAACTCAAATACCATAATAACTCCATAAAACCCACATGAAACACTCAAAAATCATAACCCAACCACATACAACACATACCCAAAAACAAACCCACATAAAAACTCAAATACCAACCCATTTCAAAACCAATCTTCAAGAAATTAACAAGGAGGGGTTTATACCTCTATTGGACTTCAAATCCTATCAAGATTCCAACAAATGGAGAGTTTGCAAGGATTTCTCCTCCTCCTCCTTGGCTTGGACGAAAATGGGATGAGAGGTTAGGGTTGGGAGAGTGAATTGGGGATTTTGTAAAGTGATGGGTAAAGGTGGGGTAATGGGTTATAAGGGTTAATTAAAATTGTACCCGAAAAATAACATGATGTATAAAATACCCCAACATGGTATTTTAAAAGCATTTTACCAAAATGCACCCAAAACCTCAATTAAATTCATGCTTTCCAAATAATTAACAACCAACATGAATAAACCATGTTAATACCAAATTTTCCCAACATGCACAATATGCATCCACGGGTCACGCCTACCATGTGACTAAGCATTTCAACAAGATAATTAATTCCAACACATAAATCAATTATCACCATAATTAATCACGTAAACATAATTAATGCCCAAATTACAATTAATCATTTCGGAGATATCACAAATCCAATACTAGATTAATTAACACCATAATTACCACATAAACATAATTAATGCCCAAATGCATATAATCATTTTGGGGATATCACACTACCAAAAACCAATTTCCAAGGTTTATCACCACGATGAGAATACAATCTCAACCCTTGGATTCAACGACATACTGGATTGAAAATCCTCGGGAGTCCCAATACCACAATTAATTCATAATTGCCACCATATTAATTGATAGGGTTGAATATTACGCGTTTTTATGCTATGATTTGTATATGTTTTCGTGTTGATTCTTGAATTACTTTACATTTTATGGTATATATTTCTATATTTCAGGAATCAATGTTGAAATTCATAAAAGGGGAAGAAATCAAGCTAAAATTATGAAAAAATGAATAAAGTTGAAGAAAAAAGGAAAAAACCAGAATCCAAGACACATGTTGCTCCTTTCTCCTCACATTACTATATGTTCGAGCCATGTTTTGGAAATGTGGTCCATATAAAAGTTGTAAAACTTTCTCTTATCTTTGCGTGGACAGCTGATTCATCGAATTTGGAGTTTGTATGAGAACGTTACGGCCAAAATACAAAACTCGCCAGACGCTGAAAAAGGCGAAGAAACTTACTGTGAAGGGCGATCGATCGAGAAAGGATTTTCGATCGATCGAGACGGGCAGAAAAAGCCACAAAATTCTTACTGGAAGGCTCGATCGATCGGCCACTTCGTCCGGATCGATCGGTGGAAGGAATTTTCATTAAAATAACTTCCTTATAGAGTTTGTTTCAACAAGGAAGTCCTTGATTCCCTTCCCCTATATATTACAAACGAAAATTACAACCCAAATATCAGATTTTAACCCTAGAACACTCACATCACAGCCTCCATCTCAGCCCCCCCTTTCCTTCAATTCCACAAAACCACACGCCTCCTTTCTTCACTCTAACCTCACGCCTCCTTCACACGGCCAGCAGCCATTCACTCCACCATAACCTCCATCTTTCTTCCACTCTTCACCATCCATCATCACTCATCAACCCTTCACCCTATGTTTTGGAACGAGCCAACAAGATAATCGAAGAGCACGATCGAGAAAGAAGCGAGGAAGGATCGAGAATCAACGAAAGAGTCGACTTGGGAGTTTTCTTTTACTTTTCTATTATTGTTTTCATGAATAATTGGATTGTTGTGTTTTTGATGATTGAGAGATATCAATAACATAGTTTTTCCTATTGATTTTGAGATTGAATTCATATATCTTCTAAGTGCATGTGTTATTGTTCTTAATGCTTTTGAAGGATTGATCACCTTTGAATGATATTTTATTATAATTGAGATCGAGAGATGAAATTATAATACGATATAATAATTCATGCCGTGTGTTAAAGATTGAGATCGAGAGATAAAATCACACACGAGTGATAGCTTTGGGTTGTTTAATCTAAAGTTAGTGGTTTTCATAAAGCGCATTCAACATTAAATTGTTAATTACGTGAACGAGAGTTACTAGTTGCAATTTGATATTAGACTTAATATAGCTTGAGAGAGTATATTGAATAAATTCGGAAAACCCGTCACCTTAGAGATGTATGGAGAAAAGAATTGTAAGAGTTGGGTTAGGTGAATAATTCTCTTGATACTTTCTTGTGGATTTTTCTCGTGATCGTCGACTATTTTGGTTGGATTATAGTAGCTTAATTTTAGTTTAGTTTAATTATTAATTGATTATCGTAGGTTAAATATAGTTAAAAGACATCTTATTTGGTACTTGCTTGTTAGTCCCTGTGGGTTCGACAATCCGTATCTTCCTATCTATACTAAAACTTGACACCGTGCACTTGCGGTAGAATCGCTTCACACTACACTTTGAAATATCTTTTGTTTAAAAAAAAAAAAAGCGATCATTAATCCATTAAGGAATAATACCACACTGGAATTTACACCAATAATTCCCGGGCATCACAATTATCCCCCACTAATAAAATTTCATCCTCGAAATTTGCACAGGCGTACCCCACGTGCAGCCAAGACCACACAATCCAAACGGATTCACATCGTAGAATCACGAGCGCATCATGAATGACACACCAACTGTGAGGACACCGACCTCGCTCCAATTATGGAATGGAGTAAACCTCTCAAGCCATTACAATCTTAAAAAGACTTCACCATTCCTCGATGCCAACCACCCAAAAGCAGTCCGTCAACCCTAGTTGCTAGCTACTCAAATCATCCCTGATTCCAACATAGATATCACTTCCATGATATCTCCACCACTTAGTCTACGATGTCAAACACACATTGTTACGACGGGGACCACTAGTATACTACAGTATACACATACTGAACCCGGTTTCCGCTCTCCAAATCCATCTCCGTCGATGGAGTATGTAAGGCTCCAACCCCTTAACTCGTCATTAGTGCAATTATGACGTCATTTGAGTACGTAAATTTTTCATTCTTTAAAAGAATCATTACAAGATTAACATCATCATATAATCGCTATGACTTTTATAAAAATTTGGGCAGAGTCTCCCCATAATTTGGGCTATCCGAAAAATATATCACATCACTAAAAATAACTCCCAGCCAGGGAAAAACACAATACTACACGAAATCATCACCATAAGTAAGTTCCCAGCCAGGGAAAACACAATACTAGGAAGATATAAAAAGGACTCCCAACACCATTATTACAGTCCATATACACGACCCCAAGTGCTCACATACGAACAACAAATAATGAATGCCCATCTAGTTGCATAAATAATGTATACCATTTACTCAATCTCACTCTACGCTTCAGGAAGCAATATTGTCCAACCAAGCTCGAGCTTGCTACGCCAAAATAATCTTGTAACTGTAATACTTGTTTCAACAGAAACAGCCCCCACACAGGGTGAGCATACCAACATCACACTACTCATATCATAACAATGCATAAAGATAATGATATCACGATTTAAGAGTATCGAAAATCTATAAAATGTACTCCCTGTGAAGTTCTGAATCTGTATAGCTTCCATACAATGTTCCTGTTTCAAGCTTACACTCTTTCATAACATCAAGTTTAGTATCGTCACTGAAAATATGATACTCAACCACACAATGAATTCAATACAACAAGAATCTATTATTTATGCTCAATCATAAATAATTCCATGTCAATGCAGTTTTGTCTATCAATCTATCTCAATCAACACTTTCTCATACTGGTCATGCCGAAGGCATCCATACCCAACTCTATATCTGGACCACGTACATTTACGTGTCCACCATACCACATATATCAAACTCAATTCACATAATACCCAATTCTCAATCCGGACAACGTACATTTACGTGTCCCCATACCACATATATCAAACTCATTTCACATATTCATTATCTTATATTCAGTCATCACAATTATTCACATATATGAATACTGGAATATGAAATAATTCATATTATACCTGCTCGTACGTCACCACGTACCTTATAATATGTGTTTGCCGTCAAGTCATCCTCTTTGTTGTCTGAGAGCTCAAGAAGGCTCTACATGAACTTAAAGGTATAAGGGTTATCTCATAACCAATATTTGATGCATAAAATATCATAATAATTCATAAGTTATGCCATTATATCACATAATCCAACCACCCAACAACAAAACTCAATTTAGCCAATTAACATGTTCCAAACATCCAAACCAACACCGAAGTGATTCAAACCAAGACATGAAAGGAAGGATCCATGTAGATACGAGATTCTACCCTTTAAATCCAATTCCCTTAATTCCCAACATAAAGTCATTTATTTGTTTAAATTCAACTTAAACAAATTAAACATGCATTGAGTTTCAATCTAAAACTCATGTGATGTCCATTCAAGCATATACATTACCACAATTTATTCCAAGTTATAACTCACACTACCAAGTATCTAACCCATTTATTCGCATACTACACATGTTCCAAGTTAAAAGCATCTCAAACCAAAACCAATACTCGCCAAAACACTACCATGATGTAATTCCAAAAAGTAAGCTTTCTTACTAAACATTTAGTATAGCTTTTGGTCACACTCCACTTAACCATTATATCTAGCAGCTTATGAGCATTATTTTTAAGCCAAAACAATAAGAATCTCTAACCATGGCAGCAACAATTTTTGAACCCAATTCAACAAGATTTTCGAACAAAACACAACAAGATTTTTGAACCATAGCAACATGACATTTTTGAACCAATCACCATCATTTTTGAACCAAAATAGCATCACATTTTCGATCCCAATTACAGCAGAAAAATCGAGCACAACAGTAAGGTTTTCTGTCCAAAACAACAGCCTAAAATTTGAACAACCAGGCAGCTGATTTTTTTGCCAGAAACGCACCAATACCGATCCTCAAACAGCAAGAAATCGAGCCATACGCAGCAAATAAAAATCGCACCAAACTTAGCACCAAAATCGCATAAGAATTGTGCATAAATCGAAGAACAAGAGAAGTAATTAGCTAATGAATTAAGCATCGAACCCAAGCAAATCTGAGCAAGAATTTCAGTCGAAAATGGAGTAGCAATTCGTTCCTTTGCAGCTGGAAGAGGGAAGGCGGGCGTTGAAGAGGAGGGGTGGAGAGAAAACCAATTTCCAAGTGTGTGTAATGAGGGAGAGATAAAGGTTTAACCCTAACCTTATAATTAATCCATACCATCCAATTATGAGTTTAATACAATATTAGGTAAATCTCCACCCTCCACATATTATTTCATAACTAAGACTTGCAAGAGCCTCTTATTAAAAAAATTAATAAACTGATAAGTTCAACTCAAAAAATATTTATTCCAACTCCGGGACAACAAATAATTTCAGATAATTTAATTCCGTAATTATCCAGACATATCATAAAAATATCATAATTAAATCCATTTGACAATTAATAATTATTCCGGGCATCACAGAGTAGATGCACCATTTGCAACTCGGATCGGGCAACACACGGCCACCGATCAACACAAACACATCTCCAAGGATTTCTACATCTTGCGTGTTCCAAGAAATCACATCTTGGTCCAAACACACTATCGAGACTCCACAAGGTCTCAAGTTCCAATAGAGAACATGACCCGTGTCGACAACGGCACCCAACAGATTGAATACCGGCCATCCCTCGTTTACCCTAGGATTCAACAATCCTAACACAGGGATGCTATCGAATTACCCAATAATGAACTACCATGATCCCAAATACGACAATCCCTCCTCATGGGAAGTCTACCGGACCTCACGATCATTCTTCAGAATACATTGTGTCATTGAGATTACCAATCTCATGGTGCCACAATCTCTCACCGGAGATTCATTCATCCAAGCATACTAATCCGATGCCCGACAAGTACCAAATATATTGGCATTCGTATACACACACCAGTATACATGCCTAAGCACCAACACCACATGCATACTCAATGCAATCGACTCGGGTATCACCAATCATACTCAAAAGCCCCCAATACAATTGTCAATCCTCAGTTATTCTCGCGCAGCGGAGAATGATGATTGACGAACCAACGACCAATGTGTGATTCCAACATCAACACCACACAAACCGACTCATCGAATCTTCCAAAGATTCCCAATAGGTATTTGAATACCGTCTTCCTCATAAGGAAAGTGTTATGAACCCATGACCCTCCAACCTCGAACCACCGTTCGGAAAACCTAGATATATTTATACCAAAATATATCCCGGAACCAATAAATACACAACCGGTTCAGAATAGAGCATCCTTGCTACTATTACCAAATCGAAAACTTGTAGACACAACGTATACCCAAACTAACGACGCTCTGTACTAATACCATAGTGCTCCATATACTCGAGCATCTCCCCAGAGACGTCTCCTCGTACGTCTCACCGAAAATATATAGCCATTACCCAGTCCAACACAGTATTGCCTACTATGGCTGATTCACAATCAACCCTCGACCAATGCCAGCTGTCTCCATGACAGTATGCTCCAAATCTCTCCAAGATATACAATCAATATAGTAGTGTCACTCTCACTAACTATATCCCACAATTCCGATCATATCCCCCATTGCATTCCATATACAAGGATTCTCAACCAGAGCCAACAATGACTTGTCGACACTCACGTTGGTACTCCCAACATGATTGAGTTGTCCCAGTACAATTTCCTCAAAACATTTACGTATAAACGTTCTCATGAGGCATTCTGTGCCTCAATCCTTATGCCACATAGTGACTACAAGAGTCCACTATAAACCCTCATCGTATCATCATACGATTCACCAAACTCAGTTCCAACGAGCAGTATTGTCATGCCCCGGGCCCAGGCCCGCGCAAGCGCGACTACACAATGGGCTCCTATAGCAACTACTTTGTATCCGTCCTCGCTCTACGAAAATGGTTAACCCAAGTTGCTATAATAGTCCATTGTAAGCCTTTATAAACCACTTTAAATTTTCATCCACAACCAATGTGGGACAAGGTTATTACAATCACCACTCCTTTAGAATGTGACGTCCTCGTCGCGACCTAACTCATCGATCCACCTGTACCGGGAATCTAGAGGTGGCTCCTACAGGTTCAAGAGGTGGCTCCTGCGCACGTAGCACTTTGCCCCGCATAGCACTTATCTCCCGGTGTTTTCTGCCGGTGACCGGCTCTGATACCATTCTGTCAGGACCCGTTCCTAATCAAGTGTTTAATGATCACACAATGATTATTTATTTGTAAACAGCGGAAGATTTTTAAAAAGTTCTGCCAACAAGTGGCTATAAAAATTTCGGCATGACCTCCGCGCGGAGGGACATACCTTAAAAAATGAAAATCATAAATATCATATCCCAGTGCAGCAAGTAAATACATAATATCATAGCATACATCGTAGGCACCCAGCACATATTTATACTCAAAATATTTACATAGTTATACTATCCAAGGCACACCCTGGTATATTTAACTATCTGTAAGGACCCCCCGTGCCCTTAACCCGATATTAGTGTATTAATCCCTGTCATTAGTGCATACGATCATGTTTTTAAGGGGAAAGTGATTACATGCGACTCTAGCATGAATACCATCTATAAAATTCCTTTACATTAATCGTATAATGTCTATACTTTCCCAACACATTCCATAAAACATGCCATGCACCTTTAAACATACACTAACATGCTCTCAATTCATTTTGCACTTCATAATTAATTGCGTGCTAACCGTAAATGAATAGAGAAAAGCCGTAGCCCATTTATACATTCCATATACACGTAATATGTACTCACATAAGAGCACCCAATGAATAAGCGTGTATCTAATTTATAAAACACTCTACTGGATACCGTTACTGGTGCTTCGATCCTGGAAGCACCTCCCACGCGCAACTCGATCTCGACTCTGGATCTGAGCGCCTATCCATCCAGCTCTGGTACCTCGATCCTGGAAGTACCTCTAATCAACAGCCCGAGCTCAACTCCGAAGCTGCTGCTACACCTGTACCACCTGTCCCAACAGAGACAGCCTCCACACGGGGTGAGCATACCAATATCCCAAATCCAATAGCCACAACAATACAATTCATAATTTACAACAATGTAAATGCTATGAAATACAAAATATACTCCCTGGATGGCATCATCCTCATCCGGGGTTTCATGTACTGTCCCTGTTCTTAAAACACTGAAACCATCAAATTCCCAAATGCCAGTTAATCATTACATCGATTAACAATTTCATGAGCCATATACCAATATCATAATCAATAACATCAAATCATTAAACAATGATTATAGACAATCCATGTTTCTCACTTATGGTTTCATAGCTCTATTTCATTACTCGCTCTACAATAGCGACATTCCATTTCCACGCATGCTCAACGGCAGTGGCGTCATAACCGATGTTCGCTCAAAGGCGACCACATCCAATCATTGCTCGCTCAACAGCGGCACCATGCAATTCCCAATGCATATACATCCATTTGTAGCAATTACCATTAGCCATGTATTTCAATATCCGTTAATGCCCATTCATTGCTAAACCATATGCCAGGCATTTCCATAAGCATTTATTGCAATACAGTGTGTCATGCATTCAACAATTGCATTTAAAATAAAGGGACATGCTCGTACGTTATACGTACCTTATAATTCCGTAGCTCGAGTCCAAACTTTGCTTGAGTTCCATACCTCGAGAAATATGTGCTAAAACACATAAACAACTCACAATCAAGTATAAGCATGCAACCACGTGTCCAAGCGCGTTCAAGACTCCCAATCATATCGTCAATCCATGACGATTACCAAAATAAAAGCCCCCCCCCCCCCCCCCCCCCCCCCCCGGCTAAGCATGCATAATACCCTAAATATCTCATTTTACATGTTTCAAAAGATAGCCAAGAATTCATCCGAGAATTCCATTTAATTTACTTGGCTCCAACCAACCATTTTAAAAGTCTAGCATTCCCATTGGAATGAGAACATTGCCCCGGAAGCCGACCATTTAAGTCGTAAATCCAAATCCCACGAAAAAGTCAAGAATTCCAAAAATTACCTGCTGGCGATCGATCGCCATATCGAGCGATCGATCGCTAGATATAGCGATCGATCGCCAGACCACTCTGGCGCGAGGCGATCGATCGCTCCAAAAGTGGCGATCGATCACCACAATGCTGAAAAGCCCACTGCCTGCATGCGATCGGTCGCCTGCTACGGGCGATCGATCACCATGCCCTGCAACTCGAAAATCACCATTTTTAAAAGCTTGAAACCTCCACAAATCATACCCCAACTCCTCCCAACTCAAAACCGCAACAAAACAACACCCAAGAACCTCCAACAAGGGTGTTAGACTTGAATTAAAACCAACCCAAAAGTTTTCAAGATTTTCATCAAAATCACCCAACCCAAACCAACCTCAAAACTCAACCAAAATCAACAAAACTACTATCAAATCAAAGCTACAGGAGAGGAGGAAGAGATTACCAGCTTTTCTTCAAGAGATCCGGCCCCTAAATCGTGTTCCCAACAATTTTGTTGAAGGGGAAAGAGGGGAAGAGTTTTGGGGGTGGTTATCGCAGGAGAGGGGAGAGAGGAGAGGAAATGGATTCCCAATGACGGAATCCCGGAGTCCAACGGGTATATATAGCAAAAATACCCAAACATACCAATACCTCCACAAATACATCATGATTCATTAAAATCATCTGTTTTCAAAAACTCTCTCTCCAATATCAAATCCCCATACAGGCCCCAACAAAAGCACCCCGGACTCCAAGTCCCACCGATAACCCAACTCATAGGTTTTCCACCTAAATGAGAATACAATCTCAACCTTTGGATCCAACGATCCCAAATGCCCGATTAAACAACCTCGGGAGACACAAAACCGCAATTAATTCCTAATTGCCGCAATTAAAAATCCATCAAGGATTATTACCACACCGGGATTAACACCGTAAATCCCCGGACATCACACTATCCTACGACTGGGAAAAGACAAAAGAAAACAACATCGGGTAAGACTTCCAGCGAGCATTCCCTCTTTGGGATCCTGATCACCTGTAATACCTGACATTGCCCACACACAAAGACAACAACAACCCCCTAGGGAGTGAGCCAAAGCCAATTTTAAACTGTCAAGTAAATACAACATGCATCTATAAAATGTGATATATGATGTCATGCAATGCAATGCAATGTAATGTGACGCCGAGCCATCGGCGTGCCCATCATCCCCAGACACGCATCACAGATACCAGCGACATCGGCACACTCGTCGCTACGGCATCTCTCAGCTCACTTTCTGGGAATGATGCACACGCACCACAAATATTTTAAATGTAATCCCATAAGTACAAAGTACTTCCTGTATTCCAATGAGTTTAAAAAAACGCTCCCCTTGGTTGTCCCTGTACCACAACTCATAATCATAATCAATGGATTATATTACGGTTTCGCAAATGTCATGACATATAATAATTCCATCAACATATTCCTAGGCCCTCAACAACCCCAAAGAGCAAACCACTGCTCTGATACCACTAATGTAAGGACCCTCGTGCCCTTAACCCACTATTAGTGTATTAACCCATGTATTTAGTGCATACAATCATATAATCAGGGGGAAAGAACCACATGCTACCATAGCATAACATATCAATAATAAAATTTCTTACATTAAACCATGTAATGTCCAATTTCCCCCAATCAAGTCCACTTACATAGCATGCACCATTATAATACACTAACATGTTCTCAATTCATTTAGCAATTCCTCACATTAAATGCATGCAACATATGAATGAAAAGAGAAAGACCCTTGCCTTTTTATACAAATCATATACACATATAACAGTGCTCACATGCGAGCATCAAATGAGAGAATGTGCATTTAATGTATAAAGTACTCTACATGATATCGGTACTGGTACTTCGGTCCTGGAAGCACCTCCGCTCCATGGCTCGATCTCAACTCCGGAGCTACCGATGTACCTGTTCCACCTGCCCCAACAGAGACAGCCTCCACACGGGTGAGCATACCAATACCACCATTCCAATAATCACAATACATCATTTACAGAATATAAAACTGTAATGTATAAGATACTCCATGTATAGTATCGTTACCACATGGAATCCCCCGTGCTGTTCCTCTCTCAAAATAACTGAAACCATCAAATTTCCAAAAGCCAGTTAATCATTTCATTGATTAACTAAGTTCATTCCCTAATTGCCAATTTCCATAATTAATGAAATCCAATCATTTATAATGTTTATAAATATCACACGTATCTAAACAATGGTTCAACAACCCCATTTCATCGCTTGCTCAATAGTAGCGGCATTCATAACCGATGTTCGCTCCATAGCGACAACATCTCAACCGTTTGCTCGCTCCATGGCGGCACCATATAGTTCACAACGCATATCCATTTATTGCAATTACAATATACCATGCATTCAACAGTTGCAATAATATATAAGATTATGCTCGTACGTTACACGTACCTTATAATTCCGTAGTTCGAATCCAACATTGTCTTAGTCCCGTGACCCGATGAATTATGTGCTAACACGTAAAATAATTTACAATTAATTACAAGCATTCAACCTCGTTCCCAAGCACGCTCACAACCTCCAATTATATCGTCAATCTGTGATGCCCCGAAATTAATTAATGGTAACTTGGACATTAATTATGTTTATATGATGTATCATGTATTGATAGATTTATGTGTTGGGTATTAAGATGTTAACATGATTAATTGTGTTAAATTGTCAAATATGAGGAAGATGGAATTTTAAATGAAGTTTAGAGCATTGTTGTAAAGTGCCTTTAAAATACCAAGTTGGGTATTTTATACATCATGTTAAGTTTGGGGTACAATTTTATTAAGTTATTACAACCCCTTTTAAATCCCCTACACATCACTTTAACCCCCCACATTACCATTCACCTTTTAAAAATCCCCAAATCACTTCCCAACCCCAAACCCTACCCCATTTTCGAAATCCACCAAAAAGGAAGAAGGAAAGTCCCACAAAAACTTTGGTTGTGTGATCTTTGCTAGGATTTGGAGCCTACAAGAGGTATGGAACCATTCCTATAAGTTTTATGATGTTTGGTGTTGAAATGGGTTAAGTTTTTGATGATTTATGTGGGTTTGTTAGGGTATGTGTTGTGTATGGTTGGGGTATGATTTTTGAAGTGTTTTATGTTGGTTTTGGTGGGTTATGATGTTATTGATGTTTTATGGAAGTTTGGTTTTGGGGTGGTATGTGAAGGAGCTTGAAAAATGAGCATTAATGGCGAAAATTCGATGTACAGCACTCGGCGATCGATCGCCCGTTCTTGGCGATCGATCGCGAGCGTCCAGTACCAGCCAGAAGCATTTGGCGATCGATCGCCACTTTTGGGCGATCGATCGGCGGGCCTGGCGATCGATCGCGCCAAAAGTGGCGATCGATCGCCAAGAAGAAGATTTTGGCCCCCTCGTCCAGTGCGATCTCGCGATCGATCGCGCCTGGGTGGCGATCGATCGCGAGCTGAAGAAAAGTGGATTTTTGATTTTTTGTGGGATTTTTGGATATTGGACTATGTTTAGCTTCTAATATCAATTTGTATGGTTGTGTAGAACCATCCCAGGTGCCCACAACATCCAGGAGATAAAGCTCTCCAAATTCTCCACTTTTGGGAATTAAGGTACGTAAGAGACGTACGAGCATCGGACGGTAAACCATGCCCTTACATATTATGATGATATTTAAGATGATGTTTACGATGATGACGTTTAAGATGATGTTATGATGATGATATCTATGATGATATTTATAACGATGATGCTTATGATGATGTTATGATGATGATGCTTATGCGATGTTATATGTGGTAAGATGCCACGGGGTAAGACGCCCCACATGGTAAGAGGCCATGCGATGTTATTTGTGGTAAGATGCCACGGGGTAAGATGCCCCACATGGTAAGAGGCCATGCGATGTTATTTGTGGTAAGATGCCACGGGGTAAGATGCCCCACATGGTAAGAGGCCATGCGAGGTTATTCGTGGTAAGATGCCACGCAATGTTTATGATATGGTAAGACGCCATATGATTGGGTAAGATGCCCACATGGTAAGATGCCAAGCAATGTTTATAATATGGTAAGACGCCATATGATTGGGTACGATGCCCACGTGGTAAGATGCCACGCAATGATTATGATATGGTAAGATGCCATACAATGGGGTAAGACGCCCCAATATATGAATAAGAGTCAGGGATAACTAAGGAGGTCGGAGGACGACCAACGACTTTTACTTAACTAAGATGTTATGCATATGTATGCTTTTATATAATGTTAAGTAAATTTATGAATGCTCATGATGTGTTATCCCTGTAGGTACACTTTTGGACCAAGGGCCTAGGGTCAGGTTGAGGAAGTGAGCTAAAGGGAGCATGATGAACGTAGGATGCAGGATTTTTGATAGTCTCTACTCTAGGAGTAGTGTAAATCTATAGCTTTAACATTCTTTGTTGGGAATGTAATTAAATAGCTTTGAAAACTTTATTTTTGGCCTGTAATCTCCCTAGCTCAAACTACAACCGGAACCCTTAAGAGGTTATAAATGCATGTCCTATCCCATTTATGTGTACTATATGAAGTTAAGGTAGGAAGACCCTACATTAGTGGTATCAGAGCAGTGGTTAGATAACCCGGGATGAGTGAAGGGTAGCCTTAGCAATAAGTTAGCTAGGTGCTTACTTTCGAACATGTTTTGTGCATAAGTTGCATATGAAGTATATGATGTTATGCTAACATGTTTTGTTTATCTAACGAAGTATTATACGAACTGCTTTTGGATCTTGTTGTTAATCCTTGTGTTGCAGTATGGCAGCAAATGTGGAGGTAGGTGACGCAGTGAGCGTCAATGCAAGTGCGGGGCGTACGAATCCCCTACCCCCGCCAGCTTTTGATGATGAACCGGCCGAACAGCGGTTATTGCCAGGGGAGCTAAGCTTAACTCAGTTTCTTGCTTACCGACCCCCAACCTTTGAAGGAACTGAAACTGGGGAACGAGCTGAGGAATGGTTGGAAAGAATAGAGCAGATCTTTGTGGCAGCCCCATGTGCGAAGACAGCTTGGATACGGTTAGCGGAGTTCCAATTGGCCAAGAAGGCGTTAATGTGGTGGAAGACCACTGTGGTAGAGCAAGAGGCTCAAGGTCATGAAGTGAACTGGAAAATGTTTCGAACTCGCTTCCTGAACCGTTATTTCTCGGCTGCAGCACGACAGGCTAAGGAAGATGAATTCACTCACCTCAAGCAAGGTAATATGTCAGTATCAGATTATGCTCTTCAGTTCTGCTCCTTGCTCAGATATGTGCCTCACATTGCTACGAGCACACAAGCAAAGATGAGGAATTTCATGAAGGGTCTGAGGCCGGAGCTATACGATAGGGTGATCACTTATGGCCCTACTTGTTTTGACGATGCACTCTCAAGGGCTGAGCTAGCCGAACTAGGAGTGGGTGCATACCCTGATGTTGTACCACCGTCGGCACCCTCTCAGAAATCCACTCCGGATAATTTGAAGCCGAGGAATGATCAGTTCAAGTCAAGGGGGAACTCCTCAGCGTCAAGGTTTAGTGGTAAGAAGTCCGACAATAGGTGGAAAGGTAATCGAAGAGGTGATGCCCCATCTGGAAGGGGGCAGTCTCAGGGAGACAGATCCGGGAGGATCCAATGCACTCTTTGTGGGCAACCACATCTGGCGAAAGACTGTATAGGGTGCTATGTTTGTGGCGACAAGGGCCACTTTGCTAGACAGTGTCCCAACAGGGGGAGCCAACAGGGTTCTGCGGGGAGGCCTGCAGATAGGACAGCACAACACAGACCACCCTTTGTACCGAGACAGCATGGAGGTCAGCCCATGGGGCCACCTCAAGGACAGGTCTATGCACTGACAAGGGAGCAGGCTTCAGCGGCTCCGGAGGAGGTTATAGCGGGTACGTGTCTTTTATTTACGCACCCTGCTTTTATATTGATCGACACAGGTGCGTCACACTCTTTTGTGTCGACAAGTTTTGTGGAAAGGCACCACGTATGCACTTCTCCGTCGCCCACGCCTCTTATAGTCTCGACCCCCGCTGGAAGAAGTATGATTACTGATCGGATCGTCTACAATGGCCTCATTTATTTTGAGGATAAGGAACTAAGGTCAGACTTGATTGTTCTGGGAATGTCAGATTTTGATTGCATTCTGGGCATTGATGTTCTGAACAGGTATCAGGCAGTTGTGAACTGCAGGCAGAGAACTGTACGGTTTAAATCCGATATGGGAGTTCCATGGACGTTCTATGGGGATGGTTCTCGCTCTAAGATTCCGTTGATATCTGCTGTCAAGATGGCGCAGTTGTTGGAACGAGGTCATTCAGGATATCTCATTTATGCCGTCAATGTTACGGAAAAGAAAGGAGAAGTGAAAGTTGAGGATGTGCCCGTAGTGGCGGAGTTCCCTGATGTCTTTCCGGAGGAGATTCCCGGATTCCCACCGACGAGAGAGGTCGAGTTTGGGATTGAGTTATTACCAGGGACGTCTGCCATTTCTCGTGCCCCTTATAGGATGGCACCAGCGGAGCTAAGGGAACTAAAGATTCAGTTGCAGGAGCTCCTTGATAAGGGCTATATACGCCCTAGCGTATCGCCCTGGGGAGCACCAGTTTTATTTGTGAAGAAGAAAGATGGTTCGATGCGTTTGTGCATCGATTACAGACAACTGAACAAAGCCACGGTGAAGAATAAGTACCCACTTCCGAGGATCGATGATTTGTTTGATCAGTTGCAGGGTACGAGGCTCTACAGTAAGATCGATCTGAGGTCGGGGTACCATCAGATTCGAGTAAGAGAAGAGGACGTCCAGAAGACAGCCTTCAGGACTAGGTATGGGCATTATGAATTTCTAGTCATGCCTTTTGGAGTGACGAATGCCCCGGCTGTTTTCATGAGTTTGATGAACAAGGTGTTCCAGCCATATTTGGACCAATTCGTCATAGTTTTCATTGACGACATACTCATCTACTCTAGGACCGAAGAAGATCATGTACGGCACTTGAGGACAGTACTTCAGATCCTTAGGAATCATCAGTTGTATGCTAAGCTTAGCAAGTGCGAATTCTGGTTAGACAGCGTGGTGTTCCTAGGCCATGTCATATCTAGCCAAGGGATATCTGTGGATCCGAGGAAGATTGAAGCTGTGATGGAGTGGGCAGCACCCACTTCTGTACCCGAAATACGGAGTTTTCTGGGCTTAGCAGGTTATTACCGACGTTTTGTCGAGGGGTTTTCCAAGATCGCTAAGCCATTGACACAGCTGACTCAGAAAGGAGTCCCATTCTTTTGGTCCGAAGCTTGTGAGGAAAGCTTCCAAGAATTGAAGCGTCGTTTGACGACAGCGCCTGTATTGGTGATTCCGTCTGAGGATAAGAGGTTTGCCTTGTACACGGATGCGTCACTGCAGGGCTTGGGCTGCGTATTGATGCAAGACAGACAAGTGGTAGCCTATGCTTCGAGACAGTTGAAGCCTCATGAGACCAGGTACCCAGTCCATGATCTGGAACTGGCAGCTATCATTTTCGCCTTGAAGATTTGGCGTCATTATCTTTATGGTACTACGTTTACCATTTTTACGGACCATAAGAGCCTGAAGTTCTTGTTCACTCAGGCAGAGTTGAATATGAGACAAAGGAGGTGGATGGATTTACTCAAGGATTATGACTGTGAAATTGAGTACCATCCCGGTAAGGCAAATTTGATAGCAGACGCCTTAAGTCGGAAGGTGAAGAGCACCGCTGAGGATGTTATGTGTTTATCAGCTTTGATGATTTCTTATTGCCATCTGGGCTATGATTTCGATGTAGACACGTCGCCGGTGCGAGTGTCGACCTTATTAGCCGAGCCAGACGTATTTGAGGCAATCAGGAAAGCCCAGAGGTCGGA
Organism: Haberlea rhodopensis; assembly: GCA_907163345.1. NCBI lineage: Eukaryota > Viridiplantae > Streptophyta > Magnoliopsida > Lamiales > Gesneriaceae > Haberlea > Haberlea rhodopensis. The sequence goes on from CAJQUN010000015.1 coordinate 11,187,551, forward strand.
TGATGAAGTGCAGAGATGGTCATCAATAGCACTTCGAGGCCAGCCAACAAAGTTTAGTGTGGCTGAAGATGACTCTTTAAGATTGGGCAACCGATGGGTGGTCCCAGATGCGCCAGGATTGCGTAAAGGAATTTTAGAACGGGCTCATAGTAGCCGGTTCAGTATCCACCCCGGTGGAAGAAAGATGTATAAGGACCTAAGTGGTCAATTCTGGTGGAGACGCATGAAGCGTGATGTGATCAGCTTCGTTAAGAGATGTTTGATCTGCCAACAAGTAAAGGCAGAAAGGCAGAGGCCTGGTGGCGAGCTGAAGAGCTTGGAGGTACCTAAGTGGAAGTGGGAGCATATATCTATGGACTTCGTGACCCACTTGCCAAGGTCGGCCTCTGGATTTGATGCGATCTGGGTGATCGTGGATAGGCTGACGAAGGTAGCTCATTTCATCCCTTACAGTATGACTTTCACGTATTTAAAGATGGCCCAATTATATGTACGGGATGTAGTGAGGTTGCATGGGATTCCAGTCTCGATCGTGTCTGACAGAGACCCAAGGTTTACTTCTCATTTCTGGGAGGGTCTCCAGACAGCTTTGGGCACCGAGGTGAGACTAAGTACAGCTTATCACCCTCAGACTGATGGCCAAACGGAGCGTACTATACAAACGCTCGAAGATATATTGAGGGCATGTGTTTTGGAGTTTGATACTCCGTGGCAAGAGTCTATACCTCTGGTAGAGTTCTCCTACAATAACAGCTATCAGGCGAGCATTCAAATGGCCCCTTTTGAAGCTCTGTACGGACGACGATGTAGATCACCGCTGTATTGGGAGGACTTGACGAGTAAAGCGGTCGGAGGACCGGATATGATTAAGGACATGGAGGAAAAGATTAAGATGATACGCTTAAAGATGAAAGCGGCCCAAGATAGGCAAGCAGCCTATGCCAATAAGCGGCGACGACCGCTAGAATTTCAAGTGGGAGACAAGGTCTTCTTGAAAATCTCACCCTTCAGGGGTGTTGTTCGATTTGGTATGCGGGGGAAGTTATCCCCGAGGTATGTTGGACCGTATGAGGTATTACAGCGTATCGGCACTTTGGCTTACCGATTGGCTTTACCGCCGTCCTTATCTGGAATTCATGATGTCTTCCATGTTTCTATGTTGAGAAAGTATGAGCCAGATCCGTCTCATGTATTACAGCCTACTGAAGTGCAGTTAGACTCAGATGTATCCTACGTTGAACGACCGGTCAGAATTCTGGATCGTGAGGATCGCAGACTACGAAGTAAAGTTATACCAATGGTCAAAGTTCAGTGGGATCGTCGGGGTGTCGAGGAGGCTACGTGGGAGACGGAGCGGCTTATGATACAGCATTACCCCGAACTATTTTCTGGTATGATTTATGTTTAGTTTCTTTTGGGTAAGTGCATGCGATTTCGAGGACGAAATCTTGTAAGTAGGGGAGTAATGTGATGCCCCGAAATTAATTAATGGTAACTTGGACATTAATTATGTTTATATGATGTATCATGTATTGATAGATTTATGTGTTGGGTATTAAGATGTTAACATGATTAATTGTGTTAAATTGTCAAATATGAGGAAGATGGAATTTTAAATGAAGTTTAGAGCATTGTTGTAAAGTGCCTTTAAAATACCAAGTTGGGTATTTTATACATCATGTTAAGTTTGGGGTACAATTTTATTAAGTTATTACAACCCCTTTTAAATCCCCTACACATCACTTTAACCCCCCACATTACCATTCACCTTTTAAAAATCCCCAAATCACTTCCCAACCCCAAACCCTACCCCATTTTCGAAATCCACCAAAAAGGAAGAAGGAAAGTCCCACAAAAACTTTGGTTGTGTGATCTTTGCTAGGATTTGGAGCCTACAAGAGGTATGGAACCATTCCTATAAGTTTTATGATGTTTGGTGTTGAAATGGGTTAAGTTTTTGATGATTTATGTGGGTTTGTTAGGGTATGTGTTGTGTATGGTTGGGGTATGATTTTTGAAGTGTTTTATGTTGGTTTTGGTGGGTTATGATGTTATTGATGTTTTATGGAAGTTTGGTTTTGGGGTGGTATGTGAAGGAGCTTGAAAAATGAGCATTAATGGCGAAAATTCGATGTACAGCACTCGGCGATCGATCGCCCGTTCTTGGCGATCGATCGCGAGCGTCCAGTACCAGCCAGAAGCATTTGGCGATCGATCGCCACTTTTGGGCGATCGATCGGCGGGCCTGGCGATCGATCGCGCCAAAAGTGGCGATCGATCGCCAAGAAGAAGATTTTGGCCCCTCGTCCAGTGCGATCTCGCGATCGATCGCGCCTGGGTGGCGATCGATCGCGAGCTGAAGAAAAGTGGATTTTTGATTTTTTGTGGGATTTTTGGATATTGGACTATGTTTAGCTTCTAATATCAATTTGTATGGTTGTGTAGAACCATCCCAGGTGCCCACAACATCCAGGAGATAAAGCTCTCCAAATTCTCCACTTTTGGGAATTAAGGTACGTAAGAGACGTACGAGCATCGGACGGTAAACCATGCCCTTACATATTATGATGATATTTAAGATGATGTTTACGATGATGACGTTTAAGATGATGTTATGATGATGATATCTATGATGATATTTATAACGATGATGCTTATGATGATGTTATGATGATGATGCTTATGCGATGTTATATGTGGTAAGATGCCACGGGGTAAGACGCCCCACATGGTAAGAGGCCATGCGATGTTATTTGTGGTAAGATGCCACGGGGTAAGATGCCCCACATGGTAAGAGGCCATGCGATGTTATTTGTGGTAAGATGCCACGGGGTAAGATGCCCCACATGGTAAGAGGCCATGCGAGGTTATTCGTGGTAAGATGCCACGCAATGTTTATGATATGGTAAGACGCCATATGATTGGGTAAGATGCCCACATGGTAAGATGCCAAGCAATGTTTATAATATGGTAAGACGCCATATGATTGGGTACGATGCCCACGTGGTAAGATGCCACGCAATGATTATGATATGGTAAGATGCCATACAATGGGGTAAGACGCCCCAATATATGAATAAGAGTCAGGGATAACTAAGGAGGTCGGAGGACGACCAACGACTTTTACTTAACTAAGATGTTATGCATATGTATGCTTTTATATAATGTTAAGTAAATTTATGAATGCTCATGATGTGTTATCCCTGTAGGTACACTTTTGGACCAAGGGCCTAGGGTCAGGTTGAGGAAGTGAGCTAAAGGGAGCATGATGAACGTAGGATGCAGGATTTTTGATAGTCTCTACTCTAGGAGTAGTGTAAATCTATAGCTTTAACATTCTTTGTTGGGAATGTAATTAAATAGCTTTGAAAACTTTATTTTTGGCCTGTAATCTCCCTAGCTCAAACTACAACCGGAACCCTTAAGAGGTTATAAATGCATGTCCTATCCCATTTATGTGTACTATATGAAGTTAAGGTAGGAAGACCCTACACAATCCATGACGATTAACCATTTTAAGAGACCGCGGGTGAAGCATGCATACTACTCAAAAAAATCCATTTTATAAGTTTAGTGATAGCCAAAAATACAATTGAGTAGTCCATTTTAAAAGTATAGCATTCCCATTGGAATGTAGACAATGCCCCGAAAATCGGCTAATTAAACTCGTTTCCAAAATCCCAACTTTTAACAAAGTTTTGAAAAAAAAAGTCAAACCTTCGAGCCGCGATCGATCACCGCTTTTGTCGTGATCGATCGTGCGCACCCAATATGTAGGATCGAGCGCTTACCGCTTTACCAATAACTATAGTTAAAGGGTAATGGCGCAACATCAATCTTTTCAACCATACACTGGCACAAGCGCCACCTGTTCGACCGATCAGAAAGCAGAGGCAATTGTTGAACCCCAACAATCCCTCCTCCAATAATTGCACTCTCTGCAACTCATGGGAATCGAACACGAGACCTTGGCTCTGATACAAATTGTAGGATCGAGCGCTTACCGCTTTACCAATAACTATTGTTAAGGGTAATGGCGCAACATCAATCTTTTCAACCATACACTGGCACAAGCGCCACGTGTTCGACCGATCACAAAGCAGAGGCAATTGTTGAACCCCAACACAATGCCAAACAGATCCTTCACGCGATCGATCGCGAGTCTCCGCGATCGATCGCCGGACCTCTCGCGATCGATCGCTGAGACATAGCGATCGATCGCCAACACTGTACATCTTCTCCAATTTCCAGCATAATGTCGCGATCGATCGGCACCAAGCCGCGATCGATCACGACCTGCGATTTTTCAAAAAACTCGAGATTCAATGGTATTATTCACACCCAATCTCAAAACCAACACCCCTTACTCCTTCAACACCTCAAATACTCCATTTAAAACCAATAAAAACACCAAAACACAACTTTGGATTTAACCAAAAATTCCCAAATTCTAAACCCAACACAAATCTTAACCAAACTCCACAATACCATAATCAAAACGAAGATAAAAGTGAGGAGAAGAAGATTATCAACTTATCTTCGAGAAATCCGGCACCCAAGACGAGCCTCCATTGATTTTGCTACCAAGGAGAAAAGGGGAAGGGTTGGGGAAAGGGTTGAGCGCGAGAGAGAGGGAAGAGTTTGTGCAATGACTGAACACCGAGTCCACTTGGTATATATAGTACCAAAGCTCAAAAAACCCAAGTCCCCCACAAATACATCATGACTCATTAAAAATCATTTGTGTTCAATAATTACCTCTCAATCTCAATTTATATTACCAGCCTCAATTCAAAGCACTCCGGACCCCAGATCCCACCAAAAACCAATTTCCAAGGTTTATCACCACGATGAGAATACAATCTCAAGCCTTGGATCCAACGACTCCACCGGATTTTAAATCCTAGGGAGTCCCAATACCGTGATTAATTCATAATTGCCACCATATTAATCCTTACACCAATAATTTCCGGGAATCAAACAAATAAATCAACAATTAAAAAATCTCCAAGAAACGCATATTCACTAATTTCAAACTTCTCATTCTTCTCTAATTCTTTTGATTTGTTTTTTAATATGCTTATTGTTTCTTCAATTCCATTTTCTTCCATCTCTATTTCTTTTATATCTTTTTCTTCAAAATACTCATCTTTTTCAATCACGAATTCACTTTATCTTGCTTTATCTTCTGGGTATTCTTTTTTCTTTATCTCTTAAAAAGTTATCATAAACTTCACTGGAGTAAAAGGAACAAGAGTCACACATCTTTCTTCCTTGATGATTGTATAGCTATTAGTAACTTGAACATATGCAGCCCATGATTTATCCAAGTTGTTATCTTCCTCTTTCCCAACCTTTCTAAACCGTTCTCCATATTTCATATTCTCAATAATCGAACATCGATCATTTTCCACATCACAATTGAACCCATATTCTTCAACTTAAGCCCTCACTTTTCTTGGTTGAGATCTTTCCTTCCTATGCACATTAGAGATTTGTTGTTTCTTCATATGTGCATTCATCATTCGATCTCATTGTTATTCAAATGTTCCATCCCCTCCCTTCATATATGCTTCATTTCAGACATAATGGCCTCCAAAAACAATTTTGGATCAGCCAAACTCTTATTAGCTCTTTCATTAACACTTTTAGCACTGTAGTGAGATATGATTTGATTTTGTAATATATTTGTGTTTTCCCTTCTTTTCTTTTCTTTTTTTTTTTTATTTCATTGCATAGCAGTAGGCTGAAAATTACAAAAAAATGTATACTTTTTTTTTCCTTTTTTGTATACTTATTTTTTAACCCCTTTTGATTGATAAACGAAAAAAAGGAAAAGAAAAAAATTGAAATTCAAAAGGATAGATAAACGTGAGACTAGAACATTGGTATATTTGACCTCAACCCATTGTTTAATGCGAAACAAGAACATTGATATAAGGAAGATTCCACACATGATGGTGGAACTCTGTTTGATAAGTCGATGATGAACGCCACGAAAAATTCCGATAAGTTTGAATAGTTCGTCAAAGAACCAAAGATAAATACTCTCACTATTTAATGAATAATAGTCTTTTTTGATTTCATTGCAGAGTAGCTTTTTTATAGGATGCATATTACAAAGAACTTCCTAAAATAACTCTTAATTAAGGCTAAATAATTTTGCATGATTAATACTAAACAAAGGAAATAAATCTACACCTTAATTGGCGCTGATGAAAATCAAACGAAAATTAGCAACTAGAAAGGAAAGTCAATAATTTAAACTTCAAAGCATAATCTTTCAGTTTCTTGTATTACTTCAATTTGTCACTATCATGATCTTCAATTTGTCACTATCATGATCTTCAATTTCTTCTATCATCTTTAATTTGTAACCATCAATGGTCTTTAATTCTCCACCATTAAATTTGCTTGTTATCATAGTATGGATCACATCAATGAAAGTCATATCTATTGTGATTTCGAGAACGAAATATTGTAGAGGAAGAATTGTAAGACCCATTACTAAGTACTTTGGATTAGTGAAAATTATGCAAAACCCAAATAATTAATTAGTTAAGTATTTGGGATAATAATTGGCAAAGAAAAAGTAAATTTAAAATTATTCAACTAAGCACACAGACAACTAGTAAATTGGAATTGGAGAATGACACAACACCCACACACATCAACGGAAAACATGCATAATACATGAAGCAAAGTAGAGTGGCACGACAATTTGGAAGAAACAAACAAAACACAAGATTGCAACATAGGAATCATCAGCTCATCTCCTTTAATTCTTTCTTCCTTTTCTCCGGTTCTTTCTTGTTGTTTTTCCTTCAACAATCGATAAAAACTGAATTTCACATGAAAACATGGAATCGTAAGAAACAATACACTAGAAATTCAAAATTCTAGCAAGAAATGCAATAACCAAAAGGAAACTCGAGGGTGCAACGAACATCATGTTTTTGGCGGGATTTGCCAGCAATGGCCGATTATAATTGGCGTTTTGGCTTCAAATCTTATCATACTTGAATGTATAAAAGTATAGGTTGAGTTAGTAATTTGACATTGCGCTTTTCCAATGGAATTGAAGTTGAATAATTGCGGGAAAATATGTCATATTGCAAACCAGTGCATGAGACTTAAATGTTCAGTGATTAAGCTTCATGGGATTAGTCAATCCTAGCAGCATATAAATTGTTTAATTCAGGTTGCACCCAGTATCGGAGCCAGGAATTTGGGGTGGAGGTGATTAGGGATGGCAACGGGGCGGGTTTAGGACGGGTTTGGCCAATCCCATGACACGCCCCACTACACATAAAACCCGGAGCCGCCCCGCTTAGACCGGCGAACCCGACGGGTTTACCCGCCCCTCCCCGGTTGCAGTTTTATTTTTATCTTTATTTTTTTTAAAAAAAATATACTTAGAAATCAATTTTGAAACTCAAAAGTTGAGTTTTGTGATTAAATTTCATGTTTTCTCTAGTAATATTTATAATAAGCATTATAAAATGACCTTTAAGCTACCAAATATTTATTAATTTGCTCTCATTCCCTTCAAAATGTCCAACTTTTTTAACATGAATCAATTACAAATGCAAGCAGAGATCACTAACTAAAATTTTACTAAAGTCAAAGGCGTCGAAAGAATAAACGGATCAAAATTACCTGTTGGTTTCCAGACGTTGTTTGGGAAGGTTTGATCTTTCACCAACCTAAAAGTTGCCCAGTAAGAATAATCACCGATCACCTCCTTGGATGGTAACATTTTCAGAACTTTTCGGTGCCTTTATGGGATGCAACACGAGAGCTAGGTAATGGGTCAGTAGCATTTTATATTCATCTAAGTCACACACGATAATCCTATTTTACCCCCCATATAGTTCCCAGCCAAGGAAAATAAGGCACTTAAATCCCATAAGTCCCGTTGTACATATTGCCAGAACTGGGCATGCGGATCTTTGAATCTTCATAACCACCATATAACTTATTAAATCCCAACCTCTCGTCTCTAAAAAGTTCTGGCATACCCAAATTATTCCCACGAGGGCCCTCATTCCACCCATTCCATTGGCCATTAGAAGCTATCGTATTTCTAGGCTGGGGGACGGTAAATTGAGAAAATGGAGAGAAATTATTGGACAAGGTTTGCTCCATAACCCTTGAACGAACTCCATAAGCATCAGGAATGGAGGAAAAACTGCCCCCGAGTTCATTAATTCTTTGGCTTTTTTGCGGAGGAAGAGATCTTTGCAAAAATGATTGGAGCCTTGCCTCCTCATATGTACTCAATTGTGGAGAATAACTGGATCTTACATCTAGGAGTGGACTGTTGATGCCACCTGGAATCGTGCCATGGCGAACTTCTAAAATTGCAGGATCCATGAATTCAATGTCGCAATTACTAAAAGTATTGCTATTTGGAGGTGTCTGCCACTGATTTCCTGAAAAAGAGGAAGCATCAAGCATATGATTTCCTGCAAGATCAGAATAAAGAGAGAAGCAAAAAACAGGTAAGTTATGAATGAAAAATATCCTTTATATATGCTCAGCCGAACAAACTGACCGAATAATGTGCCTAAAATCTGATCTGTCCTTTCATATGATGAGAAACCTGGAGGTGGGGTTCTGCTAGGAGCTGAAAATCCTGGAGGAGCAGATATCTGAGATCTTGAAACTGTTCAAAAAATTGGAAAAAATAGCTGGATGAGAGCGTCAGGACTGAACAAGAAAATAGACATTCAATCTTTCAACTTAGTCACAAAACTTTACAAATCAGGTTCTCCAAATAACATGTGACGGAACAGGGAAAATTAAGAAGGCATCTTCCCTTATTGTGAAATCAGTGTCTACACTTCCATCCTACATTACAACATTGATCCAAATCTATTCCTCGAGACAATCCAACTTTTCACTACGCTATTCTTGGTAGACAACTTACAAAAGGAGAGTATATAACTAAGCGTCTTAGTACTTGTTTATTTAGATGATCGTCAAACTCAGTCGTTTCATAAGCAATGATATTTCATGACATGAACACTGCACATAAAATGAAAGCTAACTTATTAATGAATAAGGGAATAAGAAATCAGAGAGAACTTACCAGCAAGCTTATTGTTGGAGATATGAGAATGGTTGTTGACAAAAACATCAGACTCGGTGCCGCCAAAAATTGGAAAATTATTGCGAGTAGCAAACTTATCATTATCAAGATGCATGCTATTGTTGTTGGGGAAATCATTGCCAAAAGGACACTGACTGAAACCTTTTTCCAGGAAATCATGAAATGGTCCAAAATGGTTTGCCTGGCTCACCATGTCCTCCTCTCTAGCAAATGAAAACCTTGATTGGTTGCTGTTCTGTATTTTCCACGAACCTGATACTCCAAAAGACCCTTGCAGTTTATCAGTTTCACCCAACAATTTCGCAAGGTTTTGAGGCGATGTTAAAGACTCATCCACCGAATCAAAGTCCATGGACAAAATATTTGATATAATGTTGTTCTCCCCCATAATACCAGGACCAATGGCCACTTCACCTTCATATCTCCCGCGCGATGACCTTTTGTCCTTGTGCGGAAATAAATTAGAATACTCAGCATCGTTAACATCGAGACAGTTGAGACTGCTATGAGAATGCCCACCAGCCATTGAAGGAAAACGCGAAGCATAAACTATTGAGTTGTCTTTTCTATCTACAACTTGCCCACCGAAACCGACACTGATAGAACCATCAGCGGTATTAAACACATAAGGAATGGTAGAATGCTTTGGCATATGAAGCGAATTGAAAATATTTGGTAGATGATTTATGCTGGCAGTAACCTCAGGATCTTTGAGCCTTTGGTTATCAAAAGACAACAAGTCATCTTCTGTCTCACACAAGTCAACTTGTGTCGCTTGAGTGGGAATTCCTAAACCACAGTCAGACAGGTCATCTGTGAGACAGACTGAATTTGCCATATTTGCAGATCTTCCAGGTGCCTCAGAAGTCACCGGTACTTTAATTTGCTCAGTGTAGTTATGGATGCCCATCGATAAAAAATCAGAGCATATGTTCACAATAATTTCATTAGTGGTATCCACATAGTTATTTTCTAAAGCAGATCCACAAGACTTTAGGGAAGAATCAACCGTCTTAGATGGCTTATTTGGTGGCGTGGTTGTTTTTACGCTATGCAGCTGCCGACTTAATGGTGAAGTCGGGGGATGTAACGAGGTAGACGAACTCTCAAGCACTACAATGCTATCTGTTTTCAATTCTTTTTTAGCAGGCACTAAATTTTCCATCTTAGTTTTATCTAAAGATATGGGGTTTTCTTCAATAGGGTCCAACTTTCTCCCAGTATCAGTTTGCAAAGAAACATGAATAACACTTCCAACTTCAGAAGAAGATCCTACTGGAACATTATTACAAATATCAGGTTTGAGTGGCCCATTGGAACAGGGTGTGGTTGTAGATGATGGATGATTATTGGAAGAACGAATTCCCCTGGAAACACAATAGAATACTGAGAGACTCTGAAATTAGATGACGAAGTAACTATAGCCAGAGAATGACATACCATGACGCTCCAGCTGGAAGAGCAGCAGATCTACCTGAGCTACTATTTGGCGGAGATACTCCAACATTGCTAGCTGAATTTTGCTGACCAGGGTGACAAAAAACAAATCAGTTGGAAATAAAGCATACAGGTCCTAATCAGAAATATATTTCAAGTCATAACTGCAACAGGAAACAGTAACTAGCTATCATCAAAATCATAGACTAAATAAATCAGTTGAAAATAAAGCAGATAGGTACTAATGAGAAATATATTTCAAGTAATAACTGCAACAGGAAACAGTAACTATCTATCATCAAAATCATCGACTAAATAAGTTAGAAAATCAATTGCTTGACACAGAGTAATTGAATATTCATGGGGATGATGCAGCAGACCCATGAGAAATTCAATAAAATAAATAGAAGTTGAAATAACATAAACAGAGCCAGTAAGCATCATTAGCTGGAAAGGCAACTGCAGCTGTGAAGACAAAGAAACTCTTACATTTGTACTTGTAGCAGTTTTATTGATAAGGTTCCCTGAGGGGCTGTTATTGCAGTACTCACCCGCCGATGGTGGCAACACATTTCCTGAACGACGCTGCATACTATTCGTGGCACCAGTAATTTGTTGAACCCTACTCCTTTAAAATCATGGTGTTAAGTAAATTAACTACAATAGAAATGAGGATGAACTCACAGATCAAAACAAATATATATAATCACTGTTTTAGAAACAGACCTGATGTACAAGAAAAATTAGCAAAGAGAAAGACATAGCATTAGTTTTTAAATACTCGTGCTCATAACCAAAAAATTATTTTTCAAACTCAGCCTCAAGCCTCAACAAGAAATTTGAGCCTTATTCAGAACTGCAGTCTTTAAGCTACACAGGCTATAACTTGCATCCTTTTTCAGAACTTCACAATCATATCTCCAAAATCAAAACAAAGATTAACAATTCGTTAAAATATTATTTAAAACAAATATCAGCTATTTGCCACATCAAACATTTCACCTTACAGAATAAATCTTCACACACAGATCAGAGAGCCAAACAAGGACTGTAATATGCAAATAGAGCTCGTAGCACGCCAGATCATCACTATTTATACTTGAATCACTAAACTGAAATGGCAACCACTAGACAGTGTAAAAAAATGTCAAAACATAGAAATTGCTGTAACAGTCGGTATGTTAAGAACATAGACTTTTAATTCACATGAACATTACATCTGATGTTCAAGCATGTGCACAAGATGCAAAAGTAGAAGTAAATGGGTAAAATAAATATATAATGGAAAAGAAAAGGAAGTAACAAACAGTATTGACATTGAAATACCTTGTGTAAGCTGATATTACTTCATCTTTAGTAAAGCTATCCTCTTGTGAACCAATTTCATGCAAATATAAACAATCAGGATTGCTGCAGGGCTGGACCAAAAGGTATAATTTTTCATTAGGAAACCAATGGATTCACCAATATGCCAAGGGAACATATTCTGATGATATCTCCAATGGACAATTCAGAAACCGTAGTGAAACTCTTTCCAATTTTGACTTGACAAGGTAAATACAACATTACCATATTTCTCAGCCATGCATGACAATATTTAGTGGTTCCAAAGCATGCCCTGCAGTAACGGCTTTCATAAACTATTGGAAGACAAAAAATAGTCCAACCCATAGTTATTAAAGGCGCTAGGCGCCAAAAAGCGATGAACCATGGCCTGGCTCAAAGCGCTAAGCGCCAGGCAAAGCGTGGCCTAATAGATGTTACGCATCGAGGAAAAATAATTTTAAGTATTTAGATATGAATATTTTTTCCCAAAATAGCCAAACTATATAGCTAAGAAGCTGCTCATGTTGTAATTTTTGTTCATTTCTAATATAAATATTTATTACACAATAGAAATTTTTGATAAAAATGAATCTCACTCAATATTAAACAATTATAGAAAAAAAAGAAACAATAAATTAAATATGCTTGATTGAATTAGTGTTCAATTTATTCTTAAAATATTCTTACTCAATTCTCAAAATATATTTTGTTTTCCATTAAGTCTTATAATTTATTAATGCCTATTCATAAAATTAAAAATGTAGTTATATTTAAATTTTACATTTGATATAATTAATAAAATATGACGTGTTAAATATAAGGTTTATGCTTATTAAAATTGGCTTTGAGCTTATTGAAAATAGTATTTGGGCTTATTATTTTTTAAGTAATTTAAGCTCAATCCCATTAACACTCTTCCTTTCTATCAAGCCATCGCCAACGGCTTAAGCCCCAAACACCTAGGCGCTGAATAAGCGCGGCCTGATGTATGTGTGGGGCCTCTCACATGCCAGAGTATCTCACATGCCAGAGGCGACATACTCTGGCCTGGCTTGGCTTATCGCCTAGGCGAGCCATGCGAGGACTTTTTATAACCATGGTCCAACCACACTATTAAAGAATAACACTTGCCTCAAAGGTCTACCATCCAAAATGAAACCATTTACCGACTGGATACACCGAATTGCTTCCTCTTCCTTTGAATATGTTATATATCTAGGCAATAAAAAAGTACATGAGTTAATGACAAGTTACTGAAACAAGAGAAAATAATATAAATTCTTACTGAAACCAAATATGCTGACACTCAACACCATAGATGGTCAATGCTTCCAAACCATAGTTATTAATGACGCTAGGCTCCAAAAAGCAATGAACAATGGCCTGGATTAAAGCGCTCCGTGCCGGGTGAAGCGAGGCTTAATAGATGTTTGGCTCCGATAAAAATATAAATTTTCAAATATTTAGATATAAAATAAATATATAAAATGATATCAATTAAACATCATCTCCTTCGTTTTATATCAATTAAAATATACATAGATACAATTTCATCAGTATCACTTGGGTGTTATGATTGAATAGGAATAATAATAACAAAATAGAAGAGAAAGCGGTTTTACTGTGAAAATGGTCTCGTTAGAAACGGCAACGGCTGCTTCAAGGTGGGTGGCGGCAAGACAAGGGATACTGATTCAAAAGAATAAATCTAATGATGTTGGCAATTAGGAGAGTTTATTAGGTTTATTAGGGCTTGGGCTTATTAAAATAATAATTAGAAGTTTAAATGAAGGCCCACTAAAATATAAACCCTAACAGCCCAAATCTTCTTTTAGCCTAGATTCATCGCCTCAGCCACAGAAAGCCTCCCGCCTAGGCGGCATCTGAGCCGCATCCGAGTCGATTTCCGGTCGCCTGGCCTAGGCGGCGACCGTTTTTCATAGCTATGTTCCAAACATACAAACGGTATGGAGTCTTATCGTCCAAGTTCAAAACTAACCAGACCATAAGACATAGTTAATGATTTAATGGGTACAAAACTAAGATAATTGACTTCCATTCTAGGAAAAGTATATATGAATTTTTAAAACAAAATAATCACATGCATCTCCACCAGTACTTGAGAGTGACAATATCAGAACTAACTTCGTCCCACATCCTCCAAATACACAGAAAGAAGCTGCTCAGAACATAAAATTGCACAAATTCCAAAAGATGTAAAAAAACTTCTAAAACATATTGACTTTACAATTTAGGGTTTAGCATAGTTGCTTGGAACTTACACACTGCATGTACCATTTGCAAAATGTTGTATGGCACCAGTCATGGTTCGTGATATAGAAACCTTTAGCACCTTTCCATACTGACCAAAATATTCCTTACGCTGAAGAAGCTGCTAAAATGATTATCAATCAATATTAATAAGACAACAGATAGGGAAGCAACAGAAAATAAAACCTGGAAGGTGGAAAGACTCTACTAACATCCTCATCTGCAAAATTAAGTGTCAAGCCCACTACATAAACGAGATCCCTTCGGATAACTCGTACACTGCCCAGTTGCTTCCTTCCCTCAGAGGTTTTGCTCTTTCCCTTATGTGACTTCAGCTTTTTCTCCACATTCATCTCTGAAACCAGCCTGTTATGATCGCCACAAATATAAAAATTTAGAGCATAGATCACCATAACCTAAGTTTACACAAGTGAAAAGTATCGTCATGAACATCGACTCAATTACTTGTCACAATTTTCTGTTCCAACAATCTTTTCCTTGTTATAAGGAGTACGACAAGCTGGACAGCGTCCTTCTGTCTCATCTTTCTCAGCCATATCTATTATGTGATGCCAGCACCAAACACAAATCTGAAAAGTACAAAAATTCATCGCATCAAACGAGAATCCATGATTTCTCCCAAAAGCCATCCAAAATAGCATATTGAAAAAGTTTGAAAGCGAAAAAGTGGTACCAAAATCATAGTTAGCATTCACACCCCAGATCAGTCTGTCAAATAGTAGAATCCTTTCCCAAGGTCAGATAACGAAATTCTAAGCATTTATGAATTTTCCGATCCTCAGGTTATACATTTTCCACTAAAATTTCAATAGAGCTGGTGAACATCAGCAATTATTGCCTCGTTGCTCAAAACTTAGAAAATAAAACAGTAGATTTGGTGAAAAAGACACCCACCAAAAAAGGATAGAAACGAAAAGAAATGACTACTACTACTTTACAAATTTTCACATAAGGGGTTATTGAAACATTGGCTCTAGCAATGGTCACATCCATAGCTATAATATCATTACAACTACAAAAGTTATCCATCTACAGTTTTCCCTATACTTCTGGTAAGTTGTCTAATTGCATTTTAAAACATATATTATGCCGATAAAAATTCTGTCCATTCTCAACATAAAATCATTCATGTCACCCTTCAGATGCACACCATGATTTCTCGTGATGTGCTGCATGCTACAATCATACATTGAGATAAAAGCTAACCATAAGTAGCCAACAATAGCAAAGATTGGTGGTCTTCAACAGCAACGGTGTGACAAAACACTTTTAGCATATAGCCACAAATGTGAAAAAAAAAGAAGAGATATCTCTACCTTGTACACAGCATATACATTTGTACAATCATAATTGTATTATTAGTAGTTTAGAAAATCAACTGGACAACTCATAGCTTTAATACTACCTGCATGGTAGAATAGATCTCCACTTGCTCTCGTTCACATATTGAATGCAAAAAGGCTCAAGAAAACATGCAAGAGACTTATGAAAATGTGTCTGGTTCCATAGCTGATATAAACACGTAAACATTGGGAAACTTGTGATAGTCATCTTGCCTGAGTAAATATCAAACAACAAAGGCATCTCAAACTCATTCTTCTCAATTTCTTCATTCTTCTATCTTTTTTGATAAAAGGGGAACTTGATTAATATATCACACGCTGGACTGAAGCATCATTTTGCATAGAATGTGGAACTTCAAATATTCAGAAAAGGCAAAAAAACACAAGAAATATTTAAGAATTGGTATTCTGGCCCAGACTACAAAGCAAATTTTTTCAAAATTATAAAAATAAATTCATTGATGAAAACGAAACTTCATCCCTTAGTTGCACTTTTGTCATGCATACGTACCTGGTAGCCGCACTTGCAAGGCTTCAAGTGCTGATCAGTTAAATCCATCTCCTCAGCACAGAGGGGGCACGTCCTTTCTCCTCCTTCACTCATGGTTGCCTGAAAAAATATGTAAAGTTTAACTAGATAGTACCAACTGTTACATTAGTACCTTTACATATTTTGCAAGAATCAGAAAAATTTTACCAAGCATGGCGGTATATTAAATCTGTTCCCACACCTAGTGCTCTAAACAATGGACAAAACACAAACAACACTAAAAGACCAGTTGAAAATTTAATATTTAAAAAAAAAAAGCTAAAAAAATTAACCAGCGTACTGATTCAATTCAACTTAGGAATAAAATTCAATTTCACCAACACAATCCAAAGTCAAACATAAGAATCTTCACCCACGACCAGGACAGTGCATCCACCTTCCCCAAATCCATTTCACCAACCTATCCACTAAAAAATCCAAACAAAACGACCAAGAATTGAACCGATGCAAAATAAACTAAATAGATCCAGCATAGAAATGAGCAGAATCGAAATCACAAAAACTTAAAAAGAGAAACTAAACTTAAGCCAACAATCAAGTCGAGCAAAAACCCAATCGAAGCTGATAAATACTCAATTTTCCACCTCTTACATAAAATTGGGGATCGAGGAAAGGAATTCAGATTGGAGATTCCAAAACTTACGGAAGATGATCGGATCGAGAAATGAGGCGAAGCAATGAAGAGATATAGGTACAGAAACAGAGTGAGAAAGAGAAACACAAAGACTGAAACTAGAGAGAGAAATCGAGTGAGCACGAGAGAGGGACAATCGAAGGGATGATAGGCCTTTTATGCTTTGGACATAAATTTTATCAGATTATTTTTATGTCGCCATATGAGATGGCGACATCCTTTAAATTTGAAAATAGAAAAATAATTTTTTTATTGGTGTCATCATCTCAGATGGCGACACCAATGTAATTTAAAACCCTAGTTTCCTCTTTTACACGCTCATCGCTCACTCACACATTCCAAATTCTCCATCTGCAAGCTGCGAAAATCGAATGATTTCACTCCAAATTATTTAGGTAAGCTTTTTTATTTTTGTTGATTTTAGATAAATTATGATTTTGATATATATATATATATATATATATATATTGGGAGTATATTATTTGTTGGTGTATATTTTGGTGATGTGGATGGTGAAAAGTTTGCTCCGGAGGAAGGCGGACGTGAGTCGACTCCGAATTGAGGTGGCTGGTGCTTCGGGGTCGACGTGGGAGGGCGGCTGCCGGCGTGGAAGGGCGGCTGCCAACGTGGGTGGCAGCGGCTTGGGCCGGCGGCGGTCGTGGACAGCCGGCGGGTAGTTTTTGTAATGTTGAGATTAATGTTGATAATTTTTTGTATTATACTTCAGGATGGATCAAATGAGACAACCAGGCCCGCTTGACACACATCTCTTGTCATTGCAGTCTTTACATCGATCTGATGATGTATGGGGAGGTGATATGGATATCATACTTTGTGTGAGAAACCCAGATAGCTATTTTTGGGATATGTGTCCACTAGATATACGTGTTATTAATTTGTTGCACGTGATTGGATTTTATGGTATATATAAGTGTGGTAAGATTGAACTTGACAAGCACCTGATCACGGCTTTAGTTGAGAGATGGCGCCGTGAAACACACAAATTTCATCTTAGATCGGGATAAGCGTCTATCACACTGCAAGACATTGCAGTAATATGGGCGTTGCCAGTAGATGGCATCGTAGTGTCGGGGATAGATTATGATAGGACTCTACCCGAATGACAAGAATATTGCCATACATATTTAAGATTCACACCAGATATCAAAGATTTTAAAGGTTCGAGGTTGAGATTAGTTGTTTTGAAAAATCATTTGCTGGAAAATCCCTTGGAGATACATAGTAAGCCAGATGATGTTGTTAAGTTTACACGGGTTTGTGCGTTATTGATGTTAGGGGGAATTATGTGCCCTAATTCATCAGGCAATTTTGTTAGGTTATTGTATTTACAGAAGTTGGAGGATATCGACTCTGCCCGTACATATAGTTGGGGTAGTGCTGTGTTGGCATATTTGTATCGTGAGTTGTGCACGTCATTAGAGAGAGGGAAAAAAGTTATAGGTGGTGCATTGCAACTCTTATAGATAAACAATATGTTTTTTTATTTTTTAATAATTAAAAATATATTTCTTGTCAATTGTGATGCCCGGGAATTAATGGTGTTAATCCCGGTGTGGAAATGATCCTCATTGGATTTTAATTGTGGCAATTATAAATTAATTACGGTGTTGGGACACCCGAGGATGTTAAATCGGGTATTTGAGATCGTTGGATCCAAAGGCTGAGATTGTATTCTCATCGTGGTGAAAAACCTTGGATGTGATATCCCCGAAATAATTAATTGCAATTTGGGCATTAATTATGTTTATATGATTAATTATGGTGATAATTGATTTATGTGTTGGAATTATTTATCTTGATGAAATGCTTAGTCACATGGTAGGCGTGACCCGGGAGTGCATTTCAGGGTGCATGTTGTGCATGTTGGGAGAATTGGGTATTAGCATGATTTAATTGTTATTGTGATATCCCCGAAATGGTTATTTGCATTTGGGCATTAATTGTGATTATATGATTAATTATGGTGGTAATTAATTATGTGTTGGAAATGTTTAGTCACATGGTAGATGTGATCGGGTAGCATTTCAGGGTGCATGTTGGGTATGTTGGGGATTATGGTTGGAAGCATGATTTATTTGCCTTGGTGAGCAATTAATTAGAAATCATGATTTAATTGATATTTTGGTGCATTTGGTTTAATGCTTTGGAAAATATCATGTTGGGGTGTTTTATACACCATGGGTTGTGGATTGCATTTTTTTAATTAACTCAACTTTTATACCCAAACCCCACCTCATCCACTCTTACTTTTACTTTACCAAACAACACCCAAACCCTTCCCCTTTCTCTCCATTTTCGAGTTCCAGCTTTGGGGTGAAGAGAAACCTTTCAAAAATCTTGATTTGTGGAGTATATTGGGTGATTTGAGATCCCCAAGAGGTATGGATACCTCATGGTTAATTTTGTTGTGTTTTGTTTAAGTTTGGTATGGTTTGAAGAGTTTTAAAATGGGTTTGTTTTGGGTTGTTGTGGTTTTGGTTGTATGTTGGATTTATACTTGTTTTTGAAGTATATTTTGTTGGTTTTGAGTGGTTTTGTATGTTTGATGTTGGATTAATTGAGTTTGTTTGAGTTGGGGTTGAAGATGGGTGAATAGTGCCCAAAAATCGGGTATGCAGGACTCGACGATCGATCGGCGCCTTTCCGCGATCGATCGCGAGCTGCAAGGGCTGGAGGCAGTGGACTTCAGCGATCGATCGTGAGTTTGGCGCGATCGATCGGCGAGGCCGCGATCGATCGGGGCAAACTCAGCGATCGATCGCGGATTGGCAAATTTTGTTGGGCGAGGCAGAGAGGTCTCGCGATCGATCGGGGCTTTATGGCGATCGATCGCGAGACACCAAAAATGGTGTTTTTGGATTTTTTTTGTAGGATTTTTGGTATTGGACTATTATTGGGTTCTAATATTGATTTGTGTAAATGTGTAGAACCATCCCAGGTGGCAACACAGCCAAGGCATTGAAGTCCTACCATATCCTACATTTTGGAAAGGTACGTAGTGGACGTACGGGCACCCAACGTTACATGTATCTTATATACTCATTGTTTATGCATTGTGGACGCAAGTATATATGTGGTATTGCATTGTGGATGCAAATACATGTTATGCATGATGTTTATAGATGCATATGATTATTGGTGCACATCCCATGAGTCGTGGTCATCCCTTGATGATTTTAATGCTTGCCGCTATTTGTTTTGGTTCCGCTAAATGTGAAGCGAGGGGTGGGAGCGCCGCATGTCACATTTGAGCGTGGTTATCATATAGGGCGAGGAAAGGGTATTTGCCGCTCAATGAGAGGCGAGGGGTGGGAGTCCCGCATGTCCATTGAAGCGAGGTTATCCTATGCCGCCTATATGTAAATAAGCGAGGGGCATTAAAATACATTGTGATGGACAGACTAGGGATTGGTGATCAGTATTTGGTATTGATGAGATGGTATATGTCATGACATGTTTAGACCATTAAAAATAATCTATTGATTATACTCATGAGTTATGGTACAGGGACAACCAAACGGGAAGCGTTTGAAATGCATGGGGAAAACATGAAGTGTTTTATTATGATTATGCATTTACGCTTTATCTTCATATTGTGTTGAATATGAATGATTATTATTGCTCATGTTTGGGGGTTGTCCTTGTAGGTACACGTTTGGCATGATAGAAGGGCTAGACGGGTTGAGATGGTGAGCTTGTTGAGGATGCTTTTGGGACTTGAAGGACAGGATTATTTTGGATAGTATCTACTCTAGGAGTAGTATAAAACTATAGTTGAACGCATTCATTGATTGGAATGTAATTAATCCTTTTGGTAGTCCTTATTTTTGGCATGTAATGCTTAAGCTCATAGACTCAACACGTTCTTTTATACTCCGATCTTTTATATTAGCTCTATTATGCCTTGATTCCGCACTTAAGGATTAGGGTCCCTACATTAGTGGTATCAGAGCAGTGGTTAGAGAACCCGGGAACGAGTGAAGGGTAGCCTTAGCATGATTGGCTAGGTGCTTACATTTGAAGCATGTTTATGCATGTGGTGCATATTAATGTATATCCTGTTATACTAACGTGCTTATTCTCATTCCTGTTATCTAACGGCATAACATATATATTGCTTTGGAATTGTTGTTAACATTTGTGTTACAGCATGGCTGCTAATGAGGAGGTTGGAGATGTTGGTAGTGTGAACGCAAGCGTTGGACAAGTGAATCCCCTACCTCCATCGGCCGTAGGCATGGAACCCGTAGCTCAGTTATTACTACCGGGTGAGATCAGTCTGACGCAATTTCTGTCTTACCATCCGCCCCGGTTTGAGGGGACAGAGTCCGGAGAAGAGGCTGAAGAGTGGCTGGAAAGACTTGAACAGATCTTTGTATCGGCTCCTTGTGCTGTTACAGCTTGGCTGAGGCTGGCGGAGTTTCAATTAGCTAAGAAACCTCTAATGTGGTGGAGGAGCACGGTGATGGAGCTAAGAGCACTAGGTGCTGTGATTGATTGGACACTCTTCAGGACTAGGTTCCTGAACCGGTACTTCTCCGCAGCGGCGAGACAGACGAAGGAGGACGAATTTACAAGTTTGAAACAGGGGAACATGACGGTGTCAGACTATGCCACACGATACTCTTCGTTGCTGAGGTACGTTCCCCACATTGCCACCAATGGGCACGCTAAGATGAGGAACTTTATGAAAGGGTTGCGACCGGAGCTCTATGACCGGGTTATCACCAATAACCCAACTTCTTTTGATGATGCTCTCACAAGGGCGGAGCTTGCCGAGCTTGGAGTGGGAGCTTATTCTAGTGCTATGCCACCACCGGTACCGCAACAGAGGCAGACTAATGACAGCTTGAGGCCTCGGGGAGAGCCATTTAAACCCCGTGGTGCCTCTTCATCTTCACGGTATGGTGGAAAGAAATACTTTGGTCAGAAACAGGATAACAAGAAGGGCAATTGGTCGGCCAATCGAGGGTCTTCACAAGGGAATAGGCCGGGAGAGCCTAGATGTGACAATTGTGGAGGGCCACATTCTTCAAACAAGTGTCCTGCCTGTTATATCTGTGGCAAGATGGGCCACATCGCTCGGTATTGCCCCACCCGGGGAGGACAGTCAGAGTTTCAGGGCAACAGGCCGAGGTTTGAGGATAGGACAGTGCAGCAGAGGCAGCAGTTTGGGCCTCGACCATCGGGAGGTCAGACAGTAGGACCGCCCAGGGACAGGTGTATGCACTGACAAGAGAGTAGGCCCAGGCAGCCCCATAGGAGGTGATCGCCGGTACGTGTCATTTATTTACGTACCCTGCTTTTATTTTGATCGATACAGGTGCCTCCCACTCTTTTGTATCGGTGGGTTTTGTGGAAAGACATCATATGCGCACGTCTTCTCTACCCACG
The DNA here is from genome assembly GCA_907163345.1 of Haberlea rhodopensis. Taxonomy (NCBI): domain Eukaryota; kingdom Viridiplantae; phylum Streptophyta; class Magnoliopsida; order Lamiales; family Gesneriaceae; genus Haberlea; species Haberlea rhodopensis. Next base: position 11,209,663 of record CAJQUN010000015.1, read on the forward strand.
CCTCTCCTTGTCTCGACACCCACTGGAAGAAATGTCGTTGCTGATCAGTTTATGGCAGACTGCCTCATTTATTTTGAGGGCAACGAATTGAGGTCAGACTTGATTGTGTTGGGCATGTCAGACTTCGACTGCATCTTGGGTATTGATGTCCTGAACAGATATCATGCAGTGGTAGATTGCCGGCAGAGGACAGTGAAGTTCAGACCTGAATTGGGCAGTCAGTGGACCTTCTATGGCAACGGTTCTCGTGCGAAGATTCCGTTGATTTCAGCGATCAAGATGACTCAGCTGTTGGAACGTGGACACACGGGCTATCTCATTTATGCCGTGGACACGTCTGGGAAGGATAAAGAACTAAGAGTTGAGGATGTGCCAGTGGTAGCAGAGTTTGCTGATGTATTCCCAGAAGAGATCCCAGGATTCCCACCGGCTAGGGAAGTTGAGTTTGGGATCGAGCTGTTGCCAGGGACATCCGCTATCTCTCGTGCACCTTATAGGATGGCACCGGCTGAGTTGAGAGAGTTGAAAGAACAGCTGCAGGATCTCCTTGACAAGGGATATATACGCCCGAGCGTATCGCCATGGGGCGCACCAGTTCTCTTTGTGAAAAAGAAGGACGGTTCGATGCGGTTGTGCATCGATTACCGGCAACTGAATAAGGCTACAGTAAAGAACAAGTATCCTCTCCCAAGGATCGACGATCTGTTTGATCAGTTGCAAGGTACCAGGGTGTATAGCAAGATTGATTTGAGATCCGGGTATCATCAGATTCGAGTCAGAGAGGAAGATGTGCAGAAGACAGCATTCCGGACTCGATAAGGGCATTATGAGTTCCTAGTGATGCCGTTCGGCGTGACGAATGCTCCAGCGATCTTTATGAGTCTGATGAACAGAGTGTTTCAGCCGTATCTTGATCAGTTCGTCATCGTATTCATAGACGACATTCTCATCTACTCCCGGAGCGAGGAAGAGCATGTGAAACACTTGAGGACAGTGCTTCAGATTCTCAGAGAGCATCAGTTGTATGCTAAGCTCAGTAAGTGTGAATTTTGGCTGAGCAGTGTAGTGTTTCTGGGGCATGTCATATCGAGCAGCGGGATATCAGTAGATCCCAAGAAGATAGACGCTGTGATGGAGTGGGCTGCCCCCACTTCTGTGCCTGAGATCCGGAGTTTTCTGGGTTTGGCCGGGTATTATCGACGCTTTGTCAAGGGCTTTTCGAAGATTGCCAAGCCGTTGACACAGTTGACCCAGAAAGGAGTACCTTTCTTTTGGTCAGAAGCTTGTGAGGAGAGCTTCCAGGAGTTAAAGCATCGTTTGACGACGGCGCCAGTGTTAGTGATCCCTACGGAGAACTCCAGATTTGTTCTGTATACTGACGCATCACTTCAGGGCCTTGGGTGTGTTCTGATGCAAGATAAGCATGTAGTAGCTTATGCATCGAGGCAGTTGAAGCCGCATGAGACCAGATATCCAGTTCATGACTTGGAATTGGCGGCTATCATCTTCGCCCTGAAGATTTGGAGGCATTATTTATATGGTACTTCATTTACCATATACACGGATCACAAAAGCCTCAAGTTTTTATTCACTCAGGCAGAGCTGAACATGAGGGAGAGGAGGTGGATGGACCTACTCAAGGACTATGATTGTGAGATAGAGTACCATCCCGGGAAAGCCAATTTGACAGCAGATGCTTTGAGCCGGAAAGTGAGGAGTTCTGCTGAGGACGTCATCCATTTGTCAGTCATGATGACCTCCTATTGCCATCTGGGCTATGATTTTGACATTAATGCATCACATGTGTATGTATCGACCTTGTTAGCTGAGCCAGATATCTACGAGAACATCAGGAGAGCTCAGAGGTCAGATGATGAGGTTCAGAGGTGGTTATCTTTAGTACATCTTGGTCAGCCAACGAAATTCAGAGTGGCCGATGACGGGTCTTTGAGATTGGGTGACCGTTGGGTGGTTCCGAGTACGCCGGAGTTGCGTAAAGGGATCTTGGAGCGAGCTCATAGTAGCAGACTTAGCATCCACCCAGGCGGGAAAAAGATGTATAAAGATCTGCGTGGTCAGTTTTGGTGGAAGAGAATGAAGAGTGATGTCGTCGATTTTGTTAAGAGGTGTTTGATCTGCCAGCAGGTTAAGGCAGAGAGACAAAGACCTGGCGGCGAGTTGAGAAGCTTGGATATACCGAAGTGGAAGTGGGAGCACATTTCCATGGACTTCGTGACTCATTTGCCGAGGAGTGCTTCAGGCTTCGATGCTATTTGGGTGATTGTGGATCGATTGACCAAGGTGGCTCATTTTATCCCCTATAGCATGACTTTCACCTTTTTGAGGATGGCGCAGTTGTATATTAGAGATGTGGTGAGATTGCATGGGATCCCCGTTTCCATAGTGTCAGATCGAGATCCGCGATTCACATCTCATTTCTGGGAAGGCCTTCAGTCAGCCTTGGGAACTGAAGTCAGATTGAGCACTGCTTATCATCCTCAGACGGATGGCCAGATCGAGCGCACTATTCAGACGCTCGAGGACATGCTGAGAGCTTGTGTTTTGGAGTTCGATGCCTCTTGGCAGGATTCAGTGCCTTTGGTAGAGTTTTCTTATAACAATAGCTACCAGGCGAGTATTCAGATGGCTCCGTTTGAAGCTCTTTATGGCAGACGGTGTAGATCACCCTTGTGTTGGGATGATTTGGACCGCAGATCGGTCGGAGGACCGGAGTTAATTCGGGAGATGGAAGAAAAGATAAAGACGATAAGACAGAAAATGAAAGCGACCCAGGACAGACAGGCAGCTTATGCAAATAAACGGCGGAGACCGTTGGAATTTCAGTTGGGAGATAAGGTCTTTTTGAAGATCTCGCCTTTCAGAGGCGTTGTGCGATTTGGGATGCGCGGGAAACTGTCTCCGAGGTATGTTGGACCGTACGAGATTTTGCAGCGCATTGGCACCTTAGCTTACAGACTGGCTTTGCCGCCTTCTTTATCTGGTATACATGATGTGTTTCATGTATCGATGTTGCGGAAGTATGAGCCGGATCCATCTCATGTTTTACAGCCTTCCGAAGTTCAGTTGGAATCCGATGTGTCTTATGTGGAACGGCCTGTCAGAATTCTGGATCGAGCAGACCGTAGACTTCGGAACAAAGTGATACCTATGATCAAGGTTCAGTGGGATCGCAGGGGTGTCGAGGAGGCTACGTGGGAGACGGAGCGGCATATGGTGCAGCACTACCCGGAACTATTCTCTGGTATGTGTTTATGTTTAGTTTCTTTTGGGGTAAATGCATGTGATTTCGAGGACGAAATCTTATAAGTAGGGGAGTATTGTGATATCCCCGAAATGGTTATTTGCATTTGGGCATTAATTGTGATTATATGATTAATTTTGGTGGTAATTAATTATGTGTTGGAAATGTTTAGTCACATGGTAGATGTGATCGGGTAGCATTTCAGGGTGCATGTTGGGTATGTTGGGGATTATGGTTGGAAGCATGATTTATTTGCCTTGGTGAGCAATTAATTAGAAATCATGATTTAATTGATATTTTGGTGCATTTGGTTTAATGCTTTGGAAAATATCATGTTGGGGTGTTTTATACACCATGGGTTGTGGATTGCATTTTTTTAATTAACTCAACTTTTATACCCAAACCCCACCTCATCCACTCTTACTTTTACTTTACCAAACAACACCCAAATCCTTCCCCTTTCTCTCCATTTTCGAGTTCCAGCTTTGGGGTGAAGAGAAACCTTTCAAAAATCTTGATTTGTGGAGTATATTGGGTGATTTGAGATCCCCAAGAGGTATGGATACCTCCTGGTTAATTTTGTTGTGTTTTGTTTAAGTTTGGTATGGTTTGAAGAGTTTTAAAATGGGTTTGTTTTGGGTTGTTGTGGTTTTGGTTGTATGTTGGATTTATACTTGTTTTGAAGTATATTTTGTTGGTTTTGAGTGGTTTTGTATGTTTGATGTTGGATTAATTGAGTTTGTTTGAGTTGGGGTTGAAGATGGGTGAATAGTGCCCGAAAATCGGGTATGCAGGACTCGGCGATCGATCGGCGCCTTTCCGCGATCGATCGCGAGCTGCAAGGGCTGGAGGCAGTGGACTTCAGCGATCGATCGCGAGTTTGGCGCGATCGATCGGCGAGGCCGCGATCGATCGGCGCAAACTCAGCGATCGATCGCGGATTGGCAAATTTTGTTGGGCGAGGCAGAGAGGTCTCGCGATCGATCGGGGCTTTATGGCGATCGATCGCGAGACACCAAAAATGGTGTTTTTGGATTTTTTTTAGGATTTTTGGTATTGGACTATTATTGGGTTCTAATATTGATTTGTGTGAATGTGTAGAACCATCCCAGGTGGCAACACAGCCAAGGCATTGAAGTCATACCATATCCTACATTTTGTACGGGCACCCAACGGTACATGTATCTTATATACTCATTGTTTATGCATTGTGGACGCGAGTATATATGTGGTATTGCATTGTGGATGCAAATACATGTTATGCATGATGTTTATAGATGCATATGATTATTGGTGCACATCCCATGAGTCGTGGTCATCCCTTGATGATTTTAATGCTTGCCGCTATTTGTTTTGGTTCCGCTAAATGTGAAGCGAGGGGTGGGAGCGCCGCATGTCACATTTGAGCGTGGTTATCATATAGGGCGAGGAAAGGGTATTTGCCGCTCAATGAGAGGCGAGGGGTGGGAGTCCCGCATGTCCATTGAAGCGAGGTTATCCTATGCCGCCTATATGTAAATAAGCGAGGGGCATTAAAATACATTGTGATGGACAGACTAGGGATTGGTGATCAGTATTTGGTATTGATGAGATGGTATATGTCATGACATGTTTAGACCATTAAAAATAATCTATTGATTATACTCATGAGTTATGGTACAGGGACAACCAAACGGGAAGCGTTTGAAATGCATGGGGAAAACAGGAAGTGTTTTATTATGATTATGCATTTACGCTTTATCTTCATATTGTGTTGAATATGAATGATTATTATTGCTCATGTTTGGGGGTTGTCCTTGTAGGTACACGTTTGGCATGATAGAAGGGCTAGACGGGTTGAGATGATGAGCTTGTTGAGGATGCTTTTGGGACTTGAAGGACAGGATTATTTTGGATAGTATCTACTCTAGGAGTAGTATAAAACTATAGTTGAACGCATTCATTGATTGGAATGTAATTAATCCTTTTGGTAGTCCTTATTTTTGGCATGTAATGCTTAAGCTCATAGACTCAACACGTTCTTTTATACTCTGATCTTTTATATTAGCTCTATTATGCCTTGATTCCGCACTTAAGGATTAGGGTCCCTACAGTTATGGTTGGCAATTAATTGGAAATCATGGATTTAATTGAGGTTTTGGGTGCATGTTGGTAAAATGCTTTTAAAATACCATGTTGGGATATTTTATCCATCATGTTAATTTTTGGGGTATAATTTTTAATTAAACCCTTATAACCCAATTACCCCACCTTTACCCATCACTTTACAAAATCCCCAATTTCTCTCCCAACCCTAACCCCTTGCCCCCCCCCCCCCCCCCCCCCCCCCACAATTTGGCTTTAAAGTGGAAGAGAAACCTTTGCAAAAACTCCATTGGTGTGATTCTTGGTAAGATTTGAGGTCTAGGAAGGGTATATATCCTTCCTTGTTGTTTTTGCAAGGATTTATTTTGATTTGGGTTTGATATTTGAGTTTTTGAGATGGGTTTGTTGGGATTGGTATATTTTTGGTTGGGTGTTGGATTTTTGGGTAGTATTGTGATGTTTGTTGAAGGTTTATAGTGTTTTTATGTTATTGGTTTGTTGGTGTATGTGTTGATAAGATTGGGGAAGAAATTATGGCATAAAAATGGTGAAATCGCGTGTACAGGCTGAGGCGATCGATCGCCATATATGGCGCGATCGATCACCGAAGGGCAGTAGCGAAATACGGGGAGGCGATCGATCGCCATATATGGCGCGATCGATTGCCGCGAGCCATGAAGCCTGGCGATCGATCGCCTCGTCACAGCGATCGATCGCCAGCAATAGAATTTTGGGAAATGGATTTTTTTGACGAATTTTTGGTATTTGGCTATTATTTGGCTTCTAATATGGAGTTGTGTGATTGTGTAAAACCATCCCAGGTGGCGACGCAACCAAGGAAGTGAAGCCATATCAAATTCCACTTTTGGAAAGGTACGTAGAGGACGTACGGGCACCCAACGGTACATGTATCTATTATACTCATTGATTATGCATTGTGGATCCAAGTATATATGGAACTATGCATTGTGGATGCCAATACATGTTGAATTATGCATGATGATTGTATATGCATATGATGATTATTGGTGCACATCCCATGAGTCATGGTCATCCCCTTGATGATTTTAATGCTTGCCGCTATTTAATTGGTGCCGCTAAATGTGAAGTGAGGGGTGGGAGTGCCGCATGTCACATTGAAGCGTGGTTATCATATGAGGCGAGGAAAGAATATTTGCCGCTAAAATGTGAAGCGAGGGGTGGGAGTACCGCATGTCCATTGAAGCGAGGTTATTCTATGCCGCCTATATGTGAAGCGAGGGGCATTAAAATACATTGTGATGAACAGACTAGGGATTGGGAATGGACGAAATGGAATGGTGCTATGTCATGACATGTGTGAACCATTAAATAATCTATTGACTATACTCATGAGTTATGGTACAGGGACAACCAAAAAGTGAGCGTTTAAAATGCATGGGAAAAACAGGAAGTGTTTTATTACGGTTTATGCATTTACGTCTTACATTCATATTGTGTTGGATATGAATTATTATATGCTCATGTTTTGGGGTTGTCCTTGTAGGTATATTGTGATGTCCAGATTTATTAATAATCATTTATTGGATTAAATTATGATATTTATATGGTGTGTCGGGATTTAATTTTGGGTATCGGACTTTGGGCCGGAGTCGAGATAAATAATTCCGGGGTTTATTTGATAATGTAATTAAATCCAAGGGGATTTCATATTATTTGTGAATTTTAATTTAATTTGAGTGGTAGGGATCAATTATAACACTAGGGTTGGAGTTTAACATAAAACCCACATTTGTTTTCCTCTCCTCCCATACCATCGACCCGCCTCTTCTCCTTTCCCCACTCTTCGCGTCGCTTCTCTCTATCAGCTGAAAGAGGTGATTTTTCTTCCTGCTTTTCGACATGAGTTGTGTGCAGGTATGTGTGTGAGATTTTTCATGTTTCCTCAACCAATTACTCTACTTGTTCTTCGAATTAGGAGATGTTTCTTTTACACGATGTGATGCCAAGTTGGGTTCGAATTTTAAATTGCTGCATGTGTCTGTGTGGATCGATTCCTTGCTGTTTGGCGTTGTGATGACAAGGGATTATAGATGTTAATCCCGGAGTATTAATAACCCCTAAAGTTGTTTTACGTGGCGATTTGGAGTTTAATCGTAGTGTTGGGGCTTTCGGGCTCGTCTATTTGAGTAGTTGGGATCGTTGGATCCCGAGGGTGAGATTGTATTCTCATTTGGGTGAAAAACCTATGAGTTGGGTTTTTAGTGTGACTCGGGATCTGGGGTGCTTTGTGTGGGCACCGGTAGGGGGTTTTGGAGTTAGAGAGAGAGTTTTTGAAAACAGATGATTTTTAATGAATCATGATGTATTTGTGGGGCTTTTAGAATTTCGGGGTAATTTTGCTATATATACCAGTTGAACCCGAGATTTTAATTATTGGAAGCCATTATTTTGCCTTGACCTCTCTCTCTCTCCCCGTGCTGTTTCCCGTCTTCCTCGACCCCCGCCGCTTCAAGCCGTGCGCACGCCGTCGTCCGGCCGCCATCCGGCGCGTCCGACCCACCGTTGGCTTCGTCTCTCCGAGGCGCAGCTTTCCCCACCGGTGATTTGAAGTTTCGTCGAGAATCGCGTTCGGATTTGCCAGAAAAGCGCAAGGGTTCGAAAATTCAAATCTGTCCGATTTGGGGCTCGATTTTTGGTACGTTTTTGGGGCTTTTCTTCAGGTGTTTTTGGGGCGTTTTATGCTGTTAATTGGGTCGAAAATTTCATTCTTTATGATCCATAAATTTGTTGCCAATTGGTTCGAATTTTGGTGTTCTTTTTTTCGAAAATCTTGCTGATTTTTGGATAAATTCTTATACTCCACATGGTTCAGCTTTTGAGTCTCTTTGGTGATGCTTAATGGTTCGAATTTAACGCTGCTTGCGTGGGGTTAGGGTTCGAATTTGGGGGTTTTGGCAGGGGGCGGTGATTCTTGTTTTTGATAGATTAATTCATGTTTTAGATGAGTTATGGTGCTTGGTTGGGTTCAAATTGTAATGATAGGGTTCGAAAAATTGAAGGGTGTTCTTGAACAATTTTCGATAATGTCTCATTCGTTTTCCCTCCCTGCATGTACCCTGCCCCGGGTCTTTTAAATGGTTAATTGTCGTGTGTTGACAATATTCTTGTATAAGGGTTGGGTGTGCTTGAGCATGGGTTACATGTTCGTAAATATTTGTGAATTATTTGTCGTATTAGCACATCATTCCTCGGGGCATGGAACCCAAGCAAGGTTTGGCTTGGACTACGGAGATTTAAGGTACGTGCGACGTACAAGCATTACTTTATATGAGAGCATTTGTGAAATGCATAATGTATTTTAATTGCATTAGATGGTTATGGGTATGGTTATATATATATGTGTTGATATAACTATGGAACGACCTAATCTTGACATCGCTGCCACAAGCGTGCGTAATACTAGAGTAGTATAACCTTACATGATATATGGGGTACTGGATTTATATGACCATTGTAGGGCATTGAGATGCCTGAGAATGACCGTAGAATCATGTAATCATTATAAGACATTTGAGATGTCTAAGTATAAAAGGGGAATTGGTAAAATAAATGCGAGGCATTTGAGCTATCTGTGATTGATAGCGAAGTTGAGAAATCAGTATATGACCATTGTAGGGCATTGAGATGCCTGAGAATGACCGTAGAATCATGTAATCATTATAAGACATTTGAGATGTCTAAGTATAAAAGGGGAATTGGTAAAATAAATGCGAGGCATTTGAGCTATCTATGATTAATAGCGAAGTTGAGAAATCAGTATTGATATTGAGATATCTATATTTGCATGTATAATGAATTTGGAATCACTATTTGTTGATATTCGAGAATTAGGCATGCGATGAGTTAATCAATGTGTTGATTTACTGATTTTTTGAGATTTGATGAGTTGATGATTGTGAGAACAGGGACAGTACACGGAATCCCGGATGAGGACATTGCCATCCAGGGAGTATCATTTAAAATTCATTAGTATTTACTTTTGTTGTAAATTACGAATTTCATTATTGTGATTATGGGATTTTGTGTATTGGTATGCTCACCCCGTTGGGGCTGTCTCTGTTGGGGCAGGTGAACAGGTACATCGATGGCTTTGGAGTTGAGCTCGAGCTGTTGATTGGATTTACTCCCAGGATCGTGGTACCAGGGCTTGATGGAGCACGGTATCGTATAGGGTACTTATATACACCCGAGAGTTATATACACATTTATGATGCTCGCATGTGAGCACGGTTATACTTGTATATGGGTTGTATATAAAGGCATGAGCCTTCCTCTCTTTCATTCTATATGCATGCAATTAAGGGTAGAATTGCTAATGATATGAGAGTCATTTGTGTATTATGTGGGTGTCGAAACCCACTTTAGTTGTCTTATTGTGTGGTGTCTTCCCTGGCTGGGAATTTACTTTGTGTTCTGTATTCTGTTGAGCATTGTGTTTTCCCTGGCCGGGAACTATATTATGTGATGTGCTTTTATTTCGGGATGGCTCTATTTATGGGGAGACTCTGCCCAAATTTTTATAAAAGTCCACAATGTAAAAAGTGGTGTAATGGGGATGGTAATGGGCGAACTTTATGAGTCTTTTTGTTGTTAGATGATGATTCTTATAACATTGAGTGTTAAAGAAAATTTTGTATTTGCCATTCAATGGTAAAGCATCATCCGAGTTTCCCGATCGACGATTTTTATTGAAAGCATGTGCCACACATAATGATTCATACACTAATCAAGGGTTAAGGGCTTGGGGTCCTACATTAGTGGTATCAGAGCAGTGGTTAGCTCTTTGGGATGTTTAATGGCCTAGGGATGTGTTGATAGACATGTATATCACATACTTTTATGCATGATTGTAGTTTTCTGTCATTGTGACATGACGCCTACTATGTGCATTTTATGATATGAAGCAATGAAAATTGGTGTTATTGCTAACCATCGTGATTGCAGGATCGTATGAGATACGATGAACATACACAATGAGGGTGGTATGGTTGAAAACCCTTGAGTATGGTAACTCGTTTTATTATCCTTAGCTTGACTATGGTAAACATGATAATGCCTTTTAAGGTGCGTGATGGATGACATCGCTGACGGCAATTAATGTTGATAATAAGTGGACGTTGTTACTAGTAGAGGGATAAATGCATTTTATTGAGTTGAGTTTTGTGTACATGTTATGTGTATATGTATGTGCAGTGCTGAGAAATCAGATTTTGCAGGAGAAATCAGAAAATGAGATATGATATCTGAGAATAGGAAATGGCAGGCAGTACTGTGCGGTTTGAGTATGACAACAGATGATGTGACAATCGGGTATGTGTGTGTCATTTACAGGATGGTACAGGTACGTGTTGATGTACGAGGATGTATTGATATTTATATTGATGTTGTTAGGATATAACGATGATGGTAAATGCATGATGATATGGAGGGTCACTGAAATGAACGACGTGTTGTTATTCTTGTTGTTGTTATTGATTGTGTCGCAGTAGTAGGGGAGCGACGATGGGGTATAGTAGGCTTGGTGATGCTACTATATCGATTATATATTGTGTCGCAGTAGTAGGGGAGCGACGATGGGGTATAGTAGGCTTGGTGATGCTACTATATCGATTATATATTGTGTCGCAGTAGTAGGGGAGCGACGATGGGGTATAGTAGGCTTGGTGATGCTACTATATCGATTATATATTGTGTCGCAGTAGTAGGGGAGCGACGATGGCGTAAGACCCCATCACCTAGACTCGTCATTTGTTCATTTATGACGTCGTATATGTATAAATTTTTCATTTTCTTTTCATTCTTCAAAAAGAATCATTACATGCTTCCCATAATCCCATGACATAAACAATGTTCAACATTATATGACCATCTCTACCAACAAATAGACTCAAAGCCCATTACCATCCCCATTACACCACTTTTACATTGTGGACTTTTATAAAAATTTGGGCAGAGTCTCCCCATAAACTGAGCTATCCGGAAATAAAAACACATTACCAACATGACTCCCGACCAGGGACAACTCGATACTAAACAGAATACAGAAACACAAGTAAATTCCCAGCCAGGGAAGACACCACACTAATAAGACAACAAAAGTGGGTTTCGACACCCTTATACAGTCCATATACAGATACAAGTGCTCACAGAAGAGCAACGAATAACAGATACACATCCGGATGCATAATTAGTATAAATACCAACCGCTCGACCTCGTATATCGGCTCAATCTCATACTATGCTTATGGAAGCATCATCCAACAAGGTTCGAGCCTAGCACTCCAAAGCAGCATCTTACCTGTTGTACCTGTTTCAACAGAAACAGCCCCCACACAGGGTGAGTACACTCCCACTCAATAGTCAATCACAAATCAACATACAAAATCATAATGCAATAATTTAGATTATTCAAAACTCATAAAATATACTCCCTGTACAATTCCGAGTTTGTATGTCTTCCACACACTGTTCCTGTTTCAAACTCACGCACTTCATAATGTCAAGTTTAGTATTGTCACTGAAAATGTAATACTCAGCAACGCTTATGAATTCAATACAATGCTCAAACATAAATAGTTCAACACAATGTAAACCTGGTTATCCCAATGTAAACCTGGTTATCCCACCATTTCATTCTCGATATTTTCTCATATCGCCCATGCCCACGGCATCACTACTCAACAAGGAAAGTTGGATCACGTACCACTACGTGTCCCCCATAACTCGTATATGAAACTCAATTATTAAAGTCAACCACTTACCTGAATCATCATATTCAAAATTGCATGTATACATGAATGTATAGATACTAGATATACCTTCTCGTACGTCACCACGTACCTTATAGTAGACAACATGAACAAGCTATCATCAACGTCCGAAGTCTCCTGTAGAGTCTATATCGAATATCAATTCAATATTAGCTCATAATCCAAGCAATGAATAACCATCAAATAGTTCTTACTTTCATTTCCATATCACAAATCATTAACTCAATATTATGAATCAAATCATAATCAATACTCTGGATGCACACATCCTCACATTAATCATGATATAACATTGGTGATGCAAAACCCAATTTTCTCCCACCATCCTCTACATCACACACATGATGCAGGATACACACACCCATACGTGCAAGATCACGCCCAACTCACATAGCAGTTCACTAGACACACAAGTTCAACCGAGGGAAAGAAAGTGCAAGGGTGTATGCATAATAATATCCAACTAGTGTCTCACTAAAACAATCCAATTAAGCCAATTAACATGCTCCAAATATTCAAACCCACACCGAGGTGATTCAAACCAAGACATGAAAGAAAGGGTCCATGTAGATAAGAGATTCTACCCCCTTTAATCCAATCCCCTTAATCCCTACATAAAGTCATTTATTTGAAGAAATTCAACTTTAACAAATTAAAGATGCATTGGATTCCAAATCTTGATTTAGAACTCACTATAAGATTAGTGACTCAACAAGGTGACATAAATCAATAACACATGCTATGCTATCCAATTGAGCCTAAATATCACTATAACACTATTCCATGTTAACACATACTGTGATGTCCGGGGATTAATGGTGTTAATCCCGGTGTGGTATTAATCCTTGATGGATTTTTTTTTAATTGTGGCAATTAGGAATTAATTGTGATTTTGGGTCTCCCGAGGTTGTTTAATCGGGCATTTGGGATCGCTGGATCCAAAGGTTGAGATTGTATTCTCATTTCGGTGGAAAACCTTTGAGTTGGGTTTTTTAGTGAGACTTGGTGTCCGGGGTGCCTTATGTTGGGGCCAGTCTGGGGATTTGCTGTTGGAGAGAGAGTTTTTGGTAACAGATGATTTTTAATGAATCATGATGTATTGGTGAAGGTATTGGTATTTTGGGGCATTTTTGCTATATATACCAGTTGGACTCGGGATTCCGTCATTTGGAATCCATTTCTCTCCTCTCCTCTCCCTCTCTCTCGCCTCTCTCACCCCAAACCCTTCCCCTTTTTCCTTTGATGAGCAAATCGATGGAGGCTCGTCCTAGGAGCCGGATTTCTCGAAGATAAGTTGGTAAGTTTCTTCCCCTCGACTTTGTCTTCGATTTGATAGTGATCTTGTTGGTTTTTGGTTAAGTTTTGGTGGGTTTTGAATTTGTGGATTTTTGGGTTAAAATCTAAAATGTTGATTTCAGTGTTTTCATGGAGTTTAATCGTTGTATTTGAGGTGTTGAGGTTGTATGGGGTGTTGGTTTGGAGTTTGGGTGTGAAAAACACCATTAAAGCTCGAGTTTTCGGAAAATCGCAGTCCGCGATCGATCTTGGCGAGGCGCCGATCGATCGCGACATGCTACTGGATTTGGGAAGGCGAATGAGCAGTAGCGACGATCGATCGCGAGAAGTGGGCGATCGATCGCGAGGGCCTTGGCGATCGATCGCGAGATGTGGCGATCGATCGCGGCTTGTTTATTTTCGGACAGTAGGGTATGGCGATCGATCGCGGCTTGGCACCGATCGATCGCGGCCCTCCTTTGTTTTTTTTTTTTTTTCAAATTTTGGAAAATGTCGGGATTTTGGAATCGGGGTTTTAAGGGGGCCGTTTCCGGGGCAATGTCTACATTCTAATGGGAATGCTATACTTTTAAAATGGATTGGTTGAGGCCAAAGTTTAATAAAACGGAATTCCCGGTTGAATTCTTGGTTATCTTTTAAACTTGTTAATGGTATATTTTGGGTTTTATGCATGCTTAGCCGGGGGGGCTTTTATTTTGGTAATCGTCATGGATTGACGATATGATTGGGAGTCTTGAACGTGCTTGGACACGTGATCGCATGCCTTTGCTTGATTTTGAGTTGTTTATGTGTTTTAGCACCTATTTCTCGAGGCATGGAACTCAAGCGAGGTTTGGCTTGGACTACGGAAACTTAAGGTACGTATGACGTACGAGCATAGCCTATTATAGTGTTGCAACTGTGAAATGCATGATGTGTGATAATTGTATCAAACGGGTATTGGAACACATGGCATGTGGTAATTGCATCAGATAGGTATGGAAATGCATGGTGCATGATATTTGCTATAAATGGATAACGATATTCATGGTAAATGGTATTTGCGTCAAATGGTTATACATTAGGAACTATACGGTGCCGCTATTGAACGAGCAATGATTTGGGATGCTGTCGCTGTTGAGCGACCATCGGTTATGACGCCGCTAGTGTTGAGCGTGCGCGGGGTTTAGAATGCCGCTATTGTGGAGCGAGCAATGGAATGGGAACATGGAATCATTGAATTGATTTATGTGATATTTACGGTCTTTTACATAATGATTTTACCATATTGATTATGGAACTGGCATAATAGAACGGTATTAGTTAATCTATGTGACGACTAGCTGGTTTTGGGAATTTGATAAGTTTGGTTATTTTGAGAACAGGGACAATACAGGGGATCCCGGATGAGGGTGTTACCATCCAGGGAGTATCATTTAAATTATAGCATTTACATTCTGTATTTGAATTGCAATGTTATGCTTATTGGATTGGTGGTATTGGTATGCTCACCCCGTGTGGGGGCTGTCTCTGTTGGGGCAGGTAACACAGGTGCAGCAGTAGCTTTGGAGTTGAGCTCGGGCTGATGATAGAGGTACTTCCAGGATCGAGGTACCAGAGCTGGTTGAATAAGTACATAGATCCAGTGTTGAGATCGAGCTGTGCTTGGGAGGTGCTTCCAGGATTGAAGTACCAGTAACGGTATCCGGTAGAGTGTTTTATACATCAGATACACGCTCATTCATTGGGTGCTCTTGTGTGAGTACATTTTACGTGTATATGGAATGTATAAATGGACTACGGCTTTTCTCTGTTCATTTATGGGTTACATGCAATTAAATGTGGAATTGCTAAATGAACTAAGAGCATGTTAGTGTATTATGAGGGTGCATGTCATATATGTAATCTTGGTTGGGGGATTTGCATATTATATGGGATGAATGCAAGGATTTTTATGGATCACTAATGTGGTGTCGCACTTGCATAGGGCTTTTCCCCATGATTTTATGAATATATGCACTAATGGTATGGATTAATACACTAATAACAGGTTAAGGGCACGGGGGTTCTTACATTAGTTGTATCAGAGCAGTGGTTAGCTCTTTGGGGCTGTTGAGGGCCTAGGAACATGTTAATGGGAATGAGAAGCACATACTTATGCATGATGATAGTTAGGGTGCGCGGCACAACTATATTGCTTATGTGCGTTTATGATATGTGTTCATAATTGGAATATGTGTTGCTAACCATGGTGGTTGCAGGGTCTTATGAGACATGAATTATGCATTACGGTTGCATGCACGTCGAAGCGATGGTAAATGCCGCTGTCACGTCGAAGCGATGATGCCGCTGTCGTGCCGAAACAATTATTGGAATACAGATTATGCATTACGGTTGCATGCATGGCGTAGCGATGTGAATACTTGCCGCTGTCATTATAGCGATGAAGAATATTTGCCGCAAATATGTCGAAGTGAAGGATAATGCCGTTGTCATATTACTATTGCGAGGGATATTATGCCGCTAATATGTCGAAGCGAGGGGTATTTCCGCTGTCACGCCGGAACGATGGTAAATGCCGCTGTCGTGTCGAAGCGATGGTAAATGCCGCTGTCACGTCGAAGCGATGGTACGACCGTCATGTCGAAGCGATGATGCCGCTATCGTGTCGAAGCGATGATACATGCCGCTGTCACGTCGAAGCGATGATGCCGTTGTCATGACGTAGCGATGCGATCGGGAACAAAGTACTACATGGGTGTGAGTACCTCTTGAGTCCGCGATTATTCCGCTATTTTATTGGCGATGGTTCATGCCGCCGGGTATTCTATTGGCGATGGTTCATGCCGCCAGGTATTCTATTGGCGATGGTACATTCCGCCGGGTATTCTATTGGCGATGGTTCATGCCGCCAGGTATTCTATTGGCGATGGTTCATACCGCCAGGTATTTATAGCGATGTTTTATGCCGCTGACTTTATGGCGAGGGATCATGCCGCCGATTCTATAGCGATGGATTATACCGCTATGTGTGTAGCACTGGATTATGCCACCTACGAGCGATGGATGCTGCTTATGTACCGCTGGTGGACGATGGATACAGGTATTCCGCTATCTTGATAGCGATGAGGTATGGCAAATTACTTTTGATATCATTATTGTGAATTCCATGTGTTGTTTGATACCGTCATGTGTTTGACGATGAGATTATGGATGTCGTATATCGACATGTGCCGTCATGTGTTTGACGATGAGATTATGGATGTCGTGTATCGACATGTGCCATCATGTGTTTGACGATGAGATTATGAGTGTCGTGTATCGACAGGTACCGTCATATGTTTGACGATGTTATTTGGGATGTCTATGTGGATGCGTGGCGTCGTTTTGGTGAATAATGCATTCATGTTTATGTATTTGGTTGTATGGTTTGAGTGCCAATGGTGGGCACGTGGTAGAGTCTGGGTCACTAGTTGACGAGACCTTTTTCCGAGCAGGTTTGCTCGATGGAGCATTGGATGCATTGTACCGGTGAGTGTACCGCATCATGTTATAGAGGTAAATGTTTGTCGAGCAATGATACCCTTGGGTATGCTCGTTGGGATGGCTAAGGCCAAGTGATTGGTGGTAAGAGTAGTCATTGAGGAAACTACTCGTTTGTTGTTGTGATGTGTGATAGGCATGGGCACACCCACCGTGAGGGTGTGGAATAAATCCTAATGGATTATGATTGCATGGTAATTAAGCATGGACGCCGGGTTGTCCATTGTGCTTTGGTGTTTTAGAGATATGTTGGGCGATGACCCACAACTCTAATGGTTTGTACGGTATGGTATACCGGGTTGGACCGTGCGTCGCATTGATAGGTTGGTATGAGCCTATGGGGCCAGCGAATCGCTAGCCAAGTATTGTTGCAGTACTTTAGCGTGCTTGTGTTAACCATTATAATGCTCGTTGGATTCGAGTTTGGTGAATCGTATGGTGATACGATGAGGGTTATGGTAGACTCTTGTAGTCTCTATGTGGCATGGTGATTGAGGTAGGGAATACCTCACGGGGACGTTTATACGCCATTGTTTTGAGGGACTTGTACTGGGACAGCTCAATTTTGTTGGTATTACCAACGTGAGTGTCAACAAGTCGTTGTTAGCTCTAGTTGAGCATCCTTGCATATGGCATGCAATGGGAGTCACAATGGTTTGTGAGATATAGTTAGTGGGGTGACACTACTATATTGAATTTGTCTCTTGGAGAGATTTGAGTTGTACTGTCTTGGAGACAGCTTGCATTGGTCGTGGATTGATTGTAAATCAGCCATAGTAAGCATTACTTGTGTTGGACCGAGTAATGAATTTCTTACCTCGGTGAGACGTTTGAGGAGACGTCTCCAGGGAGATGCTCGTTTGTGGAGTACTATGGCATTAGTACAGAGCATCGTTGGGATGTGTATACATGGGGTATACGGATTTTGAGTCGGGTAATGGTGGTTTTGATGCACTACTCTAACCAGTTGTGTATTTCTAGGTTCCAGGATATGTTTTTGGTATAAATATATCCAGGTCTTCCGAACGGTGGTTCGAGGATTGGAGGATCATGGATTCATGACTTTTTCCCTTGAGAGAAAGGCGGTACTGATATACCTACCGGTTGAATCCTTTGGGAGATTCGTTGCTTTGGTTGTGTGGTGTTGATGTTGAAATCACACCCTTTGGTTTTGGTTGGTCAACCATCATTCTCCGTGGGGTGAGAATAATCCAGGTTTGTCAGTTGGTTTTGGGATTTGGGTATGATTGGAGATACCCGAGTCTATTGCATTGTGTATGCATGTTGTGATTGGTGGTTGGGCATGTTTGCCGTGTGAGTATACAAATGCCAACTTTATTTTGTTCCTTGTTGAACGTCGAGTTTGTATGCTTGGTTTGGTAAATCTCCGGTGTGAGATTGCGGGACCTCGAGAGCGGTAGTCTCGATGGCACGATGTATTCTGAGGAATGATCGTGAGGTACGATTGACTCCCTCTGAGGAGGGATTGTCGTGTTTTGAGACCATGGTAGTTCTTGCTGGTTAATTCGATAGCCTCCCTGTTTTAGGATTGTTAAATCCCAGGATAGACAAGGGGTGGCCAGGACTCGGATTTGTTTGGTGTCGTGGTTGACACGCGTGGCGGGGATGCAATTGATTGTTTTGCGTGACCTCTGTGGAACTTGCGACTTTGTGGAGTCTTGATGGTGTGTCGGGACCAAGATATGATTTCTTGGAACACACCGGTGTAAACATCCTTGGTGATGTGTTTTGTGTGGATCAGTGACCGTGGGTAACCCGGTCCGGGTTGCAAGTGGTGCAACTACTCCTTTGGAGGAGATGGGCTGGGAAGCGAAACCGGATTTTCTGTGAGTATACTGTTGTATACTAGTGGTCCCCATCATGACGATGCGTGTCAAGCATCGTGGGCAAGTGATGGATGTCACGGGATGATATCTATGTCAGAACCAATGGAGATTTGGTTGGTTTGCAGTCGTGGTGTGACTTCTGGGACGTTTCACGTCGAGGTATGTTGTTATCTTTCGGATTTGTATTGGTTTCAGCGTTTGCTCTATTTTAGAGCTTGGTGCGAGATGGGTATTCTCGCGATTGTTAATTCGATTCTAATATGGTCCAGAATGGGGGTTGTGGCTTTGTTTTGTTGGTGTAGTCCTGGTGTTACGGGGGGTACACCGGTGCAATTTCGAGGACGGAATTTTATTAGTCGGGGATAATTGTGATGTCCGGGGATTAATGATGTTAATCCCGGTGTGGTATTAATCCTTGATGGATTTTTTTTAATTGTGGCAATTAGGAATTAATTGCGGTTTTGGGTCTCCCGAGGTTGTTTAATCGGGCATTTGGGATCGCTGGATCCAAAGGTTGAGATTGTATTCTCATTTCGATGGAAAACCTTTGAGTTGGGTTTTTTAGTGAGACTTGGTGTCCGGGGTGCCTTATGTTGGGTTTTGAATTTGGGGATTTTTGGGTTAAAATCTAAAATGTTGATTTCAGTGTTTTCATGGAGTTTAATTGTTGTATTTGAGGTGTTGAGGTTGTATGGGGTGTTGGTTTGGAGTTTGGGTGTGAAAAACAACATTAAAGCTCGAGTTTTCGGAAAATCGTAGTCCGCGATCGATCTTGGCGAGGCGCCGATCGATCGCGACATGCTACTGGATTTGGGAAGGCGATGAGCAGTAGCAGCGATCGATCGCGAGAAGTGGGCGATCGATCGCGAGGGCCTTGGCGATCGATCGCGAGATGTGGCGATCGATCGCGGCTTGTTTATTTTCGGACAGTAGGGTATGGCGATCGATCGCGGCTTGGCACCGATCGATCGCGGCCCTGTTCCCTTTGTTTTTTTTTTTCTTCAAATTTTGGAAAATGTCGGGATTTTGGAATCGGGGTTTTAAGGGGGCCGTTTCCGGGGCAATGTCTACATTCCAATGGGAATGCTATACTTTTAAAATGGATTGGTTGAGGCCAAAGTTTAATAAAACGGAATTCCCGGTTGAATTCTTGGTTATCTTTTAAACTTGTTAATGGTATATTTTGGGTTTTATGCATGCTTAGCCGGGGGGGCTTTTATTTTGGTAATCGTCATGGATTGACGATATGATTGGGAGTCTTGAACGTGCTTGGACACGTGATCGCATGCCTTTGCTTGATTTTGAGTTGTTTATGTGTTTTAGCACCTATTTCTCGAGGCATGGAACTCAAGCGAGGTTTGGCTTGGACTACGGAAACTTAAGGTACGTATGACATACGAGCATAGCCTATTATAGTGTTGCAACTGTGAAATGCATGATGTGTGATAATTGTATCAAACGGGTATTGGAACACATGGCATGTGGTAATTGCATCAGATAGGTATGGAAATGCATGGTGCATGATATTTGCTATAAATGGATAACGATATGCATGGTAAATGGTATTTGCGTCAAATGGTTATACATTAGGAACTATACGGTGCCGCTATTGAGCGAGCAATGATTTGGGATGCTGTCGCTGTTGAGCGACCATCGGTTATGACGCCGCTAGTGTTGAGCGTGCGCGGGGTTTAGAATGCCGCTATTGTGGAGCGAGCAATGGAATGGGAACATGGAATCATTGAATTGATTTATGTGATATTTACGGTCTTTTACATAATGATTTTACCATATTGATTATGGAACTGGCATAATAGAACGGTATTAGTTAATCTATGTGACGACTAGCTGGTTTTTGGAATTTGATAAGTTTGGTTATTTTGAGAACAGGGACAATACAGGGGATCCCGGATGAGGGTGTTACCATCCAGGGAGTATCATTTAAATTATAGCATTTACATTCTGTATTTGAATTGCAATGTTATGCTTATTGGATTGGTGGTATTGGTATGCTCACCCCGTGTGGGGGCTGTCTCTGTTGGGGCAGGTAACACAGGTGCAGCAGTAGCTTTGGAGTTGAGCTCGGGCTGATGATAGAGGTACTTCCAGGATCGAGGTACCAGAGCTGGTTGAATAAGTACATAGATCCAGTGTTGAGATCGAGCTGTGCTTGGGAGGTGCTTCCAGGATTGAAGTACCAGTAACGGTATCCGGTAGAGTGTTTTATACATCAGATACACGCTCATTCATTGGGTGCTCTTGTGTGAGTACATTTTACGTGTATATGGAATGTATAAATGGACTACGGCTTTTCTCTGTTCATTTATGGGTTACATGCAATTAAATGTGGAATTGCTAAATGAACTAAGAGCATGTTAGTGTATTATGAGGGTGCATGTCATATATGTAATCTTGGTTGGGGGATTTGCATATTATATGGGATGAATGCAGGGATTTTTATGGATCACTAATGTGGTGTTGCACTTGCACAGGGCTTTTCCCCATGATTTTATGAATATATGCACTAATGGTATGGATTAATAGACTAATAACGGGTTAAGGGCACGGGGGTCCTTACACATACCATACATGCCTCTAAAGGTAATATAATTCACACCATAGCCCAACACCCACCAAAATATTATAATGGCTACAAACCATAGAAGTCAATTCTTTTCACCACCTATTAGCAACTAACAAGGTTTAGACCCTCACTTGAATTACATTTTAAGCATATTAACAAACACCTTCCATGCATGATTTTAGTCATCTTTTAACCAACAATAATACTAAGCCAAGACATATTTCACAATTTATTTTCAACAATTAACCATTCAATAAAGTGAGCCACAATCGACTTCCAACAATCAAAAACATTCTTCATGCTATCCCATTCCAAATTATAATGTTCATACTCAAATTATAGCCACATTATCGCCTTAACCCACCACGCCAAACCAAGTTTGCCTTCTACATTAACAAAACATCATCCAACCACAAGGCACAACATATAGAAGTCTTGTACCTATACCAATACATGTTGGAATACACATTTTCTTGCATAAACTTCACCTACACACCCTAATACATGCTGGATACAAACACACGCACAGAACACACACTCACGCACACTTTGCTGCACACACACGAACACACACTAGCAAACCCTTCCAAAATGCTAGCAAAATCGAACCAAAACTTCATCAAAAATTCGAGGGATTACAGGGGAAAAACGATTGAAGGATGTGGAGAATTACCCACAAAATTATTGGGAGAAAATCGTCCCCAAAACGGACGAATTCGCGATTTTTACCGCTGCGCTTCCTTGCAAGATCCGGACGCAATCCGCGACGAAACTTCATGTTCTTGGTATGGAAAGAAGCGCCTGGGAGAGACGAAGGCGATGGCGGTTCAGACGCGCCGGAAGGAGCTCGGACGGCGGCGAGCGCGCACGATTTAGCGGCGAGGGTCGAGCAGCAACGAAGAGAAAAGGAGATCGGGTTTTGTGTGCGTGATTTTACACGTTTTAATGTGTGTCCGAAAATGCCAACATAACATATTTATTTTTTGTACCCTGACCCGGTTTTGTACATCGAAGTGTCGCCGGTGCACTGATATATTATTTATAGACAACGATTGGAATTTATACGCACTCCAAAAACCCGAAACTTAAATTCTTCATTTTAATTAATTTATCTCTAAAATATTATCGGAGTATATTTTACAATCTCAAAATATTTTATGATCCGATTAATTTGCCAGTTGACCTTCACTTGGTCAATTCCACTTCTAATTAATTAATTCTAAATTAATTATCAATAAAATCCAAATCATATTTAGTCCAACAAATGATTATAATAAATCTGGACATCACAGATGGGGTATAGTAGGCTTAGTGATGCTACTATCTCGATTATATACAATGTGTCGCAAAGATGATGCGACGATGTGGTATAGTAGGCTTGGTGTTGCCACTATATCGATTATTTACGATGTG
Source organism: Haberlea rhodopensis (assembly GCA_907163345.1). Taxonomy (NCBI): domain Eukaryota; kingdom Viridiplantae; phylum Streptophyta; class Magnoliopsida; order Lamiales; family Gesneriaceae; genus Haberlea; species Haberlea rhodopensis. Next base: position 11,232,484 of record CAJQUN010000015.1, read on the forward strand.
GTCGCCGTTGACGAGCGAGCGATGTGATATTGGGTCGCCACTGAGGATTGAGCGATGTGATTTGGGTCACCACTGATAAGTGAGTGATGTGGTCGCCGCTGGCAAGCGAGCGACGTGTATATTTCAGGGTCAATGCTAGAGAGAGCATGTGACGTGTCTATTGATATTGAGTCGGTGCTAGGGAGAGCATGCGATGTGATTATTGTCGGGATCGACACTAGATTGTGCAATGTATTTTATGTGCCTCCACTATAGAGGGAGGGTGATGAATAGACGTTAATTTAAATTGACCTTGTTGAGTTGACGTATTGTGATAATCAATTGTACAGGTAAAAGCGATCATGGAGAGAGTGGATGAAGAGACATTATTGTTTTCTTTCATTTTTATTGCAGTGGATGCAATAGCTGGGTGTGATTGATACCGATATATTGATGACATTTCTTGGCGAGATGATGGTATGATTATATGGTGATATTTGAGATTTATAATATTTGCCGCTATCATATCGAAACGATGGAAATATTGTGAATGCCGCTGATATGTCGAGGCAATGAATATTTTTGGACGGTCATATTATTGATGATGAGTATATCAATTGTGTATTGATATGAATTATATTTTGTGGAATATTTATGTTGAGAACAGGGATAGTTTAAAGGATCGAGTGTGGATCCACTGTGTACAGTAAGTGTTATTATATCTTATTGATTTAAGAATCTAATTTTATTCATGGCGATTAGATATTATATGGATGCCAATAGTGGCGATGAGATTATGTATGCCAGTGTTGGCAATTAGTATTGATTTATATTGCTATTGTGTTAGCAACGAATAGTAGGGTGTCGTCATTCGGCGATGAATATTGACGTGCTGTTATTATGTTAGCATGAGTATTACTGTACTGTTATTGTGCTAGCGACGTATATTGATGATGTGTTCATTTAAGATAGCTGTGGACATTGTGTTATTGTTGTTCCTTGGGTACATGAGATGTAGGCCCAAGAGGATATTGAAATGTTCCAGAGGAACAAGGAGTTGAGGTAAACTATTACGTTTGGTTTGGCATGTGAATATATGTTAATATCTGTGATAATCGCTTGAGATGGTATTTATTACTGTGAAAAGCTTGCTAGATTGATATATTGTAGGAGTAGTTGGTGAACGTGATCATGTTAACCTGAGCTTAATGGGTACGTCACGGGATGACGTGGGATCACTATGAATGTCGTGTGTGGACATATGATCTTTGTGACCATTCATGATGAATGAATTATTATGTTTCAAATGTTTCGAGGATTAGTTAAAGATTGAAATGAATTGCGTCATTGAGGCATGCAATTGATTCTTATGTTGAATTTCAATCATCTAGATATGTGATAGTGTGCTGTAGCATGTTGTGTATAGGATTGCGTGAAACTTTTGATTCAAGGAATTGATGTTTGATATGGAAATATTATGAATATCGAAATGCGTAAATGACAAGATAATAGTTGGGTGATGTAATGTGGAAATGTTGATACTTAAGAGTACGTGAGTACTGTAATGAGCATAATACTATGATGCCATTGTGTATTGTAGATGATTCCATTTACAAAGGTATGTCACAAACTATTCGATATTGATGTTGATGCCTTGTTTTAGATGAGTATAATCGTGACATGAGAATATTGGTGTTAAGCCATTTATCATGATTTGATACTGATGGTCTGTGGCTGTTGGTGTGTATAATGTGTATATACGTATGAGAGAATGACTAATGGGTTTTCTAGTCATTACCTTGCACCAGATAATAGCCAGGAGATGATATATGAAAGGTTGATGCAGAAAGGCTCAAGAGTACCGTTACTTCATACGGACGATGGTGATGATGTTGGTATAAGTTGCATACATTTGCAACGACACAGGTATGAAGTTAATTACGATAAAGGTTGGTGTATTGTCATATATTCTTAAATATACATGAAAGCATGGACTGCATGATTTAGCGAGATTATATGATGGGTACTGTGATGAAAGTAAACTATGACGGAAATAAGAATCTGTGCAAGGGAACTGTGCCGATGAACGTACCCAGGTAGTGAAATATGACAGAGAAGCTTGATGGTTAATCGCTTCTTGCGATCGTTGGTGCAATGGAGCACATGAGTGAACCATGATGATTCCGATGACTGTCATCCTATGGATGGTAAAGTCACTATCTTGAGCTATATACGGTACGTAAATTTTACAGTTGGCTTTTATGGTAAGCATGCTTTTGAATTTCGAGGGCGAAATTTTATATGTTGGGGAGAATTGTGATGTCCAGATTTATTAATAATCATTTATTGGATTAAATTATGATATTTATATGGTGTGTCGGGATTTAATTTTGGGTATCGGACTTTGGGCCGGAGTCGAGATAAATAATTCCGGGGTTTATTTGATAATGTAATTAAATCCAAGGGGATTTCATATTATTTGTAATTGAGATTTTAATTTAATTTGAGTGGTAGGGATCAATTATAACACTAGGGTTGGATTTTAACATAAAACCCACATTTGTTTTCCTCTCCTCCCATACCATCGACCCGCCTCTTCTCCTTTCCCCACTCTTCGCGTCGCTTCTCTCTATCAGCCGAAAGAGGTGATTTTTCTTCTTGCTTTTCGACATGAGTTGTGTGCAGGTATGTGTGTGAGATTTTTCATGTTTCCTCAACCAATTACTCTACTTGTTCTTCGAATTAGGAGCTGTTTCTTTTACACGATGTGATGCCAAGTTGGGTTCGAATTTTTAATTGCTGCATGTGTCTGTGTGGCTCGATTCCTTGCTGTTTGGGGCTCGATTTTGAGGTATTTTCGGAGTGATATTGCTGCTGCTACTTGACAGAAACTATGTAGCTAATTAGTTCAAACCTTGTGTGGTTTTGGTTGAAGCTCACGTTGTTTTGCGGGGAGAAGCCATTGTCGATAATATTGTGCTTGCAAACCATAATTTTTAGGTCTTAGTTCGAAAATCTTGCTGCCCTTCTTGTTCGAAATTCTTGCTGTTTTTATTTAGAAATTTCTGCTGCAAACCACTACTATATGGATCGAAATTCTCATGGTTTTGATTTGATTTTAGTTTGTTTTGGAAGTTAGAAACTGATGCTATGTATTGAGTTTATGGGGGGTGTCTATGACTTGATTTTTTGGAGCTGTCTTGGTTGTTTATAGGGGCTGATTTTAGCTTGAAGATTTCAAAAAAAATATTGAGTTTGGGTTTGAGTTTTGTTATTATTCTTGGCTCGAAATCCTGCTGCCATGGTTAGAGATTTCTATGGTATTGGCTTAAAAATAATGCTCATAAAGTGTTTGATATAATGTTTAAGTGGAGTTCAAGTGTAACCAAAAGCTATACTAAATGTTTGGAAAGAAAGCGTACTTTTGGAAAAAAAATTATCATGGTAGTGTGAGTTATGACATGGAATAAGATTGTGGTGATGTGTATGCATGAATGGGCATTATATGAGTTTAGATTGAAACTCAATGCATGTTTAATTGTTTAAGTTGAATTCAAACAAATAAATGACTTTATGTTGAGATTAAGGGAATTAGATTTAAAAGGGTAGAATCTCGTATCTACATGGATCCTTTCTTCATGTCTTGGTTTGAATGTTGGAACATGTTAATTGGCTTAATTGGATTGTTTTAGTTAGACACTAGTTGGATGTTATTATGCAAACACCATGCACTTCCTTTTCCCCTGTTGAACTGCTGTATCCAGTGAACTGCTATGTGAGTTGGGTGTGATCTAGCACGTATGGGTGTGTGTTTTCTGCATCATGTGTGTTGATGTAGCGGTTGGTGGGAGAAAATGGGGTTTTGCATCACCAACGAATTATCATGATTCATGTGAGGATGTGTGCATCAAAGTATTGATTATGATTTGATTCATAATATGGAGCTATTGATTTGTGATATGGAAATGAAAGTAAGAACTATTTGATGGATATTCATTGCTTGGATTATGAGCTAATATAGACACTACACGAGACTTCGGACGTTGATGAAAGCTTGCTCATGTTGTCTACTATAAAGTACGTGGTGACGTACGAGCAGGTATATCTAGTATCTATACATTCATGTACACATGTAATTTGAATATGATGTTTCAGGTTAATCGATTGAATCTGATAATTGAGTTTAAAATACGTAGTTTGGTAGATACGTAGTTGTACGTGATCCGAGGATATGAGTAAAGAAAAGAATATGTGTATATATGTGTTGTGTGAGGGACACGTAGTGGTACGTGATCCGGTTATACTAGTTGAGTATTGATGCCTTGGGCATGAGCGATATGAGAAAGTGTCGAGAATGAGATAGTGGGATAACCAGGTTTACATTGATGTTGAATTATTTATGTTGAGCATAAATAATATATTGTTGTTGTATTGAATTCATAGTGTTGTTGAGTATCATATTTTCAATGATAATACTAAACTTGACATTATGAAAGTGCGTAAGTTTGAAACAGGAACAATGCGTGGAAGCTATACAAATTCGGAATTGTACAGGGAGTATATTTTATGAGTTTTGAATAATCTAAACTGTTGCATTATGATTTTGTATATCGATTTGTGATTGAATATTGAGTTGGAGTATGCTCACCCTGTGTGGGGGCTGTTTCTGTTGAAACAGGTACAACAGGTACGATGCTGTTTTGGGGTGATAGGCTCGAACCTTGTTGGATAATGCTTCCAGAAGCATAGTATGAGATCGAGCTGATGGTATATGTTATTTATGCATCAGGATTGGTATTTGTATTCGTTGCTCTTCTGTGAGCACTTGTGTCTGTATATGGACTGTATAAGGGTGTTGAAACCCACTTTTGATGTCTTATTAGTGTGGTGTTTTCCCTGGCTGGGAATTTACTTAGTGTTAGTATTATGTTTTAGTATTGTGTTTGTTCATAGTTGGGAGTTATTACTAGTGATGTGTTTCTATTCCCGGATAGCTCAGATTATGGGGAGACTCAGCCCAAATTTTTATAAAAACCCGCAATATAAAAGTGGTGTAATGGGGATGGAAATGGGCGAAATCTTTGAGTCTAATTGTTGGTAGAGATGATCATATAATGTTGAACAATATTTATGTCATGGGATTATGGGAAACATGTAATGATTCTTTTTAAAGAATGAAAAGAAAATGAAAAATTTATACATATACGATGTCATAAATGAACTAATGACGAGTTTAGGTGCTGGGGTCTTACATTAGTGGTATCAGAGCAGTGGTTAGCTCTTTGGGATGTTTAATGGTCTAGGGATGTGTTGATAGACATGTATATCACATACTTTTATGCATGATTGCGGTTTTCTGTCATTGTGACATGACGCCTACTATGTGCATTTTATGATATGAAGCAATGAAAATTGGTGTTATTGCTAACCATCGTGATTGCAGGAACGTATGAGATACGATGAACATACACAATGAGGGTGGTATGGTTGAAAAGCCTCGAGTATGGTAACTCGTTTTATTATCCTTAGCTTGACTATGGTAAACATGATAATGCCTTTTAAGGTGCGTGATGGATGACATCGCTGACGACAATTAATGTTGATAATAAGTGGACGTTGTTACTAGTAGAGGGATAAATGCATTTTATTGAGTTGAGTTTTGTGTACATGTTATGTGTATATGTATGTGCAGTGCTGAGAAATCTGATTTTGCAGGAGAAATCAGAAAATGAGATATGATATCTGAGAATAGGAAATGGCAGGCAGTACTGTGCGGTTGGAGTATGACAACAGATGATGTGACAATCGGGCATGTGTGTGTCATTTACAGGATGGCACAGGTACGTGTTGATGTACGAGCATGTATTGATATTTATATTGATGTTGTTAGGATATAAAGATGATGGTAAATGCATGATGATATGGAGGGTCGCTGAAATGAACGACGTGTTGTTATTCTTGTTGTTGTTATTGATTGTGTCGCAGTAGTAGGGGAGCGACGATGGGGTATAGTAGGCTTGGTGATGCTACTATATCGATTATATATTGTGTCGCAGTAGTAGGGGAGCGACGATGGGGTATAGTAGGCTTGGTGATGCTACTATATCGATTATATATTGTGTCGCAGTAGTAGGGGTGCGACGATGGGGTATAGTAGGCTTGGTGATGCTACTATATCGATTATATATTGTGTCGCAGTAGTAGGGGAGCGACGATGGGGTATAGTAGGCTTAGTGATGCTACTATATCGATTATATACAATGTGTCGCAAAGATGATGCGACGATGTGGTATAGTAGGCTTGGTGTTGCCACTATATCGATTATTTACGATGTGGTCGCCATTGACGAGCGAGCGATGTGATATTGGGTCGCCACTGAGGAGTGAGCGATGTGATTCGGGTCACCACTGATAAGCGAGTGATGTGGTCGCCGCTGGAAGCGAGCGACGTGTATATTTTAGGGTCAATGCTAGAGAGAGCATGTGACGTGTCTATTGATATTGAGTCAGTGCTAGGGAGAGAATGCGATGTGATTATTGTCGGGATCGACACTAGATTGTGCAATGTATTTTATGTGCCTCCACTATAGAGGGAGGGTGATGAATAGACGTTAAATTAAATTGACCTTGTTGAGTTGACGTATTGTGATAATCAATTGTACAGGTAAAAGCGATCATGGAGAGAGTGGATGAAGAGACATTATTGTTTTCTTTCATTTTTATTGCAGTGGACGCAATAGCAGGGTGTGATTGATACCGATATATTGATGACATTTCTTGGCGAGATGATGGTATGATTATATGGTGATATTTGAGATTTATAATATTTGCCGCTATCATATCGAAACGATGGAAATATTGTGAATGCCGCTGATATGTCGAGGCAATGAATATTTTTGGACGGTCATATTATTGATGATGAGTATATCAATTGTGTATTGATATGAATTATATTTTGTGGAATATTTATGTTGAGAACATGGATAGTTTAAAGGATCGAGTGTGGATCCACTGTGTACAATAAGTGTTATTATATCTTATTGATTTAAGAATCTAATTTTATTCATGGCGATTAGATATTATATGGATGCCAGTAGTGGCGATGAGATTATGTATGCCAGTGTTGGCAATTAGTATTGATTTATATTGCTATTGTGTTAGCAACGAATAGTAGGGTGTCGTCATTCGGCGATGAATATTGACGTGCTGTTATTATGTTAGCATGAGTATTACTGTACTGTTATTGTTCTAGCGATGTATATTGATGATGTGTTCATTTAAGATAGCTGTGGACATTGTGTTATTGTTGCTCCTTGGGTACATGAGATGTAGGCCCAAGAGGATATTGAAATGTTCCAGAGGAACAAGGAGTTGAGGTAAACTATTATGTTTGGTTTGTCATGTGAATTGTGAGACCCCGTTATCTCAAACATACTAATAGTTGCGATTAAGAGAACTAAACATTCATGTGCATTTATCAGAGTAATAAGTCGTGTTGATTAACCCGAGCTTAAGAGATTACAGTACCAAAAGTTTCAAAAAGGAATTTCACATATTCCTACAAAAGGTACTACACTATAGTCTTACTCTACTTCGTGTAGAAGCTATACAAAAATTTCTCTAACATGCTAATCCTGTAGCACTTCTTATAGCTCAGCATTTCAACCCCGACCCTGGTTCTCATCATCAAAAGCACCTACAAAGACAACCCCCAACACATGAGAATAACATAATTCATATTCAACATAATATGAATGTAAGACGTAAATGCATAATCATAAATACAAAGTACTTCCTGTATTTCCAAGCATTTACAACGCCCATTGGTTGTCCCTGTACCATAACTCATAATAAACACATTATATGAAATTATGGATCCTTTAATACTGTCATGACATATCACCTCTTTCTTTACATAGCTTTTGAGTCATATATCAACAGTTATTTTAATGCTTCTTGCTTCAACATCTCATAATGAGCGGTACATTCTTCCCCGCTTCATTACTACATAATCTCATAATGAGCGGTACAATCTTCCCCGCTTCATTACCATAATTTCATAATGAGCGGTACAATCTTCCCCGCTTCATTACTACATAATCTCATAATGAGCGGTACAATCTTCCCCGCTTCATTACTACATAACAAGCATAAGCATTAAACATACACTGTGATCTCTCTTGACTCGTGGAATACACCTCTTTATTCCACATCACAATATGCAACAACAATGCATAATATGCAACAACAATGCATAATAACATGTATCATACTCTTAATGCATCACATTGCATTCATCATGTGTCAAATAGACAAACATAAAGTACATGTTACCGTTGGGATGCCCGTACGTCGCTTACGTACCTTTCCAAAATGTAGTGTGTTGTGGGACTTTATCCTCTGCGCTGTGTAGCTGTCTGTGAAGGCTCTACACCAGTGTACAACACAATATTAGATGTCTCATTACAATCCAATATCAAAAATTAAACAAAATATAACAATTTATATTTTTTATCATTCTGGGTCTCTCGATCGATCGGCCCCTCTTCTCAATCGATCGAGAAGACGCCTTCTATCAAAGTCAAGATTCTGCCTCGCTCGATCGATCGAGATGAAATGTCGATCGATCGAGATGCTCTGTTCGAGAAATACCATCCCAGAATTCTCGAACACCTATTTTTACACCCTTCGATCTAGCATATAAGATACACCACATGTTTGAATAATTATGCTAGCAGTTACAATACACTACCCTTAGTGTATTCATATCAAATTTACACCGCAAATATAAATCCACATGCATAAACGTCGTCTCAACCAACTTTTCTGAAAAACAGGGCATTGTCTTCCTGCCCAGATTTTCGAGTACCCACTTTCAAGCAATTAAAAATCTACCACATAAGTCATGAGGTTTGCTCGAATAAAAACGTCCTGGGATTTACAAAATTACCATGCATGTACTCAAATCGAAGGTTCACCAAAAACCCATCTAACATGCATACTATCACCTTCTCAATATCACTCCCATTCCACATTTTTCCAGAAAAACAGGGCAATTATCTACCCAGATTTTCGAACACCCTTTTTCACATGCTTAAATCCTTAACATAAAACATGTAACATGCTCAAGGAAAAATATTGAGAGCTTCATATAACACCATGTAAGCATTTAAATCAAAGGTTTCAAGAAACCTAAGCTAACATGCCATTTTTACACTACTCAAAAGCAAGAACTTAAACAAGTTTAAATCGAAAAAAGGGCATGGTTTCTCACCCTACTTTGCTCCGATTTTTGAAAGGCTTCCAAGGAATGAAAAAGGCAAGGCTCCTCAAGATTATGCTTAACAGATGCTGGAGTTTATTTGGGAGAGAAGGATCGAGATTTGGAAATGAAGGAGAAGGCTGAATGATTGTGCCAAGTGGGGTGACTAATCAGCCTTGTACAATTGATTGGTATGGGTTGGGGGGGGGGGGTGGTTGGGTGTTGGGTGGTATGATGTGTTATGTTTTGGTCCCGGTATTTAACACGATGTATTAAAATATCCTCACATGATATTTATAGTATTTTCTCATTAAAATACTTCAATTCCCATTTAACATGCTTTACCAAAACAAATAACACACACCCCAAATAAACATGCCACAACCCCAAAATCTCAACATATAGCACATGCATCCTGAAATTTATTTCCTCAATAATATTAATTCAATCCCATGAATTAACACCCAAATAAACATAATTTAAAATTAATGATTAAAATCACATAATCATTTCGGGGATATCACAATACTCCCCTACTTATAAGATTTCGCCCTCGAAATCAGCATGCACTTACCCAATATGAAATAAAACATAAATCACATACCAGAAAACAGTTCTGGATAGTGATGCATCATGTGTCGCTCTGTCTCCCACGTGGCCTCCTCGACACCCTACGATCCCACTGTACTTTGACCATAGGAATAACTTTGTTCCGAAGCCTACGGTCTGCCCTATCCAAAATCCTGATAGGCCGCTCCACATAGGAAACATCGGACTCAAACTGCACCTCTGAAGGCTGCAACACATGTGAAGGATCTGGCTCGTACTTCCTCAGCATAGACACATGGAACACATTATGTATACCAGACAGAGAGGGCGGTAAAGCTAAACGGTACGCCAGAGTACCCACACGCTGTAAGATCTCATACGGCCCCACATATCTCGGGGACAACTTCCCCCGCATACCAAACCGTACTACACCTCTGAAAGGTGAGATCTTCAGAAAGACTCTGTCGCCTAACTGAAACACCAATGGCCTTCGCCGCTGATTGGCATACGCTGCCTGTCTGTCCTGAGCTACCTTCATCTTTCTCATGATAATCTTTACCTTTTCTTCCATAACCTGGACCAACTCTGGTCCTCCGACCGATTTACGGTCCACATCATCCCAACACAAAGGCGACCTGCAACGCCTGCCATATAGGGCTTCAAATGGAGCCATCTGTATGCTAGCCTGGTAACTGTTATTATATGAAAATTCCACCAAGGCTACTGAGTCCTGCCAAGAAGTGTCGAACTCCAGCACACAAGCCCTCAACATATCTTCGAGCGTCTGTATCGTACGCTCGGTCTGTCCGTCCGTCTGGGGATGATAGGCTATGCTCAACCTCAACTCTGTACCTAGAGCTGACTGAAGACCCTCCCAAAAGTGAGATGTAAACCGCGGAACTCGATCAGACACAATCGAAACAGGGATCCCATGCTGTCTCACCACATCTCTGACATATAACTGTGCCATCCTCAAGTACGTGAAGGTCATACAGTAGGGAATGAAATGAGCACTCTTAGTCAATCTGTCGACGACCACCCATATAGCATCAAAACCCGAAACAGTCTTCGGTAAGTGGGTCACGAAATCCATAGACACGTGCTGCCACTTCCACTCGGGTATCTCCAAACTCCTTAGCTCACCTCCAGGCCTCTGCCTCTCAGTCTTCACCTGCTGACAAATCAAACAGCGCTTGACGAATGAAGTAACATCCTGTTTCATTCGCCTCCACCAGAACTGGCTGCGTAGGTCCTTATACATATTCTTCCCACCCGGGTGGACACTCATCCTGCTGCAATGAGCTCGCTGTAATATACCCTGTCGCAACTCGGGTGTATCTGGAACCACCCATCTGTCGCCGAGTCTCAGAGAACCGTCCTCAGCCACTCTGAATCTCAATGGCTGACCTGAATGAACCACTGACATCCATCTCTGAACCTCTGCGTCGGTCCCCTGAGCCTTCCTGATGTGATCATAAATAACAGGCTCGGCTAACAAGGTCAAAACCTGTACCGGTGAAGCAGACACATCATAATCAAATCCCAAATGGCAGTAGGAGCCCAACATAGCTGATAGACACATGGCATCCTCTGCTGTGCTCCTCACCTTCCGACTCAAAGCGTCGGCTGTCAAGTTTGCTTTCCCCGGGTGGTATTCGATTTCACAGTCGTAATCCTTCAGCAGATCCATCCATCTCCTCTGCCTCATGTTCAGCTCAGCCTGTGTAAACAAGAACTTCAGGCTCTTGTGATCAGTGAAGATGGTAAATGAGGTACCATATAAGTAGTGTCGCCATATCTTTAGGGCGAACACTAAAGCTGCTAATTCCAGATCATGGACTGGATACCTCGTCTCGTGTGGCTTCAACTGTCTAGAAGCATAAGCCACTACATGCCTGTCCTGCATCAGTACGCATCCTAGACCCTGTAGCGATGCGTCAGTATAAAGAACAAATCCTTTGTTCTCCCTGGGAATCACTAGAACTGGTGCAGTAGTCAGTCTGTGCTTTAATTCCCAGAAACTCTGCTCGCAAGCCTCTGACCAACAAAATGGGACTCCCTTCTGAGTCAGCTGTGTAAGTGGCTTGGCGATCTTTGAGAAACCCTCAACGAAGCGTCGATAATAGCCGGCCAGACCAAGAAAACTTCAAATCTCACTGACTGAAGTAGGGGCAGACCAATCCATAACTGCCTCTATCTTCCTCGGGTCTACTGATATCCCCTCTCGTGATATGATATGGCTCAAGAATGCTACACTGCTCAGCCAAAACTCACACTTGCTGAGTTTGGCGTACAACTGATGATATCTGAGGATCTGAAGCACTATCCTCAGATGATCGGCATGATCCTCCTCATTTCTTGAATAGACAAGGATGTCATCAATGAATACGATCACAAACTGATCGAGGTACTCCTGACATACTCTGTTCATCAAGCTCATAAAGACTGCAGGTGCATTTGTCACACCGAAAGGCATCACCAAGAACTCATAGTGTCCATACCGAGTTCTAAAAGCCGTCTTTTGGACATCGCCAGCTCTACCCGTACCTGGTGATAGCCTGACCTCAAGTCTATCTTTGAGTAAACCTTTGTACCCTGAAGCTGATCGAACATGTCATCAATCCTCGGAAGTGGATACCTGTTTTTCACTGTGCCCTTGTTCAGTTGCCTGTAGTCAATGCACAGACGCATTGAACCATCCTTCTTTTTCACGAACAAGGCTGGTGCACCCCAAGGCGATACACTAGGACGAATGTATCCCTTGTCGAGGAGTTCCTGTAACTGTACCTTCAGCTCCCTCAGCTCTGCCGGTGCCATCCTATAAGGAGCACGGGAAATAGCAGAAGTCCCTGGCAGCAGCTCAATGGCAAACTCAACATCCCTGACAGGCGGAAATCCCGGAATCTCATCTGGGAACACATCAATGAAGTCCGCCACAACCGGAATGTCCTCGGCTCTCACTTCATTCGCTTCTGAAGCATCCACGGCATAAATAAGGTAGCCCGTGTGGCCGCGTTCCAATAACCGCGACATCTTAACCGCTGAGATCACTGGAATCTTTGGACGAGAGCCGTCCCCATAAAAAGTCCACTGGAACCCCTGATCAGACAGAAAACGCACTATCTTCTATTGGCAATCTACCACAGCTCGGTATCTGCTCAACACGTCAATGCCGATAATGCAGTCAAAATCTGCCATCTCTAACTGAATCAGATCGGCCCTCAGATCGTTGCCCTCAAAATAAATGAGGCAATCAGATAACAATCGGTCAGCAATCACATGCTTCCCCGTGGGTGTCGAGACCATGAGAGGCGTGGGTAACAGAGACGAGCACAAGCGGTGTCTCTCCACAAAAGCAGCAGATACAAAAGAATGGGAAGCACCTATATCTATCAATATAAGTGCAGGGTACGTAAGTAAATGACACGTACCAGCAATGACCTCCTTCGGGGCTGCCTCAGCCTGCTCCCTAGTCACTGCATACACCTGACCCTGCGGCGGTCCTGTCGTCTGACCTCCCTGTGGTCGAGGTGCGAACTGCTGTCTCTGTGGTGCCCTCCCAGCATCAAGCCTTGGCCTATTCGGCCCAGAGTCTGTCTGTCTCTGTGGTGCTCTCCGATCGGGGCAACCTCGAGCCAAGTGGCCCACCTTACCACAAACATAACAACCCTTACAGTCACGTGACAAGTGCCATCCTCCACAATGGTCACACCTGCTTCCTCCTGCCTTGCTCCCCTATGTGGGTCCCCGATTGATTTGCTTCTGGCCCTGAGACTTCTTCCCACCAAATCTGGGTGATGATGAGGCCCCACGAGCCTTGAACTGGTCCCCTCGTGGCCTCAGGCTATCAACAGCTGGTCCCTGAGGTGGTACAAAAGGGGGTACAACGTCCTTGTACGCACCCACTGCAATCTCTGCCAACTCCGCCCGTGTCAGGGCGTCATCAAATGAGCTGGGGTTGTTGGAGACAACCCGATCAAACAGCTCTGGCCTCAGTCCCTTCAGAAAGTTCCTCATCTTGGCAAGACTGCTGACAGCAATATGAGGTACATACCTCAGCAGTGAGGAATACTGCATAGCGTAGTCTGTTACTGACAGGCTGTTTGCTTTAAACTATTGAACTCGTCTTCCTTCAATTGTCTGGCAGCTGCAGAAAAAGTACCGGTTAAGAAACCGGGTCCTGAATACAGTCCAATCCACCGTCATACCCTGAGCTCTCAGCTCCATAACTGTTGTCTTCCACCACATGGAAGACTTCTTCGCTAACTGGAACTCTGCCAACCTCAGCCAGGCAGTCCTTGCACAGGGTGCCGATACGAATATCTGTTCCAGTCTCTCAAGCCATTCCTCGGCTGCTTCCCCAGTCTTTGTCCCTTCAAATAGTGGTGAATGATAGCTCAAGAACTGGGTCATACTTATCTCCCCTGGTAGCAGTATCTGTGCTATAGGCTCCAAGCCTACTGCAGGTGGCGGTAACGGATTCGTCTGAGCAATACTAGCGTTCATACTGCCCATATCCCCTACCTCTTCATTGAGGTTCTCCGGGTTAACAGCCGCCATGCTGCAATACAAGGGTTAACAACAATACCAAAAGCAGTTCATAATATAAGCCATTAGATAACAAGAGTATCATATTCAAAAGCATGCCAGTATAACACTTATACAATAATATGCATCACATGCATAACATGCCCAATAATGAACACTTAGCCAACTTGTCTCTAAAGGCTACCCTTCACTCTTCCCTGGTTATCTAACCACTGCTCTGATACCACTAAATGTGAGACCCCGTTATCTCAAACATACTAATAGGTGCGATTAAGAGAACTAAACATTCATGTGCATATATCAGAGTAATAAGTCGTGTTGATTAACCTGAGCTTAAGAGATTACAGTACCAAAAGTTTCAAAAAGGAATTTCACATATTCCTACAAAAGGTACTACACTATAGTCTTACTCTACTTCGTGTAGAAGCTATACAAAAATTTCTCTAACATGCTAATCCTGTAGCACTCCTTATAGCTCAGCATTTCAACCCCGACCCTGGTTCTCATCATCAAAAGCACCTACAAAGACAACCCCCAACACATGAGCATAACATAATTCATATTCAACATAATATGAATGTAAGACGTAAATGCATAATCATAAATACAAAGTACTTCCTGTATTTCCAAGCATTTACAACGCCCATTGGTTGTCCCTGTACCATAACTCATAATAAACACATTATATGAAATTATGGATCCTTTAATAATGTCATGACATATCACCTCTTTCTTTACATTGCTTTTGAGTCATATATCAACAGTTATTTTAATGCTTCTTGCTTCAACATCTCATAATGAGCGGTACATTCTTCCCCGCTTCATTACTACATAATCTCATAATGAGCGGTACAATCTTCCCCGCTTCATTACTACATAATCTCATAATGAGCGGTACAATCTTCCCCGCTTCATTACTACATAATCTCATAATGAGCGGTACAATCTTCCCCGCTTCATTACTACATAACAAGCATAAGCATTAAACATACACTGTGATCTCTCTTGACTCGTGGAATACACCTCTTTATTCCACATCACAATATGCAACAACAATGCATAATATGCAACAACAATGCATAATAACATGTATCATACTCTTAATGCATCACATTGCATTCATCATGTGTCAAATAGACAAACATAAAGTACATGTTACCGTTGGGATGCCCGTACGTTGCTTACGTACCTTTCCAAAATGTAGTGTGTTGTGGGACTTTATCCCCTGCGCTGCGTAGCTGTCTGTGAAGGCTCTACACCAGTGTACAACACAATATTAGATGTCTCATTACAATCCAATATCAAAAATTAAACAAAATATAACAATTTATATTTTTTATCATTCTGGGTCTCTCGATCGATCGGCCCCTCTTCTCGATCGATCGAGAAGACGCCTTCTATCAAAGTCAAGATTCTGCCTCGCTCGATCGATCGAGATGAAATGTCGATCGATCGAGATGCTCTGTTCGAGAAATACCATCCCAGAATTCTCGAACACCTATTTTTACACCCTTCGATCTAACATATAAGATACACCACATGTTTGAATAATTATGCTAGCAGTTACAATACACTACCCTTAGTGTATTCTTATCAAATTTACACCGCAAATATAAATCCACATGCATAAACGTCGTCTCAACCAACTTTTCTGAAAAACAGGGCATTGTCTTCCTGCCAGATTTTCGAGTACCCACTTTCAAGCAATTAAATCTACCACATAAGTCATGAGGTTTGCTCGAATAAAAACGTCCTGGGATTTACAAAATTACCATGCATGTACTCAAATCGAAGGTTCACCAAATACCCATCTAACATGCATGCTATCACCTTCTCAATATCACTCCCATTCCACATTTTTCCAGAAAAACAGGGCAATTATCTACCCAGATTTTCGAACACCCTTTTTCACATGCTTAAATCCTTAACATAAAACATGTAACATGCTCAAGGAAAAATAATGAGAGCTTCATAATAACACCATGTAAGCATTTAAATCGAAGGTTTCAAGAAACCTAAGCTAACATGCCATTTTTACACTACTCAAAAGCAAGAACTTAAACAAGTTTAAATCGAAAATAGGGCATGGTTTCTCACCCTACTTTGCTCCGATTTTTGAAAGGCTTCCAAGGAATAAAAAAGGCAAGGCTCCTCAAGATTATGCTTAGCAGATGCTGGAGTTTATTTGGGAGAGAAGGATCAAGATTTGGAAATGAAGGAGAAGGCTGAATGATTGTGCCAAGTGGGGTGACTAATCAGCCTTGTACAATTGATTGGTATGGGTTGGGGGGGGGGGGGGTGGTTGGGTGTTGGGTGGTATGATGTGTTATGTTTTGGTCCCGGTATTTAGCACGATGTATTAAAATATCCTCACATGATATTTATAGTATTTTCTCATTAAAATACTTCAATTCCCATTTAACATGCTTTACCAAAACAAATAACACACACCCCAAATAAACATGCCACAACCCCAAAATCCCAACATATAGCACATGCATCCTGAAATTTATTTCCTCAATAATATTAATTCAATCCCATGAATTAACACCCAAATAAACATAATTTAAAATTAATGATTAAAATCACATAATCATTTCGGGGATATCACAATACTCCCCTACTTATAAGATTTCGCCCTCGAAATCAGCATGCACTTACCCAATATGAAATAAAACATAAATCACATACCAGAAACAGTTCTGGATAGTGCTGCATCATGTGTCGCTCTGTCTCCCACGTGGCCTCCTCGACACCCCTACGATCCCACTGTACTTTGACCATAGGAATAACTTTGTTCCGAAGCCTGCGGTCTGCCCTATCCAAAATCCTGATAAGCCGCTCCACATAGGAAACATCGGACTCAAACTGCACCTCTGAAGGCTGCAACACATGCGAAGGATCTGGCTCGTACTTCCTCAGCATAGACACATGGAACAAATTATGTATACTAGACAGAGAGGGCGGTAAAGCTAAACGGTACGCCAGAGTACCCACACGCTGTAAGATCTCATACGGCCCCACATATCTCGGGGACAACTTTCCCCGCATACCAAACCGTACTACACCTCTGAAAGGTGAGATCTTCAGAAAGACTCTGTCGCCTAACTGAAACTCCAACGGCCTTCGCCGCTGATTGGCATACGCTGCCTGTCTGTCCTGAGCTGCCTTCATCTGTTGATAGATGCTGATAGGCTCGAACCTTGTTGGATAATGTTTCCAGAAGCATAGTATGAGATCGAGCTGATGGTATATGTTATTTATGCATCAGGATTGGTATTTGTATTCGTTGCTCTTCTGTGAGCACTTGTGTCTGTATATGGACTGTATAAGGGTGTTGAAACCCACTTTTGATGTCTTATTAGTGTGGTGTTTTCCCTGGCTGGAAATTTACTTAGTGTTAGTATTATGTTTTAGTATTGTGTTTGTTCCTAGTTGGGAGTTATTACTAGTGATGTGTTTCTATTCCCGGATAGATCAGATTATGGGGAGACTCTGCCCAAATTTTTATAAAAACCCGCAATATAAAACTGGTGTAATGGGGATGGAAATGCGCGAAATCTTTGAGTCTAATTGTTGGTAGAGATGATCATATAATGTTGAACATTATTTATGTCATGGGATTATGGGAAACATGTAATGATTCTTTTTAAAGAATGAAAAGAAAATTAAAAATTAATGCATATACGACGTCATAAATGAACTAATGACGAGTTTAGGTGCTGGGTGTTGCGAAAAATCCCTTACCGCAAGCGCACGGTAGTCAAGTTTTAATATAGAAAGATGTCGAACCCACAGAGATTGATTAAATAGTTAAATCTAAGTACTGAATTAAAATAATCTTTGCTTTATTTAGAGAATCGAATAGTTGAGTGTTATGCGAAGAATAAAAGTTAATTAACTAACGATGATCAAATACTGAGTTGAAAAGAAATCAGTTGGAGACGAATCTAGGAGTACGATTTCACTTGTTCATCCACTACACTTATCATTCCTCGATTTCCATTTTATGGATTTCCTAGTTTACTAGCCGAGAATTCTTATTTGTTTCTACTCCCCCTCCCGGGTGTTAAGCAGAAGTAATTATCTAACATTAATCTTGATATCCCTATCTAAGATTAATTATCAAACAATTGTAAAAGCGCAGTAATTCCTATGACGACTTCTATGGAGTTATAGGCCTTCCGAACAATATAACTACCACGATACGAATTCCTTTTTTCCTAATCATAACCCCCTCTCCCGAGTGATAGATCACAAATATGGAATCATTCAATCCATGGCCAGTAGATTAAAAGCATTAAGAACAGGAAAACATAAATAAACCATACGGAAATCCAAATAAACTTCAATCAATTCATAATAAGCGTAGTTTCAAAACAAGCTACATCGTCTCCTAGAAAATAAAATTAGCTCATGCTAGAAGTATTTAAACACATAGACATGTTTAAATAACCCATAAAAATTGATAAAAGTTTAGAGATACAAAACGAATTGGACGCTATTCTTCGATCTCCGATGAACGCCGCCGTCTCGTGCTGAATTCTCTACTTTTTGCTCCGAGTCGTCGTCGTTATTCTTCTCCGTTCTTCAACCCTAGCCTCTTTCACTCCCAAAATATGTCTAAGTCTGAATATCCTTCGAAAATCCTCCTCTAAACCCTTTAAAAGTCCCGTGCAATCAACTAAGGAAAGTCTCCAAAATTGCCAAAATTCATCAGGCGTAATTACGCCTCCGAAGTGGCGTAGTTACGCCTGTCGACGTGTCCAAAGTCTGGCTTCCCGCGTGACTGGCGTAATTACGCCTCAAAAGTGGCGTAATTACGCCACTTAAAATTTCAAAATCACAATTGCCGTGAGCTAGGCGTAGTTACGCCTCACATCAGGCGTAGTTACGCCTCAAGAAATTCTTTTAAAAGCTCAAATGCCGTAGCTTAGGCGTAGTTACGCCTCAGGACAGGCGTAATTACGCCTGTTGCTTTGATTCAAAGTGTTGATTTTTTTTCTTCAATTCATCCGTTCCTTCCGTCATTTGCACCCTTTTAGTCCACAAAACATGTAATTACCTGGATTCCTGCAAAACAACACATAACAAAACCAAAAGCGTAATTCTGATCGAAAACTAACACTAAACCATGCAAAACAAGAAGAAATATAAGTGTATAAAATACACTTATCAAACCCCCTAAACTTAAACTTTTGCTAGTCCCGAGCAAAACAACACAAAAACAAAACAAAAACAAATCAAAACTAAACTGACACAAAAAGACACACAAAACAAAGTTGTAAAACATTCCAATTGTGTAGGCCTCAGAAGTATTCAGACATGCATATCATTTTCTCAAGAATTCTCACGTGTGTGTGTGCTACCATTTCCATGTAATCAGTGAAGCAATCTTAACTCACACAAATCAATAGGACTTTGCAAGGTATAGGTTCAAATTGCATTGTTAAAAAACAGAGTGTATTTTGATGAATGCTAACAATGCATCAAGACTAGGTAATGAGATGCTCATATATGAATGTCAAAACCATGTTTATTACAAGTGTTTCTCGAGTGTCATAGGTTCACTATTCATAACCTTCTCCACTAGTATATTAGACAAATGTGGCTTGGTCAATAGGTCTTAATAAGCTTGTAACGTTAGGCTTTGGCTCATGGCTTCAATAAAAGGAAAGGTATTCAAAGCAAGAGAGTAAGTTGAAATTATAATCAATTTGCGCATTCTCATCCCGCTTTCGACTCCTTCTATTGATGATTCATCAATTTTCTTTTCATTTCAATTCATCCTCTTTTCTCATCCTCCTTATCATTATTCACCTCATTTTTTTTCTCTTTTTTTTTTTTTTTTTTCGTTACTCCACTTCTCATTTTCAATTAAGATCGTAGGAGTTATTTGAACTTTTAAAGCGCAATAGAAGCTTACTCCCTTGAGGGTAGGCAATAGTGTATAGGCTTTAGCAAGGTGGTCAATGTGGGATTTTTGAAATGATGCCGAATGGGGGTTATTATGTGCCTAAGCACATGCCATTCGATTTTCAATAAGCTCAAAAGGGTAACTAAAGATAAAATGATGTCATTTGTTGGCTTCAAAGGCTCAAACGATCAAAAAATTTGCCTAAATCATTCCTAAGCCACATATGTCTGTATTTAGCCTCAAAGATTACTATAGTAAGTTCTATACTACTCTCAATTCACAAATAACTTACATGATTTGACCAATGTGCTCAGTTGCATCTGAAAACCATGGTAATATCAGAGAAAATTTGAATGAGATTCTAAAAGATATTGCAGACAATTCAATCCTCATTCTTTTACATTTAAGCTCAAAGGGGCTACTATGGCAATTTTCTATGAAAGAATCAAGGCCCAAATTATCAAGAATTGCCTATATCATTTTTGTGTTCGTTCAAATCATCATTGATTAATCAAATGGTCATGGGTTCTAGTGCAAGAATATGTGAGAACTCAAGAGCAACATGAAAACATGAAAATTTTAAAATTTTCCACAAATCAACTCAATTTTTCATCATTGGCCTCAACTGACTCGTAACACAACTTATGACACTCAAAACTCAACAGACTCTAAATCGAGACAAACCAATAAAAATAAGGAAAACAAACACACAAAAGCAACAGAAATCCACGTAGTTTGACTAGTTCAAAGTACCCCCCCTAAACTTAGAAATGTGCATTGTCCTCAATGCATACACATGAAGGAATAAATAGAACGATGCACATACCTAATCGATGACCGTCAGTGGTCATCGTCATCCATATCGTCGGGGGCGGTTGTGGGAAAAGTGCTGGCTGGAAAATCGACGGCAATCCTTAGATGAAGAACTTTCGATTTGGTTGGCTAAGCTAGACCACTTTGTTGCAACCCCCCTAAACTTGCTTCCTTGCACCAGTCGACTCCAAAAACCTGCAATTAATCGATAAAATATAGACTTTAGAGGTGGGATATCATAATTAAGAGAGATTGAGGAGAAAAAATCAAAATTGAAAATTTGAGGGGAAGAGGACGCGAAGCGTAATTACGCCGCTGGAGAGGCGTAATTACGCCTCGCCTACGGCTTTTTAAAATTTTCTGAAAATTGACAGGCGTAATTACGCCACAAAGAGGCGTAGTTACGCCTGTCCTACGGCATCTCAAATTATTATTATTTTTTTTATTTTTTATTTTTTGAATAAAATAAAACTAAAATAAGGATACAAGATTCGGGTTGCCTCTCGAAAAGCGCTTAGTTTATAGTCCTCGGCCTGACTGTCTTCCATCCATTCACTTAGGCTCGCTCAGGTGAACCTCGTCCACGTCTCTTACTTCTTCCCCAAAATAATGCTTCAATCGCTGCCCATTCGCTTGAAATGTGTGACCGTCATCGCATTTCAGTTCAATTGCTCCATATGGGGTCACTTTCTCAATAGTAAACGGCCCAGACCATCGTGACTTCAACTTTCCTGGAAATAGTCGGAGACGAGAGTTATATAGTAGCACTTTCTGACCAGGAATAAACTCTCTTCTCACGATTTGCTTGTCATGCCAATTCTTCGTTCGCTCCTTGTAGATCTTAGCATTTTCGTACGCTTCATTACGAAACTCATCCATCTCAGTGAGCTGTAGCAACCGTTGCTCACCAGCAGCCTTCAAATCAAAGTTCAGCTTCTTGATGGCCCAGAAAGCCCGATGTTCCAACTCGACCGGTAAGTGGCATGCTTTCCCAAAGACTAGACGATATGGGGACATCCCTATGGGAGTTTTGAATGCAGTGCGGTATGCCCATAATGCATCATCCAATTTCAGGGCCCAATCCTTCCGGTTAATACTGACAGTCTTTTCAAGAATTAGCTTAATTTCTCGGTTAGAAATTTCGGCTTGGCCATTAGTCTGTGGATGATAAGCCAATGCAATCTTATGCCTCACAGTGTATTTCGTCATCAAAGCACTGAAGATCTTGTTACAAAAGTGAGACCCTTCATCACTGACAATCGATCTCGGAGTACCAAACCGTGTAAAGATGTTCTTTTGCACGAACTTGACCACGACCTGAGCGTCATTAGTCGATGTGGCAATCGCTTCAACCCACTTAGAAACATAGTCCACTGCTAGCAGAATATAGGACTGTCCACAAGATGGTGGGAAGGGGCCCATGAAATCAATACCCCATACATCGAAGATTTCTAATTCCAAGATATTTGTCAACGGCATCTCATGGCGTTTAGAAATATTACCAATGCGCTGACAACGATCACACGTCTTCACCAAAGTATAACTGTCTCGATGTAGCTCTGGCCAATAGAAACCCGATTGAAGCACTTTTACTGCTGTCCTTGCTGCTCCAAAATGTCCTCCATAAGGTCTGGAGTGACACTTTTCAAGAATCTCTCTTGATTCCTCCTCAGTTACGCATCTCCGGACAATTTGGTCTGCACAGCGTCTGAATACATACGGTTCATCCCAGTAATAATTCTTCACATCATGAAAGAACTTCTTCCTTTGCTGATAAGTGAGGTCTGGAGGCAATATACCACACGACAAATAATTAGCAAAATCAGCGAACCACGGAGTTTTAGTACATACCTCAAATAGATGTTCATCAGGAAAGTTCTCTTGTATGACTCCATGATCCATTTGATTCTCCAACTCCAAACGAGATAAGTGATCTGCTACTTGATTTTCACTGCCCTTTTTATCCAAGATCTCGAAATCAAACTCTTGTAGCAACAAGATCCATCTAATCAACCGGGGTTTCGCATCCTTCTTGGCAAAAAGATAACGAATCGCTGCATGATCTGTGTAAACTATGACCTTTGTCCCGATCAGATATGCTCTAAATTTGTCGAATGCATACACTACAGCTAGCATCTCTTTCTCGGTGGTCGTGTAATTCTGTTGGGCTCCATCAAGAGTTCTACTTGCATAGTAGATCGCCCTAAAAATCTTGTCTCTCTTTTGCCCCAAAACTGCTCCCACAGCATAGTCGCTGGCATCACACATTAAAACAAATGGCTCCTTCCAATCCGGCACTATGATGATTGGTGCAGATATAAGTGCTTTCTTTAGCCTGTTAAATGCCTGCAAACAAAAATCATCAAAGACAAAAGGTGAGTCCTTTTCTAACAAATTACACAAGGGCTTAGCTATTTTAGAAAAATCTTTAATAAAACGGCGATAAAACCCGGCATGTCCAAGGAAGCTCCTAATAGCCTTCTCATTGTTCGGAGGTGGAAGCTTCTCAATTGCAACCACTTTTGCTCTATCCACTTCAAGTCCTTGAGATGACACCTTATGGCCAAGGACAATACCCTCTTGCACCATAAAGTGACATTTCTCCCAATTTAACACGAGGTTCTTTTCTTGGCAGCGCTGTAACACAAGAGATAGGTTATGCAAACAATGATCAAAAGAGGAACCAAATACCGAAAAGTCGTCCATGAAGACTTCAAGGATCTCCTCCACCATATCTGAAAATATCGCCATCATGCACCGTTGAAAAGTAGCAGGTGCGTTGCACAAACCAAAAGGCATTCTTCTAAACGCAAAGGTGCCATATGGACAGGTAAACGTTGTCTTCTCTTGATCCTCGGGGTCTATGGCAATTTGATTATATCCTGAATAGCCATCTAAGAAACAGTAATAACAATAACCGGCTAACCTGTCAAGCATCTGATCAATAAATGGAAGAGGGAAGTGGTCCTTCCTTGTGGCCTTGTTGAGTTTCCTATAGTCAATGCAAACTCGCCACCCCGTCACAGTTCGAGTTGAGATCAACTCATTATTTTCATTTCTTACCACTGTCATCCCTCCTTTCTTTGGCACAACCTGTACTGGGGAAACCCATGCACTATCTGAAATAGCATAAATAATCCCAGCATTTAACAATTTAAGCACTTCTGCTTTTACTACCTCCTTCATTGCTGGATTTAACCGCCTTTGATGATCAATGGAAGGAATGAAGGAATCCTCCATAAGTATTTTATGCATGCACAAAGACGGGCTAATCCCCTTGATATCAGAAATCGACCAACCCAAAGCAGATTTATAAGTCCTCAATACACGTAATAATTTATCCTTCTCTAAAGAACAAAGAGATGAAGACATAATTACCGGGTATGTCGAATTCTCACCCAAGAATGCATAAGTAAGGTGGGCCGGTAGTTCTTTCAGTTCCGAGCTCGCCTTCGTATCTTCTTTGACTGATGTATCTCGTACATCTTCCTCTTTTCCAGCAGTGTTGCTCTCCTTAGGCAGGCTCTTAAGTGCTTCCACTTGCTCAGCAAGATCAGGTTCAGTTGCATCCACTTTCATAATAGAGTTGACCATGCAATTCTCCAATGGATCCTCCGGTATTGCTCCTACTTCAAAGTTATGCACACATGAGTCAATTACATCCAAAAACTTGCAAGTACTTACCTCGTCAGGTCCCTTGAGAGCTTTGTAAATATTGAACATGACTTCTTCTCCTCCAACTCTCAAGGATAATTCTCCTCTTTGGACATCTATAAGTGCCCTGCCTGTTGCTAAGAATGGTCTCCCCAAAATTAATGGAACATCTCCATCTTCCTCCATGTCTAGAACCACAAAATCTGCAGGGAAAATAAATTTGTCCACTTTCACAAGCACATCTTCAATTATTCCTCTAGGATATGTGAGAGACCTATCCGCCAATTGCAATGTGATTGTAGTAGGCTTCACTTCACCAAGCCCTAAAATCCTGAAAACAGATAAAGGCATTAAATTAATACTTGCACCTAAATCACATAACGCCCTATTAAATGTAGAACTACCAATAATACAAGGAATAGTAAAACTCCCTGGATCTTTCAATTTTTGTGGTAGCTTCTTTTGAAGGATTGCACTGCATTCTTCTGTGAGATTCACGGTTTCAAATTCCTCAAGCTTCCTCTTTATTGCCATTATATCCTTCATAAACTTTGTATAATTAGGCATTTGTTGCAACGCCTCGGCAAAAGGAATATTTATGTGGATTTTCTTGAAAATCTCCAAGAATTTGGCAAACTGGTCATCTATAGCCTTTTTCCTGAAACGTTGAGGATATGGAAGTGTAGGCTTGTACATAGGAAGCTTTTCCGGTAATGTGGCTTGCTTCTCCTTTTCAACTTCTTTAGGGGTTTCAACCTGAATTTGAGTTTCCTCAACAGATGGCTCATGAACATGTACTGGTTCTACATCCCCAAGTTCTTTACCACTTCTCAATGACACGGCCTTGCACTGCTCCCTTGGGTTCACTTCGGTGTTGCTAGGAAATGATCCTCTTTGTTGGTTGTTCATGGCATTAGCAAGCTGCCCAATTTGCACCTCAAGAGATTTCATTGTAGCACCCATGTTGTTTATGTGACCCTCAATCGTATCAAGCCTCGACTCATTCTTCTCAAGCCTCAATTTCGAACTTTGAACAAAAGTATTCACCAAATCTTCAAATGAAGGTTTACCTTCATTCTTTTGTGGAGCATATCCAGGTGGTGGATTCAGAGCACTATTGTTGTTGGCATATGAGAGTCTATCATTGTTGTGGAACCCTTGTTGATACGGATTGCTTCGGTAGTTATTATTGTTGGGATACCGATTGTTTATGAACTGAACGTGCTCTTGCTCTGCTTCCCTTGACAACTCCATTCCAGCTGCAGCGGCGGCTAATTCAATAGTAGGTGGTGCTCCTTGCTTGGTCAGAGCTGCTACCTGCGTGGTTAGTGCAGACAGTTGTGCAGTAAGAGTACTAAAATGATCAACCTCATACATACCTATGGGTTTCCTTGCCATGGCTCGCTCACTGGGCCACTGGAAGCTGTTAGCCGACATCTCCTCAAGTAATTCAAAGGCAGCATCTGCAGTCTTAGAAAATAGTGTTCCTCCTGCTGCAGCATCCACAATGATCCTAGTTGGTCCATTAAACCCATTGTAAAATAACTGAATCTGCACCCAGCTTTCATAGTTATGTTGTGGGCACCTCCTCAATAAATCCTTGAATCGCTCCCATGCCTCGTATAGTTGTTCAGAATCAATTTGTCTGAACGTACTGATTTCAGTTCTCAGTTGAGCTGACTTAGCTGGTGGGAAAAACTTCGAGAGAAATTTTGATGCCATTTCCGCCCATGTGTTAATACCATTGTTTGGAAGAGATTGTTGCCAGCTCCTTGCATGGTCCCTAAGAGAGAAAGGGAACAATCGCAGTCTCACAGTATCTTCTGGAACACCATTCATCTTCACAGTATCAGCTATCTCCAAAAATATCCTCAAATGCAAGTTGGGGTCTTCAACAGGGGACCCACCAAACTGATTCTGTTGCACCATACTTATCAATGCCGGCTGAAGTTCAAAGTTGTTGGAATTGATAGGCTGGCGAGCTATCCCAGAGTAATTGTTGTTGACCAATGGTTTGAAATAGTCTCTGATCGCCCTTTGAGGTTCAACAAGTTGTGGAGCCTATTTGCAGCCATTTCTATCAATTCCTCCCTTCTCGTTTTTCTCAGTCTTCTTGCAGTTCTCTCGATCTCAGGATCAAACAGTAACTATTCAGGAGTAGTGTACTTTCGCATGCACTGCAAAAAATTCAGAAAAGACAAAATTCACTCCAAAATAAAATGAATAAAAGCTCTAAATTAAAACCAAGATTAATTGGTACAGTATCAGATTGTACTAAATAAATCAATCCCCGGCAACGGCGCCAAAAACTTGTTGCGAAAAATCCCTTACCGCAAGCGCACGGTAGTCAAGTTTTAATATAGAAAGATGTCGAACCCACAGAGATTGATTAAATAGTTAAATCTAAGTACTGAATTAAAATAATCTTTGCTTTATTTAGAGAATCGAATAGTTGAGTGTTATGCGAAGAATAAAAATTAATTAACTAACGATGATCAAATACTGAGTTGAAAAGAAATCAGTTGGAGACGAATCTAGGAGTACGATTTCACTTGTTCATCCACTACACTTATCATTCCTCGATTTCCATTTTATGGATTTCCTAGTTTACTAGCCGAGAATTCTTATTTGTTTCTACACCCCCTCCCGGGTGTTAAGCAGAAGTAATTATCTAACATTAATCTTGATATCCCTATCTAAGATTAATTATCAAACAATTGTAAAAGCCAGTAATTCCTATGACGACTTCTATGGAGTTATAGGCCTTCCGAACAATATAACTACCACGATATGAATTTCTTCTTTCCTATTCATAACCCCCTCTCCCGAGTGATAGATCACAAATATGGAATCATTCAATCCATGGCCAGTAGATTAAAAGCATTAAGAACAGGAAAACATAAATAAACCATACGGAAATCCAAATAAACTTCAATCAATTCATAATAAGCGTAGTTTCAAAACAAGCTACATCGTCTCCTAGAAAATAAAATTAGCTCATGCTAGAAGTATTTAAACACATAGACATGTTTAAATAACCCATAAAAATTGATAAAAGTTTAGAGATACAAAACGAATTGGACGCTATTCTTCGATCTCCGATGAACGCAGCCGTCTCGTGATGAATTCTCTACTTTTTGCTCCGAGCCGTCGTCGTTATTCTTCTCCGTTCTTCAACCCTAGCCTCTTTCACTCCCAAAATATGTCTAAGTCTGAATATCCTTCGAAAATCCTCCTCTAAACCCTTTAAAAGTCCCGTGCAATCAACTAAGGAAAGTCTCCAAAATTGCCAAAATTCATCAGGCGTAATTACGCCTCCGAAGTGGCGTAGTTACGCCTGTCGACGTGTCCAAAGTCTGGCTTCCCGCGTGACTGGCGTAATTACGCCTCAAAAGTGGCGTAATTACGCCACTTAAAATTTTTCAAAATCACAATTGCCGTGAGCTAGGCGTAGTTACGCCTCACATCAGGCGTAGTTACGCCTCAAGAAATTCTTTTAAAAGATCAAATGCCGTAGCTTAGGCGTAGTTACGCCTCAGGACAGGCGTAATTACGCCTGTTGCTTTGATTCAAAGTGTTGATTTTTTTTCTTCAATTCATCCGTTCCTTCCGTCATTTGCACCCTTTTAGTCCACAAAACATGTAATTACCTGGATTCCTGCAAAACAACACATAACAAAACCAAAAGCGTAATTCTGATCGAAAACTAACACTAAACCATGCAAAACAAGAAGAAATATAAGTGTATAAAATACACTTATCACTGGGGTCTTACATACATTTTGGCATGATAAAGGGGCTAAGGCGGGTTGAGGCGGTGAGCTCGTGAAGAATGCTTTTGATAGGAAGGACATGATTATTTTTGTATAGTATCTACTCTAGGAGTAGTGTAAAGCTATAGGAGACACCATTCATTTGCTTAAGAATGTAATTAATCCATTGGATAGTCCTTAACTTGGCATGTAATTCTTAAGGCTCAAAGTCTCTACACAAACTATTAAACTCTGATAATGCATGTTAGCTCTATTTATGCCTTTAAACCGCACTTAAGGAACTAGGGTTCTTACATTAGTTGTATCAGAGTAGTGGTTAGAGAACCCGGGAACGAGTGAAGGGTAGCCTTAGCATGATTGGCTAGGTGCTTACATTTGGGCCATGATTATGCATGTGGTGCATATTGATGTATATTCTGTTATACTAACATGCTTATTATTGTTTATGTTATCTAACGGCATTACATATATATTGTTTTGGAATTGTTGTTAACCCTTGTGTTACAGCATGGCGGCTATGAACTTGGGAAACTTCAATGAAGAGGTAGATGACGTTGGCAGTGTTAATGCGAGCATCGGTCAGACAAACCCTTTACCTCCACCAGCTGTAGGTTTGGAACCAGTGGCTCAGTTGTTACTACCTGGTGAGCTCAGTTTGACTCAGTTTCTGACCTTCCATCCGCCTATGTTTGAGGGGACAGAATCAGGGGAAGAGGCTGAGGAGTGGCTTGAGAGACTGGAACAGATTTTTGTGTCCGCTCCTTGTGCAAGGACGGCATGGCTGAGATTGGCGGAGTTCTAGCTAGCGAAGAAACCTTCCATGTGGTGGAAGACTACAGTGATGGAACTAAGGGCTCAGGGTGTATTGGTCGATTGGACTCTCTTCAGAACCCGGTTTCTGAACCGGTATTTCTCTGCGGCTGCGAGACAGATAAAGGAGGATGAGTTCACAAACTTGAAACAAGGAGGTATGTCAGTGTCAGATTATGCTATGCACTATTCTTCATTGCTGCGGTATGTTCCGCATATTGCCACAAGTGGACATGCAAAGATGAGACACTTTCTGAAGGGGTTACGGCCGGAGCTTTTTGACCGGGTTATCACCAACAACCCACTTCATTCGATGATGCTCTTGTTGGGATATGCCCTAAGACAAATCATTAGATGATTGTTTTGACATACAATGTTTATGATTTCATGAATGGCAATTCATTATTATATATTATTCTTTTAACTGTGCAATGTGAATTAATATATATGTTAATGTCCTTAGAATAATATTGTATTATTCTTAAAGATGTCCCTAGTCAAGTATTATCATGAATAGGGATAATGATAATACGTAGAGACTAGTATGTGTTGATTGATGAATTGTTCATTGATATGAGATATCAAATCAACACATGGGTACATGTTAGAGAACGATGTACTGGACAGACCCACCATGAGAATGCAACATGGATAGTTATATGATCGTCATATGCAATTCTCATAGTGATAATAATGTATGTAATCCTTACGACTTGTGATCATCAGAGTGTTGGGATATGCCCTAAGACATATCATTAGATGATTGTTTATGACATACAATGTAATATGATTTTATAAATGGCAATTCAGTATTATATATTATTCTTTTAACTGTGCAATGTGAATTAATATATATGTTAATATTGTATTATTCTTAAAGATGTCCATAGTCAAGTATTATCATGAAAGGGATAATGATAATACGTAGAGACTAGTAAGTGTTGATCGATGAATTGTTCATTGATATGAGATATCAAATCAACATATGGGTACATGTTAGAGAACGATGTACTGGACAGACCCACCATGAGAATGCAACATGGATAGTTATATGATCGTCATATGCAATTCTCATAGTGATAATAATGTATGTAATCCTTACGACTTGTGATCATCAGAGATCCCAACATAAGGAGTTATGTATTTTGATATCGTCAAACGTTACCCGTAACAGGGTAAACTATAAAGGCGACTATTGGATACACTACGAATTATGTAGAGGGATGTTGACTGATCGAGATAGGATTTGTCCCTCCTATATAACAGGAGATGTGTTTGGCCCTTGATCAAGTGAGAACTAAAATGCATGGCCATGCTCGAATGAGTCGATATGAGATATCGAGCTTATTCGTTTATTCTAGTTCTACTTGGGGATCAAGAAATAAAGATTGGATATACGAGTATGACTATTCCATGACTCGTGTTCAATCTAAACACAAAGGACTAAGGGATTAAGCTACATGGTTAATATTATCACAAGTTCTAAAGGTTATGCCGAGTCATTGACATTCTTGTAATTTGGGTAGCATTGATGTGTTGCTAGATACCACTCAATGCTTGCGACATAAAATGAGATTTTATGTCACTGTCAACATTACAAGATCCTATCGGGTCGTACAAAAGAAGAGTCTTAATTAAGTGATTAAAAGGTTTTAATTAAATCATGGGTTTGGGCCCATAAGACTTTGAGAAAGTCTTGAACCTTAATTAAAAGCCTTATAATATAAATACATGGTTTTGATTAATTGTTAATCATACTTTTTCATACCATAGCTTGATATCAAAAACCTAGCCTCTCCTCCTCCAACTCTCGGCCGCCTCTTCCTTATCTTCTCTCGGCCGCCGCCGATTGTAAGGTAGTGTGATTGGCCGCCGTTAGCAACTTGTTCTTGAACATCCCTTTCGATTTGATCGTGTGGATACCGTAGAGACGAAGGTGCAAACTTTCGTTTGTGACTCGTGGTGCTACAACGAGGATTCTGCTTCAAACACGCTACAAGGGTGAGACACTTGTAATTCCTTTATCCGATATAAATCCCTATGTATAGATCTA
The DNA here is from genome assembly GCA_907163345.1 of Haberlea rhodopensis. Taxonomy (NCBI): domain Eukaryota; kingdom Viridiplantae; phylum Streptophyta; class Magnoliopsida; order Lamiales; family Gesneriaceae; genus Haberlea; species Haberlea rhodopensis. The sequence continues at coordinate 11,263,841 of CAJQUN010000015.1, forward strand.
CTGGTTAGTAATCCATAACATTTTATTCCGCTGCGTTGTATGCTCTTGGATTACTTACAGTGGTATCAGAGCCGTGTACAAGGCTCATATCGGATTTATGTGGTTAAATAGTTTAATCATATTAGAATTAATATTGCATGCTATTTAAAACTGTATGAACATATATGATATGTTAATATTTAGTTTGTGAAAATCATTGTAGAATTGTATTTGATATAATTGGCGAATAATCATATTTATTGAGCAAGTTTTCGGCCATCACCATCACAACTGACACCACGGCTAGCCACACGAGGGCTAGGGTTTTCGAACCCTTGGCTCAAGATGGCTTAGTCGTTGTGGCTAATAATTGTGCATGGAAGTGTCGAAAATTGATTAGGGTTTAGAACCCATTGGACGTGACGGCTAGCTCATGATGGCTAGGGTTTCAAACCCTAGTAGCCGTGCATGGCTCGGCCATCGTCGCCTATTTTGCTAAAGTTTTAAGACATGGATGAGTTTTGAACTCTTTGGCTCGATAATGGTTCACGCATGCATGGTTAGTAGCTTTACAACATGAGAGCAAGGTTTTTCGAACCCTTAGCTCGAGATGGTTGAGCCAACCCCGTGCATGGCCTGACCGTGACTCGTGGCTAACCAATTCCGGCGTTTCAATTAAGATGGCTCGATAAAGTTGCATGAAGGTGCGAGGCGGCTAGGGTTTGGAACCCTAGCGCCGCCGCCGCTTGAGCCATGGCTCGGCCATGGGCTAGGGTTTCGAACCCTAGGCCCATTAATGGTCAAGCCGTGTGCTTTGTGGTTCGAACCATGGTGGTTCGTGTCTTAGTCGCTTTAGTTCGTGGCATGTGATGTCCCGAGCGTACGATAATTTTTCAAAAATTATTTTACAGTTTTAATTAGAATTAAATTTAAAATGTTTAGAATTTAATTAATTAAATGTTAATGCATGCCTTATGTGTTGTTTGAGCATGGTGCGTGGTTATAGCCCTTTGACCTATTAGATAGGATTTGTGGATGTTTGTAATATATAATACGACCTGCGTGTCGTGCCTTCTCTATTTCATTCTAAATGTAATCCCTCCCCTATGTTCCCCTCGAATGTGAATCGAGGAATTCTATATCTTGTAAATAGTGTAGTTTATTTTATTGATGGTGATCAATGAAGATGGAGCATCGTGCAGGGATGAGGAGGCCATTCACAAATTGGAGCCAAAGGAAGGTGCTTGTGAAGTTACCTTAGGTTGACTCTTAGGATTTTCTCATTGGCTTGAGAGAATCGTTAGTAGGGGCTATAACCATGTCACGTTTAATTATGTATGTTGATGCATGATTTATCTTATGTTTTAGTTTGATAATAGTATTACACATATATGTAGATATGTATACAACTATATGTAGTGGACATATTTTAAATTATCAAACTAATCATGAGATCAATAAATCCCTCTAAAATATTAAGTTTTAGATGCCTTCCAAAATTAAAAGTACTCGTCAATAACTTCGATTGTACATGTGTGGGTTTGCCAAAGCAAAGCACCGTGGCAATCTTAGTAAGGCGCGAAAGGATAAAAGTGATATCCGTTATACTTTAAATTGGGTACGACTTAACTAGGTTATCTCAATAGGATTGGGAACTTAGAGGCATGGGTTGGATTATAATTCATTTGATGAATTGAACAAAGTGTTGTTCGTCCAACTATCCAAGAATTACATGTGATGTAATTGACAAAGTGTTGTCTACCTAAATAACCGAGTCTTGGGCGATTAGCCAAAGCTAACTCAAGATTAGGCGAAATATGGATCTTGGCCCACTAAAGGTTTCGAGGGTTGATATTTTTTAAACAAAATAGTGGGAGTATCATTTAATATAAGACCATGTTAAATGATTAAATCATAAACTTATTTTGCATATTTATATTGTAGATATCCATGGCAACTAACAACGTTACTAGCACTTTATCACTGCGATCGGTCCTTGAGAAGGAGAATTTCCTAGACTGGCATAGGAACTTGAGGATAGTCCTCAAACAAGAAAAGAAACAATATGTCCTAGAGGAACCCTTACCCGCTGAGGAACCTCCCCTAACGGCTACAAGAGCTGAAAAAGATGCTTACAAGAAGCATCAAAGTGACGCACTTGATGTTGGGTGCCTTATGCTTGCCACCATGAACTCTGAGCTTCAGCAGCAACATGAGCAAAGGGAGGCGTTCGATATGATCGAACACTTAAAGCAATTGTACCAACAGCAAGCAAGACAAGAGAGGTATGACGTCTCTAAGGCGTTATTTCAGTGCAGGATGGTAGAGGGAAGCCTAGTTGGAACTCATGTACTCAAGATGATTGGGTACATTGAGAATCTGGACAAGTTGGGTTTTCCATTGGACCAAGAGTTGGCCACCGATGTGATCTTGCAATCGTTGCCTGAGAGCTTCAGTCAATTTGTAGTAAATTACAATATGACTGACATGGAAAGACTCTACCATAATTGCTTGGTATGTTGAGAACATATGAAGCAAATACAAAGAAGACTAAGGCCACAAATGTTCTTATTGTGAATAAGGGCAAAGGAAGGGCCAAAGCTAAAGGCAACAAGAAAGCAAAGAAGGTCTTTGTTAAATCTAAGCCAAAGTCTTATGCACTAAAGCCAAAAGGGGGGATAGCGAAGGAAGGGAACTGTTTCCATTACGGTGAGACCGGCCATTGGAAAAGAAACTGCAAAGTATATCTGGAGGATCTAAAGAAAGGAAGTGTGACTTCCGCTTCAGGTATTATTGTTATAGAAGTCAATTTATCTACTTCTTCATCATGGGTATTAGATACTGGATGTGGATCTCACATTTGTGTAAATGTGTAGGATCTAAAAAGGAGTAGGACGTTGGCGAAAGGTGAAGTTGATCTCCGAGTTGGAAATGGAGCAAGAGTTGCTGCATTAGCTATAGGAGGTTATCATTTAGCTTTACCTTCTGGTTTATCATTGATTTTAAAAGACTGTTATTTTGTGCCATCTATTACTAAAAACATAATTTCTATTTCTTGTTTAGACAAGTATGGTTTTTCATTTATAATAAAGGACAACTGTTGTTCTATTTATTTAAATGATATGTTTTATGCTAGTGATGGTGAAGGGTCATTATGTATTAAATCTTGATATGCCTATCTATAACATAAATACTAAAAGGATTAAAAATAATGATTGTAATCCGACTTATCTCTGGCATTGTCGCTTGGGCCACATAAACGAGAACCGCATATCTAAACTTCATAAGGATGGAGTATTAGATTCATTTGATTTTGAATCATATGAAACATGCGAATCTTGTTTAATGGGCAAGATGACTAAAGCCCCTTTCAAGGGACATGTTGAAAGGGCAAATGTTTTATTGAGACTAATACATAGTGATGTATGTGGACCAATAAGTACACAAGCTAGAGGTGGTTTTCAATACTTCGTTACATTTACTGATGACCTCAGTAGATATGGGTATGTGTACCTAATGAAGCATAAGCATGAAACCTTTGAAAAGTTCAAAGATTTCAAGAATGAAGTACAAAACCAACTTGGCAAGAGTATCAAAATCCTTCGATCATATCGAGGAGGTGAATACTTAAGCCAAGAGTTTCATGACTATCTAAAGGAGTGTGGAATAGTCCCACAACTCACTCCTCCGTATACTCCACAATGGAATGGTGTATCCGAGAGGAGAAATCGAACCTTGTTGGACATGGTTAGATCAATGATGAGTCATACAGATCTTCCGATATCGTTTTGGGGACACGCTCTAGAAACAACGATTTTCTTACTGAACCGTGTTCCATCTAAATCAGTGGAAAAGACACCATATGAGATATGGACTGGGAAGCGTCCTAGTATGTCTTTTATGAAGATTTGGGGTTGTGAGGCTTTCGTTAGACGTCACGCCACTAACAAACTTGGACCCAAATCTGATAAGTGTTTATTTGTGGGGTATCCTAAGGAAACGAAAGGATACTATTTCTATTATCCCACCGAGAACAAAGTAGTTGTTGCTCGGATTGGTGTATTTCTTGAAAGAGAATTTATTTCTAGAAAAACCAGTGGGAGAAAAATAGAACTTAGTGAAGTTCAACCACAAGAAAACACTGAACCTGAGATTGAGATGGAAACAGAGCAGGCTCCGCAAGCTGTTGTGGAAGAAGCACCTGCTCAAGAGACACAAGCCCAGCGTAGGTCTGTAAGAGAACACCGGGAGCCACAGAGATATGGATTTCTTGTGACTCAACAAGGTGACTTACTACTTATTGATGAGGATGAGCCGTCATCTTATCAACAAGCTATAATGGGCAATGATTCTGAGAAATGGCAAGAGGCCATGAAATCTGAGATGGAATCCATGTATGCAAACCAAGTATGGACTTTGGTTGATCCACCTGAAGGGGTACGACCCATAGGGTGCAAATGGATTTTCAAGAAAAAGACCGATATGGATGGTAACGTACAAACCTATAAAGGTCGGCTGGTTGCAAAAGGATTCAAACAAATTCATGGTATTGACTATGATGAAACCTTTTCACCAGTGGCCATGGTTAAATCCATAAGGATCTTACTTGCAATAGCTGCATTTCATGATTATGAAATCTGGCAGATGGATGTCAAAACAGCTTTCCTTAATGGAAATCTGCTCGAGGATGTGTACATGACACAGCCCGAGGGTTTTGTCGATCCAAAGGATGCTGGAAAGATATGCAAGCTACATGGATTGAAGCAAGCTTCTCGGAGTTGGAATCTTCGTTTTGATGATGCAATCAAAGAGTTTGGTTTTATTAAAAATGAAGATGAACCTTGTGTCTACAAGAAGGTCAGTGGGAGCGTAATCATTTTCCTAGTGTTGTATGTAGATGACATACTTCTTATTGGAAATGATATCCCTGCCTTGCAATCTGTAAAGATTTGGCTAGGGAACTGCTTTTCGATGAAAGATTTAGGAGAAGCCACCTATGTATTAGAAATCAAGATCTATAGAGATAGATCAAGAAGGCTTCTTGGTCTAAGTCAAAGTACATACATAGACAAGGTGCTTAAAAGGTTTAGCATGCAAGAATCCAAGAAAGGATTCGTGCCTATGACGCATGGCATTTATCTCTCGAAGGAACAGTGTCCTTCAACACCAGATGAGAGACAACGCATGAGTAAGATTCCATACGCGTCAGCTATTGGATCTATCATGTATGCCATGATATGTACTCGTCCCGATGTATCGTATGATTTGAGCATGACTAGCAGATATCAAGTTGATCCAGGTGAAGGTCACTGGATTGTTGTCAAGAACATCCTGAAGTACTTGAGAAGGACTAAGGATACATTCTTGATTTATGGAGGTGAGGAAGAGCTCAATGTAATGGGTTACACTGATGCAAGCTTCCAAACTGACAATGTAATGTATCTGACCCATTGACGAAGCCACTGTCACAGCAGAAGCATGATCGTCATACTAGATCTCTAGGCATTAGGTATATGTCTGAGTGGTCTTAGTGCAAGTGGGAGATTTGTTGGGATATGCCCTAAGACATATCATTAGATGATTGTTTATGACATACAATGTAATATGATTTTATAAATGGCTATTCATTATTATATATTATTCTTTTAACTGTGCAATGTGAATTAATATATATGTTAATGTCCTTAGAATAATATTGTATTATTCTTAAAGATGTCCCTAGTCAAGTATTATCATGAAAGGGATAATGATAATACGTAGAGACTAGTATGTGTTGATCGATGAATTCTTCATTGATATGAGATATCAAATCAACATATGGGTACATGTTAGAGAACGATGTACTGGACAGACCCACCATGAGAATGCAACATAGATAGTTATATGATCGTCATATGCAATTCTCATAGTGATAATAATGCATGTAATCCTTAAGACTTGTGATCATCAGAGATCCCAACATAAGGAGTTGTGTATTTTGATATCGTCAAACGTTACCCGTAACAGGGTAAACTATAAAGGCGACTATTGGATACACTACGAATTATGTAGAGGAATGTTGACTGATCGAGATAGGATTTGTCCCTCCTATATAACAGGAGATGTGTTTGGCCCTTGATCAAGTGAGAACTAAAATGCATGGCCATGCTCGAATGAGTCGTTATGAGATATCGAGCTTATTCGTTTATTCTAGTTCTACTTGGGGATCAAGAAATAAAGATTGGATATACGAGTATGACTATTCCATGACTCGTGTTCAATCTAAACACAAAGGACAAAGGGATTAAGCTACATGGTTAATATTATCACAAGTTCTAAAGGTTATGTCGAGTCATTGACATTCTTGTAATTTGGGTAGCATTGATGTGTTGCTAGATACCACTCAATGCTTGCGACATAAAATGAGATTTTATGTCACTGCCAACATTACAGGATCCTATCGGGTCGCACAAAAGATTAAATCGAGAAGGGAAATTAAATTCATTGGATGAATTAATTAATTAAGAAGAGTCTTAATTAAGTGATTAAAAAGTTTTAATTAAATCATGGGTTTGGGCCCATAAGACTTTGAGAAAGTCTTGAACCTTAATTAAAAGCCTTATAATATAAATACATGGTTTTGATTAATTGTTAATCATACCTTTTCATATCATAGCTTGATATCAAAAACCTAGCCTCTCCTCCTCCAACTCTCGGCCGCCTCTTCCTTATCTTCTCTCGGCCGCCGCCGATTGTAAGGTAGTGTGATTGGCCGCCGTTGATCGGTTTTGAACCGTGGGTTGAGTTTTGGTTCAAGAATAAGTCTAGCAACTTGTTCTTGAACATCCCTTTCGATTTGATCGTGTGGATACCGTAGAGACGAAGGTGCAAACTTTCGTTTGTGACTCGTGGTGCTACAACGGGGATTCTGCTTCAAACACGCTACAAGGGTGAGACACTTGTAATTCCTTTATCCGATATGAATCCCTATGTATAGATCTGCTGGTTAGTAATCCATAACATTTTATTCCGCTGCGTTGTATGCTCTTGGATTACTTACATAGAGATCCCAACATAAGGAGTTATGTATCTTGATATCGTCAAACGTTACCCGTAACAGGGTAATCTATAAAGGCGACTATTGGATACACTACGATTATGTAGAGGGATGTTGACTGATCGAGATAGGATTTGTCCCTCCTATATAACAGGAGATGTGTTTGGCCCTTGATCAAGTGAGAACTAAAATGCATGGCCATGCTCGAATGAGTCGATATGAGATATCGAGCTTATTCGTTTATTCTAGTTCTACTTGGGGATCAAGAAATAGAGATTGAATATACGAGTATGACTATTCCATGACTCGTGTTCAATCTAAACACAAAGGACAAAGGGATTAAGTTACATGGTTAATATTATCACAAGTTCTAAAGGTTATGTCGAGTCATTGACATTCTTGTAATTTGGGTAGCCTTGATGTGTTGCTAGACACCGCTCTTTGCTTGTAACGTAAAATGAGATTTTATGTCACTGCCAACATTACAAGGACCTATCGGGTCGCACAAAAGATTAAATCGAGAAGGGAAATTAAATTCATTGGATGAATTAATTAATTAAGAAGAGTCTTAATTAAGTGATTAAAAGGTTTTAATTAAATCATGGGTTTGGGCCCATCAGACTTTAAGAAAGTCTTGAACCTTAATTAAAGCCTTATAATATAAATACAAGTTTTTGATTAATGCTTAATCATACTTTCATATCATACTTTGATATCAAAACCTAAACCTAGGCAAAGCAAGCTCTCGGCCGCCTCCTCCAAGCCGTGATCATCACCGCCGCCGCCGTGTGGTTTCGTGGTGATTTAAAGGTGGTGGTCGATCGGTTTCGAACCGAGCTTTTGAGTTTTGGTTCAAGAATAAGTCTAGCAACTTGTTCTTGAACGTCCCTTGCTCGTTTAATCGTGTGGATACCGTTGAGGCAAGACCTAGGAGGTGTTGCTCGTGACTCGGGATCGTTGGACGTGGTGCACCGTGGAATCTGCTCAAACATGCTACAAGGGTGAGACCTTCGTAAATCCTTTATCCGATATGATAACCTTAGTATAGATCCGCGGTTTAGTAATCCAAAATTTTAAATTCCGCTGCGTTGTATGCTCTAAGGATTACTTACAGTGGTATCAGAGCCGTGTACAAGGCTCATATCGGATTTATGTGGTTAAATAGTTTAATCATATTAGAATTAATATTGCATGCTATTTAAAACTGTATGAACATATATGATATGTTAATATTTAGTTTGTGAAATTATCATGATATTATATTTGATATAATTGATGTTTGATGTATACGATACACAAAGCGAATAATAAAATTTTTGATCAAAGTTTCGGCCACCCCTAGCATGTTGACCCCCGGCTTAGCCACATGAGGGCTAGGGTTTTCGAACCCTTGGCTCGAGATGGCCTAGTCGTTGTGGCTCATGTTCATGCATGGTTCACGCATGCATGGATTAGTAGCTTTACCACATGAGAGCAAGGTTTTTTGAACCCTTAGCTCAAGATGGTTGAGCCAACCCCGTGCATGGCCTGACCGTGACTCGTGGCTAACAAATTCTATTGTTTCAATCAAGATGGCTCGATGAAAAATCAAGAAGTTGCGAGGCGGCTAGGGTTTGGAACCCTAGCGCCGCCGTCGCTCGAGCTTGGTTCGGCCATGGGCTAGGGTTTCGAACCCTAGGCCCATAATTGGTCCAGCCGTGCGGTTTTGTGGTTCGAACCATGGTGGTTCGTGGCTTAGTCGCTTTAGTTCGTGGCATGTGATGTCCCGAGCGTACGATAATTTTTCAAAAATTAATTTACAGTTTTAATTAGAATTAAATTTAAAATGTTTAGAATTTAATTAATTAAATGTTAATACATGCTTTATGTGTTGTTTGAGCATGGTGCGTGGTTATAGCCCTTTGACCTATTAGATAGGATTTGTGAATGTTTGTAATTTATAATACGACCTGCGTGTCGTGCCTTCTCTATTTTATTCTAAATGTAATCCCTCCCCTATGTTCCCCTCGAATGTGAATCGAGGAATTCTATATCTTGTAAATAGTGTAGTTTATTTTATTGATGGTGATCAATGAAGATGGAGCATCGTGCCGGGATGAGGAGGCCATTCACAAATTGGAGCCAAAGGAAGGTGCTTGTGAAGTTACCTTAGGTTGACTCTTAGGATTTTCTCATTGGCTTGAGAAAATCATTAGTAGGGGCTATAACCATGTCACGTTTAATTATGTATGTTGATGCATGATTTATCTTATGTTTTAGATTGATAATTGTATTACACATATATGTAGATATGTATACAACTATATGTAGTGGACATATTTTAAATTATCAAACTAATCATGAGATCAATAAATCCCTCTAAAATATTAAGTTTTAGATGCCTTCCAAAATTAAAAGTACTCGTCAAAAACTTCGATTGTACATGTGTGGGTTTGCCAAAGCAAAGCACCGTGGCAATCTTAGTAAGGCGCGAAAGGATAAATGTGATATCCGTTATACTTAAAATTGGGTACGACTTAACTAAGTTATCTCAATAGGATTGGGAACTTAGAGGCATGGGTTGGATTATAATTCATTTGATGAATTGAACAAAGTGTTGTTCGTCCAACTATCCAAGAATTACATGTGATGCAATTGACAAAGTGTTGTCTACCTAAATAACCGAGTCTTGGGCGATTAGCCAAAGCTAACTCAAGATTAGGCGAAAGATGGATCTTGGCCCACTAAAGGTTTTGAGGGTTGATATTTTTTTAAACAAAATAGTGGGAGCATCATTTAATGTAAGACCATGTTAAATGATTAAATCATAAACTTATTTTGCATATTTATATTGTAGATATCCATGGCAACTAACAACGTAACAAGCACTTTATCACTGCGATCGGTCCTTGAGAAGGACAAATTAAATGGGACAAACTTCCTAGACTGGCATAGGAACTTGAGGATAGTCCTCAAACAAGAAAAGAAACAATATGTCCTAGAGGAACCCTTGCCCGCTGAGGAACCTCCCCTAACAGCTACAAGAGCTGATAAAGATGCTTACAAGAAGCATCAAAGTGACGCACTTGATGTTGGGTACCTTATGCTTGCCACCATGAACTCTGAGCTTCAGAAGCAACATGAGGAAATGGAGGCGTTCGATATGATCAAACACTTAAAGCAATTGTACCAACAGCAAGCAAGACAAGAGAGGTATGACGTCTCTAAGGCGTTATTTCAGTGCAGGATGGTAGAGGGAAGCCTAGTTGGAACTCATGTGCTCAAGATGATTGGGTACATTGAGAATCTGGAGAAGCTGGGTTTTCCACTGGACCAAGAGTTGGCCACCGATGTGATCTTGCAATCGTTGCCTGAGAGCTTCAGTCAATTCGTAGTAAATTACAATATGACTGACATGGAAAAGACTCTACCACAATTGCTTGGTATGTTGAGAACATATGAAGCAAATACAAAGAAGACTAAGGCCACAAATGTTCTTATTGTGAATAAGGGCAAAGGAAAGGCCAAAGCTAAAGGCAATAAGAAAGCAAAGAAGGTCTTTGTTAAATCTAAGCCAAAGTCTTATGCACTGAAACCAAAGGGAGTGATAGCAAAGGAAGGGAACTGGTTCCATTGCGGTGAGACCGGCCATTGGAAAAGAAACTACAAAGTATATCTGGAGGATCTAAAGAAAGGAATGTGACTTCCACTTCAGGTATTTTTGTTATAGAAGTCAATTTATCTACTTCTTCATCATGAGTATTAGATACTGGATGTGGATCTCACATTTGTGTAAATGTGCAGGACCTCAAAAAGAGTAGATTATTGGCGAAATGCGAAGTTGATCTCCGAGTTGGAAATGGAGCAAGAGTTGCTGCATTAGCTATAGGAGATTATTATTTATCTTTGCCTTCTGGTTTATCGTTGATTTTAAAAGACTGTTATTTTATGCCATCTATTACTAAAAACATAATTTCTATTTCTTGTTTAGACAAGTATGGTTTTTCATTTATAATAAAGGACAACTGTTGTTCTATTTATTTAAATGATATGTTTTATGCTAGTGCACAAATGGTGAATGGTCTTTAGTTATTAAATCTTGATATGCCTATCTATAACATAAATACTAAAAGGATTAAAAATAATGATTGTAATCCGACTTATCTCTGGCATTGTCGCTTGGGCCACATAAACGAGAACCGCATATCTAAACTTCATAAAGATGGAGTATTAGATTCATTTGATTTTGAATCATATGAAACATGCGAATCTTGTTTAATGGGCAAGATGACTAAAGCCCCTTTCAAGGGACATGTTGAAAGGGTAAATGTTTTATTGGGACTAATACATAGTGATGTATGTGGACCAATAAGTACACAAGCTAGAGGTGGTTTTCAATACTTCGTTACATTTACTGATGACCTCAGTAGATATGGGTATGTGTACCTAATGAAGCATAAGCATGAAACCTTTGAAAAGTTCAAAGATTTCAAGAATGAAGTACAAAACCAACTTGGCAAAAGTATCAAGATCCTTCGATCAGATCGAGGAGGTGAATACTTAAGCCAAGAGTTTCATGACTATCTAAAGGAGTGTGGGATAGTCCCACAACTCACTCCTCCGTATACTCCACAATGGAATGGTGTATCCGAGAGGAGAAATCGAACCTTGTTAGACATGGTTAGATCAATGATGAGTCATGCAGATCTTCCGATATCGTTTTGGGGACACGCTCTAGAAACATCGATTTTCTTACTGAACCGTGTTCCATCTAAACAGTGGAAAAGACACCATATGAGATATGGACTGGGAAGCGTCCTAGTATGTCTTTTATGAAGATTTGGGGTTGTGAGGATTTCGTTAGACGTTACGCCACTAACAAACTTGGACCCAAATCTGATAAGTGTTTATTTGTGGGGTATCCTAAGGAAACAAAAGGATACTATTTCTATTATCCCACCGAGAACAAAGTAGTTGTTGCTCGGACTAGTGTATTTCTCGAAAGAGAATTTATTTCTAGAAAAACCAGTGAGAGAAAAATAGAACTTAGTGAAGTTCAACCTCAAGAAAACACTGAACCTGAGATTGAGATGGAAACAGAGCAGGCACCGCAATCTGTTGTGGAAGAAGTACCTGCTCAAGAGACACAAGCCCAGCGTAGGTCTGTAAGAGAACACCGGGAGCCACAGAGATATGGATTTCTTGTGACTCAACAAGGTGACTTACTACTTATTGATGAGGATGAGCCGTCATCTTATCAACAAGCTATAATGGGCACTGATTCTGAGAAATGGCAAGAGGCCATGAAATCTGAGATGGAATCCATGTATGCAAACCAAGTATGGACTTTGTGTAAGGACCCCCAAGCCCTTAACCCTTGATTAGTGTATTAATCATTATGTGTGGTACATGCTTTCAATAAAATCAATCGGGAAACACAGATGATACTTTACCATTGAATGGCAATTACAAAATTTCTTTAATATTCAACATTAAGATCATCTCTACCCACAATTAGACTCATAGATTCCGCCCATTTCCATCCCCATTACACCACTTTTCACATGGTAGACTTTTATAAAAATTTGGGCAGAGTCTCCCCATAAATAGAGCCATCCCGAAATAAAAGCGCATCACAATATATAGTTCCCGACCAGGGAAAACACATACTCAACAGAATACAGCAACGCTAAGTAAATTCCCAGCCAGGGAAGACACCACACATAAGACAACATAAATGGGTTTCAACACCCACATAATACACCCATGACTCTCATATCATTAGCAATTCTACTCTTAATTGCATGCAACATAGAATGAAAGAGAGAAAGGCTCATGCCTTTATATACAACCCATACAAGCATAACCGTGCTCACATGCGAGCATCATAAATATGTATATAACCTTCGGGTGTATATAAGTACTCTATACGATACCGTGCTCCATCAAGCCCTGGTACCACGATCCTGGGAGTACATCCAATCAACAGCTCGAGCTCAGCTCCACAGCCATCGATGTACCTGTTCACCTGCCCCAACAGATACAGCCCCCAACGGGGTGAGCATACCAATACACAAAATCCCATAATCACAATAATGAAATTCATAATTTACAACAAAAGTAAATACTAATGAATTTTAAATGATACTCCCTGGATGGCAACGTCCTCATCCGGGATTCCGTGTACTGTCCCTGTTCTCACAATCATCAAACTCATCAAATCTCAAAAATCAGTAAATCAACACATTGATTTAACTCATAGCATGCCTGATTCTCAAGTATCAATAATTAATGATTCCAAATTCATTATACATACAAATATAGATATCTCGATATCTAATACTGATTTTCAACTTTGCTACCAATCACAGATAGCTCAAATGCCTAGCATTTATTTTACCAATTCTCCATTTCACTTAGACATCTCACATGTCTTATAATGAATACATGATTCCACGATCATTCTCAGGCATCTCAAATGCCATACAATAGTCATATAAACCCAGTACCCCTTATCTCTTATAAGGTCATACTACTCTAGTATCACGCACGCTTGTGGCGGCGATGTCAAGGTTGGGTCGTTCCATAACTATATCAACACATATATATATCCATACGCACAACCATCAATGCAATCAAAATACATTATGCATTTCACAAATGCTCTCATATAAAGTAATGCTCGTACGTCGCACGTACCTTAAATCTCCGAAGTCCGAGCCAAACCTTGCTCGAGTTCCATGCCCCGAGGAACGATGTGCTAACACGATAAATTAATTCAAAATTATTTACGAACATGCAACCCATGCTCACGCACACCCATAACCCTCAAAAATATTGTCAACACAAGACAATTAACCATTATCGAAAATTGCTCAAGAACTCCCCACAAATTTTCGAACCTTCACAACACAAATCGAACTAAAATAATCACCATAATTCATCTAAAACTTGAATTAATCAATCAACAACATGAATAATCGCCCCACATGCCAAAACCCCCAATTTTCGAACATAAACCCCACGCAAACAACATTCAAATTCGAACCATTAAGCAACAATTATTTTGAACTTTAAAGTCTGAAATTTTCGACCCAACAACAGCACAAAAACGCCCCAAAAACACCGGAAGAAAAGCCCCAAAAACGTACCAAAAATCGAGCCCCAAATCGGACAAATTCCAGTTTCGAACCCTAGCGCTTTCTGCAGAAATTCGAACTCAAATCGCGACCAAACTTCGAATTGATGGTATGGGAAGGTGCGCCTGGACGAGACGAAGCCGGCGGCGGGTCGGACGCGCCGAACGGCGGCCGGACGCACGCCTGGAAGCGGCGGGGGTCAAAGGGGATCGGGAAACTCGCGGACGCGGGGAGAGAGAAGCAAGGTGAGGAAAATGGTTCCGATAATTAAAATCTCGGGTTCAACTGGTATTTATAGCAAAAATACCCCGAAATACTAATAGATTCATTAAAAATCATCTGTTTCCAAAAATTCTCTCTCTAACTCCAAAACCCCCTACCGGTGCCCACACGAAGCACCCGAGATTCCGAGTCACACTAAAAACCCAACTCATAGGTTTTTCACCGAAATGATAATACAATCTCAACCTCGGAATCCAACGATCCCAACTACTCAAATAGACGAGCCCGGAAGGCCCAACACTTCGATTAAACTCCAAATCGCCACGTAAAACAACTTTAGGGGTTATTAACACTCCGGGATTACCATCTATAATCCCTGGTCATCACAATATCCCCCACTAAAAGAATTTCGTCCTCGAAATTAGCACCGATGTAATACGTAACACCCAGGCTACACAACAACATGAAGCCATAACCTCGATTCTGACCATATCAGAATCGTCTTAAAAAAAAAACCGCGGGGATACTTATCTCACATCAAACTCTGAAACAGAGCGACATACCAAAACCAACACCAACTTATCACCCAAGAGCCAAAACGTACCTCGATGCGATTCATCCCAAAAGTCAGTCCCTCATGACTGCAAAACAACCAATACTTACAACTGTAGATCAGACAGTCATCCTTAGTTCTAATACAACTAGTAAGAACGCATCCTGAATGACACCTCAACCGTGAGAACGTTGAGACCTCGTGTCAAACTCTGGAGTGGAATAGACTTCCAAATCCATCATAACGTCAAAGAGCGTCAGCACGACTCAACGCTAACAGTCCAAAAGCAGTTAGTCAACTGAAACTGCAAGGAATCGAATCGCTCCCGATTCTATCGTAGATATCATCCAATGACATCTTTATTATGACTCACGATGTCTAATACACATCCTTACGAGGAAAAACACTAGTATACCACGATGTACACATACCAAACCTGGTCTCCACTTCCAAACCTCCTCCATCAAATGAGCAGTCGCATCATTTTAACTCAATTTGGGCAACTCACGGCCACAGATTCACACAAAAGACATCTCACAAGATGTCCACCTCCGGATATTCCAAGGATCACATCCTGATCATAAATAAATCATCGAGACTCCACAGAGTTCAAATTCTGAAAGGACATGCAATAAACCCATTGCATCCTCAACGCTTGTGTCGACAGCGACACCCAATAAATCCGAATTCCTGCCATCCCTTGATAATCCTAGGATTTAACAATCCAAACTTGGGAAGGCTATCGCATAACTCGAAGGAAAACACCAACAAGGGAACACCTCAACCCACACAAGATAATCCCTCCTCAAAGGGAGTCAACTAACTTCACGATTGTTTCTCACAATTATCGTGCCATGGAGATTCCCAATCTCAAGGTGTTCCATATCTCTCATCAGAGATTTAACCATCCAAAAAATAGTATAACTCTATGCTTGACAAAAGGAAATCAATAACTGGCATCCGTATACTCACCGGTATACCTGCCTAGGCACGGACATCACATGCATACTCAATGCACTTGGCTCGGGTATCTACAACATACCCCTAAGCCCCAAACACAACTGTCAATTCCTAGTCATTCCCATCCAGAGGAGGCTGATAATCGACGATCAACAACATGACGTGATTCCCAAAATCAACACCACACGTACCAACTTACCGAATCCTTCAAAGATTCCCCAAATAGGTATAATAGTACCTCCTTCCCCACAAGGGAAGTTCTATCAAACTCGAGATCCACTAGTCTCGAACCACCGTTCGGAAAAAAAACCGGATACAATAACACCCATTGCATCCCAAGTACACGGATTCCCCAGATCGAGTCAACAACGACTTGATGACTCTCTTGTTGGTACTTCAACATTATGAGCTATCCCAGACAAGTCTCTCAAAACAATAGACGTATAAACGTTCTCATGGGGTGTCACATGCCTCAAACATCATGCTACAAAGGGACAATCAAAAGCCTGCCAAAAGTCTTCATCGTATCATCATACGATTCACCAAACTTGGTCCCAACGTGTAGTATCATGGCTCCAACAAGCACACTATATCATTCCCCCAACATCTGGCTAGCAAAGCGCTGTCTCCATAGGCTCATATCAAGCCCACTAACAAGCCATATGTTCCATCTCGGTATGCCATACCGTACAAACCGTTAGAGTAATGGGTCATCGCCCAACATATCTATAAAAATACCAAGCACAATGGACAACCCGGTGTCCTTGCTCACTTATGATGCGATCATAATCCGTTAAGACTTATCCCACACCCTCAGGGTGGGTGTAACCATGTCTACCCTACATCACGACACAAGCGAGTAGTTTTCTCAATGACTACTCTTACCACCAATCACTTGGCCCTAGCCAAACCAACGAGCATACCCAAGGGTATCATTGCTCGACAAATATTTACCTCTATAACATGATGTGGTACATTTACCGGTACAATACATCCAATACTCCACCGAGCAAACCTGCTCGGCAAAAAGGTCTCGTCAACTAGTGACCCAGACTCTACCATGTGCTCACCATCGGCACTCAAACCATACAACCAAATACATAACATAAATGTATTAACCATCAAAACGACGCTACACGTCTACAAAGAACATCCACTAGGTCATTGTCACCCCGTGACGGTACCTGTCAACATATGACTTTGAAACAATATTGTCGACTCGTAACGGTATATGTCGATACACGACGTCTATATCTCATCGTCAAACACATGACAACATACACATGACAACATAAGTAAATCAACACATGATATCCACAATAGTGCTAAATAAACGGTAATATGCCATACCTCATTGCTAACATTATAGCGGCATACCTGTCTCAGTCATCCAACAGTGGTACGCAATCAGCACCCATCGCTCGTAGGTGGCGTAATCCAGCGTCATGTACATAGCGGCATAATCCGTCGCTATAAAATCAGGGCATAATCCCTCGTCATAAAGTCAGCGGCATAAAACATCACTATAGACATCTGGCGGCATGAACCATCGCCATAGATGTAGCGGAATGTACCATCGCTATGAACACCCGGCGGCATAAGTCATCGCCAATCAATATAGCGGAATGAGGCATCGCTATCAATATATCCGGCGGCAAGAATCATCGCCAATCAGTATAGCGGAATGAACCATCGCTATCAATATATCCGGCGGCAAGAATCATCGCCAATCAATATAGCGGAATGAACCATCGCTATCAATATATCCGGCGGCAAGAACCATCGCCAATCAACATAGCGGAATGAGACATCGCTATCAATACACTTGGCGGCATGAACCATCGCCAACCAACATAGCGGAATGAGACATCGCTATCAATATCGATAATGTGGTTGTTCCGGTCTTGTTATAGCAGCGGAATTTTAGGACCCCTCGCTTCGACATATAGCGGCATCATATGATATCCCTCGCTTCGACAATGACAGCGGCATGTTACCTCGCTTAGACATGACAGCGGCAAATATCATACTACCATCGCTTCATATGACAGCGACAAGTACCTCCCTCGCTCGAATATAACAACTACCGGAACTTCCACTAGCTCCCTGTACCTGCATCCAGGTTAATACAACAGTTCACAATATAATGATCGATATCACGTTCCAGTTATAACCACAATATTCCACATTAATCACTAGAATTGTGACTGTTCCGGTCCCAATACAACAGCGGAATTTTAGGACCCCTCGCTTCGACAATGACAGCGGCATGTTACCTCGCTTAGTCATGACAGCGGCAAGTACCTCCCTCGCTCGGAGATAAAGGCTACCGGAACATTCATCAATTCTACCACGATAATCAAACACAACATTTGATTCCATTTTCACAATATATATCACTATCATGTCACATATATCATCACATGTAAGGGTTCACTATCATGATATAAATAATCAAAGGTGTAACACGTTTTACCGTCCGAAGCCCGTACGTCTAACCTTTCCTGATTTTCCTACAAAATCAGACCCCTTAACACATAATACATGAAGGGCTAGACATCACCATTAATGCCATCCCAGCACATTCTACACGATTCCTGCAACCACAATGATTAGCAGCACCACTTTTCATATCATAAAAACACATAAACAACTAGTTGTGTCATACAACATTAATGCCATCATGCATAAATATGTGCTACCAATAACTTCATAGGCCCTTAACAGCCCCAATGAGCAACCTGGCTCTGATACCACTAATGTAAGGACCCCCAAGCCCTTAACCCCTGATTAGTGTATTAATCATTATGTGTGGTACATGCTTTCAATAAAATCAATCGGGAAACACAGATGATACTTTACCATTGAATGGCAATTACAAAATTTCTTTAATATTCAACATTAAGATCATCTCTACCCACAATTAGACTCATAGATTCCGCCCATTTCCATCCCCATTACACCACTTTTCACATGGTAGACTTTTATAAAAATTTGGGTAGAGTCTCCCCATAAATAGAGCCATCCCGAAATAAAAGCGCATCACAATATATAGTTCCCGGCCAGGGAAAACACATACTCAACAGAATACAGCAACGCTAAGTAAATTCCCAGCCAGGGAAGACACCACACATAAGACAACATAAATGGGTTTCAACACCCACATAATACACCCATGACTCTCATATCATTAGCAATTCTACTCTTAATTGCATGCAACATAGAATGAAAGAGAGAAAGGCTCATGCCTTTATATACAACCCATATACAAGCATAACCGTGCTCACATGCGAGCATCATAAATATGTATATAACCTTCGGGTGTATATAAGTACTCTATACGATACCGTGCTCCATCAAGCCCTGGTACCACGATCCTGGGAGTACATCCAATCAACAGCTCGAGCTCAGCTCCACAGCCATCGATGTACCTGTTCACCTGCCCCAACAGAGACAGCCCCCAACGGGGTGAGCATACCAATACACAAAATCCCATAATCACAATAATGAAATTCATAATTTACAACAAAAGTAAATACTAATGAATTTTAAATGATACTCCCTGGATGGCAACGTCCTCATCCGGGATTCCGTGTACTGTCCCTGTTCTCACAATCATCAAACTCATCAAATCTCAAAAATCAGTAAATCAACACATTGATTTAACTCATAGCATGCCTGATTCTCAAGTATCAATAATTAATGATTCCAAATTCATTATACATACAAATATAGATATCTCGATATCTAATACTGATTTTCAACTTTGCTACCAATCACAGATAGCTCAAATGCCTAGCATTTATTTTACCAATTCTCCATTTCACTTAGACATCTCACATGTCTTATAATGAATACATGATTCCGCGATCATTCTCAGGCATCTCAAATGCCCTACAATAGTCATATAAACCCAGTACCCCATATCTCTTATAAGGTCATACTACTCTAGTATCACGCACGCTTGTGGCGGCGATGTCAAGGTTGGGTCGTTCCATAACTATATCAACACATATATATATCCATACGCACAACCATCAATGCAATCAAAATACATTATGCATTTCACAAATGCTCTCATATAAAGTAATGCTCGTACGTCGCACGTACCTTAAATCTCCGAAGTCCGAGCCAAACCTTGCTCGAGTTCCATGCCCCGAGGAACGATGTGCTAACACGATAAATTAATTCAAAATTATTTACGAACATGCAACCCATGCTCAAGCACACCCATAACCCTCAAAAATATTGTCAACACAAGACAATTAACCATTATCGAAAATTGCTCAAGAACTCCCCACAAATTTTCGAACCTTCACAACACAAATCGAACTCAAATAATCACCATAATTGTGAGACCCCGTTATCACATCAAGACATTAAGGTGCAATTTAGAGAACTAAACATTCATGTGAATAAATCAGAGTAACATGCCGTGTTGATTTATCTGAGCTTTAGAGATTACAGTACCAAAATGTTTCAAAAGGAAGACACAATTCCTACAAAGGTACTACATTATAGTCTTACTCTACTCAGTAGAAGCTATACAAAATTTTCTCTAATATGCTAATCCTGTAGCACTCCTTACAGCTCAGCATATCAACCCGACCCTGGTTCTCGTCAAAAAAGCACCTACAAAGACAACCCCCAACACATGAGCATTACACAATTCATATTCAACATAATATGAAAGTAAGGCATAAATGCAAATCTTAAACACAAGCCCTTCCTGTATTTTCAGCATTTATAACGCCCATTGGTTGTCCCTGTACCATAATTCATAATAAAAACACATTATAAGAATATATGGTTTCATAAATAAATGTCATGACATCCTTCCTCCTTAAATCCTTATTTCAATCCTGAGCCCTTATCATTAGTACATTTTAATGCTTCTTGCCACTCCATGTAAGCGGAATTCTTCCTCGCTTCCAATGGACCTTAGCGTAAGCAATTAAAATCCTTACTAAGATAATCTTGACTCGTGAAATACACCTCTTATATTTCACAACATACATATGCAAAAACAATGCATAATAACATGTATCATAATCTTAATGCACCACATTGCATTCATCATGCGTCAAAAAGACAAACATAAAGCACATGTTACCGTTGGAATGCCCGTACGTCGCTTACGTACCTTTCCAAAAGATAGAGGAGTCAATCGACTTTATCTCCTCGGTTGTGCTGGCACCTGGGATGGTTCTACATAGCCACACAACACAATATTAGGCACCTCATAATAATCCGGAAGCAAAACCAAATTAATCCTACAATATCATCTCGCGATCGATCGCCCATGAGCCCCGATCGATCGCGAGATGCTACTGCCTCGCATACCAAAAAAAAACATCCAGCGATCGATCGCCCCAATATTGGCGATCGATCGCCAAAACCTACTGGAACGTCGCGATCGATCGCGCCTCCTTGGCGATCGATCGCCAACCTTGTTCCTTTGGCGATTTTCCAGAATTGCTTAACACCGATATTCATACCCTTAAATCTAACATGTAAGACATAATACATGCCAATACCAACATGCTAGCAGTTGCACTACACTACCCTGAGTGTAATCAATTCAAATTTACACCCTAAGCATAAGCCTACAAGCATAAACGTCGATCATTTAAACAAGTACTGGATCAACTTTTCTGGAAACAGGGTAACATATTCATTTCCCGATTTCTTGAGGACCTCACTTCATGCTATTAAACCTATCACATATAGCATAAAGAAAGCTCGAACAAACATGCCACGGGCTTCACAAAACTACCATGCATATTTTCACATCAAAGTTTTACCAAAACCTAAGCTTGACGTGTATGATAATACCTTCATAAAAACACTCCCCACACATATATTTCCAGAAAACAGGGCACTTGAACCTTGCCCAGAATTTTCGAACACCACCTTTCACATGATTAAATCCTTCACATAATACATGCAACATGCTCAAAGAAATATACTGGTACCTTCAAAAAGCTACCATACACAAAAGCACATCAAAGGTTCAACCAAAACCTAAGTTAGCATGCATCAAATATTCATGGTAAAACCCTTCCTAACATGAAAAACAGAGCACTTCCCTGCTCGGATGTTCGAGGAACCCTTTTCTCTACTACAAATCTAGCACATAAAGCATGCAAGTTTCTTAACTAAACATGCTAAGGGCTTCACAAACATCTCATAAAGGTACTCATAACAATATAACATCATACCCTAAACTAGCATGCCAAATCTGCTACAAAGAACAAGCATGCCAGGAAACTGAAAACTGGGAAGAAAAAGTGACTCCTCACCACTTTTGCCCTTCGATTTTCTATATGAAAAGAAGAATGAAACCCGATCACTTTTCTCCTGGAACTCGACCAAGTTGCAGAGAAATGAAGGGAAAAAGAAGGAAGCTTTTTGGAAAAAGGCAAGATGAAAATATCTTCAAGTAAAGTTGCTTGCTTAGTCATCTGCTTTCCCAGAAAAACAGGGGAGGGGCGTGGGTTAAGTCAAGTGGGGGTGGGGTGGTTGCATGTAGGGTGGTTTTGGGGTGTTTAATTGTGTCCCGGTATTTCATACGATGTATAAAAATATCTTTCCTTGATATTTTATTATTTTACCACATCATCACAACAATTAAAAACACCTAACATGCTCCCTAAACCACATCCTCAAAATAAATAAATCACTCCCACATAAAATACGCCTTTAGCACATAGGCTCACAATTAACAACCTTTAATTGTATGATTACCCACATAATCATTTCGGGGATATCACAATAATTCATCTAAAACTTGAATTAATCAATCAACAACATGAGTAATCGCCCCACATGCCAAAACCCCAATTTTCGAACATAAACCCCATGCAAACAGCATTCAAATTCGAACCATTAAGCAACAATTTTTTTGAACTTTAAACTCTGAAATTTTCGACCCAACAACAGCACAAAAACGCCCTAAAAACACCGGAAGAAAAGCCCCAAAAACGTACCAAAAATCGAGCCCCAAATCGGACAAAATCCAGTTTCGAACCCTAGCGCTTTCTGCAGAAATTCGAACTCAAATCGCGACCAAACTTCGAATTGATGGTATGGGAAGGTGCGCCTGGACGAGACGAAGCCGGCGGCGGGTCGGACGCGCCGAACGGCGGCCGGACGGCGGCGGGCGCACGCCTGGAAGCGGCGGGGGTCAAAGGGGATCGGAAAACTCGCGGACGCGGGGAGAGAGAAGCAAGGTGAGGAAAATGGTTCCGATAATTAAAATCTCGGGTTCAACTGGTATTTATAGCAAAAATACCCCGAAATACTAATAGCCCCACAAATACATCATGATTCATTAAAAATCATCTGTTTCCAAAAATTCTCTCTCTAACTCCAAAACCCCCTACCGGTGCCCACACGAAGCACCCGAGATTCCGAGTCACACAAAAAACCCAACTCATAGGTTTTTCACCGAAATGATAATACAATCTCAACCTCGGAATCCAACGATCCCAACTACTCAAATAGACGAGCCCGGAAGGCCCAACACTTTGATTAAACTCCAAATCGCCACGTAAAACAACTTTAGGGGTTATTAACACTCCGGGATTACCATCTATAGTCCATGGTCATCACACTTTGGTTGATCCACCTGAAGGGGTGCGACCCATAGGGTGCAAATGGATTTTCAAGAAAAAGACCGATATGGATGGTAACATACAAACCTATAAAGGTCGACTGGTTGCAAAATGATTCAAACAAATTCATGGTATTGACTATGATGAAACCTTTTCACCAGTGGCCATGGTTAAATCCATAAGGATCTTACTTGCAATAGCTGCATTTCATGATTATGAAATCTGGCAGATGGATGTCAAAACAGCTTTCCTTAATGGAAATCTGCTCGAGGATGTGTACATGACACAGCCCGAGGGTTTTGTCGATCCAAAGGATGCTGGAAAGATATGCAAGCTACAACGATCCATTTATGGATTGAAGCAAGCTTCTCGGAGTTGGAATCTTCGTTTTGATGATGCAATCAAAGAGTTTGGTATTATCAAAAACGAAGATGAACCTAGTGTCTACAAGAAGGTCAGTGGGAGCGTAATCATTTTCCTAGTGTTGTATGTAGATGACATACTTCTCATTGGAAATGATATCCCTGCCTTACAATCTGTAAAGATTTGGCTAGGGAATTGCTTTTCGATGAAAGACTTGGGAGAAGCCACCTATGTATTAGGAATCAAGATCTATAGAGATAGATCAAGAAGACTTCTCGGCCTAAGTCAAAGTACATACATAGACAAAGTGCTTAAAAGGTTTAGCACGCAAGAATCAAAGAAAGGATTCGTGCCTATGACGTATGGCATTTATCTCTCGAAGGAACAGTGTCCTTCAACACCAGATGAGAGACAACGCATGAGTAAGATTCCATATGCGTCAGCTATTGGATCTATCATGTATGCCATGATATGTACTCGTCCCGATGTATCGTATGCTTTGAGCATGACGAGCAGATATCAAGTTGATCCAGGTGAAGGTCACTGGATTGCTGTCAAGAATATCCTGAAGTACTTGAGAAGAACTAAGGATACATTCTTGATTTATGGAGGTGAGGAAGAGCTCAATGTAATGGGTTACACTGATGCAAGCTTCCAAACTGACAAAGATGATTTTCGATCGCAATCTGGATATGTGTATTGCCTAAATGGAGGTGCTGCGAGCTGGAAGAGTTCAAAGCAAGAAACAATAGCCGATTCTACAACGGAAGCTGAGTATATTGCTGCCTCGGATGCAGCAAAGGAAGCGGTTTGGATGAGGAAGTTCATTTCTTAACTTGGAGTGGTGCCTAGCATTAAAGATCCGATAGAACTCTATTGTGACAACAATGGAGCGATCGCATTGGCTAATGAACCAAGATCTCACCAAAGATCCAAGCACATACTTAGGCGTTTCCATTTCATTCGAGAAATTGTTGAAAGGGGAGATGTTAAAATATGCAAAGTACCAACATATGATAATGTATCTGACCCATTGACGAAGCCACTGTCACAGCAGAAGCATGATCGTCATACTAGATCTCTAGGCATTAGGTATATGTCTGAGTGGTCTTAGTGCAAGTGAGAGATTTGTTGGGATATGCCCTAAGACAAATCATTAGATGATTGTTTTGACATACAATGTTTATGATTTCATGAATGACAATTCATTATTATATATTATTCTTTTAACTGTGCAATGTGAATTAATATATATGTTAATGTCCTTAGAATAATATTGTATTATTCTTAAAGATGTCCCTAGTCAAGTATTATCATGAATAGGGATAATGATAATACGTAGAGACTAGTATGTGTTGATTGATGAATTGTTCATTGATATGAGATATCAAATCAACACATGGGTACATGTTAGAGAACGATGTACTGGACAGACCCACCATGAGAATGCAACATGGATAGTTATATGATCGTCATATGCAATTCTCATAGTGATAATAATGTATGTAATCCTTACGACTTGTGATCATCAGAGATCCCAACATAAGGAGTTATGTATCTTGATATCGTCAAACGTTACCCGTAACAGGGTAATCTATAAAGGCGACTATTGGATACACTACGAATTATGTAGAGGGATGTTGACTGATCGAGATAGGATTTGTCCCTCCTATATAACAGGAGATGTGTTTGGCCCTTGATCAAGTGAGAACTAAAATGCATGGCCATGCTCGAATGAGTCAATATGAGATATCGAGCTTCTTCGTTTATTCTAGTTCTACTTGGGGATCAAGAAATAGAGATTGAATATACGAGTATGACTATTCCATGACTCGTGTTCAATCTAAACACAAAGGACAAAGGGATTAAGTTACATGGTTAATATTATCACAAGTTCTAAAGGTTATGTCGAGTCATTGACATTCTTGTAATTTGGGTAGCCTTGATGTGTTGCTAGACACCGCTCTTTGCTTGTAACGTAAAATGAGATTTTATGTCACTGCCAACATTACAAGGACCTATCGGGTCGCACAAAAGATTAAATCGAGAAGGGAAATTAAATTCATTGGATGAATTAATTAATTAAGAAGAGTCTTAATTAAGTGATTAAAAGGTTTTAATTAAATCATGGGTTTGGGCCCATAAGACTTTAAGAAAGTCTTGAACCTTAATTAAAGCCTTATAATACAAATACAAGTTTTTGATTAATGCTTAATCATACTTTCATATCATACTTTGATATCAAAACCTAAACCTAGGCAAAGCAAGCTCTCGGCCGCCTCCTCCAAGCCATGATCATCACCGCCGCCGCCGTGTGGTTTCGTGGTGATTTAAAGGTGGTGGTCGATCGGTTTCGAACCGAGCTTTTGAGTTTTGGTTCAAGAATAAGTCTAGCAACTTGTTCTTGAACGTCCCTTGCTCGTTTAATCGTCTGGATACCGTTGAGGCAAGACCTAGGAGGTGTTGCTCGTGACTCGGGATCGTTGGACGTGGTGCACCGTGGAATCTGCTCAAACACGCTACAAGGGTGAGACCTTCGTAAATCCTTTATCCGATATGATAACCTTAGTATAGATCCGCGGTTTAGTAATCCAAAATTTTAAATTCCGCTGCGTTGTATGCTCTAAGGATTACTTACAACTCTTACTAGAGCAGAACTTGCGGAGATCGGAGTTGGGGCCTATCCTAACGCTGTACCCCCACAGGTGCCACAACAAAGGCAAGCTACTGATAGCTTGAGGCCCCAAGGAGAGTCATTAAGCCTCGTGGTGCTTCTTCATCCTCACGGTTCAGTGGAAATAAATCTTTTGGTTGGAAGCAAGAGAACAGGAAGAGCAATTGGTCGACCAACCGAGGGCCTATGCAAGGGAATAGATCGGGGGAGACAAGGTGCGACAATTGTGGAGGGCCACACTCTTCGAGCAATTGCCCTGCTTGTTACAGGATAGTGCATCATAGGCAGCAGATTATGCCTCGACCATCGGGAGGTCAGACAGTCGGACCGTCCCAGGGACAGGTGTATGCACTGACCAGAGAGCAGGCCCAGGCAGCCCCAGAGGAGGTGATCGCCGGTACGTGCCATTTATTTACGTACCCTGCTTTTATTTTGATAGATACAGGTGCCTCCCACTCTTTTGTATCTGTTGGCTTTGTGGAGAGACACCATATGCACACGTCTTCGTTACCCACGCCTCTCATGGTCTCGACACCCACTGGAAGAAATGTTATTGCCGATCAGTTTCTTGCAGATTGCCTCATTTATTTTGAGGACAACGAGTTGAAGGCAGATTTGATTGTGTTGGGCATGTCAGACTTCGACTGTATTGTGGGCATTGACATTCTGAACAGATATCAGGCAGTGGTAAATTGTTGGCAGAGAACAGTAAGGTTCAGATCTGATTTGGGGATTAGTGTACTTTTTATGGCAACGGTTCTCGTGTGAAGATTCCGTTGATTTCGGCAATCAAAATGTCTCAGTTGTTGGAACGTGGTCACACGGGCTATCTCATCTATGCCGTGGACACGTCGGGAAAGAAAAAAGAATTAAGAGTTGATGATGTACCAGTGGTAGCAGAGTTTGCTGATGTGTTCCCGGAGGAGATTCCCGGATTCCCACCGGCTAGAGAAGTCGAGTTTGGGATTGAGTATTACCGGGGACATCCGCTATCTCTCGTGCACCTTACAGGATGTCACCGACGGAGTTAAGGGAATTGAAGGAGCAGTTGCAGGAACTCCTTGACAAAGGATATATACGTCCTAGCGTATCGCCATGGGGCGCACCGGTTCTCTTTGTAAAGAAGAAGGATGGTTCGATGCGGTTGTGCATCGATTACCGGCAACTGAATAAGGCCACAGTGAAGAACAAGTATCATCTCCCAAGGATTGTTGATTTGTTTGATCAGTTGCAAGGTACCAGACTATATAACAAGATTGATTTGAGATCCAGGTACCACCAGATTCGGGTCAGGGAGGAAGATGTGCAGAAGACAGCATTTCGGACTCGATATGGGCACTATGAGTTCTTAGTGATGCCGTTCGGTGTGACGAACGCCCCGACTGTCTTTATGAGCTTGATGAACCGGGTATTTCAACCCTATCTAGATCAGTTCGTCATTGTGTTTATTGACGATATACTCATCTACTCCCGGAGCGATGAAGAGCATGTGAGACATTTGAATGGTACATCGTTTACCATTTACACGGACCACAAGAGCCTGAAGTTCTTATTCACTCAGGCAGAGCTGAACATGAGACAGAGAAGATGGATGGACTTACTCAAGGACTATGATTGTGAGATTGAGTACCATCCTGGAAAGGCTAACTTGACAGCAGACGCCTTGAGCCGGAAAGTGAGGAGTACTGCTGAGGACGTCATCCATTTGTCAGCCATGATGACTTCCTATTGTTATCTAGGCAATGATTTCGATATAGATACATCATCTGTGTATGTATCGACCTTATTGGCTGAGCCAGATATATATGAGAATATCAGGAGAGCTCAGAAGTCAGATGATGAGATTCAGAGATGGTTATCATTATTGCAGCTTGGTTGTGATATCCCCGAAATGATTATGTGCTTTTAAACATTAATTATGTTATGACGATTATGGTATTAATTTATTTTGGTTGAATTAATAATATTGGGGAAATGCGCTTCAGGGTGCATGTGTTATATGTTGGGAATTTGGGTTATGGCATGATTATTTGGGGTGGATGTTGTTTGTTTTGGGTGAAGCATGTTTAATTGGATTTTGAAGTATTTTATTGATTAAATACTATAAAATATCATGTGAGGATATTTTAATACATCGTGCTAAATACCGGGACCAAAACATAACACATCACACCACCCACCACCCAACCACCCGCCTTGTAAGGACCCCAAGCCCTTAACCCTTGATTAGTGTATTAACCACTATGTGTGGCACATGCTTTCAATAAAAATCAATCGGGAAACTCAGATGATGCTTTACCATTGAATGACAATTACAAAATTTTCTTTAATACTCAATGTTATAAGATCATCATCCTAACAACATATAGACTCATAAAGTTCGCCCATTACCATCCCCTTTTTACCACTTTTTACATTGTGGACTTTTATAAAAATTTGGGCAGAGTCTCCCCATAAATTGAGCTATCCCGAAATAAAAGCACAACACATAACATAATTCCCGGCCAGGGAAGCACAATACTTAATAAAATACAGAAATACTAAGTAAATTCCCAGCCAGGGAAAGCACCACACAATAGGACAACAAGCGTGGGCTTCAACACCCACAAAATACACCAATGACTCTCATATCATTTAGCAATTCTACCTCTAATTGCATGCAACATAGAATGAAAGAGAGAAAGGCTCATGCCTTTATATACAACCCATATACAAGTATAATCGTGCTCACATGCGAGCATCATAAATATGTATATAACCCTCAGGTGTATATAAGTACTCTATACGATACCGTGCTCCATCAAGCCCTGGTACCACGATCCTGGGAGTACATCAAATCAACAGCTCGAGCTCAGCTCCACAGCCATCGATGTACCTGTTTACCTGCCCCAACAGAGACAGCCCCCAACGGGGTGAGCATACCAATACACAAAATCTCATAATCACAATAATGAAATTCATAATTTACTGTAAATACTAATGAATTTAAATGATACTCCCTGGATGGCAACGTCCTCATCCGGGATTCCGTGTATTGTCCCTGTTCTCACAATCATCAAACTCATCAAATCTCAAAAATCAGTAAATCAACACATTGATTAACTCATCGCATGCCTAATTCTCGAATATCAACAGATAGTGATTCCAAATTCATTAAACATACAAATATAGATATCTCAATATCAATACTGATTTCTCAAACTTCGCTATCAATCACAGATAGCTCAAATGCCTCGCATTTATTTTACCAATTCCCCTTTATACTCAGACATCTCAAATGTCTTATGATGATTACATGATTCTATGGTCATTCTCAGGCATCTCAATGCCCTACAATGGTCATATAAAACCAGTATTCCATATATCATGTAAGGTTATACTACTCTAGTATTACGCACACTTGTGGCAGCGATATCAAGATTAGGTCGCTCCATAGCTATCTCAACACATAGATATAACCATGCGCACAACCATTTAATGCAATCAAAATACATTATGCATTTCACAAATGCTCTAATAAAGAAATGCTCGTACGTCGCACGTACCTTAAATCTCCGAAGTCCGAGCCAAACCTTGCTCGAGTTCCAAGCCCCGATGAACGATGTGCTAACACGATAAATAATTCACAATTATTTACAAACATGCAACCCATGCTCAAGCACACCCATAATCCTCATAAAAATTGTCTACACATGACAATTAATCATTTAAAAGACCCGGGGCAGGGCATATGCAGGGAGGGAAAACGAATGAGACATATCGAAAATTGTTCAAGAACACCCTTCAATTTTTCGAACCCTATTCTCACAAATCGAACCCAAACTAAGCATCATAATACATCTAAAACATGTAATAATCGATCACTAACAAGAATCACCACTCCCCTGCCAGTACCCCTAAAATCGAGCCCTAACATCACGCAAGCAGTGCTGAAATTCGAACCATTAAGCAACAATTTTTTGAACCATAAAAGTATGAAATATTCGACTCAATTAACAGCACAAAACGCCCCAAAAACACCTGAAGAAAAGCCCCAAAAACGTACCAAAAATTGAGCCCCAAATCGGACAGATTCCAGTTTCGAACCTAGCGCTTTTCTGGCAAATCCGAACGCGATTCTCGACGAAACTTCAAATTGATGGTATGGGAAGGTGCGCCTGGACGAGACGAAGCCACCGGTGGGTCGGACACGCCGAACGGCGGCCGGACGGCGGCGGGCGCACGCCTTGAAGTGGCGAGGGTCGAAGGAGATCGGGAAACAGCGCGCGAGGAGAGAGAGAGGGAAGGTGGGGAAAATGGTTCCAATAATTAAAATCTCGGGTTCAACTGGTATTTATAGCAAAAATACCCCGATATACTAATAGCCCCACAAATACATCATGATTCATTAAAAATCATCTGTTTTCAAAAATTCTCTCTCTAACTCCAAAACCCCCTACCGGTGCCCACACAAAGCACCCCAGATCCCGAGTCACACTAAAAACCCAACTCTTAGGTTTTTCACCCAAATGAGAATACAATCTCAACCTCAGGATCCAACGATCCCAACTACTCAAATAAACGAGCCCAGAAGGCCCAACACCGCGATTAAACTCCAAATCGCCACGTAAAACAACTTTAGGGGTTATTAACACTCCGGGATTAACATCTATAATCCCTGGTCATCACACCCCTTGACCCATACCTTGCCTGCTGAACCCATACCCCCACTTGCCTCTCCTTTCACTCCACCTCCATCACTCTTTCTCCCCCAATCTTCACCCCCAAAATTGTCCAGCAACAGCTTAGCATGTAGGAGGAAGAGATTGCAAATTTCAAGGCTTAAAACCTTGCAAAAAGTTGGAGCCAAGAGGGGTGAGGAACCATATCTTGTTTTGGTTAATTTTTGGTTGAGTTGAGTTAGAGTTGGGGTGATATAAAGCATGTTGGTTTATGTTTGGTTGAATTTTCTTTTTGAGTGCTTGCATGATAGTATAACGAAGCCCATAGCATGTTTCTTTGAACATGATGCATGTTTAATGTGATATCCCCGAAATAATTAATTGCAATTTGAGCACTAATTATGTTTATGTGATTTTATGGTAATAATTACATTATGTGTTGGGACTAATTATCTTGGTGAAATGCTTGTCACATGGTAGGCGTGACCCGGTAGAGCATTTCAGGGTGCATGTTATGCATGTTGGGTGATTGGGTATTATAATGGTTTAAATGAAATGGTTTGTGTTTATTTGGTAAAGCATGATTTTAATAGGGATTTTGGTGCATTTTGGTAAAATGCTTTTAAAATATCATGTTGGGATGTTTTATACATCATGTTCACTATTTTGGGTACATGTTAATTTAAACCATAACCAATAAGCATACCATTTGAATTAACCCCCACCTCTCATTCCACCTTACTTTACATCACATCCCTTCCCATCACCTTTAAGTCAAACCACCCTCCATCTCTTCTCTTGCAAATAAAAAGCTCCCATTTTCGTTTTGGAAAGAAGAGGAAAAAGTAAAGGCTTTGAAAAGGAGTTATTTTGGAATTTCTTAAAGAAACGTGAAGCTCAAGTGGTAAGCTATCATTGTGGTAAAGTCTTGTTGAGTTTTGGTTGGGTTTGTAGCTTGTTTTGGGGTAAAAAGGGGTGGATCTTAGTCCATCATGATGTTTATGTTAGTAGATGTATTTTAATGTTGTTTTGTGGTTTCATGATGTGTTGGGTGGTTGATCTTTAAGTGTTAGTTGGAGCTCATACATGGAGGATTCTCGCTGGAACAGGGCTGCTCGATCGATCGAAATAAGGGTCCGATCGATCGAGCAGGGCAGAGCCTGGACAAGGCATGAAATGAGCTTACCGATCGATCGAGAAAAAGTTCCGATCGAGAAAAAGTTCCGATCGATCGATGCGAAGTCTCGATCGATCGAGACAAAATCTCGATCGATGGGTAGAGACAGAACCTGGATGCCATTTTTGTTTAACTTAGCGATCGATCGAGGTTTGGGAACCGATCGATCACAAGGCATAAAATGTGGATTTTGTGATTATGTCCTATATGATGATATTTTTGGTAATGGTTCATTTATTGGCGTCTAATATGGAATTGTGTGAATGTGTAGAACCATCCCAGGTGGCCACACAGCTTAGGAGATAAAGTCCACAATATCTCCACTTTTGGAACTAAGGTACGTAGTGAGACGTACGAGCATCGGACGGTAAAACGTATTTATTACGCTTGATTGGTTATGCATTATGGTTGCATACATGGTCTTAATTATGCATTGTGATTGCATACATGATTGAATATGCATTATGGTTGCATACATGGTTGGATATGCATTATGGTTGCATACATGGTCGGATATGCATTGTGGTTGCATAATTGATTGGATATGCATTGCGGTTGCATATGATTGTGAGTCGAGATTATATTATAGTGATGAAGAATACTTGCCGCTTTCATGTCGAAGCGATGATAGAATACTTGCCGCTGTCATATTTAGTGATGAAAAATATTTGCCGCAAATATATCGAAGCGAAGGATAATGCCGCTGTCATATTGATGCGAGGGATATTATGCCGCTAATATGTCGAAGCGAGGGGTATTAATGCCGCTGTCGTATAAACGCGAGGGGTATTATGCCACTGATATAATAAGACTGGGAATTGGCCATTGGTATACACGGAATGGATGCATGTCATGACATACATATTGGTATTATAATCCATTGATTATTATTGTGGTACAGGGACAACCAAGGGAGCTTTTAAATATGTTAATTACAGGAAGTGAATCGCATTTACGGTTTATGCATTGAATTATGATCATATTATTGTGAATATGATTTATATACATGCTCATGGTTTGGGGTTGTTCCTGTAGGTACTTTTGGGCGGACAAGCTAAGGCGGGTTGATGCGGTGAGCCAGTGAGGAGTGCTTTTGGCATAGCAGGCCTAATTCTTTTGCATAGTCTCTACTCTAGGAGTAGTGTAAAACTATAGGACTAACATTCAGTTGGTTGGGAATGTAATTAATCCCTTTTGGAAATTTTATTTGGCCTGTACTCTTAACGGCTCAATACATCAACACGAACTTTATATTCTTAGATGCATGTTTAGCTCTATTACGCCTTTAATCCACGCTTAAGGAACTAGGGTCCTTACATTAGTGGTATCAGAGCAGTGGTTAGAGAACCCGGGAACGAGCGAAGGGTAACCTTAGCATGGTTGGCTAGGTGTTTTCATTTGGGGCATGTTTATGCATGTGGTGCATATTTATGTATACAATTGTTATACTAACATGCTTGTCATTCATATTGTCTAACGGTTTAGCATATATATTGTTTGGAATTGTTGTTAACCTTTGTGTTACAACATGGCGGCTATGAATGCGGGAAATCTCAACGAAGAGGTGGGTGACATTGGCAGTGTTAATGCTAGTATCGGTCAGGCAAATCCTTTACCTCCACCTGCTGTGGGCATGGAACCGGTTGCTCAGTTGCTACTACCAGGAGAGCTTAGCTTGACACAGTTTCTGACCTTCCACCCGCCTATGTTTGAGGGAACAGAAATAGGGGAAGAGGTTGAAGAGTGGTTAGAGAGATTGGAACAGATATTCGTGTCTGCGCCGTGTGCTAGGACGGCATGGTTGAGATTGTCGGAATTCCAATTGGCAAAGAAGTCTTCTATGTGGTGGAAGACGACTGTAATGGAATTGAGGGCCCAAGGTATGGTCATTGACTGGACTCTATTCAGAACTCGGTTTCTAAACCGATACTTCTCGGCTGCGGCTAGACAATCAAAGGAGGATGAATTTACAAACTTGAAACAAGGGAGCATGTCAGTTTCAGACTATGCCATGCATTACTCATCGTTGTTGAGGTATGTTCCCCATATCGCAACAAACGGGCATGCCAAGATGAGGAACTTTCTGAAGGGGTTGCGACCGGAACTATTTGATCGGGTCATTTCCAACAACCCGACATCCTTTGATGATGCACTTGTTAGAGCGGAGTGGGCAGAGATTGGGGTGAGTGCTTATACTGATGCCGCACCCCCACCAGTCTCATCACAAAGATCTACATTTGAGAATCTGAGGCCCTGGGGAGGATCTTTTAAGTCAAGGGGAACTTCTTCTTCTTCCCGGTTTAGCTGAAGGCGACCGGATGGTCGGAAGCAAGGTGATCGGAGAGGTGGTGCATCTACTTTTGGAGGATCTGGTAGAGTTGGAGATGTTAAGTGCCACTTTTGCGGAGGGCCGCATTTGATGCGTGATTGTTCTGCATGCTACATATGTGGCAAGTCGGGCCACATTGCTCGGTGTTGTCCCAATCGGGAAGGACGGACGGATCTTAGAGAGGGCCGAGGGAGGTTTTCTAGTGGGACAGTACAGCAGAGGCCACCGATGGTGCCTCGTCAGATGGGGGGACAGACAATGGGGCCACCTTAGGGACAGGTCTATGCATTGACCAGGGAGCAGGCCGATGCAGCTCCAGAGGAGGTTATAGCTGGTATGTGCCTACTATTTACATATTTCGCCTTTATTTTGATAGACTCAGGTGCTTCGCACTCCTTTGTGTCTGCGGACTTTGTGGCGAGACATCATATGTGCACGTCTCTGTTGCCCACGTCTCTATTGGTCTCGACACCAACTGGGAAGAGAGTTGTTGCTGATCAGTTTCTGATGGACTGCCTCATTTATTTTGAGGGCAATGAGATAAAGGCAGATTTGATTTTTTTGGGTATGTCAGATTTCGACTGCATTGCGGGCATCGACATTCTGAACAGATATCAGGCAGTGGTAGATTGTCGGCAGAGGACAGTTCGGTTCAGATCTGGTTTGGGAGTTCAGTGGACTTTTTATGGCAACGGGTCTCGTGCGAAGATTTCGTTGATTTCGGCAATCAAAATGTCTCAACTATTGGAACATGGACACACGGGCTATCTTATCTATGCCGTGGACATGAAGGAGAAGGGTAAAGAGTTAAGAGTTGAGGATATACCAGTGGTAGCGGAATTTGCTGATGTGTTTCCGGAGGAGATTCCAGGATTCCCACCGGCAAGGGAAGTCAAGTTTGGAATTGAGTTATTACCGGGGACATCCGCTATTTCTCGTGCCCCTTACCGGATGGCATCGACAGAGTTGAGGGAATTGAAGGAGCAGTTGCAGGAGCTCCTTGACAAAGGATATATACGCCCTAGCGTATCACCTTGGGGCGCACCAGTTCCTTTTGTGAAGAAGAAGGATGGTTCGATGCGTTTGTGCATCGATTACCGGCAACTGAATAAGGCCACGGTGAAGAACAAGTATCCTCTCCCAAGGATTGACGACTTGTTTGATCAGTTGCAAGGCACGAAGCTGTATAACAAAATTGATTTGAGATCCGGGTACCACCAGATACGGGTCAGGGAGGAGGATGTGCAAAAGACAACATTTCGGACTCGGTATGGGCACTATGAGTTCTTAGTGATGCCGTTCGGTGTGACGAACGCCCCGACTGTCTTTATGAGCTTGATGAACCGGGTATTTCAACCCTATCTAGATCAGTTCGTCATTGTGTTTATTGACGATATACTCATCTACTCCCGGAGCGATGAAGAGCATGTGAGACATTTGAGGACAGTGCTCCAGATCCTCAGAGATCACCAGTTATATGCCAAGCTCAGTAAGTGTGAGTTTTGGTTGAGCAGTGTAGTATTTCTGGGGCATGTCATATCTAGCAGTGGGATTTCAGTGGACCCCAGGAAGATTGAGGCGGTGATGGAGTGGGCTGCACCCACTTCTGTGCCCGAGATACGGAGTTTTCTTGGTTTGGTTGGTTATTACCGACGCTTCGTCGAGGGATTTTCTAAGATTGCTAAGCCACTGACGCAGTTAACCCAAAAGGGAGTACCCTTCTTTTGGTCAAAGGCTTGCGAGGAGAGCTTCTAAGAGTTGAAGCACCGATTGACCACAACACCTGTATTGGTGATACCCTCAGAGAACAAGAGGTTTGTTCTATATACTGACGCATCACTTTAGGGCTTGGGGTGTGTACTGATGCAAGATAAGCATGTGGTAGCTTATGCATCGAGACAGTTGAAGCCGTATGAGGCTAAATACCCAGTCCATGATTTGGAGTTGGCGGCTATTATTTTTGCCCTGAAGATTTGGAGGCATTATCTGTATGGTACGTCCTTTACCATATATACGGATCATAAGAGCCTAAAATTCTTGTTTACTCAGGCGGAGTTGAATATGCGTCAGAGGAGATGGATGGATTTGCTCAAAGACTATGACCGTGAGATTGAGTACCATCCGGGAAAGGCGAACTTGACAGCAGACGCCTTGAGTTGGAAGGTGAAGAGTACTGCTGAGGAGGTCATGCATTTGTCGGCTATGATGACTTCATATTGCCATCTGGGCTATGACTTCGATGTAGATACATCGTGTGATATCCCCGAAATGATTATGTGGGTAATCATGCAATTAAGGGTTGTTAATTGTGAGCCTATGTGTTAAAGGAGTGTTTTATGTGGGGGTGTTATATTTATTTTGATGATGTGGTTTAGGGAGCATGTTAGGTGTTTTTAATTGTTGTGTTGATGTGGTAAAATAATAATATCAAGGGGAGATACTTTTATACATCGTATGAAATACCGGGACACAATTAAACACCACAAGATCACCCTACATGCAACCACCCTACCCCCCACTTGCATGCAACCCACGCCCCTCCCCTGTTTTTCTGGAAGCTGATTGACCAAGTAAGCCTTTTTGCACTTAGATATTTTCACTTTTGTCTCTTCCAAAAACCTCCTTCTTCCTTCCTTCATTTCGTCTGCAATTTGGACTGCTACTAGGAAGAAAGTGATCGTATTTTACTAATCCCTTCTTGACGAAAATCGAAGAGCAAAAGTGGTGAGGAATCCCGCTGGTTCACCAGCTTTTTCGTTTTTATGCATGTATGTTCTTCATAGCAGTTTTGGCATGCTAATGTTAGGTTCGATGAAACCTTGTTATGAGTACTTGCAAGTAATGTTTATGAAGCCCCTAGCATGTTTTGTTAAGTAACTTACATGCTTTATGTGTTAGATTTTCGTTTGTGAAAAGTATTCCTCGAAAATCTGGGCAGGGGAAGTGCCCTATTTTTATGTTGAGTAGGAGTTTTATTATGAAGATTTGAAGCATGCTAGCTTAGGTTTTGAGTAAACCTTTGATGTGAATACATACATGGTAGTTTGGTGAAATTACCAGCGTATTTATTTGAGCATGAACTACGGATTATGTGGTAGTTTTAGTGTTGTGAAGATGTATGCTCGAGAATTCTGGGCTGTGTAGTTATGCCCTGTTTTTCAGAGAAGGTTGATCGAGTACTGATAAAAAGGGGTAGTTGTAACGCATGTGGGTTGGAGTTTGGGGTATAAACTTGTTATGAATACACTCAGGGTAGTGTATTGTAGCTATTAGCATGTTGTTTTGGGCATTTTGTATGTCTTACATGTTAGATTGAGGGGTATGAAAATCGGTGTTAGGCAATTCTGGGCAATCTGGGTTGAAACAGAGCGACCGATCGATCGGTGAATGTGATGACCAGGGATTATAGATGTTAATCCCGGAGTGTTAATAACCCCTAAAGTTGTTTTACGTGGCGATTTGGAGTTTAATCGCGATTTTGGCCTTCTGGGCTAGTTTATTTGGGTAGTTGGGATCGTTGGATCCCGAGGTTGAGATTGTATTCTCAATTGGGTGAAAATCCTATGAGTTGAGTTTTTGATGTGACTCGGGATCTGGGGTGCTTTGTGTGGGCACCGGTATGGGGTTTGAGGTTAGAGAGAGAGAGTTTTTGAAAACAGATGATTTTTAATGAATCATGATGTATTTGTGGGGCTATTAGTATTTCGGGGTATTTGTGCTATAAATACCAATTGAACCCGAGATTTTAATTTTGAAAATCATTTTCTCCTCCAACCCGTCACTCTCTCTCTCCCCGTCGGCTTCCCGTTTTTGCCCCAACCCCCGCGCGTAAAAGCGCCGCGCCCGCCGCAGTCCGGCCGCCATCCGGCGCGTCCGACCCACCGTTGGCTTTATCTCTCCGAGGCGCAGCTTTCCCCACCGGTAATTTGAAGTTCCGTTGAGAATCGCGTTCGGATTTGCCAAAAAACCGCAAGGGTTCGAAAATTCAAATCTGTCCGATTTGGGGATCGATTTTTGGTACGTTTTTGGGGCTTTTCTTCAGGTGTTTTTGGGGCGTTTTGTGCTGTTAATTGGGTCAAAAATTTCAAACTTTATGGTTCAAAAATTTGTTGACAATTGGTTCGAATTGTGGTGTTCTTTTTTTTCAAAAATCTTGCTGATTTTTGGATAGATTCTTATGCTTCACATGGTTCAGCTTTTGAGTCTCTTTGGTGATGCTTATGGTTCTACTTTTGCCCTGTATGCATGAGGGTTTGGGTTCGAAAATTGGGGTTTTGGCAGGAGGGGCGATTATTCATGTTGTTGATTGATTAATTCATGTTTTAGATGAATTATTGTGCTTATTTGGGTTCGAATTGTGTTGTGAGGGTTCGAAAATTTATGGGGAGTTCTTGAGCAATTTTCGTAGATGTCTCATTCGATTTCCCTCCCTGCATGTGCTCTACCCTGGGTCTTTTAAATGGTAAATTGTCGTGTATTGACAATAATTTTCTGAATGAGGATTATGGGTGTGCTTGAGCATGGGTTGCATGTTCGTAAATAATTGTGAATTATTTATCGAGTTAGCACATCGTTCCTCGGGGCATGGAACTCGAGCAAGGTTTGGCTCGGACTTCGGAGATTTAAGGTACGTGCGACGTACGAGCATTACTTTATATTAGAGCATTTGTGAAATTCATAAGGTATTTGATTGCATTGAATAGTTGTGCATGTGGTTATATATATGTGTTGAGAAGCTTTGGAGCGACCTAATCTTGACATCGCGCCACAAGCGTGCGTGATACTCGAGTAGTATAACCTTACAAGATATATGGGGTACTGGGTGTATATGACCATTGTAGGGCATTGAGATGCCTGAGAATGATCGTGGAATCATGTATTCATTATAAGACATGTGAAATGTCTAAGTATAATGGAGAATTGGTAAAATAAATGCTAGGCATTTGAGCCATCTGTGATTGGTAGCAAAGTTGAAAATCAGTATTAGATATTGAGATATCTATATTTGTATGTATAATGAATTTGGAATCATTAATTATTGATATTTGAGAATCAGGCATGCGATGAGTTAAATCAATGTGTTGATTTTACTGATTTTTGAGATTTGATGAGTTTGATGATTGTGAGAACAGGGACAGTACACGGAATCCCGGATGAGGACGTTGCCATCCAGGGAGTATCATTTAAAATTCATTAGTATTTACTTTTGTTGTAAATTATGAATTTCATTACTGTGATTATGGGATTTTGTGTATTGGTATGCTCACCCCGTTAGGGGCTGTCTCTGTTGGGGCAGGTGAACAGGTACATCGATGGCTGTGGAGCTGAGCTTGAGCTGTTGATTGGATGTACTCCCAGGATCGTGGTACCAGGGCTTGATGGAGCACGGTATCGTATAGAGTACTTATATACACCGAGGGTTATATACACATTTATGATGCTCGCATGTGAGCACGGTTATACTTGTATATGGGTTGTATATAAAGGCATGAGCCTTTCTCTCTTTCATTCTATGTTGCATGCAATTAAGGGTATAATTGCTAATGATATGAGAGTCATTGGTGTATTATGTGGGTGTTGAAACCCACTTATGTTGTCTTATGTGTGGTGTCTTCCCTGGCTGGGAATTTACTTAGTGTTGCTGTATTCTGTTGAGTATGTGTTTTCCCTGGCCGGGAACTATATTATGTGATGTGCTTTTATTTCGGGATGGCTCTATTTATGGGGAGACTCTGCCCAAATATTTATAAAAGTCCACAATGTAAAAAGTGGTGTAATGGGGATGGTAATGAGCGAACTTTATGAGTCTACTTGTTGTTAGGATGATGATCTTATAACATTGAGTATTAAAGAAAATTTTGTATTTGCCAATGGTAAAGTATCATCTGAGTTTCCCGATTGACGATTTTTATTGAAAGCATGTGCCACACATAATGTTTAATACACTAATCAAGGGTTAAGGGCTTGGGGTCCTTACATTAGTGGTATCAGAGCAGTGGTTGCTCATTGGGGCTGTTAAGGGCCTATGAAGTTATTGATAGCACATATTTATGCATGATGGCATTAATGTTGTACGACATAACTATTTGTTTATGTGCTTTTATGATATGAAAAGTGGTATTGCTAACCATTGTGGTTGCAGGAATCGTGTGGAACACGATAGGATGGCTTTAATAGTGATGTCTGGCACTCCGTGTGTTACGTGCCAAGGAATCTGATTTTGTAAGAAAATCAGGTAAATGGATATTTCCGAGGTAACATGTCTTGGTATACATATTGACTTGCAAGTGGTTTCATATATGCATTGAATGTTTGATGCATAGCGTATATGGCTATTGTTGCTAACCAAGGTGGTTGCACGTTACAGGAAATATGGAGTATAAAAAGGAATTATGATTATACATTCCAGGAGTCTTGTTTATCACAGTGAGAATTTTTATACTTACGTTTTACCGCTAAAAATGTGGAGCGGGAGGGGGGAGGCTCGCTTGCACATGGAGGCGGGGTATTCCATACTAAGCGAGGATGAGATACCGCTATGAAGAAGCTTATGCTTATACCGCTAAAAATGTGGAGCGGGAGGGGGGAGGCTCGCTTGCACATGGAGGCGGGGTATTCCATACGAAGCGAGGATGAGATACCGCTTGTATGAAGAAGCGAGGATGAGATGCCGCTTGTTGTGATGATTCATTTCTTTATGAGGACACGGATGATAGCGGTGATGTATTCGGCTGTGTCGAGGATGATGATTCATTTGTGATGACACGGATGATAGCGGTGATGTATTCCGCTGTGTCGAGGATGATGATTCATTCCTTTGTGATGACACGGATGATAGCGGTGATGTATTCCGCTGTGTCGATGATGATGATTCATCTCTTTGTGATGATTGGCAATGGTTTATACCACCGGACACGGATGATAGCGGTGATGTATTCCGCTGTGTCGATGATGATGATTCATCTCTTTGCGATGATTGGCAATGGTTTATACCGCCGGACACGGATGATAGTGGTGATGTATTCCGCTGTGTCGATGATGATGATTCATTCCTCTATGATGATGGGCGATGATTCATACCGCCAGACACATGTATAGCGATGAGACATTCCGCTGTGTCGGTTGATGATGGTTCACGCCGTTGAGCATATGTATATGATGATTTACGATGACTCATTCTTCTATGAGGATTGGCGATGATTCGTGCCGCCGGATATGTTGATAGCGATGCCTCTTTCCGCTATTATGTGGACGATGATTCATGCTCAGGTGTATAGCAAGGTTTCATGCCACTTATTATATGACGAGGTATCATGCCGTCGATTCTATAGCGATGGATTGTGCCGCTATGTACTCAGCACAGGATTTTGCCGCCTTCGAGCGATGGTGCTGATTACGCACTATTATTGAGTGACGGAGACAGGTATGCCGCTATCTTGTTAGCGATGAGGTATGGGATATTGCTATTCTATTAGCATTATTATAGCTGGCATGCGTTGATATGCATGTTTTATTATGACTATTTTACTAGCATAATGATAGATGACATACGTTGATGTACATGGTCCGTCACGAGTTGACTGGGTTGTTTAGATGTCATTGTTGACATGTATCGTCACTAGTTGACGATGCCTTAGATGACATGAGTTGGCATGTGTCGTCACGGGATGACGATGACGATGGTGTAGGCGATGTCCTTTTTTTTTACATGCATCATCGTTACGATGAACAATACGTTGAGTATACGTATTCAGTTGTATGATTTGGGTGCCAGTACCGAGCACAAGGTGGTGTCTACGTCACCGGTTGACGTGACCCTTATACCAAGCGGGTCGCTCGAGAAAGGGATGGACGCGCTGTACATGTGATTGTACCGCATCATATGTTTGAGGTGATCATATTACGAGTGGTGATACCCTTGAGGTATGCTCGTTGGAATGGCTTTTGGCCATGTAATTTGACGACAGGAGTAATCGTGGAGGGAATTACTCGCTTTCTATCGAAGTAACATGTGGTAGACATGGTCACACCACCCTTGAGGGTGTAGAATGGGTCCAAAGGAGTAGGATCAGGTTATGTTAAGTACATAGGGACACTGGAGTGTCCAGGGTGTATCGGCATTAGAGGAACGTTGGGTACAGACCCACTACTCTATTGACTTTTCTTCCCACGGTGTGGTATGCCGTGCGGAAACGCCCGTCTTATTGGTA
Source organism: Haberlea rhodopensis (assembly GCA_907163345.1). NCBI lineage: Eukaryota > Viridiplantae > Streptophyta > Magnoliopsida > Lamiales > Gesneriaceae > Haberlea > Haberlea rhodopensis. Next base: position 11,306,739 of record CAJQUN010000015.1, read on the forward strand.
CGTTTGAGGTAAACCTAAAGAGGCAGCGACTAGTTTGTCTGCCGCGTGTGTGCAGTACCATGATGAGCTTGCTAGAGCCGTTATACTGCTCGTTGACCAAGTTTGGCAAATCGTAAGGTGATACGATGTGGATTGTGGTGGACTCTTGTAGTCACCATTCATTTGAGGTTGAGGTTGTGCATGCCTCACTGAAACGTGTATACGTTTATGTTTAATCTTGATGAGACTTGTCTGGGACAGCTCATAATGTTGGAGTACCAACAAGAGAGTCATCAAGTCGTCGTTGACTCGATCTGGGGAATCCGTGTATTTGGGATGCAATGGGTGTTATTGTATCCAGTTTTCCGTACGGTGGTTCGAGACTAGTGGATCTCGAGTTCGATGACACTTTCCTTGTGGGGAAGGAGGTAGTATTATACCTATTGGGAAACTTTGAAAGATTCGACAAGTTGGTCCATGTAGTGTTGATTTTGGGAATCACACCGTGTGTTGTTAATCGTCGATTATCATTCTCCACTGAGTAGGGAATGACTCAGAATTGAAAGTTGTGTTTGGGGCTTAGGGGTATGTTGTAGATACCCGAGCCAAGTGCATTGAGTATGCATGTGATGTCCGTGCTTAGGCAGGTATACCGGTGAGTATACGGATGCCAATTATCTATTTCTTTTGTCAAGCATAGAGTTATGCTGTGTTTGGGTGGTTAAATCTCCGATGAGAGATATGGAACACCTTGAGATTGAGAATCTCCATGGCACGATAATTATGAGGAATAATCGTGAAGTTAGTTGACTCCCTTTGAAGAAGGATTATCTTGTGTGGGTTAAGGTATTTCCTTGTTAGTGTTTTCCTCCGAGTTATGCGATAGCCTTCCCAAGTTTGGATTGTTAAATCCTAGGATTATCAAGGGATGGCAGGAATTCGGATTGGTTGGGTGTCGCTGTCGACACAAGCGTTGAGGATGCAATGGGTTTATTGCATGTCCTTTCAGAATTTTAAACTCTGTGGAGTCTCGATTGTTTATTTATGATCAGGATGTGATTCTTGGAACATCCGGAGGTAGACATCTTGTGAGATGTCTTTTGTGTGAATCTGTGGCCGTGAGTTGCCCAAATTAAGTTGCAATGATACGACTGCTCCTTCGATGGAGGAGGTTTGAAAGTGGAAACCAGGTTTGGTATGTGTACACCGTGGTATACTAGTGTTTCCCTCGTAACGATGTATGTTAGACATCGTGAGTCATGATAGAGATGTCTTTGAATGATATCTACGACGGAATCGGGAGCGATTCGAATCCTTGCAGTTTCAGTTGACTAACTGCTTTTGGATTATTAGCGTTGAGTTGTGCTGACGCTCTTTGACGTTATGATGGATTTGGAAGTCTATTCCACTCCAGAGTTTGACACGAGGTCAACGTTCTCACGGTTGAGGTGTCATTCATGATGCGTTCTTACTAGTTGTATTAGAACAAAGGTTGACTGTCCGATCTACAGTCGTAAGTATTGGTTGTTTTGCAGTCATGAGAGACTGACTTTTGGGATCACCCGCATCGAGGTACGTTTTGCCTCTTGGGTGATATGTTGGTTTTGGTAAAGTCGTTCTGTTTCAGAGTTTGATGTGAGGTAAGTATCCTCGCGTTTATTAAGACGATTCTGATATGGTCAAGAATCGGGGTTATGGCTTCATGTTGTTGTGTAGCCTGGGTGTTACGTGATACACTGGTGCTAATTTCGAGGACGAAATTCTTTTAGTGGGGGATATTGTGATGACCAGGGATTATAGATGTTAATCCCGGAGTGTTAATAACCCCTAAAGTTGTTTTACGTGGCGATTTGGAGTTTAATCGCGGTGTTGGGCCTTCTGGGCTCGTTTATTTGGGTAGTTGGGATCGTTGGATCCCGAGGTTGAGATTGTATTCTCAATTGGGTGAAAAACCTATGAGTTGAGTTTTTGGTGTGACTCGGGATCTGGGGTGCTTTGTGTGGGCACCGGTAGGGGGTTTTGAGGTTAGAGAGAGAGTTTTTGAAAACAGATGATTTTTAATGAATCATGATGTATTTGTGGGGCTATTAGTATTTCGGGGTATTTTTGCTATAAATACTAGTTGAACCCGAGATTTTAATTTTGAAAATCATTTTCTCCTCCAACCCGTCACTCTATCTCTCCCCGTCCGACCCACCGTTGGCTTTGTCTCACCGAGGCGCGGCTTTCCCCACCGGCAATTTGAAGTTCCATCGAGAATCGCATTCGGATTTGCCAGAAAAGCGCAAGGGTTCGAAAATTCAAATCTATCCGATTTGGGGCTCGATTTTTGGTACGTTTTTGGGGCTTTTCTTCGGGTGTTTTTGGGGCATTTTGTGCTGTTAATTGGGTCAAAAATTTCATACTTTATGGTTCAAAAATTTGTTGACAATTGGTTCGAATTGTGGTGTTCTTTATTTTCGAAAATCTTGCTGATTTTTGGATAGATTCTTATGCTTCACATGGTTCAACTTTTGAGTCTCTTTGGTGATGCTTATGGTTCGAATTTTGCCCTGTATGCATGAGGGTTTGGGTTCGAAAATTGGGGTTTTGGCAGGAGGGGCGATTATTCATGTTGTTGATTGATTAATTCATGTTTTAGATGAATTATGGTGCTTATTTGGGTTCGAATTGTGTTGTGAGGGTTCGAAAATTTATGGGGAGTTCTTGAGCAATTTTCGTAGATGTCTCATTCGATTTCCCTCCCTGCATGTGCTCTACCCCGGGTCTTTTAAATGGTAAATTGTCGTGTGTTGACAATAATTTTCTGAATGAGGATTATGGGTGTGCTTGAGCATGGGTTGCATGTTCGTAAATAATTGTGTATTATTTATCGTGTTAGCACATCGTTCCTCGGGGCATGGAACTCGAGCAAGGTTTGGCTCGGACTTCGGAGATTTAAGGTACGTGCGACGTACGAGCATTACTTTATATTAGAGCATTTGTGAAATGCATAAGGTATTTGATTGCATTGAATAGTTGTTCATGTGGTTATATATATGTGTTGAGAAGCTTTGGAGCGACCTAATCTTGACATCGCCGCCACAAGCGTGCGTGATACTCGAGTAGTATAACCTTACAAGATATATGGGGTGCTGGGTGTATATGACCATTGTAGGGCATTGAGATGCCTGAGAATGATCGTGGAATCATGTATTCATTATAAGACATGCGAAGTGTCTAAGTATAATTGAGAATTGGTAAAATAAATGCTAGGCATTTGAGCCATCTATGATTGGTAGCAAAGTTGAAAATCAGTATTAGGTATTGAGATATCTATATTTGTATGTATAATGAATTTGGAATCATTAATTATTGATATTTGAGAATCAGGCATGCGATGAGTTAAATCAATGTGTTGATTTACTGATTTTTGAGATTTGATGAGTTCGATGATTGTGAGAACAGGGACAGTACACGGAATCCCGGATGAGGACGTTGCCATCCAGGGAGTATCATTTAAAATTCATTAGTATTTACTTTTGTTGTAAATTATGAATTTCATTACTGTGATTATGGGATTTTGTGTATTGGTATGCTCACCCCGTTGGGGGGCTGTCTCTGTTGGGGCAGGTGAACAGGTACATCGATGGCTGTGGAGCTGAGCTCGAGCTGTTGATTGGATGTACTCCCAGGATCGGGGTACCAGGGCTTGATGGAGCACGGTATCGTATAGAGTACTTATATACACCGAGGGTTATATACACATTTATGATGCTCGCATGTGAGCACGGTTATACTTGTATATGGGTTGTATATAAAGGCATGAGCCTTTCTCTCTTTCATTCTATGTTGCATGCAATTAAGGGTATAATTGCTAATGATATGAGAGTCATTGGTGTATTATGTGGGTGTTGAAACCCACTTATGTTGTCTTATGTGTGGTGTCTTCCCTGGCTGGGAATTTACTTAGTGTTGATGTATTCTGTTGAGTATGTGTTTTTCCTGGCCGGGAACTATATTATGTGATGTGCTTTTATTTCGGGATGGCTCTATTTATGGGGAGACTCTGCCCAAATTTTTATAAAAGTCCACAATGTAAAAAGTGGTGTAATGGGGATGGTAATGGGCGAACTTTATGAGTCTACTTGTTGTTAGGATGATGATCTTATAACATTGAGTATTAAAGAAAATTTTGTATTTGCCATTCAATGGTAAAGTATCATCTGAGTTTCCCGATTGACGATTTTTATTGAAAGCATGTGCTACACATAATGATTAATACACTAATCAAGGGTTAAGGGCTTGGGGTCCTTACAGTGAAGAACATCGATCGATCGGCAAAAGCCGTAGCTTTTTATTTAATTCGAACAGTTCACCGATCGATCGGTGATGAGGACCGATCGATCGGTAGTGCCTGATTTTTAAAAAAAATGTGATTTTTATTTGAGTTTTGATTTTGGATTATTATAAGGTGCCTAATATTGTGTTGTGTGGTTAAGTAGAACCATCTCAGGTACCAGCACAGTCGAGGAGATAAAGTCTGTTGACTCCTCTACATTTTGAAAGGTACGTAAGCGACGTACGGGCATCCCAACGGTAACATGTACTTTATGTTTGTCTAATTGACACATGATGAATGCAATGTGATGCATTAAGAGTATGATACATGTTATTATGCATTGTTGTTGCATATTGTGGTGTGGGATAAAGAGGTGTATTCCACGAGTCAAAAGAGATCACAGTGTAGATTTTAATGCTTATGCTTGTTATGTAGTAATGAAGCGGGGAGGATGGTACCGCTCATTATGAGATTATGTAGTAATGAAGCGGGGAGGATTGTACCGCTCATTATGAGATTATGTAGTAATGAAGCGGGGAGGATTGTACCGCTCATTATGAGATTGTGTAGTAATGAAGCGGGGAGGATTGTACCGCTCATTATGAGATTGTGTAGTAATGAAGCGGGGAAGATGGTACCGCTCATTATGAGATATTGAAGCAAGAAGCATTAAGATAACTGTTGATATATGACTCAAAAACTGTGTAAAGAAAGAGGTGATATGTCATGACATTATTAAAGGATCCATAATTTCATATAATGTGTTTATTATGAGTTATGGTACAGGGACAACCAATGGGCGTTGTAAATGCTTGGAAATACATGAAGTGCTTTATTTATGATTTGTGCATTTACGCTTTACATTCATATTATGTTAAATATGAATCACGGTATGCTCATGTGTTGGGGGTTGTCTTTGTAGGTGCATTTGATACAGAGAACAGGGGTCGGGGTTGACATGATGAGCTTAAAAGAGTGCTAAAGGGGATAGCAGGATAGAGAAACTCTTCTGTATAGTTTTTGCGAGGGTAGTGTAAAACTATGGAGTTTAGTACCCTCTGGTTAGGAATATGTATGATTCCTTTTTGAAACTTTTGGTACTGTAATCTCTATAAGCTCAGGTTTTCAACACGATTCAATACTCTGATTTTATATGATTAATTCTCTTTAATTGCACCTAATAATATGTTTGAGATAACAGGGTCTCACACATAGCCTGTGCATGTATTCACCTTATTGGCCGAGCCAGATATCTATGAGCATATCAGGAGAGCTCAGAGGACAGATGATGAGATTCAGAGATGGTCATCATTGGCACTTCAGGGGCAGCCATCAAAGTTTAGAGTGGCTGAGGATGATTCTTTGAGACTCGGTAACCGATGGGTAGTTCCAGGTACGCCGGAGTTGCGTAGAGGAATCTTGGAGCGAGCTCATAGTAGCCGATTCAGTATCCACCCAGGAGGGAGGAAGATGTATAAGGACTTATGTAATCAGTTCTGGTGGAAACGGATGAAACGTGATGTGATCTCATTTGTTAAGAGGTGTTTGATCTGCCAGCAGGTTAAGGCAGAAAGGCAAAGACCCGGTGGCGAACTAAGGAGCTTAGAGATACCGGAGTGGAAGTGGGAGCATATATCTATGGACTTTGTGACCCACTTGCCGAGGACTACTTCGGGTTGTGATGCCATTTGGGTGATCATTGACAGGCTGACAAAGGTAGCTCACTTCATCCCCTACAGTATGACGTACACATACTTGAGGATGGCTCAGTTGTATGTCCGGGACATAGTGAGACTGCATGGGATTCCAGTGTCTATTGTGTCTGACAGAGATCCGCGGTTCACATCTCATTTCTGGGGAGGTTTACAGTCAGCTTTGGGCACTGAGGTGAGATTGAGTACGGCTTATCATCCCCAGATGGATGGTCAGACAGAGCGCACTATACAGACGCTCGAGGACATGCTACGGGCGTGTGTATTGGAATTTGATGCCTCATGGCAAAATTCTTTGGCCTTGGTAGAGTTTTCATACAACAACAGCTATCAGGCGAGTATCCAGATGGCACCGTTTGAGGCTTTGTATGGTAGGCGTTGTAGGTCGCCGTTATACTGGGATGAATTGACCAGTAAAGCAGTGGGAGGACCCGAACTGATTCGGGAGATGGAGGATAAGGTGAAGGTTATCCGTCAGAAAATGAAGGCAGCCCAGGACAGGCAGGCAGCATATGCGAATAAACGGCGTAGACCGTTGGAGTTTCAGCTGGGGACAGGGTCTTTCTAAAGATCTCACCTTTCAGGGGTGTGGTTCGGTTCGGTATGCGTGGTAAATTGTCTCCGAGGTATGTGGGACCGTATGAGATTTTGCAGCGCATCGGTACCTTGTCTTACCATTTAGCACTGCCACCGTCGTTGTCTGGTATTCACGATGTGTTTCATGTATCTATGCTGCGGATGTTTGAGCCAATCCGTTGCATGTTTTACAGCCTTCTGAGGTTCAGTTGGATTCTGATGTATCTTATGAGGAACGGCCAGTCAGGATTTTAGATATGACTGATCGCAGACTACGGAACAAAGTGATACCGATGGTCAAGGTTCAGTGGGATCGCAGGGGTGTCGAGGAGGCCACGTGGGAGACGGAGCAACATATGGTGCAGCCGGAACTATTCTCTGGTATGTGATTTATGTTTAGTTTCGATTTGGGTAAGTGCATGCGATTTCGAGGGCGAAATCTTATAAGTAGGGGAGTATTGTGATATCCCCGAAATAATTAATTGCAATTTGAGCATTAATTATGTTTATGTGATTTTATGGTAATAATTACATTATGTCTTGGGACTAATTATCTTGGTGAAATGCTTGTCACATGGTAGGCGTGACCCGGTAGAGCATTTCAGGGTGCATGTTATGCATGTTGGGTGATTGGGTATTATAATGGTTTAAATGAAATGGTTTGTGTTTATTTGGTAAAGCATGATTTTAATAGGGATTTTGGTGCATTTTGGTAAAATGCTTTTAAAATATCATGTTGGGATGTTTTATACATCATGTTCACTATTTTGGGTACATGTTAATTTAAACCATAACCAATAAGCATACCATTTGAATTAACCCCCACCTCTCATTCCACCTTACTTTACATCACATCCCTTCCCATCACCTTTAAGTCAAACCACCCTCCATCTCTTCTCTTGCAAATAAAAAGCTCCCATTTTCGTTTTGGAAAGAAGAGGAAAAAGTAAAGGCTTTGAAAAGGAGTTATTTTGGAATTTCTTACAAGAAACTTGAAGCTCAAGTGGTAAGCTATCATTGTGGTAAAGTCTTGTTGAGTTTTGGTTGGGTTTGTAGCTTGTTTTGGGGTAAAAAGGGGTGGATCTTAGTCCATCATGATGTTTATGTTAGTAGATGTATTTTAATGTTGTTTTGTGGTTTCATGATGTGTTGGGTGGTTGATCTTTGTTATATATGGGTTTAAGTGTTAGTTGGAGCTCATACATGGAGGATTCTCGCTGGAACAGGGCTGCTCGATCGATCGAAATAAGGGTCCGATCGATCGAGCAGGGCAGAGCCTGGACAAGGCATGAAATGAGCTTACCGATCGATCGAGACAAAATCTCGATCGATCGGTAGAGACAGAACATGGATGCCATTTTTGTTTAACTTAGCGATCGATTGAGGCTTGGGAACCGATCGATCGCAAGGCATAAAATGTGGATTTTGTGATTATGTCCTATATGATGATATTTTTGGTAATGGTTCATTTATTGGCTTCTAATATGGAATTGTGTGAATGTGTAGAACCATCCCAGGTGGCCACACAGCTTAGGAGATAAAGTCCACAATATCTCCACTTTTGGAACTAAGGTACGTAGTGAGACGTACGAGCATCGGACGGTAAAACGTATTTATTACGCTTGATTGGTTATGCATTATGGTGCATACATGGTCTTAATTATGCATTGTGATTGCATACATGATTGAATATGCATTATGGTTGCATACATGGTTGGATATGCATTATGGTTGCATACATGGTCGGATATGCATTGTGGTTGCATAATTGATTGGATATGCATTGCGGTTGCATATGATTGTGAGTCGAGATTATATTATAGTGATGAAGAATACTTGCCGCTTTCATGTCGAAGCGATGATAGAATACTTGCCGCTGTCATATTTAGTGATGAAGAATATTTGCCGCAAATATGTCGAAGCGAAGGATAATGCCGCTGTCATATTGATGCGAGGGATATTATGCCGCTAATATGTCGAAGCGAGGGGTATTAATGCCGCTGTCGTATAAACGCGAGGGGTATTATGCCACTGATATAATAAGACTGGGAATTGGCCATTGGTATACACGGAATGGATGCATGTCATGACATACATATTGGTATTATAATCCATTGATTATTATTGTGGTACAGGGACAACCAAGGGAGCTTTTAAATATGTTAATTACAGGAAGTGAAGCGCATTTACGGTTTATGCATTGAATTATGATCATATTATTGTGAATATGATTTATATACATGCTCATGGTTTGGGGTTGTTCCTGTAGGTACTTTTGGGCGGACGGGCTAAGGCGGGTTGATGCGGTGAGCCAGTGAGGAGTGCTTTTGGCATAGCAGGCCTAATTCTTTTGCATAGTCTCTACTCTAGGAGTAGTGTAAAGCTATAGGACTAACATCCAGTTGGTTGGGAATGTAATTAATCCCTTTTGGAAATTTTATTTTGGCCTGTAATCTTAACGGCTCAATACATCAACACGAACTTTATATTCTTAGATGCATGTTTAGCTCTATTACGCCTTTAATCCGCGCTTAAGGAACTAGGGTCCTTACATTTAATTGGGTGGATTTATTGGTGTGAAAAGAGGTGTTCGCAAATCTGGAAAGAAATATGGTACCCTATTTTTGAAGAGCTTGAGTGAGTACTGATTTAGTTGGGAGATTTTGATGCATGTGGGTTTAAGTTTGGGTAGAACTTCGATTTGAATACATTCATGGTAGTATATTGTAGCTCTTAGCATGTTTGTTCAAGCATGTTGTATGTCTTATATGCTAGATTGGATGGTATGAAGATAGGTGTTCGAGAATTCTGGAAAATCGCACATGAAACAGAGCGACCGATCGATCGCTGATGAACACCGATCGATAGGTAAAAGCCGTAGCATTTTTGTTTAATTCGAAGCTATCACCGATCGATCGGTGATGAGGACCGATCGATCGGTATTGTCCTGATTTTGAAAAATGTGGAAATTGTTTAATTTTGGGTATTGGATTATAATGAGGCATCTAATATTGTGTTGTACACTTGTGTAGAGCCATCACAGGTAGCCACACAACGCAGTGGATAGAGCCCTGCAACTGAAGATATTTAGGAAAGGTACGTAAGCGACGTACGGGCACCCAACGGTAACATGTATTATATGTTCATTATTTGACATACGGTAAATGCGAGTTTGTGCATTATGAGTACGATACATGTTGTTATGCATTGTTGTTGCATATGTATGTTGTGGAACATTTGATGTGTATTCCACGAGTCAGGGTTACCACAGTGATGATTTTAATGCTTACCGCTTATACCGCTAAAAATGTGGAGCGAGGGGTGTAGGTCCGCTTGCACATGGAGGCGAGGTATTCCATACGAAGCGAGGATAGAAATACCGCTTGTATGAAGAAGCGAGGGAGGGGAGTTCCGCTTATTATGAAGTTATGAAGCGAGGGGCATTAAAATACACTGATGATAAACTGACTAAGGATTGAAGTAAAGATTTAAGAAGTGAAGTTATGTCATGGCATTTATTTAAAGAAGCCATAATATCATATATTGATTTGATTATGAGTTATGGTACAGGGACAACCAAAATGGGCGTTTTAAATGCATTGGAAATTCAGGAAGTATCCTATGCCTATGATTTATGCATTTATGCTTTATATTCATATTATGATTGATATGAACTATGATGTGCTCATGTGTTGGGGGTTGTCTTTGTAGGTGCTTTTGATGATGAGAACCAGGGTCGGGGTTGATACGCTGAGCTGTAAGGAGTGCTACAGGATTAGAAGAATAGAAATCCCTTTTTGTATAGTTTCTACAAAGTGTAGAGTAAAGCTATAGTGTAGTACCCTTTTGTTAGGAATATGTATAATTCCTTTTTTGAACTTTTGGTACTGTAATCTCTTAAGCTCGGGTCAACGACCTAATACTCTGATTATGAATGATTAGTTCTCTTAATTGCACCTTAGAATCTTGTTTAGATAACGGGGTCTCACATTTAGTGGTATCAGAGCCAGGTTAGATAACCAGGGAACGAGTAAAGGGTAGCCTTTAGAAACAAGTTGGCTAGGTATTCATTGGTGGGCATGTTTATGCATATGGTGCATATTTTTGTATAAGTTGTTATACTAACATGCTTTTGAATATGATTACTCTTGTTATCTAACGACTTATATTATGAACTGCTTTTGGTATTGTTGTTAGCCCCTGTGTTACAGAATGGCGGCTATTAATCCGGAGAACCTCAATGAAGAGGTGGGAGATGTAGGCAGTATCAATGCCAGTATTGCTCAGTCAAATCCTCTACCGCCACCTGCTGTAGGCGTGGAGCCTAGTGCACAGATACTGCTACCAGGGGAGATAAGTTTGACCCAGTTCTTGAGCTATCATCCACCTCTATTTGAAGGGACTGAGACTGGGGAAGCAGCCAAGGAATGACTTGAGAGACTAGAGCAGATATTTGTATCGGCACCCTGTATACGAACTGCCTGGCTGAGGTTGGCAGAGTTTCAGTTGGCGAAGAAGTCTTCCATGTGGTGGAAGACAACAGTTATGGAGCTGAGGACACATGGTATGACAGTGGATTGGACTGTGTTCAGGACCATGTTCCTTATCCGATATTTCTCTGCCGCCGCCAGACTTAGTATCCACCCAGGCGGGAAGAAGATGTATAAGGATCTACGCGATCAGTTTTGGTGGAAAAGAATGAAGTGTGATGTCGTCGCTTTTGTTAAGAGGTGCTTGATCTGCCAGCAGGTTAAGGCAGAGAGGCAGAGACCTGGCGGCGAGTTGAAAAGCTTGGAGATACCAAAGTGGAAGTGGGAACGCATTTCCATGGACTTCGTGACTCACTTGCCGAGGAGTGCCTCGGGTTTTGATGCCATTTGGGTGATTGTGGACAGATTGACCAAAGGCTCACTTCATTCCTTATAGCATGACCTTCACCTTTTTGAGGATGGCTCAGTTGTATATTCGAGATGTGGTAAGATTGCACGGGATCCCCATTTCCATAGTGTCGGATCGAGATCCACGAGTCACATCTCATTTTTGGAGGGTCTTCAGTCAGCTTTGGGGACTGAAGTTAGATTGAGCACTGCTTATATCATCCTCAGACGGATGGCCAGACCGAGCGTACTATCCAAACACTCGAGGACATGTTGAGGGCTTGTGTATTGGAATTCGATGCTTCTTGGGAGGATTCAGTGGCCTTGGTAGAATGCTCTTATAATAATAGCTACCAGGCAAGCATTCAGATGGCTCCTTTTGAGGCCATTTATGGCAGACGGTGTAGATCACTGTAGGGTCTTCCTACCTTAACATCATCTTAATACACAAATTATGGACTAAACATGTATTAATAACGTCTAGGGGTTCCGGTTGTAGCTTTGAGCTAATAAAATTACAGGCCAAAATAAAATTTCACAAGCTAATTAATTTCATTCTCAATAATGAGTGTTAAAGCTATAGATTTACACTACTCCTAGAGTAGAGACTATCAAAATCCTGTATCCTATAAGCGTCTTGCTCCTTTTAGCTCACTGCCTCAACCCGACCCTAGGCCCTTCGGTCCAAAAGTGTACCTACAGGAACAACCCATCATGAGCATGTACATCGTTACTTAACATCATAAGGCAATGGCATATAAATATATGCATGAAAATAAGTGGTAACATATACTTCCTGGTTAATCGCATTAACCCTCTTTGGTTGTCCCTGTTTCATAGCCATGCATATAATCATTAATTCTTGACATGAATGATTAAAATCATCATCTCATAAATATCATCATCTTATAACATCATCATCATATAAGCATCATCATCTTATAAATATCATCATTTTATAACATCATCATCATATAAGCATCATCATCTTATAGCATCATCATCTTATAGCATCATCATCTTATAAATATCATCATCTTATAATATCATCATCTTATAACATCATCATCTTATAACATCATCATCTTATGACATCATCATCTTATAGATATCATAACAAAATATAACAGTAAATGTACGAAATCTTAGTTAAATAAACATGCTGGTTATTCGCCAGCTTCTTTTTGTTGACCCTGATTCATATTCATGCATATGGGCATCTTACCCTGTGGCATCTTACCACATCGTAAACATCATATGGTCTCTTACCATATGGGCATCTTACCCTGTGGCATCTTACCACATAATAAACATCGTATGGCCTCTTACCATATGGGCATCTTACCCCATGACATCTTACCACATAATAAACATCGTATGGCCTCTTACCATATGGACATCTTACCCCGAGGCATCTTACCACATAATAAACATCGTATGGCCTCTTACAATATGGTCATCTTACCCCGTGGTAACTTACCACATAATAAACATCGTATGGCCTCTTACCATATAGGCATCTTACCCCGTGGCATCTTACCACATAATAAACATCGTATGGCCTCTTACCATGTGTGATATCCCCGAAATGATTATGTGATTTTAATCATTTATTTAAATTATGATGAATTTGGTGTTAATTCATGGGGTTGAATTAATATTATTGGGGAGATACATTTCAGGGTGCATGCGATATATGTTGGGATTTTGGGGTTGTGGCATGTTTATTTGGGGTGTGTGTTATTTGTTTTGGTAAAGCATGTTTAAATGGTAATTGAAGTATTTTATTGAGAAAATACTATAAATATCATGTGAGGATATTTTAATACATCGTGCTAAATATCGGGACCAAAACATAACACATCATACCACCCAACACCCAACCACCCCCCCAACCCATACCAATCAACTGTACAAAGGCTGATTAATCACCCCCACTTGGCATAATCATTCAGCCTTCTCCTCCATTTCCAAATCTCGAGCTTTCTCTCCCAAATAACCTCCAGCATCTGCTAAGCAAAATCGTGAGGAGCCTTGCCTTTTTCATTCCTTGGAAGCCTCTCAAAAATCGGAGCAAAGTAGGGTGAGAAACCATGCCTTGTTTTTGATGTAAACTTGTTTAAGTTCTTGCTTTTAAGTAGTGTGAAAATGGCATGTTAGCTTAGTTTTCTTAAAACCTTCGATTTAAATGCTTACATGGTGTTATTATGAAGCTCTCAGTATTTTTCCTTGAGCATGTTACATGTTTTATGTGAAGGATTTAAGCATGTGAAATAAGGTGTTCGAAAATCTGGGTAGATAATTGCCCTGTTTTTCTGGAAAATATGGATTGGGAGTGATATTGAGAAGGTGATATCATGCATGTTAGATGGGTTTTTGGTGAACCTTGGATTTGAGTACATGCATGGTAGTTTTGTAAAGCCCAGGACGTTTTTGTTCAAGAATGTTTTATGATATATGTTGTAGCTTTAAAAGCATGAAATGAGGTGCTCACGAAATCTGGAAATGAAATATGTTGCCCTGTTTCCTGAAAAGTTGATCGAGTACTTGTGTAAATGGACAACGTTTATGCATGTGGGTTTATGTTTGGGGTGTAAATTTAATATGAATACACTCAGGTGTATTGTAACTGCTAGCATGTTGTCTTGGGCATGTTGTATGTCATACATGTTAGATTGAGGAGTATGAAAATCGGTGTTTGGCAATTCTGGGCAATCTGGGTTGAAACAGAGCGACCGATCGATCGGTGAAGAACACCGATCGATCGGCAAAAGCCGTAGCTTTTCTATTTAATTCAAACAGTTCACTGATCGATCGGTGATAAGGGCCGATCGATCGGTAGTGCCAATTTTTTTTTAAAAAATGTGGAATTTTGTTGATTTTTGATATTGGATCGTAATGAGACATCTAATATTGTGTTGTACACTGGTGTAGAGCCTTCACAGGTAGCTACATAGCGCAGGGGATAGAGTCCTGCAACACACCACATTTTGGAAAGGTACGTAAGCGACGTACGGGCATCCCAACGGTAACATGTACTTTATGTTTGTCTATTTGACACATGATGAATGCAATGTGATGCATTAAGAGTATGATACATGTTATTATGAATTGTTGTTGCATATTATGCATTGTTGTTGCATATTGAAATGTGGAATAAAGAGGTGTATTCCACGAGTCAAGAGAGATCACAGTGTAGGTTTTAATGCTTATGCTTGTTATGTAGTAATGAAGTGGGGAAGATGGTACCGCCCATTATGAGATTATGTAGTAATGAAGCGGGGAAGATGGTACCGCTCATTTTGAGATTATGTAGTAATGAAGCGGGGAAGATGGTACCGCTCATTATGAGAATGTGTAGTAATGAAGCGGGGAAGATGGTACCGCTCATTATGAGATGTTGAAGCAAGAAGCATTAAAATAACTGTTGATATATGACTCAAAAACTGTGTAAAGAAAGAGGTGATATGTCATGACATTATTAAAGGATCCATAATTTCATATAATGTGTTTATTATGAGTTATGGTACAGGGACAACCAATGGGCATTGTAAATGCTTGGAATACACGAAGTGCTTTGTATTTATGATTTGTGCATTTACGTTTTACATTCATATTATGTCGAATATGAATCACGGTATGCTCATGTGTTGGGGGTTGTCTTTGTAGGTGCCTTTGAAGATGAGAACCAGGGTCGGGGTTGATATGCTGAGCTGTAAGGAGTGCTACAGGATTAGCATGTTAGAGAATTTTTTTGTATAGCTTCTACAAGAAGTAGAGTAAGACTATAATGTAGTACCTTTTGTAGGAATACGTGAAATTCCTTTTTGAAACTTTTGGTACTGTAATCTCTTAAGATCAGGTTAATCAACACGACTTACTACTCTGATTTATACATATGAATGTTTAGTTCTCTTAATTGCACCTATTAGTATGTTTGAGATAACGGGGTCTCACATTTAGTGGTATCAGAGCAGTGGTTAGATAACCAGGGAAGAGTGAAGGGTAGCCTTTAGAGACAAGTTGGCTAGGTATTCATTGTTGGGCATGTTATGCATGTGATGCATATTGTTGTATAAGTGTTATACTAACATGCCTTTGAATATGATACTCTTGTTATCTAACGGCTTATATTATGAACTGCTTTTTGTATTGTTGTTAACTCTTGTGTTGCAGCATGGCGGCTATTAACCCGGAGAACCTCAATGAAGAGGTAGGGGATATGGGCAGTATGAACGCTAGTATTGGTCAGACGAATCAGTTACCGCCACCTGCTGTAGGCTTGGAGCCTATGCACAGATACTGCTACCAGGGGAGATAAGTCTGACCCAGTTCTTGAGCTATCATCGACCACTATTTGAAGGGACTGAGACTGGGGAAGCAGCCGAGGAATGGCTTGAGAGACTGGAACAGATATTCGTATCGGCACCCTGTGCACGGACTGCCTGGCTGAGGTTGGCAGAGTTCCAGTTAGCGAAGAAGTCTTCCATGTGGTGGAAGACCACAGTCATGGAGCTGAGAGCTCAGGGTATGACGGTTGATTGGACTGTATACAGGACCCGGTTCCTTAACCGGTACTTTTCTGCAGCTGCCAGACAATTGAAGGAAGATGAGTTCAATAGTTTGAAGCAGGGCAGCCTGTCAGTGTCAGACTACGCTATGCAGTATTCCTCACTACTGAGGTATGTACCTCATATTGCTGTCAGCAGTCATGCCAAGATGATGAACTTTCTGAAGGGACTGAGGCCAGAGCTATTTGATCGGGTTGTCTCCAACAACCCCAGCTCATTTGATGACGCCCTGACACGGGCAGAATTGGCGGAGATTGCAGTGGGCGCGTACAAGGACGTTGTACCCCCTTTCGTACCACCACAGAGGCCTGTTGCTGATAGTCTGAGGCCACGAGGGGATCAGTTCAAGGCTCATGGGGCCTCATCATCTTCCAGATTTGGTGGGAAGAAGTCTCAGGGTCAGAAACAAAACAATCGGGGACCCACACAGGGGAGCAAGGCAGGGGGAAGCAGGTGTGACCATTGTGGAGGATGGCACTTGTCACGTGACTGTCAGGGTTGTTATATTTGTGGCAAGGTGGGTCACTTGGCTCGAGGTTGCCCCAATCGGAGAGCACCACAGAGACAGGCTGTGAGGGCCCGATCCTAATGTGGTGTTTAATTAACACATAATGATTAATTTACGTAAACAGCGGAAGATTTATTTCAAAGGTCTTATCAAATGGCCCTAAAATTTTTTTCGCTTTTAGGTGATACATATATAGTGATAGTGAAAATACGTAATTCCAGTTTCCAATTTAACATGTTGAGCATAACATCCATATCAAGTATAAATCAACCAGTAGTAGATTACTTAAAATACAGATACTCGGGGCATACCCCGGTAATTCAAAACATAATTAAAAATATTCTAACAACTACTGGGACGCAAAACATAAAATATAAACCTGAGCTCGCTCTCAAGGAGCTCTGGTATCTCTCGATGCGTCGCTGCAAGCATCGTCACTATGTCCTCCTGTAAAGCCTGTCATGTCCGAACAACAAAAGACATGACAGCCCCCACAAAGGGGGTCAGTACCCCAGTACGAGAAATAAATAAATCATGTCAAGTGACAAAGTATCATGCAATGCATACCATGTATGAATGCGATGTATGAATGGGTACAAGGAATCGAATATCAAGATACCAAAAATCGGAGTCCAAAGGAAGGTATCATCAAATCATCAAAGCTCGAGCAGAGGGTGACAGTATACGTACATTGCGCTAGGAAAACTCATCCTATGTACGTTACTGCATCCAGCCCTCGTGTCTAGGTCCGGTCGCACCTGCACGTGACTACAGTTACTACCTATACTGCCTGTCATCGCCATGTTGTTCGTACCCGACACTCAGAGTAAGTCAACTCAGTCAAATCATGGATATCAATGGAATGATAGATCAATATGATATGCCCATGAATCATTTATGCATCAAATGTCATATGCAACTCAATATATCATGCAATCTCATGTGAAAGTATATACAAATCATGTAATTTCACATATCATGTAATCCAAGACATTCATCATGTCATATAGTCACATAAGAATCATATAGTGACAAATAAGTCATATAAATCAAATAATGACATATAAGGCTATACATTAGCATCATTACACGTCTTTGCCAGACATCATGATAAAACTCATTTCAACGTACCTCAAACCGTTAGCTAAATACCAAGTGATCCTTGAATCGATCTCAGGATTAATAAACCTGGCCATAACAGTTCCAAATACAACTTAATGTCACATACTAGCCTGAAACATATCAAAATAAAACCCAAACTTAGACCCAAAACCAATTCTCTAAATTTCAGCCTGCGCAACCATAGAGATCGGCTCATAACTTGTCCGATACTTAATAAAATCACATGGGTCCAATTTATTTTCAAAGCTAACTCAAAAATGACCATTTCATCAGTTCAACTCATCTTCAAATTCGTTCATTAACCTAGGTAAAATGGCCAAGAACAATCTGATGGAAAAACAGGACAATTTACCAAATTCCAGCCTGACCCATATTTGTATAAATATCATAATAAATTCATATGACGTCCAAATGAGTTGAGTCTAGTGGTCAAATCACGAAAACCCAAAGTACTACATTTCATATTTGAAGTCCAGAAGCTATTTCGTTCATCTAGAGGCACATGCAAAACAAAGTATGGCAGTGTTGAAAATACCTATACACTCTGTTTTGACATAGTGAGCAGTTCTAGGACAAAGTGCATAACTTGCACAAATAAACTCCAAATCGTGTGGGGCCAGTTTCTAATGCACGATAACTCAACGTTTTACAACTTTTATGCAGACACCAAGGTCAAAATCGTATCACATGTTGCCCAGATATACCAAGAACACACTGCATGTGCAACCCGCCTACATGCATGTTCCAGATTGTGCATCTTGTGGTAAAAACATCATAACTCATTCATTTTAAGTCCAACGCGTCTCAAATTTTAACCACAGGACGAAAACACATATATCTACAACTTGTATTTGAATACCAACATCAAATTCGTAAAATAATTTACCCAGAAACTCGAAGAACTCGATGCATAAAACTCGCATGCACTAAATTTCCAGATTTTACACATATTGGTAAAATGTTCATAACTTTTTCATCAGAATTCCAAATTAGTCGAATTTACTGTCAAATCGAAGGTATTCCAACAAGCTACAACTTGTATTTGAATCACAACCTCAAATTCGAAACTTAACTAAACCCAAAATTCGAAATGACAGATACATGCATGCTGAAATCTGTTGCACACTTTTTGACAGCAAGTTATCTCTACAATTCCAACTCAAATGCAATAATTCGAACCATTTCAGTTTATAAACTCAATGAAAAACCTTTATACCTTCAATTGGTCGAGATTTGAAGCCAAAACAAGAGCCAAAGTCGTCCTAAGCTCAAGGATTCAGCGCACATGTGCCAAACTGCACAAACCCATTTTTGCTTCTTGTATTTGCTTCTTCCTCTTAAGTTCTTGCTCTAATTCGGTTTTCCTATCTTGTTTCCTTCCCAAAACCAGCATTGCATGTGACATGCACTCAAAAAAATTGCAAGATGATTTGTGCTATGAAAGGCTGAAGTTCGAACACTATGAGGGGAGAAGGAATAAGAGCAAGAGAGAAGGGGAAGATGGAGAATATGGCAATAGGCGATGGTTTTATATTCAAGGAGGAGGATTTTTGGATTGTGTGAGTGTGGTCTATTGCACCACAATTCTTTTATTTATTGTTTAATTGGTTGTTTGTGTCCAATATATCTACATATATATATGTCGTAGTCCGAAACACAAAAAAATCGTGATCTATATTTTAATCATCCGAATTTTTCTCAAAATTCATAACTTATTATTTCCTACAATTCCAAATTCTGAACTAATTAATTATCTGTTTTATATAATCATCGTTAATCCAGATTAATTAGCATCGGGGCCTTACACTTCTTCCCCTCTTAAAAAGATTTCGTCCTCGAAATCGCAGAACCGAGTATAACTCAATAAATTAAATCATATTAGATGTCTCAATCTTATTCATAGATACATAAGAATCATCGTGTATCAATGACAACTGCTGTGATCGTGTCAACGATATACCACTGAGTCAATTTCCCTATGATTCCACAAAGTTTCAAAATATCGAGGTAACATCATACCTCACTTAACGAATCATATTGATCATCACAAATGTAATATCTTCATATTTACCTAATTCTCAACTCGATAGTCTAACGATATAAATCTCTTTGGCGTAGCAATTCTGCTAATCTTAAGCCAAATTTCAATCGTTTCCGCAGAAATTTTATCGTTCCTGGCATTTTCTCAACAATCTCAAGTTATGCCAAAAATTCCTTATAAATTTTCTATCATCATATCAGCGATCGGTAATTCTAGCTCTACAAAATCTGAACCGATGACATCCCAAAAGTTATTTAAAACTTAAATTATAGGAAAATTCTACTAGTGAATAGTGATTTTTGTCAATTCTCACTAAATTCACCACTATTAATCGAGACATAACTTCCAAGGTCTGGATATTTTCTCAGTTGATCCATCTGTATGGGTATGCTAAGCAATACTCATTGCTAACTTAGTATCCATTACATTCTGAAAATAGTTTCGAATTCTGATATTATCATCGGATCTCGATCAGATATATTTATTACAGAAACTCACTGTAACTAAACCACATTATCCATATCTTAAACATGTCGTCTTCTCATAGACATATAGACTATCACATGAAATCAATAGCTTGTATTGAATAGTCAATCAATTTCAATTCAACTTGTTTCACAATCTATGTTTGTAAATATTTGAGTTATAAAACTCAAAACTAGAAATCCCAAATTCGTTGTGGTACTTACAAATCCTATAATATCCCACTAGGTCTCGTATTTTTATCTTGACCTGCTGGCATGTCAAACAATTTTGCCACAAAATTCAAAAATTTCTTTCTTTATACCATCTCATCATAAATAGGATCTCGAGAATGATACATCTCATCATTCCCAGAATAACACTATGTTCTCTATAGTGTGCTTTCTGTTGTAATATGTCTTTCAAATCAGTAAAATTCGATGTTATATACTGATTTTTCATTCGCAACCACCACTAAATTGCATACCAAAATCAAGTTGGTTGATGATACAGAACCAATTTCTTCACCCAGTATTTGTATGGTCTGTTTTTCGAGTCTTTCCGATCTTCAAAATTTGAGGTGATCCAATTGCAAAACATATATTGATGTTATCATTGCACCTTGCGTTTTTCGGTTTAGTGCATCTTTCATTTTCCTTGATTAATATTGACTATTAAAGTCACATTCTTTAATAAAATAGCCATCGCTTCTATCTTATGTGCAACTCTGACTGAATAATAGATATTTTAAACTCATAAAATCTGAGTAATCATGAATTGTTCGCCACACAGATATGTTGCCACATCTTCAAGGCAAAAATAATGGCTACAAACTCGAGTTCATGAACAGCATATCATGATTCTTTAAACTTCGAATATCTTAAGGTATATGCAATCATCTCCTCATGACGCATCAGAACATATCTCATATCTTTGACCAATTTGCACAAACTACATATTCCCCTGACCAAATCAACATTGGGGATGTAATTCACTTCAGTTTAAATTATGAAAACTGCTTTCACATTCATCTGACCAAACGAAACTCAAATTTCTTTTTGGTCAATTGGTTCATAGGTCAGGCTATACTAAAACATCCTTCCATAAAAGCCTGCAATATATGGCCAAACTCGTAAAACTTCGTATCTTGAGTACACTGGTTGGTCTTAGCCCAATTTAGTACTACTTCTACTTTACTTGGATCAACAGATACCTGGTGAGTTGGAATCACCTAGAGAATATTTTCTCTTCGGACTCAAACTGATGGTAACCAGATTTAAAATCATTAGTCTTATACATCGAGGTTCCTTACAATTTGATCAGATAGTTCTTGATCTTAGGTAGTGGGCATTTATTCTTGACAATAACCTGATTCAAGTATCTTTAGTCGATACACATCTTCATAATTTCAGCTTTCTTCTTCACGGACAATGCTGATGTTTTCTCAAGTGACATATGTACCCGTATCGAGGAGATTCTGCAACTATTCTTCTGTATCTGTCAACTCTGTTGATGACATTCTGTACAGTGCTTTTGATATCAAATCTATTCCTCGTCATCAACGAATAGTTAAAATCAATTTCCTTCTTTAGTGAAATTCTTTCATTTCCTCAGGAAATCTTGGTAGGTTTTCTTACCTCTATAATATCAGTCAACCTCGACTCTTTTTGATAAGCATCAACTGCTTATTATCAATTATCCCTCGTTTTCCAAGTATTGCAACCACAATATTTTTCATAGCTGATACTATAAGTATCTTAACTCGCTATTCGTGGCTATAGACATTTCATTTGTATCCAGAAGACGGTTAAAAATTCATTATACCCTGAAATCAACTTCCTATATCTCAAAATTTATCAGAGTATCCATACCCTTGATACAATCAAAACCATAGTTCGACAACACCAATTAATTCAAATCCACAACACTATCAACAAACTGTAATCTGCAGTTTATTGTTTCAAGTGTGGATAGTATAATTATCACTGCTGGTGTATTTTCCCAATCATCATTATCAATGCACATTTGATGCAATATATGTAACCAATGATTTTATCTCAAATCAAACTCGTGTCATGTGACCAATACACAACATGTATCTGTGATCACTAGCATCTCTATCATTGCCAAAATCGAAATGGTTATATATCCTGGAGACATCTCAATCCCATTGTCAAAGTATACTCTCTGGTCTACAGGTAATTAACTACTGCTGAAACTGAGTGGTCGTAAAGAATAACCACCATGATATCTACCCCTAGCTCAGGGTATTTGTTGTTATGGCTGCATCTATTCCGTAACGGACATGCTTTGACTGGCCACAATCTGTATCAGTTCTTCTTATTCTTTCACATGGATGAGTAAATATTTACATCCACAGTGACCTCAAAAGATTTGGTAATCTACAACCTCATAGTCCCTTTAGAACTACTAGAGTTGGATAAATTTGAGTGATACTTCTGAAACTTTTCCAGGATTACTTGGATTATCCCAATGATAGTCACTTCATTAATCTTTAATCCAGTTCTAATTACTTCGCACCACCTTGGTGTCTTATTCCTTAGTCAAAATCTAATCTCTTCACTAGTGAATAGCTATTGAGATTAAGCAGATATTTCCATTTCTCAAGTCCACGATAATCAATTAACGTTTTCTATGTCATCAACATGGCATTCTCGTAAACATATTTTCCCGTAACAGAAAGAGGAAAAATCGTCATCTGTCACTACTATTACTCTAGATATTCTCATCTATAAGAGTTCAGAGTGAAGTTCTTTTTATTCATAGTTCGGACACAGATTGGACCTAAATTACGAAAATCCCCAACAATTCTCGTTGTTTCTCACAACAACTACATTCTATTCTTCAATTGAAATATTGCTAGCTCCAATATTCTCAAGTTCTAAATTATCATCTTAACGTACACAGATTTTGACGTAAACTCATAAGTATAACCTTGGTCTTTCAGACTTAAATTCCCGATGTCAATCGACACAAAGCGTTTTAATTAGTTCTAGTATCATCCCACTAATCACAAGAAATAAGTCCCAAAGTGATAAATAAAATTCCCAATAATGGACGCATATCACTAAGTTATAATTCAATTAACAGTTTACAGTGCCTACAGGTACAATAGATAGCTCTTAAAGTCTGTATCGCTGCTACCTGTCCAAACACTAACTGTCCATCATAAAATCAAAACATCATATATAATCTCAAGTCAGAGATGTTCTCATCACTTATTCTACATCATCATCCGGTCAGCAACTATCAGTGCTAACAAATAAAATTCTCAATTTTTCTAGATTGTCTGCAACTCAGCATTCAAAATCTCTAGATGATATGTGACTGCATTCAAATTCTCTACATTATATGCAAATCAGCATATTAAAATATTCAGAGATATGACATCTAGTTATCCCTGCTTAATAATCTATTACATGTGTAACATCTCATTATCTAACATGTAATCATAGCAGGTAAGAGCATATAAATCAGATAGTCAGACACATGCACAAACAATTCCTTTGTGTCTATACTCAGTGTCCTAACTCTAGTTCGAGCATATCCCAGACTATGCTCTGATACCATAATGTGAGGGCCCGATCCTAATGTGGTGTTTAATTAACACATAATGTTTAATTTACATAAACAGCGGAAGATTTATTTCAAAGGTCTTATCAAATGGCCCTAAAATATTTTTCGCTTTTAGGTGATACATATATAGTGATACTGAAAATACGTAATTCCAGTTTCCAATTTAACATGTTGAGCATAACATTCATATCAAGTATAAATCAACCAGTAGTAGAATACTTAAAATACAGATACTCGGGGCATACCCCGGTAATTCAAAACATAATTAAAAATATTCTAACAACTACTGGGACGCAAAATATAAAATATAAACCTGAGCTCGCTCTCAAGGAGCTCTGGTATCTCTCGATGCGTCGCTGCAAGCATCGTCACTATGTCCTCCTGTAAAGCCTGTCATGTCCGAACAACAAAAGACATGACAGCCCCCACAAAGGGGGTCAGTACCCCAGTACGAGAAATAAATAAATCATGTCAAGTGACAAAGTATCATGCAATGCATACCATGTATGAATGCGATGTATGAATGGGTACAAGGAATCGAATATCAAGATACCAAAGGAGTCCAAAGGAAGGTATCATCAAATCATCAAAGCTCGAGCAGAGGGTGACAGTATACGTACATTGCGCTAGGAAAACTCATCCTATGTACATTACTGCATCCAGCCCTCGTGTCTAGGTCCGGTCGCACCTGCACGTGACTACAGTTACTACCTATACTGCCTGTCATCGCCATGCTGTTCGTACCCGACACTCAGAGTAAGTCAACTCAGTCAAATCATGGATATCAAAGGAATGATAGATCAATATGATATGCCCATGAATCATTTATGCATCAAATGACATATGCAACTCAATATATCATGCAATCTCATGTGAAAGTATATACAAATCATGTAATTTCACATATCATGTAATCCAAGACATTCATCATGTCATATAGTCACATAAGAATCATATAGTGACAAATAAGTCATATAAATCAAATAATGACATATAAGGCCATACATTAGCATCATTACACGTCTTTGCCAGACGTCATGATAAAACTCATTTCAACGTACCTCAAACCGTTAGCTAAATACCAAGTGATCCTTGAATCGATCCCAGGATTAATAAACCTGGCCATAACAGTTCCAAATACAACTTAATGTCACATACTAGCCTGAAACATATCAAAATAAAACCCAAACTTAGACCCAAAACCAATTCTCTAAATTTCAGCCTGCGCAACCATAGAGATCGGCTCATAACTTGTCCGATACTTAATAAACTCACATGGGTCCAATTTATTTTCAAAGCTAACTCAAAAATGACCATTTCATCAGTTCAACTCATCTTCAAATTCGTTCATTTAGCCTAGGTAAAATGGCCAAGAACAATCTGATGGAAAAACAGGACAATTTACCAAATTCCAGCCTGACCCATTTTTGTATAAAAATCATAATAAATTCATATGACGTCCAAATGAGTTGAGGCTAGTGGGCAAATCACGAAAACCAAAAGTAATACATTTCATATTTGAAGTCCAGAAGCTATTTCGTTCATCTAGAGGCACATGCAAAACAAAGTATGGCAGTGTTGAAAATACCTATACACTCTGTTTTGACATAGTGAGCAGTTCTAGGACAAAGTGCATAACTTGCACAAATAAACTCCAAATCGTGTGGGGCTAGTTTCTAATGCACGATAACTCAACGTTTTACAACTTTTATGCAGACACCAAGGTCAAAAACGTAGTACATGTTACCCAGATTTACCAAGAACACACTGCATGTGCAACCCGCCTACATGCATGTTCCAGATTGTGCATCTTGTGGTAAAAACATCATAACTCATTCATTTTAAGTTCAAAGCGTCTCAAATTTTAACCACAGGAGAACACATATATATACAACTTGTATTTGAATACCAACATCAAATTCGTAAAATAATTTACCCAGAAACTCGAAGAACTCGAAGCATAAAACTCGCATGCACTAAATTTCCAGATTTTACACATATTGGTAAAATGTTCATAACTTTTTCATCAGAATTCCAAATTAGTCGAATTTACTGTCAAATCGAAGGTATCCAACAAGATACAACTTGTATTTGAATCATAACCTCAAATTCGAAACTTAACTAAACCCAAAATTCGAAATGACAGATACATGCATGCTGAAATCTGTTGCACACTTTTTGACAGCAAGTTATCTCTGCAATTCCAACTCAAATGCAATAATTCGAACCATTTCAGTTTATAAACTCAATGAAAAACCTTTATACCTTCAATTGTTCGAGATTGAAGCCAAAACAAGAGCCAAAGTCGTCCTAAGCTCAAGGATTCAGCGCACATGTGCCAAACTGCACAATCCCATTTTTGCTTCTTGTATTTGCTTCTTCCTCTTAAGTTCTTGCTCTATTTCGGTTTTCCTATCTTGTTTCCTTCCCAAAACCAGCATTGCATGTGACATGCACTCAAAAAAATTGCAAGATGATTTGTGCTATGAAAGGCTGAAGTTCGAACACTATGAGGGGAGAAGGAATAAGAGCAAGAGAGAAGGGGAAGATGGAGAATATGGCAATAGGCGATGGTTTTATATTCAAGGAGGAGGATTTTTGGATTGTGTGAGTGTGGTCTATTGCACCACAATTCTTTTATTTATTGTTTAATTGGTTGTTTGTGTCCAATATATATATATATGTCGTAGTCTGAAACACAAAAAAATCGTGATCTATATTTTAATCATCCGAATTTTTCTCAAAATTCATAACTTATTATTTCCTACAATTCCAAATTCTGAACTAATTAATTATCTGTTTTATATAATCATCGTTAATACAGATTAATTAGCATCGGGGCCTTACACAGGCAGACTTTGGGCCTAATAGGCCAAGGTTCGATGCCGGGAGGGCACCACGGAGACAGCAGGTTGCACCCCGACCACAGGGAGGTCAGACGGCAGGACCGCCGCAGGGTCAAGTGTATGCACTGACTAGGGAGCAGGCTGAGGTAGCCCCGGAGGAGGTCATTGCTGGTACGTGCCATTTACTTATGTACCCACCACTTATATTGATAGATACAAGTGCTTCCCATTCCTTTATATCTGCTGCTTTTGTGGAGAGACACCGCTTGTGCTCGTCTCTGTTACCCACGCCTCTCATGGTCTCGACACCCACGGGGAAGCATGTGATTGCAGACCGACTGTTATCTGATTGCCTCATTTATTTTGAGGGCAATGATCTGAGGGCCGATCTGATTCAGTTAGAGATGGCAGATTTTGACTGCATTATCGGCATTGATGTTGAGCAGATACCGAGCTGTGGTAGATTGCCAACAGAGGATTGTTCATTTTCTATCTAATCAGGGGTTCCAGTGGACTTTTTATGGGGACGGCTCTCGTCCAAAGATTCCAGTAATCTCAACGGTTAAGATGTCGCGATTATTGGAACGCGGCCACACAGGCTACCTTATTTATGCCGTGGATGCTTCAGAAGAGAAGGAAGTGAGAGCCGAGGACATTCCGGTCGTGGCGGAGTTCATTGATGTGTTCCCAGATGAGATTCCGGGGTTTCCGCCTGTCAGGGATGTTGAGTTTGCCATTGAGCTGCTGCCAGGGACTTCTGCTATTTCCCGTGCTCCTTATAGGATGGCACCGGCAGAGCTGAGGGAGCTGAAGGTACAGTTACAGGAGCTCCTCGACAAGGGATACATTCATCCTAGTGTATCGCCTTGGGGTGCACCAGTCTTGTTCGTGAAAAAGAAGGATGGTTCAATGCATCTGTGCATTGACTACATGCAACTGAACAAGGCCACAGTGAAGAACAGGTATCCACTTCCGAGGATTGATGATCTGTTCGACCAGCTTCAGGGTATAGAGGTGTACTCAAAGATAGACTTGAGTTCAGGCTATCACCAGGTGCGGTTAGAGCTGGCGATGTCCAAAATACGGCTTTTAGAACTCGGTATGGACACTATGAGTTCTTAGTGATGCCTTTCGGTGTGACAAATGCACCTGCAGTCTTTATGAGCTTGATTACAGAGTATTTCAGGAGTACCTCGATCAGTTTGTGATCGTATTCATTGATGACATCCTTGTCTATTCAAGGAGTGAGGAGGATCATGCCGATCATCTGAGGATAGTACTCCAGATCCTCAGAGATCATCAGTTGTACGCCAAACTCAGCAAGTGTGAGTTTTGGCTGAGCAGTGTAGCATTCTTGGGCCATATCATATCACGAGAGGGGATATCAGTAGACCCGAAGAAGATAGAGGCAGTTATGGATTGGTCTGCCCCTACTTCAGTCAGTGAGATTCGAAGTTTTCTTGGTCTGGCCGGCTATTATCTACGTTTCGTCGAGGGTTTCTCAAAGATCGGCAAGCCACTTACACAACTGACTCAGAAGGGAGTCCCATTTTGTTGGTCAGAGGCTTGTGAGCAGAGTTTCCGGGACACAGACTGACTACTGCACCAGTTCTAGTGATTCCCAGGGAGAACAAAGGATTTGTTCTTTATACTGACGCATCGCTACAGGGCCTAGGATGCGTACTGATGCAGGAGAGACATGTAGTGGCTTATGCTTCGAGACAGTTGAAGCCACATGAGACGAGGTATCCAGTCCATGATCTGGAGTTAGCAGCTATAATGTTCGCCTTGAAGATATGGCGACACTACTTATACGGTACCTCATTCACCATCTTCACTGATCACAAGAGCCTGAAGTTCTTGTTTACACAGGCTGAGCTGAACATGAGGCAGAGGAGATGGATGGACCTGCTGAAGGACTACGACTGTGAAATCGAATACCACCTGGGGAAAGCAAACTTGACAGCCGACGCTTTGAGTCGGAAGGTGAGGAGCACAGCAGAGGATGCCATGTGTCTATCAGCTATGTTGGGCTCCTACTGCCATTTGGGATCTGATTATGATGTGTCTGCTTCACCGGTACAGGTTTTGACCTTGTTAGCTGAGCCTGTTATTTATGATCACATCAGGAAGGCTCAGGGGACCGACGCAGAAGTTCAGAGATGGATGTCAGTGGTTCATTCAGGTCGGCCATCGAGATTCAGAGAGGCTGAGGATGGTTCTCTGAGACTTGGCGACAGATGGGTGGTTCCAGATACACCCGAGTTGCGTCGGGGTATTTTACAGCGAGCTCATTGCAGCAGGATGAGTGTCCACCCGGGCGGGAAGAAGATGTATAAGGATCTACGTAGCCAGTTCTGGTGGAGGCGAATGAAACAGGATGTCACTTCATTCGTCAAGCGCTGTTTGATTTGTCAGCAGGTGAAGGCTGAGAGCCAGAGGCCTGGAGGTGAGCTAAGTAGTTTGGAGATACCCGAGTGGAAGTGGCAGCACGTGTCTATGGATTTCGTGACCCACTTACCGAGGACTGTTTCGGGTTTCGATGCTATATGGGTAGTCGTCGACAGATTGACTAAGAGTGCTAATTTCATTCCCTACTGTATGACCTTCACGTACTTGAGGATGACACAGTTATATGTCAGAGATGTGGTGAGACTGCATGGGATCCCTGTTTCGATTGTGTCTGATCGAGATCCGCGGTTCACATCTCACTTTTGGGAAGGTTTTCAGTCAGCTCTAGGTACAGAGTTGAGGTTGAGCACAACCTATCATCCCCAGACGGACGGACAGACCGAGCGTACGATACAGACGCTCGAAGATATGTTGAGGGCTTGTGTGCTGGAGTTCGACACTTCTTGGCAGGACTCAGTAGCCTTGGTGGAATTTTCATATAATAACAGTTACCAGGCTAGCATACAGATGGCTCCATTTGAAGCCCTATATGGCAGGCGTTGCAGGTCGCCTTTGTGTTGGGATGATGTGGACCGTAAATCGGTCGGAGGACCAGTGTTGGTCCAGGATATGGAAGAAAAGGTAAAGATTATCAGGAGAAAGATGAAGGCAGCTCAGGACAACAGACAGCGTATGCTAATCAGCGGCGTAGGCCGTTGGAGTTTCAGTTAGGCGACAGAGTCTTTCTGAAGATCTCGCCTTTTAGAGGTGTAGTACGGTTCGGTATGCGGGGGAAGTTGTCCCCGGGATATGTGGGACCGTATGAGATCTTACAGCGTGTTGGTACTCTGGCGTACCGTTTGGCTTTACCGCCCTCTCTGTCTGGTATTCATGATGTATTCCATGTGTCTATGCTGAGGAAGTACGAGCCAGATCCTTCACATGTGTTGCAGCCTTCAGAGGTGCAGTTTGAGTCCGATGTTTCCTATGTGGAGCGGCCTATCAGGATTCTGGATAGGGCAGACCGCAGACTTCGGAACAAGGTTATTCCTATGATCAAGGTTCAGTGGGATCGTAGGGGTGTCGAGGAGGCCACGTGGGAGACAGAGTGACACATGGTGCAACACTATCCAGAACTGTTTTCTGGTATGTGATTCATGTTTTAGTTTAAATTGGGTAAGTGCATGTTGATTTCGAGGGCGAAATCTTATAAGTAGGGGAGTATTGTGATATCCCCGAAATGATTATGTGATTTTAATCATTTATTTAAATTATGATGAATTTGGTGTTAATTCATGGGGTTGAATTAATATTATTGGGGAGATACATTTCAGGGTGCATGAGATATATGTTGGGATTTTGGGGTTGTGGCATGTTTATTTGGGGTGTTTGTTATTTGTTTTGGTAAAGCATGTTTAAATGAAAATTGAAGTATTTTATTGAGAAAATACTATAAATATCATGTGAGGATATTTTAATACATCGTGCTAAATACCGGGACCAAAACATAACACATCATACCACCCAACACCCAACCACCCCCCAACCCATACCAATCAACTGTACAAAGGCTGATTAATCACCCCACTTGGCACAATCATTCAGCCTTCTCCTTCATTTCCAAATCTCGAGCTTTCTCTCCCAAATAACCTCCAGCATCTGCTAAGTAAAATCGTGAGGAGCCTTGCCTTTTTCATTCCTTGGAAGCCTCTCAAAAATCGGAGCAAAGTAGGGTGAGAAACCATGCCCTGTTTTTGATGTAAACTTGTTTAAGTTCTTGCTGTTAAGTAGTGTGAAAATGGCATGCTAGCTTAGGTTTCTTAAAACCTTTGATTTAAATGCTTACATGGTGTTATTATGAAGCTCTCAGTATTTTTCCTTGAGCATGTTACATGTTTTATGTGAAGGATTTAAGCATGTGAAATAAGGTGTTCGAAAATCTGGGTAGATAATTGCCCTGTTTTTCTGGAAAATATGGATTGGGAGTGATATTGAGAAGGTGATATCATGCATGTTAGATGGGTTTTTGGTGAACCTTGGATTTGAGTACATGCATGGTAGTTTTGTAAAGCCCAAGACGTTTTGGTTCAAGCATGTTTTATGATATATGTTGTAGCTTTAAAAGCATGAAATGAGGTGCTCAAGAAATCTGGAAATGAAATATGTTGCCCTGTTTCCGGAAAAGTTGATCGAGTACTTGTGTAAATGGACAACATTTATGCATGTGGGTTTATGTTTGGGGTGTAAATTTAATATGAATACACTCAGGGTAGTGTATTGTAACTGCTAGCATGTTGTCTTGGGCATGTTGTATGTCATACATGTTAGATTGAGGAGTATGAAAATCGGTGTTTGGCAATTCTGGGCAATCTGGGTTGAAACAGAGCGACCGATCGATCGGTGAAGAACACCGATCGATCGGCAAAAGCCGTAGCTTTTCTATTTAATTCAAACAGTTCACCGATCGATCGGTGATAAGGGCCGATCGATCGGTAGTGCCTATTTTTTTAAAAAAATGTGGAATTTTGTTGATTTTTGATATTGGATCGTAATGAGGCATCTAATATTGTGTTGTACACTGGTGTAGAGCCTTCACAGGTAGCTACACAACGCAGGGGATAGTGTCCTGCAACACACCACATTTTGGAAAGGTACGTAAGCGACGTACGGGCATCCCAACGGTAACATGTACTTTATGTTTGTCTATTTGACACATGATGAATGCAATGTGATGCATTAAGAGTATGATACATGTTATTATGCATTGTTGTTGCATATTATGCATTGTTGTTGCATATTGAAATGTGGAATAAAGAGGTGTATTCCACGAGTCAAGAGAGATCACAATGTAGGTTTTAATGCTTATGCTTGTTATGTAGTAATGAAGCGGGGAAGATGGTACCGCTCATTATGAGATTATGTAGTAATGAAGCGGGGAAGATGGTACCGCTCATTATGAGATTATGTAGTAATGAAGCGGGGAAGATGGTACCGCTAATTATGAGATTGTGTAGTAATGAAGCGGGGAAGATGGTACCGCTCATTATGAGATGTTGAAGCAAGAAGCATTAAAATAACTGTTGATATATGACTCAAAAACTGTGTAAAGAAAGAGGTGATATGTCATGACATTATTAAAGGATCCATAATTTCATATAATGTGTTTATTATGAGTTATGGGACAGGGACAACCAATGGGCATTGTAAATGCTTGGAAATACAGGAAGTGCTTTGTATTTATGATTTGTGCATTTACGCTTTACATTCATATTATGTCGAATATGAATCACGGTATGCTCATGTGTTGGGGGTTGTCTTTGTAGGTGCCTTTGAAGATGAGAACCAGGGTCGGGGTTGATATGCTGAGCTGTAAGGAGTGCTACAGGATTAGCATGTTAGAGAATTTTTTTGTATAGCTTCTACAAGAAGTAGAGTAAGACTATAATGTAGTACCTTTTGTAGGAATATGTGAAATTCCTTTTTGAAACTTTTGGTATTGTAATCTCTTAAGCTCAGGTTAATCAACACGACTTACTACTCTGCTTTATACATATGAATGTTTAGTTCTCTTAATTGCACCTATTAGTATGTTTGAGATAACGGGGTCTCACACCATGTGGACATCTTACCCCGTGGCATCTTACCACATAATAAACATCGTATGAATATATAAACGTCTTATAAACATCATCATTTCATCATAAATACTCATGCGATAAAAGCATAGTCGTAATGTAGGGATGTGTTTTACCGTTCGATACCCGTACGTCTTCTTACGTACCTTTTCAAAAGGAGGAGGAGTCAACAGACTTTATCTCCTTGATCTTGCTGGTACCTGGGATGGTTCTACATAACCACAACATATATTAGATACCATATCATGAATCATTGTCAAAAAAAACAATTAAAAACTTTTGCCAAGATTCTGCCTCTCTCTATCGATCGGAACCCATGTCTCGATCGATCGAGAAAGCATAAAAATAGTGCCCAACTTCTGCCTCAACCATCGATCAAAATCTTCTTACCGATCGATCGAGGAGCTTCACCGATCGATCGGAAAATCCTTCGATCGATCGGCACCTGAAATTCAAACCATGCTTTAAACTTTCTGCCTCGCTCGATCGATCGGGACCAAAATCTCGATCGATCGAGCACCTGAAAAATCGGGACTTCTCCAGATTTTCGAGCACCTCATTTCCTACCATCATTTCTACTTCATAAAGCGTAAAACATGCTTGAACAAAAATGTTATAAGTTTCATAAAACTACCATGCATGTGTTCAAATCAAAGGTTTAACAAAACCTAAGCTAACATGCATCCTAACATCATCAAAATCTTCAACCTCATCCAACCTTTCCAAAAACAGGGTATCATAAATTTTTACCCAGATTTTCGAACATCTACCTTCAAGCCAATAAATCTACCACATAACACATGTTTCATACTCAAATAAACATGCTAAGAACTTCATAAAGACCCCATAAATGAACTTGAATTGAAGGTTTAACAAACCCTAGGCTAGCATGCCATTTTTACACCAAGTAGAAACATGAACTTAACCCAACTTAAACCAAAATAGGACATGGTTTCTCACCCTATTTTGTTCCGATTTTTGGCAAGTTTTCCTAGCAAGAAAACATCAAAATCCTCCTCCTACTTGCAGCTGGAATGCTGGACGATTTTTGGGGGGAATGGTTGGTGAAGAAGAGATGATGGAGATTGAGTGGTGAGGGATTAAAGTGATGGGTATGGGCAGTTGTACAGCTGACTTGGGGGTATGGGTTGAGGGGGTGGTGTGGGTTGGGGTGCCATGTGGTGTTTAATTGTGTCCCGGTATTTAGTACGATGTATTAAAACATCCTAACTCGATATTTTTCATCTTTATTTAATTAATACATCCTCTAAAACACTCAACATGCTTCCAACATCATATCATCATAACATAATCATAGCCCCCAATTAAATGCACCACAACCCTCTTAAACACATCATATATCATCATCATAGCACATAATAACATGACATTTCGGGGGTATTACATTACTCCCCTACTTATAAAATTTCGTCCTCGAAATCCGCATGCATCACCATATCGAAACTAAACATAAAAACATACCAGAGAATAGTTCTGGATAGTGCTGCACCATATGTCGTTCCGTCTTCCACGTAGCCTCCTCGACACCCCGACGATCCCACTGAACTTTGACCATCGGTATAACTTTGCTTCGTAATCTGCGATCCTCTCGATCCAGAATCTTGATTGGTCATTCCACGTAGGACGCATCTGAGTCTAACTGAACTTCAGTAGGCTGTAAGACATGAGACGGGTCTGGCTCATACTTCCGCAACATGGAAACGTGGAAAACATCGTGTATGCCAGACAGGGATGGCGGTAGTGCCAAACGGTAGGCCAAAGTACCGATACGCTGCAAAACTTCATATGGCCCAACATACCTCGGAGATAACTTCCCCGCATACCAAACCGAACCACACCCCTGAAGGGCGAGATCTTTAAGAAGACCTTGTCTCCTAACTGGAATTCCAGCGGTCGTCGCCGCTTATTGGCATAGGCTGCTTGCCTATCCTGGGCCGCTTTCATATTTTGACGTATCAACTTTATCTTACCTTCCATGTCCTTGATCATATCTGGTCCTCCGACCGCTTTGCTAGTCAGGTCCTCCCAATACATCGGTGACCTACATCGTCGTCCATACAGAGCTTCAAAAGGAGCCATTTGAACGCTCGCTTGGTAACTGTTATTATAGGAGAACTCCACCAGTGCCAGTGAATCCTGCCACGGAGTATCAAACTCCAACACACATTCCCTTAACATGTCCTCGAGTGTCTGAATGGTACGCTCTGTCTGACCGTCTGTCTGAGGGTGATAGGCCGTAGTCAGTCTCACCTCTGTGCCCAAAGCTGTCTGGAGACCCTCCCAGAAATGTGAAGTAAACCTCGGGTCTCTGTCAGATACTATCGAGACTGGAATACCATGCAACCTCACCACATCCCGTATATACATTTGGGCCATCTTCAAGTATGTAAAAGACATGCTGTAAGGGATGAAGTGAGCCACCTTCGTCAGTCTATCCACAATCACCCAGATCGCATCAAATCCTGAGGCCGACCTTGGCAAGTGGGTCACGAAGTCCATAGATATATGCTCCCACTTCCATTCAGGTACTTCTAAGCTCTTCAGCTCGCCACCAGGCCTCTGCCTCTCTGCCTTTACCTGCTGGCAGATCAAACATATTTTAACAAAAGTGATCACATCGCGCTTCATGCGTCTCCACCAGAATTGACCGCATAGGTCTTTGTACATCTTCCTTCCTCCTGGGTGGATACTGAACCGACTACTATGAGCTCGCTCCAATATTCCTCTACGCAACTCTGGTGTATCTGGGACTACCCATCGGTTGCCCAGTCTCAAGGAATCATCCTCAGCCACTCTGAACTTGGATTGCTGACCTTTAAGTACCAATGACGTCCATCTCTGAACCTCATCATCCGACCTCTGGGCCTTCCTGATTGCCTCAAATATTTCTGGCTCCGCCAATAAGGTCGACACTCGCACAGGCGACGTGTCTACAACAAAATCATAGCCCAGATGGCAATAAGAAGTCATCATAGCTGATAGGCTCATGACATCCTCAGCAGTACTCTTCACCTTACGACTTAAGACGTCTGCTATCAGGTTTGCTTTACCAGGATGGTACTCAATCTCACAGTCATAGTCCTTGAGTAAATCCATCCACCTTCTTTGCCGCATATTCAACTCTGCCTGAGTGAATAAGAACTTCAGGCTCTTATGGTCCGTATATATAGTGAAAAACGTGCCATACAAGTAATGTCTCCAAATCTTCAAGGCAAATATGATGGCCGCCAGTTCCAAATCATGCACTGGATACTTAGCCTCATGTGGCTTCAACTGCCTCGATGCATAAGCCACCACATGCTTATCTTGCATCAATACACAGCCCAAACCCTGCAGTGACGCATCCGTATACAAGGCAAACCTCTTATTCTCAGACGGAATCACCAACACAGGCGTTGTAGTCAGGCGATGTTTCAGCTCTTGGAAGCTTTCCTCACAAGCCTCAGACCAATAGAAGGGGACTCCTTTCTGAGTCAGCTGTGTCAGGGGTTTGGCAATCTTTGAAAAACCTTCGACGAAACGTCGGTAATAACCTGCCAAACCGAGGAAACTCCATATCTCCGGTATAGAAGTGGGTGCAGCCCACTCCATCACTGCCTCAATCTTCCTGGGATCCACAGATATCCCTCTGCTAGATATGACATGGCCTAAGAATAGCACGCTGCTCAACAAGAACTCGCACTTACTAAGCTTTGCGTATACTGATGATCCCTGAGGATCTGGAGTACTGTCCTCAAGTGCTCCGCATGTTCTTCTTCAGTCCGGGAGTAGATGAGTATATCATCAATGAAGACTATGACGAACTGATCCAAAAATGGCTGGAACACCCTGTTCATCAAACTCATGAAAACGGTTGGGGCGTTTGTCACCCCAAAAGGCATGACTAGGAATTCATAGTGCCCATATCTTGTCCTGAAAGCCGTCTTCTGAACATCATCCTCCCTTACTCGAATCTGATGATACCCCGATCTCAGATCGATCTTACTATAGAGCCTCGTACCCTGCAACTGATCAAACAAGTCATCGATCCTCGGAAGTGGATACTTGTTCTTTACTGTGGCCTTATTCAGTTGCCTATAGTCAATGCATAGACGCATCGATCCATCTTTCTTTTTAACAAACAAAACAGGCGCACCCCAGGGCGATACGCTAGGGCGTATGTAGCCCTTATCAAGGAGCCCTTGCAACTGAGTCTTTAACTCCCTTAGCTCTGCTGGTGCCATCCTATACGGGGCACGAGAAATTGCAGACGTCCCCGGTAGTAACTCAATCCCAAACTCGACATCTCTCGTCGGTGGGAATCCTGGAATCTCCTCTAGAAAAAAATCAGGGAACTTCGCCACTACTGGCACATCCTCAACCTCTAACTCTTTCCTCTTTTCCGTAATATCAACAGCATAGATAAGATATCATGTATGGCCTCGTTCCAATAACTGTGCCATCTTGACAACAGATATCAACGGAATCTTTGGACGAGAACCATCCCCAAAGAATGTCCACTGGACTCCCATATCAGACCTGAATCGGACAGTCCTCTTCCTGCAGTTCACGAATGCCTGATACCTGTTCAGAACATCAATGCCTACAATACAGTCAAAGTCTGACATCCCCAGAACAATCAAATCTGACCTTAGCTTATTATCCTCAAAATAAATGAGGCCATCATAGACAATCCGATCAGTAATCATACTTCTTCCAGCGGGGGTCGAGACCATAAGAGGCATGGGCGACGGAGAAGTGCATATGAAATCGCATCAACTACTTCAGCATTTGCTGCTAGGCTGCAATACAAGGGTTAACAACAATACCCAAAAGCAGTTCATATAATACATCGTCAGATAATCAAACATGTTAGTGTAACATCATATACTTCATATGCAACTTATGTACAAAACATGTTTAGAAAGAAGCACCTAGCCAACTTATTGCTAAGGCTACCCTTCACTCATTCCCGGGTTATCTA
This sequence comes from Haberlea rhodopensis, assembly GCA_907163345.1. NCBI lineage: Eukaryota > Viridiplantae > Streptophyta > Magnoliopsida > Lamiales > Gesneriaceae > Haberlea > Haberlea rhodopensis. The sequence goes on from CAJQUN010000015.1 coordinate 11,344,361, forward strand.
ACCACTGCTCTGATACCACTAATGTAGGGTCTTCCTACCTTAACATCATCTTAATACACAAATTATGGACTAAACATGGATTAATAACGTTTAGGGGTTCCGATTGTAGCTTTGAGCTAATAAAATTACAGGCCAAAATAAAATTTCACAAGCTAATTAATTTCATTCTCAATAATGAGTGTTAAAGCTATAGATTTACAGTACTCCTAGAGTAGAGACTATCAAAATCCTGTATCCTATAAGCGTCTTGCTCCTTTTAGCTCACTGCCTCAACCCGACCCTAGGCCCTTCGGTCCAAAAGTGTACCTACAGGAACAACCCATCATGAGCATGTACATCGTTACTTAACATCATAAGGCAATGGCATATAAATAAATGCATGAAAATAATTGGCAACATATACTTCATGGTTAATCGTATTAACCCTCTTTGGTTGTCCCTGTTTCATAGCCATGCATATAATCATTAATTCTTGACATGAATGATTAAAATCATCATCTTATAAATATCATCATCTTATATCATCATCATCATATAAGCATCATCATCTTATAAATATCATCATTTTATAACATCATCATCATATAAGCATCATCATCTTATAGCATCAATATCTTATAGCATCATCATCTTATAAATATCATCATCTTATAATATCATCATCTTATAGATATCATAACAAAATATAACAGTAAATGTACGAAATCTTAGTTAAATAAACATGCTGGTTATTCGTCAGCTTCTTTTTGTTGACCCTGATTCATATTCATGCATATGGGCATCTTACCATGTGGCATCTTACCACATCGTAAACATCGTATGGCCTCTTACCATATGGGCATCTTACCCTGTGGCATCTTACCACATAAAAAACATCGTATGGCCTCTTACCATATGGGCATCTTACCCCGTGGCATCTTACCACATAATAAACATCGTATGGCCTCTTACCATATGGGCATCTTACCCCGTGGCATCTTACCACATAATAAACATCGTATGGCCTCTTACCATATGGGCATCTTACCCCGTGGCATCTTACCACATAATAAACATCGTATGGTCTCTTACCATATGGGCATCTTACCCCGTGCCATCTTACCACATAATAAACATCGTATGAATATATAAACGTCTTATAAACATCATCATGTCATCATAAATACTCATGCGATAAAAGCATAGTCGTAATGTAGGGATGTGTTTTACCGTTCGATGCCCGTACGTCTCTTACGTACCTTTTCAAAAGGAGGATGAGTCAAATGACTTTATCTCCTTGACCGTGCTGGTACCTAGGGATGGTTCTACATAACCACAACATATCATATTAGATACCATATCATGAATCATTGTCAAAATAAAACAATTAAAAACTTTTGCCAAGATTCTGCCTCTCTCGATCGATCGGAACCCATGTCTCGATCGATCGAGAAAGCATAAAAATAGTGCCCAACTTCTGCCTCGACCGATCGATCGAAATCTTCTTACCGATCGATCGAGGAGCTTCACCGATCGATCGGAAAATCCTTCGATCGATCGGCACCTGAAATTCAAACCATGCTTTAAACTTTCTGCCTCGCTCGATCGATCGGGACCAAAATCTCGATCGATCGAGCACTCTGAAAAATCGGGACTTCTCCAGATTTTCGAGCACCTCATTTCCTACCATCATTTCTACTTCATAAAGCGTAAAACATGCTTGAACAAAAATGTTATAAATTTCATAAAACTACCATGCATGTGTTCAAATCAAAGGTTTAACAAACCTAAGCTAACATGCATCATAACATCATCAGAATCTTCAACCTCATCCAACCTTTCCAAAAACAGGGTATCATAAATTTTTACCCAGATTTTCGAACATCTACCTTCAAGCCAATAAATCTACCACATAACACATGTTTCATACTCAAATAAACATGCTAAGAACTTCATAAAGACCCCATAAATGAACTTGAATTGAAGGTTTAACAAACCCTAGGCTAGCATGCCATTTTTACACCAAGTAGAAACATGAACTTAACCCAACTTAAACCAAAATAGGACATGGTTTCTCACCCTCGTTTGCTCCAATTTTGTGAGACCCCGTTATCACATCAAGATATTAAGGTGCAATTTAGAGAACTAAACATACATGCGATTATATCAGAGTAATGTGCCGTGTTGATTAACCTGAGCTTTAGAGATTACAGTACCAAAATGTTCCAAAAGGAAAGACGTACATCCTACAAAGGTACTACATCATAGTCTTACTCTACTCAGTAGAAGCTATACAAAAACTCTAACATGCTAATCCTGTAGCACTCCTTACAGCTCAGCATATCAACCCCGGCCCTGGTTCTCGTCAACAAAAGCACCTACAAAGACAACCCCCAACACATGAGCATAACACAATTCATATTTAACATAATATGAAAGTAAGGCATAAATGCAAATCTTAAACACAAGTCCTTCCTGTATTTCCAGCATTTATATCGCCCATTGGTTGTCCCTGTACCATAATTCATAATAGAAACACATTATATGAATGTATGGATATGCAATGTCATGACATTCCTTTTCCCTTAAATCCTTATTTCATCCTGAGCCCTTATCATTAGTACATTTTAATGCTTCTTGCTACTCCATGTAAGCGGAATTCTTCATCGCTTCCAATGGACTTTAGCGTTGCTACTCCATGTAAGCGGAATTCTTCATCGCTTCCAATGGACTTTAGCGTTGCTACTCCATGTAAGCGGAATTCTTCATCGCTTCCAATGGACTTTAGCGTAAGCCATTAAAATCCTTACTAAGATAACTTTGACTCGTGAAATACACCTCTTATATTTCACAACATACATATGCAAAAACAATGCATAAAAACATGTATCATAATCTTAATGCACCACATTGCATTCATCATGTGTCATAAAGACAAACATAAAGTACATGTTACCGTTGGGATGCCCGTACGTCGCTTACGTACCTTTCAAAAGATAGAGGAGTCAATCGACTTTATCTCCTCGGTTGTGCTGGCACCTGGGATGGTTCTACATAGCCACACAACACAATATTAGGCACCTCATAATAATCCGGAAGCAAAACCAAATAAAAAACCAAACAAATCCTTTAATATCATCTCGCGATCGATCGCCCATGAGCCCCGATCGATCGCGAGATGCTACTGCCTCGCATACCAGAAAAATTCAATCCGCGATCGATCGCCACTATATTGGCGATCGATCGCCAAAACTTACTGGAACGTCGCGATCGATCCTGCCTCCTTGGCGATCGATCGCCAACCTTGTTCCTTCGGCGATTTTCCAGAATTGCTTAACACCGATAATCATACCCTTAAATCTAACATGTAGGACAATATACATACCAAGACCATCATGCTAGCATTTGAACTACACTACCCTGAGTGTATTCAAACCAAATATACACCCTTAGCATAAACCTACATGCATAAACATCGATCATTAAAACAAGTACTGGATCAACTTTTTCTGGAAACAGGGCACATTTTCATTTCCAGAATTCTTGAGCACCTCTTTTCATGCTATTAAAACTAACACATATAACATAAACCTTGCTCAACTAAACATGCCATGGGTTTCACAAAACTACCAAGCATGTTTTTACATCAAAGTTTCTCCAATATATAAGCTTATCATGCATGATAACACCTCCTCAAAAACACTCCCAACCCACGTTTTCCAGAAAAACAGAGTAAATCTCTACCCAGATTTTTGAGCACTACTTTTCACAAGCTTAAATCTTCCACATAAAACATACATCATGCTTAAGGAAAATTACAGAGAGACTCATAAAAACACCATGTAAGCATTTAAATCACAGGTTTCAAGAAACATATGCTAACATGCCGTTTTTCACCATGCTCAAAAGTAGAACCAAACCAGTTTTTCCAGAAAGAAACAGGGTAGTTCCTCACCCTACTTTGCCCCGATTTTTGAAGGATTTCCAGGCGATGGAAATGGAAGGGCTCCTCCTAAAATTGCTTAGCAGCTGCTGGATGGTATTTTGGAAGAGGAGGTTCGAAATTTGGAGTGCTGGAAAGGTGTTAAATTATTGAGCCAAGTGGAAGCATGGCCAGCTCATGCTGAGTCAAAGTATGGGTTGGGGGGGGGGGTGGTTAAGTGTTGGGTGGTTTGATGTGTTATGTTTTGGTCCCGATTTGGCACGATGTACTTAAAATATCCCCACATGATATTTATAGTATTTTCTCAACAAAATACTTCAATTACCCTTTTTGCATGCTTTACCAAAACAACAATACACACCCCAAAAACCCAATACATGTTACATGCACCCTGAAGTAATTCTCCCCAATATAATTCATCCAATCCCATGAATTAACACATTAACATCACAATATAACTTAAATGATTAAAATCACATAATCATTTCGGGGATATCACAATACTCCCCTACTTATAGGATTTCGTCCCGAAATCAAACATGCTACTATCCAGAAATAAAACAGTAAATAAACGCATACCAGAAAACAGTTCTGGATAGTACTGCACCATGTGTCGCTCTGTCTCCCACGTGGCCTCCTCGACACCCCTACGATCCCACTGTACCTTGATCATAGGAATAACCTTGTTCCGAAGTCTGCGGTCTGCTCTATCCAAAATCCTGATAGGCCGCTCCACATAAGAAACATCGGACTCAATCTGAACCTCTGAAGGCTGCAACACATGTGAGGGATCTGGCTCATACTTCCTCAGCATAGACACATGAAAAACGTCGTGTATGCCAGACAGAGAGGGCGGTAAAGCCAACCGGTACGCCAGAGTACCAATACGCTGTAAGATCTCATACGGCCCTACATACCTCGGGGATAACTTCCCTCGCATCCCAAACCGTACTACGCCTCTGAAGGGTGAGATCTTTAAAAACACTCTGTCGCCTAACTGAAACTCCAACGGTCTACGCCGCTGATTGGCATATGCTGCCTGTCTATCCTGAGCTGCCTTCATCTTTGTTCTGATAACCTTAACTTTCTCTTCCATTTCCTGAATCAACTCAGGTCCTCCAACCGACTTACGGTCCATGTCATCCCAACACAAGGGTGACCTACAACGCCTACCATAGAGGGCCTCGAAAGGAGCCATCTGAATACTTGCCTGGTAGCTGTTGTTGTAAGAAAATTCCACCAAGGCTATCGAGTCCTGCCACGAAGTGTCGAACTCCAGCACACAAGCCCTCAACATATCTTCGAGCGTCTGTATCGTACGCTCGGTCTGTCCGTCCGTCTGGGGATGATAGGCTGTGCTCAACCTCAACTCTGTACCTAGAGCTGTCTGCAGACCCTCCCAAAAGTGAGATGTAAACCGCGGATCTCGATCTGACACAATCGAAACAGGGATCCCGTGCAGTCTCACCACATCTTTGACATATAACTGCGCCATTCTTAAATGCGTGAAGGTCATACAGTAGGGAATGAAATGAGCACTCTTAGTCAACCTGTCCACGACTACCCAGATGGCATCAAAACCCGAAACAGTCCTCGGCAAGTGGGTCACGAAATCCATAGATACGTGCTGCCACTTCCACTCGGGTACTTCTAAACTTCTTAGTTCACCTCCAGGCCTTTGTCTCTCAGCTTTTACTTGCTGACAAATCAAACAACGCTTGACAAAAGAGGTGACATCCTGTTTCATACGCCTCCACCAGAACTGGCTGCGTAGATCCTTATACATCTTTTTCCCACCTGGATGGATACTCATCCTGCTGCAATGAGCTCGCTGTAATATACCTTGGCGTAACTCGGGTGTATCTGGAACCACCCATCTGTCGCCGAGCCTCAGAGAACCGTCATCAGCCACTCTGAATCTCGATGGCTGTCCTGAATGAACCACTAACATCCATCTCTGAACCTCTACATCGGTCCCCTGAGCCTTCCTGATGTGATCAAATATAACAGGCTCAGCTAGCAAGGTCAAAACCTGTACTGGTGAAGAAGATACATCATAATCGAATCCCAATTGGCAGTAGGAGCCAAACATAGCTGACAGAGACATAGCATCCTCTGCTGTGCTCCTCACCTTCCGACTCAAAGCGTCGGCTGTCAAATTTGCTTTTCCCGGGTGATATTCGATTTCACAATCGTAGTCCTTCAGCAGGTCCATCCATCTCCTCTGCCTCATGTTCAGCTCAGCCTGTGTAAACAAGAATTTCAGGCTCTTGTGATCAGTGAAGATGGTAAATGAGGGTACCGTATAAGTAGTGTCGCCATATCTTCAAGGCGAACACTATAGCTGCCAACTCCAGATCATGGACTGGATACCTCGTCTCATGTGGCTTCAACTGTCTCGAAGCGTAAGCCACTACATGTTTGTCCTGCATCAGCACGCACCCTAATCCCTGTAGAGATGCATCGGTATAAAGAACAAATCCTTTGTTCTCCTTGGGTATCACTAGAACTGGCGCAGTAGTCAGTCTGTGCTTTAATTCCCGGAAACTCTGCTCACAAGCCTCTGACCAACAAAATGGGACTCCCTTCTGAGTCAGCTGGGTAAGTGGCTTGGCGATCTTTGAGAAACCCTCGACGAAACGTCGATAATAGCCAGCCAGACCAAGAAAACTTCGAATCTCACTGACTGAAGTAGGGGTAGACCAATCCATAACTGCCTCTATCTTCCTCGGGTCTACTGATATCCCCTCTCGGGATATGATATGGCCCAAAAATGCAACACTGTTCAGCCAAAACTCACACTTGCTGAGTTTGGCGTATAACTGATGATCTCTGAGGATCTGGAGTACTATCCTCAGATGATCGGCATGATCCTCCTCATTCCTCGAATAGACTAGGATGTCATCAATAAACACGATCACAAACTGATCGAGGTACTCCTGAAATACTCTGTTCATCAGGCTCATAAAGACTGCAGGTGCATTTGTCACACCGAACGGCATCACCAAGAACTCATAGTGCCCATACCGAGTTCTAAAAGCCGTCTTTTGAACATCACCAGCTCTAACCCGTACCTGGTGATAGCCTGACCTCAAATCTATCTTGGAGTACACCTCCGTACCCTGAAGTTGGTCGAACAGATCATCAATCCTCGGAAGCGGATATCTGTTCTTCACTGTAGCCTTGTTCAGTTGCCTGTAGTCAATGCACAGACGCATTGATCCATCCTTCTTTTTCACAAACAAGACTGGCGCACCCCAAGGCGATACACTAGGGCGGATGTATCCCTTGTCGAGGAGCTCCTGTAACTGTACCTTCAGCTCCCTCAGCTCTGCCGGTGCCATCCTGTATGGGGCACGAGAAATGGCTGATGTCCCTGGCAGCAGCTCAATAGCAAACTCCACATCCCTGACTGGCGGAAATCCCGGAATCTCATCTGGAAACACATCACTGAACTCCGCCACAACTGGAATGTCCTCGGCTCTCACTTCCTTCTCCTCTGAAGCATTCATAGCATAAATAAGGTACCCAGTATGACCACGTTCCAATAACCGCGACATCTTAACCGCCGAGATTACTGGTATCCTTGGACGAGAGCCGTCCCCATAAAAAGTCCACTGGAACCCCTGATCAGACAGAAAACGAACCATCCTCTTTTGGCAATCTACCATAGCTCGGTATCTGCTCAACACATCAATGCCGATAATGCAGTCAAAGTCTGCCATCTCTAACTGAATCAAATCGGCCCTCAGATCATTGCCCTCAAAATAAATGAGGCAATCTGATAACTGTCGATCCGCAATCACATGCTTCCCCGTGGGTGTCGAGACCATGAGAGGCGTGGGTAACAGAGACGAGCACAAATGGTGTCCTTCCACAAAGGCAGTAGATACAAAGGAATGGGAAGCACCTGTATCTATCAATATAAGTGCAGGGTACGTAAGTAAATGACACGTACCAGCAATGACCTCCTCTGGGGCTGCCTCGGCCTGCTCCCTGGTCAGTGCATACACCTGTCCCTGCGGCGGTCCTGTCGTCTGACCTCCCAGGGGTCGTGGTGCAAACTGCTGCCTCTGTGGTGCCCTCCCAGCATCAAACCTTGGCCTATTCGGCCCTGAATCCGTCTGAACTGCCCGATTGGGGCAACCCCGAGCTATGTGGCCCATCTTGCCACAGATATAGCAACCTCGACAGTCACGTAACAAATGCCATCCTCCGCAGTTGGTACACCTGGTTACCTCTGTCCTGTTTCCCTGTGGATGCCCCCGGGTGTTCTGTTTCTGTCCATGAGACTTCTTCCCACTAAACCTGGAAGATGATGAGGCCCCACGAGCCTTAAACTGATCCCCTCGTGGCTTCAGACTATCAGTAGTAGGCCTCTGTGATGGTACAAAAGGGGGTACAGCATCCTTGTATGCGTCTACGGCAATCTCTGCCAACTCTGCCCGTGTCAGGGCGTCGTCAAACGAGCTGGGGTTGTTAGAGATAACCCTATCGAATAGCTCCGGCCTCAGACCTTTCAGAAAGTTCCTCATCTTGGCATGGCTGCTGACAGCAATATGAGGTACATACCTCAGCAGTGAGGAATACTGCATAGCGTAGTCTGCTACGGACATGCTACCCTGCTTCAAACTGTTGAACTCATCTTCCTTCAATTGTCTGGCAGCCGCAGAGAAATACCGGTTAAGGAACCGGGTCCGGAATACAGTCCAGTCAACTGCCATACCTAGAGCTCTCAGCTCCATCACGGTGGTCTTCCACCACATAGCAGGCTTCTTAGCCAGCTGAAACTCTGCTAACCTCAGCCATGCCGTGAGTGCACAAGGTGCAGTCACAAGTATCTGCTCTATACGTTCCAACCATTCCTCAGCTACTTCACCAGACTCAGTCCCCTCAAACATGGGCGGATGGAAACTCAGAAACTGCTTCAAACTGAGCTCCCCTGGCAGTAATATCTGTACACTGGGCTCCACGCCCACAGCAGGTGGTGGTAAGGGGTTCGGCTGAGCAATACTGGCATGTCTACTATCCATATCTCCTACCTCTTCATTGAGGTCCGCCATGCTGCAACACAATAGTTAACAACAATACCAAAAGCAGTTCATAATATAAGCCGTTAGATAACAAGAGTAAAATATTCAAAGCATGTTAGTATAACACGTATACAACCATATGCATCACATGCATAAGCATGCCTAAATGAATACCTAGCCAACTTGTCTCTAAAGGCTACCCTTCACTCTTCCCTGGTTATCTAACCACTGCTCTGATACCACTAAATGTGAGACCCCGTTATCACATCAAGATATTAAGGTGCAATTTAGAGAACTAAACATACATGCGATTATATCAGAGTAATGTGCCGTGTTGATTAACCTGAGCTTTAGAGATTACAGTACCAAAATGTTCCAAAAGGAAAGACGTACATCCTACAAAGGTACTACATCATAGTCTTACTCTACTCAGTAGAAGCTATACAAAAACTCTAACATGCTAATCCTGTAGCACTCCTTACAGCTCAGCATATCAACCCCGGCCCTGGTTCTCGTCAACAAAAGCACCTACAAAGACAACCCCCAACACATGAGCATAACACAATTCATATTTAACATAATATGAAAGTAAGGCATAAATGCAAATCTTAAACACAAGTCCTTCCTGTATTTCCAGCATTTATATCGCCCATTGGTTGTCCCTGTACCATAATTCATAATAGAAACACATTATATGAATGTATGGATATGCAATGTCATGACATTCCTTTTCCCTTAAATCCTTATTTCATCCTGAGCCCTTATCATTAGTACATTTTAATGCTTCTTGCTACTCCATGTAAGCGGAATTCTTCATCGCTTCCAATGGACTTTAGCGTTGCTACTCCATGTAAGCGGAATTCTTCATCGCTTCCAATGGACTTTAGCGTTGCTACTCCATGTAAGCGGAATTCTTCATCGCTTCCAATGGACTTTAGCGTAAGCCATTAAAATCCTTACTAAGATAACTTTGACTCGTGAAATACACCTCTTATATTTCACAACATACATATGCAAAAACAATGCATAAAAACATGTATCATAATCTTAATGCACCACATTGCATTCATCATGTGTCATAAAGACAAACATAAAGTACATGTTACCGTTGGGATGCCCGTACGTCGCTTACGTACCTTTCAAAAGATAGAGGAGTCAATCGACTTTATCTCCTCGGTTGTGCTGGCACCTGGGATGGTTCTACATAGCCACACAACACAATATTAGGCACCTCATAATAATCCGGAAGCAAAACCAAATAAAAAACCAAACAAATCCTTTAATATCATCTCGCGATCGATCGCCCATGAGCCCCGATCGATCGCGAGATGCTACTGCCTCGCATACCAGAAAAATTCAATCCGCGATCGATCGCCACTATATTGGCGATCGATCGCCAAAACTTACTGGAACGTCGCGATCGATCCTGCCTCCTTGGCGATCGATCGCCAACCTTGTTCCTTCGGCGATTTTCCAGAATTGCTTAACACCGATAATCATACCCTTAAATCTAACATGTAGGACAATATACATACCAAGACCATCATGCTAGCATTTGAACTACACTACCCTGAGTGTATTCAAACCAAATATACACCCTTAGCATAAACCTACATGCATAAACATCGATCATTAAAACAAGTACTGGATCAACTTTTTCTGGAAACAGGGCACATTTTCATTTCCAGAATTCTTGAGCACCTCTTTTCATGCTATTAAAACTAACACATATAACATAAACCTTGCTCAACTAAACATGCCATGGGTTTCACAAAACTACCAAGCATGTTTTTACATCAAAGTTTCTCCAATATATAAGCTTATCATGCATGATAACACCTCCTCAAAAACACTCCCAACCCACGTTTTCCAGAAAAACAGAGTAAATCTCTACCCAGATTTTTGAGCACTACTTTTCACAAGCTTAAATCTTCCACATAAAACATACATCATGCTTAAGGAAAATTACAGAGAGACTCATAAAAACACCATGTAAGCATTTAAATCACAGGTTTCAAGAAACATATGCTAACATGCCGTTTTTCACCATGCTCAAAAGTAGAACCAAACCAGTTTTTCCAGAAAGAAACAGGGTAGTTCCTCACCCTACTTTGCCCCGATTTTTGAAGGATTTCCAGGCGATGGAAATGGAAGGGCTCCTCCTAAAATTGCTTAGCAGCTGCTGGATGGTATTTTGGAAGAGGAGGTTCGAAATTTGGAGTGCTGGAAAGGTGTTAAATTATTGAGCCAAGTGGAAGCATGGCCAGCTCATGCTGAGTCAAAGTATGGGTTGGGGGGGGGGGTGGTTAAGTGTTGGGTGGTTTGATGTGTTATGTTTTGGTCCCGATTTGGCACGATGTACTTAAAATATCCCCACATGATATTTATAGTATTTTCTCAACAAAATACTTCAATTACCCTTTTTGCATGCTTTACCAAAACAACAATACACACCCCAAAAACCCAATACATGTTACATGCACCCTGAAGTAATTCTCCCCAATATAATTCATCCAATCCCATGAATTAACACATTAACATCACAATATAACTTAAATGATTAAAATCACATAATCATTTCGGGGATATCACAAATTTTTGGCAAGTTTTCCTAGCAAGAAAACATCAAAATCCTCCTCCTACTTGCAACTGGAATGCTGGACGATTTTTGGGGGGAATGGTTGGGGAAGATGAGATGATGGAGATTGAGTGGTGAGGGATTAAAGTGATGGGTATGGGCAGCTGTACAGCTGACTTGGGGGTATGGGTTGAGGGGGGTGGTGTGGGTTGGGGTGCCATGTGGTGTTTAATTGTGTCCCGGTATTTAGTACGATGTATTAAAACATCCTAACTCGATATTTTTCATCTTCATTTAATTAATACATCCTCTAAAACACTCAACATGCTTCCCACATCATATCATCATAACATAATCATAGCCCCCAATTAAATGCACCACAACCCTCTTAAACACATCATATATCATCATCATAGCACATAATTGTTGGGATATGCCCTAAGACAAGTCATTAGATGATTGTTTTGACATACAATGTTTATGATTTTATGAAATGACAATTCATTATTATATATTATTCGATTAACTGTGCAATGTGAATTAATATATATGTTAATGTCCTTAGAATAATATTGTATTATTCTTAAAGATGTCCCTAGTCAAGTATTATCATGAATAGGGATAATGATAATACGTAGAGACTAGTATGTGTTGATTGATGAATTGTTCATTGATATGAGATATCAAATCAACACATGGGTACATGTTAGAGAACGATGTACTGGACAGACCCACCATGAGAATGCAACATGGATAGTTATATGATCGTCATATGCAATTCTCATAGTGATAATAATGTATGTAATCCTTACGACTTGTGATCATCAGAGATCCCAACATAAGGAGTTATGTATCTTGATATTGTCAAACGTTACCCGTAACAGGGTAAACTATAATGGCGACTATTGGATACACTACGAATTATGTAGAGGGATGTTGACTGATCGAGATAGGATTTGTCCCTCCTATATAACAGGAGATGTGTTTGGCCCTTGATCAAGTGAGAACTAAAATGCATGGCCATGCTCGAATGAGTCGATATGAGATATCGAGCTTATTCGTTTATTCTAGTTCTACTTGGGGATCAAGAAATAAAGATTGAATATACGAGTATGACTATTCCATGACTCGTGTTCAATCTAAACACAAAGGACAAAGGGATTAAGTTACATGGTTAATATTATCACAAGTTCTAAAGGTTATGTCGAGTCATTGACATTCTTGTAATTTGGGTAGCATTGATGTGTTGCTACATACCGCTCAATGCTTGCGACATAAAATGAGATTTTGTGTCACTACCAACATTACAAGATCCTATCGGGTCGCACAAAAGATTAAATCGATAAGGGAAATTAAATTCATTGAATGAATTAATTAATTAAGAAGAGTCTTAATTAAAAGATTATAAGGATTTAATTAAATCGTGGGTTTGGGCCCATGAGGCTTTAAGAAAGCCTTAAACCACGCTTTGTCAATTACATCACATGTAACTATTGGATGGTTGGCGAACAACACTTTGTTCTAATTCATCTAATGAATTATTATCCAACCCCATGCCTCTAGGTTCCCAATCCTATTGAGATAACGCTAGTTAAGTCGAACCCAATTTAAAATAACACGGATATCACTTTTATCCTATCGCGCCTTACTAAGATTGTCACGGTGCTTTGCTTTGGCAAACCCACACATGTTCAATCGAAGTCTTGACGAGTATTTTTAATTTGAAGGCATCTTGATTGACTTCATATTATTAGAGGGATTTAAAGATCTCATGATTTTATTAATATTGAAAATATGTCTGGTACATATACATATATACATATCTACATATATGTATATCAATCATCAATATTAAATAAAAACGATAAATATGCATCACATACATCAACATAAAATAAATGTGACATGGTTATAGCCCCAACTACTGATTTTCTCAAGCCAATGAGAAAATCTAAAAGGTCAACCTAAGGGTAACTTCTCCAAGCACCTCTTTGGTCCTTTTTTGAATGGCCTCCTCATCCTGGCACCATGGTCCATCTTCATTGATCTCCATCAATAAAACTCTAACTATACTATATAACAATTACATGATATAGAGAAGTCCTCGAGTTAGGGGGAGCATAGGGGAGGGAATACATTCAAAATAAAATAGAAAAGGAACGACTCGCATGCCGTATTTAAAAAAAATTACAATCATTCACAAAATTCATATCTAATAGGTCATAGGGCTATAACCATGCACCATGCTCAAACAACACATAAACATACTAGGACATCATAACAATTAATGAATTAAATTCTAAACATTTTAAAATATAATTCTATGTCCATAAACTGTAATAAAATTTTGAAAAGAAAAAAAAAATATTGCACGTTCGGGTCGGACACCGCCCAGCCATGGTCGGTCGCCCGCCTAGCATGGGCGGTCGCCCGCCCAGCCAGGTCGGTCCCCCGCCTAGACATGGGCAGTCCCCCGCCTAGCCTTGGGCGGTCCCCCGCCCAGCTTTGGGCGGTCGCCCGCCCATGCGTTGGCATGTTCGCCCGCCTTGCAATCTCCGTCCACCCGACTTTCGAGCTACGGTCGCCTACCTTGTTTGCTACGTTCGCCCGACTATCGAGCTACGTTCGCCCGCCTTGCAAGAGTCAGTCGCACGCACACATATGTATCTTATACATAATTAATATATCATATATATATTACGATTCTTTCCACACACATATCTCATATGTTGATTATAACATATCTAATATGTTATTACAGTTTTGATTAGCATGTAATAATAACTCATAATATGATAAAACAATTTATCATGCAACCCCGATATGAGCTTCGTACACGGCTCTGATGCCACTGTAATGAATCTAACATGCAAATACACAGCAGAATAAAAAACATTGGATTCCCCACAGAGGACCTATAAGAAGTGTTCATATCGGGTGTATTGAATTATACCTTTGACACGTGTTTGAGCATAATCCACGAAGCAGCACGTCCTCGAGTCAGGAACAAAGCTATGCAACTTTGCCTCTACGGTATCCATGATCAAATCGAAAAGAGATGTTGAAGAACAAGTTGCTAGACTTGATCTTCAACCGTGAAGGGATGAGTGACGCCGAAAACGAAGTGGTGGCCGTCCCTCTTGCTAGGTTTGCTAGGTTTAGCTTTTCGTTTACGTTAATCTCATTAACGTCGGAAACTCTTATTTTGCTTTAACCTAATACACGTACATATATACTGGTAAGATTAGGCGGCTAATCATCATCAGAATAAGGCTTTTCATAAAACCCTTGGCCCATTCCCTATCTCTGTATATACATATATATCGTATCTAAATATATCTCTATATATCTAAATACGACCCATTTAATTATATGATTAAGACTCTTCTTAATCAACTTAATTCATCCAATGAATTTTAGCTTCCCTTTATCGATTTAATCTTTTGTGTGACCCGTTAGGATCTTGCAACGTTGGCAATGACATAAAATCTAATTTTATGTCACAAGCAATGAGCGGTATCTAGCAACACATCAAGGCTACCCAAGTTACAAGAATGTCATTGACTCGACATAACCTATGGCCTGTGATAATATTCACCATGTAACTTAATCCCTTTTGTCATATGTGTTTAGATTAAACACGATTCATGGAATAGTCATACTCGTATAGTTCAATCTTTTATTTCTTGATCACCAAGTTGACTAGAATAAACGAATAAGCTCGATATCACACATCGACTCATTCGAGCATGGACATGCATTTTAGTCTCACTTGATCAAGGGCCCAAACACTTCTCCTGTTATATAGGATGGACAAATCATATCTTGATCACTCAACATCCCTCTACATAATACGTGGTGTATTCAATGATTGTCGTTATAGTTTACCCTGTTACAGGTAACGTTTGACAATATCAAGATGCACGACTCCTTATGTTGGGATTTCTGGTGATCTCAAGTCGTAAGGATTACATACATCATTATAACTATGAGAATTGCTTATGACATTCATATAACTATCCATGTAGCATTCTCATGGTGGGTCTGTCCAGTACATTGTTCTCTAACATGCACCCATGTGTTGATTTGATATCTCATATCTATGAACAATTCATCAATCAATACATACTAGTCTCAATGCATTATCATTATCCTAATTCATGATAATACTTGACTAGGGACAATTTTTAAGAATAATACAATATTATTCTAAGGACATTAACACACATATATATATATATATATATATATATATTCATATTACACAGACATTTGGATAATATATAATAATGAATTGCCTTTAATAAAATCATATTACATTGTATGCCAAAATCAATCATCTAATGAGTTGTCTTAGGGCATATCCAACAGAACTAAGGGACATGCCTACACACAATAGCATACCTATGATAATAAGTCATGCGAGAACAGAAAAAACCTCGTAAAGCAGTGTTCACAGAGGTTTACCGTAGTATACTGTAACAATGAAATTCATGAGAGCTATAACTGGACGCTTGTGAATGCATGGCATTAGACACTATATCACTCCAAAAAGTGACCACAAAAGGAATCATCCTGGAAGTTAAAAGGAAGATAATGATGGGTGCAAAAAAAAAACTTATTTTATATGCGATACAAATGAATGTTGAGCACATGTACTTACTGTTTATTCATCGCATCATACTTGTGTATCACTTGTTGTTGTCCTTTTCCCGAGATCCTTCGTGGGCTGCGTTTTTCTCTGATAACAAAAATCGTGGTTGCGCAAAGTTGGAAAGCAATTTTGCATTATATTATCAATACAAAATATATGTATATAATTCCACAAAATAACATTAATTGATGCATTACTCACACATTAATTTCTTAGTCCCAAGAATGATGAAAATTTGTCGAACACTATGAAGTCTGGCCGGAATGTTGTTGCTGGAATAACGTCTTCATCAAGTGGCATTGCTGAGGTGCACGAGTTAATGGTCCACTTATATGGACTGCTTATTAATTCATTTCGGTATATCTCATTCACACCAGATACTAGTGCGTTCAAATTCTTGTATATTCTGGATTCCTCTAAATTATTCCTATACAAGTTAAGATCGGACCCGTAAATGATGGCTTCTATTGTATCGCCTTGTTTGTACAAACGTAATAAACAAGACCATTTTTTCGCCCTAGCATTACCTCATGGGTAATATGAAGAGTGTGTATCATGCTCACCGTTACGTCCGCTAGATTCATCTTTTGGTATTTCGTTGGAGAGTAAATTGCGGTCTTCACAGCAAGCTTGGTAATTACACGTACTAGGGCTGACCAATTGCGGGTCTTGATCGTGATAGCACTGAGAGGAGGAACTTTTCTTCCATTTTTGGTTGTAGAAGTCTTTCCCAAGAGTGAACAACAGAAAGATTAAATTTGTGGCAATAAGACAAACTGAATGACAAGTAACCACACGTAAGATATGCATTGACAAAGAGTGGTAGATAAATAGTCGTAGTGCCTAACACATGTGGAAAAGTAAAGATAGAACTATCTAGAGCTAAAAAAAACATAAGCAACGTATGAAAATGCACAAACAACCAATTCCCATACTTTGGCAAACAAAGGAATGCAAATGGACAACCACACACAATCATGTAGCAAACCCGCCCCCCAAAATTAACAAACAAAAGATTGGATGGCGTGCATTTTCTTGCTCCCCACGCGGCGGCATTGAGAATTTCTTCGTAGACAACATTATGTGTCTCACGGTGAACAGCAAAGAAGGGTGTCGCCGATTTAATCAAAACCTTGACAGATTGTGAATTTCTAACTCGGGTCAATGCAATGTAAAATTGGTCTTGTGAATACAAAGGTTGTGGCAAATAAATACCAACCCATGTCCAGTGTTTGACCTTGAGATTTATTAATGCAACAAAGGCGCACTGGAAATTGATGGTGTTTAAAAGGTATTGGACATTTCACAGAATCAGAAGGTTCTCCTTGGTATGAAAATTAATTTACCGGTGTATTCAACAGACGCGATAAATGCACCAAGAACCTTTTTGCCCAAATCCGGCAAACGAGACGGTTCCATTGCATAGCCCTTCAGAAGTATTGATATTTCTTAGAAGCATTATAGGGCGGTTTTTTTTTAAACGGAGAATATGCGGGGGCAAACCTGGGGATGAAACACCGTTTAAGAATCTTGATATTGACTTTGTTGATGCGGTTTCTTGGTGGCATCGGTGCTTATGTATTCAACGAGTTCTCCAGGGAAACAATCAATCATAACATTATTTATGCTATTCATGCAATCATTCTTAGGTGTTAGGATTGCTCCACCGATAACCGAGAAGGGATATGTGTGATAGGCATGGAAATAATGGAATATGGTTGGAATGAGATGATTGAGAGGTTCCTCACAGTCAATATAAGGCACACACATGTCTGGTGGCAACATGATCTCGCCAGTAGAAATGGTTGGTTCTGTTCCATCAACTATGCGTAACAAAAGTTCCATAAAAATCGGATCGTCCCGAGCACGCATGTTGGCAGTAAGATGAAATTTGTGAACATAAGTCCATAAGCTAGAATTCACTAGGCGAGAATCGATAGCGTCGGCTCTAGAGCCATCAACAACAATTGGAATAGTCTGCCGAAAATCACCACCAAGGACAACCGTCTTCCCTCCAAACAATATTGGTCGTTCGGTAAGATCTCGCGAGAACAAATCCAACGCCTCGATGCATTTTCTATTGGCCATTGAAGCCTCATCCCATATGATTATCTTCGATGATAAAATCAATTGAGCATGCATTCTTTGTTTTTTTATTGCGCGTGACATTGAATGGTCAACGACGGCAGGAAGCTTAAACCTAGAATGGGTTGTCCTACCACCTTGAAGTAGAGAGGCCACCACGCCAGAGTTGCGACATCAAGAACAATTCCATGATTTGTGCGTACGGTGGCAAGAAGAGCCTTGTAAAGGAAAGTTTTCGTAGTCACCCCCCCACCCCCCCTAGTCCATTGATAAAAAAGCACCTCATTCGGGATTTTTGTAACATTCCATAATTTTGTCGAATGCCTCACGTTGTTTGGGATTCAACATTTCCACAGAAGCTAGGTCCTCATCAGGACATAAATGTTTATCTCATTTTTGTAGTCTAGGCTGTGCATCTCATCCTCGCTAACCCAAGTCTTAAATGGTACAAGATTAAAGTCCTCAACTGTTTACCCATCGACTGCAGAAAGACATCTATGGAGCGCAGAGCACGATCAAAGGCAGTATGTTCAGGTATCCGAGTTAGCAAAAGAAAATCCTCTGATAAATGATGCTTAAATTCCTTCCACAAACAGATGGGATCAGAAGGCAAATTTTATACGAAGATTATGGCAAACAGAAGGGCGCAAAGTATATTGAACTTGGTAACCAAAGCCTCTTGTATAGATGCACAGATATCGTTGTCTGCATCAAACAAGCCCCATTGCAAGGAAGACTCCCGAAAGGTCCCAAGTAGAGCATCATTGTCCTCAGATACTCAAACAATGTGGGTTCTTTTAAGTGAATTAAAAAGCAGTCTCAAATGGTATCTTTCGTTTTCCATCGGGCTAACGTTGACAAGACGACCAATGGCAGTTCCACGTTTGGGAGCATTCCATACAAAGTGCCTTGGGAAGTCACGGTAGAGGAGATTCAAGCCATGTTGGTGTGTGTTTATCGTGTACGCCAAAATTAACCTCACTCAATCCTCAAGATTGATAACAATAATGTAGTAGCGTGAGTAGGGACCGATCCCACGAGGAGGTGTAAATTGTTGTGTTAATGAAAATCAAAAGCAAAACAATTAAAAAAAAAGATGGGGTTGTGAGTGAATTATACTAATTAAATTAAAACTAAAGATTAAACTAATGAAAGCGATTCTTGGTTTCGGTCGACTCTACCTTGGATATTATCATCTATTTCATCGATTCACAAAAGACTCAATTTTATTTGAATATTCAGCAATTGGAAATCTAATTCCTCCCTCACCTTATTCATAGTCAATTAGTCCAAGCATTCTAATTTAACTTTCATCAATCAATCAATCTCTATATGCATATTCAAGATAAAATCATGACATCATTCAAAACTAGTGAGGGATGAATCTAAATAACATAAACACGAGCAATTTATATAAATTTAGTCAAGTGTTTTCCCTAAGAATTTAATAACACCAACAACAGGTAATTATCAAACTTAGTTGCTTCGTAAATTTGATTAATCAAACAATTATCAAATTTAGCATTAGATTACATGCAAGTTATTAGGTTGTCAATCCAATAAACAAACACAAATCATATTAATAAAATCATAAAAACAATGATATTCAATAAAATCGATAAACAAAAGCGTATAAATCTTCCCAAGATAAATAAATCCAAGGGTTTTTCTTCCTCAACCAAGAATTAAAAACTAGCTAGACATAATCTAAGAAAAATGATAAATTAAAACAAAGGAAAGAAAACTAATCCGATCTCCGCTCGTCGAGGTCGTCAATCCCGCCTTCGCTTTGATCTTCGTAGCGTTCTTCAACAAAATTGAAAGAAAAATATAAAAATAGTCCAAACTATTCTTCCTACTCTACTTAGATGATTTTATGTCTGATATTTCGAGTATATTATATAGGGAGGCTAGGAGGTGGGATAAAATCCAAGTTGGAAGGAAAGAAATCATGTTTCCATGTTTTTCAAAACTCCGGTCAATCGGTCGAGAAAAAGGGGGCATCGATCAAGCTGGACAGTAGAAGTTTTGTGACTTTTTCAGCCTTGTTCGATCGATCGAGCATTCTGCTCGATCGATCGACCAAACCAGAATGTTTTCTGCTCACTTTTCAGCTTTTGGCGATCGACTTGCATTGGTCATAACTTCTTCATACAATCTCCGAATTAAACGAATAAGATGTCCACGCGTAGATAACTGAAAATTCTACAACTTTTATATGGATCATATTCCCAAAATAGGTCTCGAACAGGAATAAAATTGAGGAGAAAAGAGTGACGTGAGTCTTGGATTCCGGTTTTTCCTCTTTTCTTCAACTTTCTGCCTTCTTCCATCATTTTAGCTCGATTTCTTCACCGTTTCCTACATATTACCAAATTATGATTAGGAGCCACAAACATCAAGTTTACCAATAAATCATTCCCAATCATTGACAGTTAAACGCATAAAATGTGTTTATTTCTAGACTCATCAAATACCCCCATACTTAAACTTTACTCGACCTCGAGTAAATCAGACAAAACTACAATATTTTTGTTGGCTCATAGCATCATACAAACTATCTTGTCCTCACTTTAATGCCTCAACAATTCTAAACATGCACAATAATGAAAAGCGATGAAAAATTAACAGTGGAACAAGTTCAATCCCTAGAAATCTCATACTTAACAAAGTAGCGAACGTGTCTGTGTGGCCATAAACAAGTGCAGTACAAATTATAGATCAAATATATGTAAACCTACAATAGCTCAAGTTGTACATCAACACAAGTATAAGCTCACTTGCACACTATTCTCCACTATCTTAGCCACTTGCAAACACAAATCAAGTAGGTCTTTACTAGCTTGTAGCTTGGCCTAGGTATTGGCTTATGAAAGAAATGGTAAGGTGTATCAAACAAGAGAGTATAATGATATGCACAATAATTGGCTTCTCTTCTTGCATGATTATTGCAATGTAAACTTTAATCATTTTTCCCCCTTTTGTGCATTGGCTCCCCATGGAGTCATATTTGTATTAATTCTTTTCAAGGCATCCCTTTTCTTTCATGCATTTCATTCTTTTGACAATGAAGCTCAAAACATATGAATCAATGAATACATAAGTGCATGTGAATGAAACACATCATACTCCCTTCAAAGGTGTGGGTTAAAATCACATTTAGTCTTATTAGGGACGGATGATAAGCTAGTCAAAGAATGTCGAATCGGGGTTGTTTGTATGCTTAGCATACAATCATTCTTTTGCATTAAAGCTCAAAAAGGGTACTAGTGATTGATTTTCTTTACATGGTAGGCTTGAAAGTCTCAAACGCATCAAAGGTCACCTATATCACTTTCATGTTCGCAAGTAATCTAGACACGCCTCAAAGAGCATGTAGTTAAGTTCTAGCATGTATTAGAGACTTCCTAAGACTATCACAAACTCACACAATCTTCACTAAGCTATGCACACTTCACAAGTTATGACGGATTCGTGCTCAAAATATTCAACTACTATGTCAAAGCAAAATTTGCATTAGAGTTCAAAGTGTTTCAAGGTTAACGATTCACCTATGTTCAAAAACATGCATGCTCTCCATTAGGTTTCATCATGGGCTAGTGATTCTAAGCATGTGTTCGTTACACTATGACCTCAATATTTTCAAATTTTTGATTTTTTTGTATTTTTATAATAATAAAGAAATAACACACCAATAATCCCTCCCCCATACTTAAATCTTACATTGTTTCCAATGTAATGCAAAAATACAAGAAAAGAGAAAAGTCTAACTAATAAAGCAATAAAAAATAAAAAGAAAGGGAAACTAACTCCCCTTGGGTTGCCTCCCAAGCAGCACCTCTGTTTAACGTCGGTGACCCGACGCCAGCCTCTCGCTTAAGGCGATGCCTATTCGCATTGCACCTCTTGAAGGGTTTTTGTCTTTTCACTATGTCGCCTTCATCCAAGGAAGTCAGTTGAGGTCGATCAAGATCTACCTCATGGCGTCCTGTAACTTGTTGTCCCTAATGCTCGCCTCTGGGAATCTCATTCTGGTGAGATTCCTTGTTATCCACCTCGACCTCTGTTTGTTCTTCAAGTATTGATGGCCTCAGTACCATCGTTTATGGAGTTTCTACCTCTTTGCCACTCTTTAAGGTGATGTTGTCTTTGAAAAAATAGCCCCAATGATTCATTTCATCACAGTACTCTTTCGTCGACTCCTCTGCCACAACACATGATTCATCTAAGTATTCAACATAGCTCTCAGTTGGAAACAAACCTTGCGGTGTTGTAGGATGTACAAGCTCCTCTTCTTCTATTGGCACATTTGTCTCCTCTTCTAGCTCGGGTGGCATCAGTACCACCTTCTCCATAGACTCCACTTCTTCATCACTCCATGATTCGAATGCAATCATGGTCTCCCTTTGTGCTGCTATCCGATCGATAAATCTTATTAATTGCTCCATTTGTTTACCCAAATTTTGAGTGCTAGCCCTGAATTCCTGTCGAAATTGCAAAGTACTATCCTTAAGTTTTGAAACAAGATCCTCTAAAGACTCACCAGGGGTATGGTATTAAGCTTTAAGGTTGTTGTGGACATGGCGGGTAGTGCGGTATGTATGGCGGTAGGGTGGACTCCATGTAAGGTGGAGGTGGGCTCATCCATTGATTGTCATAGTTGAGATTGAGATGATCACTCTAACTTGAATTGTGTGTTCTTTATCCACTCCCTACGCCAAGTTGGTGCACAAGATACTCAAATTCGTCAAGTCGTCTATAGTCCTCCATGATAAGATCCGATTTTTCAGAAATCAACCTGTAAGCACGAACAAACAAGATAGCAATGTGGGAAAAGAAAGAAAGGAAAAAAAAGAAAATATTAACATAAAAATATATAACACCTCCCGGGCAACCGCGCCAAAATTTGGTGTGGGTTTATCGTGTACGCCCAAATTAACCCCACTCAATCCTCAAGATTGATAACTATAATGTAGTAGCGTGAGTAGAGATCGATCCCACGAGGAGGTGTGAATTCTTGTGTTAATGAAAATCAAAAGCAAAACAATTAAAATAAAAGATGGGGTTGTGAGTGAATTATACTAATTAAATTAAAACTAAATATTAAACTAATGAAAGCGATTCTTGGTATTGATCGACTCTACCTTGGATATTATCATCTATTTCATCGATTCACAAAAGACTCAATTGTATTTGAATATTCATCAATTGGAAAATCTAATTCCTCCCTCACCTTATTCATAGTCAATTAGTCCAAGCGTTCTAATTTAACTTTCATCAATCAATCAATCTCTATATGCATATTCAAAATTAAAATCATTACACCATTCAAAACTAATGAGCTATGAATCTAAATAACATAAACACAAGCGGTTTATATAAGTCAAGTGTTTTCCCTAAGAATTTAATAACACCAACAACAGGCAATTATCAATCTTAGTTGCTTCGTAAATTTGATTAATCAAACAATTATCAAATTTAGCATTAGATTACATGCAAATTATTAGGTTGTCAATCCAATAAACAAACACAAATCATATCAATAAAATCATAAAAACAATGATATTCAATAAAATCGATAAACAAAAGCGTATAAATCTCCCCAAGATAAATAAATTCAAGGATTTATCTTCCTCAACCAAGAATTAAAAAGTAGCTAGACATAGTCTAAGAAAATAAATAAAAACAAAGGAAAGAAACTAATCCGATCTCCGCTCGTCGAGGTCGTCAATCCCGCCTTCGCTTTGATCGTAGCGTTCTTCAACAAAATTGAAAGAAAAATATAAAACAGTCTAAACTATTCTTCCTACTCTACCTAGATGATTTTATGTCTGATATTTTGAGTATATTATATAGGGAGGCTAGGAGGTGAGATAAAATCCAAGTTGGAAGGAAAGAAATCAAGTTTCAATGTTTTTCAAAACTCCGGGCGATCGATCGAGCAAAAGGGGGCGATCGATCGAGCTGGACAGTAGAATGTTCGTAACATTTTCAGCATTGCTCGGTCGATCGAGCATTCTGCTCGATCGATCGACCAAACCAGAATGTTTAATGCTCAGTTTTCAGCTTTTGGCGATCGACTTGCATTGGTCATAACTTCTTTATACAATCCCCGAATTAAGCGAATAAGCTGACCACGCGTAGATAACTGAAAGTTATACAACTTTTATATGGACCATATTCTCAAAATTGGTCTCGAACAGGAATAACATTGAGGAGAAAAGAGTGATGTGTGTCTTGGATTCCGGTTTTTCCTCTTTTCTTCAACTTTCTACTTCTTCCATCATTTTATCTCGATTTCTTCATATTTTCCTACATATTACCAAATGTATGATTAGGAGACGGAAACATCAAGTTTACCATTAAATCATTCCCAATCATTGACAGTTAAGCACATAAAGTGTGTCTATTTCTAGACACATCACACGTACATCGGGATTATTAGCGTTCATTGCGAAGAATTCTGTCAGTTGGGTCTTTGAATTATTAGGATTTGTTAAAATGCTTTCTAAGGATCTTGCAGTGTGACAAAAGATGTAATGGGAATTTTGAAGATGGCGTGAAGTTGGACGACAGTATGGTTGAGTTCGTATAATGTATAACCGTAGATGCGCCACATTAACTCAGGTGCACAAAACCAACATGCAGATTGGAAGTCGTGTATTTCATTTATTTTCTCTGAAGCGGGAGCATCCACTACATTATAGGCAACTTTGTCATTACCCTTGCAAGCATATTTGTAAAGATACTTGACAACCTTCACATATGTACAGATCTCAACATTAATATGACAATCAAATTTTGCTAGTAGATAGGGGTTGTATGGAATCACCCTACGATTATCTAATGATTTCTTACGAGCGAGGACGTGACGACCATCGTGGCGTCGCCTGTAGTTCAGATAAGAATCAGCCTGTTGTGAAGTGGTTTCCACAAATTCTTTTGGATAATGATTTTTGCAGGAGCCTGCTCGGATACGAACATTAGCCGGATTCAAATCTCCACAAGGGCCATACATCTGGGATTTTGGCCGACAAAAAGCGATCGTACACCTTGGCGTAGGTGATCTTATACTTCTTTTTAAGAATAACCAACCAATGGATATGAGGGAGAACCCTTTTCTTGAACTCGACCTCATATAAGTAAGCGGCTACCTTTCCAAATATTCCTCTATGCACAATTTCGTCCTTCAACTCCTCGTTTTTTACACAAAAACTCTTATAACTGACGAGGTAAAATCGAAGACAGTGTGATAACAATAGATTTACCAAAATCGAAGGCTATCAGTTTTCATAATCGACGTACAATATTGAGTGTTAAATAAGGGCATGATCATTGCCTTGCTGCATCTTAATATTAGACTTGTTATAACTGAACCAAAGTATAACAAGTGCATTAGGAAAATTCGTCACCTTAGAATGTTTGAATTTAAATCTTAACTAATAGGCGAATTATGGGGGATTACATGGGTGAACCGAAGTCTTGATAATGGTAAGGGTCCTCGTGCCCTTAACCCATTATTAGTGTATTTACCCATGCAATTAGTGCATACAATTATGTTATCATGGAAAAGACCACATGCAACAATGGCATAAAATACCAACTACAAAATTTCTTGCATCCTTTCCTTAATATCAAGCTTTTCCCAACAAAGTTCATTTAACATATCATGCACCCTTGTAATACACTAACACATTCTCAATTCATTTTGCAATTCCCAAATAATTGCATGCATCACATTAATGAAAAGAAAAAGGCCCTTGCCTTTTTATACAATCCATATACACATAATAGTGCTCACATGCGAGCATCAAACAAGTATATGTGTATCAAATGTATAAAACACTGTGCTCAATACCGTTACTGGTACTACAATCCTGGAAGCACCTCCAATTCACAACTCGAGCTCAACTCCCAGGCCATCAATGTAACTATTCACCTGCCCCAACAGAGACAGCCCCCACACGGGGTGAGCATACCAATAACCCAAATCCAATAAACACAATATCACAATTCATAATTTACATAATGTAAAGACTATGAATATTAAAAGACACTCCCTGGATGGCATCATCCTCATCCGGGATTCCCTGTGCTGTTCCTGCTCTCAAAAAATAACCGAAACCATCAAATTCCCGAATGCCAGTTAATCATTACATTGATTAACTAATCCATTTGCCATGTACCGATACCATAATCAATAATATCAAATCATTAGACAATGATTGTAGGTATTTCATATATCTCACTTTCTATTTCATCGCTCGCTCTACAATAGCGGCGTCATAATCGATGTTCGCTCAACGGCGACAACACCCCATCATTGCTCGCTCAAAAACGGCACAATAAAATTCCCAATGCATATCAAGTGATTGCAACAACTAGATATTATTCATGCACAACATTTGCAATAATATTACGCATGTTAAACCGCAGTGGCGTCATAACCGATGTTCGCTCAAAGGCGACAACATTCCAATCATTGCTCGCTCAAAGCGGCACCATATAATTCCCAATGTCTATCCATTTATTGCAATATAATGTACCATGCATTCAACAATCGCAATTATATAAAAGGGCCATGCTCGTACGTCGTACGTACCTTATAATTTCGTAGTTCGAATCCAACATTGCCTTGGTCCCGTGACCGATGAATTATGTGCTAAACACAATTAATAATTTACAATTAAAATCAAGCATGCAACCACGCGTCCAAGCACGTTCACAATCTCCAATTATATCGTCATCCATGACGATTAACCATTTTAAAAGACCCCGGGAGAAGCATGCATCGAAACTCAACACGAAAATTAACCCCACAACACGGCACTGGTGATCGGTCGCTTCATCCTACGCGAACGATCGCCTCTCAAAACTAGGCATGGGCGATCGATCACTCCATTCCAGGCGATCGGTCGCCTCTCAGAGTATTTGGCCACTGCCTCATGGCGATCTATCTCTTCCTTTGAGGCGGTCGATCGCCTCACTGTTCATCGTCCTTAAAGTTTCACCAACGTCACGGTGATCGATCGCCCCGCCCTAGGGATCGATCGCCTCGACCTATATCAGCCAAAAATGGCGTTTTTCTTGCAAAATTTTCCAAAACAAAATCCCCACACCCCATACAACATAAATCCTTAGCAAGGGGCTATAAATCAACCCCAACACACAACGACCCAAAAATCTTTAAAAACCAATTTCTTAAACCCAACTCAAATCCTTCCCAAACACCACAATAAAACTATCAAATCGAAGATAAATGCGAGGGATGGATAATACCTTGTTATCTTTGAGAAATTCGTCTCCTAAGTCGAGCCTCCATCGACTTTTCATCAAGGGAGAAAAGAGGGAAGGGTTGGGGGAAATGGGGGGAGCGCTGGTGAGAGTGAGAGAAATGAGATCCAAATGATCGAACACCGAGTTCACTTGGTATTTATAGTACTAAAACTCCAAAATCCTGAGTCCTCCACAGATACATCATGACCCATTAAAAATCATCTGTTTTCAATAATTATCTCTCCAACCTCAATTCGCATTACCAGCCCCAGTACAAGTACTCCGGACCCCAGATCCTACCAAAGACCAAATTCCAAGGTTATCATCACGATGAGAATAGAATCTCAACCCTTGGATCCAACGACTCTAAATACAGGATTTAAAATCCCGGGGAGTCTCAACACGGCAATTAACTCATAGTTGCCACAATTATCATCCCTTGAGGATCATTACCGCACCAAAATTTATGCCAATAATTCCCGGGCATCACAATTATCCCCCACTAATAAAATTTCATCCTCAAAATTTGCATGGCGTACTCCATGTATCGCCAAGACCACACAATCCAAACGGATCTACATCATCAAATCATGAACATATCATGAACGACATTCCAACCGCGAGGACACCGACCTCGCACCAAACCTGTGGAAGGGAGTACACCTCCCAAACCACTACAGTCTCAAAAGGACGTCAGCATACCCCGATGCTAACCACTGATAAGTGTGATTTTTACACTTAATTTAATATAAGGTTAGATGCGTTTTTGTAGTGATTCCTGGAAAATATTACGCGTTTTGGTTTATATTTGTATATTTCAGGAATCCAGATCCAAATGCATAATAGTGGAAGAATTAAGCTTAAAATGATAAAAAGGACCAAACCGAGCACAACCGGATATTATCGAACATCGATGAAATATTAAATTATAATATATGATATGATATTATAATACATGAGATCAGATTTATTAAAACGGAGAAGAGTTTTTCATTGGCTGGGAGAATACATGCAACATTCACGTACAGAGATAGAAGATAAGAAAAAATAGCAGAAGACGTACGTGAAGAAAAGATTCACATTCTAAAGTGGGCAGCAATATTTACGTGGAGAGTTTACGGAACATCCAGGGAGAAGAAAAGATAAGAAGACGAGAGTTTCCAAGAGAGAGCTTACTGTGAAGGAGAAGAAAGACGTGATAAGCACTAAACAGCGAGAGAGGACAGATACAGAAAAGAGTGAAACCAGGAAGTTAAGAGATAAGACAGAAGAGGAGTGACGTCTTCAAAAAGGGGGGGATCAAATTTGCGAAGGAGGAGAAGACAGCAGCAACGATCAAAACGGCCAAGCAAGGAGTGAAGAGATTACGTACAGAAAGGTGAAGGAGAGGCACGTACAGTACAAAGCAAAAGCGAGCTACGGTCGACGACGTGATTCAACATCGCTAGTTTATACGTATTTCTAATCTTTGTTTGTTCCTATTTAATTTCTTTATGCTTTTGATATTGAAAAACATGATTTTGCATTTGATTTTAAATATGTTGCTAGGCTAAGTTTGTTGTCAAGGTTTAGGGGATCCTATGTTATGAACCCATGATTTAAATGTAATGTTTTGATTGATTCTTATTATCTAAGTGTTTAGATCACTGTTCTTCATGCTTTTAAGGGTTTGGTCATCCTTGAATGATATTAAATTGCAATTGAATTGACCATAGGATATTGTGATTCGATAAAATGATCTTTGCCGTGGGTTTTAGGTTGAGACGGACCAAGTAAAATCTAGTACACGTGTTATAGCAATAGATTTACCAAAATCGAAGGCTAGTGGTTTTCATAGATCGATTTACAATATTAATTGTTCAATAAGGGTACGAGAGTGACTTATTGTTACGTTAGTATTAGATTTGTTATAGCCGGACCAAGGTATAGGAAGTGAATTAGGAAAATCCGTCACCTTAGTTTGTTTGAATTTAATTCTTAACTAATTGGCGAATTGTGGGGGATTGCATAGGTGAACCGAAAGTCTTGATAATTGTCTCTATTGATTTTATTCTCATTCTCTATTGTTTGGTTGGGTTTATTATTGAATTAATTAGTCACTTTAGTTAATTAGTCATAACCATTTTTCGTAGGCTAAATATAGTTAAACTAGTGGAGTTTGGTAATTATTTACTAGTCCTCGTGGGATCGACAATCCGTATTTTTTATATCATTATACTAAAACTTGACACCGTGCACTTGCGGTATAAAATCGCTACATTGGAATTAATTGTTTAAAATAAAAGCGATCAACCACCCAAAAGCAGTCAGTCAACCCTAACTGCTAACCAAACGAATTATTCGTGATTCCAATATTGATATCTTTCCAATGGTATCTCTATGACATAACCAACGATGTTAAGCGTACATTGTTACCAAAGAAACAACCAGTACACAACAGTGTACCTGAACTACATCCGGTTTCATTTTCCGAATTCATCTACAGCAGAGGAGTAGTTGCACCACTTTGCAACACGGGTCGGGCAACTCACGGCCACCGATCGACACAAAACACATCTCCAAAGATGTCTACATCCGTGTGTTCCAAGAAATCACATCTTGATCAAACCACACTATCGAGACTCCACAAGATCTCATGTTCTTTGAAGGACATGCAAGAAAATCAATTGCATTCCCGCCACACACGTCAACCACGACACCTAACAAACCTGAATCATGGTTATTCCTCGTTAACCTTTTCATCAATCCTAACACAGGGATGTTATCAAATTACTCAGAAATGAATTACCATGGCCTCAACACACGACAATCCCTCCTCAAGGGAGTCAACCAAACCTCACGATCATTCTTCATAATACATCGTGTCATTGAGATTACCAATCTCAAGGCGCCACAATTTCTCACCGGAGATTCATTCGTCAAAGCATACTAATCCGATGCTCGACGAGTACCAAAAAAAAGCTGGCATTCGTATACACACACCGGCATACATGCCTAAGCACCAATACTACCTGCATACTCAATGCAATCGACTCGGGTATTACCAATCATACCCAATAGTCTCAAACTCAACTGTCAATCCTCAATAATTCCCACCCAACGGAGAATAATGATTGACAAATCAACGACCAGTGGTGTGATTCCCAGATCATCACCACACAAACCGACTCGTTGAATCTCCCAAAGATTCCCAACCGGTAGGTATATCAACACTGCTTTCCTCATAAGGAAAGTGTCATGAACTCATGACCCTCCAACCTCGAACCAACGTTCGGAAAACCTGGATATATTTATACCAAAACATATCCCAAAACAAATATATATAACTGGTTCCGAATAGTGCATCAATGCCACTATTACCAATCGAAATCCGCATAACAACGTATACACATTCTAATGATGCTCTGTACTAATGCCATAGTACTCCATAAGCCTCAAGCATCTCCCCAGAGACGTCTCCTCGTACGTCTTACCAGAAAGATAAAACCATTACCCAGTCCAACACCAGTAATGCTTACCATGGCTGATTCACAATCAACCCTCTACCAATACCAGCTGTCTCCATGACAGTATGATCTAAATCTCTCCAAGAGATACAATCAATATAGTAGTGTCACCCCACTAACTATATCTCACAATTCCAATTGTGTTTCCCCATTGCATTCCATATGCAAGGATGCTCAACCAGAGCTAACAACGACTTGTTGACACTCGTGTTGGTACTCCCAACAAAATTGAGTTGTCGCGGTACAAGTCCCTCAAAACATTCGACGTAAAAACATCTCCGTGAGGTATTTTCTGCCTCGAACCTTATGCCACAAGGTGACTACCATAAGTCCTCATCGTATCATCATACGATTCAACAAACTCGATCCCAACATGCAGTATAATGGCTACAACAAGCACACTATATCACTGCCTCAATACATGGCTAGCAGATCGCTGCCTCCTTAGGTTTATACCAAACCTACCAACGTCTCATACGTTCCACTTCCGGTACATCACACCGTACCATCCATTAGAGTAGTGGGTCATCACCCAATATTTCTCTAATACCAATGCACAAAGGAATTTCGGTGTCCTTGCTCAATCACAAGGCAATCCTATCCATTATGGTTTATTCCACACCCTCATGGGTGGGTGTGACCATGTCCACCACACATCACATCAACAAGAGCGAGTAGTTTCCTCAATAACTACTCCTACTAACAATCACTTGGCTAAAGCCATCTCAACGAGTATACCAAAGGTACCTTTACTCGTAAAATATTCACCTCAAATACATGATGTGGTACACTCACCTGTACAGTGCATCCATAACCCATCGAGCAAACCTACTCGGCATAATTATCTCGTCAACCGGTGAGTATATGTCAACATATGACATCCATAATCTCATCCTCAAACACATGACGGTACATGTCAATACATGACATCCACAATAGTGCTAACTAAACAACAATATAACATAACTCATCGGTAATAAGATAGAGGCATACCTGTCTCCGTCATCCAATAGCGGTATATAATCAACACCCATAGCTCGTGGGCGGCACAATCATGTGCTACGTAGATAGCGGCATAGCCCATGGCTATAAAATCAGCAGCATGATCCCTCACCATAGAGTCAGCGGCATAAAAATCGCTATAGAGTCAGCGGAATAAAACATAGCTATATAGATAGCGGAATGAACCCATCGCTATATAATACCTGGCGGCATGAACCATCACCAATATAGTGGAATGTACCATCGCTTTATAATACCTGGCGGCATGAACCATCGCCAATAGATATAGCGGAATGTATCATCGCTATATAGATACCCGGCAGCATAAACCATCGCCAATAAACTAGCGGAATGACCCATCGTTGTATAATACCTGGAGGCATGAACCATCGCCAATAGATATAGCGGAATGTACCATCGCTATATAATACCTGGCGGCATGAACCATCGCCAATGGATATAGCCAATCCCTAGCCTTGTTATAGCAGTGTATTTTAATGCACCTCGCTTGTCATGACCGTGGGACTGATACCCCTCTCTTCTACATATCAGAGGCATTGAATAACCTCGCTCAAATGCGACATGCGGAAATACCCTCGCTTCAACATTTGGCGACAAATATTCTTTCCTCGCTATGATATGGCAGCGGCAAGTATTCTATCATCGCGTCAAGTGACAGCGGCAAAGCATTTAAAATCATCACTCGTCCATAACAACGACTCATGGGATATTCACCAAGTATCCAATCTATACCTGCAACCACAAAGCATAATCTATATCCCAAAATACATCACCATGAGTGTATTTTAATGCACATCGCTTCAAATGTGACATGCGGAATTTACCATCGCTTCAACATTTAGCGGTAAAGCATTAAAATCATCACTCCAATATATATGCAACCTCACTGCATAATCATTATTCCAATATACGTCGCTATGAGTGTATTTTAATGCACCTCGCCTCAAATGTGACATGCGGCAATACCCTCGCTTCAACATTTAGCGGCAAAGCATTAAAATCATCACTCCAATATATATGCAACCACAATGCATAATCCATGATGTATATAAAATGCAGGTTACCGTTTGGTGTCTTTCAGCTCTGGCCTTAGCCCTTCATGCCAAAGCGTCCCTACAGGAACAATCCCAAACCATGAGCATATAATAATCCATATTCACCACAATATGATTATAAGGGTAAATGCATAAACCATGAGTACAAAGTCTTCCTGTATTCCAATGCATTTAAAGATGCTCCCCTTGGTTGTCCCTGTACCAAACACATAATCATAAACAATGGGTTACATTACGGTCATATAAGTGTCATGACATATAACCATTCCATTTATGACCACATATCATAAACGCACATAAGAAAAATAGTTGTGTCACACAACACTAACTACTATCATGCATAAGTATGTGATATCCATTTCCATCAACATGTTCCTAGGCCCTCAACAGCTCCAAAGAGCAAACCACTGCTCTGATACCACTAATGTAAGGACCCCCGTGCCCTTAACCCATTATTAGTGTATTTACCCATGCAATTTGTGATGTCCGGGGATTAATGGTGTTAATCCCGGTGTGGTATTAATCCTTGATGGATTTTTATTTGTGGCAATTAGGAATTAATTGCGGTTTTGGGTCTCCCGAGGTTGTATAATCGGGCATTTGGGATCGCTGGATCCAAAGGTTGAGATTGTATTCTCATTTCGGTGGAAAACCTATGAGTTGGGTTTTCGGTGGGACTTGGAGTCCGGGGTGCTTTATGTTGGGGCTGGTATGGGGATTTGGTATTGGAGAGAGAGTTTTTGAAAACAGATGATTTTTAATGAATCATGATGTATTTGTGGAGGTATTGGTGCGTTGGGGTATTTTTGCTATATATAACCGTTGGACTTGAGATTTCCGTCATTTGGCACGGAATCACTTCTCTCCCTCTCCTCTCCCCCCTCTTATCGTGTAACCCCCCTTTCCCCTAACCCTCATCTTTTCTCTTTGGAGAAAAATGGCCGGAGGCTCGATTTAGGAGCCGGATTCTTCGAAGATAAGTTGGTAATCTCCTTCCCCTCGCTTTTATCTTCGTTTGGATTGTGATTTTGTTGGTTTTGGTTAAGTTTTGGGTTTAGTTTGATTTGGGTGATTTTTGGTAAAAATCATAAGATCTTTTGGGTTTGTTTTATTTTGGGTTGAGCACCCTTGTTGGAGGTCCTTGTGTGTGGATTTGTTGTGGTTTTGAGTTGGGAGGAGTTGGGGTATGATTTGTGGAGGTTTCAAGCTTTCAAAAATGGTGTTTTTCGAGTTGCAAGTCGCGGCGATCGATCGCCCGTTTTTGGCGATCGATCGCGCGCAAGCAGTAGGCTTTTCAGCAAGGTGGCGATCGATCGCTACTTTTGGGCGATCGATCACCTCGCACCAGTAAGGTCTGGCGATCGATCGCTATATCGAGACATCGATCGCCGAGGGGCTAGCGATCGATCGCCCGGCATAGCGATCGATCGCCAGCAAGGTTTTGTTGGTTTTCTTGGCTTTTCGTGGGATTTTGGATTCGCGACTTAAATGGTCGGCTTCCGGTGCAATGTTCACATTCCAATGGGAATGTTAGACTTTTAAAATGGTTTGGTTGGAGCCAAGTTAAATTAAACGGAACTCTCGGTTGAGTTTTGGTATCTTTTAAACTTGTAAAATGGTTTACTTTGGGTGTTATGCATGCTTAGCCGGGTGGCTTTTATTTTGGCAATCGTCATGGATAGACGATATGTTTGGGAGTTTTGAACGTGCTTGGGCACGTAGTTGCATGCTTATGCTTGATTTTGAGTTGTTTATGTGTTTTAGCACCTATTTCTCGAGACATGGAACTCAAGCAAGGTTTGGCTTGGACTACGGAAACTTAAGGTACGTATGACGTACGAGCATAGCCTATTATAGTGTTGAAACTGTGAAATGCATGGTGTGTGATAATTGTATTAAACGGGTATCGGAACACATGGTGTGTGGTAAATACATTATATGGACATTGAAATATGTGGCTTGTGGTAATTGCATCGGATAGGTATGGAAATGTATGGTGCATGATATTTACTATAAATGGATAACGATATGCATGGTAAATGGTATTTGCGTCAAATGGTTATACATTGGGAACCATACGTGCCGCGTTTGAGCGAGCAATGATTTGGGATGCCGTCGTTGTTGAGCGACCATCGGTTATGACGCCGCTATTGTTGAGCGTGCGCGAGGTTTAGAATGCCGCTATTGTGGAGCGAGCAATGAAATAGGAACATGGAATTGATTTATGTGATATTTACGGCCTTCTATATAATGATTCTATTATATTGATTATGGAACTGGCATAACAGAACGGTATTAGTTAATCCATGTGGCGATTAACTGGCTTTGGGAATTTGATGAGTTTGGTTATTTTGAGAACAGGGACAATGCAGGGGATCCGGATGAGGGTGTTACCATCCAGGGAGTATCATTTAAATTATGGCATTTACATTCTGTAAATTATGAATTGCAATATTATGAATATTGGATTGGTGGTATTGGTATGCTCACCCCGTGTGGGGGCTGTCTCTGTTGGGGCAGGTGATACAGGTGTAGCAGCAGTTTGGAGTTGAGCCCGGACTGTTGATCAGAGGTACTTCCAGGATCGAGGTACCAGAGCTGGTTGGATAGGCACATAGATCCAGAGTTGAGATCGAGTTGCGCTTGGGAGGTGCTTCCAGGGTCGAAGCACCAGTAACGGTATCCAGTAGAGTGTTTTATACATTAGATACACACGTGTTCATTGCGTGCTCTTACGTGAGTACATTTTACGTGTATATGGAATGTATAAATGGGCTACGGCTCTTCTCTATTCATTTACGGTTTGCACGCAATTAAATATGGAATTGCTAAATGAACTAAGAGCATGTTAGTGTATTATGAGGGTGCATGTTATATGAATAATCTTGGTTGGGGAATCTGAATATTATTTGGATTAAATGCAAGAAATTTTCTGGATAGCATATGGTGTTGCACTTGCATATGGTTTTCCCCCTGATAGTATGATTATATGCACAAATGGTATGGCTTAATACATTAATAACGGGTTAAGGGCACGGGGGTCCTTACATTAGTGGTATCAGAGTAGTGGTTAGCTCTTTGGGGCTGTTGAGGGCCTAGGAAAATGATAATGGGAATGAGAAGCACATACTTATGCATGATGGTAGTTAGTGTTGTGTGACACAACTATATTGCTTATGTGCGTTTATGATATGTGTTCATAATTGGATTATGTTGTTGCTAACCATGGTGGTTGCAGAGTCTTATGAGACATGGATTATGCATTACGGTTGCAAATATATCGGAGTGATGATTTTAATGTTTTGCCTCTAAATGTTGAAGCAACGGTAAAATTCCGCATGTCACATTTGAAGCGAGGTGCATTAAAATACACTCATGGCGATGTTTATCGGAATACGGGTTATGCATTACGGTTGCATGCATGGCGTAGCGATGTGAATACTTGCCGCTTCATGGCGTAGCGATGTGAATACTTGCCGCTGATATGAAGCGAAGAACACGACCGCTGTCATATCTTAGCGAGGGGTATTTCCGCTGTCATGTAAAGCGAGGGGTATTTCCGCTGTCATGTAAAGCGAGGGGTATTTCCGCTGTCATGATTAAAACAAGGAGTAATGGTGCCGCTGTCATACCGTAGCGATGAGAGAATATTTGCCGCTGATATGAAGCGAAGAACACGGCCGCTGTCATATTGTAGCGAGGGATATTATTTGCCGCTGGTATGTCGAAGCGAGGTAGCGATGAAGATATTTGCCGCTCATATGAAGCGAAGAACACGACCGCTGTCATATTATAGCGAGGGATATCATTCCGCTATTCTATTGGCGATGGTTTATGCCGCCGGGTATTCTTAGCGATGGTTCATTCCGCTATTCTATTGGCGATGGTTTTTGCCGCCGGGTATTCTTAGCGATGGTTCATTCCGCTATTCTATTGGCGATGGTTTATGCCGCCGGGTATTCTTAGCGATGGTTCATTCCGCTATTCTATTGGCAATGGTTTATGCCGGCGGGTATTCTTAGCGACGGGTCTTTCCGCTACATCTATTGGCGATGGTTCTTGCCGTCAGGTATTATATAACGATGGTACATTACGCTACATCTATTGGCGATGGTTCATGCCGCCAGGTATCATATAACGATGGTACATTCCGCTACATCTATGTCGATGGTTCATACCGCCGGATATCTATAGCGATGTTTCATGCCGCTGACTTTATGGCCAGGGATCATGCCGCTGATTCTATAGCGATGGGTTATACCGCTATGTGCATAGCACTGGATTATGCCGCCTACGAGCGATGGATGCTGCTTGTGTACCGCTGGTGGACGATGGATACAGGTATTCCGCTATCTTGATAGCGATGAGGTATGGCATATTACTTTTGTTATCATTATTGTGAATATTATGTGTTGTTTTTATACCGTCATGTGTTTGATGACGGGATTATGAGTGTCGTGTATCGACCGGTACCGTCATATGTTTGACGATGTTATTTGGGATGTCTATGTGGACGTGTGGCGTCGTCTTGGTGAATAATGCATTCATGTTTGTGAATTTGGTTGTATGGTTTGAGTGCCGATGGTGAGCACATGGTAGTGTCTGGGTCACTAGTTGACAAGACCTTTTTGCCGAGCAGGTTTGTCCGATGGAGCATTGGATGCATTGTACCGGTGAGGGTACCGCATCATGTTATAGAGGTAAATATTTGTCGAGCAGTGATACCCTTGGGTATGCTCGCTGGGATGGCTAAGGCCTAGTGATTGGTGGTAAGAGTAGTCACTGAGGAAACTACTCGCTTGTTGTTGTGATGTATGTTAGGCATGGGCACACCCACCCTGAGGGTGTGGAATAAGTCCTAATGGATTATGATTGCATGGTAGTTAAGCAAGGACACCTGGATGTCCATTGTGCTTGGTGTTTTATAGATATGTTGGGTGATGACCCACAACTCTAATGTAAGGACCCCAAGCCCTTAAAACCTTGATTAGTGTATTAACCACTATGTGTGGTACATGCTTTCTATAAAATGTCAATCGGGAAGCTCTGATGATACTTAATCATTGCCTGTCAATAAAAGACTCATATGTTTGCCCTTTACCAACCCCTTGGTGCCACTTTTCACATTGTAAACTTTTACAAAAATTTGGGCAGAGTCTCCCCATAAATAGAGCTATCCCAAAACAGAGTACAACACATAACAAAATTCCCGGCCAGGGAACACATAATACTCAACAGAAAGCAGTAATACAAGTAGATTCCCAGCCAGGGAAGACACCACACATATGTCAACAAAAGTGGGTTCCAACACCCACATAATACACTAATGACTCTCATATCATTCTAGCAATTCAACCTAATTGCATGCAACCTTAAATGAAAGAGAGAAAGGCTCATGCCTTTATATACAATCCATATACAAGTATAATCGTGCTCACATGCGAGCATCATGAATATGAATATGTATAAATCCTCAGGTGTATATATAGGTACTCTATACGATACCGTGCTCCATCAAGCCCTGGTACCACGATCCTGGGAGTACCTCAAATCAACAGCTCGAGCTCAGCTCCATAGCCATCGATGTACCTGTCCACCTGTCCCAACAGAGACAGCCCCCAACGGGGTGAGCATACCAATACACAAAATCCCATAATCATAATAATGAAATTCATAATTTACAACAAAGGTAAATGCTAATGAATTTAAATGATACTCCCTGGATGGCAACATCCTCATCCGGGATTCCGTGTACTGTCCCTGTTCTCACAACATCAAACTCATCAAATCTCATAAATCAGTAAATCAACACATTGATTTACACATCGCATGCCTGATCCTCGAATATCAACATATAGTGATTACAAATTCATTAAACATGCAATTACAGATATCACAATATCTAATACTGATCTCACAACCTTGCTATCAATCACAGATAGCTCAAATGCCTTAGCATTTATTTTACCAATCCTTCATTATACTTAGACATCTCAAGTGTCTTATAATGAATACATGAGTCTACAAACCTAGACATCTCAAATGTCTTATAATGAATACACGATTCTACGAACTTAGACATCTCAAATGTCTTACGAAGAATACATGATTTTACGATCATTCCCAGGCATCTCAAATGCCCTAATATAATCAAATAAACCCAGTACCCCATATATCATGCAAGAGTCATCCTACTCTAGTGTCACGCACGCTACAAGCGGCGATATCAAGATTTGGGTCATTCCTTGGCTATATCAACATGTATGTATAACCATACGCAAAACATTCAATGCAATCAAAAACACCTTATGCATTTCACATATATATAGTAATGCTCGTACGTCGCACGTACCTTAAATCTCCGAAGTCCGAGCCAAGCCTTGCTCGAGTTCCATGCCCCGAGGAATGATGTGCTAACACGATAAACAATTCACCATTATTTACGAACATGTAACCTATGCTCAAGCACACCCATATCCCTCACAACATTGTCAATACACGACAATTATCCTCTTAAAAGACCCGGGGCAGGGTACATGCAGGGAAGGAAATAAATGAGACAATCGAAATTTGTTCAAGAATGCCCTACAAAATCGAACCTTAATCTCACAATTTCGAACCCATTAAAATACCATAATTCATCTAAAATGTGAATTAATCAATCCATAGCATGAATAATCATCCTACATGCCAAACCCCCAAATTTGAAATCCAAATCCCTAAAATTCGAAACCCAAGCCCCTAAAATTCGAAATCCAAGAAGCATCATAATGCATCTACAACATGAATTTATCAATCCATAACAAGAATCACCACAACCCTTCCAAAACCCCCAAAATTCGAACCCACTTCATGCATACAACCAAAATTTCGAACCAATCCCACCAACAACAATAATCCGAACAAATCGAACACAAAAATGGCAGGGAATTGCACGAAAATAACGAAAAAGGGGTTAGGATGATTACCCAACGAAAATCGGAAGCAAAATCGTTCAAAATCGAAGAACCCTAGAAATTGGGGATCGGCGCACATCCGCAAAATCCGACTTCCACACGCGATGAAACTTCGAATTGATGGAGGGGAAAGAAGCGCCTCGCCGAGACGACGCCGTGGGTAGGTCGGACGCGCCCATCGGCGGCCGGACGGCGGCGGGCGCACCGCTTGAAGCCGCGGGGGCAGGGGCTGACGGGAGTGGCGCGCGGGGGGGGGGGGAGAGAAGAATAAAGGGGCTGAAATGAATTTTGTGTAAAATTTTGGGTTTAATTGGTATTTATAGCAAAAATACCCCGAAAAATTAATAGCCCCACAAATACATCATGATTCCTTAAAAATCATCTGTTTTCAAAAACTCTCTCTCTAACTCCAAAATCCCCTACCGGTGCTCACCCAGCACCCGAGATCCCGAGACACATTAAAAACCCAACTCTTAGGTTTTACACCGTAATGTGAATACAATCTCAACCTCCGGATCCAACGATCCCAACTGCCCAAATAAACGAGCCCAGAAGGCTCAATACCTCAATTAAACTCCAAATCGTCACGTAAAACCACTTTAGGGATTATTAATACTCCGGGATTAACACCTATAATCCCTGGTCATCACAATATCCCCCACTAAAAGAATTTCGTCCTCGAAATTAGCACTGGTGTATCACGTAACACCCAGGCTGCACAACAACATGAAGCCATAACATCGATTCCTGACCATATCAGAATCGTATTAATAAACGCGAGGATACTTACCTCTCATCTAATCTCTGAAACAGAGCGACATACCAAAACCAACATAACACCCAAGAGGTAAAACGTACCTCGATGCGGGTCATCCCAAAAGTCAGTCCCTCATGACTGCGAAACAACTGATACTTACGACTGTAGATCAGACAGTCATCCTTCGTTCTAATACAACAGTACGAACACGTCCCGATGACACCTCAACCGTAAGAACGTTGACCTCGTGTCAAACTCTGGAGTGGAGTAGACTTCCAAATCCATCATAACGTCAAAGAGCGTCAGCACCACTCAACGCTAACAGTCCAAAAGCAGTTAGTCAACTGAAACTGCAAGGATTCGAATCGCTCTTGATTCTATCGTAGATATCATCCAATGATATTTTACTATGACTTACGATGTCTAACATACATCGTTACGAGGGAAACACTAGTACAACCACGGTGTACACATACCAAACCTGGTTTCCACTTTCAACTTCCTCCATCGAAGGAGTAGTCGCCTCATTGCAACTTAATTTGGGCAACTCACGGCCACAAATTTAAAACGAAAGACATCTCGCAAGATGTCCACTTACGGATGTTCCAAGAATCACGTCCTGATCATAAATAACAACCGAGACTCCGCAGAGTTTACATTTCTTAAGGGGCATGCAATAAACCCATTGCATCCTCAACGCTTGTGTCGTCAGCGACACTCAACCAATCCGAAATCCTGCCATCCCTTGAAAATCCTCGGATTTAACAATCCAAACTTGGGAAGGCTGTCGCATAACTCGAAGGAAAACACCAACAAGGGAAGTACCTTAACCCTCACAAGAAAATCCCTCCTCAAGGGAGTCAACTAACTTCACGATCATTCCTCATAATCATCGTGCCATGGAGATTCCCAATCTCAAGGTGTTCCATATCTCACATCAGAGATTTAACCATCCCAAAAATAGCATAACTCTATGCTTAACAGAGAGGAAATCAATAACTGGCATCCGTATACTCACCGGTATACCTGCCTAAGCACTGATATCGCATGCATACTCAATGCACTCGGCTCGGGTATCTACCACATATCCCTAAGCCCCAAACACAACCGTCAATTCTGAGTCATTCCTTACTCAGTGGAGGATGATAATCGACGATTAATAATACACGGCGTGATTCCCAAGATCAACACCACTTGCACCAACTTACCGAATCTTTCAAGATTCCCAAATAGGTATAATACTACCTCCTTCCTCGCAAGGGAAATGCCATCGAACTCGAGATCCACAAGTCTCGAACCATCGTTCGGAAAAACTGGATACAATAACACCCATTGTATCCCAATACACGGGTTCCTTTAGATTGAGTCAATAACAACCTGATGACTCTCTTGTTGGTACTCCAACATCCTGAGCTGTTCCAGACAAGTCTCCAAGATTAAACATAAACGTATACACGTTTCAGCGAGGCACGCACAACCTCAAATGATGTGGTGACTACTAGAGTCCACCACGATCCACATCGCATCACCTTACGATTTGCCAAACTTGGTTCCAACGAGCAGTGTAACGGCTCTAGCAAGCCCATCATGGTGCTACACACACGCGGCAGATAACCTAGTCTCTGCCTCTTTAGGTTTACCTCAAACCTACCAATAAGACGGACGTTTCCACATGGTATAACATACTATGGGAGAAAAATTCAATAGAGTAGTGGGTCTTTATCCAACATTCCTCAATGCCGATACACCCTGGACAACCCAATGTCCCTATGTACTTAACATAACCTGATCCTACTCCCTTAGGACCCATCCTACACCCTCAAGGGTGGTGTGACCATGTCCACCACATGTCACATCGACAGAAAGCGAGTACTTTCCTCCATGATTACTCCTGTCGTCAAATCACATGGCCAAAAGCCACTCCAACGAGCATACCTCAAGGGTATCACCACTCGTAAAATGATTACCCCCAAACATAAGCTGCGGTACAATCACATGTACAGCGCATCCATCCATTCCTCGAGCAACCCGCTCGGTATAAGGGTCACGTCCATCGGTGTCGCACACACCACCTTGTGCTCGGTACTGGCACCCAAGGCATACCACTGAATACGTATACTCAACGCATCGATCATCGTAACGATGATGCATGTCTAATAAGACATCTCCTACACCATCGTCATCGTCATCCCGTGACGACACATGCCAACTCATGGCATCTAAAACATTGCCCACTAGTGACGATACATGTACATCAGCGTATGTCATCCACTATCATGCTAGTAAAATAGGCATAATAAACATGTATATCAATGCATGCCAGCTACAATAAAGCTAATAAAATAGCAATATCTCATACCTCATCGCTAGTGATATAGCGTCATACCTGTCTCCGTCGCTCAATAATAGTGCGTAATCAGCACCCATCGCTCGAAGGCGGCAAAATCCTGTGCTGAGTACATAGCGGCAAAATCCCTCGCTATAGAATCGACGGCATGACACCTCGTCATATAATAAGTGGCATGAAACCTCGCTATATACCTGAGTATGAATCATCGTCCACATAGTAGCGGAAAGAGGCATCGCTATCAATACACCTGGCGGAATGAACCATCGCCAATAGATATAGCGGAATGAACCATCGCTATAAATACACCTGGCGGAATGAACCATCGCCAATCAATATAGCGGAATGAACCATCGCTATCAATACACCTGGCGGAATGAACCATCGCCAATAGATATAGCGGAATGAACCGTCGCTATAAATACGCCTGGCGGAATGAACCATCGCCAATAAATATAGCGGAATGAACCGTCGCTATAAATACACCTGGCGGAATGAACCATCGCCAATCAATATAGCGGAATGAACCATCGCTATCAATACACCTGGCGGAATGAACCATCGCCAATCAATATAGCGGAATGAACCGTCGCTATAAATACACCTGGCGGAATGAACCATCGCCAATAGATATAGCGGAAAGAACCATCGCTATAAATACACCTGGCGGAATGAACCATCGCCAATCAATATAGCGGAATGAACCGTCGCTATAAACCGTGTCCTCATAGAGAAATGAATATAAATCGACACAGCGGGACACATCACCGCTATCATCCGTGTCATCACAAAGGAATGAATCATCATCCTAACAAGCGGCATCTCATCCTCGCTTCTTCATACAAGCGGTATCTCATCCTCGCTTCGTATGGCATACCCCGCCTCCATGTGCAAGCGAGCATCCCCGCCCGCTCCACATTTTTAGCGGTACAAGCATAAGCTTCTTCATACAAGCGGTATATCATCCTCGCTTCGTATGGAATACCCCGCCTCCATGTGCAAGCGAGCATCCCCGCCCGCTCCACATTTTTAGCGGTCAAGCGTAAGTATAAAAATTCTCACTGTCATAAGCAGGACTCCTGGAATGTATAATCATCATTCCTTTTTATACTCCATATTTCCTGTAACCTGCAACCATCAGGGTTAACAACAATAGCCATATACGCTATGCATCCACATTCAATTCATAAAAAAAAACACATTATGAGAATGTGTGGTTTCACAAATAAATGTCATGATATCCTTCTTTAAATCCTTATTTCATCCTGAGCCCTTATCATTAGTACATTTTAATGCTTCTTGCTACTCCAGGAAAGCGGAATTCTTCCTCGCTTCCACTGGACTTTAGCGTTGCTACTCCATGTAAGCGGAACTCTTCATCGCTTCCAATGGACTTTAGCGTTGCTACTCCATATAAGCGGGACTCTTCATCGCTTCATATGGACTTTAGCATAAGCCATTAAAATCCTTACTAAGATAACTTTGACTCAAGAC
Source organism: Haberlea rhodopensis (assembly GCA_907163345.1). NCBI lineage: Eukaryota > Viridiplantae > Streptophyta > Magnoliopsida > Lamiales > Gesneriaceae > Haberlea > Haberlea rhodopensis. The sequence goes on from CAJQUN010000015.1 coordinate 11,389,047, forward strand.
ATGCATATGCAAAAACAATGCACAATAACATATATCATAACCTCAATGCACCACTTTGCATTCATCATGTGTCAACAAGACAACGTAAAATACATGTTACCTCGGAAATATCCCTTTATCTGATTTTCTTAAAACCAGCTTCCTTGGCACATAACACACGGAGTGCCAGACATCCCCATAAATGTCATCCTATCGTGTTCCACACGATTCCTGCAACCACAATGGTTAGCAATACCACTTTTCATATCATAAGAGCACATAAACAATGTGTTATGTCATACAACATTAATGCCATCATGCATAAATATGTGCTATCAATAACTTCCTAGGCCCTTAACAGCCCCAATGAGCAACCACTGCTCTGATACCACTAATGTAAGGACCCCAAGCCCTTAAAACCTTGATTAGTGTATTAACCACTATGTGTGGTACATGCTTTCTATAAAATGTCAATCGGGAAGCTCTGATGATACTTAATCATTGCCTGTCAATAAAAGACTCATATGTTTGCCCTTTACCAACCCCTTGGTGCCACTTTTCACATTGTAAACTTTTACAAAAATTTGGGCAGAGTCTCCCCATAAATAGAGCTATCCCAAAACAGAGTACAACACATAACAAAATTCCCGGCCAGGGAACACATAATACTCAACAGAAAGCAGTAATACAAGTAGATTCCCAGCCAGGGAAGACACCACACATATGTCAACAAAAGTGGGTTCCAACACCCACATAATACACTAATGACTCTCATATCATTCTAGCAATTCAACCTAATTGCATGCAACCTTAAATGAAAGAGAGAAAGGCTCATGCCTTTATATACAATCCATATACAAGTATAATCGTGCTCACATGCGAGCATCATGAATATGAATATGTATAAATCCTCAGGTGTATATATAGGTACTCTATACGATACCGTGCTCCATCAAGCCCTGGTACCACGATCCTGGGAGTACCTCAAATCAACAGCTCGAGCTCAGCTCCATAGCCATCGATGTACCTGTCCACCTGTCCCAACAGAGACAGCCCCCAACGGGGTGAGCATACCAATACACAAAATCCCATAATCATAATAATGAAATTCATAATTTACAACAAAGGTAAATGCTAATGAATTTAAATGATACTCCCTGGATGGCAACATCCTCATCCGGGATTCCGTGTACTGTCCCTGTTCTCACAACATCAAACTCATCAAATCTCATAAATCAGTAAATCAACACATTGATTTACACATCGCATGCCTGATCCTCGAATATCAACATATAGTGATTACAAATTCATTAAACATGCAATTACAGATATCACAATATCTAATACTGATCTCACAACCTTGCTATCAATCACAGATAGCTCAAATGCCTTAGCATTTATTTTACCAATCCTTCATTATACTTAGACATCTCAAGTGTCTTATAATGAATACATGAGTCTACAAACCTAGACATCTCAAATGTCTTATAATGAATACACGATTCTACGAACTTAGACATCTCAAATGTCTTACGAAGAATACATGATTTTACGATCATTCCCAGGCATCTCAAATGCCCTAATATAATCAAATAAACCCAGTACCCCATATATCATGCAAGAGTCATCCTACTCTAGTGTCACGCACGCTACAAGCGGCGATATCAAGATTTGGGTCATTCCTTGGCTATATCAACATGTATGTATAACCATACGCAAAACATTCAATGCAATCAAAAACACCTTATGCATTTCACATATATATAGTAATGCTCGTACGTCGCACGTACCTTAAATCTCCGAAGTCCGAGCCAAGCCTTGCTCGAGTTCCATGCCCCGAGGAATGATGTGCTAACACGATAAACAATTCACCATTATTTACGAACATGTAACCTATGCTCAAGCACACCCATATCCCTCACAACATTGTCAATACACGACAATTATCCTCTTAAAAGACCCGGGGCAGGGTACATGCAGGGAAGGAAATAAATGAGACAATCGAAATTTGTTCAAGAATGCCCTACAAAATCGAACCTTAATCTCACAATTTCGAACCCATTAAAATACCATAATTCATCTAAAATGTGAATTAATCAATCCATAGCATGAATAATCATCCTACATGCCAAACCCCCAAATTTGAAATCCAAATCCCTAAAATTCGAAACCCAAGCCCCTAAAATTCGAAATCCAAGAAGCATCATAATGCATCTACAACATGAATTTATCAATCCATAACAAGAATCACCACAACCCTTCCAAAACCCCCAAAATTCGAACCCACTTCATGCATACAACCAAAATTTCGAACCAATCCCACCAACAACAATAATCCGAACAAATCGAACACAAAAATGGCAGGGAATTGCACGAAAATAACGAAAAAGGGGTTAGGATGATTACCCAACGAAAATCGGAAGCAAAATCGTTCAAAATCGAAGAACCCTAGAAATTGGGGATCGGCGCACATCCGCAAAATCCGACTTCCACACGCGATGAAACTTCGAATTGATGGAGGGGAAAGAAGCGCCTCGCCGAGACGACGCCGTGGGTAGGTCGGACGCGCCCATCGGCGGCCGGACGGCGGCGGGCGCACCGCTTGAAGCCGCGGGGGCAGGGGCTGACGGGAGTGGCGCGCGGGGGGGAGAGAAGAATAAAGGGGCTGAAATGAATTTTGTGTAAAATTTTGGGTTTAATTGGTATTTATAGCAAAAATACCCCGAAAAATTAATAGCCCCACAAATACATCATGATTCCTTAAAAATCATCTGTTTTCAAAAACTCTCTCTCTAACTCCAAAATCCCCTACCGGTGCTCACCCAGCACCCGAGATCCCGAGACACATTAAAAACCCAACTCTTAGGTTTTACACCGTAATGTGAATACAATCTCAACCTCCGGATCCAACGATCCCAACTGCCCAAATAAACGAGCCCAGAAGGCTCAATACCTCAATTAAACTCCAAATCGTCACGTAAAACCACTTTAGGGATTATTAATACTCCGGGATTAACACCTATAATCCCTGGTCATCACACTAATGGTTTGTACGGCATGGTATACCGGGTTGAGACGTGTGTCACGTTGGTAGTTGGTATAAGCCCATGGGGCCAGCGAATTGCTAGCCAGGTACGGTTGCAGTACCTTGGTGGGCTTGTGTTAGCCTTTATGCTACTCGTTGGATTCGAGATGGATGAATCGTGTGGCGATACGATGAGGGTTATGATAAACTCTTGTAGTCTCTATGTGGCATGGTGATTGAGGTAGGGAATACCTCACGGGGACGTTTATACGCCATTGTTTTGAGGGACTTGTACTAGGACAGCTCAATTTTGTTGGTATTACCAACGTGAGTATCAACAAGTCGTTATTAGCTCTAGTTGAGCATCCTTGCATATGGCATGCAAGGGAGTCACAATGGTTTGTGAGATATAGTTAGTGGGGTGACACTACTAGATTTTGTCTCTTGGAGAGATTTGGATTGTACTGTCTTGGAGACAGCTTGCATCGGTCGTGGATTGATTGTAAATCAGCCATGGTAAGCATTACTGGTGTTAGACCGAGTAATGGATTTCTTACCTCGTGAGACGTTTGAGGAGACGTCTCCGGGGAAATGCTCGAGTTTGTGGAGTGCTATAGCATCAGTTCAGAGCATCTCTAGTTTGAGTATACATGGCGTATACGGGTTTCATTTTGGTAATAGTTGCTTTGATGCACTAATTGAACCAATTGCGTACTTTTGGTTCCGTGTTATGTTTTGGCAGATATATCCAGGTTTCCGAACGGTGGTTCGAAGTTGGAGAGTCATGAGTTCATGACATTTTCCTCGTGAGGAAGGCGGTATTGTTATACCTATCGGTTGAATCTCTTGGGAGATTCGTTGTTTTGGTTCGTGTGGTGTTGATGTTGAAATCACACCCTTTGGTTTTGTTTGTCAACCATCATTCTCCGTGGGGTGAGAATAATCCAGGTTTGTCAGTTGGTTTTGGGATTGGGTATGATTGGAGATACCCGAGTCCATTGCATTGTGTATGCATGTTGTGTTGGTGCGTGGGCATGTATGCCAATGGGGGTATACGAATGCCAGCATTTTCTTGGTACTCGTCGAGCTTTGGTTTTGTTTGCTTAGATGTATGAGTCTCTGGTGAGAGATTGTACCACCTTGAGATCGGTAATCTCGATGGCACGATGCATTCTGATGAATGATCGTGAGGGCTGTTTGACTTCCCCCTGAGGAGGGATCGTCGTGTTTTGGAACCATGGTAGTTCTTGTTGGATAACTCGATAGCCTTCCTGTTTTAGGATTATTGGATCCAATGATGAATGAGGGATGGCCGGGATTCGGGTTTGTTTAGTGTCATGATTGACACGTGTGTAGGAATGCAATTGATTGCCTTGCATGTCCCCTGTGGAACTTGAGACCTTGTGAAGTCTCGATAGTGTGTTTTGGACCAAGATGGGATTTCTTGGAACATCTTGTTTTAGACATCTGTGGTGATGTGTTTTGTGTGGATCAGTGACCGTGGGTAACCCGATCCGGGTTGCAAGTGGTGCAACTACTCCTTTGGAGGAGATGGGCTGGGAAGCAAAACCGGATTTTCTGTGAGTATACTGTTGTATACTAGTGGTCCCCATCATGACGATGCGTGTCAAGCATCGTGGGCAAGTGATGAATATCATGGAGTGATATCTATGTCAGAACCAAGGGAGATTTGGTTGATTTGTAGTCGTGGTGGACTGACTTCTGCGACAATTCACATCGAGGTATGTTGTTATTTTGGGTTTGTATGGATTTTGGCGTTTGCTCTATTTTAGGGCTTGGTGCGAGACTGGTATTCTCGCAGTTGTTAATTCGATTCTAATGTGGTCCAGAATCGGGGTCATGGCTTTGTTTTGTTTGTGTAGTCCTGATGTTACGTGGAGTACACCGGTGCAATTTCAAGGACGAAATTTTATTAGTGGGGGATAATTGTGATGTCCGGGGATTAATGGTGTTAATCCCGGTGTGGTATTAATCCTTGATGGATTTTTATTTGTGGCAATTAGGAATTAATTGCGGTTTTGGGTCTCCCGAGGTTGTATAATCGGGCATTTGGGATCGCTGGATCCAAAGGTTGAGATTGTATTCTCATTTCGGTGGAAAACCTATGAGTTGGGTTTTCGGTGGGACTTGGAGTCCGGGGTGCTTTATGTTGGGGCTGGTATGGGGATTTGGTGTTGGAGAGAGAGTTTTTGAAAACAGATGATTTTTAATGAATCATGATGTATTTGTGGAGGTATTGGTGCGTTGGGTATTTTTGCTATATATACCCGTTGGACTCGAGATTTCCGTCATTTGGCACGGAATCACTTCTCTCCCTCTCCTCTCCCCCCTCTTATCGTGTAACCCCCCTTTCCCCTAACCCTCATCTTTTCCCTTTGGAGAAAAATGGCCGGAGGCTCGATTTAGGAGCCGGATTCTTCGAAGATAAGTTGGTAATCTCCTTCCCCTCGCTTTTATCTTCGTTTGGATTGTGATTTTGTTGGTTTTGGTTAAGTTTTGGGTTTCGTTTGATTTGGGTGATTTTTGGTAAAATTCATAAGATCTTTTGGGTTTGTTTTATTTTGGGTTGAGCACCCTTGTTGGAGGTCCTTGTGTATGGATTTGTTGTGGTTTTGAGTTGGGAGGAGTGGGGTATGATTTGTGGAGGTTTCAAGCTTTCAAAAATGATGTTTTTCGAGTTGCAGGTCGCGGCGATCGATCGCCCGTTTTTGGCGATCGATCGCGCGCAAGCAGTAGGCTTTTCAGCAAGGTGGCGATCGATCGCTACTTTTGGGCGATCGATCGCCTCGCGCCAGTAAGGTCTGGCGATCGATCGCTATATCGAGCGATCGATCGCCGAGGGGCTAGCAACCGATCGTCTGGCATAGCGATCGATCGCCAGCATGGTTTTGTTGGTTTTCTTGGCTTTTTCGTGGGATTTTGGATTCGCGACTTAAATGGTCGGCTTCCGGGGCAATGTTCACATTCCAATGGGAATGTTAGACTTTTAAAATGGTTTGGTTGGAGCCAAGTTAAATTAAACGGAACTCTCGGTTGAGTTTTGGCTATCTTTTAAACTTGTAAAATGGTTTACTTTGGGTGTTATGCATGCTTAGCCGGGTGGCTTTTATTTTGATAATCGTCATGGATAGACGAACCGGAACACATGGTGTGTGGTAATTACATTATATGGACTTTGAAATATGTGGCATGTGGTAATTGCATCGGATAGGTATGGAAATGCATGGTGCATGATATTTACTATAAATGGATAACGATATACATGGTAAATGGTATTTGCGTCAAATGGTTATACAATGGGAACCATACGTGCCGCGTTTGAGCGAGCAATGATTTGGGATGCCGTCGCCGTTGAGCGACCATCGGTTATGACGCCGCTATTGTTGAGCGTGCGCGAGGTTTAGAATGCCGCTATTGTGGAGCGAGCAATGAAATAGGAACATGGAATCATTGAATTGATTTATGTGATATTTACGGCCTTCTATATAATGATTATATTGATTATGGAACTGGCATAACAGAACGGTATTAGTTAATCCATGTGGCGATTAACTAGCTTTGGGAATTTGATGAGTTTGGTTATTTTGAGAACAGGGACAATGCAGGGGATCCCGGATGAGGGTGTTACCATCCAGGGAGTATCATTTAAATTATGGCATTTACATTCTGTAAATAATTAATTGCAATATTATGATTATTGGATTGGTGGTATTGGTATGCTCACCCCGTGTGGGGGCTGTCTCTGTTGGGGCAGGTGATACAGGTGTAGCAGCATTTGGAGTTGAGCCCGGACTGTTGATCAGAGGTACTTCCAGGATCGAGGTACCAGAGCTGGTTGGATAGGCACATAGATCCAGAGTTGAGATCGAGTTGCGCTTGGGAGGTGCTTCCAGGGTCGAAGCACCAGTAACGGTATCCAGTAGAGTGTTTTATACATTAGATACACGCGTGTTCATTGGGTGCTCTTACGTGAGTACATTTTACGTGTATATGGAATGTATAAATGGGCTACGGCTCTTCTCTATTCATTTATGGTTTGCACGCAATTAAATATGGAATTGCTAAATGAACTAAGAGCATGTTAGTGTATTATGAGGGTGCATGTTATATGAATAATCTTGGTTGGGGAATCTGAATATTATTTGGATTAAAAGCAAGAAAATTTCTGGATAGCATATGGTGTTGCACTTGCATATGGTTTTCCCCCTTATAGTATGATTATATGCACAAATGGTATGGCTTAATACATTAATAACGGGTTAAGGGCACGAGGGTCCTTACACAATTAGTGCATACAATTATGTTATCAGGGAAAAGACCACAAGCAACCATGGCATAAAATACCAACTATAAAATTTCTTGTATCCTTTCCTTAATATCAAGCTTTTCCCAACCAAGTTCATTTAACATATCATGCACCCTTGTAATACACTAACACATTCTCAATTCATTTTGCAATTCCCAAATAATTGCATGCATCACATAAATGAAAAGAGAAAGGCCCTTGCCTTTTTATACAATCCATATACACATAATAGTGCTCACATGTGAGCATCAAACAAGTATATGTGTATCAAATGTATAAAACACTGTGCTCAATACCGTCACTGGTACTTCGATCCTGGAAGCACGTCCAATTCACAGCTCTAGCTCAACTCCCAAGCCATCAATGTACCTATTAACCTGCCCCAACAGAGACAGCCGCCACACGGGGTGAGCATACCAATAACCCAAATCCAATAAACACAATATCACAATTCATAATTAACATAATCTAAAGATTATGAATATTAAAATACACTCCCTGGATGGCATCATCTTCCCTGTGCTGTTCCTGCTCTCAAAATAACCGAAACCATCAAATTCCCAAATGCCAGTTAATCATTACATTGATTAACTAATCCGTTTGCCCCGTACCGATACCATAATCAATAATATCAAATCGTTAAACAATGATTGCAGGTATTTCTTATATCTCACTTTATATTTCTGATAGGGTTGAATATTACGCGTTTTTAGGCTATGATATGTATATGTTTTGGTGTTGATTCTTGGATTATTTTACGGTTTATGGTATATATTTCTATATTTCAGGAATCAATGTTGAAATGCATAAAAGTAGAAGAAATGAACCAAAAATGATGAAAGAATGAATAAAGTTGAAGAAAAGAGGAAAAACCAGAATCCAAGACACATGTTGCTCCTTTCTCCTCAAATTACTATATGTTCGAGCCATGTTTTGGAAATGTGGTCCATATAAACGTTGTAGAACTTTCTCTTATCTTCGCGTGGACAGCTAATTCATCAAATTTGGAGTTCATATGAGAAAGTTATGGCCAAAATACGAAACTCGCCAGAAGCTGAAAAAAGGCGAAGAAACATCATTGAATTAATTCAACAGGCGTAATTACGCCTACTTTGAGGCGTAACTACGCCTAGCCCACGGCTTTTGAAAATTTAAGTGGCGTAATTACGCCACTTTGGAGGCGTAATTACGCCTATCACGCGGGAAGCCAGATTTGTTGACACATCGACAGGCGTAACTACGCCACTTCGGAGGCGTCATTACGCCTGATGAATTTTGGAAATTTTGGACTGCTTTCCTTATTTGATGCACGGGATTTTTAAAAGGCAGGAACGAGACCTACTCAAGAGGATCATCAGATTTTGAAACCTAGGAACCGAATCACCACAGCCTCCACCTTCTTCTCCCCTCACTTTCCTTCACTTCATGTCCAGCCTCCATCCTTCTACCATTCAACCTTCATCCATCTTCACCTATTCATCCTAGGAATTGGAACAACCCAACAAGGCGATAAAAAGAGACGATCAAGAAGGAAGCAAGAGAAGGAGCGAAGATCTACAACCGGAGTCGACGCTGGGAGTTTTTCTTTGTCTTTAAATTCTTAGTTTTGTTGTGTTTTGGTTTATTATGAGGAACTAATTTTATTTATCGAGGCTAGGCGAACCTTTGTTATGAACCTTCGATTTGATGATTTAATGATTGAATTCTTATAATTCTTTGCGTATGTTTTATGTTCTTCATGCTTTTGGAGGTTTGATCACCTTTGAATGATGTTAGTATCGTAATTGAGATCGAGAGATGATTTTATGATACGGAATTAATAATTCATACCATGGATTTAAGACCGAGATCGAGAGATGACGTCAAATACATGCGTGATAGCCATAGATATCTAGTAATCGAAAGCTAGGAGTTTTCATGGATCTTATGCAATATCGAGTTGTTCAATGAGTGCACGAGAGTGACTTACTGCAATTTGATATTAGGTTTAATATAGCTCGAGAGAGTATATTAGATAAATTTGGAGAACTCGTCACCTTAGAAATATTTGAATATTCAATCGAGAATTGTAGGGAATTACATTGGTGAGCCAAAGTCTCGATAATCTTATCTTGTGGATTTTTCTCGTTTACTTTTATTGACTTGGTTGGATTAGAGTAGTTTAATTTAGCTTAGTTTAATTATCAATTTATTATCATAGGTTAAATATAGTTAAAAGACATCTTATTTGGTACTTACTTGTTAGTCCATGTGGGTTCGACAATCCGTATTCTTCCTATCTATACTAAAACTTAACACCGTGCACTTGCGGTCTAAAATCGCTAGATTGGAAATAATTGTTTAAAATAAAAGCGATCAAGTTTTTGGCGCCGTTGCCGGGGACTAACTTTAGTAATATCATACTAGGTTCTTTGACTATAATTTAACCATTTTTCCCTTTGTATATATTTATTTCAAAAAAAAAAAAAAATTTATTAATTTATTTTGTTTATTTGTCTTGTGAGGTACTTGGAGATGCTACATCAATAAGCCTTCACAAGCTTTGCCCAACAACGTTCCGAGCCGTTCTACGCAGCGTGGGGAAGATTCAATGAATTGGCAGACACATTCCGGTATCACAACTTTTCGAACTATACTCTTCTACAATATTTCTTCAAAGGTTTGGATGCACAGACACGAGAATGGGTATTTAGCGGAGCACTAGCAACTGGAAGTCCGTTGGTTGCAAGAGATGAGGACAGTGTGGTGCACCTGCTCAATGATATGGCGGACTTCGATTACCAGTGGCATTGGAATCCTTCACTGCAGGGTTGGAGTCACCAATACCCACCGGAGTCTCGCTACCCTATTGATACGCCACAACCATTTGAACATCTCGAAGAGAGGAGAGATAGTTCTGCAGATGTCACAACTCAGTTAGAAGATACCTTAAAAAGATTCATAGCATCAACTGAGAGCAGTTTAGAGTGCCAAACCAACTCTATGCGTCACCTGGAGCAGCAAATGGCGGTCCTCATGGAAACAATTTCAACTAGCTACCAAGAGGAAGAGATGAGGGCTACAAATCAAGAGGCGACGAATCAAGTTTGGTTATATGATGACGATCACTCAACCAACCAAGTTTGGGGGAGTGATCCTACTAGTGTGGAAGAGTCGGGGAACTTGAGCCTCTACAAGAGATTGAGCTTACTTCAGAGATGTTATCCGAGGAGTTCCCATGTGAAGATGAGTCGAATGTGATGTTGGAGAAGGAAGAGACGTTCGAAGATTCTGATTTAAGCCCATCGATGGAGACATGTTCTATGCCATATGTGGATTCATATTCTCCGTCGATGCCAACTTCACCGCACTACGTCCTCCATATGAAGCCAAGTCAAGAATCATTCTCCCATGCCTGCCATTTAAAGACGAATGTTGTTGGAGCGACGAGCTTACACTGCTACAATCTTGCCAATCTTGAGGGCATACTGAATGAAGACCCATTAGTGGTATCATACGATACTTACTATGGGCGGCCGCCCCTCTTTATTGGTTGCTTCTGATGGTCAAGCCGACGACTAAAAATCAGCGCTTCTTGGGAGGCAACCCAAGCGAATCCTTTAGTTATTTAGTTTTATTTTACTTTTTCAGTTTTTGCATTTTAGTTTTGTTTATCTCTCAAGTCGACTATTTTACCATTTGCATTCTTCTCTTGCTAGGTACTTAGTTGGTGCGATGAATCCCTACAACAGTGGAGCTTTCAAAAGCAAATCTTCCTCAACCCTCATGCAAGCGTCTTGATCAGGGGAGTTCACTTTTTCCCTTTTAATTCTTTTAAACATTGAGGCAATGTTTGATTTAAGTTTGGGGGAGTAGTAGCTTGCATGTTTTACTTGTTTTAACCACATGTTGTGTGCTTAAATGACACTTGAATCGTCCGATTATTATGAGCTAAATTTTTTTTTTATGAGTTCAAACTTGAGAAAAGAATGAATTATAGTAGTGACTATTCAATGAGGATTTTGATCTCACTATGCATATGAACTTGATTTGTAATTGGACTTGTACATGAATATCCTTATTTGAGTTAGCATGTCAAGATTGAGGAATATATTGAGCACAATGAGTCATGATCTTGTGGATTGCATGTTGAATAGTGATAATTGTTGTGAACTTAATGATTTGTCTTGAGCATCTTAGAGCTATCCTAGAACTTATTTGATGATGACACTTTGAGGCGAAATTTTATAGTTACAAACTTGACTTGGAAATGATCTAGGCGATCTTTGAAACGTTTGAGCCTTTCAAGCTTACCATGATTCATATCAATCCCTAGTGTCCCATTTGAGCTTTATTGAAAAAAGAATGGTATATGCATTGCATATAATTAGACCCCATTCGACATTCTTTGGCAAACTCATTATACTTACCCTTATTTGAGCCTAAATGAAAAAAGTTATCCTTACCCTAAGGGAGTATAATGAATATCATTCGATTCACTTGAATTGTTATATCTTGATGAGCTTATTGAAAAAAAAAATGATGAATGAGAAAAGAAAAAGATAGATAAAAAGCCTTGAGAAAAAGATTGACTAAATAAGACCCAAAGTGGCCAAGGCTATAAAAGAAAAAGAAGAGAAGCTCGATGTGTGCGAAAAATTTGAACTGTAAATGATTATACTATCTTCTTTGCGCTTATCCTATCTTTTCTTTGAAGCCAACACCAAAGGCCTTACATTACAAGCTTAAAAAGTCCTTTTGATCCAAGTCTAGAGAGTAACTATCATTAGTGGAGAAGTTGTTTGAAAATAGGCCTATGTAATGCTTGATGATAATCTCGACTTTGAGTTGATTAGCATGATTTGATCCTGAATATGTGCATGAAACTTGAGATTGACTAGAGCACACACACACGTTCCGATTTTGAGAGATGTTGCTTGTTTTAGAAGAAAACATGTCTTGTCAACTTTTGTATATGTGCATGAGATTTCTGAGAATAAGCAAGTCATGAAATAATTGTTTCAAATATCAAGAATGAACTCTACCTTATGATTTTAATGCTTAATCGAGGACGATTAAGTGATAAGTTTGGGGGAGTTGATAGGGTTGAATATTACGCGTTTTTAGGCTATGATATGTATATGTTTTGGTGTTGATTCTTGGATTATTTTACGGTTTATGGTATATATTTCTATATTCAAGGAATCAATGTTGAAATGCATAAAAGTAGAAGAAATGAACCAAAAATGATGAAAGAATGAATAAAGTTGAAGAAAAGAGGAAAAAACCAGAATCCAAGACACATATTGCTCCTTTCTCCTCAACTGACTATATGTTCGAGCCATGTTTTGGAAATGTGGTCCATATAAAAGTTGTAGACCTTTCTCTTATCTTCGCGTGGACAGCTGATTCATCAAATTTGGAGTTTATATGAGAAAGTTATGGCCAAAATACGAAACTCGCCAGAAGCTGAAAAAGGCGAAGAAACATCATTGAATTAATTCAACAGGCGTAATTACGCCTATTTTGAGGCGTAACTACGCCTAGCCCATGGCTTTTGAAAATTTAAGTGGCGTATTACGCCACTTTGGAGGCGTAATTACGCCTATCACGCGGAAAGCCAGATTTGTTGACACATCGACAGGCGTAACTACGCCACTTCGGAGGCGTCATTACGCCTGATGAATTTTGGAAATTTTGGACTTCTTTCCTTATCTGATGCACGGGATTTTTAAAAGGCAGGAACGAGACCTACTCAAGAGGATCATCAGATTTTGAAACCTAGGAACCGAATCACCACAGCCTCTACCTTCTTCTCCCCTCACTTTCCTTCACTTCATGTCCAGCCTCCATCCTTCTACCATTCAACCTTCATCCATCTTCACCTATTCATCCTAGGAATTGGAACAACCCAACAAGGCGATAAAAAGAGACGATCGAGAAGGAAGCAAGAGAAGGAGCGAAGATCTACAACCGGAGTCGACGCTGGGAGTTTTTCTTTGTCTTTAAATTCTTAGTTTTGTTGTGTTTTGGTTTATTATGAGGAACTAATTTTATTTATCGAGGCTAGGCGAACCTTTGTTATGAACCTTCGATTTGATGATTTAATGATTGAATTCTTATAATTCTTTGCGTATGTTTTATGTTCTTCATGCTTTTGGAGGTTTGATCACCTTTGAATGATGTTAGTATCGTAATTGAGATCGAGAGATGATTTTATGATACGGAATTAATAATTCATACCATGGATTTAAGACCGAGATCGAGAGATGACGTCAAATACATGCGTGATAGCCATAGATATCTAGTAATCGAAAGCTAGGAGTTTTCATGGATCTTATGCAATATCGAGTTGTTCAATGAGTGCACGAGAGTGACTTACTGCAATTTGATATTAGGTTTAATATAGCTTGAGAGAGTATATTAGATAAATTTGGAGAACTCGTCACCTTAGAAATATTTGAATATTCAATCGAGAATTGTAGGGAATTACATTGGTGAGCCAAAGTCTCGATAATCTTATCTTGTGGATTTTTCTCGTTTACTTTTATTGACTTGGTTGGATTAGAGTAGTTTAATTTAGCTTAGTTTAATTATCAATTTATTATCATAGGTTAAATATAGTTAAAAGACATCTTATTTGGTACTTACTTGTTAGTCCCTGTGGGTTCGACAATCCGTATTCTTCCTATCTATACTAAAACTTGACACCGTGCACTTGCGGTCTAAAATCGCTAGATTGGAAATAATTGTTTAAAATAAAAGCGATCAATTTCATCGCTCGCTCTACAATAGCGGCGTCATAATCGATGTTCGCTCAACGGCGACAACATCCCCATCATTGCTCGCTCAAAAGCGGCACAATAAAATTCCCAATGCATATCAAGTGATTGCAAAAACTATATATTATTCATGCACAACAATTGCAATAATATTACGCATGCTCAACCGTAGTGGCGTCATAACCGATGTTCGCTCAAAGGCGACAACATTCCAATCATTGCTTGCTCAAAAGCGGCACCATATAATTCCCAATTTCTATCCATTTATTGCAATATAATGTACCATGCATTCAACAATCGCAATTATATAAAAGGGCCATGCTCGTACGTCATACCTACCTTATAATTCCGTAGTTCGGATCCAACATTGCCTTGGTCTCGTGACCGATGAATTATGTGCTAAACACAATTAATAATCCACAATTAAAATCAAGCATGCAACCACGCACCCAAGCACGTTCACAATCCCCAATTATATCGTCATCCACGACGATTAACCATTTTAAAAGACCCCAGGCGAAGCATGCATCGAAACTCAACACGAAAATAAACCCCACAAAACGGTACTGGCGATCAATCGCTTCATCCTAGGCTATCGATCACCTCTCAAAAATAGGCACGGGCGATCGATCGCTCCATTCCAGGCGATCGGTCGCCTCTCAGTGTATTTGGCCACTGCCTCATGGCGATCGATCGCTTCCTTTGAGGCGGTCGATCGCCTCACTGTTCATCTTCCTTAAAGTTTCACCAACGTCGCGGCGATCGATCGCCCCACCCTAGGGATCGATCGCCTCGACCTGTATCAGCCAAAAATGGCTTTTTTCTTGCAAAATTTTCCAAAACAAAAATCCCCATACCCCATACAACATAAATCCTTAGCAAGGGGCTATAAATCAACCCCGAAACACAACGACCCAAAAATTTAAAAACCAATTTCTTAAACCCAACTCAAATCCTTCCCAAACACCACAATAAAACTATCAAATCGAAGATAAATGCGAGAGGATGGATAATACCTTGTTATCCTCGAGAAATTCGGCTCCTAAGTCGAGCCTCCATCGACTTTTCATCAAGGGAGAAAAGAGGGAAGGGTTGGGGGAAATGGGGGGAGCGCTGGTGAGTGAGAGAAATGAGATCCAAATGATCGAACACAGAGTCCACTTGGTATTTGTAGTACCAAAACTTCAAAATCCCGAGTCCTCCACAAATACATCATGACTCATTAAAAATCATCTGTTTTCAATAATTATCTCTCCAACCTTAATTCCCATTACCAGCCCTTGTACAAAGTACTCCGAACCCCATATCCTAGCAAAGACCAAATTCAAAGGTTATCACAACGATGAGAAATAAAATCTCAACCCTTGGATCCAACGACTCCAAATACAGGATTTAAAATCCCCGGGAGTCTCAACACGACAATTAACTCATAGTTGCCACAATTATCATCCCTTGAGGATCATTACCGCACCTAGATTTATGCCATTAATTCCCGGGCATCACAATAATTGTCTCTACTGTCTTTACTACTCGTTGGGTTGAATTTAGTGTCATTAGTCAAATTAGTATAATTTACATCACTAATTATCGTAGGCTAAATGTAGTTCAACTAATTGAGTTTGGTACTTATTTTCTAGTCTTTGTGGGTTCGACACCATTTTCTTAAAATCTACTATAATAAAACTTGACACCGTGCACTTGCGTATAAAATCGCTACACTAGAATTTTTTTTTGAATAAATAGCGATCAACGACCGAAGAAGACATGGCTCGAAGCTATATGCAAAGACTTGGAGTGTAAGGGGATTACAGAATATATGTTGACTGACTGAAGCGTTTGGAGAAGACTGACGTATGTGTCTAACCCGACTTGATTCTCTCTATTGTTCATGTAGCCTACCTGTGATATCCCCGAAATAATTAATTGCAATTTGGGCATTAATTATATTTACGTGATTATAATGGTGATAATTAAATTATACGTTGGGATTAATTATCTTGGTGAAATGCTTAGTCACATGGTGGGAGTGACCCGGTAGAGCATTTCAGGGTGCATGTATGCATGACGGGTAATTGGGGGTTTTAATTGTTTAAATGAAATGGTTTGTGACTACTTGGTGAATCATGCATTTAAATGCGATTTTGTTGCATTTTTGGTGAAATGTTTTTAAAATATCATATTGGGGTATTTTTATAAAACATGATAATTGTGGGTATGCCATTATATTTAATTCCTAAATAACCCACTAACACCCCCCAACCCCACTTCAACCATCACTCTTCCTTTTCCCCAAAATCATCCCTCCAAACCCTCATTTCTTCATATTTTCGTTTTTGGCTAAAAGTGGTGGGGAAAATCCTTGCAAAAAGCTTGTTGGTTGAAATCTTTGTGAGATTTAGAGTCTCCAAGAGGTATGGATACCTCCTTGGTAATTTTATAGTGTTTGGTTTAGTTTTGAAATGGTTTTGAATGATTTTGAGATGGGTTTATTGTGGGTTGGTGTTGTTTTGTTTGAGGGTTGGATTTATGGTTGTTTTAAGGTGTATTTTGGAGGTTTATGATGTTATTTATGTTGTGGGTTTGATGGTTTAAGTATTGGTATGGTTTGGGTTGAAAATGTGTGCAAAATGGTGGAATTCGATGTACAGGGGTCAGCGATCGATCGCCAGTTTTTGGCGATCGATCGCGAGCCAACAGTAGGCTCCAGGACTTTTGGCGATCGATCGCCACACCTTGGCGATCGATCGGCGAGGCTGGCGATCGATCGCGCCAGGTGTGGCGATCGATCGCCGAAGGGCGAAAAATTCAGGATCGGACAGTGTGATCTCGCGATCGATCGGCCCCTCGCGGCGATCGATCGCGAGATACAAAATGTGGTGTTTTTGAATATTTTGTGGAATTTTTGGATATTGGACTATTATTGGCTCCTAATATTGATTTGTGTGAATGTGTAGAACCATCCCAGGTGGCCACACAGCTTAGGAGATAAAGTCCACGACACATCACATTTTGGGACTAAGGTACGTAGTGAGACGTACGGGCATCGGACGGTAAAACGTATTTATTACGCTTTGAATTGGTTATGCACTATGGTTGCACACATGGAATTGATTATGCATTGTGGTTGCATATGTGGTATTGTTTATGCATCATGGATTGCATACATGGTTTGGTCATGCATTTTGGTTGCATGTGTATATTGGATGCATTGTTGCATGTGATTGTGAGTCGGGATTTATATTCCAGTGATGGAGAATACTTGCCGCCAGTGGCGTAGCGATGTGAATACTTGCCGCTGTCATACCGTAGCGATGAGAGAATATTTGCCGCTAATATGAAGCGAAGAACACGACCGCTGTCATATTTATAGCGAGGGATATTAGTGCCGCTGGTATTGTCTAAGCGAGGGGTATTTCCGCTGTCATGTTAACGCGAGGGGTATTATGCCACTGATATAATAAGACTCGGGAATTGAACACGGAATATATGGAAATCGGTGCATGTCATGACATACATTATTGGTGTTATAATCAATTGATTGTAATTATGGTACAGGGACAACCAAGGGAGCTTCTATATATGTGTTAAATACAGGAAGTGATTTGTATTTATGGTTTATGCATTGAATTATGATCATATTATTGTGAATATGGTTTATATACATGCTCATGGTTTTGGGGTTGTTCCTGTAGGTACTTTTGGGCGGACGGGCTGAGGCGGGTTGATGCGGTGAGCCAGTGAGGAGTGCTTTTGGCATAGCAGGCCTAATTCTTTTGTATAGTTTCTACTCTAGGAGTAGTGTAAAACTATAGGATTAACATTCAATTGGTTGGGAATGTAATTAATCCCTTTTGGAACTTTATTTTGGCCTGTAATCTTAACGGCTCAATACATCAACATGAACTTTATAGGCTTATATGCATGTTTAGCTTTATTACGCCTTTTATCCGCACTTAAGGAACTAGGGTCCTTACATTAGTGGTATCAGAGCAGTGGTTAGAGAACCCGGGAATGAGTGAAGGGTAGCCTTAGCATGGTTGGCTAGGTGTTTACATGGGAGCATGTTTACGCATATTGGTGTATAAATTGTTATACTAACATGCTTATTATCATTTATGTTATCTAATGGCATAACATATATATTGTTTGGAATTGCTGTTAACCTTTGTATTACAGCATGTCAGATATGAATGTGGAGAACCTCAATGAAGGAGTAGGTGATGTTGGAAGCGTGAACGCTAGCATTGGTCAGACAAATCCTTTACCTCCACCTGCTGTGGGCATGGAGCCGGTAGCTCAGTTGCTTTTACCAGGGGAGCTTAGTCTGAGTCAGTTCCTAACTTTCCACCCGCCTATGTTTGAGGGAACAGAAACAGGAGAAGAGGCCGAGGAGTGGCTAGAGATATTAGAACAGATATTTGTATCTGCGCCGTGTGCTAGGACGGCTTGGTTAAGACTGGCAGAATTCCAACTGGCAAAGAAGTCTTCCATGTGGTGGAAGACGACTGTAATGGAATTGAGGGCACAAGGCATGGTAATCGACTGGACTATATTCAGGACTCAGTTTCTAAACCGATACTTTTCTGCGGCGGCTAGGCAAACAAAGGAGGATGAATTCATGAGCTTGAAACAGGGGAGCATGTCGGTCTCGGACTATGCCATGCATTACTCGTCCTTGTTGAGGTATGTTCCCCACATTGCAACAAATGGGCATGCCAAGATGAGGCACTTTCTAAAGGGGCTGCGACCCGAACTTTTGATCGGGTTATCTCCAAAAACCCCACTTCTTTTGATGATGCTCTCACTAGAGCGGAACTAGCAGAGATCGGAGTCAGTGCTTACCCGGACGTTGCACCCCCACAAGTCCCACCGCCGAGGCCAGTGTTTAATAATCTGAGGCCACGAGGAGAATCATTTAAACCTCGTGGGGCTTCTTCCTCATCTTCTCGATTTGGTGGGAGACGAATGGATAACCGGAGGAGTGGTGCGCCTAGCAACAGAGGGCAGACTCAAGCGAGTAGGAGTGGAGTGGTGAAGTGTCACTTTGTGGAGGACCACATCACATGCGAGACTGTACGGCTTGTTATAAATGTGGCAGGATGGGCCACATATCTCGGTTCTGTCAGAATGGTGATAGTCAGGTGGATCTTAGAGGAGGCAGATGGAGGTTTTCTACCGGGACAGTACAGCAGAGGTCGCCGATGGTGCCTCGACAGATGGGAGGAAAGACGATGGGGCCACCTCAGGGACAGGTCTATGCGTTGACCAGGGAGCAGGCCGATGCAGCTCCAGAGGAGGTGATAGCGGGTACGTGCCTTTTATTTACGTATTCCGCCTTTATTTTGATAGACACAGGTGCTTCGCACTCTTTTGTGTCTGCGGACTTTGTGGAGAGACATCATATGCGCACGTCTCCGTTACCCACGTCTCTATTGGTCTCGACACCCACCGGAAAGAGAGTTGTTGCTGATCAGTTTCTGATGGACTGCCTCATTTATTTTGAGGGCAATGAGATAAAGGCAGATTTGATTGTTTTGGGTATGTCAGATTTCGACTGCATTGTGGGCATCGACATTCTGAACAGATATCAGGCAGTGGTGGATTGTCGATAGAGGACAGTACGGTTCAGATCTCATTTGGGAGTTCAGTGGATTTTCTATGGCAACGGTTCTCGTGCAAAGATTCTGTTGATTTTGGCAATTAAAATGTCCCAATTGTTGGAACGTGGACACACGGGATATCTCATCTATGCCGTGGATATGTTGGGAAAGAGCAAAGAGTTAAAGGTTGAGGATGTGCCAGTGGTATCAGAATTTGCCGATGTGTTCCCGGAGGAGATTCCCGGATTCCCACTGGCTAGGGAAGTCGAGTTTGGGATTGAGTTATTACCGGGGACATCCGCTATTTCTCGTGCCCCTTATCGGATGGCACCGGCAGAGTTAAGAGAACTGAAGGAACAGCTGCATGAGCTCCTTGATAAAGACATATACGCCCTAGCGTATCGCCTTGGGGCGCACCGGTTCTTTTTGTGAAGAAGAAAGATGGCTCGATGCGTTTGTGCATCGATTACCGGCAACTGAATAAGGCCACCGTAAAGAACAAGTATCCTCTCCCAAGGATAGATGATTTATTTGATCAGTTGCAAGGCACGAAGCTGTATAGCAAGATTGATTTGAGATCCGGGTACCACCAGATACGGGTCAGGTAGGAGGATGTACAGAAGACAGCGTTTCGGACTCGGTATGGGCACTACGAGTTCTTAGTGATGCCGTTCGGTGTGACGAACGCCCCGGCTGTCTTTATGAGCTTGATGAATCGGGTGTTCCAACCCTATCTGGATCAGTTCGTCATTGTGTTTATTGACGATATACTCATCTACTCCCGGAGTGAGGAAGAGCATGTGAAACACTTGAGGACGGTGCTCCAGATCCTCAGAGATCACCAATTATATGCCAAGCTCAGCAAGTGTGAGTTTTGGTTGACCAGTGTAGTGTTTCTGGGGCATGTCATATCTAGCAGTGGGATTTCAGTGGACCCCAGGAAGATTGAGGCTGTGATGGAGTGGGCTGAACCCACTTCTGTCTCCGAGATTCGGAGTTTTCTTGGTTTGGCTGGCTATTATCGACGCTTCGTCGAAAGATTTTCTAAGATTGCTAAGCCACTGACTTAGTTGACTCAGAAGGGGATACCGTTTTGTTGGTCTGAGGCTTGTGAGCAGAGCTTCCAGGAGCTGAAGCACCGGTTGACCACGGCACCTGTATTGGTGATTCCCTCAGAGAATAAGAGGTTTGTTCTATATACTGACGCGTCACTTCAGGGCTTGGGATGTGTATTGATGCAAGATAAGCACGTGGTAGCTTATGTATCGAGGCAGTTGAAGCCGCATGAGGCTAGATACCCGGTCCATGATTTGGAGTTGGCGGCTATTATCTTTGCCCTGAAGATTTAGAGGCACTATCTGTATGGTACATCTTTTACCATATACACGGATCATAAGAGCCTAAAATTCTTGTTTACTCAGGCGGAGTTGAATATGTGTCAGAGGAGATGGATGGATTAGCTCAAAGACTATGACTGTGAGATTGAGTACCATCCGGGGAAGGTGAACTTGACAGCAGACGCCTTGAGTCGGAAGGTGAAGAGTACTGCTGAGGAGGCCATGCAATTGTCGGCTATGATGACTTCATATTGCCATCTGGGCTATGACTTCGACGTAGATACATCGCCTGTGCATGTATCGACCTTATTGGCTGAGCCAGATATCTATGAGCATATCAGGAGAGCTCAGGGGACAGATGACGAGGTTCAGAGATGGTCATCATTGGCACTTCAGGGGCAGCCATCAAAGTTTAGAGTGGCTGAGGATGGTTCTTTGAGACTCGGTAACCGATGGGTAGTTCCATGTACGCCGGAGTTGCGCAGAGGAATCTTGGAACGGGCTCATAGTAGTCGATTTAGCATCCACCCAGGAGGGAGGAAGATGTATAAGGACTTGTGTGATCAGTTCTGGTGGAAACGGATGAAACGTGATGTAATCTCATTTGTCAAGAGGTGTTTGATCTGTCAGCAGGTTAAGGCAGAGAGACAGAGACCCGGTGGTGAGCTAAGGAGCTTAGAGATACCGGAGTGGAAGTGGGAGCACATATCTATGGACTTTGTGACCCACTTGCTGAGGACTACTTCGGGTTGTGATGCCATTTGGGTGATCATTGACAGGCTGACGAAGGTAGCTCACTTCATTCCCTACAGTATGACGTACACATACTTGAGGATGGCTCAGTTGTATGTCCGGGACATAGTGAGACTACATGGGATTCCAGTATCTATTGTGTCGGACAGAGACCCGCGGTTTACATCTCATTTCTGGGGAGGTCTTCAGTCAGCATTGGGTACTGAGGTGAGATTGAGCACCGCATATCACCCCCAGACGGACGGTCAGACTGAGCGTACTATACAGACGCTCGAGGACATGCTGCGAGCTTGTGTGTTGGAGTTTGACGCCTCATGGCAAGATTCTTTGGCCTTGGTAGAGTTTTCTTACAACAACAGCTATCAGGCGAGTATTCAGATGGCTCCGTTTGAGGCTTTGTATGGTAGGCGTTGTAGGTCCCCATTATACTGGGATGACTTGACCAGTAAAGCAGTGGGAGGACCCAAACTGATTCGGGAGATGGAGGATAAGATAAAGATTATCCGTCAGAAAATGAAGGCAGCCCATGATAGGCAGGCAGCCTATGCGAATAAACGGCGGAGACCGTTGGAATTTCAGTTGGGAGACAGGGTCTTTTTGAAGATTTCACCTTTCAGGGGTGTGGTTCGGTTTGGTATGCGTGGTAAATTGTCTCCGAGGTATGTGGGACCGTATGAGATCTTACAGCGCATCGGTACCTTGGCGTACCGTTTAGCACTACCACCGTCGTTGTCTAGTATTCACGACGTGTTTCATGTATCTATGCTACGGAAGTATGAGCCGGATCCGTCGCATGTATTACAGCCTTCCGAGGTTCAGTTGGATTCTAATGTATCATACGAGGAACGGCCAGTCAGGATTCTGGATAGGGCTGATCGCAGACTCCGGAACAAAGTGATACCGATGATCAAGGTTCAGTGGGATCGTAGGGGTGTCGAGGAGGCCACGTGGGAGACGGAGCAGCATATGGTGCAGCACTACCCGAAACTATTCTCTTGTATGTGATTATGTTTAGTTTCGATTTGGGAAAGTGCATGCGATTTAAAGGTCGAAATCTTGTAAGTAGGGGAGTATTGTGATATCCCCGAAATAATTAATTGCAATTTGGGCATTAATTATATTTACGTGATTATAATGGTGATAATTAAATTATACGTTGGGATTAATTATCTTGGTGAAATGCTTAGTCACATGGTGGGAGTGACCCGGTAGAGCATTTCAGGGTGCATGTATGCATGACGGGTAATTGGGGGTTTTAATGGTTTAAATGAAATGGTTTGTGACTACTTGGTGAATCATGCATTTAAATGCGATTTTGTTGCATTTTTGGTGAAATGTTTTTAAAATATCATATTGGGGTATTTTTATAAAACATGATAATTGTGGGTATGCCATTTTATTTAATTCCTAAATAACCCACTAACACCCCCCAACCCCACTTCAACCATCGCTCTTCCTTTTCCCCAAAATCATCCCTCCAAACCCTCATTTCTTCATATTTTCGTTTTTGGCTAAAAGTGGTGGGGAAAATCCTTGCAAAAAGCTTGTTGGTGGAAATCTTTGTGAGATTTAGAGTCCCCAAGAGGTATGGATACCTCCTTGGTAATTTTATAGTGTTTGTTTAGTTTTGAAATGGTTTTGAATGATTTTGAGATGGGTTTATTGTGGGTTGGTGTTGTTTTGTTTGAGGGTTGGATTTATGGTTGTTTTAAGGTGTATTTTGGAGGTTTATGATGTTATTTATGTTGTGGGTTTGATAGTTTAAGTATTGGTATGGTTTGGGTTGAAAATGTGTGCAAAAATGGTGGAATTCGATGTACAGGGGTCAGCGATCGATCACCAGTTTTTGGCGATCGATCGCGAGCCAACAGTAGGCTCCAGGGACTTTTGGCGCCAGGTGTGGCGATCGATCGCCGAAGGGCGAAAAATTCAGGATCGGACAGTGTGATCTCGCGATCGATCGGCCCCTCGCGGCGATCGATCGCGAGATACAAAATGTGGTGTTTTTGAATATTTTGTGGAATTTTTGGACATTGGACTATTATTGGCTCCTAATATTGATTTGTGTGAATGTGTAGAACCATCCCAGGTGGCCACACAGCTTAGGAGATAAAGTCCACGACACATCACATTTTGGGACTAAGGTACGTAGTGAGACGTACGGGCATCGAACGATAAAACGTATTTATTACGCTTTGAATTGGTTATGCACTATGGTTGCACACATGGAATTGATTATGCATTGTGGTTGCATATGTGGTATTGTTTATGCATCATGGATTGCATACATGGTTTGGTCATGCATTTTGGTTGCATGTGTATATTGGATGCATTGTTGCATGTGATTGTGAGTCGGGATTTATATTCCAGTGATGGAGAATACTTGCCGCCAGTGGCGTAGCGATGTGAATACTTGCCGCTGTCATACCGTAGCGATGAGAGAATATTTGCCGCTAATATGAAGCGAAGAACACGACCGCTGTCATATTTATAGCGAGGGATATTAGTGCCGCTGGTATTGTCTAAGCGAGGGGTATTTCCGCTGTCATGTTAACGCGAGGGGTATTATGCCACTGATATAATAAGACTCGGGAATTGAACACGGAATATATGGAAATCGGTGCATGTCATGACATAAATTATTGGTGTTATAATCAATTGATTGTAATTATGGTACAGGGACAACCAAGGGAGCTTCTATATATGTGTTAAATACAGGAAGTGATTTGTATTTATGGTTTATGCATTGAATTATGATCATATTATTGTGAATATGGTTTATATACATGCTCATGGTTTTGGGGTTGTTCCTGTAGGTACTTTTGGGCGGACGGGCTGAGGCGGGTTGATGCGGTGAGCCAGTGAGGAGTGCTTTTGGCATAGCAGGCCTAATTCTTTTGTATAGTTTCTACTCTAGGAGTAGTGTAAAACTATAGGATTAACATTCAATTGGTTGGGAATGTAATTAATCCCTTTTGGAACTTTATTTTGGCCTGTAATCTTAACGGCTCAATACATCAACACGAACTTATAGGCTTATATGCATGTTTAGCTCTATTACGCCTTTTATCCGCACTTAAGGAACTAGGGTCCTTACATTAGTGGTATCAAAGCAGTGGTTAGAGAACCCGAGAATGAGTGAAGGGTAGCCTTAGCATGGTTGGCTAGGTGTTTACATGGGAGCATGTTTATGCATATTGGTGTATAAATTGTTATACTAACATGCTTATTATCATTTATGTTATCTAACGGCATAACATATATATTGTTTGGAATTACTGTTAACGTTTGTATTACAGCATGGCAGATATGAATGTGGAGAACCTCAATGAAGGAGTAGGTGATGTTGGAAGCGTGAACGCTAACATTGGTCAGACAAATCCTTTACCTCCACCTGCTGTGGGCATGGAGCCGGTAGCTCAGTTGCTTTTACCAGGGGAGCTTAGTCTGAGTCAGTTCCTAACTTTCCACCCGCCTATGTTTGAGGGAACAGAAACAGGAGAAGAGGCCGAGGAGTGGCTAGAGAGATTAGAACAGATATTTGTATCTGCGCCGTGTGCTAAGACGGCTTGGTTAAGACTGGCAGAATTCCAACTGGCAAAGAAGTCTTCCATGTGGTGGAAGACGACTGTAATGGAATTGAGGGCACAAGGCATGGTAATCGACTGGACTTTATTCAGGACTCGGTTTCTAAACCGATACTTTTCTGCGGCGGCTAGGCAAACAAAGGAGGATGAATCACGAGCTTGAAACAGGGGAGCATGACGGTCTCGGACTATGCCATGCATTACTCGTCCTTGTTGAGGTATGTTCCCCACATTGCAAAAAATGGGCATGCCAAGATGAGGCACTTTCTAAAGGGGCTGCGACCCGAACTTTTTGATCGGGTTATCTCCAACAACCCCACTTCTTTTGATGATGCTCTCACTAGAGCGGAACTAGCAGAGATCAGAGTTAGTGCGAACCCGGACGTTGCACCCCCACAAGTCCCACCGCCGAGGCCAGTGTCTAATAATCTGAGGCCACGAGGAGAATCATTTAAACCTCGTGGGGCTTCTTCCTCATCTTCTCGGTTTGGTGGGAGACGAATGGATAACCGGAGGAGTGGTGCAGCACGTTTTCAGCGATCGACCGGCATGTTTTCAGCGATCGGTCGCGGAATGGTGAATTTTGGGCATTGAGGCAGTAGCATCTCGCGATCGATCGGCATGTTTTCAGCGATCGGTCGCGGAATGGTGAATTTTGGGCATTGAGGCAATAGCATCTCGCGATCGATCGGGGTCCATTGGAGATCGATTGCGAGAAGCCAAATTATGTGTTTTAATTATTTTTTGTGGGGTTTTTGGTATCGGACTATTATTGACTCCTAATATTGGTTTGTATGGATGTGTAGAACCATCCTAGGTGGCAATGCAACAAACGAAGTAAAGTCCTACCAAATCCTACATTCTGGAAAGGTACGTAGAGAGACGTACGGGCACCCAACGGTACATGTATTTTATATACTCATTGGAATATGCATTGAGGATGCGAGTATATATTGAATTGTGCATTGTGGATGCAAATACATGTTGAGTTATGCATTATGATTGCATATGTGTATGTTGAACACTTGGTGCACATCCCATGAGTCATGGTTATATTGGAGTGATGATTTTAATGCTTTGCCGCTGTCACTTGAAGCGATGATAGAATACTTGCCGATGTCATATTGTAGCGAGGAATGAATATTTGCCGCCAAATGTTGAAGCGATGGTATTGCCGCATGTCGCATTTGAGCGAGGTTATTCAATGCCGCTAATATGTCGAAGCGAGGGGTATTAGTGCCGCTGTCATGACAAGCGATGTGCATTAAAATACACTGTTATAACAAACTATGGATTGGTGATTGGTGATATGTCATGACATTTGTGAAACCAGTGAATAATCCATTGATTATACTCATGAGTTATGATACAGGGACAACCAAAAAGGGAGCGTTTAAAATGCAATTGAGAAACAGATTGTGTTTTGTAATTACGGTTTATGCATTTGCGCTTTTTAATCATGCTAAGTTTAATATGGATTATTATATGCTCATGATTTGGGGGTTGTCCTTGTAGGTACATTTTGGCATAAAGGGACTAAGGTCGGGTTGACGAAGTGAGCTAGCAATGAGTGCTTTTGATATAGAAGCTGTGATTCTTTTGTATAGTTTCTACTCTAGGAGTAGTGTAATCTATAGGATTAACATTCTTTTTGTTAGGAATGTAACTAATCCATTTGGAAGTAATTATCTTGGCATGTAATCCTTAAAGCTCAAGGCCTCAACACGAATTTTTATACTCAGATATTACACTTTAGCTCTACTTATGCCTTATTTCGCACTTAAGGAACTAGGGTCCTTACAATGGTACTTCTGGAATTTTGTTGGAAAAGGTTTTATGGCTTATCTATGATGCGCAGACACTCCCGGAAGTACTGAAAGCCTGGAACAACAAAATTGATTAGTGTTTTCGTATAGTGGATTTTAAAGAAGCCATGATGAGCCATCATTATACATAAAGGAACAAGGTACACAAATTTTTTTATTGCCTATCTTCATATAGATGACTTGATATACATAGGTACATATCTAATTATGGAGCAAGAATTCGAAAAGTCGTTATTAAAGAATATGAGATGACAAATTGGGTCTCATTAAATATTTTTTGCAGATTCAAGTTCGTCAATGAAAAGGGGAAATATTTATTTCTCAAGAAAAATATCTGGAGTAGCTACTGGAAAATTTTCATATGAGCAACTGCAAGTCAATCTCAACTTCGTTAGCGGTTGATGAAAATTTGCAGCAAAATGATGGAGCAGCCAAATTTTATAAAAATGTATCAAAGTTTAGTTGAAGCAAAATATATTTTTGTTTTCGGTGCATCGTTTGAAGCAGTTTGGCTCAGAAGAATTTTTGTAGATTTGTAAGCAAAACACTCTGACAACCATCTTTTGTCATAATATGTCAACTATTGCAATGATAAAGAATTCAGATTTTCTTACTAGACCGAAGCATGTTGAACTTTGTCATCACTATATCGGGAGTCCGTTGAATAATCAAGAAATTCAATTTAATATTTTAAATAAGAAAGATCGGATATCAGATGGATTCACAAAAGCAGTCAGTATAGAAAAGTTTGAGCAACTTAGAGTTAATGTTCGGAACACAAATTGAGAGGGCGTGTTAAAAAATATTAAATAATAATTTGCAATTCTCACATTGAATTGATCAAGGTGGCAATATTGATAGGCTGTGCAAAGCTGCAATGCTGTAGTGTTCAACTAATTATTACTATATATAATAAGTGTCTAACACTTATGAATAGTATTAATGAATAGTAAAGTACTATTTAATTTTTTTGTTTTTCAATTTGTTTTGTTTTTTTTAATTTTCGTTTTTCAATTTTTTTTTAATAATTTTTTTTTTGTTAAATATTGTTGATGCTTGTGTTTGGCCTGAACCGATTAGGAAAAAATATATCTTAATTGATTTATGTACGCAACTTCAAATGTTATTTTTTCAGTTTATATAATAAGATGAACATTATTGTTTTTTTTAAAAAGATAGAGTTGTCATTTGGTTATTTTTTCCCCATTCAATTATTATAGCATAGTCGTTTTTTAAAAAAAAATTGTTAAAATCGGTCATTTGAATTGTAATATTTTTCGATCAAATCAGGAAAAATTTGACCAACATGCTGGTACCTGGCACTGTACATTGTGCGGTGCCCAAAAAAAACTAGTATACAAATACTAAGCATCGAATTCCTTCAAAGATTATGGTGTTTATGGTGATGAGAGAAGACGCATATAGCTTGGTTCACTGATTTAAAATTCTTCAGGTTGATTGAAGGAAAGTTCGCAGATAACACATTTATTGCATAGCCATGTGAAGATGATTTGAATTTTATTTGCAAGATAATGTTTACATATTCTCCTCTATAAATATGTGAGGAGTACTAAGCGTAATATAGAAGAAATAAAGCAATCAGAACGAGAGAACAAAAATCAACTAAAAAATTAAGCAATAAGAAATAGAAAATTGTCTACTGCATGAGAGTTGCAAGGAAAGATTGATTGATTAAATATTATTTCGGCATCATATGACGAAGGGACATCTGGTGGCCAGGATAATACTCATCGTGTATATGGTGGTGCAGATAGGCCCAAACGCAGTTAAAGACTATATTTGTTCTTGATGTTATTCGCGATATACACAAGGGTGTACGTGTTTAATGTATCTATAGTGTGCTTGCATGCATGGTTCGAGTCGCGGGAACGGTGCTCGGAACGAAATGCATCGTTCCAATTTCAATGACATTTTACTGAACAGTCACGGCGCGGATTTTTTTAAAATAATATTAAAAATTCAAAAAGAATGAATATTTTGACAAAAAAAATTCATATTCTTTAATTATTAAATAATATTTAAAAGATTACTTTTAGAAAATAACAAATTAATTATTTTCCTAAATCTCATGTACACTTTGTTAAAACATTATTTATCCTCAATATATACTAAAATTTTTACAACCATGTCAAAACTATTTTACTTTCAAATCATAATATTAATAAAAAATAAAATATACAAACTAAATGAAAATTTTCATTTGATTTTTAACTATTTAAATTTCAACTAACTTGCAAAATCACTAAATCTTATGTACACTTTATTAGAACAAAAATTTATCATGAATATCATAGAATATTTTTTATCACTTTGTTTACCAAAATTAAATTATTTCACAAATCATTTAATTATAAATTAATTAAAATACACATAACAATTTATTTAATTAATTAAACACAAACTGGATATGTCTAACAACTTTTATATTTCAAAATCCACCGTTTCACCGATAAATCGCCGTTTTTTGTCCGTTCCACCGTTCCGTTCCACCGATAAATCACCGTTTTTTGTCCGTGGAACACCGTTCCAAAGCAATCTCCTTTACTACCCGGATCTTTGGAACAGCAGGTGGCGTTCCAGTTCCGGAACGAGCGTTCCGGACCTGGAACGGCCGTTATGGTAAAGCATGCTTTCATGTGAGATAGTACTAATGTGTGTGGTAAGTGATTCTGGTCTTCACATCGCTGTAAGATTCGCCGCGGTCTAATAAATCGCGAAATGGTACTTTGGTTCGTGTAGCATAGAGAGGCCTGTTGTTATTTACAATATGTGAAAGTATCAACATTATGAATGTAGCCACTTGATTGTTTTTTAAAGATAAATTTATTCACTTAGAAAAGAGTACAAGAGATACTCTCAGTTACATAGAGAATCGACACTTGCTTTCAAAAATACACTAGAGCCCATTCAAACTCAAGTTCAAACAAACTAGAGGATCCAGTACAAGATCATTAATAGAGTAAGAAAAATGACCTTTAGCCGCCCTTTGATCCACTTCCAAATACATAGTTTAATACGTTCCAACACCACTGGCAAATCAGAACTCAAACTTTCAAAAATATGCTTATTTCTTTCATTCTAGATGCACCATACTACACAAACCCGAATCATGATCCAGACTTTCCTAGAAATCCCTTGGAAGCGTAACCCATCATGTTGATCATGTTGTTCGAGATGGGAGGAAGGTTCTTCATGACAAACAGACACAAGGTCCAATCGATTGACAGAACAAATGTCTGTAATCCTCCACCATAACATTGTAGAAAATTATGGAGTTAATGGCAGAAATTATGGCTGTCATTGACGATTATAGATTTGTAGATTAATGAAATCTATGGAGGAATTAGATGTTGGCAATTTATTGACTTGATTTTACTACTTATAAATACCCCTTGAAATGACAATTTGAAACTTACAACTGTCAAAGGTTTGCAAAAACCTCTCAGCAGAATGGATAAGCTCTTGCAAAATTCCATTTAAGACTCCCAGGCAGGGGCAGATTCCAATATAGGCCATATGTCATATAATATAAAACTGATGTCACCCCAAGCAAAAAAGCCCGCACTCTATTGCAGAAAGCATTTGGGCGTTTTTTGGGAGTGCTGGAAGATGAGCAGGATGGAAAGAATTCATGCTTTGGAGGTATGAAACAATGGGTCTCTATTTGATTTTCATTTGGGTCTCCAGTGAAATCTCCAAGGTTGTAACTTTTACCCTGGTGGAGACTTTGGGCGGTGGAGTAACTGAGGCAATATTGAAGACTACCCTAGCTCCACTTGAGACAATTAGGACTCACTTGATGGTGGGTAGTAGTGAGCATTCAACTTTTGTTAATGTGATTTTGAGTTGCATCTAGCAAGGCTACTGAGGTAAAAGTGTGATTTATTACAGTTCTCATCTATTTATATTCTCAGTAATTTTGTTTTGCCCATTTGATATTATGTGCTAGTTTTTTTGTTTTTCTTTATTTTGTTTTGGCTTGTTTAGTCTCTTCTTTTAGATTTCAATTGTTTTATTATTAACTATCTACATTTCCCTTCTGATGTTGTAGTATGTATTCCAATGGATTTAACTTATTGTTGCCTTTTGTTAGCTGACTGCTGCATCAACATTGAAAGAACTTCTTATCTATGTATTTTTCAATTCAGTATGGGTTTAAGCTACTATGATATTGTAATGTTAGATCGTCAATACTAAGCATCACGCTCATGGCCGTAACAGTTGGCCTTTTATTGTGTCGTCTAAGACAATAATTATATGCATAATTGTTTAGCAATGAGGAGATTCCAAGAGAAACAATTGTCGTGGCTTTTGGACCACGACGAATAATTTTGGCATTTGTCCTTATTCCGTTGTTGATTAGTTTCGTGAACCACAATTTTGTTTGAGATTATGAGTGTTTCTGTGGCTTGAATCTTAAATGGCAGCGTTTGTTTGGAGTTGTAAGTGTAGTTGTAATGCAAAATGAATAGTAATGAATGGTGAATTTTTTTTTTTGGGTTAATTTTAGTTTTTTTTTTGGTTAAATAAATTTTTTTGTTGATGACGTGTTTGGTCTGAACCTACTCGGTTGGTTAAAATTATTTTGTTGATGCACGGGTTTGACCTGAACTGATTAGGAAAAAATATATCTTAATCGGTTGTTGATGCACGGGTTTGACCTGGACTGACTCGGTTGGTTAAAAAAAATTTGTTGATTGAGTTCGACCTGAACCGATTAGGGAAAAAATATTTTAATCGGTTGATATATATTTAAGTACATACATTCTTAAAGTATTTTATCTACTCCAACATTTAGCAACTTTAAATGTTATTTTTTCAGTTTATAATAAAATCGGCATCATTTCTTAAAAAAAAATTATGGTCAGTCATTTGATTATTTTTACATTCAAATTCAATTATAGTATGATAATTTTTAAAAAGGTTTGCTAAAGTCAGTTATTTGAAATGTTATTTTCGATCAAATTAGAAAAAAATTGACCATTATGCTAGTATCTGGCACCGCTTCTTGTGCTGCCAACAAAAACTAGTATATATTACCCTATATAATAACAGAACAGGAGTCATTGTTCCCAGGAATAGTATACCAGTAACCTTTAAATACACACTTTACCATCTTACTCTCGAACACATCTAACCCTTTAAACCCCTCGCCCTCTTAAATCCTGGTACTCTCCAGCCGTATGAATCCCCCCATGCTGCTGACGAATTCTCCATTGTCGAATCCATCAAGGCCCAGGGGTGGAGGGAATGGGGGTGAGGCGCACCGAGTACCCCACGGAAAATTTCCAACTTTTTATTATTCTCTCACAAACTCGAAGGTGTTTCCATGGTTGGCTTAGTTGGGGTTCTGCGTCAGCTTGGAAAAGCACCCCACACAAATTTTGTTGGTTTAGTTGGGGTTCTGCTTCAGCTTGGAAACCTTGCAGAGTGAGTTTTGTTGGTTTCGATTTTGCTCTTATTTTTTTGGAAATTTGCGACCTTTGGCCAGTGGTGGTTCAATTTGATGAAATTAGGGTGTTTTTTTGCTAACTTTGAGATTAACGACTCAGTGGCTCCATTTTTTAGTTCTTATGTATTTTTAGTTTTTATTGATTAGTAGTTTGCGGCTTTGTTAGGTTGTTTACTATAATGGGGCTGTTTTTCGGGTGGCTTTATTAGGTTGTTTACCTATGGTGGGGCTGTTTCTCGGGCCCTACAAGGATTTTCGATTTGGTTAACTGAGTGTTGGTTTGAGGACCAACTGTGATGTCCGGGAATTATTGGTATTAATCCCGGTGTAGTGATAATCCTTAATGGATTTTAATTGTAGCAATTGTGTATTAATTACGGTTTCGAGACTCCCGGGGATTTTAAATCCCGTATTTGGAGTCATTGGATCCAAGGGATGAGATTGTATTCTCGTTGTGGTGATAACCTTGGAATTTGATTTTTAGTGGATTCTGGGGTCCGGAGTACTTTGTACTGGGGCTGATGATGAAATTTGAGTTGGAGAGATAATTTTTGAAAACAGATGATTTTTAATGAGTCATGATGTAGTTGTGGAAGTATTGGTATTTTGGAGCCTGAGTGCTATATATACCAAGTGGACTCGGTATTCCGTCATTATACAGAATCATTTCCCTCTCCTCTCCCTCACGCCTATTTCCCTCACCCCAAACCCTTCCCCTCTTCTACTCTTGGCACAAATCGATGGGGGCTCGTCTTGGGAGCTCGATTTTTTGAAGAAAGGCTGGTAATCTTCTTCTCCTCACCTTTAGCTTCGATTGGATTATGGTTTTGTGCTATATGGTTGAGTTTTGGGTTGGTTTTGAGTTTTGGGGGTTTTGGGTTAAAATTCTAAAGTGTTGATTTTGGTGTTTTTATTGAGTTTAAATGGTGTATTGGGGGTGTTGAGGAAGTTAGGGGTGTTGGTTTTGAGTCTGGGTGTCAAAAACACCATAGAAGCTCGAATTTTTGGAAAAATCGCAGGTGGCGATCGATCGCGACGAGCAGTCCAATTTTTGATGGCGATGAACAGTGCAGGCGATCGATCGCGTGGCCTAGGCGATCGATCGCGAGCATGTTGGCGATCGATCGCGAGGCAACGATTTTGCCCACTGGACAGAGGCGATCGATCGCGCTAAAAGAGGCGATCGATCGCCCCTCGTAAGACATGTTTTTTTTGGAATTTTGGGAAAAATATCGGGATTTTGGAATCGAGGTTTGAGTGGCTCGTTTCCGGGGCAATGTCTACAATCCTATGGGAATGCTATACTTTTAAAATGGATTGGTTGGAGCCAAAGTTAATTAAATGGAATTATTGATTGGGTTTTTGACTATCTTTTAAACATGAAAAATGGAATATTTTGGGTATTGTGCATGCTTAGCCGTGTGGGGGCTTTTATTTTGGTAATCGTCATGGATTGACGATATGTTGGGGGTTATGAACGTGCTTGGGCACGTGGTTGCATGCTTGTGTTTAATTGTGAACTATTTATGTGTTAGCACATAATTCATCGGGTCGTGGGACTCAGACGAGGTTGGACTCGAACTACGGAAGTATAAGGTACGTATGACGTACGAGCATAGCCCTTTTATATAATTGCCATTGTTGAGTGCTTGGTACACTGTATTGCAATGAATGTGTATGGGAATGCATGATACATGGTATTAGCAATAAATGTATATGAAAATGCATGGTTATGGTAACTACTACAATGGATATATATATATGCATTGGGAATCATATGGTGCCGCTCTTGAGCGAGCAATGATTAGGATGTCGTCGCCTTTGAGCGAACATCGGTTATGACGCCACTGTTGTTGAGCATGCGTGGGAATGAAATGCCGCTATTGTAGAGCGAGCAATGGAATAGAACTATGGAACCATAAGTGAGATATATGGAATATCTGTAATCATTGTTTAATGATTTGATGCTATTGATTATGATACCGGTATATGGCTAATGGATATGTTAATCAATGTAATGATTAACTGGCATTTGGGAATTTGATTGTTTCAGTGTTTTGAGAACAGGGACAGTACAGGAAACCCCGGATGAGGATGATACCATCCAGGGAGTATATGTTGTATTTCATAGCCTTTACATTGTCGTAAATTATGAATTGTATTGTTGTGATTATTGGATTCGGGATATTGGTATGCTCACTCCGTGTGGGGGCTGTCTCTGTTGGGGCAGGTTATTAGGTACATCGAGGGCTTGGAGTTGAGCTCGAGCTATGGATTTGAGGTGCTTCCGGGATCGAGGTACCAGCGACGGTATTGAGCATGATACTTTATACATTAGATACACGTATACTTATTCGATGCTCGCATGTGAGCAGTATCTTGTGTATATGGATTGTATAAAGAAGGCAAGGG
This sequence comes from Haberlea rhodopensis, assembly GCA_907163345.1. Taxonomy (NCBI): domain Eukaryota; kingdom Viridiplantae; phylum Streptophyta; class Magnoliopsida; order Lamiales; family Gesneriaceae; genus Haberlea; species Haberlea rhodopensis. Next base: position 11,424,127 of record CAJQUN010000015.1, read on the forward strand.
CCTTTATCTTTTCATTTATGTGTTGCATGCAATTAATTATGAATGCTAAATGAACTGACAACATGTTAGTGTATTACATTGGTGCATGATATGTATGAGGACTTGATGGGGGGAATTATACGTTATAGGGAATAATGTAACGAAAATTATTATATGCGTGATTTGCTATGATGACAAGTGGGTTTTCCCCCCTACATAAATGATTACATGCACTAGATGCTTGGATTAATACACTAATAACGGGTTAAGGGCACGGGGGTCCTTACATTAGTGGTATCAGAGCAGTGGTTTGCTTTTTGGGGCTGTTGAGGGCCTGTAACATGCTGATAGGAATGGGTAGCACATATTTATGCATGATAGTAGTTAGTGTCGTGTGACACAACTATTTTGCTTATGTGCATTTATGATATATGATCATAGTGGAACAATTATATGTCATGACATCTATGGAATCATAATATAACCTATTGATTATGATTGTGAGTTGTGACACAGGGACAACCAAAGGGAGCATTTTGAAATGCATTGGGACACAGGAAGTAACTTGTACTCATAGTTTATGCATTTACTCATTATAATCATATTGTGGTGAATATGGATTATCATATGCTCATGGTTTGGGATTGTTCCTGTAGGGACACTATGACACGAAAGGCTAAGGCCAGGATTGAAAGACACGAAACGGTGACCTGCATTTTATATACATCATGGATTATGCATCGTGATTGCAGGTATATATCGGAGTGATGATTTTAATGCTTTGCCGCTGTCACTTGAAGCGATGATAGAATACTTGCCGCTGTCATGACAAGCGAGGTGCATTAAAATACACTCATTGTGGTTATATATATATTGGAGTGATGATTTTAATGCTTTGCCGCCAAATGTTGAAGCGAGGGTGTTGCCGCATGTTGCATTTGAGCGAGGTGCATAAAATACACTCATGATGATGTATGTTGGGATATGGAATATGCATTGTGTTGCAGGTATGGATGGAATACTTGGTGAATATCCCATGAGTCGTCGTTATGGATGAGTGATGATTTTAAATGCTTTGCCACTGTCACTTGATGCGATGATAGAATACTTGCCGCTGTCATATCGGAGCGAGGAAAGAATATTTGCCGCCAAATGTTGAAGCGAGGATTTTGCCGCATGTCGCATTTGAGCGAGGTTATTCTATGCCGTTGATATGTCGAAGCAAGGGGTATTAATGCCTCGGTCATGACAAGCGAGGTGCATTAAAATACACTATCGTAACAAGACTAGGGATCGGCAATTCTATTGGCGATGATTTATACCGCCGGGTATTCATAGTGATGGTTCATTCCGCTATTCTATTGGCGATGATTTATGCCACCGGGTGTTCATAGCGATGGTTCATTCCGCTATTCTATTGGCGATGGTTCATGCCGCCGAGTATTTTATTGGCGATGGTTCATGCCGCTGGGTATTTTATTGGCAATGGTTCATGCCGCCGGGTATTTTATTGGCGATGGTTCATGCCGTTGGGTATTCTATTGGCGATGGTTCATGCCGCCGGATATTTATAGCGATGGTTTATTCCGCTATTATGTTTGGGATGGTTCATGCCACTGGGTAGTTTATTGGCGATGGTTCATGCCGCCGGGTATTTTATTGGGGATGGTTCATGCCGCCGGGTATTTTATTGGCGATGGTTCATGCCGCCCGGGTATTCTATTGGCGATGGTTCATGCCGCCGAATATTTATAGCGATGGTTTATTCTGCTATTCTGTTGGCGATGGTTCATGCCGCCGGATATTACATAGCGACGGGTCATTCCGCTACATCTATGGCGATGGTTCATACCGCCGGATATCTATAGAGATGTTTTATACCGCTGATGCTATAGCATACCGCTATGTGCGTAGCACTGGATTATGCCGCCTACGAGCGATGAGTACTGCTTGTGTACCGCTGTTGGACGACGGAGACAGGTATGCCACTATCTTGTTAGCGAGGAGGTATGGCATATTACTGTTTATTTAGCATTATTATGGATATCATGCGTTGTTTTACTTATGCCGTCATGTGTTTGACAATGAGACTATGGATGTCATGTATCGACATATACCGTCATTAGTTGACGATGTTATTTTGAATGTCATATGTTGACAGGTACCGTCACGGGATGACGACGACATAGTGGATGTCTATGTAGAGGCGTAGCGTCGTTTCGATGATTTATACATTTATGTATTTAGTCGTATGGTTTGAGTGTCGATGGCGAGCACATGATAGTGTCTGGGTCACTAGTTGACAAGACCATTATGCCGAGCAGGTTGCTCGATGAATTTTTGGGTGCGCCGTACAGGAAGTGTACCGCAGCACATGTTTGAGGTAAATATTTTACGAGTAGTGGTACCTTCGGGTATAGTCGTTGGAATGACTATGGCCAAGTAACTGGTAACAGGAGTAGTTGTTGAGGGAACTACTTACTTGTGCCGAGGTGACATGTGGTAGACATGATCACACCCACCCCTGAGGGTGTAGGATAAATCCTACGGAATTAGGGTTGTTTTGTGGTTGAGCACGGGCACCGGGATGTCCAATATGCTTTAGTGTTTTAGAGATATATTGGGTGATGAGCCCATGACGTTTTTACCTGTGAGGTAGGCGATATTGTTGTACCTACCGATTGGGAATCCTTGGGAGATTCAATGAGTCGGTTCATGTGGTGTTGATGTTGGAATCACACCATTAGTCGTTGGTCTGTCAATCATTATTCTCCGCGATGTGAGAATAGCTGGGGATTGACAGTTAGTTTTGAGACTTTGGGTATATTTAGAGATACCCGATTCTATTGCATCGAGTATGCTTGGTTTGATGAATCTCCGGTGAGAGATTGTGGCACCTGGAGATTGGTAATCTCGATGGCACGATGCATTCTGGTGAATGATCGTGAGGGTTGTTTGACTTCCCCTGAGGAGGGATTGTCGTGTTTTGGAAACATGGTAGTTCTTGTTGGATAATTCGATAGCCTTCCTGTTTTAGGATTGTTGAATCCCACGATAAACGAGGAATGGTCAGGATTCGGATTTGTTTAGTGCCGTGGTTGACACGTGTGGCGGGAATGCAATTGATTGTGCTTGCATGTCCTTTCGAGAACTTGAGACCTTGTGGAGTCTCGATTGTGTGTTTGGACCAATATGTGATCTTCTTGGAACACCCAGATGTAAACATCTTTAGAGGTGTGTTTTGTGTCTTCTGGTGATCGTGAGTTGTCCCATCCGTGTTGCAATGTGGTGCAACTACTCCCTGTTGGAGATGGATTTTGAAATTGGGAACCGGATGTAGTTCAGGTACACTGTTGTGTATTAATGGTCACTTTGGTAACGATGTATGTTTAACATCGGTGACTATGTCTTGGAGATATCGTTGGGGCGATATCTAGTTTGGAATCACAAATGATTCGTTTGGTTAGCAGTTATGGTTGGCTGACTGCTTGAAATGGTTGGCATTGAGATATGCTGACGTTCCGTTGGGGTTGTAATGGTTTGGGAGGTTAACCCATTCCAAGTTTTGGTGCGAGGTCGGTACCCTCGCGGTTGGAATGTCGTTCATGATGTGCTCATAATTCGATGATGTGAATCGGTTTGGATTTTGTAATCCCGGCAATACGTGGAGTACGCCGTGCAAATTTCGAGGACGAAATTTTATTAGTGGGGGATATTTGTGATGTCCGGGAATTATTGGTGTTAATCCCGGTGTAGTGATAATCCTTAATGGATTTTAATTGTAGCAATTGTAAGTAATCCAACAAGCATACAACGTAGCGAAATTTAAAATTTTTGGATTACTATAACCGAGGATCTATAAAAAGTTGCCATATCGGATAAAGGATCATAAGAGTCTCACCCTTGTCGCGTGTTTGAGCAGATTCCACGAAGCACCACGTCCAACGAATTCCGAGTCACGAGCAACACCTCCAAGGTCTTGCCTCTATGGTATCCACATGATCAAATTGAAGAAGGGATCCTTTAAGAACAAGTTGCTAGACTTGTTCTTAAACAGAAATAAAAAACACCTACGATTCTCAATCGAATAACGATGGCCGGAATTCACAAGGTTCACGTCGGCTATGATGAAGCCGAGAGCACAATGTGAAGTGGCGGCCAATTGTGTCTTTGTTAGCTAGGTTATTTTGTGATGTGTTAAGTTAATCATTAACCTTGCTATCTAATTATATATGATTTAATTAAAGGCTTTCACAAAGCTTCATGGGCCCAAACCCATGATTTAATTAAATCCTTATAATCATTTAATTAAGACTCTTCTTAATTAATTAATTCATCCAATGAATTTAATTCCCTTTATCGATTTATTCTTTTGTGCGACCCGATAGGATGTTGTAATGTTGGCAGTGACATAAAATCTCATTTTAAGTCACAAACAATGAGCGGTATCTAGCAACACATCAAGACTACCCAAATTACAAGAATGTCTTTGACTTGACATAACCTTTAGAACTCGTGATAATATTAACCATGTAACTTAATCCCTTTGTCCTTTGTGTTTAGATTGAACACGAGTCATGGAATAGTCATCCTCGTATATTCAATCTTTATTTCTTGATCTCCAAGTAGAACTAGAATAAACGAATAAGCTCGATATCTCATATCGACTTATTCGAGCATGGCCATGCATTTTAGTCTTACTTGATCAAGGGCCCAAACACTTCTCCTGCTATATAGGAGGGACAAATCCTATCTCCATCAATCAACATCCCTCTACATAGTTCGTAGTGTATCCAATAGTTGCCTTTATAGTTTACCCTGTTACATGTAACGTTTGACAATATCAAGATACATAACTCCTTATGTTGGGATCTCTGATGATCTCAAGTCGTAAGGATTACATACATTATTATCACTATGAGAATTGCTTATGACGTTCATATAACTATCCATGTAGCATTCTCATGGTGGGTCTGTCCAGTACATCGTTCTCTAACATGTACCCATGTGTTGATTTGATATCTCATATCTATGAACAATTCATCAATCAAAACATACTAGTCTCAATGTATTATCATTATCCTTATTTATGATAATACTTGACTATGGAAAATCTTTAAGAATAATACAATATTATTCTAAGGACATTATCTTATATATCAATTCATATTGCACAGATATTCGAATAATATAATAATGATTTGTCATTCATAAAATCATAATACATTGTATGTCATAAACAATCATCTAATGAGTTGTCTTAGGGCATATCCCAACAAATCTCCCACTTGCACTAAGACCAATCAGACATATACCTAATGCCTAGAGATCTAGTATTACGATCATGCTTCTGCTATGACAGTGGCTTCGTCAATGGGTCAGATACATTATCATCTGTTGGTACTTTGCATATTTTAACATCTCCCCTTTCAAAGATTTCTCGAATGAAATGAAAGCGCCGAAGTATGTGCTTGGATCTTAGGTGAGATCTAGGTTCCTTAGCCAATGCGATCGCTCCATTGTTGTCACAATAGAGTTCTATCGGATCCTTAATGCTAGGCACCACTCCAAGTTCAGAAATGAACTTCCTAATCCAAACAGCTTCTTTTGCTGCATCAGAGGCAGCAATGTACTTAGCTTCCGTTGTAGAATCGGCTACTGTCTCTTGCTTTGAACTCTTCCAACTCACAGCTCCTCCATTTAGGCAATACACATATCCTGATTGCGATCGAAAATCATCTTTGTCGGTTTGGAAAATTGCATCAGTGTAACCAATTACATTGAGCTCTTCCTCACCTCCATAAATCAAGAATGTATCCTTAGTCCTTCTCAAGTACTTCAGGATATTCTTGACTGCAATCCAGTGACCTTCACCTGGATCAACTTGATACCTGCTCGTCATGCTCAAAGCATACGATACATCGGGATGAGTACATATCATGGCATACATGATAGATCCAATAGCTGACGCATATGGAATCTTACTCATGCGTTGTCTCTCATCTGGTGTTGAAGGACACTGTTCCTTCGAGAGATAAATTCTATGTGTCATAGGCATGAATCCTTTCTTTGATTCTTGCATGCTAAACCGTTTTAGCACTTTGTCTATGTATGTACTTTGACTTAGGCCAAGTAATCTTCTTGATCTATCTCTATAGATCTTGATTCCTAATACATAGGTGGCTTCACCCAAGTCTTTCATAGAAAAGCAATTCCCTAGCCAAATCTTTACAGATTGTAAGGCAGGGATATCATTCCCAATTAGAAGTATGTCATCTACATACAATATTAGGAAGATAGTTATGCTCCCACTGACCTTCTTATAGACACAAGGTTCATCTACGTTTTTGATGAAACCAAACTCTTTGACTGCATCATCAAAACGAAGATTCCAACTCCGAGAAGCTTGCTTCAATCCATAAATGGATCGTTGTAGCTTGCATATCTTTCCAGCATCCTTTGGATCGACAAAACCCTCAGGCTGTGTCATGTACACAACCTCAAGCATATTTCCATTAAGGAAAGCTGTTTTGACATCCATCTGCCAGATTTCATAATCATGAAATGCAGCTATTGCAAGTAAAGATCCTTATGGATTTAACCATGGCAACTGGTGAAAAAGTTTCATCATAGTCAATACCATGAATTTGTTTGAAACCTTTAGCTACCAGTCGACCTTTATAGGTTTGTACATTACCATCCATGTCGGTCTTCTTCTTGAAAATCCATTTGCACCCTATGGGTCTCACCCTTTCAGGCGGGTCAACCAAAGTCCATACTTGATTTGCATACATGGATTTCATCTCAGATTTCATGGCCTCTTGCCATTTCCAAGAATCAGTGCCCATTATAGCTTATTGATAAGATGACGGCTCATCCTCATCAATAAGTAGTAAGTCACCTTGTTGAGTCACAAGAAATCCATATCTATGTGGCTCCCGGTGTTCTCTTACAGACCTACGCTGGGCTTGTGTCTCTTGAGCAGGCATTTTATCCACAACATCTTGTGGTGTCTGCTCTGTTTCCATCTCAATATCATGTTCAATGTTTTCTTGTGATTGAACTTCACTAAGTTCTATTTGTCTCCCACTAGTTTTTCTAGAAAAAAATTCTCTTTCAAGAAAGACACCAGTCTGAGCAACAACTACTTTGTTCTCGGTGGGATAATAGAAATAGTATCCTTTTGTTTCATTAGGATACCCCACAAATAAACACTTATCAGGTTTGAGTCCAAGTTTGTTAGTGGCGTGACGTCTAACGAAAGCCTCACAACCCCAAATCTTCATAAAAGACATACTAGGACGCTTCCCAGTCCATATCTCATATGGTGTCTTTTCCACTGATTTAGATGGAACACGGTTCAGTATAAATATTGTTGTTTCTAAAGCATGTCCCCAAAAGGATATCGGAAGATCTGCATGACTCATCATTGATCTAACCATGTCCAACAAGGTTCGATTTCTCCTCTCGGATACACCATTCCATTGTGGAGTATACGGAGGAGTGAGTTGTGGGACTATCCCACACTCCTTTAGATAGTCATGAAACTCTTGGCTTAAGTATTCACCTCCTCGATCTGATCGAAGGATTTTGATACTTTTGCCAAGTTGGTTTTGTACTTCATTCTTGAAATCTTTGAACTATTCAAAGGTTTCATGCTTATGTTTCATTAGGTACACATACCCATATCTACTGAAGTCATCAGTAAATGTAACGAAGTATTGAAAACCACCTCTAGCTTGTGTACTTATTGGTCCACATACATCACTATGTATTAGTCCCAATAAAACATTTGCCCTTTCAACATGTCCCGTGAAAGGGGCTTTAGTCATCTTGCCCATTAAACAAGATTCACATGTTTCATATGATTCAAAATCAAATGAATCCAAAACTCCATCCTTATGAAGTTTTGATATGCGTTTCTCGTTTATGTGGCCCAAGCGACAATGCCAGAGATAAGTTGGATTAGAATCATTATTCTTAATCCTTTTAGTATTTATGTTATAGATAGGTATCTCAAGATTTAATACATAAAGACCATTAATCATTTGTGCACTAGCATAAAACATATCATTTAAATAAATAGAACAACAGTTGTCATTTATCATAAATGAAAATCCACACTTGTCCAAACAAGAAATAGAAATAATGTTTTTATTAATAGATGGCACAAAATAACAGTCTTTTAAAATCAACGATAAACCAGAAGGTAAAGCTAAACAATAATCTCCTATAGCTAATGCAGCAACTCTTGCTCCATTTCCAACTCGGAGATCAACTTCACCTTTCGCCAACGTCCTACTCCTTTTGAGATCCTACACATTTACACAAATGTGAGATCCACATCCAGTATCTATTACCCATGATGAAGAAGTAGATAAATTGACTTCTATAACAAAAATACCTGAAGTGGAAGTCACACTTCCTTTCTTGAGATCCTCCAGATAAACTTTGCAATTTCTTTTCCAATGACCGGTCTCACCGCAATGGAAACAGTTCCCTTCTTTTGCTATCTCTCCCTTTGGCTTAAGTGCAGAAGCTTTTGGCTTAGATTTAACAAAGACCTTCTTGTTCTTCTTGAAGCTCTTAGCTTTAGTCTTTCCTTTGCTCTTATTCACAATAAGAACATTTGTAGGCTTAGACTTCTTACTATTTGCTTCAAAAGTTCTAAGCATGCCAAGTAACTGTGGTAGAGTCTTTTCAATTTCAATCATATTGTAATTCAAGACAAATTGACTGAAGCTTTCAGGCAACGATTGCAAGATCACGTCAGTGGCCAACTCTTGGTCCAAAGGAAAACCCAGCTTCTCCAGATTCTCAATATACCCAATCATCTTGGGTACATGAGTTCCAACCAGACTTCCTTCTACCATTCTACACTGGAACAACGCTTTAGAGACGTACAGTTGCTTAAGATGCTCGATCATATCAAACGCCTCCATTTCCTCATGTTGCTTCTGAAGCTCATAGTTCATGGTGGCAAGCATAAGGCACCCAACATCAAGTGCGTCATTTTGATGCTTTTTGTAAGCATCTTTATCAGCCTTAGCATCCGTCAGGGGAGGTTCCTCAGCAGGTAAGGGTTCCTCTAGGACATATTGTTTCTTTTCTTGTTTGAGGACTATCCTCAAGTTCCTATACCAGTCTAGGAAATTTGTCCCATTTAATTTGTCCTTCTCAAGGACCGATCGCAGTGATAATGTGCTTGTTACGTTGTTAGTTGCCATGGATATCTACAATATAAATATGCAAAATAAGTTTATGATTTAATCATTTAATATGGTCTTATATTAAATGACACTCCCACTATTTTGTTTAAAATTATCAACCCTCGAAACCATTAGTGGGCCAAGATCCATATTTCACCTAATCTTGAGTTAGCTTTGGCTAATCACCCAAGACTCGGTTATTTAGGTAGACAACACTTTGTCAATTACATCACATGTAATTCTTGGATAGTTGGACGAACAACGCTTTGTTCAAATTCATCAAATGAATTATTATCCAACCCCATGCCTCTAGGTTCCCAATCCTATTGAGATAACCTAGTTAAGTCGTACCCAATTTAAAGTAAAACGGATATCACTATTATCCTTGCACGCCTTACCAAGATTGCCACGGTGCTTTGCTTTGGCAAACCCACACATGTTCAATTGAAGTCTTGACGAGTACTTTAAATTTTGGAAGGCATCTAAAACTTAATATTTTAGAGGGATTTATTGATCTCATGATTTTATTATTGATAAAATATGTCCACATATACGCATATACATATCTACATATATGTATAATAAAATTATCAATCTAAAACATAAGATAAATAATGCATCACATACATAAATTAAACGTGACATGGTTATAGCCCCTACTAGCGATTTTCTCAAGCCAATGAGAAAATCCTAAGAGTCAACCTAAGGTAACTTCATAAGCACCTTCCTTTGGCTCCAAATTGTGAATGGCCTCCTCATCCCGGCACCATTCTCCATCTTCATTGATCACCATCAATAAATGAACTATACTATATAACATTTACAAATATAGAGAATTCCTCGAGTCACATTCGAGGGGAACGTAGGGGAGGGATAACATTCAGGAAAAAATAGAGAAGGCACGACTCGCAGGTCGTATTATAAATTACAAACATTCACAAATCCTATCTAATAGGTCAAGGACTATAACCATGCACCATGCTCAAACAACACATAAAACATGCTATAATAATTTAATTAATTAAATTCTAAACATTTTAAAATTTAATTCTAATTAAAACTGTAAAATAAAATTTTGGAAATTTATCGTACGCTCGGGACATCACATGCCACGAACTTATGCGACTAAACCACGAACCACCATGGTTCGAACCAATCTAACCACGCACGGCTGGACCAATCATGGGCCTAGGGTTCGAAACCCTAGCCCAAGACGTGGTCCGAGCCATGCGTGACCGTGCGGCGCCGCTAGGGTTCCAAACACTAGCCGCCTTGCACCATCTTGGTTTTTATCGAGCCACATCGTCCGAAACGCTGGAAAAAACTTAGCCACGAGTCACGGTCAAGCCAAGCACGGTTCATGACGGTGGCGGCTCAACCATCTCGAGCCAAGGGTTCGAAAACCCTAGCCCTCATGTGGTGTAGCCGCCAACTCGTATGATTCCGAGAACCATGGTCCGAACCATCGACTTTGTCGAGCCAAAAGAGTTCAAAACTCTAACCATGACTCGACACCTCCATGCACGAACATGAGCCACAATGGCAAGACCATCTCGAGCCAAGGGTTTGAAAACCCTAGCCCTTATGTGGCCGCCGTGGGTCAAGTGTAATGGTGGTGGCCGAAACTTCTTGTTATGGGTTCGATTATGCGCCTTCATGTATCGTATACAATAAACTGTTAATTATATCAAATATAATTTTACGATAATTTCACAAACTCGATTTATTTCATATCATATATGAATTATACAGTTTTAATAGCATGCAATACAAATCTAAATATGATTAAACAATTAACCATACAAATCCGATATGAGCTTTAAACCTGGCTCTGATACCACTGTAAGTAATCCAACAAGCATACAACGCAGCGGAATTTAAAATTTTTGGATTACTATAACCGAGGATCTATACAAAGTTGTCATATTGGATAAAGGATCATAAGAGTCTCACCCTTGTCGCGTGTTTGAGCAGATTCCATGAAGCACCACGTCCAACGAATTCCGAGTCACGAGCAACACCTCCAAGGTCTTGCCTCTATGGTATCCACACGATCAAATCAAAGAAGGGATCCTTTAAGAACAAGTTGCTAGACTTGTTCTTAAACCGGAATCAAAAACACCTACGATTCTCAATCAAATAACGATGGCCGGAGTTCACAAGGTTCACGTCGGCTATGATGAAGCCGAGAGCACAATGTGAAGTGGCGGCCAATTGTGTCTTTGTTAGCTAGGTTATTTTGTGATGTGTTAAGTTAATCATTAACCTTGCTATCTAATTATATATGATTTAATTAAAGGCTTTCACAAAGATTCATGGGCCCAAACCCATGATTTAATTAAATCCTTATAATCATTTAATTAAGACTCTTCTTAATTCATTAATTCATCCAATGAATTTAATTCCCTTTATCAATTTAATCTTTTGTGCGACCCGATAGGATGTTGTAATGTTGGCAGTGACATAAAATCTCATTTTAAGTCACAAACAATGAGCGGTATCTAGCAACACATCAAGGCTACCCAAATTACAAGAATGTCTTTGACTCGACATAACCTTTAGAACTCGTGATAATATTAACCATGTAACTTAATCCCTTTGTCCTTTGTGTTTAGATTGAACATTAGTCATGTAATAGTCATCCTCGTATATTCAATCTTTATTTCTTGATCTCCAAGTAGAACTAGAATAAACGAATAAGCTCGATATCTCATATCGACTTATTCGAGCATGGCCATGCATTTTAGTCTTACTTGATCAATGGCCCAAACACTCTCCTGCTATATAGGAGGGACAAATCGTATCTCGATCAATCAACATCCCTCTACATAATTCGTGATGTATCCAATGATTGTCTTTATAGTTTACCCTGTTACATGTAACGTTTGACAATATCAAGATACATGACTCCTTATGTTGGGATCTCTGGTGATCTCAAGTCGTAAGGATTACATACATTATTATCACTATGAGAATTGCTTATGACGTTCATATAACTATCCATGTAGCATTCTCATGGTGGGTCTGTCCAGTACATTGTTCTCTAACATGTACCCATGTGTTGATTTGATATCTCATATCTATGAACAATTCATCAATCAAAACATACTAGTCTCAATGTATTATCATTATCCTTATTTATGATAATACTTGACTAGGGACAATCTTTAAGAATAATACAATATTATTCTAAGGACATTAACTTATTTATCAATTCATATTGCACAGATATTCGAATAATATATAATAATGATTTGCCAGTCATAAAATCATTATACATTGTATGTCATAAACAATCATCTAATGACTTATCTTAGGGCATATCCCAACAGCAATTGTGTATTAATTGCGGTTTCGAGTCTCCCGGGGATTTTAAATCCCGTATTTGGAGTCATTGGATCCAAGGGATGAGATTGTATTCTTGTTGTGGTGATAACCTTGGAATTTCATTTTTAGTGAAATCTGGGGTCCGGAGTACTTTGTTCTGGGGCTGGTGATGGAATTTGAGTTGGAGAGATAATTTTTGAAAACATATGATTTTTAATGAGTCATGATGTAGTTGTGGAAGTATGGTATTTTGGAGCCTGAGTGCTATATATACCAAGTGGACTCGGTATTCCGTCATTATACAGAATCATTTCCCTCTCCTCTCCCTCACGACTCTTTCCCTCACCCCAAACCCTTCCCCTCTTCTTCTCTTGGCACAAATCGATGGGGGCTCGTCTTGGGAGCTCTATTTCTTGAAGAAAGGCTGGTAATCTTCTTCTCCTCACCTTTAGCTTTGATTGGATTATGGTTTTGTGCTATATAGTTGAGTTTTGGGTTGGTTTTGAGTTTTGGGGGTTTTGTGTTAAAAATCTAAAGTGTTGATTTTGGTGTTTTTATTTAGTTTAAATGGTGTATTGGGGGTGTTGAGGAAGTTAGGGGTGTTGGTTTTGAGTCTGGGTGTCAAAAACACCATGGAAGCTCGAATTTTCGGAAAAATTGCAGGTGGCGATCGATCGCCGAGGAGGGGAGATCGATCGCGACGAGCAGTCCAATTTTTTATGGCGATGAACAGTGCAGGCGATCGATCGTGTGGCCTAGGCGATTGATCACGAGCATGTTGGCAATCGATCGCGAGGGTTGGCGATCGATCGCGAGGCAGCGATTTTCCCACTGGACAGGGGCGATCGATTGCGCTAAAAGAGGCGATCGATCGCCGCCCATAAGACTTGTTTTTTTGGAATTTTGGGAAAAATATCGGGATTTTGGAATCGAGGTTTGAGTGGCTCGTTTCCGGGGCAATCTCTACATTCCTATGGGAATGCTATTCTTTTAAAATGGATTGGTTGTAGAAAAAGTTAATTAAATGGAATTCTTGGTTGGGTTTTTGACTATCTTTTAAACATGAAAAATTGAATATTTTGGGTATTGTGCATGCTTAGCCATGTGTGGGATTTTATTTTGGTAATCGTCATGGATTGACGATATGTTGGGGGTTATGAACGTGCTTGGGCACGTGGTTGCATGCTTGTGTTTAATTGTGAACTATTTATGTGTTAGCACATAATTCATCGGGTCGTGGGACTCAGGCGAGGTCGGACTCGAACTACGGAAGTATAAGGTACGTATGACGTACGAGCATAGCCCTTTTATATAATTGCCATTGTTGAGTGCTTGGTACACTGTATTGCAATGTGTTGGGAAAACGATTTCTAAGTTTTGGTGATTACAAACACCTAGTGGATGAAGTCCTACCGGGTGATAAAGATCAACTGGATGAAGACTTCTACCGGATGCTAAAGTCCTACCGGGTGATAAATATCAACCGGATGAACACCTACCGGATGCTAAAGACCTACTGGATGAAAAGACACTTACCGGATGTTAAAGATCAACCGGATGTCAAACACCTACCGGATGAAGACCTACCGAGTGATAGACATCAACTGGATGGCCACCAACTGGATAGACATCAACTGGACAAGACATCAACTGGATGACTACCAACTGGATAGACATCAACTGGACAAGACATCAACTGGATGACTACCAATTGGATAGACATCTACTGGACAACCATCAACCGGATAAACATAAACTGGATAGACATCTACTGGACAACTATCAACCGGATAGTCTCACACTGAACAAAGACATCAACTGGTCATAAGAGGATGAACGACCAGTTGAACAAAGAAAACCAGCAGAAGTCTAAACTTCCAGTAAGAGAACTAAGCAACGAGACAAAATAAGTACAACATTCTCTGACAAAGGTACAACAGAGCGGCGTACCCTGCTATATCTCCGCCACCATTACCGTCAGAGTGAAAAGAGCCGTTGCTTAACAAAATAGGAAAGAAGACAATATGAATTTGGAAAGCTAATCCCTTCCATATACAGAAAAGCTACCGTTGGACAACCAAACCTATAAATACGTCCAAACAGAGAATGAAGAAGCGCTGAGCGATTTTCAACAAAGAGATATACTTCAAAGCAAACAAGAAAATCATATTACTGATATTCCAAACGTTCAGCAAAGAGCAGACAAGCAGTGAAACTGAATCTGTGATAGATTATTTCCAATTGAAGTCTGCTGCTCAAAAAAACTCGAAGCTAGAAAGTTTATTTTGTAAAGAGTGTTATAGAATCTCTTGTAATCAAAAGTTAAGAAGATTATGATTGCTAGGAGTTTAGGCCAAGTGTGTTAGTGCCTAAGAAGGTCGTATATTGTAAAGTGTAAACCAAGTCTTCTAGTGAATCCTTCCTGCAAAGGAAGAAGGGGAGACGTAGAAGCGTTGTGCTTCGAACTTCCAGAAACAACTCTTGTGTTATTTGTTCATTGCTTTATTACCTCAGTTTTATTCCTCACAAGTCAAGTAGACGTCTTCCGCACTATAATAAGTGTCTGCTGACTTGCCTGATATTGAGAAGCAACTGTAATACTTAACAGTTTACAGTTAACCAGAAAAAGAAATCGAAATTGAATCTAGTGTTTATTCAACCCCCCCCCCCCCCCCCCCCCCCTCTAAACACTACCCCGATCCTAACAAGTGTTATCAGAGCTTAGGTCTTCTCAATCTTGAGAAATTACCAATTGCCAAAAACTGATGGCCTCATTCAGCAAGATTCCAATGTTCAAGAAAGACGAATATGATGACTGGAGAATCCGTATGCAAGCACATCTAAGTGCTCAAGATGATGATATGTGGTATGTAATCACTGAAGGACCTATGAAGATCATGAAAATCAATACAGCTGCTTCTATCACAAGTGGTGATCCACAAATGGTAGAAAAGGAAAGATCTCGAAGAAAAGAAAAAAGCAAATATGTACAACGTTGCTAAGGTCATTCTGTTCAAAACTTTGGACAAAAATATGTTCAATAAAATAAAAATGTGCTCAACCGCCAAAGAAATCTGGGAGAAGATTGCCCAACTCTGTGAAGGAAATGACCAAACCAAAGAAAACAAGCTTACTGTGGCTTTACAGAAGTTTGAGCATATCAAGATGATGAATGGAGAAACTCTCAACGAGTATGATGAAAGAGTGACTGGAATAATTAATGAACTCAGCAGTCTGGGTAAGGAGTTACCCAACAGAGAAGTCACTCTCAAAGTAATGAGAGGTCTCCCAAGAGAATGAGATGTCAAGATCATTGCTATGAGAGAATCGAAGGACATCAACAAGATAGATCTACATGATCTGTTTGCTGATTTAAAAGCCTATGAATTCCAAATAGGCATTCGGGTTGAAGATGAACCAAATACCAGTCAACCAACCAAAGTTCTCACTGCATCAGAGTCTCTGCCTACTTCTACAGAGATGACTCCAGAAAAGATGTGTAATGATGCTATGGCAATGTTCGTAAAGAAATTTGGGAAATTCATGAAGAAGAACCAGAGATCTTATCAATCATATCCTCGAAGGCAGAGTTCCAAAGGAAATTCAGAAGAAGAAGAGCGAGTATGCTTCAACTGCCTCAAACCAGGGCACTTCATTGCGAACTGTCCTAAACCCAAAAAGGATGACCACAAAAGAGGATCCAAGGATTACAGAAAATCCAAGGAAACCAGAAGATCATCCAAAAGGGACAAAGATCAAAAGGTTTTGATGGCAGAAGAAAGTAAGAGCAAATGGGCTAATTATGAATCAGAATCAGAGGAGTTAACTAGCTCATCCAGCGAGAGTGAAGACGAGGAAGTACACTGCTTAATGGCAAATGATGAAAATGAGGTACACGAATCTAACCTATCTGAATTTACACATAGTGAACTTACCAATGCATTGCAGGACATGATCAATGAGTATCGGACGCTATATGAATCCTTTGAAAGCTATAAGACTGAGCACTCAATCCCAACTGAAACTCATAAAAACAAACTTGATTGTGAACAATCGAGGGAGTTGAACTGTTTAAGGGAAACAGCCAGTCTCCTAGTGAAAGAAAGAGATGAAGCCAAGTGTGCCTACCAGAAACTTAGCAAACTGGTTAGCATTTGGAATGCGTCCACTACCAGAAAGGATGAAATGCTTGAATCTATAAGGCTTGCTGGTGATTTAACCGGCATAGGCTATAATAGTAATGAAAGCAGTTCATCAGGTAATGAACCTCAACTGTGTATAACAAAAAGCAAGGTTCAATCAATGAACTTTGTAAGATCTAGCACAGTATATGACCCTTACGAACTGGTTAAAGAACCTGTTAAAGCAACACTCATCAAGGAACAGGCACAGCACAGGGGTATCGGTTATGTAGAACCACTCAAAGAGGCTAAACCGAGGCAAAAGTTCATAAATGAACTTAAACCCACTGGTTGAGCAGCTAGAGAGGTTAAACCCAACTGGTACTACAACTGTAAGCCTGTCCAGAAGAGATATATGCTCAATAACAGGAACTACAAACCAAAAGCACATGCATATACAATTATCACACTTCACAATCAAGATCATCACCATCATTTATAAATGCACACACATTTCAGAACACACACCGACGTAAGTCACTCAGGGTCATACAAGTGTGGGTTCCGAAAGGACTAATCCTACCCGGACCCAAGTAGGATTGGGTACCAATCATTTTATCGCTTTAATTGCAGGAAACTAGAATGCATCAAGTTCGGAGCTCAAAATGGTTCCTGGACAGCGGATGCTCTCGACATATGACAGGAAATGCAAGCTTATTGTCTGAACTGGTGGACTCCACCGGACCCAGAATAACTTTTGGAGATAACGCGAAAGGTAGAACCGTGGGTAAGGGTAAGATTATCTACGGTAACATCGTCATTAAAGACATTCTTTTAGTTGAAAATCTATGCTATAACTTGATTAGCATAAGTCAACTGTGTGACAATGGTCATTCCGTAGAATTCAATCAGCACTCATGCACAATTAAATCTACTGATGGCAGTATATTACTTGTAGGTAGAAGGCATGATAACACATATAAAATTGATTGGAATCTTAATCAGCCTACCTCCTCTACTTGCTTAGCTGCCCTGAATTCTTCCAAAAATTGGCTTTGGCACAAATGGTTGAGTCACTTAAATTTTAAAACTGTTGCCATTCTGCGTAAACTTGATCTAGTCATTGGACTGCCTCAAATTGAGTTCTCTAAAGACAAGATCTGTGCAGCATGCCAACTTGGTAAGCAAATCAGATCCTCCTTTAAGAACAAAGGGAGTAAATCTTCTTCTCGGTGCCTAGAGTTGCTGCATATGGATCTGTTTGGTCCTATACCAGTAACAAGTCTAGGGGGAATGAAGTATACCCTAGTGTTAATAGACGATTACACTCGTTTCACGTGGGTCTTGTTCCTAAGTGGCAAAGATCAGGCTACTCCAAAGCTGATCAAATTACTGAAAAGACTCCAAAATGAGAAATCGTGTGGGATAGATAGAATTCGTAGTGATAAAGGTACTGAGTTCACCAATCAATCACTATAATCATATCTAGATGACCTTGGTATTAAACACGAATACTCTTCTGCTAGAACTCCTCAACAAAACGGAGTTGCTGAGCGTAGGAACCACACTTTGAAAGAAGCTGCGCAAACTATGCTCGCGGAATCAGAAATATCGCAGAGATTTTGGGCAGAAGCTGTCAACACAGCATGTTATACGCAGAACAGATCAATGATTAATAAGCGAGCAAATAAAACCCCTTATGAGATCTGGAATGGCAGTAAGCCAAATATTTTCTATTTACATGTGTTTGGTTGCAAATGTTTTATTCACAACAATGGAAAGACTCATCTCACCTCTTTTGATGCCAAATCTGATGCTGGAATATTCCTTGGCTATTCTACAGTTAGTAAGGCCTTCAGAGTATTTAATAATAAGAACGCTTACTGTAGAAGAATCAGTGCATGTAAAATTTGATGAACCTACTGTCTGTACTGTATCTAATCTGCAAATCAACAATTTAAGTAATCGACTGGAAAGCACTTATATTGATGAAAAAGTTGATGATGAGATAGATTACAGAAGCAGGACTGATTGCTCCTTGGAACCAGAAGTTCCTGAAGCTCAAGCAGAGGAGTC
Organism: Haberlea rhodopensis; assembly: GCA_907163345.1. NCBI lineage: Eukaryota > Viridiplantae > Streptophyta > Magnoliopsida > Lamiales > Gesneriaceae > Haberlea > Haberlea rhodopensis. Next base: position 11,442,839 of record CAJQUN010000015.1, read on the forward strand.
TGCTGGCCAACAAGCACTGCAACCAGCTACCAATGAAACAGTTGCATCTACCCCTGCTGCAGTAGCAGGAACAAATGAGAAAGATGAGTCTATCAGAACCTCTGATGTGCCCACTCATATCCAGCCAAGTGAAGAACTCAATCCTCATGGACCTTCGCTCCGGTGGAAGAAGGATCATCCACCCGAGCAGGTCATCAGTAACCCTCTTGCTCCTCTACGCACCAGAGGACAAATGATTAATGAATTTCTTCATGCTGCATTCATATCTCATATAGAACCTAAGAAGATTGATGAAGTTATATTAGACCCAAGTTGGGTAGAAGCAATGCAGAAAGAACTAAATCAGTTTGAGCGAAACAAAGTATGGCATTTAGTTCCACGTCCATCGCATCACACAATTATTGGCACTAAATGGGTATTTAGAAATAAGCTAGATGAAAATGGTACAGTAATTAGGAATAAAGCAAGACTAGTTGCACAGGGATACAGGCAGGAAGAAGGCATTGATTTTGATGAAACCTTTGCCCTGTAGCCCGATTAGAAGCCATTCGCATATTTCTTGCCTTTGCTGCATTTAAAGACTTTAAGGTCTATCAGATGGATGTTAAGAGTGCATTTCTTAACGGCAATCTCCAGGAAGAAGTATATGTTGAACAACCTCCTGGATTTGAAAACCATCTGCAACCATCTTATGTTTATCATCTGAACAAAGCTTTGTATGGTCTGAAGCAAGCCCCCCGTGCATGGTATGAAACTCTATCAAAATATTTGATTGATCATGACTTCACCATTGGCTACGGTGGACAAAACTTTATTTAAATTTACAAAGGGAGACCATACTCTGCTAGTTCAGATATATGTTGATGACATTATTTTTGGCAGTACTAACCCAAAATTATGTGAAAGATTTTCAAAGATAATGCAGGACCAATTTGAGATGAGCATGATGGGAGAATTATCATTTTTCTTAGGATTGCAAGTCAAGCAATCTAGTGAAGGATCTTGATAAATCAGTCTAAATACACTAAAGAGCTGCTGAAGAAATATGGAATGAGTACCAGCTCAGCTGCTGTTACACCAATGAGCTCATCTGCCAAACTCGACTTGGATAATTCAGGAATACCAGTCGAAGTTAAAATGTATCGAGGCATTATCGGATCTCTATTATATTTGACAGCCAGCCGACCAGATATTATGTTTGCAGTGTGTATGTGCGCCCGGTTTCAAGCAAATCCCTAGCAGTTGCACTTCACTGCTGTCAAAAGGATCCTCAAATATTTGAAAGGCACTGAGAATGTTGGTCTATGGTATCCAAGAGACTCAACTTTTAATCTTATTGGATACTCAGATGCTGACTATGCTGGATGCAAAATTGACAGAAAAAGCACCAGTGGCTATTGTCAATTCCTTGGTGATCGATTGATATCATGGGGATGCAAGAAACAGACATCCATAGCAACTTCCACTGCAGAGGCAGAGTACCTTGCTGCTGGAAGCTGCTGTGCTCAACTGCTCTGGATTCAGCAACAACTCAGAGGTTATGGAATTGAGTCCACAGAGGCTCCCATATTTTGTGACAATACATCTGCCATTGCTATAACATACAATCCAGTTCTTCATACTCGTACTAAGCATATTGACATCCGTCATCATTTTATCAGAGATCATGTTATGAAGAAAGATATTCGGCTGGAGTATATTTCTACCGAACAACAGCAGCAGACATTTTCACAAAACCCCTACCGGACGCTAAGTTTTCTTACTTTCGAAATATTCTTGGTTTAATTGAAATTACTCCTTGATTATTTTGTTTTAGTAATAAATTCATGGGGAACTAGTTAGTTTATTTGCATAAATTTAGGGGAAATTTCAGTTATAATCCTATCATGGTTATTTAAGCTCAGCTGGTAATACAATGGTTAGCTGCAGTAGGTGTATCCGTACCAGTAGGACTCTACATCCAGTAGATGCTTTCCTACCAGTCGAACCCTACATACCAGCAGATCTTACCAAATATGCTTTGACAAAAATAACCCTCGATACTTATTAACCTAATGAACGTCGGAATTCAGAATTACTTTTGTGAAAAATAAATTATTTCACTCCCGCCTAAATCCTGTCCTCTTATTTATTGGTTAAATTTTTTTTAATCGCTAGATGATCGCCACGTATACATGTGTCCGCTCATCTACAGTACGACGTTACATATACTTTCATTTTCACCGCCATTAGTTTCACTACTCTTCATCTTCTCCAACAATTCACTGCAATTATCTTTTCTTTCAAGCAATTTTACTCTAACAAGATTGCTGCTGTTTCTTCCTCATATTCATCCAAAATGTCAAAGAATATACAGCCAAGCTTCATCACCAATGCTGTTCACGTAGATTTTCATTCTATATACACATCATCTGATGAGGTGACAAAGGAGCTGATTCAAAAGCTGGATACCTCAGGACTCTTGGTAATCCTGAGTCAGGCCCCCTCATTCTACAAGGACGAGCTACACGAGTTCTTTGCTACGGTCAAGGTTGTTGATGACACCGTGGTGGCATCCGTATCTAGACAGTTGGTTACAATCACCCAACCTGAATTTACCACACACCTGTGCCTTCCCTCCACCGGACTTACTGATTTTTCCATTGTTCCAATGGAACTACGAGAAGAGATGCGCCTCACAGCTTCTGACTCTGCTCATCGCCTTCAACGTCCCCCATTCAGGAAAGTATTAATGAAGAGTCATTATCGACAACTGGCGGACATCATCTCCAAGGGGCTCCTATGTAAAGCTGGATCATTTGATATGATCACCCCTGAAAAATTTGATGTTATGAGTGCAATATGCAAAGGATTGGAGATAAACTGGTCAGTCGTGTTATTTCAAATTCTGACTAGTCTCGTAGTCTCTGGCAAGGGTCAATCAGGCTTTGCTCTCCCGCTAAGCAGCCTTTTTGACAGCAAACACATTAAGACAGGGGCTCTCACCAACCTCCATCCGGGGAGACTTATCACTGCCAAGTATCTTCAGCTTCACAGGCAGAGAAGTGGCAGAGATGTTGGGGTAACTAAGCGCCGATTGACGCAAGTCATCAGCGACTCTGAACAAACCGTCTCAGAATCCGCTGAGTCTTCTCCTCCACCTCCCCCTCCTAAGAAGCCCAGAACAAGAAAAGCTGCTCCTCCGGCTGTCCGACAGAAAGACATTGCAGCTTCTGATACCATCTCCTCCGCCGGCCCTACAGAAAACATCCCAGCAAGAGAACCCAGCCCTGAAAATCCTCCACCTGAGGAACCAGCTGCTTCATTGGCCATGGTAATCACTACCTCAGTGGCTCCCGCTGACAATTCTTCTGCAATGGTGAGTTCTCAGCAAGCACCAGGCTCTATCAGCTTTAGGACACCCAAGTCCTTGTGTCCGTACTGTCATCCAAAGACCACCCCTACTGGCAAAGGAAAAACTCTTACGGCTCCAGTGTCCACTCCTGTTGCCTTCGAGATCCAAATGGTCATGGATACAGTTGAAGCCAACCCGCAACCACAGCTAGATATTTTTGATCGTTGGATAAAGGCTCGAGTAAAAGTTTGATTTGATGATTTCGATCCTATTCTGGATCAGGCCAGGGAAGATGAGAACCAAATCTTGGCCTATCTTCAAATCTCAGACCCCGAGAAAAGCCTGAAGCTGCGGGATGTTTTTCGCCTGATGAACTATGTGGGCAAACTTCAAGCCTTTGTTGAAACCCGCCTTCAACATTTCAACGGTGATTCAGGCATAGCGAATCATGATAGAGCCGTTCTAAATGCTCTTGGACCCAAGCTGGAAATGGCTGAGCTCGCTCTTCATGATATTCGCATATCCACTGGAATTCACTCATGCTCCACTGCTGAGAATGTTGCAAGCCCCGACCAGCCCGATTTACAAATGGCTATTGCAAATTTGGAGATTGTCCCTTCTACTGTGGAAATCACTTCTACTGCCCTGGAGACCACTCCCACTGGAGCGGAGACAGCATCAACTGCCTTGGAGGCAGCCTCTTCTGCTAAAGAACTCTCATCTGCTCCCAGCTCTTATAATGATCAACCGCCCCAACCGATGGTTGTTGATCACACCAATGTGGACACTGTGATTCAGACGGTAGTTCAGCAAGTTACAATTTCCTCTGGCAACCATGAACCCAGTGAGTCTTCACATTCCAATGATCACACCCAGTTGTCTGTTGCTGTGGTTGACCAAGCCACTGCTGATATGGCTGTCCCACTTATTGAAGACACTGCTGATATGGCTGCCCCACTAATTGAAGCAACTGCTACTATAACTGCTACTATCTCAGACTCCCCAGCTGCCCCACTTATTGAAGAAACTTGTTTACTATCCACTGCAGTTGTAGATGCTCATCTCGGTATTTTTGTTCCTACTGCTGATACTCAAATGATTGCCGTGGATCCGTCAATGGCTCAAGAACTTTCAGAGGATTTCTTTGTCTTTACAAACCCTCTGGACGAGCCACCAAACATTGCTGCATAGATAGCCAATCTATCCAATGCAATTTCAGCACTAGCCAGCGATGTCAATAAACTCAAACAGAAAGAGCGCACTGCGACTCTTATTCTTGGAACCCATCAGCAGCACACGGACTCTCAATTCCAGCAAGTCTACAGGGACTTAAATAGTCTAACGACAACTGTCACCAGACTTCAGACTTTTGCTGAAACTGCAGTTGCTGACGCATTTTCTAGAATTGGCCAGGCTCGTCTTCAGATTACTCAAAATAATGAATCTCTTCATGCTGCCACATCCCTGGCTCTTGGAGAGAAGATTGAAGACGCCAAGAAAGTCTTAACCGATCAGTTGGCCACCATGCAGGCAGCATTTGCTTCTCAGATTCAAGATATATGCAACAGCCTGCCTGCAGCTCCTCAAATAATCCGCAGACTGCCTGAACCCAGCATAACTGCTCCTTCATCACAGCGAGCTTCAAGTTCAGCTGGTCGTTCATCCCCTGTAACTGGAGCACTCACTCGGTCCAGATCAACTGCTCAACAAAGATCTCGAAGTCCGCGCCAACCGCCTACCAAAAAGTGCGACTATTCCCAACATTGGTTCAGGAGAAAATAGTATCATTTTCTGATCCCTCTTTAATTACTCTTATCTATTTACTGTTTTTAGTTGACTTTTTCTTCGTATTTATCGTAACAACATTAATGTGTTCACACTAAATGCATTTCTTCTATAAATAGAGACTCATGTTTGCTTTCATAACTCACATTCACTAATCATGATTCTTTTCAATTCTTTGAAAATTCCATGGTTTTCTGTTAGAAATTTTTCTGATTCATGGGTTTATTACTTATCTAAATCAACCCCTCATGGGTTGATTACTTATCTAACCCAGCTCCGTTAAGATTCAGCGTTTGGATCCTGCTCTGATGCTCATCATCAGTCAGGAACTGCTATCAGGAGTTATCTGGGTGCTGATGACAAAAAGGGGGAAGACAGAGATAGAGTATTCTCAACAGAGATATAGTATTTTCATTAGGTGAATCCATGAACCATGGAGGCCTGATGCATATACATTTGAACTCTTCCCGACTTCCTCTCTGAAACAAGGTAGACCGGAAGACAGAGTCATGGAGGCCAGATGCATATACATTTGACTCTTCCCGACTTCATCTCTGAAACAAGGTGGATCGAGCTTTTCCTCTCTGAAATAAGGTGGATCGAGCTCTTCCTCTCTGACATTAGGTGAATCGAAGCTCTCCGGGTCTACAGTACTTGTTTAAAAATTTGTCATGTATCAGCTATATTGTATAAAACTAGATTTGTCTTAAATTCTATTCAAGTTATTAGAATTCATCTTAAATAAAGATGAATCTCTCTCAATTGTCCAGTTTGATTACAACTTGTAATCTGCTTATATTTATAACAAATGAAAATTTCTTTTCCATTATGTCTTCAAGTATTTTCAGGATTCTCATCTTATTTACTCGAGTAGGAAATCGATTATTGCTTAGTTTTGTCATCACCAAAAGGGGGGAAATTGTTGGGAAAACGATTTCTAAGTTTTGGTGATTACAAACACCTACTGGATGAAGTCCTACCGGGTGATAAAGACCAACTGGATGAAGACTTCTACCGGATACTAAAGTCCTACCGGGTGATAAAGATCAACCGGATGAACACCTACCGGATGCTAAAGACCTACTGGATGAAAAGACACTTACCGGATGTTAAAGATCAACCGGATGTCAAACACCTACCGGATGAAGACCTACCGAGTGATAGACATCAACTGGATGGCCACCAACTGGATAGACATCAACTGGACAAGACATCAACTGGATGACTACCAACTGGATAGACATCAACTGGACAAGACATCAACTGGATGACTACCAACTGGATAGACATCTACTCGACAACCATCAACCGGATAAACATAAACTGGATAGACATCTACTGGACAACTATCAACCGGATAGTCTCACACTGAACAAAGACATCAACTGGTCATAAGAGGATGAACGACCAGTTGAACAAAGAAAACCAGCAGAAGTCTAAACTTCCAGTAAGAGAACTAAGCAACGAGACAAAATAAGTACAACATTCTATGACAAAGGTACAACAGAGCGGTGCACCCTGCTATATCTCCGCCACCATTACCGTCAGAGTGAAAAGAGTCGTTGCTTAACAAAATAGGAAAGAAGACAATATGAATTTGGAAAGCTAATCCCTTCCATATACAGAAAAGCTACCGTTGGACAACCAAACCTATAAATACGTCAAAACAGAGAATGAAGAAGCGCTGAGCGATTTTCAACAAAGAGATATACTTCAAAGCAAACAAGAAAATCATATTACTGATATTCCAAACGGTCAGCAAAGAGCAGACAAGCAGTGAAACTGAATCTGTGATAGATAATTTCCAATTGAAGTCTGCTGCTCAAAAACATTCGAAGCTAGAAAGTTTATTTTGTAAAGAGTGTTATAGAATCTCTTGTAATCAAAAGTTAAGAAGATTGTGATTGCTAGGAGTTTAGGCCAAGTGTGTTAGTGCCTAAGAAGGTTGTATACTGTAAAGTGTAAACCAAGTCTTCTAGTGAATCCTTCCTGTAAAGGAAGAAGGGGAGACGTAGAAGCGTTGTGCTTCGAACTTCCAGAAACAACTCTTGTGTTATTTGTTCATTGCTTTATTACCTCAGTTTTATTCCTCACAAGTCAAGTAGACGTCTTCCGCACTATAATAAGTGTCTGCTGACTTGCCTGATATTGAGAAGCAACTGTAATACTTAACAGTTTACAGTTAACCAGAAAAAGAAATCGAAATTGAATCTAGTGTTTATTCAACCCCCCCCCCCCTTCTAAACACTACCCCGATCTTAACACAATTAATGTGTATGGGAATGCATGATACATGGTATTAGCAATAAATGTATATGAAAAAGCATGATAATTACTACAATGGATATATATATGCAATGGGAATCATATGGTGCCGCTCTTGAGCGAGCAATGATTAGGATGTCGTCGCCTTTGAGCGAACATCGGTTATGACGCCACTGCCGTTGAGCATGCGTGGGAATGAAATGCCACTATTGTAGAGTGAGCAATGGAATAGAACTATGGAACCATAAGTAAGATATATGGAATATCTGTAAATCATTGTTTAATGATTTGATGCTATTGATTATGATACCATATACCGGTATATGGCTAATGGATATGTTAATCAATGTAATGATTAACTGGCATTTGGGAATTTGATTGTTTCAGTGTTTTGAGAACAGGGACAGGAAACCCAGGATGAGGATGATACCATCCAGGGAGTATATGTTGTATTTCATAGCATTTACATTGTCGTAAATTATGATTGTATTGTTGTGATTATTGTATTCGGGATATTGGTATGCTCACCCCGTGTGGGGGCTGTCTCTGTTGGGGCAGGTTGTAAGGACCCCCGTGCCCTTAACCCGTTATTAGTGTATTAATCCATACCATTAGTGCATATAATCATACTATCATGGGGAAAAGCCATATGCAAGTGCAACACCATATGATATCCAGAAAATTTCTTGCATTCGATCCACATAATATTCAAATTCCTCAACCAAGATTATTTATATAACATGCACCCTCATAATACCCTAACATGTTCTCAGTTCATTTAGCAATTCCATATTTAATTGCATGCAAACCATAAATGAACAGAGAAAAGCCGTAGCCCATTTATACATTACCATTTACCATGTATATCACTATCCATTTATTGCAAATACTACATACCATGCATTGCAATGCCCATTTGATGTAATTACCACATACCATGCATTTTACAGTTGCAACATTATAATAGGTTATGCTCGTACGTCATACTTACCTTATATTTCCGTAGCTCGAGTCCAACCTTGCCTGAGTTCCACGACCCAATGAATTATGTGCTAACACATAATAGTTCACAATTAAACACAAGCATGCAACCACGTGCCAAGCACGTTCACAACTCCCAATCATATCGTCAATCCATGACGATTACCAAAATAAAAGCCCCCCGGCTAAGCATGCATAATACCCAAAATAATCCATTTTTCATGTTTAAAAGATAGCCAAAAACCCAACCAAAAATTCCATTTAATTAACTTTGGCTCCAACCAATCAATTTTAAAAGTATAACATTCCCATTGGAATGTAGGCATTGCCCCGGAAACGGCCCCTTTAAACCTCGAATCCAAAATCCCGACATTTTCCAAAAAAATTCAAAAACCAAAAATCTTCGGGTGGCGATCGATCGCCACAGTCCAGTGGCCAAATCAATGCATTCTCGCGATCGGTCGCCAATCCTTGCGATTGATCGCCAACCCGCTCGCGTTCGATCGCGAGCACTGTTCATCGTCACTAAAATTTGAACTGCTCGTCGCGATCGATCGCCCCTCCTCGGCGATCGATCGCCACCTGCGATTTTCCAAAAAATTCGAGCTTCCATGGTGTTTTTCACACCCAAACTCAAAACCAACACCACAAACTTCCTCAACACCACAAATACACTAATTAAGCTCAATAAAAACACTAAAAACCAACATTTAGATTTTTAACCAAAACCCCCAAATTTCATAACCAAAACAATACCCAACCAAACTCTACGATACTACTACCAAATCGAAGACAATGACGAGGGGAAGATTACTACCTGATTATCTTCGAGAAAACCGGCCTCCGAGCCAAGCTACCATCGATTTTTCCCACCAAGGGAGAAGAGGGGAAATGTGGGGGAAGGGCTTGAGAGATGAGAGAGGGAAAGGTTGCGTGCCAAAATGACGGAATACCGAGTCTAATTGGTATATATAGTACCAAAACTCAAAAATACCAATCCCTTCACAAATACATCATGATTCATTAAATATCATCTGTTTTCAAAAATCATCTCTCTAACCTCAATTCCCACTACCAGTCCCAGTACAAAGTACTCCGGACCCCAAATTCTACCAAAGACCAAATTCCAAGGTTATCACCATGATGAGAATACAATCTCATCCCTTGGATCCAAAAACTCCAAAAACAGGATTTAAAATCTCCGGGAGCCCCAAAACCGTAATTAATACACAATTGCTACAATTAAAATCCATTAAGGATTATCACTACACCGGGATTAACACCAGTAATTCCCGGACATCACAATTATCCCCCACTAATAAAATTTTGTCCTCGAAATTGCCCGGCGTACTCCACGTATTGCCGAGATCACAAAATCCAAACGGATTCACATCGTCGAATCATGAACGACATTCCAACCGCGAGGATACCGACCTCGCACCAAAACCTGGAATGGGATAGCCTCCCAAACAATTACGACCCCAACGGAACGTCAGCATATCCCAATGTTAACCATTTCAAAGCAGTCAGCCAACCATGACTGCTAACCAAACGAATCATTCGTGATTCTAAAATAGATATCACCTCGAGGATATCTCTACGATCTAGCCCACGATGTTAAACATACATCGTTGCCAAGGGAACCACCAGTACACAACAGTGCACCTAACCATAACCGGCTTCCGTTTCCAAACCCGTCTCCATCAAAGGAGTAGTTGCACCATATTGCAACCCGGATCGGGCAACTCATTGCTACCGATCAACACCAAACACACCTCTAAAGATGTTTACATCCGGGTGTTCCAAGAAGATCACATCTTGGTCCAAACACACAATCGAGACTCCACAAGGTCTCAAGTTCTCGAAAGGACATGCAAGAACAATCAACGGCACTCCCGCCACACGTGTCAACCACGACACTAAACAAATCCGAATCCTGGCCATTCCTCGTTTATCCTGGGATTCAACAGTCCTAAAACAGGAAGGCTATCGAATTATCCAACAAGAACTACCATGGTTCCAAAACACGACAATCCCTCCTCAGGGGAAGTCAAACAACCCTCACGATCATTCACTAGAATGCATCGTGCCATCGAGATTACCGATCTCCAGGTGCCACAATCTCTCATCGGAGATTCATCAAACCAAGCATACTCGATGCAATAGACTCGGGTATCTCTAAATATACCCAAAGTCTCAAAACTAACTATCAATCCCCAGCTATTCTCACATCGCGGAGAATAATGATTGACAGACCAACGACTAATGGTGTGATTCCAACATCAACACCACATGAACCGACTCATTGAATCTCCCAAGGATTCCCAATCGGTAGGTACAACAATATCGCCTTCCTCACAGGGAAAAACGTCATGGGCTCATGACCCTCCAACCTCGAACCGTCGTTCGGAAAACTGTATATGTTTATACCAAAACATATCCCAGAACCAAAATACGCAACTGGTTCAGAATAGTGCATCAAAGCCACTATTACCAAATCAAAACCCGTATACGCCATGTATACTCAATCTAAAGACGCCAAGTACCAATGCCATAGTACTTCAAAACCTCGAGCATTACCCCAGAGACATCTCCTCGAATGTCTCACCGGAAGTACAAAGCCATCACATAGTCCGACGCTAGTAGGGCTTACCCCGGTTGATTCACAATCAACCCTCAACCAATACCAGTTGTCTCCATGACAGCACAATCCAAATCTCTCCACGAGATAGAATCAATAGATTAGTGTCACCCCACTAACTATATCTCACAAACCAATGTGACTCCCATTGCATGCCATATGCAAGAATGCTCAACCAGAGCTAACAACGACTTGTTGATACTCATGTTGGTATTCCCAACCAAATTGAGCTGTCCCAAAACAAGTCCCTCGAAACATTTGACGTATAAACGTCTCCGTGAGGTACTCCCTGCCTCAATCATCATGCCACAAGGAGACTACAAAAGTCTACCATACCCCTCATCGTATCACCATACGATTCACCCAGCTCGAATCCAACGAGCAGTATAATGGCTATCGCAAGCACACTAAAGCACTACAATAATACCTGGCTAGCGGTTCGCTGGCCCCATAGGCTTATACCAACCTATCAACGTGACACACGTCTCACCCCGATATACCATACCGTACAAACCATTAGAGTTGTGGGTCAGCACCCAACATATCTCTAAATCACCAGAGCATAATGGACAACCCGGTGTCCTTGCTCAACTACGATGCAATCCTAATCCATTAGGACTTATTCCACACCCTCAGGGTGGGTGTGCCCATGCCTAACACACATCACAACGACCAGCGAGTAGTTTCCTCAATGACTACTCTTACCACCAATCGCTTGGCCTTAGCCAATCCAGCGAGTATACCCAAAGGATATCATTACTCAAAAATATTTACCTAAATTACATGATGCGGTACCCTCACCTGTACAATGCACCCAATAATCCATCGAGCAATCTGCTCGGCATAATGGTCTCGTCAACTAGTGACCAGACACCATCCTGTGCTCGCCATCATCACTCAAACCACATGGCTAAATACGTACACTCAGACGTATTATTCATCAAAACGACGCTACACGTCTACATAGAATATCCACTATGTCATCGTCATCCCGTGACGATATATGTCAACATATGACATCTAAATAACATCGTCAAACATATGACGGTACATGTCGATACACGACATCCATAATCTCATCATCAATTACATGACGGTATATAACAACACATAGTATTCACAATAATGCTAACAAAAGTAATATGTCATACCTCATTGCTATCAAGATAGCGGAATACCTGTATCCATCGTCCACTAGCGGTACACAAGTAGCACCCATCGCTCGTAGGCGGCATAATCCAGTGCTATGCACATAGCGATATAACCCATCGCTATAGAATCAGCGGCATGATCCTTCGCCATAGAGTCAGCGGCATAAAACATCGCTATAGAGACCCGGCGGTATGAACCATCGTCATAGATGTAGCGGAATATACCATCGTTATATTATACCTGGCGGTATAAACCATCGACATAGATGTAGCGGAATGACCCGTCGCTATGTAATACCCGGCGGTATGAACCATCGCCAATAGAATAGCGGAATAAGCCATCGCTATGAATACCCGGTGGCATGAACCATCGCCAATAGAATAGAGGAATAAGCCATCGTTATGAATACCCAGCGGCATGAAACATCGCCAATAGAATAATGGAATTAACCATCCCCAATAGAATACCCGGCGGCATGAACCATCGCCAATAGAATACCCAGCGGCATGAACCATCGCCAATAGAATACCCGGCGGCATGAACCATCGCCAATAGAATAGCGGAATGAACCATCGCCAATAGAATACCCGGCGGCATGAACCATCGCCAATAGAATACCCGGCGGCATGAACCATCGCCAATAGAATACCCGGTGGCATGAACCATCGCCAATAGAATACCCGGCGGCATGAACCATCACCAATAGAATACCCGGCGGCATGAACCATCGCCAATAGAATACCCGGCGGCATGAACCATCACCAATAGAATACCCGGCAGCATGAACCATCGCCAATAGAATACCCGGCGGCATGAACCATCGCCAATAGAATAGCGTCATGATATCCCTCGCTAAGAAGCAGCAAATATCCCTCTTCGCTACTTCGCTTCGACATACCAGCGGCATAATATCCCTCGCTTAAGCGGCAAATATCCTCCGTCGCTATCATATGACAACGGAAAGCTCATCGCCACGCCATATTAGCGGTATAATATCCCTCGCTTAAGCGGCAAATATCCTTCATCGCGGTGATAGTCAAGCGGCGCCACTACACCTCATTTTATCATGACAGTGGAAATACCCCTCGCTTTACATGACAGCGGAAATACCCCTCGCTTCGACAATACCAGCGGAAATAATATCCTTCGCTAAGATATGACAGCGGTCGTGTTCTTCACTTCATATCAGCGGCAAATATTCTCTCATCGCTACGGTATGACAGTGGCAAGTATTCACATCGCTACGCCATGAAGCGGCAAGTATTCACATCGCTACGCCATGCATGCAACCGTAATGCATAACCCGTATTCCAATAAACATCGCCATGAGTGTATTTTAATGCACCTCGCTTCAAATGTGACATGCGGAATTTTACCATCGCTTCAACATTTAGCGGCAAAGATTAGAATCATCACTCCGATGTATATCTATGCAACCGTAATGCATAGTCCATGTCTCATATGACCCTACAACCACCATGGTTAGCAACAACATATTCCAATTATGAACACATATCATAAACGCACATAAGCAATATAGTTGTGCCACACAACACTAACTACCATCATGCATAAGTATGTGCTTCTCATTCCCATTAACAGTTTCCTAGGCCCTCAACAGCCCCAAAGAGCTAACCACTGCTCTGATACCACAAATGTAAGGACCCCCGTGCCCTTAACCCATTATTAGTGTATTAATCCATACCATTAGTGCATATAATCATACTATCATGGTGAAAAGACATATGCAAGTACAACACCATATTCTATTCCGAAAATTCTTGCATTCGATCCACATAATATTCAAATCCCCAACCAAGATTATTTATATAACATGCACCCTCATAATACACTAACATGCTCTCAGTTCATTTAGCAATTCCATATTTAATTGCATGCAAACCATAAATGAACAGAGAAAAGCCGTAGCCCATTTATACATTCCATATACACGTAAAATGTACTCACATAAGAGCACCCAATGAATAAGCGTGTATCTGATGTATAAAACACTCTACCAGATACCGTTACTGGTACTTCAATCCTGGAGGCACCTCCCAAGCACAACTCGATCTCAACTCTGGATCTGTGCACTTATTCAACCAGCTCTGGTACCTCGATCCGGGAAGTACCTCTAATCAACAGCCCGAGCGCAACTCCAAAGCTGCTGCTACACCTGTAACACCTGTCCCAACAGAGACAGCCCCCACACTGGGTGAGCATACCAATACCACCAATCCAATAATCATAATATTGCAGTTCATAATTTACAGAATGTAAATGCCATAATTTAAATGATACTCCCTGGATGGCATCATCCTCATCCGGGATCCCCTGTATTGTTCATGTTCTCAAAATAACCAAACTCATCAAATTCCCAAAGCCAGTTAATCGCCACATAGATTAACTAATACCATTCCTATTATGCCAGTTCCATAGTCAATATGGTAAAATCATTATATAAGAGACCGTAGATATCACATATATCTAACCAATGATTCCATGTTCCTATTTAATTGCTCGCTCCACAATAGCGGCATTCTAAACTCCGCGCACGCTCAACAATAGCGACGTCATAACCGATGGTCGCTCAACGGCGACAGCATCCCAAATCATTGCTCGCTCAATAGCGGCACCGTATGATTCCCAATGTATGTCCATATAACGCAATTACCATTTACCATGCATATCACTATCCATTTATTGCAAATACTACATACCATGCATTGCAATGCCCATTTGATGCAATTACCACATACCATGCATTTTACAGTTGCAACATATAATAGGTTATGCTCGTACGTCATACATACCTTATACTTCCGTAGCTCGAGTCCAACCATGCCTGAGTTCCACGACCAAATGAATTATGTGCTAACACATAAATAATTCACAATTAAACACAAGCATGCAACCACGTGCCCAAGCACGTTCATAACTCCCAATCATATCGTCAATCCATGACGATTACCAAAATAAAAGCCCCCCGGCTACGCATGCATAATACCCAAAATAATCCATTTTTCATGTTTAAAAGATAGCCAAAAACCAAACCAAAAATTCCGTTTAATTAACTTTGGCTCCAACCAATCAATTTTAAAAGTATAGCATTCCCATTGGAATGTAGTCATTGCCCCGGAAACGGCCCCTTTAAACCTCGATTCCAAAATCCCGACATTTTCCAAAAATTTTCAAAAACAAAAATCTTCGGGTGGCGATCGATCGCCACAGTCCAGTGGCCAAATCAGTGCATTCTCGCGATCGATCGCCAATCCTTGCAATTGATCCCCAACCCGCTCGCGATCGATCGCCGAGACCTCGCGATCGATCGCGAGCACTGTTCATCGTCACTAAAATTTGAACTGCTCGTCGCGATCGATCGCCCCTCCTCGGCGATCGATCGCCACCTGCGATTTTCCAAAAAATTCGAGCTTCCATGGTGTTTTTCACACCCAAACTCAAAACCAACACCCCAAACTTCCTCAACACCACAAATACACTAATTAAGCTCAATAAAAACACTAAAAACCAACATTTAGATTTTTAACCAAAACCCCGAAATTTCATAACCAAAACAATACCCAACCAAACTCTACAATACTACTACCAAATCGAAGACAATGACGAGGGGAAGATTACTACCTGATTATCTTCGAGAAAACCGGCCTCCGAGCCAAGCTACCATCGATTTTTCCCACCAAGGGAGAAGAGGGGATATGGGGGGGAAGGGCTTGAGCGATGAGAGAGGGAGGAGAGGGAAAGGTTGCGTGCCAAAATGACGGAATACCGAGTCTACTTGGTATATATAGTACCAAAACTCAAAAATATCAATCCCTTCACAAATACATCATGATTCATTAAATATCATCTGTTTTCAAAAATCATCTCTCTAACCTCAATTCCCACTACCAGTCCCAGTACAAAGTACTCCAGACCCCAAATCCTACCAAAGACCAAATTCCAAGGTTATCACCACGATGAGAATACAATCTCATCCCTTGGATCCAACGACTCCAAAAACAGGATTTAAAATCCCCGGGAGCCCCGAAACCGTAATTAATACACAATTGCTACAATTAAAATCTATTAAGGATTATCACTACACCGGGATTAACACCAGTAATTCCCGGATATCACACAGGTTATTAGGTACATCGAGGGCTTGGAGTTGAGCTCGAGCTGTGGATTTGAGGTGCTTCCGAGATCGAGGTACCAGCGATGGTATTGAGCATGATACTTTATACATTAGATACACGTATACTTATTCGATGCTCGCATGTGAGCAATATCTTGTGTATATGGATTGTATAAAGAAGGCAAGGGCCTTTCTCTTTTCATTTATGTGTTGCATGCAATTAATTATGAATTGCTAAATGAACTGAGAATATGTTAGTGTATTACATTGGTGCATGAAATGTATGAGGACTTGATCGGGGGAATTATACATTATAGGGAATAATGTAACGGAAATTATTATATGCGTGATTTGCTATGATGACAAGTGGGTTTTCCCCCCCTACATAAATGATTACATGCACTAGATGCTTGGATTAATACACTAATAATGGGTTAAGGGCACGGGGGTCCTTACACCAACAATATTGAAACTTCGCTCTGTGGCTATTTCCGCTTGTTTTTGGGTTGGTGCTCTTGCTGTAAGCTATCATTTTTATGTTCTATCTTTTTTAAAAAAATGCTCGGGTGTTATTCCATTTGGTTTATGCGTTTTTGGTCAGGCACCTGTTTTTGTTTTTTTTTGTTCGATCGATCACCTGCTGTGTGCGTTTGTTTCGGACTACAGCTTCCATTTGTGGTTGTTGTGCCTTTTTACTTGTGTTTGTGTTCGTGCAATTGTCCTTTGCATGTATTCGTTCGGGGATTTTTTTTTGTGTGGCTATGTGTCGTTCTAGGTCGTGGGGTGTACATGTTTTTCCCAAAAATGTGTTGGAGTGGTTATGAGGTGTTATGTGTGCTGTTCGGGCCCTATTTTGGGCTTCTTTCACTGCCTGTTCCATCCCCTGCTGTTGTTTTCCCTTAATAACTTTTTGCCTCCTTTTGTTCGGGGGATCTAACCCCTTCTCGAGCACGAGTCCTTGCGATTAAGTGGTACATCTTTGTTGTCTCCTTTGTCGCTGCTTTTGATTTACGATTCTAAATTATCTTCCCAGAATCTTCAGGTGTGGCAGAGCTTTCAGCCTCACTTATTGGTACGTGGATTGGTATGTTAACTTCCCTTCGAGGGCTGCCTGGTGCTATTGTCGTTGTTTTTTACTCCTGCTGGATATTTTTCACTTTTACCATCTTTGCACAACTTTGTAATGTTTACTTTCTTGTTTGCCATTCTTTTGGTTTAGTCTTCCTTAAAGTTGTTGTCACCTTGCTCAGACTAAGACATGTCAGAGGCGTCGGGCCCTAAACCTCGTGGCTGTCGACCAGGGCGTGCTAGCAGTGCGCCCCGCGGCAATGGAAGTTCTGCGCCCTGGGATTTTTTTTTTTGTTTTTGGCATACGTCCTTGGCTTTTTACTCCAACTTTTTGCTTACTTTATTTCCCAATGGCTTGCCTTGTTTGTGTCACTCGACATTTGCACATCCTGTTTAGTCTTATCAGCTAGAACTTTGCTCACGCATCTTGTGCCGCTGTTTTTCCTACTGCAGACCTACCGCCTTCGCCCAGAACTCCGGCGGCATCGCACTCTTGTTGGCCAGCCTTGACTATAACAAACGATCATGTCTACACATCGCGTTACATCCCTCCGACATATTGGCATATGTGTTTTTTTTTGGCGGTTCTATACCTTTGTTGCTGGTTTTGGATCAGCTTTGCAGTGTTTACATAAACAATGTGACTTTTAAAACTACATGTTGGTGGAATTCCTTTTTGTGATTTTGCATTTACTGGTTGTTGGAGGAAAAGGGCCCCTATATGATATGATTTATTTAGAATTTTTTGTGCCGTATCCCTTGTTAGATAAGCCAATGTTGAAACATAGTATGATAGAAACTCGAATATGAGATTTTATAAGAAACGCACCTGAATGGCATGAAAATGAAGGACTACGAAATCAATTGTCAATAGATATAGACCATTATAATAAACTTTAATTTGTCTTAGATATATAACTGTTTGAAAATATTCTATAACCCATGATGTTGCTTACAGTTTCAAATTGGTGGTTCGAGAGCTCATTCAAAATTTAATATGTTTTTACATTTTCTAATAATTTATAAATCATACGAGAATGATCTAAAGAGAAATGATAGAAGTTGTCAAAAATAATTTCGTTTTAAAATATTATATAAAGATCTTAAAAAAATAAACTCAAAAAAATCCACTTTTTTTAAAAAAAGTTTGTAGGTTATTAGACAACTTTATCTAAAATACTTAACGAAATACTTATAGGTTTTTGGGGAAGATATATGTTAGCCAAGTACTAGAGCTTATAACCTCTGTGTTAAATCTCTTTTAAACAAATTAGGGTGAAATGCATTGATATCATACGTTTCGTACTTTATAAACAGTAAGAAACGCACGTCAACCTAAGTCACATAATCCTCCTATCCCCTTCCATATATTGGCGCTCTAGCCGCGAATTGACGAACTGGGTGTATGTGCACCACATTAAGGTGACTTATTAATTTCTAATTCGCGCATTAAAAATTTCTAATTCGCGTACTAAGATTTTCTAATTCGCTCAACTAAGATTTTCTAATTCGCACACTAAGAATTTCTAATTCGCACACTAAGATTTATTAAGTTGCGCATTAAGTTTACTAAGTCTTGTTAATACTCCTTAATTCTCCGATTGTTTTTTATAATTATAAAAAAAACAAATTTAACCGATTGTTGGTTTAGATGAATTTTCATAGTTTCTAGGTACTTCGGGTTGCTTGGATCTTTGGTGTTATCTAGGTTCCTTAGCCAATGCGATCGCTCCATTGTTGTCACAATAGAGTTCTATCGGATCTTTAATGCTAGGCACCACTCCAAGTTCAGAAATGAACTTCCTAATCCAAACAGCTTCCTTTGCTACATCCGAGGCAGCAATATACTCAGCTTCCGTTGTAGAATCGGCTACTGTTTCTTGCTTTGAACTCTTCCAGCTCACAGCACCTCCATTTAGGCAATACACATATCCAGATTGCGATCGAAAATCATCTTTGTCGGTTTGGAAGCTTGCATCAGTGTAACCCATTACATTGAGCTCTTCCTCACCTCCATAAATCAAGAATGTATCCTTAGTCCTTCTCAAGTACTTCAGGATGTTCTTGACAGCAATCTAGTGACCTTCACCTGGATCAACTTGATATCTGCTCGTCATGCTCAAAGCATACGATACATCGGGACGAGTACATATCATGGCATACATGATAGATCCAATAGCTGACGCATATGGAATCTTACTCATGCGTTGTCTCTCATCTGGTGTTGAAGGACACTGTTCCTTCGAGAGATATATACCATGTGTCATAGGCACGAATCCTTTCTTTGATTCTTGCATGCTAAACCTTTTAAGCACTTTGTCTATGTATGTACTTTGACTTAGGCCGAGAAGCCTTCTTGATCTATCTCTATAGATCTTGATTCCTAATACATAGGTGGCTTCTCCCAAGTCTTTCATCGAAAAGCAGTTCCCTAGCCAAATCTTTACAGATTGTAAGGCAGGGATATCATTCCCAATGAGAAGTATGTCATCTACATACAACACTAGGAAAATGATTATGCTCCCACTGACATTCTTGTAGACACAAGGTTCATCTACGTTTTTGATAAAACCAAACTCTTTGATTGCATCATCAAAACGAAGATTCCAACTCCAAGAAGCTTGCTTCAATCCATAAATGGATCGTTGTAGCTTGCATATCTTTCCAGCATCCTTTGGATCGACAAAACCCTCGGGCTGTGTCATGTACACATCCTCGAGCAGATTTCCATTAAGGAAAGCTGTTTTGACATCCATCTGCCAGATTTCATAATCATGAAATGCAGCTATTGCAAGTAAGATCCTTATGGATTTAACCATGGCCACTGGTGAAAAGGTTTCATCATAGTCAATACCATGAATTTGTTTGAATCCTTTTGCAACCAGCCGACCTTTATAGGTTTGTACATTACCATCCATATCGGTTTTTTTTTCTTGAAAATCCATTTGCACCCTATGGGTCGTACCCCTTCAGGTGGATCAACCAAAGTCCATACTTGGTTTGCATACATGGATTTCATCTCTGATTTCATGGCCTCTTGCCATTTCTCAGAATCAGTGCCCATTATAGCTTGTTGTTAAGATGGCGGCTCATCCTCATCAATAAGTAGTAAGTCACCTTGTTGAGTCACAAGAAATCCATATCTCTGTGGCTCCCAGTGTTCTCTTACAGACCTACGCTGGGCTTGTGTCTCTTGAGCAGGTACTTCTTCCACAACAGCTTGCGGTGCCTGCTCTGTTTCCATCTCAATCTCAGGTTCAGTGTTTTCATGTGGTTGAACTTCACTAAGTTCTATTTTTCTCCCACTGGTTTTTCTAGAAATAAATTCTCTTTCAAGAAATACACCAGTCCGAGCAACAACTACTTTGTTCTCGGTGGGATAATAGAAATAGTATCATTTCGTTTCCTTAGGATACCCCACAAATGAACACTTATCAGATTTGGGTCCAAGTTTGTTAGTGGCGTGACGTCTAACAAAAGCCTCACAACCCCAAATCTTCATAAAAGACATACTAGGACGCTTCCCAGTCCATATCTCATATGGTGTCTTTTCCACTGATTTAGATGGAACACGGTTCAGTAAGAAAATCGTTGTTTCTAGAGCGTGTCCCCAAAACGATATCAGAAGATCTGCATGACTCATCATTGATCTAACCATGTCTAACAAGGTTCGATTTCTCCTCTCGGATACACCATTCCATTGTGAAGTAGACGGAGGAGTTAGTTGTGGGACTATCCCACACTCCTTTAGATAGTCATGAAACTCTTGGCTTAAGTATTCACCTCCTCGATCTGATCGAAGGATTTTGATACTTTTGCCAAGTTGGTTTTGTACATCATTCTTGAAATCTTTGAACTTTTCAAAGGTTTCATGCTTATGCTTCATTAGGTACACATACCCATATCTACTGAGGTCATCAGTAAATGTAACGAAGTATTGAAAACCACCTCTAGCTTGTGTACTTATTGGTCCACATACATCACTATGTATTAGTCCCAATAAAACATTTGCCCTTTCAACATGTCCCTTGAAAGGGGCTTTAGTCATCTTGCCCATTAAACAAGATTCGCATGTTTCATATGATTCAAAATCAAATGAATCTAATACTCCATCCTTATGAAGTTTAGATATGCGGTTCTCGTTTATGTGGCCCAAGTGACAATGCCAGAGATAAGTCGGATTACAATCATTATTTTTAATCCTTTTAGTATTTATGTTATAGATAGGCATATCAAGATTTAATAAATAAAGACCATTCACCATTTGTGCACTAGCATAAAACATATCATTTAAATAAATAGAACAACAGTTGTCCTTTATCTTAAATGAAAATCCACACTTGTCTAAACAAGGAATAGAAATAATATTTTTGGTAATGGATGGCACAAAATAACAGTCTTTTAAAATCAACGATAAACCAGAAGGCAAAGATAAATAATAATCTCCTATAGCTAATGCAGCAACTCTTGCTCCATTTCCAACTCGGAGATCTACTTCGCCTTTCGCCAACAATCTACTCTTTTTGAGGTCTTGCACATTTACACAAATGTGAGATCCACATCCAGTATCTAATACCCATGATGAAGAAGTAGATAAATTGACTTCTATAACAAAAATACCTTAAGTGGAAGTCACACTTCCTTTCTTTAGATCCTCCAGATATACTTTGCAGTTTCTTTTCCAATGGCCGGTCTCACCGCAATGGAAACAGTTCCCTTCCTTCGCTATCCCTCCCTTTGGTTTCAGTGCAGATGACTTTGGCTTAGATTTAACAAAGACCTTCTTGTTCTTCTTGAATTTCTTAGCTTTAGTCTTTCCTTTGTTCTTATTCACAATAAGAACATTTGTAGGTTTAGACTTCTTGCTATTTGCTTCAAAAGTTCTAAGCATGCCAAGTAACTGTGGTAGTGTCTTCTCAATTTCAATCATATTGTAATTTAAGACAAATTGACTGAAGCTTTCAGGAAACGATTGCAAGATCACGTCAATGGCCAACTCTTGGTCCAAAGGAAAACCCAGCTTTTCCAGATTCTCAGTATACCCAATCATCTTGAGTACATGAGTTCCAACCAGACTTCCTTCTACCATTCTACACTGGAATAACGCCTTAGAGACGTCATACCTCTCTTGTCTTGCTTGTTGTTGGTACAGTTGCTTAAGGTGCTCGATCATATCAAACGCCTCCATTTCCTCATGTTGCTTCTGAAGCTCAGAGTTCATGGTGGCAAGCATAAGGCACCCAACATCAAGTGCGTCACTTTGATGCTTCTTGTAAGCATCTTTATCGGCTCTTGTAGCCGTTAGGGGAGGTTCCTCAGCAGGTAAGGGTTCCTCTAGGACATATTGTTTCTTTTCTTGTTTGAGGACTATCCTCAAGTTCCTATGCCAGTCTAGGAAATTTGTCCCATTTAATTTATCCTTCTCAAGGACCGATCGCAGTGATAAAGTGCTTGTTACGTTGTTAGTTGCCATGGATATCTACAATATAAATATGCAAATAAGTTTATGATTTAATCACTTAACATGGTCTTATATTAAATGATACTCCCACTATTTTGTTAAAAAAATATCAACCCTCGAAACCTTTAGTGGGCCAAGATCCATATTTCGCCTAATCTTGAGTTAGCTTTGGCTAATCGCCCAAGACTCGGTTATTTAGGTAGACAACACTTTGTCAATTACATCACATATAATTCTTGGATAGTTGGACGCACAACACTTTGTTCAATTCATCAAATGAATTATTATCCAACATATGCCTCTAGGTTCCCAATCCTATTGAGATAACCTAGTTAAGTCGTACCCAATTTAAAGTATAACGGATATCACCTCTATCCTTTCGCGCCTTACTAAGATTGCCACGGTGCTTTGCTTTGGCAAACCCACACATGTACAATCGAAGTTTTTGACGAGTACTTTTAATTTTGGAAGGCATCTAAAACTTAATATTTTAGAGGGATTTATTGATCTCATATCTACATATATGTGTAATACAATTATCAATCTAAAACATAAGATAAATCATGCATCAACATACATAATTAAACGTGACATGCTTATAGCCCCTACTAACGATTTTCTCAAGCCAATGAGAAAATCCTAAGAGTCAACGTAAGGTAACTTCACAAGCACCTTCCTTTGGCTCCAATTTATGAATGGCCTCCTCATCCCGGCACGATGCTCCATCTCCATTGATCACCATCAACAATTAAACTATACTATTTACAAGATATAGAATACCTCGATTCACATTCGAGGGGAACATAGTGGAGGGATAACATTTAGAATAAATAGAGAAGGCACGACTTGAAGGTCGTATTATAAATTACAGACATTCACAAATCCTATCTAATAGGTCAAAATGGCTATAACCATGCACCATGCTCAAACAACACATAAAGCATGCTTTAACATTTAATTAGTTAAATTCTAAACATTTTAAATTTAATTCAAATTAAAACTGTAAAATAGAATTTTGAAAAATTATCGTACGCTCGGGACATCACATGCCACGAACTTAATGCGACTTAAAAGGAATCAAGATGGTTTTCGAAAAACCCTAGCTAAAAGGCGACGACGGCGAGCCCATGCACGGCTACTAGGGTTCGAAACCCTAGCCGTCATGAGCTAGCCGTCACGAGCCAATGGGTTCTAAACCCTAATCAAGTTTCAACACTTCCATGCACAATTATTAGCCACAACGGCTAAACCATCTCGAGCCAAGGGTTCGAAAACCCTAGCCCTCATGTGGCTAGCCGTGTGTCATTTGTGATGGTGATGGCCGAACCCACGTGATATATGGTTAGATTTTAGCCTTCTTGTATCATATACAATAATTCGCCAATTTATATCAAATATAATTTCATGACAATTTCACAAATTCAATTTAATTCATATCATATATGAATTATAGAGTTTTAAAGCATGCAATACAAATCTAAATATGATTAAACTATTTAACCACATAAATCCAATATGAGCCTTGTACACGGCTCTGATACCACTGTAAGAAATCCAACAAGCATGGAACGCAGCGGAATAATAAAAATTTGGATTACTAGACATCGGATCTATACATACGGATTCATATCGGATAAAGGAATCAAAGGTCTCACCCTTGTATCGTGTTTGAGCAGATTCCACAAAGCAGCACCACGTCCAACGAGTCCTTGGAGCCACTAGCAAAACTTAGCGAGTTTTGCCTCTACGGTATCCACACGATAAAATCGGGAAGGGATAGTTTAAGAACAAGTTGCTAGACTCGTTCTTAAACCGGAACAAGAAGCACACTCGATTCTAAATCGAACGATCGCCTCAATTCAACAAGTTTCTCTTCGGCTATCAAGGAAGAAACCGAGAGCTCCTTGTCACGTGAAGGAGGCGGCCGTGAGCTTCTAAGTCTAGGTTAGTATAATATGAATTGTATTATCAATAATAAAACATAACCTTGTATTTATATTATAAGATTTAATTAAGGTTTAAGGCTTTCTTAAAGCCTCATGGGCCCAAACCCATGATTTAATTAAATCCTTATAATCTTTTAATTAAGACTCTTCTTAATTAATTAATTCATCTAATGAATTTAATTTCCCTTATCGATTTAATCTTTTGTGCGACCCGATAGGATCTTGTAATGTTGGCAGTGACATAAAATCTCATTTTATGTCGCAAGCATTGAGCGGTATCTAGCAACACATCAATGCTACCCAAATTACAAGAATGTCAATGACTCGACATAACCTTTAGAACTTGTGATAATATTAACCATGTAACTTAATCCCTTTGTCCTTTGTGTTTAGATTGAACAAGAGTCATGGAATAATCATACTCGTATATTCAATCTCTATTTCTTGATCCCTAAGTAGAACTAGAATAAACGAATAAGCTCGATATCTCATATCGACTCATTCGAGCATGGCCATGCATTTTAGTTCTCACTTGATCAAGGGCCAAACACATCTCCTGTTATATAGGAGGGACAAATCCTATCTCGATCAGTCAACATCCCTATACATAATTCGTAGTGTATCCAATAGTCGCCTTTATAGTTTACCCTGTTATGGGTAACGTTTGACAATATCAAGATACATAACTCCTTATGTTGGGATCTCTGATGATCACAAGTCGTAAGGATTACATACATTATTATCATTATGAGAATTGCATATGACGATCATATAACTATCCATGTTGCATTCTCATGGTGGGTCTGTCCAGTACATCGTTCTCTAACATGTACCCATGTGTTGATTTGATATCTCATATCAATGAACAATTCATCAATCAACACATACTAGTCTCTACGTATTATCATTATCACTATTCATGATAATACTTGACTAGGGACATCTTTAAAAATAATACAATATTATTCTAAGGACATTAACATATATATTAATTCATATTGCACAGTTAATCGAATAATATATAATAATGAATTGCCATTCATAAAATCATAAACATTGTATGTCTTAAACAATCATCTAATGACTTGTCTTAGGGCATATCCCAACAGTATTGGTACTTAGGCATGTATGCAAGTGTGAGTATACGAATGCCAGCTTTTAATTGTTCCTTGTTGAGCATCGGATTAGAATGCTTGGTTTGGCGAATCTCCGGTGAGAGATTGTGGCACCTTGAGAGATGGCACGATGTATTCTGACGAATGATCGTGAGGTCCGGTTGACTTCCCCTGAGGAGGGATTGTCGTACTTTAGGCCATGGTAAATAATTTCTGAGTAATTCGATAGGCTCCCTGTGTTAGGATTGTTGAATCCTTGGGTAAACAAGGGATGTCCAGTATTCGGATTTGTTAGGTGTCATAGTTGATACCTGTGGCGGGAATGCAATTGATTTTTTTTGCATGTCCTTTCGGGAACTTGAGACCTTGTGGAATCTCGATGGTGTATTTGGACACAGATGTGTTTTCTTGGAACACACAGAGGTTGACATCTTTGGAGATGTATTTTGTGTTGATCAGTAGCGGTGAGTTGCCCGATCCGTGTTCCAAAGTGGTGCAACTACTCCTTCGATGTAGATGGAAATTGGAGAGCAGAAATCGGATTTGGTATAAGTACACTGTAGTGTACTGATGGTTTCCTTGGTAACGATGCATGTTTAACATCGTAGGCTAAATCGTAGAGATATCATCGAGGCGATATCTATTTTGGAATCACGAATGATTCGTTTGATTGTAGTTATGGTTGGCTGACTGCTTTTGAGATGGTTAGCATCGGAGAATGCTGACGTCTTTCTTGAATTTGTGTTAGTTGGGAGTTTACTCCATTCCGGATTTTGGTGCGAGGTCGGTGTCCTCGCGGTTGGAATGTTGTTCATGATAATTGTGATGCCCGGGAATTAATGGTGTTAATCCCGGAATGGTAATGATCCTTAATGGATTTTAATTGTTGCAATTATGAATTAATTGCAGTATTGGGACTCCCGTGGATTTTAAATCTTGTATTTGGAGTCGTTGGATCCAAGGGATGAGATTGTATTATCATCGTGGTGAGATTTGGGGTCCGGAGTACTTTGTACTGGGGCTGATAATGGAAATAGAGATTGTGAGGTAATTATTGAAAACATATGTTTTTAATGAGTCATGATATATTTGTGAAGGGATTGATATTTTGGAGTTTTTGTACTATATATACCAAGTAAACTCGGTATTCCGTCATTGCACGGATTCCCTCTCTCTCTCTCCCCTCTCTCTGCGCCCAACCCTTTCCCCCATTTCCCCTCTTTTCTCCCTTTGGTAAAAATGGCTAGAAGCTTGGCTCGGGAGCCGGATATCTCGAAGATAATCAGGTATTAATCTTCCCCTCGTCCTTGTCTTTGATTTGGTAGTAGTATTGTTGATTTTGGTTGAGTATTATGTTGGATTTGGATTTGGGGATTTTTGGGTAAAAATCTTAAAGTTTGTTTTTGGAAGTTTTATTGAGTTTTGATGGAGTATTTGAGGTGTTGAAGGTGTATGGGGTGTTGGTTTTGAGTTTTGGTGTGAAAAACACCAAGGAAGCTCTAGTTTTTCGAAAAATCGCAGGTCGCGATCGATCGCGGCTTGGCGCCGATTGATCGTGACGAGATTCTGAATTTTGGTGAAGATATACAGTACTGGCGATCGATCACCAAGTCTCGGCGATCGATCACCAAGTCTCGGCGATCGATCGCTAGATGATTGGCGATCGATCGCGGAGACGCGCGATCGATCGCGAGAGTGTTCTGTTTGGCAGCGGGTGCGCGCGATTGATCGCGATAAAATCGGCGATCGATCGCGGCTCGAACTCATGTGTTTTTTTTCAACTTTGGCAAAATGTTGGGATTTTGGAAACGTGGTTTAATTAGCCGATTTTTGGGGCAATGTCTACATTCCAATGGGAATGTTATACTTTTAAAATGGATTGGTTGGAGTCAAAGTTTAATAAAACGAAATTCTCGGTTGAGTTTTTGGCTATCATTTAAAATTATAAATGGAATATTTTGAGTATGATGCATGCTTCGCCCGTGGTCTTTTTAAATGGTTAATCGTCATTGATTGATGATATAATTGGGGATTGTAGACGTGCTTGGGCACGTGGTAGCATGCTTGTTTCTAATTGCGAGTTATTTTGTGTTTAGCACATGATCCTTAGGGTCACGGGACTCAAGCAGGGTTTGATTCGGACTACGGAATTATAAGGTACGTATAACGTACGAGCATAGCCTATTATAATGTTGCAACTGTAAGGACCCCAAGCCCTTAAACCTTGATTAGTGTATTAACCACTATGTGTGGTACATGCTTTCTATAAAATGTCAATCGGGAAGCTCTGATGATACTTAATCATTGCCTGTCAATGAAAGACTCATATGTTTGCCCTTTACCAACCCCTTGGTGCCACTTTTCACATTGTAAACTTTTACAAAAATTTGGGCAGAGTCTCCCCATAAATAGAGCTATCCCAAAACAGAGTACAACACATAACAAAATTCCCGGCCAGGGAACACATAATACTCAACAGAAAGCAGTAATACCAGTAGATTCCCAGCCAGGGAAGACACCACACATATGTCAACAAAAGTGGGTTCCAACACCCACATAATACACCAATGACTCTCATATCATTCTAGCAATTCAACCTAATTGCATGCAACCTTAAATGAAAGAGAGAAAAGGCTCATGCCTTTATATACAATCCATATACAAGTATAATCGTGCTCACATGCGAGCATCATGAATATGAATATGTATAAATCCTCAGGCGTATATATAGGTACTCTATACGATACCGTGCTCCATCAAGCCCTGGTACCACGATCCTGGGAGTACCTCAAATCAACAGCTCGAGCTCAGCTCCATAGCCATCGATGTACCTGTCCACCTGTCCCAACAGAGACAGCCCCCAACGGGGTGAGCATACCAATACACAAAATCCCATAATCATAATAATGAAATTCATAATTTACAACAAAGGTAAATGCTAATGAATTTAAATGATACTCCCTGGATGGCAACATCCTCATCCGGGATTCCGTGTACTGTCCCTGTTCTCACAACATCAAACTCATCAAATCTCATAAATCAGTAAATCAACACATTGATTTACACATCGCATGCCTGATCCTCGAATATCAACATATAGTGATTACAAATTCATTAAACATGCAATTACAGATATCACAATATCTAATACTGATTTCACAACCTTGCTATCAATCACAGATAGCTCAAATGCCTTAGCATTTATTTTACCATTCCTTCATTATACTTAGACATCTCAAGTGTCTTATAATGAATACATGAGTCTACAAACCTAGACATCTCAAATGTCTCATAATGAATACATGATTCTACGAACCTAGACATCTCAAATGTCTTACGAAGAATGCATGATTCTACAAACCTAGACATCTCAAATGTCTCATAATATAGTCATATAAATCCAGTACCCCATATATCATGCAAGAGTCATCCTACTCTAGTGTCACGCACGCTACAAGCGGCGATATCAAGATTTGGGTCATTCCTTGGCTATATCAACATGTATGTATAACCATACGTAAAACATTCAATGCAATCAAAAACACCTTATGCATTTCACATATATATAGTAATGCTCGTACGTCGCACGTACCTTAAATTACCGAAGTCCGAGCCAAACCTTGCTCGAGTTCCATGCCCCGAGGAATGATGTGCCAACGAAAATCGGAAGCAAAATCGTTCAAAATCGATGAACCCTAACTTTTGGGGATCGACGCCTTTCTGCCAAATTCGACTCCAGGACGCGACGAAACCACGAATTGATGGAGGGGAAAGAAGCGCCTCGTCGAGACGAAGACGGCGGTAGGTCGCACGCCCCGAACGGCGGCCGGACGGCGGCGGGCGGAGTGCTTTTGCGCGCGGCAGCGCTGTAGCAGCGGGAAAAACGCACGCGGGAGAGAGGGAAGGAATTGGGGCTGAAAATGAAATTAATACTAAAATCTCGGGTTCAACTTGTATTTATAGCAAAAATACCCCGAAAAAATAATAGCCCCACAAATACATCATGATTCCTTAAAAATCATCTGTTTTCAAAAACTCTCTCTCTAACTCCAAAACCCTCTACCGGTGCTCACATAGCACCCGAGATTCCGAGACACATCAAAAACCCAACTCTTAGGTTTTACACCGTAATGTGAATACAATCTCAACCTCTGGATCCAACGATCCCAACTGCCCAAATAAACGAGCCCAGAAGGCCCAACACCTCGATTAAATCCCAAATCGCCACGTAAAACCACTTTAGGGATTATTAATACTACGGGATTAACACCTATAATCCCTGGTCATCACAATATCCCCCACTAAAAGAATTTCGTCCTCGAAATTAGCACTGGTGTATCACGTAACACCCAGGCTGCACAACAACATGAAGCCATAACATCGATTCCTGACCATATCAGAATCGTATTAATAAACGCGAGGATACTTACCTCTCATCTAATCTCTGAAACAGAGCGACATACCATAACCAACATAACACCCAAGAGGTAAAACGTACCTCGATGCGGGTCATCCCAGAAGTCAGCCTCTCATGACTGCAAATCAACCAATACTTACGACTGTAGATCGGACAGTCATCCTTTGATCTAATACAACAGTACGAACACATCCTGAATGACACCTCAACCGTAAGAACGTTGACCTCGTGTCAAACTCTGGAGTGGAATAGACTTCCAAATCCATCATAACGTCGAAGAGCGTCAGCACAACTCAACGCTAACAGTCCAAAAGCAGTTAGTCAACTGAAACTGCAAGGATTCGAATCGCTCCTGATTCTATCGTAGATATCATTCCATGACATCTCTATCAAGACTCACGATGTCTAACATACATCGTTACGAAGGAAACACTAGTACAACCACGGTGTACACATACCAAACCTGGTTTCCACTTTCAAACTTCCTCCATCGAAGGAGTAGTCGCCTCATTGCAACTTAATTTGGGCAACTCACGGCCACAAATTCAAACAAAAGACATCTCACAAGATGTCCACCTCCGGATGTTCCAAGAATCACGTTCTGATCATAAATAACAACCGAGACTCCGCAGAGTTTAAATTTCTTAAGGGGCATGCAATAAACCCATTGCATCCTCAACGCTTGTGTCGTCAGCGACACTCAACCAATCCGAAATCCTGCCATCCCTTGAAAATCCTCGGATTTAACAATCCAAACTTGGGAAGGCTGTCGCATAACTCGAAGGAAAACACCAACAAGGGAAATACCTTAACCCTCACAAGAAAATCCCTCCTCAAGGGAGTCAACTAACTTCACGATCATTCCTCATAATCATCGTGCCATGGAGATTCCCAATCTCAAGGTGTTCCATATCTCTCATCAGAGATTTAACCATCCAAAAATAGCATAACTCTATGCTTAACAGAGAGGAAATCAATAACTGGCATCCGTATACTCACCGGTATACCTGCCTAAGCACTGATGTCGCATGCATACTCAATGCACTCGGCTCGGGTATCTACCACATATCCCTAAGCCCCAAACACAACCGTCAATTCTGAGTCATTCCTTACTCAGTGGAGGATGAAAATCGACGATTAACAATACACGGTGTGATTCCCAAAATCAACACCACTTGTACCAACTTACCGAATCTTTCAAAGATTCCCAAATAGGTATAATACTACCTTCTTCCTCGCAAGGGAAGTGCCATCGAACTCGAGATCCACAAGTCTCGAACCATCGTTCGGAAAAACTGGATACAATAACACCCATTGTATCCCAATACACGGGTTCCTTTAGATTGAGTCAATAACAACCTGATGACTCTCTTGTTGGTACTCCAACATCCTGAGCTGTCCCAGACAAGTCTCCAAGATTAAACATAAACGTATACACGTTTCAGCGAGGCACGAACAACCTTAACCTCAATGACATGGTGACTACTAGAGTCCACCACAATCCACATCGTATCACCTTACGATTTGCCAAACTTGGTTCCAACGAGCAGTGTAACGGCTCTAGCAAGCCCATCATGGTGCTACACACACGCGGCAGACAACCTAGTCTCTGCCTCTTTAGGTTTACCTCAAACCTACCAACAAGACGGACGTTTCCACATGGTATAACATACTATGGGAGAAAACTCAATAGAGTAGTGGGTCTTTATCCAACATTCCTCAATGCCGATACACCCTGGACAACCCAATGTCCCTATGTACTTAACATAACCTGATCCTACTCCCTTAGGACCCGTCCTACACCCTCAAGGGTGGTGTGACCATGTCCACCACATGTCACATCGACAGAAAGCGAGTACTTTCCTCCATGATTACTCCTGTCGTCAAATCACATGGCCAAAAGCCATTCCAACGAGCATACTTCTAGGGTATCACCACTCGTAAAATGATTACCCCCAAACATAAGCTGCGGTACAATCACATGTACAGCGCATCCATCCATTCCTCGAGCAACCCGCTCGGTATATGGGTCACGTCCATCGGTGTCGCACACACCACCTTGTGCCCAGTACTGGCACCCAAGGCATACTACTGAATACGTATACTCAACGCATCGATCATCGTAACGATGATGCATGTCTAATAAGACATCTCCTACACCATCGTCATCGTCATCCCGTGACGACACATGCCAACTCATGGCATCTAAAACATTGCCCACTAGTGACGATACATGTACCTCAGCGTATGTCATCCACTATCATGCTAGTAAAATAGGCATAATAAAACATGTATATCAATGCATGCCAGCTACAATAAAGCTAATAAAATAGCAATATCTCATACCTCATCGCTAGTGATATAGCGTCATACCTGTCTCCGTCGCTCAATAATAGTGCGTAATCAGCACCCATCGCTCGAAGGCGGCAAAATCCTGTGCTGAGTACATAGCGGCAAAATCCCTCGCTATAGAATCGACGGCATGACACCTCGTCATATAATAAGTGGCATGAAACCTCGCTATACACCTGAGTATGAATCATCGTCCACATAGTAGCGGAAAGAGGCATCGCTATCAATACACCTGGCGGAATGAACCATCGCCAATAGATATAGCGGAATGAACCATCGCTATAAATACTCCTGGCGGAATGAACCATCGCCAATCAATATAGCGGAATGAACCATCGCTATCAATACACCTGGCGGAATGAACCATCGCCAATAGATATAGCGGAATGAACCGTCGCTATAAATACACCTGGCGGAATGAACCATCGCCAATAGATATAGCGGAATGAACCGTCGCTATAAATACACCTGGCGGAATGAACCATCGCCAATAGATATAGCGGAATGAACCATCGCTATCAATACACCTGGCGGAATGAACCATCGCCAATAGATATAGCGGAATGAACCGTCGCTATAAATACGCCTGGCGGAATGAACCATCGCCAATAAATATAGCGGAATGAACCGTCGCTATAAATACGCCTGGCGGAATGAACCATCGCTATAAATACTCCTGGCGGAATGAACCATCGCCAATCAATATAGCGGAATGAACCATCGCTATCAATACACCTGGCGGAATGAACCATCGCCAATAGATATAGCGGAATGAACCGTCGCTATAAATACACCTGGCGGAATGAACCATCGCCAATAGATATAGCGGAATGAACCGTCGCTATAAATACACCTGGCGGAATGAACCATCATCCTAACAAGCGGCATCTCATCCTCGCTTCTTCATACAAGCGGTATCTCATCCTCGCTTCGTATGGCATACCCCGCCTCCATGTGCAAGCGAGCATCCCTGCCCGCTCCACATTTTTAGCGGTACAAGCATAAGCTTCTTCATACAAGCGGTATATCATCCTCGCTTCGTATGGAATACCCCGCCTCCATGTGCAAGCGAGCATCCCCGCCCGCTCCACATTTTTAGCGGTCAAGCATAAGTATAAAAATTCTCACTGTCATAAGCAGGACTCCTGGAATGCATAATCATCATTCCTTTTTATACTCCATATTTCCTGTAACCTGCAACCATCAGGGTTAACAACAATAGCCATATACGCTATGCATCCACATTCAATTCATAATAAAAACACATTATGAGAATGTATGGTTTCACAAATAAATGTCATGATATCCTTCTTTAAATCCTTATTTCATCCTGAGCCCTTATCATTAGTACATTTTAATGCTTCTTGCTACTCCAGGAAAGCGGAATTCTTCCTCGCTTCCACTGGACTTTAGCGTTGCTACTCCATGTAAGCGGAACTCTTCATCGCTTCCAATGGACTTTAGCGTTGCTACTCCATATAAGCGGGACTCTTCATCGCTTCATATGGACTTTAGCATAAGCCATTAAAATCCTTACTAAGATAACTTTGACTCAAGACATGCATATGCAAAAACAATGCACAATAACATATATCATAACCTCAATGCACCACTTTGCATTCATCATGTGTCAACAAGACAACGTAAAATACATGTTACCTCGGAAATATCCCTTTATCTGATTTTCTTAAAACCAGCTTCCTTGGCACATAACACACGGAGTGCCAGACATCCCCATAAATGTCATCCTATCGTGTTCCACACGATTCCTGCAACCACAATGGTTAGCAATACCACTTTTCATATCATAATAGCACATAAACAATTTGCTATGTCATACAACATTAATGCCATCATGCATAAATATGTGCTATCAATAACTTCCTAGGCCCTTAACAGCCCCAATGAGCAACCACTGCTCTGATACCACTAATGTAAGGACCCCAAGCCCTTAAACCTTGATTAGTGTATTAACCACTATGTGTGGTACATGCTTTCTATAAAATGTCAATCGGGAAGCTCTGATGATACTTAATCATTGCCTGTCAATGAAAGACTCATATGTTTGCCCTTTACCAACCCCTTGGTGCCACTTTTCACATTGTAAACTTTTACAAAAATTTGGGCAGAGTCTCCCCATAAATAGAGCTATCCCAAAACAGAGTACAACACATAACAAAATTCCCGGCCAGGGAACACATAATACTCAACAGAAAGCAGTAATACCAGTAGATTCCCAGCCAGGGAAGACACCACACATATGTCAACAAAAGTGGGTTCCAACACCCACATAATACACCAATGACTCTCATATCATTCTAGCAATTCAACCTAATTGCATGCAACCTTAAATGAAAGAGAGAAAAGGCTCATGCCTTTATATACAATCCATATACAAGTATAATCGTGCTCACATGCGAGCATCATGAATATGAATATGTATAAATCCTCAGGCGTATATATAGGTACTCTATACGATACCGTGCTCCATCAAGCCCTGGTACCACGATCCTGGGAGTACCTCAAATCAACAGCTCGAGCTCAGCTCCATAGCCATCGATGTACCTGTCCACCTGTCCCAACAGAGACAGCCCCCAACGGGGTGAGCATACCAATACACAAAATCCCATAATCATAATAATGAAATTCATAATTTACAACAAAGGTAAATGCTAATGAATTTAAATGATACTCCCTGGATGGCAACATCCTCATCCGGGATTCCGTGTACTGTCCCTGTTCTCACAACATCAAACTCATCAAATCTCATAAATCAGTAAATCAACACATTGATTTACACATCGCATGCCTGATCCTCGAATATCAACATATAGTGATTACAAATTCATTAAACATGCAATTACAGATATCACAATATCTAATACTGATTTCACAACCTTGCTATCAATCACAGATAGCTCAAATGCCTTAGCATTTATTTTACCATTCCTTCATTATACTTAGACATCTCAAGTGTCTTATAATGAATACATGAGTCTACAAACCTAGACATCTCAAATGTCTCATAATGAATACATGATTCTACGAACCTAGACATCTCAAATGTCTTACGAAGAATGCATGATTCTACAAACCTAGACATCTCAAATGTCTCATAATATAGTCATATAAATCCAGTACCCCATATATCATGCAAGAGTCATCCTACTCTAGTGTCACGCACGCTACAAGCGGCGATATCAAGATTTGGGTCATTCCTTGGCTATATCAACATGTATGTATAACCATACGTAAAACATTCAATGCAATCAAAAACACCTTATGCATTTCACATATATATAGTAATGCTCGTACGTCGCACGTACCTTAAATTACCGAAGTCCGAGCCAAACCTTGCTCGAGTTCCATGCCCCGAGGAATGATGTGCCAACGAAAATCGGAAGCAAAATCGTTCAAAATCGATGAACCCTAACTTTTGGGGATCGACGCCTTTCTGCCAAATTCGACTCCAGGACGCGACGAAACCACGAATTGATGGAGGGGAAAGAAGCGCCTCGTCGAGACGAAGACGGCGGTAGGTCGCACGCCCCGAACGGCGGCCGGACGGCGGCGGGCGGAGTGCTTTTGCGCGCGGCAGCGCTGTAGCAGCGGGAAAAACGCACGCGGGAGAGAGGGAAGGAATTGGGGCTGAAAATGAAATTAATACTAAAATCTCGGGTTCAACTTGTATTTATAGCAAAAATACCCCGAAAAAATAATAGCCCCACAAATACATCATGATTCCTTAAAAATCATCTGTTTTCAAAAACTCTCTCTCTAACTCCAAAACCCTCTACCGGTGCTCACATAGCACCCGAGATTCCGAGACACATCAAAAACCCAACTCTTAGGTTTTACACCGTAATGTGAATACAATCTCAACCTCTGGATCCAACGATCCCAACTGCCCAAATAAACGAGCCCAGAAGGCCCAACACCTCGATTAAATCCCAAATCGCCACGTAAAACCACTTTAGGGATTATTAATACTACGGGATTAACACCTATAATCCCTGGTCATCACAGCAACTGTGAAATGCATAGTATATGATATTTGCAATAAATGGATATTGAAATGCATGGTATAAGGTACTTGCAATAAATGGATATTGAAATTGCATGGTATATGGTAATTGCGATAAATGGATATACATTGGGAATAATATGGTGCCGCTTTTGAGCGAGTAATGATAGGGATGCGCTATTGAGCGAACATCGATTATGACGCCGCTTGTTGAGCGTGCGTGGGGTTAAAATGCCGCTATTGTGGAGCGAGCTATGAAATATAACTATGGAACCATTGGCTAGATATATGTGATATCTGTGGTACTTCATTTATGATTTAATCATATTTAATTATGGAACTAGTATGGCAGGAATGGTTTTAGTTAATCAATGTGGTGATTAACTGGCTTTGAGAATTTGATGGTTTTGGTTATTTTGAGAACATGGACAGTACGGGAAATCCTATGGGATAACAATACTATACAGGGAGTATCCTTTACATTACATTTTTATATTCTGTAAATTACGTACTGTGATTATTGGAATGTTGGTATTGGTATGCTCACCCCGTGTGGGGGCTGTCTCTGTTGGGGCAGGTGGTACAGGTACAGCAATGGCTTTGGAGTTGAGCTCGGGCTGTTGATTTGAGGTACTTCCAGGATTGAAGTACAGAGCTGGTTGAATAAGTATAACGGTAGATCCAGAGTTGAGATCGAGCTATGCACGAGAGGTGCTTCTAGGATCGAAGTACCAGTAACGGTATTTGGTAGAGTATCTTATACATTAGATACACGTTCATTCATGGGGTGCTCTCATGTGAGCACGTTTTTATGTGTATATGGAATGTATAAAAAAGGCATGACTTTTCTCTCTTCATTTATTGTTTGCATGCAATTAAATACGGAATTGTTAAATGAACTGAGAGCATGTTAGTGTATTATGAGGGTGCATGCTATGTAAGTGGTCTTGGTTGGGGAATTTGGATATTATGTGGTTTTATTGCAAGAAATTTTCTGGATGGCATATGAGGCTATACTTGCATATGGTTTTTCCCCATAATAATATGATTGTATGCACTAATGGCATGGATTAATACACTAATAACGGGTTAAGGGCACGAGGATCCTTACAAACATCCTCTTAGATCTATCCATATAGAACCTTATGCCAAGCACATAGGATGCTTCTCCCAAATCTTTCATAGAGAACTTAGCAGATAACCATGCTTTAGTCGATTTCATCAATCCTATATCATTCCCAATGAGTAGTGTGAGACCCCGTTATGTTTAACATATTATAAGGTGCAATTAAGAGAACTAATCATACTTAATCAGAATGTTAAGTCGTGTTGATATCCTGAGCTTAAGTTACAGTACCAAAAATTCAAAAGGAATTTTTCATATTCCTAGCAATAGGTACAATTTATAGCTTTACTCTACCACTTGTAGAAACTACTCAAAATAAATCTCTTTTCTGCTAATCCCATAGCACTTCTTAAGGCTCAACGTATCAACCCCGACCCTGATTCTCCGTATCAAATGCACCTACAAAGACACCCCCAACACATGAGCACATAGCTATTCATATACAACACAATATGAATACATAAAGCGTAAATGCATAAATCATAAATACAAAACACTTCCTGTATTTCCATCGCATTTACAACGCCTATTGGTTGTCCCTGTACCATAATTCATAATCAAATCACTATATGAATATGTGGCCTCATAAATAAATGTCATGACATATCATTACTTTCTCTCGAGTCAGTCATCATCAGTTATTTTAATGCTTCTTCGCTCCTTAATCTCAAAACAAGCGGTATCTCATCATCGCTTCTTCATACAAGCGGTATCTCATCATCGCTTAGTATGGCATTCCCCGCCTCTATGTGCAAGCGAGCCTCCCCCCTCCCGCTCCACATATTTAGCGGTAAAGCGTAAGCATTAAAATCCTCACTGTGATCACCCCTGACTCGTGGAATACACCTCTTTTATTCCACATCACAATATGCAATCACAATGCATAATAACATGTATCATACTCTTAATGCATCACATGCATTCATCATGTGTCAAATAGACAAACATAAAGTACATGTTACCGTTGGGATGCCCGTACGTCGCTTACGTACCTTTCCAAAATGTAGTGTGTTGCGGGACTCTATCCCCTGCGCTGTGTAGCTATCTGTGAAGGCTCTACACCAGTGTACAACACAATATTAGATGCCAATTTATAGTCCAAAATCAAAAATCCAACAAAATATCATTTTTTCATTATTCTGCCTCTGGCGATCGATCGCTACCTCGAGGCGATCGATC
Source organism: Haberlea rhodopensis (assembly GCA_907163345.1). Classification (NCBI taxonomy): domain Eukaryota; kingdom Viridiplantae; phylum Streptophyta; class Magnoliopsida; order Lamiales; family Gesneriaceae; genus Haberlea; species Haberlea rhodopensis. The sequence goes on from CAJQUN010000015.1 coordinate 11,481,820, forward strand.
GCCAGACTTCACTGGCCCATGGCGATCGATCACGCCATTCATGGCGATCGATCGCGTGTCTTTGATTTTGGCTACTGGCCTTCGGCGATCGATCGCCCCGTTTGTGGCGATCGATCGCCACATGCTCTGTGCGCGTTATTTTCCAGATTTCTGAACACTCAAATTTACACCATTCAATCTAGCATAAATGACACACAACATGCTTGAACAAACATGCTAGTAGTTACAAGGTACTTCCGTGAGTGTAATAAAATCAAAGTTATACCCAAACTTAAACCCACATGCATGAAAATCACCCAACAATATCAGTACCCATCCAAGATTTTCTGAAAACTGGGTACATATTTCATTTCCAGATTTCTCGAGCACCTTATTTCATGCTATTAATACTACAACATATAACATAAAACATGCTCGAACAAAACCTCCAAGAGCTTTACAAAACTACCATGCATGTACTCAAATCAAAGGTTTACCAAAAACCTAGCTAACATGCATGATAATTCCTCTACAACTTCACTCACATCCCATATTTTCCAGAAAAACAGGGCACACACTTTACCCAGATTTTCGAACACTATAATTTACATGCTTAAATCCTTCACATAAAACATGTAACATGCTCAAGGAAAAATACTGGAAGCTTCATAACAACACTATATAAGCATTTAAATCGAAGGTTTTAAGAAACTAAGCTAACATGCCATTTTTACACCAACAAAAAGCATGAACTTAAACAACTTAAATTCAAAACCAGAACATGGTTTCTCACCCCTTTTTGCTCCGATTTTTAGAAGGCTTCAAAGCAATAAAAATGGTTGAACTCCTTCCTATTTTGCTCAGCAAGTGTTGGACGATTTTTGGGAGAGAAATGGTGGGATTTCAGACATGGGAATGTGGAGTTGGAGAAGGGGAAAGGGGTATGGGTGGCAGCAGGGTATGGGTCAAGGGGGGTGGTTGGGTGGTGGGTTAAGTGATGTGTTATGTTTTGGTCCCGGTATTTAGCACGATGTATTAAAATATCCTCACATGATATTTATAGTATTTTCTCAATAAAATACTTCAATTCCCATTTAAGCATGCTTCACTAAAACAAATAACACACACACCACAAAAAATCATGCCACAACCCCAAAATCCCAACATATGACACATGCACCCTGATATGCATCTCCTCAATAATATTAATTCAATCTCATGAATTAACACCAAAATCATCATAATTAATTAATGATTAAAATCGCATAATCATTTTGGGGATATCACAAGTATGATATCATCGACATACATCACTACAAATGTAACCGCATTCCTACTACCCTTCTTGTATACGCCTGCTTCTTCCGGATTTTTAACAAAACCAAACTCTTTGATAGTGTTATCAAAACGGATATTCCAACTTCGGGACGCCTGCTTTAGCCCATAAATGAACCTCTGGAGTTTGCAAACTTTTTACTCACTCCCAATGGATGTGAAGCCTTCTGGCTGCTTCATATAAATTTCTTCATCAATGTCACCATTGAGAAAAGCAGTCTTCACATCCATTTGCCATATCTCATAGTCATAATATGCAGATATTGCTAATAAAATCCGTATAGACTTCAGCATCACTACTGGTGAAAAAGTTTCATCATAGTCAACTCCTTGTCTTTGAGTATAACCTTTTGCAACCAAACATGCCTTATAGGTAATCACATTTCCATCCGCCCCAAGCTTTCGCTTATAGATCCATTTGCAAGCTATGTGAACAATTCCCACAGGAGGATCCACTATGGTCCATACCTTATTAGAGTACATGGAGTCCATTTCAGATTTCATGGCATCTTGCCAATGTCCCGAATCAATATTAGTCATCGCCTCCTTGAAAGTCCAAGGATCATATCCATGGTCTATTTCTTGACTACTTTCAAAGAATAGATTCATTCTATCGGGAGCTCTAGAAACACTTTCAGATCTCCTTGGTGCGTGTACTTCGGGTTCAATTGATGGTTCAGAAATTATACTTGCTTCCATTGGGGTAGACATTTGTGGTTCTTGAACTACTTCAAGGTTCACATCCTTCCCATCTATATTCTTCATAAACTCATTTTCTAAGAATGTAGCATTTCTGGAAACAAACACCTTTTTTTCCCATGGGTTATAAAAATAATAACTTAGGATATCCCACAAAGTAACATAATATGGATCTCATATCCAGTTTGTCATCTACCATCTGCTTCACATAAGCAGTGCAACCCCAAACCTTTAAATAATTATAATTAGGTGACTTTCCATTCCATATCATATATGGAATAGAAATAACTGTCTTTGAAGGAACTCTGTTCAACAAATGACATGATGTTTCAAGCGCATAGCCCCAAAACGATGTCGGAAGCTCAGTGGAACTCATAATTGATCGAACCATATCTAATAAAGTCTGATTCCTTCGCTCAGCCACACCATTAAGCTGTGGTGTTCCAGGTGGAGTCCACTGGGAGAGAATCACATTCTCTTTAAGATAATCTATGAACTCGGTGCTCAAGTATTCACCACCCCGATCAGATCGAAGTGTTTTAACACTTGTTCCTAGTTGCTTTTCTACTTCATGTCTGAATTCTTTCAACTTTTCAAAAGATTCAGACTTGTACCTCATAAGATAGACAAACCCAAATCGCGAGTAATCATCTATAAAGCTAATGAAGTAAGAATATCCTCCTCGCGCGTTAACACTTAACGGCCCACAAACATCCGAATGCATCAAATCCAACAGACTTTTGGCTTGCTCAGGATGACCACCGAAAGGTCTTTTTGTCATTTTTCCCTTGAGACAAGATTTGCAAGTGGGTAATGAATCCAAGTCTGATGAATCAAACAATTTCACTCACCAGTTTACTCATCCTTCCCTCAGAAATATGACCAAACCTAGCATGCCAAATATGCGCAGGAGATAGATTATCAGCCTTACGTTTTCCCTTTTGTTGAAAGCAAACCGGTGTATCAGCTAGTTTCAAATCATATAGATCATTTAACAAAGTGCCAGAACCAATAATAGAACCATTCTTTAAAATATGACAAATCCCATTTGAAATATTAAAAGAAAAACCTTCTCTATCCAAAACAGGAATAGACATAATGTTCTTAATCAAGTCTGGAACAAATAAACAATCGTTTAAAACTAAATCAAAACCAGAATCTAGAGCTAATTAACTTTTCCAATAGATGTGGCTGCAACCCTTGAACCATTTCCAAGCCTCAAAAAGATCTCATCATTTTGCAGCTTGCTGCTTCTTGTCATCACCTGCATATTATTACACAGATGTGATCCACAACTGGTATACAATACCCAAGAAGCTGAACTAATGGAAACATTAAATTCAACAAAGAATATACCTGGTCCAAAACGCTTCTGATCCTGATATTCCTTGCAGTTTCTCCTCCAATGCCCAGGTTTGCCGCAATGGAAGCATTTTTGTTCTTCATTAATCTTTTGTGGTGCAGGCTGAGAACGCTTCCCAGTATCCTTCCTCTTCTTAGGCCAAGAACTATTCTTGGATTTAGAAGAAGAATTAATCAACAGAATAGGCTTTTCCTCTTTCATAGCAGCCTCAGCAGTAGTCAACATATTGACAAGCTCTGCAAGTGTGCACTCCATTTTGTGCATGTTGAAGTTCACCACAAATTGTTTGAATGATTCTGGTAGATACTGAAGGATCACATCCAACGCCAATTCGTTCTCCAAGATCGTATCTAAGCTAGCAAGTTTCTCAATAAGACCTATCATCTTCAACCCATGAGCTTGGACTGAAGACCCTTCCCTCATATGGGCACGGAATAGGTCTTTGACAACACTGTAACGTAGAGAACGAGTATGCTCACCATACAACTCTTGCAGGTGAGTATGAATCTCGGCGGCATGGTTCATATGTTCATGCTGTCTCTGAAGTTCATACGACATTGATGCCATCATATAGCATCGCGTTTTGAGATCGTCGTCCTTCCATTTCTGGATAGTTTCAATCTCATCAGGAGTCGAACCCTCAGGAACCTTTCCAGGGGTAGCTTCGTTAGCACATACGTCAATTTTTCAGAATCCATAACAATTTTCAAAATTCTTAGCCAATCATTGTAGTTTTGCCCAATTAATTTGTTTGTATCGAGAATAGATGCGATCGGATTCTTGGCCATTTTAATACTGAAAAATAAAAAGAAAATATAAGCAAATCGTTTGATTATTTCAAAAACATGGACTTTGTTATTGAATGCTCCCACTAAATTTTTCGAATTCATCACACTCATGACAAATGAACGGAAAATCATATTTTCTTAGTGGGCTTGGAGTCCAACTAGCTCATGATAGCCCCGGGTGAGGGTACAGCCGACCTCATGATACTAAAGGTAGCTCACAATTGCATCATATGCAACCCCAAGATATTCGTCTCGTGATTGGCATAACCCTACGGAGGCAGGCCAATTATGCCTTCTCAAGTCAAGCTAACACATCCCACGGATGGTAATGTCCGCCAATAAGACCCCACGAGAGTGAGCAATCTTAAAGGTTAACAGAACTCTATCCATAATTAAGTGACAGTTAAACACACATCTTTCTCATACTAGATGTCCCCCACGAGGGTGAGACAAGACACCTGACACGAGTAGCGTCTCATGGCTTAACTGTTGATGGAAGACAGAAAGCAACAAACTCCTTTGAGCTCCCCTTCACAGTTTGATATTAAATTTTTGAATCATATTCAAAAGAGGGATTTAACTTTATTTTAAAATCTCATCAAGTGCTTGTTTGTTTGTTTGCCGGATTCATGCAACTATCCTTTATTCATGCAATCATATGTACTAATAAAACATACAAACAAACATTTATCATACATCACATGCATAATAAAATAATATGGACGGTTACAGCCTTTTCCTAATTGATCCACGTGAGCCATACGTGGATCACAAGTCTGTCTAAGGTGATGCAGGTATGCAATGCAATCCTATTACATTTTGTTTCCATCATACAAGTCTTGATTCTTGATGCTCCGTCTTCAATCTTGATCTCCCACTAATTCTAAAGATTTTACATTTAAATCGTGCAAACAAGAGAATAGGGATACAAATCCAGGGTGTGATACATCAGAAAAAAAAAAAAAAAAAAACAGAGAGAGCAGACTCGCAGGCCCGAAAGCCAAAATCACAATTATAATGAAACAATAAAACCTAAACATTCACCTAAACATATTGGTCAAGGCCCGTAATCATCCACTATGCAACCACATCATATGTAATAAGCATTAAACAAAACAATTACATCAGATGTAATTAGAGCACAATAATTAATTTATTCTATCGTTTCCCCACTAATCGCATCAGTAATTGAAAATAAAATTAACAAATTAAATAAAACAATTTTATTTAATTTCTAATTAATTAAATTTCAACTAATTGATAAAAACTATATTTTACCTTTCAGATCATAATATTAATGGAAAATAAATTAAATGAAACATTTTCATCTAATTTGCAATTAATTTGTAAAATCTCTATTTTACACTTAATAAATTAAAAATCATATTTTTGATTAATTAAGTTTATGATTTATTCTTTAAAAACAATATCCGGATAAAACATCTAAAATGACCCAAATTAATTTATGGACTCCAAACAATTTGGATCCAAAATTAGAAAATCAATTTCAACCCAAAATACCCTATTTTCGGATTTAATAAAAATAATTTTTCGTAAAACGAAAAATAGGGTAAATGGCACTGTTCATCTCCTTCCCCACCATGACAAGCGCGGCGGCTAGGGTTTCAGAAACCCTAACTCGCGTCGCTGCCTTCAACTCGTGCTGCCGCCTTCAACTCGCCGAACTGGAGACGCGCACATCGAGTTCTCTACAGGATTCAGCAACTCGGCGCGAAAAGATGGAGAACAAATCGGACGCGAATGGTTTCGGGAAAAATTACAATGGCTTGTTCGCGACTCACTCTGCGTGATAACTCACTGACCCTGAAGGATAGCGACGTTCAGTCATTCGTAGGCGACTCACAGTGGCGAAGAACACTTCTCCGCCGCGTATGCCGGCGGAAAATTTCTATAACAAACGATGAACAGTGAAGTTTTCGAAAATTTGTCGGACAGTTTGATTTCAAAAATCGAACACGATTAGCATAGATTGGGAACGATCTAATAAAAAAATAATTATCAGATACATGAATCAAAGCGTAACCTGGCTCTGATACCACCGTTGGGTTTCCGTACCCCGGCGCCAGATCCAAACGCAGCGGAAATAATGCAATAAACAGATCTGACACGGGGACGGACGATCGCCCCTGATTCATGTATTAGCATGCAAGAATTATCAAATAAATGCATGAAAAGAGAATTACTGAGAACAGCGAAATCAATCTGTCCAACCAACCTGACCAAAACTACAAGCCCGACATCAGTGCTAGTGTGATGACGGTTTATGAGAGTGTATTGAATGGTCTAAGTAACCCTAGAGTGAACCTTATATTTATAGTGTTTATGAGACAGCTAATTGGGTTAGGGCGCATAAAGCCCATCGGACCAACTTTGGCTTGCTGGGTATTTATGCTAACAACAAGTGAGTTTCAAATCCAAAACTTTGAAATCTTGAACATCAAAAAGGCCGACAAAGATAGCTCATCCCTGATTTACCACGTCGTTAGAAATGGAAAAAATGATCCACGGTCTCCTCTTTGGAACAACACTGTCACGAGGAAGCCAATTCCATCTAGGAAACAAATGAAGCAGAACCCATGCGAATCTATCAAATGCACACCAAGGGAACACACGCAGCAGGAGCAAAGGATGAAATTCAACAACAGAGTTCTAGAAGACGTAACCGCGCCTGGATGAAGGATTACACGTGAAGAAGGAAGCATGCATTGCACACCATTAGTTAGTTTCAATATTATTCAGTAAATTTTGTTATTTTCGGCTTCCTGATTTGCACTCGAAAGTGAAGGGAGAGACTATATATGTGTATTGGAGAGGAAACTTGTTTTTTTTTTTGTTAATGCAGAAATTAATATAGTGAATTTGCTTCGGGTCACGCACAGACTCGAATTGTTCTTCCAAATCTATCAGATGCACAACCCGAGATTTGAGGATCTCAGTCCACAGAAATCTTCCTTACCAAGAACCTCCAATAAAAAAAAATTACACAGGGGGAAGATGTAAGAAATCAACTATAGTGTAATTTGAAAATGACATCCTCTTTCATTTAAGTTTACTTTTTTACCCATATAAATTAAGGATAAATTCCATTATCTTTCATCCTTATATGCACTTTGGGGACTTGAAATATTTTCAAAGTTCAATACACAAATATCGCCAGTTGCCAGCCAGTATTGGAACAACGAGGGGATATTTTTTATCCAATGTGTATCAATATTTTATTCAGTATATCATTCTATTGCGTAAAGCTATTTGTTCAAGACTTCAAGTGTCCTTGTGGCATATAAATTTAATAATAAATTTAGTTTTTTCTACTGGGAGTTCATCTATACCTTTTTTTTTTAAAAAAATGATGATTTTGTTTGCTTTCGAAACACATGTTAAACTCTTTAAGTGCTCTGGATGATGAAGAACAAATGTGGCTTGCAATTATCTGAAAATATTGCTAATTAAATATATAAGTCCTTCACACCAGACATGACACAGAAAAAATACAGAAAAAGATAATCATGCAAATAAATTACAATGAATTTTCGTTGATGGCCTATAAGTAAAGTCCTCACTTTTTTAATAGATGCGTGAGCAAAGATTTTCTGACCGAGCTCGAAAGTGACAGCCTTCTTGCAAGGTCTTTATTTTCCAACAAAAGAATAAATTGTTGGCTCGAATGCAGAGAAGGGAGACGGGTTAGTGTAATTGGGTTTTAGGAAGGAAATACAATTTTGGCAAATTTAAAATTAGAATCGTAAATCAATGTTACTTTTTAAAAATCAATATAAGTTATGTTAAAAATCAAAAGAAAATTGGAATGGAGGTCATATATCTAATTGACCATATCAAATCAAGGAGTGATAAATATATCATGAACATATGGTCTTTGGTGAATAGCATGCCAAGCATACTTGATGCCATTGGGGAAGTGCTTCCAGTTAAGTTTATCTTCAAGGATTTCAAGAATGCGCATCACCTGCAAACTAGGATCTAAAAGCTCTAAAGGATCAACAACCTATCAACTCGGCATTTGCCACAATTTGTTTTTTTCCAGATTATCTATATTCAGTTCTCATACAACAATAGGAAGAGTAATAGGCTTCTCATTCAAGCTGTGCCTTGACTTCAGAAAGGTACATTCTCCCCAAATACCGCGAAATATAATAGGGTAAGAACGGGGAGTCGGGTTATCACCCATCTCTAGTTGGACAAATGGATTCTCTAATTTGATGAAGCTAATGTTGTTGATGCACTTAAATCACATGACCTCAAGAGGAAAATGGGGCTGCTTACAACTCTATTTCTCAATTGTAACATTGAGTTGTTTCTTTCAGGCATTGTGTTCCTCATTTTATTGGTTCCATTGTAAAAGGTAGATTCGCCAAATTTTTTACCTTTAACCAATTTGTGGAACCTACCACCAGATTTTTGTTAATAAAGGACTAAAATCCTATGTATTGAACTTACATGATGAATTTTAGAATTTTTTCCATCCTCCAATATTTAATAAACTAAAGCTTGAGTTAAAAGATATTTGTTGTGAATCCCGACCCCGATCGCACCAATTCTATACGATATATGTATATACTTAGCAACTAAATTCCTTTTAGCTCCAAGTTAGATTTCTGATTCGATTAGTTTCAGATTTCAGATTTAATATGAACAAAACTTATCTGAGCAATAACAATAGTATATGGAATTCTTTTGGTCTCCAATGAAATCAATTGTTGTACATACGCCAATCGTTTTCCGTAAACCCAAGATTTCAAATACTCTTTCGAAACTATGACTCAACAACTCTCTGGAATTTGTCCAATCAAATTCACAATGCATTTTTTATTGATTAACAATGCACTTAAACAGTTAATGACATGGTAGTAAGCAATCACAAATTCATTTTGCCTTCTTGACTCATGACATCAAGCACAATACAGCAAGAATGAACGCACATCAGAATCACATGCACAACATCACTTCTTGGCACAAGCGGTAAAAATTCAGCAGAAGAAAATAGCAATAATAAATCGAAAAAGCAAGGAAGAAATACGACACCGGATTTACGTGATTCGGCCTTCAACCTGGCCTACATCCATGGAAGGGGGGCATTTCCTTTAAGCACCTAAGCAAGAGTGAATCGATTACAACACACACCTCTCGTTTCTCAAACTCTCACTCAATCCTCACTGATACATGAGAGATTTCACAAGATTATCAATGTGTTTCTATCTACGATTCTCTTCCTCTCTTGATCCTCTCGATGCTCTCTCGGTTTCTTCCCAGAAAAGCTGCTCCTCTTCGTCTTTGTTTTCTTTCCACCGAAGAACACTTGAAAACTTTCTTTCCTCATTCAGAAACTGCCCTCCTTTTCTCCTCCTCTCATTGCTTCTTCGTTTCACGCTTTTAAATCAAAAAGAAACTGATTGCTTCCTCATTTTAATTACAGCCGTGTAATTTGCTTCCACATTCAATAGCTTGGATTGAAATCCGTAAAGCAATTAAACAAAGAAAGGAAAAACAAGACAAAGGGTAAAAGCACTTAATTAATTAAAAGTCAAAAAATTATAACAAATCTCCAACTTGACTTCTAATTAACTACCCTATGAGATCACCCCTCCAATCAGCCCCTAAGGGCTTCAGTTCCTTCGGATATACACGAAGTTCAGATAATGTCTGAACTTAGTTGTGGGCAATGCTTTAGTAAGCATATCTATCTGATAATCATTTATAGGGATCTTCATCATAGTCATCAATCCCTTCTTTATAGCATCTCGATGCCAACCCAACTCTTCAGTCATCTTACGTAGCCGCATAGCTTTTTTTATTGCTACTGTGACAACAATATGCTCAGATGTTGTGGAAAACGCTTCCACAGATTGATGATTGGCCTTCCATCTTATATAACATGTTAGGGACTTCCTGGTGTCTATCAAAATTCGAGTCCACATATCCTACTATGTGGCCACTTCCGTTTTCTTTCCTTTTGAGCATTAACTCAAGTCCAACGGAATCTCACATATCTCAGAACCAACTTCAGTTCCTCCCAATGGCTTCTCCCTTGATTTGGCATGAACCGGCTGATGGCACTCACAACATAAGCCAAATCAGGTCTATTACATGACATGCCACACAATGTACTATCCATCGTACTCGCATATGACACGGTCTCCTCCAACTCTCCATGTAAAAACCCTGTTTTTACATCCAGTTGATCCAGCTCCAAGTCTAAATGAGCAACTAAGGCAATTAACGACCTTATCCGGCAATGCTTGACCATAGGAGAGAAGATTTCATTGAAGCATATCCCTTCAATAGAAAATCATTTAGCCACCAACCTGACCATGTATCTCTTCTTCTCTATCCCTGTGTTTCCTTCATTTTCCTTGTAGATCCATTTACACCCCACAACTCTCTGGTTCTTGGGCCGATCCACAAGCTTCCAAGTCTGATCCTTGTATGAGGAAGTCATCTCTTCTCGCATTGCTCCAGTCCACTGGTCTCTTTCCTTGTCACTCATGGCTTCCTTGTATGTCTCTGGCTCCACAAGTTATATCCTCGACCACGTGAAATGCATAAGAGATAAGATCAGAGTGTCCATAATTCAATTGTGGTCTTACTGCTCTTCTTTTCCTATCCCTAACAAGGACATATGAATACAATTCGTCTGGTTAACAGCTTCTTGACCATGTTGTTCATTGTTGAGTTTCATCATCAACTTCCGAAGAAGTTTTAGTTCCTTGAAACTCTACTTCAACCTGAGAATCATCCTGACGCTTCTAGCCATTGGATTCATCCAGTGTTTTAGTAGTTGGATGTCCCCTCTTTGATTCATCCCTACTAATCAAATACTTCTGTTCTCCAGGTTCAAGGCACCACAATTTGTACCCTTTCGCACCAGGTGGATAGCCTATGAAGATGCATTTCTAAGCACGTGGCTCAAGCTTGTCTTGTCTTACGTGAGCGTATCACATACAACCAAAGACTTTTAAAGTGTTGTAGTCTGCTAGTTCCCATACCAAAGCTCCACCGGTGTCTTAAAATTATTTGCAGCAGACGGACACCGGTTGATCAAATGACAAGCTGTAGACACAGTTTCACCCCCAGAAAGTCTTAGGAAGACCAGCGTTTAGTAATCTGCTTCCACATTCAAGAGCTTGGATTGAAATCTGTAAAGCAATTAAACAAATAAAGGAAAAATAAGACAAAGGGTAGAGAGGTAAAAGCACTTATATAATTAAAAGTCAAAAAATTATAACAATATTGAATGCATATACCATTGTCCATCATTAATATTAATTGATTACATAAAATGGAATTAAATCAAATTTTGACTTGACTTCTCCAATATTTGTAGTAATGAGTCGAGAATCTTCTCAGCTTTAGTTTGATCTTTATTACTGTTGCATACATACGTATATACTGTGAGGGAATTTTGAGTACCCCAATAATTGTTTTCACTATTGAGCACAAGCATGCATATATAAAAATATGTAGTACAATTGAAGGTTGGTGATATATATGATTATCAGAATGAAAATAACCTAAATTATCAATATGTACTCATAATTACTTTTCTAGTGGCTACCAGACTGCCATCTCCACTTAATATCATTGATCAACTTGTGGAGAACTTTTCTCAGATCATGTTAATCAGAATCTGTAGACATATACAAATATTCTTGAGTGCAGTAGCATCCATTTAATCATAAAAAAATTAGTAAAATTTTCCTATAAGTTGGCATTTTTTAGATTTTTAGTTTGTCAAAGTTTATTGAAAGAAATTGGTTATTTATTTCTAGGATTTACTTTTACTCCTTTATCGACGAAGTGCAGAAGAGGTTTAGGATTTTGTTAATGTGGCACCGGATATTACGGCTTCCATATAGCATCGGACATTGTTGATATGCACTGCACTATGTTAGCATTCCGATCTGGCGCTATGACACGTCTATGATATAAAAAAAACAAACACACAAAAACCATATTATTACATTATCAGGATAATCTGTAGTCACTGCTAAATATCATGATATGCTAATTCTTCCATACCCTTCATGTTTGACACATATATAGAAAATAATTTAAGTGCATGCTCCACTGAGTAAATCATTGCTTCTTTAGTGCTTTTACCTTGGTGTGCCACTAATAAATGTAATACAGTAAGTTTTGTTCACTATATAATATGATTTCTGTAGAGTTAGTTTCCTTCCATCCAGAAGTAATACAAAAACACTGAACAACAGAAAGATAAGTGGTACTTCTTGACTCATATACAGAGCTGTAAAACTCTATTTTTTCAGACCTATGAGATTTATTTCTCTCTAAAAAGAATTTACCTATTAGTTAACATTAATATAGTTTAATCTAACATGATCTGATATATTTCTCTAATTAATTATTTTCTCTTGCCAGGTTTTTCTTAATCATGAAGTCTGCGATTTCCCTTCTTCTTGCTTGTGTACTCATAGTTGCAAGTTTCCAAGCCCATGCGAAAATTACTAATATTCCTCCTATCAAGAATCGTCACCTTTTAAGCAGTGGACATTATGGAAAGGATACTGTTTCGGCATCATATGAGGAAGGAACCTCCAGTGGCCAGGATGACACTCATCGTGTATATGGTGGTGCAGATAAGCCGGCCAATCGCCATTAAGAACATGTTCTGTATGTTATTTAACACATATATATATATACTAGTACCTGTTGGCATCGTGCTTTGGTAGTTTCAAAACTCTCAATTTAAAATTCATCATTTGAAGCTAAGTAGTTGCTCTAACAATGGGCCTTTTTGGAAAAGGAAAAAAAACATGACAGTAGTGCGTCCGTCGTTCTTGGAGTGAAGGTAGCTAAACATGGAGTAGTTAGACGAAAGAAGAAAAGAAATAAACATAGAGGAACAATTGCATAGATGCCAAAGAGTACTATAGACAAATGTGGAAGAAACCAGCAAAGAGTAAAGCCAAACAACAATAGATTTAAAAGAGTTGATCCTCAAAAAATAAAAAACCACCAAATTCGAAATAAGAATTTATATAGGGAAAACAACTATTTCTGTTGCAAAAACAGAGTCGAAGAAAGTCAAACCAAATAGATTTAAAAAAGTTGATCCTCGAGAGATCAGGTTCGAATTTACTTGTGATGGGTGAAGACTTCAAATCAACAAGTAGCTCAAATTTGACAAAGTTATTCCTAAGTATTTAAGAAGCTAACAAGATTATTCTGCTGATTAGTTATCTAATTTCGTGAGACATTCCGGTGGGACATCTGAGATGAAACCTTTGCTTTCACCGAAGGCTGAAGAATTAATTAAACTAAATTTAGCTGTGGCCTATCGTGTAATTTGACATAAGTTCCACGGATTTATTATCAAGCTGTACCATGGCCAAAACGTTCACAATTAACAGGCACAAACATTATGCAATAACTTGAATGCATACTTTTGAACACCCATGTACGTGACTTTTCACATATCCTCTCTATCTTAGGTAAAATAAACACATGTAATTAGCAGAAGGATCAAGAGATTAGTTGGCTATTGCACAAGGAATCTTCAGATTGTCTTCTTCATAAATAAAGACACGGGTCCCTGTATTAAGACATAATAGAAACCTCAACCATGCATTTACTCATCCTACTTAAGGCTGTAACGAGGGCCTCTCAAGTGGATTAAGATGTCATTTCAAGCCTCTGGCCAATCAATTTGAGACAGACAAAAAGGTTCTCTTTAAATCCTCTAGTGTTACGGGAAAATATGGAAGCATGAGTTAGAAGGAATGGCGCTTCTCGTTTTTCTGTTTTAATATCTTCTTGCTCTCAAGAACATCCTCGTGCAGAGTAACTCGAGGTATGTTAAATTAAGGCTGAACTCATGCACGTGTGTACCTTTGATTCAAAAAAATCTTATCAAAAGTTGATTTTGTTTTGAGAACATCAATCCTTGATTTTTAATATCTGTGTTGCGCAGAATTTGATTAGTTTTAATCATCCTGTTTTGCACCTGGAACTTATCAGAAGCTATCCTGTGGCACAAGAGTCAGTGCTCTTCCCTGAAGGTTGCCACTCTTAATAGTCCTATGTGCACGACTTTGATATACTCGGCTACTTATGGAGATCAATCCTTCTCCGTTGGATATCTCAGCAAAGATGCACTGAGCTTTGGCTCAGAAATTGCAGGTGTAAGTTCCATAATGGAAGTTCAGAAGGAAATTAAACCAAACAAGAGGCACTTTATACAAATCAAATCATACAAAGTGGGAGGTTTAAGTTCCATAATGAAAGTTCAAAGCTATCAAAGTAAGCATACACAAAAATGAAATCCTAGCTCTACTGAGTAGATATTCAAAATAACATTTCATTACCTCAGGGCACTCAACTTTTTTCAAATAATCAGCATATCCATATGTCGAACTTTGGGAGCCTTCGTTGAATCACAAATACACGGCAGACGATGATGCACTTGACAGGGCCAAAACGAAGCAATCTATTAAAAGCAAAGCATCCTACAACAAAAATTGTAAAAATAATAAAAAAGAAAATGGTAAAACCAAGCTTTGAAGGAACGATTAAAAAAAATATATAACAAAAGGTATTGCGAAAACCAAATAAAAGAGCAATTTGCCGTTGTCAAGATATAACACAACTATTAGTCAAGATTTAAGAATGTGCAGCGTCTTAGGTGGCACCAAACATTACAACTAAGAAAGATTCAATTTGCATACTACTAACGTAAACCAATATGTTCTATTGAAAATTTTCCACCAGTCATCAAGAATAGTAGCTCTTTGCATTTTATTTTATATCTTGCTTATATAAACACCTAGCAAAACTCGTCATATAATTCAACACTATGAACAAGCTATCATTTATGAGGAATAAATAAGATAGAAACCAAAATCATTAGATATACAGTGATACAAAAGTTACAAAAGGGCCGGGGCACATGAATAGTTGTGTCCCCAGATTTCTGCAGCTCATGTATGCACGAAGTTTTATATTTTGAACGAAGACATATCACCTAAATAGGGTGTGAGGGCCCGGTCCTAATCATACGTTTAATTATCACATAAGGATTAGTTTTATGTACACCGCGGAAGATTATTTAAGTTATCAAAACGTGGCCCAAATTTTTTTCTTTGATACATATAGTAGCTAAATACTAAAAATATGTATTTCTAACTCGCATCTCACACATAACCATCAATAAGGTTTAGAAAGTACGAAAATACGTTAGCATACAAAATACTCAGGACATCCCCCGGAGAATAATATAGTTTTTAAAATTCGTCAATACCAAACTGGTAAAAGGACTCAAAAATAAGGACAAGAACTCGTGCTCACGGAGCCCTAGCACTCCGGGATGCTTCCTCTTGAGCATCCGGCATTAGTCCACCTGCAATACCTGCCATGTCCATCCAACAAAGACATGACAGCCCCCCGCAAAAGGAGTCAGAACCCCAGTACGAGAAACAGATAAAATCACAGTGTATGACAAAATAACATGTTGTGCATGAATGCAAATGCATATGAAGGGTATCAAATCTCCAATAATCAAAATCTCTGGAGTCCAAAGGAAGATCATCAATCAAATCATCATGCTCGAGCAGGGCGTCGACACGCTCGTCGCTACGACATCACTCTCCGTCGAGCCATCGGCGGTCCATCACCCCTCATGTCTGGGCGACGTCGGCACACTCATCGCTACGGCATCACTCAGCTCAATCTCTCCGCCGAGCCATCGGCGTGCCCATCATCCCCAGACACGCATCACAGATACCAATGAAAAGATATAGGTACCAATAAAAGAATCGATAGGATCAACATGGCATGCTCAATGTCCATGCGTGTCAATGCATCATGCAATATCATAATCTCATGTGATGCATCTCAAATATAATGTCATCATATATCATGCAGTCAATGTATCATGTAATTCACATACTACTGATCAACATATCATATGTGATATCATACCCCGAGAACATCACATGTCTTTGCCAGACATTGTGATAAAACCCGTTTTTCTACGTACCTCGGACCAGTAATAATTTTACCGAGTGCTCCACAATAGTCCCGGAATTATTAAACCTGGTCATATATACTACAAAATTATCACTAAGTGCTTAAGTAGCACAATAGCTAAAACAAGTTTTTAAGGGTGGTTTCTACTGATTTTTCCTCAATTTCATACTGACCAATTTTAGTAGACAATTCATAATAAAATCATATAACTTCGAAATGACCCTATTCCAGTGCTCAAAGTTCCAAAACGCAAAGGACTTCATTTTCTTGTCTAATGATGTCGAGCTAATTCTTCCATTAAAAGTAGTTTAAACACTAAATACGTAGCTTTTGAAATTTTGTTTTCCAGCTCGAGCAGTTTTGTAAAATCGCCATAACTTTTTCATTTTAAATCCAAAGTGAGTAATTCCAGTGGCAAAAGACTAAAAACTCAAAGTACTAAAATACTTATTTCTGGACATTTTCCGAAATTCCTAGCCAAAATGCTCAGGAACTCGAAGAACACACCGCATGGCATTTTTGCCCACATGCCGGACATGATTTGCACACTTAAAGTATAAAATTCATATTTAATTGAAAATAAGTCAAAATTAAGTTTTTTTTTTTTAAAATTCAAGAGAATGAAAATTTCTACAATTTCATATAAAAACCGACAACAAAATCGAAAATAAACTTTGTCAAAAGTTCGAAATTCTACACTGCATGTGCATTTCCAGCACATGCAGAGTTGAATCTGGCATACTTTAGTAAAATGAGAATATCTCACTCATTTCAGGTCCAAATGATCTCAAATTTTTACCACGAGACGACAACTCTTATATCTACAACTTTTGTATAGAACTCTAAGTCAGATTCAGTCGTTAAGAAAACCGAAAATGCAAAACTAGTTACTGCATGCAACAACATTTCTGCTGAATCTTATGACAGCATGAGTTTCACTTCTTATTTCATTTTAAAACTCTAAAAATCGACCCAACCAGAATATAATCTAAGTTAAATACTTAAAGGTGATGATATACCTACAAAGCTTTCACTTTCACCCAAATCCTTGAGGCTCTTCTTAATTCCTAACCAATTTCAATCTTGCATGCAAGATTTGAGCAAGTTTTTGGATGAAGGAGAATGGAGGTGCTTTCGAATTTTATGGAGTGGAAAGGAGAAAGGAGAAAGGAGAAAGGAGAAAGCTTGATGGGGAAAGAGAGAGATGAGGGGAATATCAGATTGAGGAGAAACAAGCAACCCCATGCCTTGATAAATGAGTCTAGGCGTGAGAATCTAGGTGGCCAAAGAGTTTTTTAATCATCTTTGGTTCAAAAATTCCACCAAGTGTCCAATGTGTTGATTTGATAGTGGTTCTAGCATTGCATGGCCGAAAATAACATTTTTTTGATGTATTTTATCTTGTTAAAAATTCACGGTGTTGTGCTCCGAAACACCTTAATCTAAAACCAAGTTTAAAGTCATCCGGGTTTGCCTATTCGCTAATTATCCGATTTAATTGCGACGGGGTCTTACATCAGGGCTAAATGAATATGAGTTGTAAAAGTTGTTCGTGAAGCCAGATTCCCATATCTAAACACAAAAAACAAAAAAAGATGAATTAAGTTGTGAAGCCCGATTCCCATATATGAACATAAGAAAAGAGGAATTAACTTGTGTAATGTGTGCTTTGCAAACCCAGGAATGTAAATCACAAAGCAACAACAAGGATCGAATATAATAATCGATTTCACAATTAGGTTTAATTCATCAATAGTGTTCATCAAATCGATTTCCAATTTTCGAGTGTATGGTCTAATCTTTTGATGTTCAGCCACCTTTCCCTCCTCATGATAACACTAACCACTTACATCGTTTTCAAGATACATAACAATGGAGGAGGAGGAGGTAGACTCGGTTCTTATATCCCCTCTCAATACACATATATCCGGCCGAACGCAAGTTCTGTCACAGCAAACTGTACCTGCATTAACAGTACCCTCATACATCAGAAATTTGAAAGGTAAAATCAACATGAGTCCTACAATCCCTTTGCTAGAAGGGCATGTCGTGGCAATAGCATGTAAAAAGTAAGCAGAAAAGACATGGCTAATTGCTAAAGGTATAAATTGATTACAAATGTTGCTAAATGTATAATCTAAGTCTAAATAAACATATTCAAACGACAATTACCGTCCTCACCCTCTCAAATCCACAACCAACACAAGGCAAAAAAGACAGGCTTTTTGACAAAACAGATAAAATTACCTCAAACACAAAACATACTAATAAGCTCATCCCAAGGGTAAAAACATAAAGACGGTTTAAAAGAAGGTAGAGAAAAACCAGCAAACAGGGGACCCAAAATTATTATATTACTCACAAAATATGATTCTTCTTCCTACAAAAGCCATTCATTCCCCTAACCATTTTCTTCATGGCAAATCATACTCCATATTAAATTGTAAATTTTGATGTGTATACTATATATAAGTATATGAATATTTACAAAATTTTCAAATGTTAAGATAGGATTTTCTTTCATCAATGTAGTTAAAAAAATAGAAACTTTTAATCAGTGTAAAAATCAAATATTTCTTCCTCTCTCACCAACCATATCAACCCAAACCACCTTTGAAGAAAAAACCAGTGGAGGACTCCAAGGAAAACAAAGAGAAATCGAGACACCAAAAATCAAAAATTAAGTGTGTCCAAAAGAGATCTGACCCGAGAACGGATGATCGCGCATGATTCATATATTGGCATGCATAAATCTAATAAATGCACGAAAAGGAAATTACCGATAACAGCGAAATCAATCTGATGGCGGTGATCCCTAGAGTCCAATTAACCTGACCAGATCTTCAAGCACAACACCAGTGCTAGTGTGATGTCGGCTTTTCTATGAGAGTGTATATAGAGAGAAAAAAAACTCCTTAACCCTAGAGATGAACATATATTTATAGGAGTTTTGGTCATTTATTTGGGCTATGGTTATTAGGGTCCAACGGGCCAACAACTGGCCCATTGGCTTGTATGGCATCTAATGCTAACAATCTCCCACTTGCCCAAAAGCCAACACAAAACTGCAAACTCATAACCAAGTAATTCAATCAAATTGAATAACTTGGCGTACTACCAAAGTACATAATTATGCAACATAAATATATCAAATGTTTTAATTTTAGAACTTTCTATAGATGAAACATTTTCAAATATAGAAACTCCACTAAAGTGAGGAGCTTTCAGAAATTAAATTCATCTCTTCTAAATCACTCAATATGAGCACTTAACATTTAAGTCTCAATTCTCATCAATAGATCGGTGGCCGGTTGATTGTGACCCAGCGAGGCTCAAGTGTATCATAGCAGTAGGATCACAACCTTTGTGATTTTAGAAGTTAAACAACTTCTTGGGCTTACCATGACTGCCCCATTGCCAATTAAAATCCTTTTAATAGACAATGGCTGAAATATAATTCCAGCACAACCTACCGATCGTGGGTAGCGCCTAGCATCTGCGCTTCACGAAGACCTAGATACAAATGACTAGCAACGTACGAGAACCTGTCAGTCATAGTTAGCGTGCAGTACATTCCTTTCACTCAATATGTCCCGATTGATCAAGGGCATTGGTTGATCGAGAACCCCTTTATGATTTCAATAACTATGTATTTGTTTCACGTTATATGATTCATTTGTGTGCGTATATGAAAAACTCATTTTTCACAAGCACTACCCACTCTGGCCAGAGATTCCTCAAATCATATATAGAAAAACACATAGGACATCCTGGTTCATCAAGACCAGTGGTGAATCCCCAACGACAATCATAGGCCTCTGACAGCATCATTGAATACCCAAAATAACAACTTTATGATCTGCGTGTGTCATTAAATCAAAGTACACAGCTATCTGTCAAGACCTCAATGATGCCTCGGGTCATGAGGAGTAATGGTGCACAACTATGACTAGAAATTCTATACTCGACAAGTGGTAACCACTTATAGAATTCCGAGTAGGGTCGTTCAGTGAACTCATTCCTAATGAGCACCTATTCATGTGTGCTGACTTCTCCAAGCCAACGCCGATGAAACGCGGCGCACTACACTAGACACATCATGAATACCAGTCTCTAACGAGCATATATCGATATCCCATTCTCGAAGGCTCATCGACCAGGAACATTTAGAAATCGCAGTCGAGAATGTATTTCATGGTCACCATCATGTGCGTAACAACATTCTATGGACTATAGCAACTTCAAGGACTTCATCAATACATCAAGATGCATGGGTAAACAAATGAAGAAGTGCCATATATATTAATATTCAAACAAAGATTTGTCATAATAAGATTATAAGTACAATCAATCAACTATTGATTTACTTAATCATGTATGACAACAATATCTTTCACTTTCCCAAAGCCAACTACTCATGTGTCTTAAGACCATCTTCCCAAGATGTCTAACAGACACCAATCATTGTAAATGCTTTGTCAGTGGATTCACTATATTTTTCTGTTGAAGCGATTCTTTCGATAATAATGTCGCGTCTACCATCTCTCTCATTAGATAGTATTTTCTCAATATATGTTTGGATCCTGATGAGATCTTGGCTATTCATAATAGCTCACATGTTGTCACGGTACACAGAGACTGTGTCAACTACACTAGAAATTACACCCAACTCTTGGATGAAATTTCTTATCCAAACTGCCTCTTTGTTGCATCGTATGCTGCAATGTATTCAGCTTTAGTGGTGGAATCCAATGTGGTGTCTTGCTTGGAACGTTTCCAAGAGACATCACCATCATTGAGCTTAAATAC
Source organism: Haberlea rhodopensis (assembly GCA_907163345.1). NCBI lineage: Eukaryota > Viridiplantae > Streptophyta > Magnoliopsida > Lamiales > Gesneriaceae > Haberlea > Haberlea rhodopensis. Next base: position 11,502,817 of record CAJQUN010000015.1, read on the forward strand.
AAATCCGAACATCGATTACAGATCCAAAAACTATGAGCATATCCTAAGTTCTTCATAAGTACTTGAGGATTATTTTCACAGTTTTCCAGTGAATTCACTGGGATCTGTCTGATGTCTGCTCATTACTCTAAGAACATACATCAGGCCAAGTACATAACATAGCATACATTATGCTATTAAAAGTCGAAAAATAAGGTACCAATGCCATCTTTTCACTCTCATCATCAATCTTAAGCCCCATTGACTCGAGAGATGACTACTGTGACGTATTATGAAGTAACTTCTTTTTCGACTATTCTATGCTAAACCCTTTTATCACAGTGTTTATGTCCGTAGATTGAGAGATCTCAAGCATCCTTTAGATCTATCCCTATAGATCCTTACGCTAAGCACGTATGACGCTTCTCCCAATCTTACATGAAGAAATTAGTAGATAATCATGCTTTAATTGATTAATCCAATACCATTCATAATGGGCAGGCTATAATCGACTTAAAGCATCACAAATGTAACCATGCTCCCACTAACCCTTTTGCACACACATGTCAGTTCCAGATTTTTAACAAAACCAAACACTTTGATGATGTTATAAAAACGGAAGTTCAAACTTCGGGATGTCTTCTTAGGCCCATAAATGGACCTCTGGAGTTTGAAAACATTTTTCTCACTCCAAGAAGTTGTAAACACATTTGGCTGCTACATTTCTACCTCAATGTCGCCACTGAGAAATGTTGTGTTAACATCCATTACTCATATCTCATATTCATAATATAAAGATATAACTAATAAAATCTAAATAGACTATAGCATCATAACCGATGAAAATTTTCTCATAAACAACTCTTTGCCTATGAGAATAACTGTTTCTCACCAGTCAAACTTTGAAGGTCACTACCTTCCCATCCACTCCAAGTTTTCACTTGTAAATCCATGCAACCAATGAGAACAATTCCCAAAAATGATCTACTAAGGCCCATACCTTATTGGAGTACATATAGTCCATTTCAGATTTCAAGGCATCTTGTCAATGTCCCGAATCAATATCTGACATCACCTCCTTGAAAGTCCAAGGATCACATCCATGGTCAAAATCATTTTGACTACTTTCTAGGTGTAAATGCAATTTATCAGGAGTTCTTGAAGCACTTTCAGATCTCATTGGTATGTGTATTCAAAGGTTATGATTAACTCAATTAATTTCATTGTTTTCACTTTTCTAGTGGTTTGTGGTTCTTGAACCCTTTCAAGTTATATTATTTTGTCATTTCTTTCTAATAGAAACATTTTCTCTAGAAAGATTGCACTTGCGAAACAAACACTTTGCCTCCAATTGATAATATGAATTTCCACAAAACAACATAAGATGGACCAACTATCCAACTCATTTCCCACTGGTTGCTTCACATAAGCAGAACAATCTCAAATCTATATTTGGATTATTTTTCAGTCCATATCATATATGGAGTTTTCGTCACTGTATTGGTATGAATTATGTTCAACAAATATGTAACTTTAGAGAGTTACTCAGAGAGAATCACATTCTCTTTAAGATAACTCAACATCCTCTTGCACTAACATTTAGTGCTCTATATACGTCCATATGAATCAAATTCAATGGACATTCAGCACATGCTAAAGATATGTGGGATTTAAGTTATCGTGCCTTTTATATTCTTTGAACATAATCATACTAATCGTTCATAAGTTCACCAGATTCAATAAAACATTAATTCTTAAAATATTGCAACTCATATTCGCAAATTTAAAAGAATATCATTCTCTATCAAAATAGGAATAATGTTCATGATTAATCTAGAACAAATAAATATTTGCTCAAACTAGTTCCTAACCAGTCAAGATTTTATATTAAATAAATGTTTCAAACAGCCTTTGCAACAACTCTTGCTACAATGATTAGCCTCATGTAGGTTTCACCGTCCTAGAGCTCTCTACTCTTCTCCTCATATGCAACTCTTTGCAAAGATGTGAGCACAATTGGTATCACATACCAAAGAAGTAAAAACAATAGAAACATTAATTTTTATAAAATACACAATTTCCAGAACGCTTCTGGTATAGGTATTCCTTGCAATTTTGCGCCAGTGACCAGCAGTGAAAACATAGATGCCTCTCATTTCTTAGTTGCTACTATCCATTTTCGTCTTTTGAGGTTGAGAACCATTTCCCTTCCTCTTCTTTATCCTTGAACTCTTCCTACCATTGGTAGAAGATTCGACAAGAAGAACACGTTTCTCCTTTTGAATCAAGGACTCATGAGTTTCAAACGTTTTGACTATAAGATCAAATCTACAGTCAGTTAATGAGGTATCGTCACATTCAGATTTTCCAATCGATCAACAAGAGATATTTTTCTTACACCATGCTCATAGACCGAAGCCCCATCTTGCACGTGAAATGAAAATAGCTCTTTTGAAGTCGCGAGTCTCAGTAATAGGGTCCGTTCACCAAACAACATTTGTAGGTGTTGGAAAATATCAGTAATGTGAACGAGTTTCTCATATCTGTGTTGAAACTCATTGGTGACATTGATGCTATCATATAGCACCTAGCCGAGAGATTATCGTCCCACCACTTCTCAAGTGTGGCGATCTCTTCATGAGACGAACGGGGAGACACTTCAACAGGAGGCTCCCACCAAGGGTATATAGCAACCTTTTAGAAGCAAGCACTATTTTAAAATTAATAGTCAATCAGAATAATTTGGTGCGGTTACTTTTTTTGTATCGAGATTTGATGCAATCGGATTCACGGCAATCACAATACTGAGAATAAACAGAAAATATAAGCAGACCGTTTGATTATTAATTAATTCAAAAACTATGGACTTTAGTTATTGAATGCTCTCACTGATTTTTTTCGAATTCATCACCCTCATGCAAATGAACGGAAAATCATATTTTCTTAGTGGGCTTGGAGTCCAACTAGATCATGAAAACCCCAGACGTGGGCCCACCGGCTTCGTGATACTAAAGGTAGATCACAATTGCATCATATGCAACCCCCAAGATATTTGTCTCGCGATTGGCATAACCCTACGTGGGCAGGACAATTATGCCTTCTTACGTCAAACTAGCCCATCCCACGGATGGAAATGTCACGCCCAAAAGACCCCACGTGGGTGAGTAATCTAGAAGGTTAACATAACCGCACCCTTAATTAAGTGGCAATTAAACACACAGCTTTCCCATGTCAGATACCCCCCACGTGGGTGAGTAAGGCAATATGACACAAGTAGCGTCTCATGGCTTAACTGTTGATGGAAGACAGGAAGCGACAAACTCTTTTGAGCCCCCTTATCAGTTTGATATTAAAATTTTGAATCATATTCAAAAGAGGGATTTAATAATTTTAAAATCTCATCATGTGCTTGTTTGTTTGTTTGCCGGATTCATGCAACTATGTTTTATTCATGCAATCATATGTACTAATAAAACATACAAACAAACATTTATCATACATCAAATGCATAATAAAAAAAATAAATATGGACGATTACGGCCTTTTCCTAATTGATCCACGTGAGCCATACGTGGATCACCAGTCTGTCTAAGGTGATGCAGGTATGCAGTGCAATCCTATTACATTTTTTGCTTCCATTATACATGTCTTGATTCTTGGTGCTCCATCTTCAATCTCGATCTCCCACTAATTCTAATGGATTTACATTTAAATCGTGCAAACAAAAGAATAGGGATACAAATCCGGGATGGGATACATCAGAAAATAGAGAGAGCAGGCTCGCAGGCCCGATAACCAAAAACACAATAATAATGAAACAATAAAAACCTAAACATTCACCTAAACACATTGGCCAAGGCCCGTAATCATCCATCATGCAATCACAACATATGTAGTTAAACATTAAACAAAACAATTACATCATATGTAATTGTACTAATTACATCACATGTAATTAGAACACAATAATTAATTTATTCTATCGTTTCCCACTAATCGTATCATTAATTGAAAAAAAAATTAACAAATTAAATAAAACTATTTTATTTAATTTCTAATTAATTAAATTTTCAATAAATTGGTAAAATCCTATTTTACCTTTTAATTATCATATTAATCGAAAATAAAATTAACAAATTAAATGAAACATTTTCATTTAATTTCCAATTATTTAAATTTTTATTTACTTGGTACAATCACTATTTTACCTTTAAATCATAATGATAATCGAAAATAAAATTAACAAATTAAATGAAATATTTTCATTTAATTGTCAGTTAATTAAATTTTCAGTTACTTGGTAAAATCACTATTTTACCTACAAATCATAATATTAGCCAAAAATAAAATTAACAAATTAAATGAAACATTTTCATTCAATTTCCAATTAACTACATTTTCAACTAATTGTAAAATCTCCATTTTACACTTAATAAATTAAAAATCATATTTTAATTAATTAAGTTTATGATTTATTATTTTAAAAATAATATGCGGACAAAACATCTAAAATGACCCAAAAAAAAATTTATGGACTTAAAACTTTCAAACAAATTATCACACCAATTTTCGAAATATCCGGTCCAAAAAAAACATCAAAATTCGAAAATAGCCCAAAAAGTTTTAAAATTCCTATTTGGCCCCTACATGGGCTAAGGTTACTCTGGTTCATCCACTTCCCCAAAACCCTAGCCGCCTCCCAGCCACCAGCGCGCGCCACCAGCGCGCGCCGCCACCTCGCCACCACCGCTGCCCCTGCTGCTGCAACTCTTACAGCCGATAACAGCGATTTTGGTCCACAACAATTGCAGCATCCATGGCAGCGATACCTGCTTCACCAGATTTTATCGGCGCCGCCAATGGCAACAGCAAACATTTTGCCATTGCTTCAAGCACCTGGAGATCGCCGCCCGCAGCCATGTCCGCCGCTACGTAACCCTTGCGAGCCGCGGTGCGATGCAGGCGAAGGTACCTCTGCTTTACTCAGGCTGCACACTCATGGCGATAACAGATTCACCGAAAACGATGAACAGTAACGAAAATAGGAACATCGAGTTTCAATCAAAAAATCGTTTTTTATCATTTTTCTATATCTTTCCGGACTCCGTAATTTATGAAATTTCAAACACGACTAGTATCGAGTGGAAACAATCTAATAATATTAATTATTGAATATATGAATCAAAACGTAACCTGGCTCTGATACCACTGTTGGTTTTCGTACCCCGACGCCAGATCCAAACACAGCGGAAATAATACAATAAACAGATCTGACCCGAGAACAGATGATCGCGCATGATTCATATATTGGCATGCATAAATCTAATAAATGCACGAAAAGGAAATTACCGATAACAGCGAAATCAATCTGATGGCGGTGATCCCTAGAGTCCAATTAACCTGACCAGATCTTCAAGCACAACACCAGTGCTAGTGTGATGTCGGCTTTTCTATGAGAGTGTGTATAGAGAGAAAAAAAACTCCTTAACCCTAGAGATGAACATATATTTATAGGAGTTTGGGTCATTTATTTGGGCTATGGTTATTAGGGTCCAACGGGCCAACAATTGGCCCATTGGCTTGTAGGGCATCTAATGCTAACATATCCATGGTGTTAATTTAATATATTTGGTTTACAATAAAAATTCATTATGATAATATGACAATAATCCTACCAAATCTTATAACAATAATCCTACCAAATCTTATAATATCTTTATTTAAATTGTTAACATATCTCACAATATTCTCGGGATAAATATGGATCTAGTCGTCATATGCAATACAGCAACCCCAAAGATTTGGGACCAAAAGCGGTTAGCGGTGACCATGGAATAAGTTTCTTCAGCTTGAGTTGGGTCGACATCAATAAATATAGGGCTCATAACCCTCGTTCAGATATGCGATTACTTATGCAAAAGTCTACGGTTTCAAATACTTTTTTCATTGAAACATATGCTAACTTGAGCGTCGGACCGGCGGAGTCATATCACCCTTTTTTATTTATCAACCGATATATTTCGGGTGTGGTTCGATTCGGTTTATGGGTGAAATATCGTTTGTTGCATCATTCGGTTGATATTTATTGAAGATCACACTTTTTGGTGATAACATTTGGCGCCATCTATGGGAACCGAAATTTAATCCGCCATCTATGGGAACCGAAATATAATCCATGATTAGATCATCTGGTTGAATTAGAAAGAAAAATGCCAATTCATTCACTCATGGAGAACAAGATCCTCGGACAAGTTTTATGTACTTATGAAAACAAGTGAAGGATTATCGATTGCCTTTGCCGGCTGAAAAAGTTCAAAAAAAGGAGAAAAATCCGATTCCTAAGACCACACACAAAAAAAAAAAACCCAAACCCTAGCAAACTCACGCTGCCGCCTGTGCGCCACCGAAAAACACCTTTGTTGCGCCATCTACTGCGGCCCCATTGCCAAAGCAACCCATCCCCAAACTCAGAACTCGCCGGCGGTCCTTCCAGTACAAAAGGCCCCATAATTATCCGACCATATCGCTGGAATTTTGTCGTGGAAGTCACAATTTTGCGCGACGGGTATCTTAATGTTTGTGGTTCAATTTCTTCCATACCACCGACAATTAGTTTGAGCCCAACCAATATAATCTAGCCAACACACTACCTTAGTACCCACATCGGTCACGACTCTCAATGCCGCGGGAATCGCCGAATTTAGACCTACAAGTTGCGCCTCATGCGCTAGAAAAACCCTAGCAATTCAACTCTTGACATCAAGTGAACTACAAATACGTGAACATTATCATGGTTTGAACGTGAACATTATCATGGTTTGATGGAGAAAATAAAAAAACCTAAAGCATATGTACATGCTTTTTCTAATTTAAACATTAATTTCCTTTAATATTAATAGAGAAAATTATAAAATGTAGAATAGAGACATTTATAATAGTAGTCTCAAACTTTTAAAACTAATCAAATTAAGCTCCAAACAAATTATTTTTAAAACCAATATAATCACACATAAATATTTGTTTATAAATATGATTCCACAAAATTATTTTTTAATCAAAGTGGACATTCTTGTAGGAACACTTTTGAAAAATTATTTTTTTGTAACTAGATTTGATAAAACATTTATGTAGGAATACTTTTGTTCAAAAAACTAATTTTTTTGAGATTATATTTTACTATTCCTAAAAGTTTGGAACTATTATTATAAATATATCTATTCTATAGGATCATTTTTTTTTTAATTTATACAAATTAATATTTCATTTTAATTTTTTAAGCCAGCCGTATAAATTTTTGATCTACCCCTAGACTAGAACAGTAAAACTAATTGCTTTTAATTTATAAAATTTTAAATTCTATTTATATTTTAATAATTAATTCTTAATTCTTAAATTTAATTTAATTCAGATTCTTGTATTACTAAGTTCAATGCTCCAACTTCCAAAATTTTAATATTGTTATAAAATAATATTATTGTATTATAAAGAGAACAATTTAGAGAGAGAAATTTAGAGAGTTTTTCATATATATTTCATTCCACTTTAAGCCACTATTTTTAGACTTAAGATTATGAGTTACATGAGGCGGAAGGCGGAAGGTAAATGGAAAGCCAATATACGTTTCATAACAAATATTACGTTTTAAAATACTTTCATTAATACATGTATTAACACATGCATTTATGAATCATATTTACAACACTCCCCCTTGGATGTCCATACACTGCCTCATTAAGAACCTTACCAGGAAAAACACATTGGGAAAAAAAACATGGTTAAGGAGTACAGTGTAAAATAATTCCACTTCTTGAGCTCATCATTTGATATCTTTTAGTCGCCGCATTCCAATCTTGTGAACCAACTTTTCAAATGTTGAAGTTGGTAGAGACTTTGTGAATAAATCTGCTAGATTGTCATTTGAACGAATTTGTTGAACATTGATATCACCATTATTTTGAAGATCATGAGTGAAAAAGAATTTTGGTGAAATATGTTTCATTCTATCGCCTTTGATGTATCATTCCTTCAATTGGCGATGCATGCAGCATTATCTTCGAACAAAGCTGTAGAAACGTTTTTGTCCAAATGCAAACCACATGTTCCTCGAATATGATGGATTACAGATCTTAACCAAACACCGACTTGCTTCATGGGTAACCAATAATTCAGCATGATTAGAAGAAGTGGCAGTTATAGTTTTTTTCATAGAACGCCCCGAAATAGTTGTACCACAACATGTGAACACATAACCCGTTTGTGACCGAGCATTATGAGGATCAGATAAATATCCAGCATCTGCATAACCTATGAGATCAAATTTGGGTGTCTTAAGATAATAAAGGCCCATATCCGTCGTTCCTTAAAGATAGCGAAATATATGTTTAACACCATAATGTCTTCGTGTAGGTGAAGAACTATATCTTGCTAGCAGATTCGCGGCAAATGATATATCAGGGCGTGTATGACTAACAAGATACATTAATGTTCCAATAGCAATAAAATATGGTACTTATGGGCCTAGTAGTTCTTCATTATTTTCATGAGGTCGAAAAGGATCTTTGTGCACATCAAGTGATCTTACAACCATAGGTGTGCTTAGTGGATGTGCTTTATCCATATAGAATTGTTTAAGCATTTTTGTTGTATAAGCAGACTGATGTAACAAGATGCCATTTCTAAGTGCTCAATTTGCGAGCCTAGGCAAAATGTTGTTTCTCCAAGATCCTTCATTTCAAATTCTTGCTTCAAATAATCCGTAGCTTTCTCGAGGAAGAAGCACCTCCTCGTGATGCTTTAAACGGCTCCCATCTGGGTCTCATGCTATCTGATGTAGGTGTTTGGGATGGTCCTACATCTTTATAAACTCCAACTCCAATCTCAGCCATCTCGGCTCTAGTCAGTGCTTCCTCAAACGAAGTAGGGTTATTAGAAATCACCCTATCAAACAACTCAGGCCTTAAGCCTTTCACAAACTGTCTGATCTTTGCCTTTGTATTTGCAGCGATATGTGGTACATACCTTAACAATGAAGAATACTGCAAAGCATAATCAGATACTGTCATGGTTCCCTAATTCAGATTAGTAAACTCATCTTCTTTCATCTACCTCGCAGCAACAGAGAAATAATTCTCCAGAAAGGGATGTCTAAACACATCAATCAATAACCTGTCCTTGAGCTCTCAAATCAATCAGTGTTGATTTCCACCACAGCATTGCTTTCTTTGCCAACTGAAACTCAGCCAAATGTAACCAGACGGACGTGGCACAGGGTGTTGATATAAAGATCTATTCCACGTGTTCTAACAATTCCTCCTCCTGTTCCCTTGATTCAGTACCCTCAAAGCGAGATTGTGATGTCCAGATTTATTATAATTATTTGTTGGACTAAATATGATTTGGATTTTATTGATAATTAATTTTAGAATTAATTAGAAGTGGAATTGACCAAGTGAAGGTCAACTGGCAAGTTAATCGGATCCTAAAATATTTTGAGATTGTAAAATATACTCCGATAATTTTTAGAGATAAATTAATTAAAATGAAGAATTTAAGTTTTGGGTTTTTGGGGTGTGTATAAAGACCAATCGTTGTCTAAAAATAATATCAGTGCACCGGCGACACTTCGATGTACAAAACCGGATCAGGGTACAAAAAAAAAATGTTATGTTGGGTTTTTTTTTCGGACACACAGTAAAAGTGTGTAAAAACACGCACAAACACCCGATCCCTTTTCTCTTCGCGCACATTCAGACCCCTCGCCACTAAACCGCCGCGCCCGCCGCCGTCCGAGCTCCTTCCGGCGCGTCCGAACCGCCGCCGCCTTCGTATCTCCCAGGCGCTTCTTTCCATACCAATATCGCGAAGTTTCGTCGAGGATTGCGTCCGGATCTTGCAAGGAAGCGCCGCGGGTTGAAGTCGCGATTTCGTCCAATTTTGGGACGATTTTCTTCCGATTTTTTTTGTGGGTAATCCTCGCCGTCCCTCAGTCGTTTTTTACCTGAAATCCCTCGAATTTTTGATGAACTTTGGTTCGATTTTGCTGGCATTTTTTCGTAGGGTTGCTAGTGTGTGTGCGTGTGTGTGTTCTGTGTGCAGATTAGTGTGTGTTCGTGTGTGTTCTGTGTGTGTGTGTTTGTATCCAGCATGTATTAGTGTGTGTAGGTGAAGTTTATACAAGAAAATGTGTATTCCAACATGTATTGGTATAGGTACAAGACTTCTATATATGTTGTGCCTTGTGGTTGGATGATGTTTTGTTAATGTAAAAGGTTAACTTAAATTAGTGTAATGAGTTAAGGCGATTATGTGACGATAAATTGAGTATGAACAATTGGGAATTGGATAGCATGAAAATGTTATTAATTGTAGGGATTTAATCATAACTCACATTATTGAACGGATAATTGTTGAAAATGAATTGGTGATTAAATGTCGTGATTTAGTGTCATTGTTGTTAAAAGGTGAAGACTAGATACATACTAGTATGTGTTGACATGGAATAGAGTTATGGTGATGATTATGCTCAAGTGGATAGCATGGCATGTATTAATGATTTATGTCACTTTATTGAGTTTCAAATCTTATTAGTACTAAATCAAGAATTATGGAACCAATGCATCTTTAAAGTGTTAAAGTTGAATTTAATCAATAAATGACTTTATGTGGGGATTAAGGGGATTAGATTTAAAAGAGTAGAATCTTGTATCTACATGGATCCCTTCTTTCGTGTCTTGGTTTGAATCACCTCGGTGTGGGTTTGAATAATTGTGGAACGTGTTAATTGGCTTAATTGGATTGTTTTAATTAGACACTAGTTGTATATCATTATACATACACCCTTGCACTTTCTTTCCCTCTATTGAACTGGTGTGTCTAGTGAACCGCTATGTGAGTTGGGCGTGATTTTGCACGTATGGGTGTGTGTATCCCGCATCATGTGTGTGATGTAGCGGATGGTGGGAGATGATGGGGTTTTGCATTACCAATGAAATATCATGATTCATGTGAGGATGTGTGTATCGAAGTATTGATTATGATTTGATTCATAATATTGAGTTATTGATTTGTGATATGGAAATGAAAGTAAGAACTAATGATGGATATTCATTGCTTGGATTATGAGCTAATATTGAATTGATATTCGATATAGACTCTTCAGGAGACTTCGGACGTTGCTGAGAGCTTGTTCATGTTGTCTACTATAAGGTACGTGGTGACGTACGAGCAGGTATATCTAGTATCTATACATTCATGTATACATGCAAATTTTGAATATGATGATTCAGGTAAGTGTTTGACTTTAATAATTGAGTTTCATATACGAGTTATGGGGGACACGTAGTGGTGCGTGATCCAATTTTACTTGTTGAGTAGTGATGCCGTGGGCATGAACGATATGAGAAAATATCGAGAATGAGATAGTGGGATAACCAGGGTTACATTGGGATAACCAGGTTTACATTGATGTTGAATTATTTATGTTGAGCATAAATGATGCATTGTTGTTGTATTGAATTCATAGTGTTGTTGGATATCATATTTTCAATGATAGTACTGAACTTGACATTATGAAAGTCCGTGAGTTTGAAACAGGAACAGTGTGTGGAAGCTATACAGATTCGGAATTGTACAGGGAGTATATTTTATGAGTTTTGAATAATCTAAATTGTTGCATTATGATTTCATATGTTGATTTGTGATCGAATATTGAGTTGGAGTGTGCTCACCCTGTGTGGGGGCTGTTTCTGTTGAAACAGGTACAACAGGTACGATGCTGCTTTGGCGTGCTAGGCTCGAACCTTGTTGGATGATGCTTCCAGGAGCATAGTATGAGATTGAGCCGATATACGAGGTTGAGCGGTTGGTATTTATACTAACTATGCATCCGGATGAGTATCCGTTATTCGTTGCTCTTCTGTGAGCACTTGTATGTGTATATGGACTGTATAAGGGTGTTGAAACCCACTTTTGTTGTCTTATTAGTGTAGTGTCTTCCCTGGCCGGGAATTTACTTGTGTTTCTATATTCTGTTTAATATTGCGTTGTCCCTGGTCGGGAATTATATTATGTGATGAGTTTTTATTTCCAGATAGCTCAGTTTGTGGGGAGACTCTGCCCAATTTTTTTATAAAAACCCACAATGCAAAAGTGGTATGATGGGGATGGTATTGGGTGAAACCCCTGAGTCTATTTGTTGGTAGAGATGAACATATAATGTTGAGCATTTGTTTGTGTCTTGGGATTATGGGAAACAAGTAATGATTCGTTTTAAAGAATGAAAAGAAAATGAAAAATTTATACACATACGACGTCATAAATGAACTAATGACGAGTTTAAGTGTTGGAGCCTTATAGAGATGGCTGATAACTCAGAAACTGGGTCAATGTTAATTCCCCAGGTAACAGTACCTGTTCCACTGGCCCTTGCCCAACTGGCAGGCGCCAACCCAATACTAGCATTACCAGTCATGGCATCCCCAACATCATCGTGAGGTACTCTGTCTGCTATTATTGCACATCAAGGGTTAACAATAACATTCAGAGGTATAAAGCATGTTAAGATAACATCATATCAAAGCTCTCAACATGCTTTCAAGTGATTAGGCAACTCCCTAATACACTTCCTCTACCCGTGGCCACCCCGTTCTCGAACCACTGCTCTGATACCACTACTGTGGGGTCCTCGTTACTTAATCCATTATGTATTCAATATTAGACATATGTGAGTAGGAGTTAAGTAATAAAACACACTGAGTTAAGAGTTTTTACAATGTCAGTTATTACAACAGATACGAAATTTTAATACAACCTAACATAATATACAACACATGAACATCACATGTACGTATTCACAACCTAACGACGTTCAACTCCTAATCAGTGGTTCAGCTCGCAGCAGAATGCAACTCACAATCCCGTCTCCCCACGTTTATGAGTCCCCTACATAAACAATCACACAACATGAGTATTGATAATCAACTATCTCAGTTCTATATCAATAAGAAAGACAAAATACGATAATCATCATCGTAAAATCTCAATAGTGATTGTTCTGTATGCATCACCAATTGCAAATATGTCATGACATGTCTCAACTATCAACCTGTTATAACATGACCGATGATATGCTTATCAGCTCAATATGTCAGTGGCTCAGCCTCCACGTCCCATATTGGCAGCACATATCATATAACCGTCATTACATGTTATAACAGCCAAACCATATGCCCAACAATGTCATATCTCTCATATGGCATCAACCATATGTCTCAACAATATGAATGTATGCAAATATGATTCTCACAATCATATATCATAATTCCAACAGATAAAAGCAACACCACATAATCAAACCTCAATACTCGTAAGTCAACACGTACCTGTCATGCGACACAAAAGATAGAAATCAGGCGTCAATGTTTAACCGTCTTGTTATCCTGTTCCCTGTGATGATGTTATAACAATATCAACAATATATCATGTTATAATAGGCTTCAAATCAAAGTCCACAAAAGATAACATTTTTCAAAAATTCAACCCCAGCGATCGACCGCCACTTTTCACCGGTCGATCGCCAAAAGTTCTGTCCATCACGATCGATCGCCACTTCTTCGCGATCGATCGCCCAGATGTTCTGTTCACTCACGATCGATCGCCATGTTTTCACCGATCGATCGCCAAGCCATTTCACCGCCTTATATTTTACTTTGTTTCGGCGATCGATTGCCATAAGGCTCGCGATCAATCGCCGATGTCTGGAAATTTCAGAACATGGCGATTTTGAGCTTATCCTCATAGTTCACCTCCTACAACTCAATCCATACCATAAAAACATGCTCACTAGATTACCTAGCATCATATAAACATCAAGCATATTTCAAGTCATTTCTTTGCATGATATCAAGTATCAATTCAATTCATATAAGAGTAGTAACTTCACATACTTCAAGTCTTCATCAACTAAGCACATATACATCAACTAGGATCACAAACCATTGGAGTTCTACTTTCCTTACCAAGTTATTCACTTTCTTGTTGTTCTTTGCAAGCTCCACTCCAAGACCCACTCCTAGGTGTGTAGAGAAAAGTTTAGAGATTACTAGGTGAGCTAAGGTGTACTATGTGTTAGGAAGCTGATTGTATATATATATATACTAGCTTCCAACTCAAATACAAATTCATGTCCCCTCTATCTCAAATGCAAATACCATGCAAGCCTTTGGTGACTAGATCATCAAGTCATGTTCACATAATACACTGATGTTATTCCAACGGTTAACCATGGTCCAAACCTACCATGCTAAGTCACCATATTACTGTCATATTACTCAACATCAGACACAAGTTAAGTATGTGGTCTCCACGAGTCACTATTGCACATAACATGAAAGCTCATAGCTTATCATATTAGTATCATACTCAGTTCCACCCGAACTCGAGTCCATATCATACCGTGATTCTTTCTTAATTACGCAATAATCATATCAAACATGTATAAGTCATATCGATGCATTACATCATTATTATTAAAATTTCCAGGTACTTGAACTTCTTTGGAAGTTTAGTATTTGTCATGTCTGGAAACTCTTCAAGAGTTTTTAATTTTGAGAATTCTTCTGGATTCAATTTCCTCGATTTTACTATCTTCATTATTAACTTCTTTTCATTTTTGAGGATTTTTATCCTTACAACCGACTGGTCTACTACGTTTCATAAGCGCCTTTAATTTACTAATAATGGTCGAAGGCCCTTCAGGGACATTAATTCGAATCGGAGCATTAACAACCGGTACATGTAACTTGGTTACACGCTTTAGGTCAAAAAAAGCATCTGGCAATTGATTCGCTAACTGTTGCAAATGAATTATCTTTTGAACTTCAAGTTCACATTGTCTTGTGCGAGGATTAAAATGAGATAATGACAATTCATTCCACATAACTTTGTCAACCGACTGTTTATTTTCTCCCCCTGATGTTGGGACAAATGATTCATCAAAATGACAATCAGCAAACCGTGCCGTAACCAAATCTCCAATTTTTGGCTCAAGATATTTTATTATAGAAGGTGATTCGTACCCAACATATATGCCCAATCTCCTTTGAGGTCCCATCTTTGTGCGTTGTGGTGGAGCAATTGGAACATAAACTGCACATCCAAAAATTCTAAGCTGGGAAATGTTTGGTTCCTGACCAAAAACCAATTGTTGGGGAGAATATTCATGATAATTCGTTGGCCGTATGCGAATTAATGCAGCTGCATGCAAAATAGCATGTCCCCACGTAGATATTGGGAGTTTAGCTCTCATGAGCAATGGGCGTGCAAACAATTTAAGACGCTTAATAAACGATTCTGCAAGAGCGTTTTGTGAAAACAAGTTTTAATCAGATGACTGAGTTAAGCTGGATAAAATGATATAACATCGAGGTATATATCTAGCTGAAGATAGATAGAAAAAATTTGATATGGGTTATCAGGTAAGTAGGACCCAGCTGATCAGAGCAAAGAACTAAGCAAAAAGGGCAATATTGTTTTAAGCTTTTCAGAATATCAAGACTTTCAGTCTGCTTATATAACTCACTGATGAAAGAACAAAGTTGGAGAAGTCATTGAAGATCACTTTTTGCAAAGCTACAGTCTTTTAACATAGACAATTGAATACACAGGTGTTATGTTTGGTAAGGAGAAGGTGAAACATTTAATGATAGAGAAATATTACTCTTTTTTTTTAGTGAGAAATATTACTCATTAAAAGTTTGTTTATGCACAGAAAGTATAGTATGTCATCCACTTTTTAATGAAGTTTGTTGGGATTTTGGGTATTTAAGGATGTCTACTTCAGAGAATTGAAGACACTTGACACTTTGAACAATTATGAGTATTAAAGTCTTCAAGCATTCATAGCACTAATCTTTCCGATCACATATTCTCAAGCAAAGCTAATTTGTTCTATCTAATTATTAAGGATCATATATGCTGTTTTATTCACTCCTTCTATTGTACTTTGAGATTTTAAGAGAGCAAATAATATTTGTCGATGTCGCATTGAATATCTGAACTCTACCATTCCACACCAGTGAAAGTACACAAAAATCAGGACCTTTTATTAACTTAAATAATTGCTTATAGGCTTCCCAATAAGGAAACATATACACATCAAAATTTGTCATAATCCATATGATTATCACACAAAAAAACAGTACCTTGTCATCAATAACTTTAATCATATTTGTTTTTTGGGGCTTGAATTGCATATTTGAGTGTTCCACTTATCTAATCATAAGTGCTTGATATCGACCTCCATTAATCTTCCACTAACCAAATGAAACAATTACAAATGACAACTATATAAACTGAACAAGTGGGAACAATAATATTACTTGGTGCTGGGAAATGGGTATTAACCCTAGAGAAGATTGCTCTCAATCTTCTCCTAGTTGATAAAAGATTACACTCAATCTTTCCTTAGTTATAGGATATTCATCCAGTAAATTTTGTATCTTTTCCTTATTCATTATATCTTGTAATTGTATTTAAATGATTATTACTTAGTGAAATAAACAGCCTTTCACAGCCAAAATATTATTCTTATATGATATCAGTTTCCGCATAAGCCTCTCACGAGCATCCCTTTGATTCAACCACAGACTCATCGTCTGCGCCTTCTCGCATTAGCATTAAGCAGTTCCTTGTTGGACCTATTGGTGAGCCTCTTGTTCCAATCAACGCTCATCAGCAACTACAACTCTAACTCACGACTTCAATTTCCCTTCCTGGCGTGCCCAAGTTCGAACTCTTTTGTTTGGTTATGATCTTCTGGGATTTCTTGATGGTTATTACCCATGTCCTCCCGCTGATTCCGCTGCCACTCGCAAACACTACCTCCGCCAGGACGCGCTGTGGGGTCTTCCCACCTTGACAGTGATTAATAACATGTAAATTGAATTAAACATGCATTTTATAAGGTTTTAGGGTTCCGGTTGTTACGTGAGCTGATAGGATTACAGGCCAAAATAAAAACTTCGTAACTTAATGGATACATTCCTAAACAAGAATGCTAACGTTTTAGATTTATACTACTCCTAGAGTATATACTAAACATAAACAGAATCATATGCATCTTGTATCCTTGTAGCTCACAGCTTCAGTCCAAAAGTGTACCTACAGGGACAACACATCGTGACCATATACATATTTACTTAACATCATAAAAGGAGACATAATAGTAAATGCATGAAATCTTGGTTAAGTAAACTTGCTGGTTATTCGTTAACTTCTTTTTGTTGACCCTGACTCATATTCATGCATATGGGTTCCTTACCCTATCGTATGGCATCTTACCATATCGTGAACATCGTATGGCATGAACATCGTATGGCATCTTGCCATATGAGCATCTTACCCTGTGGGCAGCTTACCCTTATCGTATGACATCTTACCATATGGGCATCTTACCCTATCGTATGGCATCTTACCATATGGGCATCTTACCCTATCGTATGGCATCTTACCATATCATAAACATCGTATAAAACATCGTCATAAACTTACTTATCACAATCATCATCATAAACATCATCATCATAACTTACTTATCATAATCATCATCATAAACATCATATCATAAACTTACTTAAACATCATATGTAGGAGTATGGTTTACCGTCCGATGCCCGTACATATCTTACGTACCTTTTCAAAAGGAGGAGGAGTCAACATACTTTATCTCCTTGACTGTGCTGGTACCTGGGATGGTTCTACATAACCACAACATATCATATTAGATACCATATCATGAATCATTGTCAAAATAAAACAATTAAAAACTTTTGCCAAGATTCTGCCTCTCTTGATCGATCGGAATCCATGTCTCGATCGATCGAGAAAGCATAAAAATAGTGCCCAACTTATGCCTCGACCGATCGATCGAAATCTTCTTACCGATCGATCGAGGACCTTCACCGGTCGATCGGAAAATCCTTCGATCGATCGGCACCTGAAATTCAAACCATGCTTTAAACTTTCTGCCTCGCTCGATCGATCGGGACCAAAATCTCGATCGATCGAGCACTCTGAAAAATCGGGACTTCTCCAGATTTTCGAGCACCTCATTTCCTACCATCATTTCTACTTCATAAAGCGTAAAACATGCTTGAACAAAAATGTTATAAGCTTCATAAAACTACCATGCATGTGTTCAAATCAAAGGTTTAACAAAACCTAAGCTAACATGCATCATAACATCTTCATAAACTTCAATACTCATCCAAATTCCCAGAAAACAGGGCACTTATCATCTTGCCCAGATTTTCGAGCATCTACCTTCAAGCCAATAAATCTACCACATAACACATGTTTCATACTCAAGTAAACATGCTAAGAACTTCATAAAGACCCCATAAATGAACTTGAATTGAAGGTTTAACAAACCCTAGGCTAGCATGCCATTTTTACACCAAGTAGAAATATGAACTTAACCCAACTTAAACCAAAATAGAACATGGTTTCTCACCCTCTTTTGCTCCGATTTTTGGCAAGTTTTCCTAGCAAGAAAACATCAAAATCCTCCTCCTACTTGCAGCTGGAATGCTGGACGATTTTTGGGGGGAATGGTTGGGGAAGAAGAGATGATGGAGATTGAGTGGTGAGGGATTAAAGTGATGGGTATGGGCAGCTGTACAGCTGACTTGGGGGTATGGGTTGAGGGGGGGTGGTGTGGGTTGGGGTGCCATGTGGTGTTTAATTGTGTCCCGGTATTTAGTACGATGTATTAAAACATCCTAACTCGATATTTTTTATCTTTATTTAATTAATACATCCTCTAAAACACTCAACATGCTTCCCACATCATATCATCATAACATAATCATAGCCCCCAATTAAATGCACCATAACCCTCTTAAACCCATCATATATCATCATCATAGCACATAATAACATGACATTTCGGGGGTATTACATTACTCCCCTACTTATAAGATTTCATCCTCAAAATCCACATGCATCACCATATCGAAACTAAACATACAAACATACCAGAGAATAGTTCCGGATAGTGCTGCACCATATGCCGTTCCGTCTCCCACGTAGCCTCCTCGACACCCCGACGATCCCACTGAACTTTGACCATCGGTATAACTTTGCTTCGTAATCTGCGATCCTCTCGATCCAGAATCTTGATTGGTCGTTCCACGTAGGACACATCTGAGTCTAACTGAACTTCAGTAGGCTGTAAGACATGAGACGGGTCTGGCTCATACTTCCACAACATAGAAACGTGGAAAACATCGTGTATGCCAGACAGGGATGGCGGTAGTGCCAAACGGTAGGCCAAAGTACCGATACGCTGCAAAACTTCATATGGCCCATCATACCTCAGAGATAACTTTCCCCGCATCCCAAACCGAACCACACCCCTGAAGGGCGGGATCTTTAAGAAGACCTTGTCTCCTAACTGGAATTCCAGCGGTCGTCGTCGCTTATTGGCATAGGCTGCTTGCCTATCCTGGGCCGCTTTCATCTTTTGGCGTATCAACTTTATCTTACCTTCCATGTCCTTGATCATATCCGGTCCTCCGACCGCTTTGCTAGTCAGGTCCTCCCAATACAGCGGTGACCTACATCGTCGTCCATACAGAGCTTCGAAAGGAGCCATTTGACGCTCGCTTGGTAACTGTTATTATAGGAGAACTCCACCAGTGCCAGTGAATCCTGCCACGGAGTATCAAACTCCAACACACATGCCCTTAACATGTCCTCGAGCGTCTGAATGGTACGCTCCATCTGACCGTCTGTCTGAGGGTGATAGGCCATACTCAGTCTCACCTCTGTGCCCAAAGCTGTCTGGAGACCCTCCCAGAAATGTGAAGTGAACCTCGGGTCTCTGTCAGACACTATCGAGACTGGAATACCATGCAACCTCACCACGTCCCGTATATACATTTGGGCCATCTTCAAGTATGTAAAAGACATGCTGTAAGGGATGAAGTGAGCCACCTTCGTCAGCCTATCCACGATCACCCAGATCGCATCAAATCCTGAGGCCGACCTTGGCAAGTGGGTCACGAAGCCCATAGATATATGCTCCCACTTCCATTCAGGTACCTCTAAGCTCTTTAGCTCGCCACCAGGCCTCTGCCTCTATGCCTTTACCTGCTGGCAGATCAAACATCTTTTAACAAAAGTGATCACATCGCGATTCATGCGTCTCCACCAGAATTGACCGCATAGGTCTTTGTACATCTTCCTTCCTCCTGGGTGGATACTGAACCGACTACTGTGAGCTCGCTCCAATATTCCTCTACGCAACTCTGGTGTATCTGGGACTACCCATCGGTTGCCCAGTCTCAAGGAATCATCCTCAGCCACTCTGAACTTGGATGGCTGACCTTTAAGTACCAATGAAGTCCATCTCTGAACCTCATCATCCGACCTCTGGGCCTTCCTGGTTGCCTCAAATATATCTGGCTCCGCCAATAAGGTCGACACTCGCACAGGCGACGTGTCTACATCAAAATCATAGCCCAGATGGCAATAAGAAGTCATCATAGCTGATAGACTCATGGCATTCTCAGCAGTACTCTTCACCTTACGACTTAAGACGTCTGCTATCAAGTTTGCTTTACCAGGATGGTACTCAATCTCAAAGTCATAGTCCTTGAGTAAATCCATCCACCTTCTTTGCCGCATATTCAACTCTGCCTGAGTGAATAAGAACTTCAGGCTCTTATGGTCCATATATATAGTGAAAGACGTGCCATACAAGTAATGTCTCCAAATCTTCAAGGCAAATATGATGGCCGCCAGTTCCAAATCATGCACTGGATACTTAGCCTCATGTGGCTTCAACTGCCTCGATGCATAAGCCACCACATGCTTATCTTGCATCAATACACAGCCCAAACCCTGCAGTGACGCATCCGTATACAAGGCAAACCTCTTATTCTCAGACGGAATCACCAACACAGGCGCTGTAGTCAGGCGACGCTTCAGCTCTTGGAAGCTTCCTCACAAGCCTCAGACCAATAGAAGGGGACTCCTTTCTGAGTCAGCTGTGTCAGGGGTTTGACAATCTTTGAAAAACCTTCGACGAAACGTCGGTAATAACCTGTCAAACCGAGGAAACTCTGTATCTCCGGTATAGAAGTGGGTGCTGCCCACTCCATCACAGCCTCAATCTTCCTGGGATCCACAGATATCCCTCTGCTAGATATGACATGGCCTAAGAATACCACGCTGCTCAACCAGAACTCGCACTTACTAAGCTTTGCGTATAACTGATGATCCCTGAGGATCTGGAGTACTGTCCTCAAGTGCTCCGCATGTTCTTCTTCAGTCCGGGAGTAGATGAGTATATCATCAATGAATACTATGACGAACTGAACCAAAAATGGCTGGAACACCCTGTTCATCAAACTCATGAAAACGGCTGGGGCGTTTGTCACCCCAAAAGGAATGACTAGGAATTCATAGTGCCCATATCTTGTCCTGAAAGCCGTCTTCTGAACATCATCCTACCTTACTAGAATCTGATGATACCCCGATCTCAGATCGATCTTACTGTAGAGCCTCGTACCCTGCAACTGATCAAACAAGTCATCGATCCTCGGAAGTGGATACTTGTTCTTTACTGTGGCATTATTCAGTTGCCTATAGTCAATGCATAGACGCATCGATCCATCCTTCTTTTTAACAAACAAAACAGGCGCACCCCAGGGCGATACGCTAGGGCGTATGTAGCCCTTATCAAGGAGCTCTTGCAACTGAGTCTTTAACTCCCTTAGCTCTGCTGGTGCCATCCTATACGGGGCACGAGAAATTGCAGACGTCCCCGGTAGTAACTCAATCCCAAACTCGACATCTCTCGTCGGTGGGAATCCTGGAACCTCCTCTGGAAAAATATCAGGGAACTCCGCCACTACTGGCACATCCTCAACCTTTAACTCTTTCCTCTTTTCCGTAATATCAACAGCATAGATCAGATATCCCGTGTGGCCTCGTTCCAACAACTGTGCCATCTTGACAGCAGATATCAACGGGATCTTTGAACGAGAACCATCCCCATAGAACGTCCACTGGACTCCCAAATCAGACCTGAATCGGACAGTCCTCTGCCTGCAGTTCACGACTGCCTGATACCTGTTCAGAACATCAATGCCTACAATACAGTCAAAGTCTGACATCCCCAGAACAATCAAATCTGACCTTAGCTCATTATCCTCAAAATAAATGAGGCCATCATAGACAATCCGATCAGTAATCATACTTCTTCCAGCGGGGGTCGAGACCATAAGAGGCATGGGCGACGGAGAAGTGCATATGTGGTGCCTTTCCACAAAACTCGTCGACACAAAAGAGTGTGACGCACCTGTGTCTATCAATATAAAAGCAGGGTGCGTAAATAAAAGGCACGTACCCGCTATAACTTCCTCCGGATCCGCTGTAGCCTGCTCCCTCGTCAAACCATAAACCTGCCCCTGAGGTGGCCCCATGGGCTGACCTCCATACTGCCTCGGTGCAAAAGGTGGTCCGTGCTGTGCTGCTCTGTCCGCAGGCCTCCCCGCAGAGTTCTGTTGTCTTCCTCTGTTGGGACACTGCCGAGCAAAGTGGCCTCTGTCGCCACAAACATAGCATCCTACACAGTCTTTTGCCAAATGTGGTACCCTTACAGATCTGTCTCCCTGAGACTGCCCTCTCCCGGATGGGGTATCATTCCTACGGCTCCCCTTCCAACGATTCTCGGGCCTCTTGCCACTGAATCTCGAAGCCGATGTTTTCCCTCTTGGCTTAAATTGATCACCCCTGGGCTTCAAATTATCGGAAGTAGCTTTCTGAGGAGGTACTGGAGGTGGCACGGTATCAGGGTATGCACCAACTCCAAGTTCGGCTAGCTCAGCCCGTGAAAGTGCATCATCAAAACAGGCAGGGCCATAAGTGATCACTCTGTCATACAGCTCAGGCCTCAAGCCCTTCATGAAGTTCCTCATCTTTGCTTGAGTGCTTGCAGTAATGTGAGGTACATATCTGAGCAAGGAACAGTACTGGAGAGCATAATCTGATACATGCATATTACCTTGCTTGAGGTTAGTGAATTCATCTTCCATGGCCTGTCGTGCAGCAGCTGAGAAATAGCGGGTCAGAAACCGAGTTCTGAACAGCTTCCAATTAATTTCATGACCTTGAGCCTCTTGCTCTACTACTGTGGTCTTCTACCACATCAGCGCCTTCTTGGCCAACTGGAACTCCGCTAGTCTGATCCAGGCTGTCTTAGCACAAGGAGCTGCCACGAATATTTGCTATATTCTTTCCAACCACTCCTCTGCTTGTTCCCCAGTCTCAGTTCCTTCAAATGTCGGAGGTCGGTATGCAAGAAATTGAGTCAAGCTCAGTTCCCCAGGCAACAACTGTTGTTCAGACGGTTCTTCGCCGAAAGCTGGCGGAGGTAGGGGATTCGTACGTCCAGCACTTGCATTAACACTCACAGCATCACCCACTTCTACATTTGCTGCCATACTGCAAGACAAGGGTTACCAACAATACCCAAAAGCAGTTCATATAATACATCGTTAGAGAAACAAAACATGTTAGTGTAACATCATATACTCCATATGCAACTTATACACAAAACATGTTTAAAAGTGAGCACCTAGCTAACTTATTGCTTAGGCCACCCTTCACTCATTCCCGGGTTATCTAACCACTGCTCTGATACCACTAATGTGGCTTCCCACCTTGACAGTGATTAATAACATGTAAATTGAACTAAACATGCATTTTATAAGGTTTTAGGGTTCCGGTTGTTACGTGAGCTGATAGGATTACAGGCCAAAATAAAAACTTCGTAACTTAATGGATACATTCCTAAACAAGAATGCTAACGTTTTAGATTTATACTACTCCTAGAGTAGATACTAAACATAAACAGAATCCTATGCATCTTGTATCCTTGTAGCTCACAGCTTCAACCCGACCCTTAGCCCCTTCAGTCCAAAAGTGTACCTACAGGGACAACACATCGTGAGCATATACATATTTACTTAACATCATAAAAGAAGACATAACAGTAAATGCATGAAATCTTGGTTAAGTAAACTTGCTGGTTATTCGTTAACTTCTTTTTGTTGACCCTGACTCATATTCATGCATATGGGTATCTTACCCTATCGTATGGCATCTTACCATATCGTGAACATCGTATGGCATCTTGCCATATGGGCAACTTACCCTGTGGGCAGCTTACCCTTATCGTATGGCATCTTACCATATGGGCATCTTACCCTATCGTATGGCATCTTACCATATCATAAACATCGTATAAAACATCGTCATAAACTTACTTATCACAATCATCATCATAAACATCATCATCATAACTTACTTATCATAATCATCATCATAAACATCATATAATAAACTTACTTAAACATCATATGTAGGAGTATGGTTTACCGTCCGATGCCCGTACGTTTCTTACGTACCTTTTCAAAAGGAGGAGGAGTCAACAGACTTTATCTCCTTGACTGTGCTGGTACATGGGATGGTTCTACATAACCACAACATATCATATTAGATACCATATCATGAATCATTGTCAAAATAAAACAATTAAAAACTTTTGCCAAGATTCTGCCTCTCTCGATCGATCGGAATCCGTGTCTCGATCGATCGAGAAAGCATAAAAATAGTGCCCAACTTCTGCCTCGACCGATCGATCGAAATCTTCTTACCGATCGATCGAGGAGCTTCACCGATCGATCGGAAAATCCTTCGATCGATCGGCACCTGAAATTCAAACCATGCTTTAAACTTTCCGCCTCGCTCGATCGATCGGGACCAAAATCTCGATCGATCGAGCACTCTGAAAAATCGGGACTTCTCCAGATTTTCGAGCACCTCATTTCCTACCATCATTTCTACTTCATAAAGCGTAAAACATGCTTGAACAAAAATGTTATAAGCTTCATAAAACTACCATGCATGTGTTCAAATCAAAGGTTTAACAAAACCTAAGCTAACATGCATCATAACATCTTCATAAACTTCAATACTCATCCAAATTCCCAGAAAACAGGGCACTTATCATCTTGCCCAGATTTTCGAGCATCTACCTTCAAGCCAATAAATCTACCACATAACACATGTTTCATACTCAAGTAAACATGCTAAGAACTTCATAAAGACCCCATAAATGAACTTGAATTGAAGGTTTAACAAACCCTAGGCTAGGATGCCATTTTTACACCAAGTAGAAATATGAACTTAACCCAACTTAAACCAAAATAGAACATGGTTTCTCACCCTCTTTTGCTCCGATTTTTGGCAATAGCAAGAAAACATCAAAATCCTCCTCCTACTTACAGCTGGAATGCTGGACGATTTTTGGGGGGAATGGTTGGGGAAGAAGAGATGATGGAGATTGAGTGGTGAGGGATTAAAGTGATGGGTATGGGTAGCTGTACAGCTGACTTGGGGGAATGGGTTGAGGGGGGTGGTGTGGGTTGGGGTGCCATGTGGTGTTTAATTGTGTCCCGATATTTAGTACGATGTATTAAAACATCCTAACTCGATATTTTTCATCTTTATTTAATTAATACATCCTCTAAAACACTCAACATGCTTCCCACATCATATCATCATAACATAATCATAGCCCCCAATTAAATGCACCATAACCCTCTTAAACCCATCATATATCATCATCATATCACATAATAACATGACATTTCGGGGGTATTACACGCGCTGCTTCCGTCCGCGCTTTTTGGGTCCGTCTCTAAGGATCTTGTTCCGCTTATTTCTTCGGCCATCTCTTCCGCCGATGCTTGGACAATCCTTTCTCGGTTGTTTACCAATCATTCTCGTACATGTGTAATGTATTTGAAGGATGATCTCTCCTCCATGACGTTGGGCTCTCAGTCCATTACTGTGTTTCTTCAGTCCTTGAAGGCCAAAACAGACGAGTTAACCCTGATTGATCGTCTGTTGTCGGATGACGACATTACTGTTGGAACCGAAGAGGGGGGGTGAATGAGGTTCCTTGGCTACTTTAGCTTTTTAAAATGAATTTGCAAGAATGTTAAGTTTGCGCTGCGGAAGACTTCAAGTCAATCTATAAATAAATAAAAAGAAAAAATAAATAAATGCGTAATAAAAATAAAGATAAAGAACACAAGAATTTGTTATAGAAGTTCGGCGATGAATCGCCTATGTCTCCTCTTCCCGGTTAGAAAACCTTTAACCGAGGTTCCACTAGAACGAAAAGGATCTTGGCCTTAAGGGCTCCAAGTTAGCCACTACACACTCTTCCAGAGTACAAAAAGCTCTTCACGAGCACCACACTCTTCACGAGTCTTATTGGCCTTAAGGGCTCCAACGATAGCCACACAAAACTCTTCCCGAGTTACCAACACTCTTCATGAGTCTTCTTGGCCTTAAGGGCTCCAAGGATAGCCACAACACATGCACCAACATAACTTGTTGATGACTTTACAATTTCCAACTTACGTTGGTGTTGGAGGACCTTACAATAAATCAACAAACACCTTCACGGTGTACCAACACGAAGAATACAAGACTCTGATCGCTATTATTTTAAACAGTATTTTTCAGTGTAGCGATTATGTACCGCAAGTGCACGGTGTCAAGTTTTAGTATAATGATAATATAAGTATGAGTGTCGAACCCACGAGGACTAGGAAATAAGTACCAAACTCCACTAGTTTAACTATATTTAGTCTACGATAACTGGTTGTGATTAATTAACTAAATTGACTAATGAACTCAAGATCAACCCAAAAACACAAGAACAAATAAGAAAATAATCAAAAGAAACAATTATCAAGACTTTCGGTTCACCTATGTAATCCCCCACAATTCACCTATTATTTAAGAATCGAATCCAAACAATCTAAGGTGACGAGTTTTCCAAATTTATCTGATATACTCTCTCGAGTTATATTAAACCTAATATCAAATTGTAGTAAGTCACTCTCGTGTACTTATTTAGCAACACAACATTGTATTAAGATCCGTGAAAACTTCTAGCTTTCGATTACTAGATATCTATAGCTATCACACGTGTATTTGACTTCATCTCTCGATCTCGGTCTGAACTCCACGGCATAAATCACTATATCGAATCACAATTTTATCTCTCGATCTCAATTGTAATTTACTATCATTCAAGGATGGTCAAACCCTTAAAAGCATGAAGAACAATGATGTATGCACTTAGATAATAAGAATCAATCAAAAACATTCAATTAAAATCATGGGTTCATACAAAGGATCCCCTAAGTCTTGATAACAAACCTAGCCAACAATCCCCATCAAATAACAATGTATAAACATGTTTTGCAACATTCTAAACATTAAAATCTAATGAAAATATAGAACTAAAGTTAGAAATACGGAAATAACGAGAGGCGTTGACTCCTTGCGTTGCTCCGTCGTCCCGTCTCTTCCGATGCGTCTCTTCTTCAATGGTTATGGTGTATGGATGGTTGGGGATGATTGAGAGTGATGGTGGCTGAGTATGTAGGGTTAATTATGAGCCAAAAAGTCCCAAAAACGTCCATGATAATCCATATTTATGGTAGGAGGAGTTTCACCAAGTTTGGACACCAAATAACCAAGATGGAAACAAAATCCCGAATTTTTCGAGTCTAGGCGATCGATCGCCTCAAATGAGGTGATGGGTCGCCTCTGGCTACTGCCTGGAGGCGATCGATTGCCTCATTTGAGGCGATGGGTCGCCTCCCCTATTTTCTGCAAATTACGATTTTACCACACCTTTTTCAGCTTTGCTCAGTTTGGTCCTTTTTCATCATTTTAAGCCTATTTTCTCAACTTTTATGCATTTAGCCCTGGATTCCTGAAATATACAAATATAAACCAAGAAAAGTAATATTTTCCAAGAATCACTACAAAAACGCCCCTAATCTTATATCAAAGTAAGTGTAAAAATCACACTTATCAACTCCCCCAAACTTAAACTTGATCGTCTCGAGCAAGAAATAAGATCAAACAGTCAAGTTCAGCATTGAAGATTCAAATAAACCAATTCATAGTCAATCATGTAGCTCAGACGTCTCACTTACAGACAAACAAAAATAAATCAGAAAGTTTAACAAGTTGTGTTTTCTCCTAGATCAAACAACATGTCTCCGAATCAGAACATGCGTGTGTGCTATTGTCACTCTCAAGTTTCATGCAATTTTCATAGATCAAATCACGCTAGGTAATGAAAGTTAAGATTATCCTTGAGTACCCCATATTTCTATTTTCAAACACTTCTCCACTAATGTAGTCAATCCCTAGACTTGGATCAATAGGTCTTTTTAAGCTTATAGCGTTAGGCCTAGGTGTTTGGCTTCAAAGAAAGGATATGATAGCACAAAGAAGAGAGTATAAGCATGTAATGTTCATATTGTTAGCACAACTTGAGCTTCTCTTCTTTTTCTCTTTTAGCCTTGGCCACTTTGGGTCTTAGTTCGATAAAAAAAAAATTTTCTCAAGGCTTTTTCTGTTCTTTTCTTTTCTCTTCATCATCTTTTTTACAATAAGCTCATCAAAATATAGCAATTCATGTGCATCTAATGAGAATCATTATACTCCCTTAGGTGAAGATAAAAAATTCAATTTAGGCTCAATTAGGTGGGTATAATGAGTTTGCCAAAGAATGTTGAATGGGGGCTAATAGTATGTTAAACATACTCCATTCTTTTTTAATTAGGCTCAAATTAGGATACTAGAGATTGATGTAAACATGGTAAGCTTGAAAGGCTCAAACGGTCCAAAGATCGCCTAAATCATTTCCAAGTCAAGTTCATAACTATAAATTTCGCCTCAAAGTGTCATCATCAAATAGTTTCTAAGGTACTCTAAGATGCTCAAAACAATTCATCATGTTCACAAAAATTTCACTACTACAAATGCAATTCACAAGATTATGACTCAAATGTGCTCAAAATATTCCTCATCTTTGACATGCTACTCAAAACAAGATATTCACAAACAAGTCTTGCAATCATCAAAACTCAAGTTGACATGCATAGTGAGACTAATATCATCATGGAATAGAGACCACTACTATGATTTATTCTTATCTTACTAATTGAACTAATTTTCAAGAATTTTTTTTTTGTTGGTGCTCAAGAAACGATCAATTTCCAAATAAGAAGCATGACACAGTAATGCACTCCCCCAAACTTAATTCATGCATTGTCCTCAATGTAATAAGCATGGAAAGTAAGACAAAGCAGTTACCGTTGACAACGATCGTCAGTGATCGTTGTCCAATTCCTCGTCAGCTTTTGGGGCATATTGTTGGACAGATCACATCACGCATGGAGTCTCGCCAAAATCAAAAACAAAAACAAAACAAACCAAAATAAACTAAAACAAAGCAAAGGGTTAAGAAAGAGTTCTTTATTTATAGTCCCAAGCTGGACTTTTTACCATTTACGCTCAAGTGGCGCTAGGGCAAATAGGGGGTGATTTCACATCATCCTTGTGGTAGTGTCGTAACCACTTCTCTTTCACAGTAAATAATGCCCCGTGGTCATCTCTCAGTTTGAAAGTGTCGAATGGTAGAACATCTACAACTTTGAATGGTCCAGCCCATGGTGCGTCTGACTCCCATGGAAAAAATCTCATCTTTTTCCTATTCATTAATACCGAGTCTCCTACACCAAATTTACCTCCTCTTTGTTGGCCATTCGATGTGACCTCCACCTTCTTCTCACTCTTAGCCTGCATCGCATCAACAGATAATGCATCAATTATATTGACACTAAAACATCGGTGCTCAGTACGTGTAGTGTTCACAACTTTGAACATATCATAAGTAACTTGATCCCCCCTACTCGGAGGATCAACTTCCCTACTTGGACATCTATCAATGCCCTTCCAGTAGCTAGGAATGGTCTTCCTAATATCAATGGCATGTCCGCCTCCTCTTTTATGTCTAGCACCATGAAATCCACTGGAATTGTGAATTTGTCAACCTTGACCGGTACATCCTCCACTATCCCATGAGGGTACTTGATGGACTTGTCTGCCATCTGCAATGAGACATTGATCGCTTTGAGCTCTCCTAAACCCAGCTTCCTGTACACAGACAAAGGCATTAAATTAACACTTGACCCCAAATCACATAAAGATTTATTGAAAGATTTAGAATTGATTTTGCAAGGTATAGTGAAACTCCTTGGATCCTTTAACTTTGGAGGTGAATCATTTTGAATGACAGCAGAACACTCCTCAGTTAAATTTATCATCTCATGCTCTCCCAGTTTCCGCTTTTTTGACAGAATCTCCTTTAAAAACTTAGCATAATTCGGCATGTGCCGAATAGCATCAATGAAAGGCATCTCAATATGAAGATTCTTAATCAATTATAAAAATTTAGCAAATTTAGCATCAATCTTTGCTCTCTTATACGCAGCGGGGAATGGGAGTGGGATCTCTACCTTAGTAGGTGTGATGGGTGTAAGGGTCTTAGTAGACTTACCTTTGTCGCGTGTTTGTCCCTCTTCTTGCTTGATGTCCGCCTCGCCTCTTAACTCTACGTGCACATCCTTCTTCCCAGCGACCTCCTTTCCGCTCCTCAAAGTGATAGCATGGACTTGCTCCCTAGGTTTCGTCTCAGTGTCACTAGATAGTGATCCTTGTGCTCGTTCGGCTATGATCTTTGCTAACTGTCCCACTTGGACTTCCAAGTTCTTTATCGATGCCTCATGATTGTTCATCCTTGTTTCAGCCGATGATATGAACTTGGTCAACAGCTCCTCCATGCTTGGCTTTGGTGCATACCCCGATGGTGGTTGGGGATAGTTCCTCGGCCCAGTATTGTACGTATTTGGGTAGGGGTAGGTCTGTGGTGGTCGGTTCCCTACAAAATTAACAGCTTCATTAGTAGTAATGAATGGGTTACCAACCTGGCATTCAGTGCTTGGATGTCCTCCTTGGCAAAGCTCGCATGTAACAGTTTGAACTTGCATTGCATGCATGCTCAAACTATCCATCTTCTTGTTCAGCGCTGCCAACTGGGCAGCTATGGCAGTGACTTCACTCACTTGATGCAATCCGACTTGATTCTTTGGCACGTTCCTTTCAGACTGCCATTGACAGCTATTAGCAGCCATCTCCTCCAACGGCGTATAAGCTTCCTCCGGCGTCTTTCTCATCACAGTTCCTCCTGACGCTGCATCAATCATAGAACGGTTATCAGAAAATAAACCGTTATAAAACGTTTGTACCTGCAGCCAGATAGGAAGACCATGATGTGGGCATCTCCGCAGTAGATCTTTGAAGCGCTCCCAAGCCTCATACAGTGTCTCTGGATCACATTGGGCAAAAGTAGTGATGTCATTGCGCATCTTGGCCGTCTTGGATGGTGGAAAGAATTTTGACAAGAACAACCGCGCCATTCCATCCCACGTGGTAATAGACCCTGCAGGCAACGATTGTAACCAGGATTTAGCTTTATCATTTAATGAAAAGGGAAACAAACGTAACCTGATGGCGTCGTCAGTAACGCCATTATGCTTGAATGTATCACAAATCTCCAAGAAGTTGGAGATGTGATCATTTGGATCATCTGTAGCAGCTCCCCCAAACTGGACCGAATGTTGGATCATCTGTATGATAGCATGCTTGATCTCAAAATTGTTAGCCTGTATGGTTGGTCTCGTGATACTCGACAGTGATCCATGGAATGCAGGGTGAGCATAGTCCATGAGTGATCTTGCAACTAGTGGTACCGGAATCTCCTCGGTATTAGCCATGTATGCTCTTGCTTGCCTTAGCCTCCTTTGACAAGTGCGTTCAATCTCGGGATCAAAGGGCTCAAGCGTAGGCTTGCTACTCCTTAGCATGCACCAAGAGATAACAACCTGTAAAGTCCACACAAGAAACAAACAGTAGAAAAATAGAGAAAAGGAAAAAAATTGAAAAAAAATGAATGACTAAACTACAGTCAACTAATCTCGTTTGATATTATTAAAACTAGTCCCCGGCAACGGCGCCAAAAACTTGATCGCTATTATTTTAAACAGTATTTTTCAGTGTAGCGATTATGTACCGCAAGTGCACGGTGTCAAGTTTTAGTATAATGATAATATAAGTATGAGTGTCGAACCCACGAGGACTAGGAAATAAGTACCAAACTCCACTAGTTTAACTATATTTAGTCTACGATAACTGGTTGTGATTAATTAACTAAATTGACTAATGAACTCAAGATCAACCCAAAAACACAAGAACAAATAAGAAAATAATCAAAAGAAACAATTATCAAGACTTTTGGTTCACCTATGTAATCCCCCACAATTCACCTATTATTTAAGAATCGAATTCAAACAATCTAAGGTGACGAGTTTTCCAAATTTATCTGATATACTCTCTCGAGTTATAACCTAACATCAAATTGTAGTAAGTCACTCTCGTGTACTTATTTAACAACACAACATTGTATTAAGATCCGTGAAAACTTATAGCTTTCGATTACTAGATATCTATAGCTATCACACGTGTATTTGACTTCATCTCTCGATCTCGGTCTGAAATCCACGGCATAAATCACTATATCGAATCACAATTTTATCTCTCGATCTCAATTGTAATTTACTATCATTCAAGGATGGTCAAACCCTTAAAAGCATGAAGAACAATGATGTATGCACTTAGATAATAAGAATCAATCAAAAACATTCAATTAAAATCATGGGTTCATACAAAGGATCCCCTAAGTCTTGATAACAAACCTAGCCAACAATCCCCATCAAATAACAATGTATAAACATGTTTTGCAACATTCTAAACATTAAAATCTAATGAAAATATAGAACTAAAGTTAGAAATACGGAAATAACGAGAGGCGTTGACTCCTTGCGTTGCTCCGTCGTCCCGTCTCTTCCGATGCATCTCTTCTTCAATGGTTATGGTGTATGGATGGTTGGGGATGATTGAGAGTGATGGTGGCTGAGTATGTAGGGTTAATTATGAGCCAAAAAGTCCCAAAAACGTCCATGATAATCCATATTTATGGTAGGAGGAGTTTCACCAAGTTTGGACACCAAATAACCAAGATGGAAACAAAATCCCGAATTTTTCGAGTCTAGGCGATCGATTGCCTCAAATGAGGCGATGGGTCGCCTCTGGCTACTGCCTGGAGGCGATCGATTGCCTCATTTGAGGCGATGGGTCGCCTCCCCTATTTTCTGCAAATTACGATTTTGCCCCTCCTTTTTCAGCTTTGCTCAATTTGGTCCTTTTTCATCATTTTAAGCCTATTTTCTCAACTTTTATGCATTTAGCCCTGGATTCCTGAAATATACAAATATAAACCAAGAAAAGTAATATTTTCCAAGAATCACTATAAAAACGCCCCTAATCTTATATCAAATTAAGTGTATAAATCACACTTATCAGACTCTCACAAAAGAAATGAATCACAAACTCCAATACAACACAAATGTATGGAGATTGCAATGCTATATAAAATTTGAATAAGCAAAGCTTTGTTGAAGTTTGTAGACTTGTTTCTTATCTTCAAAATGCTCCAAAGCATCCATATTTATAGTGTAGGAGACCCCCAAGGCTCCTACTAGCCGTTGCTACACTCAAGGCTTGAATCACTCCTCGATCGCCTCGGACATCGCCTCGGGCGATCACCATCGCCACGCCCCAACGGTCACCATAATGCACCCATCGCCTCAGGTGATGTATGGATCGCCTCAGGCGATCAATCCCACAAAGCAATGCCGTAGCCTCAGCTGCTCAAAATCTTCCATCGCCTTAGGCGAAGCATCAATCACCTCAGGCGTTCAGGTCATCGCCTCGGGCGAACTCCCCCTGCACGCGAGCCTCGGCGTCGCCTCTGTCGATGGTCGTGGCGAAGTCCTCCTGGCTGCCATCGCCTGGGGCAATGGTCACCATCGCCTGGGGCGATCCATACCAGAATTTGCACACTTGATTTTCTTCAATTAATCCACTTTTCAACGAATAAATCTGCACACTAAGTGGACACATTAGTATAATAAACACAAGTTTTGTTGATCATCAAAACTCAAAAATAATCCGGGGATAAATTAAAGCATTAAACACAACAATGCGTTTAAGGCTCAACAATCTCCCCCTTTTGATGATCACAAAACTTGATAAACCTGAATATGTAATATGCATGAAATTTGAGTAAATAAGACTCCCCATTAACAATTGCATAGCACATACAAGATTACCAAGTAAAGCATAAAGCAAACAACTCTCCCCCTCAAACCATGCATACATAAGCTCTCCCCCTCAAACTATGCATGTATTAAGCTTCAAGTTTATCACAAAATTCTCCCCCTTTTTGTGATAATCAAAAAACACAAAATTCAAATAAACATATCATAATTATATGTTGACACAGAGCAACCATTTACACATGTTCCTCTATCAAGCATTTAATAACCATAACAAGCATAAGATTAAATCATTTAGAGGAATACAAACATGTGTTTAAGGCAATCAACAATGAATTCTAAATATTGCAAAGTATGCATATGTTCTACCAAGAGTTCATGCACTTATGCTCAATAAACATTTAAAATCTCAAAGCATCATTTGATAAATTTATTAAGATCATGATAGCATTATATCAAAGATAGAGCATCTAAACAATTATAGCATGCTTAATCACATAATTTCACATTTTCACATAGCATATTCAAATTTGAATCCAAGGCATATCAAGATACTTACTATAAAGAGATAAGCATAAATCATGCATCAAAACATTTTATATGTGCATATGCTAAGGGGTAATGCATTTTACTACCAATGAATGTTGAGCTTCATTATTTAATGGTCACAATTAATTTGTGCCAATGAATTTTGAATTGCTCTTTTTTAAATTCACAAAATAAATTTACCTTTGATGACAAGATTGCGTTCTTGTCATTGGTCCTATACCTCGCGCCTCTTCTATTGTGGTGAATGAGATAATCTCCTCCTTTGAGTTGCTTGTGCCTTCATCATCCATCCATTTGTTGTCCCTACAAAACAAATTAACAATTGGAGGATCTTTGGTACCCATTTGATTTTTGGGTCCTTGAGGTTTAGCTTTCGTTGGCGCCTTTGTAATCCATTTCCACCTTTTGTTAGGTTGGTATTGGATTTTAGCAAACCTACATTTATTCTTAGTATGAGCATTTTTACAACAATAGTTGCAAGTAAGAGAATTATGCTTAGCTTTAGCCAACAAGCTTGAAAATGTTTTAGTGTTGCTTGAGAAGCCTAGCCCGGCTTTATCGAAGCTACAACGTTGCAAGCCAAGCAATTCATTCATCTTTAAACTACTATCACTAAACTTGGCAAAAGATGTCTTTAAATCATGCACTTGATTTTTCAAAGTAATATTTTCTTCTTCCTTCTTAGCCAAGTCTAGCTTAAGCAATTTATTGCTCTTCTTGGTTCTACCAAGACAATCAATGAGTTCATTATAAGCATTTAATAATTCATCATAAGATGGTACCTCATCATCTTCCTCTTCATCTTCATCTCCAAGAGCCATTAGACAAAGATTTGTTGCTTCTTCTTCATCGGAGTCACTATCACTCCATGTGGCTATAAGGGCTTTCTTCTTCCCTTTGTTCTCATTCTTCTTCCTAGGACATTTATTAACATAATGACCTTTATCTTGACAATTATAACAAGTTACCTCGTGTTTGGAATCATGTTTGGTAGCATTATAGGTCTTTGGCTTGTTGTGTTTGTTGAATAATTTCTTGAACTTTCTAGTGAACAAGATCATCTCTTCATCATCATCATCGTCATCCTCGAATTGATCTTTCCTCCCGATCAAGGCTATTCCCTTTCTTATGGATCTCTCATCCTCCTTTATTCCCTTCCTTGTTGACACTTCAAGCTCATGGGTCACCAATGTGCATTGAAGTTCATCAAGGTCATAAGATGCACTTTCTCTTTTATTGGATTCGATGATGGCCGTCCTCTTGGCATCCCATTCCTTTGGCAAGGCTCTTAGAGCTCTTCTCCATATTTGCTTTGGACGGTACTTCTCTCCAAGTTGGGCAAGCTCGTTTATGATTTGGGTGACCTTCTAAACATCGAGTCAACCTCTTCTCCGGGCTTCATCTCAAATGTCTCATATTTGAGTTGCAATAAATCTATCTTCGTCTCCTTCACTTGATTTGTGCCCTCATGACAAATTTGCAATTTGTCCCATATCACCTTTGCGGTTGATCACATCGAGATCTGGTTGTACTCCTTCATATCTAAAGCACAATGTAAAATATTAATAGCTTTAGCATTTTGTGAAATTAAAATCATATCCGCTCTTGTGAAATCGTCCATTTCTTTGGGAACACTTATTCCCACAACTTCCTTTAAGGGAATGTGTGGACCTTTCACAATGATAGGTCATAATCTACGGATTGGATGTATAGAGATATTCTATTCTTCCAATGACCGTAATTATCACCCGCGAAGAGCGGAGGCCTATTTGTCGATTGACCTTGAGCAAACTCATTTGCTAGATTAGCCATATAAAATTTTGATTTAAAACAAATAGCTCTGATACCACTTGTTGGAACCAAAGAGGGGGGGTGAATGAGGTTCCTTGGCTACTTTAGCTTTTTAAAATGAATTTGCAAGAATGTTGAGTTTGCACTGCGGAAGACTTCAAGTCAATCGATAAAAAAATAAAAATAAAAAATAAATAAATGCGTAATAAAAATAAAGATAAAGAACACAAGAATTTGTTATAGAAGTTAGGCGATGAATCGCCTACGTCTCCTCTTCCCGGTTAGAAAACCTTTAACTGAGGTTCCACTAGAACGAAAAGGATCTTGGCCTTAAGGGCTTCAAGTTAGCCACTACACACTCTTCCCGAGTACAAAAAACTCTTCACGAGCACCACACTCTTCACGAGTTTTCTTGGCCTTAAGGGCTCCAAGGAGAGCCACACAAAACTCTTCCCGAGTTACCAACACTCTTCACGAGTCTTCTTGGCCTTAAGGGCTCCAAGGATAGCCACAACACATGCATCAACTTAACTTGTTGACGACTTTACAATTTCCAACTTGCGTCGGTGTTGGAGGACCTTACAATAAATCAACAAACACCTTCACGGTGTACCAACACGAAGAATACAAGACTCTCACAAAAGAAATGAATCACAAACTCCAATACAACACAAATGTATGGAGATTGCAATGCTATATGAAATTTGAATAAGCAAAGCTTTGTTGAAGTTTGTAGACTTGTTTCTTATCTTCAAAATTCTCCAAAGCATCCATATTTATAGTGTAGGAGACCCCCAAGGCTCCTACTAGCCGTTGGTACACTCACAGCTTGAATCACTCCTCGATCGCCTCGGACATCGCCTCGGGCGATCACCATCGCCGTGCCCCAACGGTCACCATAATGCACGCATCTCCTCAGGCGATGTATGGATCGCCTCAGGCGATCAATCCCACAAATCAATGTCGTAGCCTCAGCTGCTCAAAATCTTCCATCGCCTCAGGCGTTCAGGTCATAGCCTCAGGCGATCAAGACAACGCCTTGGGCGAACTCCCCCTGTGCGCGAGCCTCGGCGTCGCCTCTGTCGATGGCCGTGGAGAAGTCCTCTTGGCTGCCATCGCCTGGGGCGATGGTCATCATCGTCTGGGGCTATCCAGACCAGAATTTGCACACTTGATTTTCTTCAATTAATCCACTTTTCAAGCAATAAATATGCACACTAAGTGGACACACTAGTATAACAAACACAAGTTTTGTTGATCATCAAAACTCAAAAATAATCCGGGGATAAAACATTAAACACAACCATGCGTTTAAGGCTCAACAATTACCTTATATGTTCTGAATGGTCTTGGTGTCACTTATCGTGATATAGCTGCCCAATTTGGGCTTGGGAGACTTCTCTCTGCTTCGAAGAATTGCATGACATGTTGGTTGCACATGAGACCTATCTTCGTCGCCTTGAAACCACAAAATCATCGATGTTTATCACAGCGAATCAGGCATTTTATAGGCCCCCACATCGTTCGAATCAGTCCACTGCCAACAATTCAGGTCATTTGAATCGCAACTCCAATAATCGAAACTTTCAGAATCGTAATCGCGGAAATTATCAGCGCAATATCAATCGCAATTCCAGTTCTTCCAATAACCAGTCACCTGCAAATATTGTTTGCCATGAGTTGGATAGTTGATTCATCTTATGTTATTTTGTGGAATTTATATTGTCAATTGGAGACAAAGTGTTTGTTTCGCAAGTGCACTCTTTCTAGAGGGAATGTTTCTAGTATAAATGAATGACAATATAATATAACTTGAAAGGGTTCAAGAACCACAAATCACTAGGAAAGTGAAAATAGTGAAATTAATTGAGTCAATCATAACCTTTGAACTACACATACCAAGGAGATCTAAAAGTGTTTCAAGAACTCCTCAAAATTGAATTTACTCTTAGAAAGTAGTCAAAATGATTTTGACCATGGATGTGATCCTAGAACTTTCAAGGAGAGGATGTTGGACATCGTTTTGGTATATTGGCGAGATGCTATGAAATTTGAAATAGACTACATGTACTCTAATAAGGTATGGACCTTAGTAGATCCTCTTTGGGAACTGTTCTCATTGGCTGCATGGATTTACAAGTGAAAGCTTGGAGTGGATGGGAACGTGGTGACTTTAAAGCTCGACTGGTGAGAAACGGTTATTCTCATAGGCAAAGAGTTGTTTATGAGAAAATTTTCATCGGTTATGATGCTATAGTCTATTTGGATTTTATTAGTTATATCTTTATATTATGGATATGATATATGGCTAATGGATGTGAAAACAACATTTCTCAGTGGTGGCATTGAGGTAGAAATGTAGCAGCCAAATGTGTTTACAACTTCTTGGAGTAAGAAAAATGTTTTCAAACTCAAGAGGTCCATTTATAGGCCTAAGAAGGAATCCCGAAGTTTGAACTTCCGCTTTGATAACATCATCAAAGTGTTTGGTTTTGTTACAAATCCGGAAGTGACATGTGTGTGCAAAAGGGTTAGTGGGAGCATTACATTTGTGATGCTTTAAGTTGATTATATCATGTTCATTGTGAATGATATTGGATTAATCAATCAAAGCATGATTATCTACTAATTTCTGTATGAAAGATTTGGGAGAAGCGTCCTACGTGCTTAGCGTAAGGATCTATAGGGATAGATCTAAAGGATGTTTGAGATCTCTCAATCTACGTACATAAACACTGTGCTGAAAGAGTTTAGCATGGAATAGTCGAAAAAGAGTTACTTTCCAATATGTCATATATTCATCTCTCACATAAATGAGTCTTAAAATTGATGAGGGGAGAGAAAAGATGACATTGGTACCTTATGTTTCGACTTTTAATAGCATAATGTATGCTATGTTTACTTGGCCTGATGTATGTTCTTAGGGTAATGAGCAGACATCAGACAGATCCCGGTGAAGTCACTGGAAAATTGTGAAAATAATCCTCAAGTACTTATGAAGAACTTAGGATATGTTCATAGTTTTTGGATCTATAAGTGGAGAAATAAAAGTTGAAGGCAAAGCTGATGCTGGTTTTTCAGTCGGATGTAGGTGATACCAAATCGATGTTCGGATTTGTATTTAAGCTTAATGATGATGTTGTCTCTTGGAAACATTCCAAGCAAGACACCAATTCGGATTCCACCACTGAAGCTGAATACATTGCAGCATACGATGCAGCAAAGAGGCAGTTTGGATATGAATTCATCCAAGAGTTGGGTGTAATTTCTAGCACGATTGACACAGCTCCTATGTACTGTTACAACAGTTGGGCTATTATGAATAGCCAAGATATCATCAGTATCCAAAGATATATTGAGAAATACCATCTAATGAGAGAGATGATAGACACGATATTATTATCAAGAGAATTGCTTCAACAGAAAAATATAGAGAATCCACTGACAAAGCCTTTACAACGATTGGTGTCTATCAGACACTTGGGAAGATGGTCTTGAGACACATGAGTAGTTGGCTTTGGGAAAGTGAAAGATGTTGATGTCATATGTGATTAAGTAAATCAATAGTTGATTGATTGTACTTATAATCTTATTATGACAAATTTTTGTTTGAATCTTAATATATATGGCACTTCTTCATCTGTTTACCTATGCATCTTGATGCATTGATGAAGTCCTTGAGATTTCTATAGTCCGTAGAATGTGGTTAAGCATATGATGGTGACCATGAAATACATTCTCGACTACGATTTCTAAATGTTCCTGGTCGATGAGCCTTCGAGAATGGGATATCGATATATGCTCGTTAGAGAGTGGTAGTGTAGTGCACCGTGTTTCATCGGCGTTGGCTTGGAGAAGTCAGCACACATGAATAGGTGCTCATTAGGAATTAGTTCATTGAACGACCCTATTCGGAATTCTATAAGTGGTTACCATTTGTCGAGTATAGAATTTCTAGTCATAGTTGTGTACCATTACTCCTCATGACCCGAGGCGTCATTGAGGTCTTGATCTTTGATTTAATGACTGATCACATGTGGGTCATAAATTCATTATTTTGGGTATTCAGTGATGCTGTCAGAGGCCTATGACTGTCGTTGGGGATTCACCACTGGTCTTGAACAATGATGTCCTATGTGTTTTTCTATATATGATTTCAGGAATCTTTGGCCAGAGTAAGTAATGCTTGTGAAAAATGGGTTTTTCATATACGCACACAAATAATCATATAACGTGAAACAAATACATAGTTATTGAAATTATAAGGGTCTCGATCAACCAATGCCCTTGATTCAATCGGGACATATTGAGTGAAAGAAATGTACTGCACGCTAACTATGGCTGACAGGTTCTCGAAGGTTGCCAGTCATTTGTATCTAGGTCTTCGTGAAGCGCAGATGCTAGGCGCTACCCACGATCGGTAGGTTGTTGCTGGAATTATATTTCAGCCATTGTCTATTAAAGGAGTTTAATTGGCAATGGGGCATCAGGGTAAGCCCAAGAAGTTGTTTGACTTCTAAAATCAAAAAGGGTGTGATCCTACTGCTATGATACACTTGAGCCTCGCAGGGTCACAATCAACCGGCCGCCGATCTATTGACGAAAATTGAGACTTAAATGTTAAGTGCTCAAAATTGAGTGATTTAGAAAAGATGGATTTAATTATTGAAAGCTCCCCACTTTAGTGGAGTTTCTATATTTGAAAATGTTTCTTCTGTAGAAAGTTCTAAATTAAAACGTTTGATATATTAATGTCTCATAATTATGTACATTAGTATTACATCAAGTTATTCAATAGGATTGAGTTACTCGGATTATGAGTTTATAGTTTTGTAATGGCTTTTGGGCAAGTGGGAGATTATTAGCATAAATGCCATACAAGCCAAACGTTGGCCCAATGAGCTTTATATTAACCCCGACCCAATTAGTTTATTATAACTATAAATATGACATTTGTATCAGAGGGTTACAACGACCTAATCACTCTCAATCAATTCACGCTCTCTGAAAGGTCATACCAAACTAGCACTGGTGCTGAGCTTGTAGATCTGGTCAGGTTGATTGGACTAGAGAAACACCGTCATCAGATTGATTTCGCTGTTATCGATAATTCTCTTTTCGTGCATTTATATTTGATATTCTTGCATGATAATATATGAATCATGCGCGATCTATCCGTCAACGGGTCAGATATGTTTATTGTATTATTTTCGCTGCCTTTGGATCTGGCGCCGGGGTACAAAAACCCAACACATTTTCCATATCATCAATTGTATTTTTCAATTTTTTTAAAAAAACATTTTCTAAAATAATTAAATAATTGACATTATTTTTGTGTGGTATCCAAAAAAAAAAAAAAAAGACATCTATATTGCCACATTAAAATATATATATATAACATCATAGTAATTAAAAAGAGTGAAGAGGTAACTAAGCATTCATTTTATCAAGTACGTAATTTATTTTAATTATGAAAAAAAAGTACATATTAAATTTTTTTTTGGGGGGGTTGAGAAGATGCAGGAGGCGCTGCAAAAATTGAATCTGCCACCGCCGGCTGGTTTTAATTTATTATGAAGATGATAATTAAGAATCATTAAAATCATTGTACGATCCAGTGTTAAAGATACTGACGCATATCCTTAATTTAATTAACAACGAGCTTGCCTTGATTTTTTACCTTTCAATGTGTCTATATAACTCCAATATCGTCGATCTCAAACCTGAATAAAAATGATAGTTGTACTAAATAGTCAATCAACATAAATATTTAAATTTTTATATGTGGATCTAGATGATCCATATAATCGATGTCACTTTGTGAAAAAATTTAAACATAAGCTTGATTGATTGATTGGATATGTGTTTATATATTTAGTTGTATCATCAAATATAATGCATGTTCTATCAAAATAGTAATAATAATGTATGTTAAAAAAAAATCAAAGATAATGTGTATGCTATAATAGGTTTTTTTAAAAAAAAAAATTTTAAAAAAAATTTATTTTCAAAAATACTTTAAAAATAAGATCGTTTCAAAAATACCCCAAACCACGATTTTAAACAGCGGCTAAGCATTGATGAGGGGCCGCTTCACCGTATAGCGGCCCCTCATTTACAAGCAGCCGCCCTTACACAGGGCGGCCATTACCTCATTAGCAGTTGTCCCATGACTCTTGTAGAGGCGACCACTCAATATTTTTATATATTAAATATTATAATATATTAATTATATTATATTATTGTTACTTTAATAAATAATATTTATTATATTTCTTATAATATATATAACATAATAATATTTATTTATTATAATAATAATTTTATATAATTAATATTATATTTATTATTTGGAATAAAAATTAGTTTCAAAAGTTATTTTTTACATCTCGTTAAATTATATTTTGACCTGTAAAATATTTTGGCCTCCATTTTTATGTTTAATTTTTTTTGCCCCCTTCCTGATTTTGAAAAAAACAATGATATTGAAAGACGCTAAAATAAGCGAAGTGCTATTTTTATTGTTGTTATTGTTGATTATATAGCGGATGTTGAGGGACGTTGAAATGAGTAGGGGTGGATGCGAGATTTCCAGGAAGGGGGCAAAAAAGTTTCACGTGTACTTAGTACCAAAATTATTATAGGTCATATATCAAGTTCACGTGTAATAAGTACCAAATGTTTTAGAATTAATGCAATTTGTGACATGTGGATTGACATCAAAAGTTCTCTTACACAGAGATTGATGATCAATAGTAGATTGCGTTTGGAGATTTAAACTAAATTTGCCATAATAATAACCATAATATCAACAACTAAAGTGTAGACAGCATTTTCTACAATGGTGTTATTTTCTTGTTTAACTGTATTCAATAATTATCCCACCAGCCTTTTAATTGGCCAGTAAATCCAGCAATAATCATATTAGCAATATTTTTATCCGTATTTTCATTACTTTTACAAATAGTGGAATACATAAGCATTCTATGAGCCAAATTATAAATCTGTTTGTCAGGATAACCATCAATATTCCATTCATAAATATGTTTACCACTATAACTATTATTTCCATTAAGGTCAGTTTCTTCATGGAGAGTATCCATTGGAGATGGCCTACTATAATAAAATAAGCTTTGAGTGGGTTTATTGGCCCATCTATTTTTTAATTTATTTATTTGATCACCAATGACTTGTTTGTGATTACCATGAGATAAATGATCCTGGAAATCAGTATCTAAAACTGAAATAGATAATTTCAAATCTTTAAATTTATTTTCTAAAAATTGTTCAAAGTCTCCCATTGATTTTAATTTAAAATCCTTGATTTCAGGGGGAGGTTGGATATTTGGAGTGGTTA
Source organism: Haberlea rhodopensis (assembly GCA_907163345.1). NCBI lineage: Eukaryota > Viridiplantae > Streptophyta > Magnoliopsida > Lamiales > Gesneriaceae > Haberlea > Haberlea rhodopensis. Next base: position 11,546,677 of record CAJQUN010000015.1, read on the forward strand.
ATATTATATCCGATGGTGGTGTCATTCCAACTAAAGGTTGAATGTGTGCAATTTTTGTACTAATATTCTCAATTCTATTATGTAATAGATTAATTTGTTCTCCTAAAATAACTAGGAAAAGATTTGTGTAATTTTGTTGTTTTAATAATTTATTAATATGTTGACATGTAAGTTGTAAAGTCTCATTTTCTAATAATTTTGAAAATGCTGAAAAATTAAGAATCGTTCCTTCCTTTTCAATTTCAAAAGGTTGTTGAGGAGGATATAAATTTGTCAATATTACCATTCGAAAGTTTATATGTCCTTTCTAATACTTGAATATAGGGTTCAACATATGTTGATATAAACCATGATATAAAAGGTATATAAGCATTTTGTTCAGAACAAAATTTATAAAATTCATTCTGTAACAAAGTTTGTTTTTCTTTTGAAATATTGTCAAAAAACCATTTTCTAAATTGTTCCCATTTAGGTTGATTAAATTCATTTTTTATTTTCTGCCTGACACTCGATCCAGGGCTAAAATATATTTTGGGTGTATTATTCATAAAGAAAAATTCATTTCTGATTCAGTTATTTCTGATTCTTTTAATCCTCTGACAATATTGTCTGGATTAATATATAATTTACTTATTCTTTCATGTTGTAAATTATCAGGTAAATTCGGAACTGCATTTAATGTTAAAGCATCTAGTATATTAATATCAGATAATGATAATTGTAAATTTGGATAAACATCAAAATAAACAGGGCCATGAGCCAAACTAGATTGAATAATTCCAATCAAAGATTGTTTCCAATTTAAATTTCTTCCATCTCTTAAAGCTGCTATAAAGCTTTCTGGTAATCCTTCTAAAGTTAAAGGTTTAAAAGCAATTTGCACTAAACCAATGTGAAGAAATTTATGAGTTTCGATATAAGGTAAAATATCATTTTCACTAAGTAATTTTAAAACCATTTCATCATTATTTAATGATACTGCTTCTTCAATAGTTTTAACAATTTGTTTAATTCCTAATCTTTCAAAAGCTCCTAACTTATATATAAGTTTAGGTTCAATTTTAGGAATTGTCCATCTATTTAATGATTCTAAATTATGGGGTACATCATATTCTTGTACCATACTGTTCTTAACAGTATTTTGTTTCTTAACAAGATTTAAATTCATTTGAATAAGGCTACTTATGTTAACTCTCATCAACTTCTACTTAACTTAATACCTAATTGGCTCTGATACCATTCGAGACCTCCTATGAATTCATCATGAACCTAGGACTTCTACAGAATACAAAAACCGTCAATCCTTGAACTATAACAGTACAAAAACGCCCTAATCGACACACCTCGTCATAAGCGGGCAATAGTACAATAGTTCTTAAATGCCAGTTTTACTATTCCAACCTAGAATGATTTATTCATAAGATACATAAGGACCAATTCAAGGCATAAGTAAGTAAATGAGATTTAAGTTAACACAAATAAGTATTTAGCCTATCATAATATTTATGATAAAACAAAAATAAAGATAAAAGAATACTTACAGAAAGGAAGAGCAGAATAAAAGTAGGTGTAACCAAAAGCAAACTGTTTATTAAGATGAACGAGAATATTACAAGAGTGGATGATTTTCAGTCTCTTTTTTTCAGTCTGCTAAACAAAGGAAATAAAAGCTCCTTATATAGGAGTGAAACATCGGATTTCAAATCCGGACTTCAAACACAAAATAAAAACAGTACAGACTAATAATAAAAAAGTACAAACAGGAACCACACTAATTTACAACAGTAGACGCACTGAAATAAAGTAATAAGATATGGATGGAATATATTCCATCGTACAATACTTTATTAAAGTAATATTCCTCTTTAGTCATATCCACTAAAGATTGTCTGCCATTGAGCCAAATAATGCGGGGAATCAGCATCTTCTTTTTATAGTGCTTTGTCTTTATCTTTTGAGGTGGATCCAGTAGACCCAGTTTCCATCATGGTGGCTTTGAATGTTTCAAAAATATCATCAAAAGGAATATTGGGATCCTGTGCATCCTGTAAATCTTCAGAAATTGATTTTCCAGACATGTTATCATCATCAAATCTGGTTAATAAATCCTTCTTCATTACATCCAAATATTCCTCAATTATTTTCTCCTTAGTCATTACCTCGGATTTCATTCGGCATTTTCGAGCAATATGCTCAAATGGTGAAGGTTGCTCAAACGAATTTTTAACAAAGTTATCCGTCTGATAAGTAGCAATGGTATCTGTAATTAGTTCCAAAGTATCAATTCCAAACATTTGTTTGGTGTCTGGGTTTTCCTTTAACATTTTATCCCAGAATTTTGAATAAAAATTCCTTTTAAGACAGGGGATGTGAGTATCAGTATAAGATACTTCTGGCGACCATTTCCAAATCCAAGGAATAGAAAATTCAACAAAGTAATAGAAAGATGCTATTCCTGTTATACCAGAACTTTGTTGTTGCATTTGAATTAATTTAGGAGATAAATCAATCCATTCATCAAAATAGGTTTTATAAATTTCTGGTAAAATTTTTTGCGTAGTGCCATATTTGCCCCACCAATTTATAAACCAATTTGGAATATCATGTTTATATACTTCAGTACAAATTTTAATAAACCATGAATGTCGTTTTCTATTGTTTTCATAGAAGAAGACTTTATGAAAGGCTTCAACATAGTCCCAATAATTATATTTAATCATCTGATTATTAGGAAAAGCAAATTCTTTTTCCTTAAGAGGTGATATTCCCCATTCAGTTGGAGTTATGACTCGCTTAATAATGATTTTACTAAAAGTAAAATTTTCCTTTTGTGCTAAAGGAAATCGCGTAATTTCGCATGAATTATTTATGAGTAATTGCTCATAATAATTTCGAGACTTATATGTCCCATAAGAAAATGATGCAGTGTCAATATACCTGTTCATAATCTTCCAGGGTTCATTGCCCCATTTTAGATCAATATCTTCAAGGAAAAATATGATTTCCTGAGAATCATTTTTGATAAAATTATGTGATTCTCCTTCATCGTTATTAACGATATTAGCATATGATGCTGTTGTTTCTGTTTCAGGGATATTACCCTCTCTCTGTTGTCTAAAAGCAAGAAATTCCTGATATAAAGGATCCTGCTCTTGAGATAAATTCCTGGCTATAAGCCTACGTGTTCCATGTTGAGCTATAATATGCTCTGGATTTTGTCCTCGGCCTCCTCGGCCACCCCTTCCTCTATAAGAGGAAGTTCCTCTAGAAGATTGACTCATACCTAAAAATATTTCAAGCATTTAAATATTCATGAGTCAAAAAGTCTGGAAGAGAATTTTCTTCACCTTTCACCTTTTTTATATATGATATCGAAATCAAATGGAGCTAAATGAGCTTGCCAACGAGCAAACATTTGTTTAGAAACATCATGTTTAAAATCTTTATTAAATATAAATTTAGCTGACTTACAATCTGTTTTAATTATAAATTTTTGATTATATAAATCATCTTGAAATTTAAAGATACATTTAACAATTGCAAGGATTTCTTTTGCTATAGTTGCATAATTTTTCTGACTGTCATTCCATTTGCCAGAATAAAATCTAATTAAAAATTCATTTTGTGAAATAGGATCTATTTGTTTCAATATACATCCATAACCAATATCAGAGGCCTGTCTCAATAATTTTATTCCAATTTGGATTTGCTATCATTAAACAAGGTAAGTATTTTACCTTTTGCTTAATAGTTTGAACTGCCTTGGTATGTTCATCAGTCCAAGGTTTAGGAACCTTTTTAAGTCTATCATATAGAATAGCTGAATCTTGAGTTAAATTTTTATAATAAGCAGAAATATAATTTAGACTTCCTAAAAATCTTTGTAATTGAGTTTTATCAATTATTTTATCTGGAAATTTAGAAGCAAATTCTATACTTCGCGAAATAGGAATTATATTTCCTTTATTAATATTATGGCCTAAGAATCTTATTTCAGTTTGAAATAAAGACATCTTTGGTTTAGATATAACTAAACCGTTTTGAATAATAATTTTCTTAAACATATCTAAGTGTTTTATATGTAAATCAATTGTTTTAGAGTATACTAAAATATCATCTATATAAACAATTATAAACTCACTATAAGGAGTAAAAATATCATTAATAATTTGTTGAAATTCAGAAGGTGCATTTTTTAAACCAAAAGGCATTACATTCCACTCATAATGTCCTATGGGAACATTAAAAGCAGTTTTATAAGTATCACTTTGATTGACTTGTATTTGCCAATATCCTGATTTTCAGATCAAATTTTGAAATATGAGAGAATCATATAATCGATCTAATAAATCCTTTTTATTAGGGATTGGATGTCTTATCCATTTTAAGACTTTATTTAATGGTTTATAATTTATAACCAATCTTGGTACTCCACGTTCTTGTTCACTCTTTTTATTAACATAAAAAGCAGTACAAGACCAAGGAGATTTAGAAGGCTTAATTAACTTCTTCTGTAATAAGGATTCAATTTCCTTTTTACATAATTCTAAATATTCAGAGCTCATTTGACATGGTCGAGCTTTTGTAGGGATTAATTTTTCATTAAAATCATCCTCATTGGGTAAAGAGATAATATGCTTTTTTCGATTCCAAAAAGCATTGGGGTGATCACTACAAATCTCTAAAGAAAATTGTTGTGCTATTAACATAATTTTTGCCTGTAATCTAGGATTTTGTAACTGATCACTTATTGTGATTGTATTAACTTCATATTTTAAGAATTGTAATTGATGAATTTTATTTTGAATATGATCATGAATAATATTAATGTATCGTGGTGAAGGAGCATCTAAGAATTTTAGGAAAATAGTTTTTCCTTCAAACGTACCACGAATACCTAAATTATCAATATATGTAATTGGGTATAATTGAGTAATAAATGGAGATCCAAGTATTACTTGATTAGTGATATCTTTAGCTAACAAAAAGCTAGTTTTTATGCATGTTCGATTTATGCAAATAGAAACATGAGGAAGTTTATATTGGATATCCAATTTCTGTCCACCAGCATGGGATAAACTATTAGTTGTTTTGGTATAATATCTAGTAGGAATTAATCCTTCCTGAATAACATTTAAATCTGCACCACTATCAATAAGTGCCGTAAATGTTTTGGAAAAATGATTATCTATTAATAAAGTACTTTGAGTATACCATTTTTGAGCAACTAGAATTTCTAATGTTACAAGAAAATCATGTTCAGGTGGTAACTGAAAATTGTCCTTATCAGGAAATTTTGGAGATGTAATTGGAGAATTAGAAAGTTGATTATCTTCTAATTTCGATATTCGAGTATCAAATAATTTATTTTCGTGTTGAAGAAATTTAATTTCTTGTTTAAGATTATCAATCTCTATAAACAAATCATTGATTGATATAGGAGTATCATTGATTGATGTAGGAGTATCATTGGATTGTCTTTGTCTTAGAAGCTTATAAACTTCTGTCAATATATATACAATAATAACTAATATATATATATATATATATATATATATATATAATATATTAGTTTTTAAAAATTATTATATTTTTAAAGAAAAATTGAGTGGTCTCTATTAAAATAAAAAAAAATTTTAAAAAATTTTTAAAAAAATTTTAAAAAAAATTTAGTTTTTAAAAACTAATATATTAATTATTATAATATATATGTATATATATATTCTGATTATTATTATGGTAAATTCAGTTTAAATCTCCAAATGTAATTTAAAATTGATCATCGGTCTCTGTGTAAGAGAACTTTTGATGTCAATCAACATGTCATAAATTGCATTAATTCTAAAAAAATTGGTACTTATTACACGTGAACTTGGTATGTGACCTATAATAATTTTGGTACTAAGTACACGTGAACTTTTTTTGCCCCCTTCCTGGAAATCTCGCATCCGCCCCTGCTCATTTCAACATCCGCTATATAATCAACAATAACAACAATAAGAATAGCACTTCCATTATTTCAGCGTCTTTCAATATCATTGTTCATTCAAAATCGGGAATAGGGCAAAAAAAATTTAACATAAAAATGGAGGCCAAAATATTTTGCATGTCAAAATATATTTTAATGGGATGTAAAAAATAATTTTTGAAACTAATTTTTATACCAAATAATAATATAATATAAAATTATTATTATAATAAATAAATATTATTATTTATATATATTATAAGAAATATAAGAAATATCATTTATTAAAGTAATAATAATATTATATTTAATATATTATAACATATAAAAACATTGAGTGGCCGCCTCTTCCACTCAATGTTTAGCAGCCGCCCCATCTGCTAATGAAGTAATGACCGCCCTTACATAGGGCGGCTGCTTGTAATTGAGGGGCCGCTATACGGTGAAGCGGCCCCTCATCAATACTTAGCCGCTGTTTAAAATCGCGGTTTGGGGTATTTTTGAAACGATCTTATTTTTAAAGTATTTTTGAAAATAATTTTTTTTTAAAATTATTTTTTAAAATAAACCTATAATTTATTTGGTATCAATTGTTACTGCTTAAGCTATTAGTCCAGTAGACTAGATTGGTTTTTGAATTTCTTCCAATAAAAATCAAATATTTTAGGAATGTGAATAATACATGAAATAAAATCTAGATTTCTTCATCTACATAACCTTGAGAAAATTATATTTTTTGCTAGCGAACACACATAAGACTCAAAAGGGACCAAAACTCATTGTCCCTTTTTACATAAGAAAAATATTTTTAGCTGTTTATCACTATGTCAAAATATAATTGCGCATAAGCTAATAATTATAGCTTTTGGCCTAGTGATAAGCAGAATAATTAAGAAAAAGGGACTAAATAACATTGTACAATGACTCTTCCATATATACAATAATGTAGTAGATGTGTGTGTATATATGTGTATATGGTGTGTCATATAATTAACCAAATGGCTCATAGTAACCGGTTGTGGTTTCTTTTGTGTATCTCTTTTGTTTCTAAAAATACCTATATCTTATTGTATAAAAGTGTGCTTGGTTCGTGAATATGATAAGTGAATGATAGATAATCTGGTAGATAGAGAGATGATTATTAAAGTAAGGATAAATAATTTTGTGTTTGATGTCAATTAGTAATACAAGAAAAATTAATAATGAGTTTAGTATAGTTGAACTTTGAGCACTGGAATCGAATCGTTTTGATGTTGTATGAAATTATAGCGATTTTTCTACAAAAATGGGTCAGGATGAAAATATAAGAAAATCGATAAGGGTCATATTTATAAGTTAGGTTTGATTCAATGCACTATTTGAACACTTAGTGTCATTTTTTGAATTTACATGACCACGTGGTTGACTCGAGAAGTTCTGGGTAGATTAGCTTTGGTCGAGGTACGTTGTAATGAGTTTTATCATGACGTTTGGCAAAGACGTGTAATGGTGCTAATGTATGACTTATATGTCATTAATTGATTTATATGATTTAATTGTTACTATATGATCCTTATGTGACTACATGATTATGTTTAGATACATGGGACTACATGATATATGAAATTACATGATATGTATATACTTTCATACGAGATTGCATGTGTGATATCCCCGAAATGGTTAATTGCATTTGGGCATTAATTGCGATTATTATAATTAATTATGTGTTGGAATTTATTTACCTTATGGAAATGCATGGTCATGTGGATAGGGTGACCCGGGGTTGCATTTCAGGGTGCATGTGGTGCATGTTGGGTAAATATTATGGGAAGCATGATTTATTTGCCTTGGTTAGCAATTTATGAGGAATCATGTGTTAATTGATATTATGGTGCATTTTGAGTAAATGCTTTGAAAAATATCATGTTGGGGTGTTTTATACACCATGGAATTACTTTGGCATGTATTTTAAATTAAAACTCACTTTTATCATCCAACCCACCCTTACATCCACTCACTTTTACCTTTACCAAATATCACACCCAAACCCTTCCCTTTCCCTTATTTTCGAGTTCCACCTTTGAGGTGAAGAGGAGACCTTGCAAACTTTGATTTGTGGAAGATTGTTAGGTGATTTGAGATCCCCAAGAGGTATGGGTACCTCATGGTTTATTTTTGTAAGGTTTTGTTTAAGTTTGGGTTGGTTTTGAAGGGTTTAAAATGGGTTTGTGTTGGGTGTTGTGATTTTGGTAGTGTTTTAGTTGGATGTTGTTTATATGAGTTTGTTATGATGTTTATGGGTGGTTTTGAGTTGTTGGGTTTGATTAATGTTGGTATTGGTGGGTTTGTTTGTGTTTGGGAAGGAGATGGGTGAATAGTGCCCGAATCTCGCTTGCCCGCAGCTCGGCGATCGATCGGCGTCCGCTCGCGATCGATCGCGAGCAACAGCGCTGAGGCAGTGCGCTTCAGCGATCGATCGCGAGATGCGCGCGATCGATCGGCGAGGCCGCGATCGATCGGCGCTAGCTCCGCGATCGATCGCGGATTGTTTATTTTTGTTGGCTGAGACAGTGTGGTCTCGCGATCGATCGGGGCTTGTTGGCGATCGATCGCGAGACACCAAAAATGGTGTTTTTGGGTGTTTTTGTGGGATTTTTGGTATTGGACTATTATTGGGTTCTAATATTGGTATTTGTGAATATGTAGAACCAACCCAGGTGGCAACGCAGCCAAGGAATTGAGGTCCAACCACATTCCACTTTTTGGAAAGGTACGTAGTGGACGTACGGGCACCCAACGGTAACATGTATTTTATATACTCATTGTTTATGCATTGTGGATGCGAGTATATATGTGGTATTGCATTGTGGATGCATATACATGTTGATTTATGCCATATGTGGTATTGCATTGTGGATGCATATACATGGTAATTTATGCATATTGATGTTAGATGCATATGATGATTATTGGATGCACATCCCATGAGTCGTGGTCATCCTTTGATGATTTTAATGCTTGCCGCTATTTGTTTTGGTTCCGCTAAATGTGAAGCGAGGGGTGGGAGCGCCGCATGTCACATTTGAGCGTGGTTATCATATAGGACGAGGAAAGGGTATTTGCCGCTCAATGAGAGGCGAGGGGTGGGAGTCCCGCAGTCCATTGAAGCGAGGTTATCCTATGCCGTCTATATGTAAATAAGCGAGGGGCATTAAAATACACTGTGATGGACAGACTAGGGAATGGTGACCAATATTTGGTACTGTTGAGATGGTATATGATGTCATGACATGTTTTGGCCATTAAAAATAATCTGTTGATTATACTCATGAGTTATGGTACAGGGACAACCAAACGGGAAGCGTTGAAATGCATGGAAAACAGGAAGTGTTTTATATTGATTATGCATTTACGCTTTATCTTCATATTGTGTTGAATATGAATGATTGTTATTGCTCATGTTTGGGGGTTGTCCTTGTAGGTACCTTTTTGGCATGATAGCAAGCTTTGAACGGGTTGAGGTGGTGAGCTTGTGAAGCATTCTTTTGAGGATTAAAGGACAGGATTATTTTGTCTAGTGTCTACTCTAGGAGTAGTGTAAAACTAGTTGATAGCATTCATCGATGAGGAATGTAATTAATCCATTCTTTTTGGAAGTCCTTATTATCATGGCATGTAATGCTTAAGCTCATAGACTCAACATGTTCTTTTCTCACTCTGATCATTGTATTAGCTCTATTATGCCTTATTTCCGCACTTAAGGATTAGGGTCCTTACATTAGTGGTATCAGAGCAGTGGTTAGAGAACCCGGGAACGAGTGAAGGGTAGCCTTAGCATGTTTGGCTAGGTGCTTACATTTAGAGCATGTTTATGCATGTGGTGCATATTGATGTGTATCATGTTATACTAACATGCTTATATCACTCCTGTTATCTAACGATATGATGTATATTGCTTTGGATTGTTGTTAACATTTGTGGTACAGCATGGCTGCTAATGAGGAAGTCGGAGATGTTGGGAGTGTAAACGCGAGTATTGGACAGGCTAACCCTCTACCTCCACCGGCTGTAGGGATGGAACCAGTAGTTCAGTTATTGCTACCGGGTGAGATTAGCTTGACGCAGTTTCTGTCTTATCATCCGCCCCGGTTTGAGGGGACAGAGTCCGGAGAAGAAGCGGAAGAGTGGCTGGAAAGACTTGAGCAGATCTTTGTATCGGCTCCTTGTGCTGTTACTGCTTGGCTGAGGCTAGCGGAGTTTCAATTAGCCAAGAAACCTCTGATGTGGTGGAGGAGTACTTCTCCGCGGCAGCAAGACAGACAAAGGAGGATGAATTTACAAGTCTGAGGCAGGGGAACATGACGGTGGCAGACTATGCCACACGGTACTCTTCGTTGTTGAGATACGTTCCCCACATTGCCACCAGTGGACACGCTAAGATGAGGAACTTTATGAGGGGGTACGACCGGAGCTCTATGACCGGGTTATCACTAATAACCCAACTTCTTTTGATGATGCTCTCACAAGAGCGGAGCTTGCTGAGCTAGGAGTGGGAGCTTGCGCTATGCCACCACCGGTACCGCAACATAGGCAGACCAATGACAGCTTGAGGCCTCGGGGTGAGCCATTTAAACCCCGTGGTGCCTCTTCATCTTCGCGGTATGGTGGAAAGAAACACTTTGGTCAGAAACAGGATGGCAAGAAGGGTAGTTGGTCCGCCAATCGAGGATCTTCACAGGGGGATAGGCCGGGAGAACGGGGGTGCAACAACTGTGGAGGACCACATTCTTCAAACAAGTGTCCTGCCTGTTTTAGCTGTGGCAAGATGGGCCACATTGCTCGGTATTGTCCCACCAGGGGAGGCCAGTCAGAGTATCAGGGCAGCAGGCCAAGGTTTGAAGATAGGACAGTGCAGCAGAGGCAGCAGTTTGGGCCTCGACCATCGGGAGGTCAGACAGTAGGACCACCCCAGGGGCAGGTGTATGCACTGACCAGGGAGCAGGCCCAGGCAGCCCCAGAGGAGGTGATTGCCGGTACGTGTCATTTATTTACGTACCCTGCTTTTATTTTGATCGATACAGGTGCCTCCCATTCTTTTGTATCGGTGGGTTTTGTGGAAAGACACCATATGCGCACGTCTTCTTTACCCACGCCTCTCCTTGTCTCGACACCCACTGGAAGAAATGTCGTTGCTGATCAGTTTATGGAAGACTGCCTCATTTATTTTGAGGGCAACGAATTGAGATCAGACTTGATTGTGCTGGGTATGTCAGACTTCGACTGCATCTTGGGTATTGATGTTCTGAACAGATATCAGGAAGTGGTAGATTGCCGACAGAGGACAGTGAAGTTCAGACCTGAGTTGGGCAGTCCGTGGACTTTCTATGGCAACGGTTCTCGTGCGAAGATTCCGTTGATTTCAGCAATCAAGATGACTCAGCTGTTGGAACGTGGACACACGGGCTATCTTATTTATGCCGTGGACACGTCTGGAAAGAGTAAAGAACTGAGAGTTGAGGATGTGCCAGTTGTGGCAGAATTTACTGATGTATTTCCAGAAGAGATCCCAGGATTCCCACCGGCCAGGGAAGTTGAGTTCGGGATCGAGTTGCTGCCAGGGACATCCGCTATCTCTCGTGCACCTTATAGGATGGCACCGGCAGAGTTGAGAGAGTTGAAAGAGCAGTTGCAGGATCTCCTTGACAAGGGTTATATACGCCCGAGCGTGTCGCCATGGGGCGCACCAGTTCTCTTTGTGAAGAAGAAGGACGGTTCGATGCGGCTGTACATCGATTACCGGCAGCTGAATAAGGCTACAGTGAAGAACAAGTATCCTCTCCCAAGGATAGACGACTTGTTTGATCAGTTGCAAGGTACCAGGGTGTATAGCAAGATTGATTTGAGATCCGGGTATCATCAGATTCGGGTCAGAGAGGAAGATGTGCAGAAGACAGCATTCCGGACACGATACGGGCATTATGAGTTCTTAGTGATGCCGTTCGGTGTGACGAATGCTCCAGCGGTCTTTATGAGTCTGATGAACAGAGTGTTTCAGTAGTATCTTGATCAGTTCGTCATCGTGTTTATTGACGACATTCTTATCTACTCCCGGAGCGAGGAAGAGCATGTGAAACACTTGAGGGCAGTGCGTCAGATTCTCAGAGAGCATCAGTTGTATGCTAAGCTCAGTAAGTGCGAGTTTTGGCTGAGCAGTGTAGTGTTTCTGGGGCATGTTATATCGAGCAGCGGAATATCTGTAGATCCCAAGAAGATTGAGGCCGTGATGGAGTGGGCTGCCCCCACTTCGGTGCCTGAGATCCGGAGTTGTCTGGGCTTGGCCGGGTATTATCGGCGTTTCGTCGAGGGCTTTTCGAAGATTGCCAAGCCGCTGACTCAGTTGACTCAGAAGGGTGTGCCTTTCTTTTGGTCAGAAGCTTGTGAGGAGAGCTTCCAGGAGTTAAAGCACCGGTTGACGGCGGCTCGAGTGTTAGTGATCCCGACGGAGAACTCCAGATTTGTTCTGTATACTGATGCATCACTGCAGGGACTTGGGTGTGTTCTGATGCAAGATAAGCATGTGGTAGCTTATGCATCGAGGCAGTTGAAGCCGCATGAGACCAGATATCCAGTTCATGACTTAGAATTGGCGGCTATCATCTTCGCCCTGAAGATCTGGAGACATTACTTATATGGCACTTCATTCACCATATACACGGATCACAGGAGCCTCAAGTTTCTATTCACTCAGGCGGAGCTGAACATGAGACAGAGGAGATGGATGGACCTACTCAAGGACTATGACTGTGAGATAGAGTACCATCCCGGGAAAGCCAATTTGACAGCGGACGCCTTGAGCCGGAAAGTGAGGAGTTCTGCTGAGGACGTCATCCATTTGTCGGCTATGATGACCTCCTATTGCCATCTTGGCTATGATTTTGATATAGATGCATCACCAGTGTATGTCTCTACCTTATTAGCTGAGCCAGATATTTATGAGAACATCAGGAGAGCTCAGAGATCAGATGCTGAGGTTCAGAGATGGTTGTCTATAGTGCATCTTGGTCAGCCGACGAAGTTCAGAGTGGCCGACGACGGATCTTTGAGATTGGGTAACCGCTGGGTAGTTTCGAGTACGCCGGAGTTGCGTAAGGGGATCTTGGAACGAGCTCACAGTAGCAGACTTAGCATCCACCCGGGCGGGAAGAAGATGTACAGAGATCTGCGTGGTCAGTTCTGGTGGAAGAGAATGAAGAGTGATGTCGTCGCTTTCGTGAAGAGGTGTTTGATCTGCCAGCAGGTCAAGGCAGAGAGACAGAGACCTGGCGGCGAGTTGAGAAGCTTGGAGATGCCGAAGTGGAAATGGGAACACATTTCCATGGACTTCGTGACTCATTTGCCGAGGAGTGCTTCAGGCTTTGACGCTATTTGGGTGATTGTGGACAGATTGACTAAGGTAGCCCATTTTATCCCCTATAGCATGACATTTACATTCTTGAGGATGGCGCAGTTATATATTAGAGATGTGGTGAGATTGCACGGGATCCCCGTTTCCATTGTGTCAGATCGAGATCCGCGATTCACATCTCATTTTTGGGAAGGTCTTCAGTCAGCTTTGGGAACTGAGGTCAGATTGAGCACTGCTTATCATCCTCAGACGGATGGCCAGACCGAGCGCACGATTCAGACGCTCGAGGACATGTTGAGAGCTTGCGTATTTGAGTTCGACGCCTCTTGGCAAGATTCAGTGCCTCTGGTAGAGTTTTCTTATAACAATAGCTACCAGGCAAGTATTCAGATGGCTCCGTTTGAAGCTCTTTATGGCAGACGATGTAGATCACCCTTATGTTGGGATGATTTGGACAGTAGACCAGTCGGAGGGCCTGAGTTGATCCGGGAAATGGAAGAGAAGATAAAGATTATAAGGCAGAAAATGAAAGCGGCCCAAGACAGACAGGCAGCTTATGCGAATAAACGGCGGAGACCGTTGGAATTTCAGTTGGGAGATAAGGTCTTTTTGAAGATCTCTCCTTTCAGAGGCGTTGTGCGATTTGGGATGCGCGGGAAACTGTCTCCGAGGTATGTTGGACCGTACGAGATCTTACAGCGCATTGGCACCTTAGCTTACCGACTGGCTTTACCGCCTTCTTTATCTGGTATACATGATGTGTTTCATGTATCGATGCTGCGGAAGTATGAGCCGGATCCGTCTCACGTGTTACAGCCTTCCGAAGTTCAGTTACAGTCAGATGTATCTTATGTGGAATGGCATGTCAGAATTCTAGATCGAGCAGACCGTAGGCTTCGGAACAAAGTGATACCTATGATCAAGGTTCAGTGGGATCGCAGGGGTGTCGAGGAGGCTACGTGGGAGACGGAGCAGCATATGGTGCAGCACTACCCGGAACTATTCTCTGGTATGTGTTTATGTTTAGTTTCCTGTTGGGGGTAAGTGCATGTGATTTCGAGGACGAAATCTTATAAGTAGGGGAGTATTGTGATATCCCCGAAATGGTTAATTGCATTTGGGCATTAATTGCGATTATTATAATTAATTATGTGTTGGAATTTATTTACCTTATGGAAATGCATGGTCATGTGGATAGGGTGACCCGGGGTTGCATTTCAGGGTGCATGTGGTGCATGTTGGGTAAATATTATGGGAAGCATGATTTATTTGCCTTGGTTAGCAATTTATGAGGAATCATGTGTTAATTGATATTATGGTGCATTTTGAGTAAATGCTTTGAAAAATATCATGTTGGGGTGTTTTATACACCATGGAATTACTTTGGCATGTATTTTAAATTAAAACTCACTTTTATCATCCAACCCACCCTTACATCCACTCACTTTTACCTTTACCAAATATCACACCCAAACCCTTCCCTTTCCCTTATTTTCGAGTTCCACCTTTGAGGTGAAGAGGAGACCTTGCAAACTTTGATTTGTGGAAGATTGTTGGGTGATTTGAGATCCCCAAGAGGTATGGGTACCTCATGGTTTATTTTTGTAAGGTTTTGTTTAAGTTTGGGTTGGTTTTGAAGGGTTTAAAATGGGTTTGTGTTGGGTGTTGTGATTTTGGTAGTGTTTTAGTTGGATGTTGTTTATATGAGTTTGTTATGATGTTTATGGGTGGTTTTGAGTTGTTGGGTTTGATTAATGTTGGTATTGGTGGGTTTGTTTGTGTTTGGGAAGGAGATGGGTGAATAGTGCCCGAATCTCGCTTGCCCGCAGCTCGGCGATCGATCGGCGTCCGCTCGCGATCGATCGCGAGCAACAACGCTGAGGCAGTGCGCTTCAGCGATCGATCGCGAGATGCGCGCGATCGATCGGCGAGGCCGCGATCGATCGGCGCTAGCTCTGCGATCGATCGCGGATTGTTTATTTTTGTTGGCTGAGACAGTGTGGTCTCGCGATCGATCGGGGCTTGTTGGCGATCGATCGCGAGACACCAAAAATGGTGTTTTTGGGTGTTTTTGTGGGATTTTTGGTATTGGACTATTATTGGGTTCTAATATTGGTATTTGTGAATATGTAGAACCAACCCAGGTGGCAACGCAGCCAAGGAATTGAGGTCCAACCACATTCCACTTTTTGGAAAGGTACGTAGTGGACGTACGGGCACCCAACGGTAACATGTATTTTATATACTCATTGTTTATGCATTGTGGATGCGAGTATATATGTGGTATTGCATTGTGGATGCATATACATGTTGATTTATGCCATATGTGGTATTGCATTGTGGATGCATATACATGGTAATTTATGCATATTGATGTTAGATGCATATGATGATTATTGGATGCACATCCCATGAGTCGTGGTCATCCTTTGATGATTTTAATGCTTGCCGCTATTTGTTTTGGTTCCGCTAAATGTGAAGCGAGGGGTGGGAGCGCCGCATGTCACATTTGAGCGTGGTTATCATATAGGACGAGGAAAGGGTATTTGCCGCTCAATGAGAGGCGAGGGGTGGGAGTCCCGCAGTCCATTGAAGCGAGGTTATCCTATGCCGTCTATATGTAAATAAGCGAGGGGCATTAAAATACACTGTGATGGACAGACTAGGGAATGGTGACCAATATTTGGTACTGTTGAGATGGTATATGATGTCATGACATGTTTTGGCCATTAAAAATAATCTGTTGATTATACTCATGAGTTATGGTACAGGGACAACCAAACGGGAAGCGTTGAAATGCATGGAAAACAGGAAGTGTTTTATATTGATTATGCATTTACGCTTTATCTTCATATTGTGTTGAATATGAATGATTATTATTGCTCATGTTTGGGGGTTGTCCTTGTAGGTACCTTTTTGGCATGATAGCAAGCTTTGAACGGGTTGAGGTGGTGAGCTTGTGAAGCATTCTTTTGAGGATTAAAGGACAGGATTATTTTGTCTAGTGTCTACTCTAGGAGTAGTGTAAAACTAGTTGATAGCATTCATCGATGAGGAATGTAATTAATCCATTCTTTTTGGAAGTCCTTATTATCATGGCATGTAATGCTTAAGCTCATAGACTCAACATGTTCTTTTCTCACTCTGATCATTGTATTAGCTCTATTATGCCTTATTTCCGCACATAAGGATTAGGGTCCTTACAGCATGATATATTGAGTTTCATAGGTCATATAATGCATAGATGATTCATGGGCATCTCATATTAATCTATCCATTTCTTTGATATCCTTGATGATGACTGAGTTGATTTACTTTGAGTGTTGGGGACGACGGGCACGACGATGACATGCAGTATAGGTAGCGACTGTAGTCACGCGCGTTGCTACCAGACCTAGACACGAGGGATGCCGAGCACAACACATGATGATTTTCCTAGCGCAAAGTGTGTGTCCTGTCACCCTCTGCTCGAGCTTGATATTGATTGATGATACCTTTCTTTGGACTCCGTCTGGTATCTTGAGATTCGATTCTTTATCCATTCATACATGGTATGCATTGCATGATACTTTGACACTTGACATGATTTATTAATTTGTTGTATTGGGGTACTGACCCCCCTTTTGGGGGATGTCATATCTTTTGTTGTTCGGGCATGATAGGATTTACATGAGGACATGGTGTTGATGCTTACGGTGACGCATCGAGGGCTAACCGAGCTCCATGATGAGCGAGCTCATGTTATACATGGTTTTTCATTCCCTGTAATATTACATCACTTTTTAAACCAAAGAAATATATCGGGGTATGCCTCTGTATGTTGTACTTGGGATATGATATTTTCTAGACTTGGTGGTGATGTTGAATAATGATTGCTTTATTATTTGCAAATGAAAGCCATAACTGGAAGTGTATATATTTTGATATCAACATATATATGTATCACTTAAAAGCAAAAATTTTTTACTTGTGAAATTATTCTTCCACTGTTTACGTAAATTGATCACTGTGTGATAATTAAACATCTGATTAGGACCAGACCCTCACATCTTCCCAACTCATCTCTGCCATTACGTAGCATATCAGAATTTTTCAAAACTTTGACTGAGCTTTGTGATCAACTCGTTTATCGAAAAAATAAACGTAAGTTGTTTTTGACACCTTGCAACGAGATGAAACTATTGATATGAATAGAAATCAATTTTGAACACTTTCATTTTTTGTGTATTTCACGTACACATGGCTCCGATACCTGTGTGCCAGAATACACAAATGAAGTGTAAACATCATACACACACAAGACACAAATATTTACTTGTTTAAGCAATTGCCTACGTCCACGGGAGGCAAACACAATTTATTGATAATTTCATACGAGAATTACAAACTTTCTAGGATCACCTAACAACTCACAGAAATAGATCAAAATGCTTAAAAGCTTGTTATTTGAGTGATATTCATTTTTGAGGAAAAGTTTGAGGGGTATAAATAGGTGCAAAACCACTCGGTATAGCTCACCATCTTGACTTTTTCCTTCTACCATTCTTGACAATTTTCAAAGCCACCAAATCTACAGGACAAATGTGTTCAAAACAAGCTGGCCAAAATTGTAACAGTGTTGGAAAATTGCCACCGTCCAAGAAGCCACCGACCAACAAAACTAGCTTATAGCGTAAACATGGAGAAATTAAGGGTCCCAAAACTCAAAATTGACCTACCAAGATAAAGACAGAAGAAAAAGGACAATGCCAAGCAACCGAACCACCAAACTACGACAGAAAGGCATGGAAAATAGCTTTATTTCATAAATTGACAAACCTAAAAGATCCGATTGTTGTCGAAAGATGAAGAAGAAACGAAAATATAGTTTATGAAATTTTTGGTCGTGTTTTCCCAAAAGTAAAATGTGAAAATCTTGGCCGTGAAATGTAAAAACAAACAAACAAATGTCAACACCTAACAAGATAAACACTACGACCATGACCCACAAACGAAAGGCATGGTGAACTCTCCCATTCATGGGATCTTCAGCAGACCCAAAAACAAAAACCAAAATTAAAAAAATCAGGGTGCAAAAAAAAAGACTTATGAATCATAATGATAAACCAAATGTCAACACCT
Source organism: Haberlea rhodopensis (assembly GCA_907163345.1). Classification (NCBI taxonomy): domain Eukaryota; kingdom Viridiplantae; phylum Streptophyta; class Magnoliopsida; order Lamiales; family Gesneriaceae; genus Haberlea; species Haberlea rhodopensis. The sequence continues at coordinate 11,565,153 of CAJQUN010000015.1, forward strand.
ACCAACATAAACACTATGACCATAACGATCAACGTAAAGTGTGGTGAACTCCCCCATCACCAACATCATCTCGCAAGACCATAAACACAAAGGAGAACAGTCGATGAACAGAGAGGAACAGTCGACGAAATCACATAGGAATCACATAGTAACAGTATGATATTTATTCAACATACAATATATAGTGGTACAAAATAACAACCGCATGGCCTTAAAAAAGGCAACAAAAAAACAAATAAATTTTAAAATTTTATGTCGTGCGATAATTTCCGTTAATTTACAGTTTTATTAACTTAGAATTAAATTTTAAAATGTTTAGAATTTAATTCATTTATGTCCAAGCATGTTTTATGTGTTGTTTGAGCATGGTGCATTTATAGCCCTATTACCTATTAGATGGGAATTTTGTGAATGATTGTATTTTTAAATACGGCCTGCGAGTCGTGCCTTCTCTAGTTTTCTAAATGTATTCCCTCCCCTATGCTCCCCCTTGAATGTAACTCGAGGACTTCTCTATATCATGTAAATGTTACATAGTTTAGTTAGAGTTTTATTGATGGAGATCAATGAAGATGGACCATGGTGCCGGGACGAGGAGGCCATTCACAAAAGGATCAAAGAGGTGCTTGGAGAAGTTACCCTTAGGTATACCTTTAAGATTTTCTCCTTGGCTTGAGAAAATTATTAGTTTGGGCTATAACCATGTCACGTGTATTTTATGTTGATGTATGTGATGCATGTTTATCGTTTTATTTAATATTGATGATTGATATACATATATGTAGATATGTATATATGCATATGTACCAGACATATTTTCAATATTAATAAAATCATGAGATCTTTAAATCCCTATAATAATATTAAGTCAATCAAGATGCCTTCCAATTAAAAGTACTCGTCAAGACTTCGATTGAACATCTGTGGGTTTGCCAAAGCAAAGCCGTGACAATCTTAGTAAGTCGCGATAGGATAAAAGTGATATCAGTGTTATTTTAAATTGGGTTCGACTTAACTAGCATTATCTCAATATGATTGGGGGCATGGGGTTGGGAAATAATTTATTAGATTAATTAGAACAAAGTGTTATTCGCCAACCATCCAAGAGTTACATGTGATGTAATTGACAAAGCTTTGTCTACCTAAATAACCGAGTCTTGGGTGATTAGCCAAAGCTAACTCAAGGTTAGGTGAAATATGGATCTTGGCCCACTAATAGTTTTTGAGGGTTGATGTTTTTTTAACTAAATAGTGGGAGTATCATTTAATATAAGACCTTATTAAATGATTAAAATCATAAACTTATTTTTCATATTTATATTGTAGATATCCATGGCATCAAACAACGTTATCGGTCCTTGAGAATGACAAATTAAATGAGATAAATTCCTAGACTAATATAGGAATGTGAGGATTGTCCTCAAACAAGAGAAAAAGCAATATGTCATTGAGGAACCCTCACCTGCTGAGGAACCTCCCGTTACGGCCGCCAGGACCGATAAGGATGCTTACAAGAAGCATCAAAATGACGCACTTGATGTTGGTTGTTTAATGCTAGCAACCATGAACTCTGAGCTTCAGAAGCAACATGAGGAAATGGATGCGTTCAATATGATTGAACATCTGAAGCCACTTTACCAACAAAAAGCTAGACAAGAGAGGTATGACGTCTCTAAAGCGTTATTTCAGTGCAGAATGGTAGAAGGAACCCTTGTTGGAACTCATGTACTCAAAATGATTGGATACATAGAGAATCTTGAGAAACAAGGTTTTCCGTTGGACCAAGAGCTTGCCACTGACGTGATCTTGCAATCGTTGCCTGATAGCTATAGTCAGTTTGTTCTGATTTACAATATGATTGAAATTGAGAAGACTCTACCACAATTTCTTGGTATGTTGAGAACTACGATGCAAACTCAAAGAAGTCTAAGCACACAAATGTTCTTATTGTGAATAAGGGCAAGGGAAATGCTAAAGCAAAAGGCATTAAAAGGAAGTCTTTGTCAAACCTAAGCCTCATGCTCTGTACTTGTGGCTAAGGAAGGAAATTGCTTCCATTGCGGTGAGACCGGACTTTGGAAGAGAAACTGCAAGTTATACTTGGAATATCTTAAGAAGACGAAGGGAAGTGTGACTTCTACTTCAGGTTTTTTTTGTTATAGAAGTCAATTTATCTACTTCTTCATCATGGGTATTAGATACTGGATGTGGTTCTCACATTTGTGTTAATGTGCAGGATCTCAAAAGGAGTAGAGTTTTGGCTAAAGGCGAAGTTGACCTCCGAGTGGGAAATGGAGCAAGAGTTGCTGCATTAGCTATATGAGATTATTCATTCACTTTGCCTTCTGGTTTAATATAAGATTTACAAGACTGTTATTTTGTGATGTCGATTACTAGAAGCATTATTTCAATTTCTTGTTTGGACAAGATTGGTTTTTCATTTATTATAAAGGAGAAATGTTGCTCCATTTATTTGAATGAGATGTTTTATGCAAGTGCACAATTGATTAATGGTCTTTATGTTTTAAATCTTGATATGCCTGTCTATAACATAAATACTTAAAGGATTAAGAATAATGATTCTAATCCAACTTATCTCTGGCATTGTCGCTTGGGCCATATAAACGAGAATCGCATATGAAAACTTCATAAGGATGGAGCTTTAGATTCATTTGATTTTGAATCATATGAAACATGTGAATCGTGTTTAATGGGCAAGATGACTAAATCCCCTTTCAAGGGACATGTTGATAGGGCAAGTGATTTATTGAGTCTCATACACAGTGATGTATGTGGTCCAATAAGCACACAAGTGAGAGGTGGTTTTCAATACTTCGTTACATTTACTGATGTGATATCCCCGAAATGAATATGTAGTTTTAAACATTAATTATGTTATGAGGATTATGGTATTAATTCATTGGATTGAATTAATTATGTTGGGGAAAGTTATTTCAGGGTGCATGTGTTATATGTTGGGAATTTGGGGTTATGGCATGATTAATTTGGGGTGAGTGTTATTTGTTTTGGTGAAGCATGTTTAAATGGTATTTTAAGTATTTTATTGATTAAATACTATAAAATATCATGTGAGGATATTTTAATACATCGTGCTAAATGCCGGGACCAAAACATAACATATCATACCACCCAACACCCAACCACCCCCCCCCCCCCCCAACCCATGCTGCAAGTGGCTGATTGCCCATGCCTCTTTCCCCACTCCCCCACTCCACTTCCCACGTCTGAAACTCCTCCATTCTCTCCCAAAATATCGTCCAACAATTGCTGAGCAAGATAGGGAGCAGATCAACCATTTTTGTTGCTAAGAAACCTTCCAAAAATCGGAGCAAAAGAGGGTGAGAAACCATGTTCTGTTTTGGGTTAAGTTCTGTTTGAGTTCATGATTTTTGTTGGTGTAAAAATGGCAAGCTTGTTAGGATCGGTCCGGGGTGTTTAGAGGGGGGGGGGGGGGGGTGAATGAACACTCCTTGTAAAAATTAATCCATTGTGATTTGTTTCGGATTAGTGAAAGAAATCTGTTTCTTAATCAACTCTTGTACAGAACAGACCACTGAAAGTATAAGTGCGGAACGGTCTGTTCTTGTATATGTAAGAACGGCTCAATGGCTAGTATGAAAGAACAAGTGCAGAAAGATAATACACAGGATATGTTTCTGGAAGTTCGAAGGTGGTGTAATCCTTCTACGTCTCCCCTTCTTCCAATTAAGGAAGGTTTATACTAGAAGACTTTGATTTATACAATCCTGTTGTACAAACCCGATTCAGGCTGGATTTACCTCACTACCAGTCTGAAACTCCTAGTCACTCGATCAGCTCAGACACACTCTGTCTGACAGTTACAATATGTTTCTCACTTCTATTTTTCAACACAGAATACACAAGATACGCACAGTGATCCTAAATGATCACATATTACAAAGTAATCGTGCTTAAGAATAATTTCAGCTCGAGAGCTTCTGAGCTTGTAAGCTTGTGCTGTTTTGCTTTCTTGTGCGTTTTTCAATTGATCAGCGAGAGTCTCGTATATTCCTTTTGTTGCATCCTTTTATAGTTGTAAGTACCAACGACATTATTTCCCTTAATGTGCAACTTTGACTCTGCTTGAGCTCTGAGAAAGCTACAGTCTTCTTCTTCAGGATACTTGCCGTTCTGGTTCATACTTTCGGCGACTGTCAGATAGGCTCTTCTTTGTCTTCTTACCTTTTATGACACTCTTCAGTCTTTGGTCCTTTGTAGCATTAATTAAGACATTAAATGCTACAATAAATAGCCGTTAATGATTCGGACTGAGGAGCCATTCTTTATGTATCCTTGACTGCTCTGATCTGATAAAGATTGAGATCGATCTGAAGCTTTGATAAAGTCAGTCTGAAATCCATCGATCCGGTCTGATATGCTTTGTCATCTTATCAGCTTGATCTGTTTTGGGCGATCGATCTGGTCAGTCTGATTTCATTCGATCCGGTCTGAAATGTTTTGTCATCTTTAAAATCTCATCGATAAGGTCCGGAACTAACAAATTCCTCCTTTTGATGATGACAAAACCTAGCTTCTAAGTCTGTTTAACCAGTCTGATAAGAGCTCTGAAGCGAAAACTTTCGGATCGATTACTTCTTCTTTGTTCAAAATAAATGAACATTATTAAGTTGGATCGATTAAGCCTTTATTAAAGTTCAAAATAAATGAACAAGGACTTAATAAAGAAAGATTTTATTGATAAAAAATCTCGCATACAGTCAGTCTAAAAATTTAATCAACGAGACTGCTATTTTCTTGAAGTTTGAGGCGGCTTGAAGTCTTTCTTCTTTTCCCCCTTTTTGTCAGCAGCAATCTCTTGAAGAAAATCAACAACTTGTGCTAGCTGCACGCTGATAGCGTCAAGACGAACGTCTTGAGCGCGGAGGGAATTGGCAACAGATGCTCGGACTTCAGTGGCCAGCTCGATCTGCTCTTTTCTCAGGCTGTTCTTATAAGTGGCTTGATGAGAAAACAGATCATTCAGTCCTCGCTGAAGGCTGCTTATACTGGCTGTCATCTTCTCTTTGAATGAATCAAAGTCCAAAGCTGTAAGCCTCTGACCTTGATGAACTTCTAGAACACGTTGAGAGAGTGACATGCAGTTGTCAGAGAAATGCTGGAGAGTCCGTGCCAGTGATGGAGGTGCATCAGATAGCCGGCTGGGAGAGTGATCAGATGATGACAGTGCATGATCATCTTCTTCAGCAATCGGCATAATGGAAGATATGACAGCTTGATGACTTTCGGATTTGATCAGGGTGATCAAATCCGAAGAAAATTCTTGAATGAAGGCCAGATCTTCATCTGATTGTCCCGGAGGAGTGCTGGGACTGAGAGGCTCCTCAATTTGTAAAGCTGCAACAACTGTAGACACCAGTAAATCCGGATCGACGAAGTCTGGTGCGTCACTTGTTGCAAGTGCTGCGGTTGGACTGATTTGTGCACGGGAGGCTGATGACCCCAAAGGAATAGATGTTGTTGGAGAGTCCAACAACACATTCAATGGTTCATCATCTGTAGCAGACGGAGCATTAGGCAATGGCTGCTCCGCTGTCTGATCTGCTGGCTGCTGGTACTAGCTCTGCAGTCTGAGCTGCTGCTTGATCTGCAGTCTGATCTGCGGCTGGTTCTGCAGGCTGCGCTGCTGGCTGATCTTCAGTCTGGTCTGCTGCCCCAGAGGGAATAACCTCAACAAAAGGTTCTGCCAGAGTTTTGCTTGCAGAAGGATGATCCGGGCTGGTTGCTGGAGTGGATACACTGATCTTCTGTCGTTGAAAATGGACAGCTAAGTGAAGAGCATGAACATCCATCTCTAATTGAGCAATAACAGCCCCATCATCTCTGGCAGTTGGAGCATTCAGATCGAAGTTCTCTTTCTTAGCAGCTAGGAGCAGAGTGGCCAGTCTGAATCTTTGAATTGCCGTAAATAGCTCTTTGCGCTGCACGGCGAGCCGAACATCATTGGTCTCTGTTCCTTTCAGAACTTCCTCTTCCATCTTCTTCAGTCTGCTCAACTTTCCGAAGAACATCTCAATGTGGTTGATAGTCCGGTACTGGACGTATTCATCAAAGACCACAATGAGTGCCTTCACCTTCTCATCAACATCCTCCATAGCAATGTCGATGGCTGTCTGCGCTGCAGATTTGGGTTTAGAGGAGAGGGGTTCGGAGAGAATGGCTTTTCCCTTGCCGGTGGAGGAAGGGGACTTGATCCATGACTGGGTGTAATCTCCCAACTCAGTGATAACTATCCCTTTGACCACGGAATGGCAGAGGGAAGTCTAACGGTGACTTTGGGTGCAGGGGTTGAAGCTTGTGAAGGTTGGGTGGAAAGTTGGGGTGCAGGGGTGGCTTTAGTTGGTGGCAATATGGGTAAGGTTTTTGGTTTGGTAATCTGGGTTCTTGGCTTTTTGGGAAGTGGCTTGGTTGGTGGCGAGGGAGCAGACTGACTTTCTTCAGAATCAGTCTGGATGGTTAGCTTTCGCTTGACCCGAGGTTTGCGCGCAACAGCTTGTTCTTCGCCCTTCTCAATCTTGACTGCAACCAGAGGAGTAGAAGTAGGTGGAGCACTCTTGGACTTCAGCAGTGCGAGCCCTTTGGAGTTTAGAATCTTGAAGGGACTGAGAGCGGACTGCTTTCCCAGCTCGATGTCTAAGGACTCCAGTAGCTTGCTGAGAGGAACAGCAAAGCATACGGCCTGTTTTGATGCAATCACCGTTTCCATCAGAACTCCAAAAAGAATCACGGACCAGTTCATCTTCTGTCCGGATACAATAGCCGCCATAGCCCTGAACTTTTCTGCGGTTACAGCGTCAAAACTTCCTGCTTTGCCCAACAGAGGCTTGCCAACGATTTCGCACAGCACCTGGAAATGAAAAAGCATTTCCTTCTTCTTAAACGTGGGTTGCAGGCGGTGGCCAAAAATAGAAATCTTCCCTTGAAGAGCTGAGAGTGACGCTTGAGGAATCTGTCCAAATTCTGTCAGTCCGGAATTGGGGAGGCCAAAGGTCTTGGCCAGCGTCATCGGCGAGATCTCAAATGATTTGCCCTTGACAGAGGTTGATATTGATGTCTTCTGGGAGACGGCATTGGCGAATAGTTCGCGGATTTCAGATTCATAAACAACTGTGCCACACTCCAGAAAGTTCCTCAGGCCAGATGATTCCAAAGCTCGGAAGATGGACACCATCTCTGCATCTTCTGCCCTGTAAATGTCATTAACTCAACGGAGAGAGAATTGTGAGTAATGGTAGCCATTGGAATGAAGGTAAAAGAGTGCAAAGATTTAGGAGAGTGAGAGAATAAGAAAACAGATAGCGGTAAATTGTAAAAAGTGAAAGGAGATGAAATGTTCAGCCCGCTAAATAGGAGAGAGAGACACGTGTCTTTATCTCGATGATAAAAAGAAATTCAAAATAAACGGTCAGGATAACAGATAGATAAGGCGGTTAAAATGTGATCAGTCCGGGCTATTTTTGTTATAAAAAATTTATTGACCAGACAGATCATAGGATAACATCAGATTGACATGGATCGGTCTGAAAGTTCGGACCGGTCTGTGTCTTTCTGAACATTGTATTATCGATCTGTGGCAACAGAAAAATTTTAAGAGCGAAAGTAAGAAAACATCTAAACTATTAAGATAAATCAATTAAACCAAGAATTTGACGGAAATAATTAAACTTAGCCTCTGGGAGCGGTTTGGTGAAGATGTCTGCTGCTTGCTGCTCTGCTGAGATGTGCTCGATCCGAATTTCCTTTTTGCCAATATGATCTCGAATAAAATGATGTCGTATATCAATATGCTTTGAGTGCAGAACTAGATTATACGTTATAGCGATTGCACTTGTGTTGTCGCAAAATATCGGAGAGTCAACAGCTTGGATGCCATAGTCTTTGAGCTGGTGTTGAATCCAGAGCATTTGAGCGCAACAGCTTCCAGCGGCTAGATACTATGCTTCAGCTGTAGATGTGGCAATCGATGTCTGCTTTTTACTGAACCAAAAGATCAATCTTTCACCTAGAAATTGACATGTTCCACTGGTGCTTTTACGATCAATCTTACACCCAGCGTAGTCTGCGTCTGAATATCCGATCAGGCTGAAGTTTGAATCTTTGGAGTACCAAAGACCGACGTTCTGAGATCCTTTTAAGTATTTCAGAATACGCTTGGCAGCAATAAAATGTGATTGCTTTGGTTCTGATTGAAATCTGGCGCACATACAGACTGAGAACATAATATCAGGCCGGCTCGCTGTAAGATACAATAGCGATCCGATTAGTCCTCTATACATGGTTACTTCAACTGCCGTTCCCCCTTCATCTTTGTCTAACTTGATTGTTGGACTCATTGGAGTTGATGCAGAGCATGTTTCCATTCCAAATCTCTTGAGGAGCTCTTTGGTATACTTGGTCTGGTTGATGAAAATATCATTGTTGAGCTGTTTTACTTGGAGACCCAAAAAGAATGAAAGTTCTCCCATCATGCTCATCTCAAACTGTCCCTGCATTAACTTAGAAAATTTCTCGCACAATTTGGGGTTAGTTGACCCAAAGATTATGTCATCAACGTAAATCTGAACTAATAGGGTATGTTCCCCCTTAATAAATTTAAAGAGAATTTTACCTACTGAGCCGATCTGAAAATCATGGTTCAGCAGAAATTGAGATAGAGTGTCATACCAGGCTCTTGGAGCTTGTTTCAGACCATACACTGCTTTATTCAGTAGATACACATGATTGGGATACAAATGGTTCTGAAATCCAGGTGGTTGCTCAATGTAGACTTCTTCCCGAAGCTTTCCATTAAGAAAAGCGCTCTTGACGTCCATCTGATATACTTTGAAGTCTTTAAAGGCAGCATATGCAAGAAAGATTCGGATAGCTCAAAGTCTGGCGACTGGTGCAAATGATTCATCGAAGTCGATTCCTTCTTCTTGTCTGAATCCTTGTGCCACCAGTCTGGCTTTGTTTCTAACCACAGTTCCATCTGCGTCCAGCGTATTTCTGAAAATCCATCTGGTTCCAATAACAGGCAGATCGCTTGGTCTGGGGGTTAGACTCCAAACTTGATTTTGTTCAAATTGATTAAGCTCTTCTTGCATTGCCTTAATCCAGTTGAAATCAGTCAGAGCTTCATCGATCTTCTTAGGTTCCAGAGTTGAGATGAAAGCAGCATGTGTGAATTCATCCATCATCTGTCCTCTGGTTCTGATCGGTGCAGAGGTACTACCAATCACTAGATTAGGTGGATGCTTCTTAGTCCATCGATAGCTTGACTCTGGATTGTCTGGTCCGGTCGGATGAGTAGTAGCAGCATGATCAGCATCTGCTTTAACATTTGAGTGAAGAACATCCGGATCAGCTCGATCTGAAGAAGCTTCAATGTCTTGATCCGGTCTGTCTGGTACTTCTGGTTCTAGTGGATTGTCTCTTGACCTGTTAGCTACAATCTCATCATCACTGTTAGCTTCGAGATGGATATTTTCCATCTGATTTTGAATTGATTCTTTGTTGCCCTCAACACATAAAGATTCATCAAAAACTACATGAACAGATTCTTCTACAGTTAAGGTACGCTTATTGAAAATTCTATAAGCTTTACTAGTTGATGAATATCCCAAGAATATTCCATTATCTGACTTAGCTTCAAATGCTGTAAGATGATTCTTACCATTGTTATGAACGAAGCATTTGCAGCAAAAAACATGAAAGTGAGAAATAGATGGTCTGTTACCAGTCCATATTTCATATGGAGTAAGGTTCAGCTTCTTGTTGATCATAGACCGATTTTGAGTGTAGCAAGCAGTGTTTACAGCTTCTGCCCAGAACTTTTGCGAAATACCAGAATCAACAAGCATTGTTCTTGCTGCTTCCTTGAGCGTTCTGTTTCTTCGTTCTGCAACTCCATTCTGTTGAGGAGTTCGAGCGGCTGAAAACTCATGCTTGATTCCATGATCTTCTAGAAAGGATTCAAGATTCTGATTTGAAAATTGAGTGCCTTTGTCACTGCGAATCCTGTCTATGCTGGATGATTTATCATTCTGAGTGCGTTTCAGCAGCTTGATCAACTTCGGACCGGTCTGATCTTTACTGCTTAAAAATATAGTCCATGTAAAGCGTGAGTAATCATCAATAACAACAAGAGTATACCGCATTCCTCCTAAACTTGTTATTGGTATAGGACCAAACAAGTCCATATGCAATAATTCTAAACAGTGGGAGGAGGATTTGGCATTCTTGTTTTTGAAGGATAATCTGATCTGTTTGCCCATTTGGCAAGCTTCGCAGATCTTATCCTTAGCAAAATCGATCTTGGGCAGACCGATAACTAAATCATGTTTACACAGGCTAGAGATAGTCTTAAAGTTGATATGATTCAAGCGTTTATGCCATAGCCAGTGTTTATTATCATTGTTAACGATGAAGCAAGTAGGATTATCAGGTTGAGCATGATTCCAGTTAATCTTATATGTATTTCCATTCCTGATTCCTACAAGCATGGTTATACCGTCTGAAGATTTAACAGTGCAAGTGTGTTTGTGAAATTCTACAGTATAACCATTATCACAGAGTTGACTTATACTATTATAGCACAGATTTTCAACTAACAGCACATCATTGATAATAATGTTACCATGGACAATCTTACCCTTGCCCGCGGTCTTACCCTTTGAGTTATCTCCGAAGATGATCTTGGGTCCAGTACATTCTGTGACTTCAGACAGCAGCTCGATGTTTCCAGTCATGTGACGAGAACACCCACTGTCCAAATACCAGTCTGATGCGAGTTTCTTCGGTACCTGTCATCAAATATAATTATTGTTGGTACCCAATCCTATTTGGGTCCAGAACGGATTAGCCCTTTGGGAACCCACACCTGTATCAGCTTCAATGGCTTGTGTGTGTAAGGTGTGCTGTGTGCTGGTCTGTTTCGATGTTGTGTGTGATAATATGTGCGTTGTGGAAGCCTTTGATTCTCATAAGGTAGTCTACATCTTCGTTGAATCGGTTTTGAATTATAGTAATTGTATTGTCTTCCTTGCCTTCGATCTTGCACCTTTGGATTTGGTCTGATAGACGCTAATCTTGCTGGTGCCTTTTCTTTGGCTTGATCAACATACCCAATCCCTTTTCTCAGATTTTGATTCACGTAAGAGACTCCCGTTTGAATTTTAGGTGCTTCAGTCTCATATACTGTGCTGGATTTAACAAATGTCATTTGTTTGACTTGGTTCTTTACCAGCAACAGCTCAGATTCATCTTTGGTGCATTCTTTGGTGTCAAAGCCTATGCCGTTGAAATCACCGATGTTTCTTTGAACCTCTTGTAATTCTTCCAAAGATGTTCTGGATTTTGTCCATGTTTTGAATATATGAGAAAGCTTAGCATTTTTTGTGCTAATTCTCTTATTTTCTTCATGGAGCTGATCATAGGAGATTTTCAGCTTATTCAGCTCGATCTTTAGATTATTGCACTCACCCTGCTCAGAGCAGCTTGGTTTATTGTGCTCATCTATTTGATTACTGGCTTTAGCTTTATTTTTCTCAAATGATTCAGCCAAGATCCTATAATCATTAGCCATGTCTTGCAGTGTGGACATGAGCTATTCTCGTGTAAATTCATTTGAGTCAAGATCATATACCTCGACTGTCTGACTCATCTCTTCGTCTGCCATAAGACATTGAATATCTTCTTCGCTTTCGCTGGAAGAATATTCAGAGCTTTCCGAGTCTGAGTCTGTCTGAGCCCATTTGCTGTTTCCCTCTTCAGCTACTAGGACTTTTTGGGATTTTCCATGATTCTTGCGGTCTTTGTAGTGCTTCTTCTTCCTATCATCACGATGCTTCTCTTTCCGTTCTTCTTTCTTCGGTCTGGTGCAATCTGCAATAAAATGTCCGGTCTTACCACAATTGTAGCAAGCCTGATCGTTAACAGCATCATCTTTTCTTGATTTATAATGATGAGAGGGTTTGAAGTTCCTCTTATTCTTAGACATGAATTTACCGAATTTCTTGATAAATAATGACATAGCATCATTACTTATCTATTCAGCCGATCGGTCTGATGTTGAGGCGGTCTGGTCTGGAATGGCTGCCAGGGCCTTGTTTGGTTGAGAGATGAATGGCTCTGCTTCACCTCTGCTTATCAGTTCAAACTCATAGGCCTTAAGATCTGCAAACAGATCATGAAGTTCAGCTTTGTTAAGATCTTTTGATTCCCTCATGGCAATGGTCTTAACATCCCATTCCTTTGGCAGAGCTCTCATAACTTTCAGAGCGATCTCTCTGTTAGAATATTCCTTCCCCAGACCATTCAGTTCATTTATGATGCCAGTGACTATTTCATCAAACTCATTTAGAGTTTCTCCACTCTTCATCTTTATGCTCTCAAATCTTTGAAGAGCAACAGTTAACTTGTTTTCTTTGGTCTGGTCATTGCCTCACATAGCTGTGCTATCTTTTCCCAGATTTCTTTGGCAGTAGAGCACATTTTGATTTTGCTGAACATGTTCTTGTCTAATGTCTTGAACAAGATGTCTTTGGCAACATTATCGAGATTTGCTTTCTTTCTTTCCTCATTCGTCCAGAGGGATCTGTCTTTCTCTACCATTTGTGGTTCACCACCAGTAATGGCGACTGCTGTATTTATTTTTAGAATCTTCATTGGTCCATCAGTGATGACGAACCACATATCGTCATCCTGAGCTGCCAGATGTGCTTGCATTATGATTCTCCAGTCATCATAGTCTTCTTTTGAGAACATAGGAATTTTGTTGAATGATGCCATCAGCTCGAGTGATTTTGTGCTGATTAAGATGACCTGCTCTGATACCACTTGTTAGGATCGGTCCGGAGTGTTTAGAGGGGGGGGGGGGGGGGGGGGGCAATGAACACTCCTTGTAAAAATTAATCCCTTGTGATTTCTTTCGGATTAGTGAAAGAAATCTGTTTCTTAATCAACTCTTGTACAGAACAGACCACTGAAAGTATAAGTGCGGAACTGTCTGTTCTTGTATATGTAGAACGGCTCGATGGCTAGTATGAAAGAACAAGTGCAGAAAGATAATACACAGGATATGTTTCTGGAAGTTCGAAGGTGGTGTAATCCTTCTACGTCTCCCCTCCTTCCAATTAAGGAAGGTTTATACTAGACGATTTGATTTATACAATCCTGTTGTACAAACCTGATTCAGGCTGGATTTACCTCACTACCAGTCTGAAACTCCTAGTCACTCGATCTGCTCAGACACACTCTGTCTGACAGTTACAATATGTTTCTCACTTCTATTTTTCAACACAGAATACACAAGATGCGCACAGTGATCCTAGATGATCAAATATTACAAAGTAATCGTGCTTAAGAATAATTTCAGCTCGAGAGCTTCTGAGCTTGTAAGCTTGTGCTGTTTTGCTTTCTTGTGCATTTTTCAATTGATCAGCGAGAGTCTCGTATATTCCTTTTGTTGCATCATTTTGTAGTTGTAAGTACCAACGACATTATTTCCCTTAATGTTGACTCTGCTTGAGCTCTGAGAAAGCTACAGTCTTCTTCTTCAGGATACTTGCCGTTCTGGTTCATACTTTCGGCGACTGTCAGATAGGCTCTTCTTTGTCTTCTTACCTTTTATGGCAATCTTCAGTCTTTGGTCCTTTGTAGCATTAATTACGACATTAAATGCTACAATAAATAGCCGTTAATGATTCGGACTGAGGAGCCATTCTTTATGTATCCTTGACTGCTCTGATCTGATAAAGATTGAGATCGATCTGAAGCTTTGATAAAGTCAGTCTGAAATCCATCGATCCGGTCTGATATGCTTTGTCATCTTATCAGCTTGATCTGTTTTGGGCAATCGATCTGGTCAGTCTGATTTCACTCGATCCGGTCTGAAATGTTTTGTCATCTTTAAAATCTCATCGATAAGGTCCGGAACTAACAATGCTAGCTTAGGTTTTGTTGAACCTTCGAATTAAGTACATTTATGGTGTCTTTATGAAGTCCCTAGCATGTTTACTTGAGCATGTTCTATGTGTTATGTGGTAGATTTGTTGGCTTGAATATATGTGTTCGAAAATCTGGGTAAAGAAATATGTTACCCTGTTTCCAGAAAGCTTGGGTGAGCATTGATGTTGTTGGGTGATTTTCAAGCATGTGGGTTTTAAGTATGGGTATAAATTTGATATGAATACACTCAGGGTATTATGTTGTAGCTCGTAACACATCTGCTCAAGCATGAGGTGTGCCTTATATGCTAGATTGGATGGTATGATTATGAGTGTTCGGAAATCTGGAAAATATCGCGCACAGAGCATGTGGCGATCGATCGCTACAAACACGGCGATCGATCACCGAAGGCCAGTAGCCAAAATCAAAGGCTGGCGATCGATCGCCATGAATGGCGCGATCGATCGCCATGGGCCAGTGAAGTCTGGCGATCGATCACCTCGATGTAGCGATCGATCGCCAGATGCAGAACAAAGGAAAATGAAGTTTTTTTTTGGATTTTTGATTTTGGTCTATAAATTGGCATCTAATATTGTGTTGTAAACTGGTGTAGAGCCTTCACAGATAGCTACACAACGCAGGGGATAGAGTCCTGCAACACACCATATTTTGGAAAGGTACGTAAGCGACGTACGGGCATCCCAACGGTAACATGTATTTTATGTTTGTCTATTTGACACATGTTAGATGCAAAGTTGTGCATTATGAGTATGATACATGTTGTTATGCATTGTTGCTGCATATGTATGTTGTGGTATAAAGAGTGTGTATTCCACGAGTCAGGGTTATCACTGTGATGATTTTAATGCTTACCGCTTATACCGCTAAAAATGTGGAGCGGGAGGGGGGAGGGTCGCTTGCACATGGAGGCGGGGTATGCCATACAAAGCGAGGAAGAGATACCGCTTGTATGAAGAAGCGAGGAAGAAGTAACGCTTGTTAAGAAAATTACGAAGCGAGGGGCATTAGAATACACTGATGATAAACTAACTAAGAAAGATTTAAGATTTAAGAAGAGAAGTTATGTCATGACATTTATTTAAAGAAGCCATAATTTTATATAATGATTTGATTATGAGTTATGGTACATGGACAACCAATGGACGTTTTAAATGCATTGGAAATACAGGAAGTATTTTATATCTATGATTGTGCATTATGCTTTACATTCATATTATGTTGAATATGAATTATGATGTGCTCATGTGTTGGGGGTTGTCTTTGTAGGTGCATTTAATACAGAGAACAAGGGTCGGGGTTGACACGTTGAGCTTTAAGGAGTGCTACAGGATTAGCAGAACAGAGTTTCATTTTGTATAGTTTATACAAGGAGTGTAGTAGAACTATAGTCTTACACGCTGTTACTAAGAAAAATAACTAATCCCTTTTGAAATTCTTTCTCTATAAGCTCAGGATATCAACACGGCCTAATACTCTGATTTATGAATGATTAGTTCTCTTAATTGCACTTTATATTGTTGATTAGATAACGGGGTCTTACATTTAGTGGTATCAGAGCAAAGGTTAGATAACCAGGGAACGAGTAAAGGGTAGCCTTTAGAAACAAGTTGGCTAGGTATTCATTGGTGGGCATGTTTATGCATGTGGTGCATATTTTTGTATAAGTTATTATACTAACATGCTTTTGAATATGATTACTCTTGTTATCTAACGGCTTATGTTATGAACTGCTTTTGGTATTGTTGTTAACCCCTGTATTACAGCATGGAGGCTATTAATCTGGAGAACCTCAATGAAGGGGTGGGAGATGTAGGCAGTATTAATGCCAGTATTGCTCAGTCAAATCCTCTACCGCCACCTGCTGTAGGCGTGGAGCCTATTGCACAGATACTGCTACCAGGGGAGATAAGTCTGACCCAGTTCTTGAGCTATCATCCACCGCTATTTGAAGGAACTGAGACTGGGGAAGCAGCCGATGAATGGCTTGAGAGACTGGAGCAGATATTCGTATCGGCACCCTGTGCACGGACTGCCTGGCTCAGGTTGGCAGAGTTTCTGTTGGCTAAGAAGTCTTCCATGTGGTGGAAGACAACAGTTATGGAGCTGAGGGCTCAGGGTATGACGGTTGATTGGACTGTATTCAGGACCCGGTTCCTTAACCGGTACTTTTCTGCAGCTGCCAGACAATTAAAGGAAGATGAGTTCACTAATTTGAAGCAGGGCGGCTTGTCAGTGTTAGATTATGCTATGCAGTATTCCTCACTGTTGAGGTATGTACCTCATATCGCTGTGAGCAGTCATGCCAAGATGAGGCATTTCCTGAAGGCACTGAGGCCAGAGTTATTTGATCGGGTTGTCTCCAACAACCCCAACTCATTTGATGATGCCCTGACTAGGGCAGAGCTGGCAGAGATTGCAGTTGGTGCGTACAAGGAAGATGTGCCCCCTTTCACACCACCTCAGAGACCAGTTGTTGACAGCCTGAGGCCACGAGGAGACCAGTTTAAGCCTCGTGGGGCCTCTTCATCTTCTAGATTCAGTGGGAAGAAGTCTCAGAGTCAGAAGCAAAGCAATCGGGGACCAACACAGGGGAATAAGACAGGGGGAACATGTGTGACCACTGTGGAGGATTTCATTTGTCACGTGACTACCGAGGCTGTTATGTTTGTGGCAAGGTGGGCCACCTGGCTAGGGCTTGCCCCAATCGGGCAGGTCAGGCAGGATTTGGGCCGAGTAGGCCAAGATTTGATGCCGGGACGGCACCACGGAGACAGCAATTTGTACCTCGACCACAGGGAGGTCAGGCGGCAATACCGCCGCAGGGTCAGGTGTATGCACTGACTCGGGAGCAGGCTGAGGCAGCACGGAGGAGGTTATTGCTGGTACGTGTTATTTACTTACGTACCCTGCATTTATTTTGATAGATACATGTGCTTCCCAATCTTTTGTATCTGCTGCTTTTGTGGAGAGACACCACTTGTGTTCGTCTCCGTTGCCCACGCCTCTAATGGTCTCTACACCCACGGGAAAGCATGTGATTGCGGATCGACTGTTATCTGATTGCCTCATTTATTTTGAGGGCAATGATCTGAGGGCCGATCTGATTTTGTTAGAGATGACAGATTTTGACTGCATTGTCGGCATTGATGTGTTGAGCAGATACCAGGCCGTGGTTGATTGCCGGCAGAGGATGGTACGTTTTCTGTCTGATCAGGGGTTCCAGTGGACCTTTTATGGGGACGGCTCTCGTCCAAAGATTCCAGTGATCTCAGCAGTTAAGATGTTGCGGCTGTTGGAGCGCGGTCACACGGGCTACATTATTTATGCCATGAACGTATCTGAGGAAAAGGAAGAATTGAGGATCGAGGATATACCGGTCGTGGCGGAATTCATTGATGTGTTCCCGGACGAGATTCCAGGATTTCCGCCGATCAGAGATGTGGAGTTTGAGATTGAGTTACTGCCAGGGACATCAGCCATTTCCCGTGCCCCATACAGGATGGCGCCGGCAGAGCTGAGGGAGCTGAAGGTGCAGTTACAGGAACTCCTCGACAAGGGATACATTCGTCCTAGTGTATTGCCTTGGGGTGCACCAGTCTTGTTCGTAAAGAAAAAGGATGGTTCGATGCGTCTGTGCATCGATTACTGTCAACTGAATAAAGTGACGATTAAGAAAAAGTACCCCCTTCCGAGGATTGATGACTTATTTGATCAGCTTCAGGGCACAGAGCTTTACTCGAAGATTGACTTGAGATCAGGCTATCACCAGATACGAGTTAGAGCTGGTGACGTACAAAAGACAGCCTTTCGAACTTGGTATGGGCATTACGAGTTCTTGGTGATGCCATTCGGGGGGACGAATGCCCCTGCAGTATTTATGAGCTTGATGAACAGAATATTTCAGAGGTATCTTGATCAGTTCGTGATCGTGTTTATTGATGACATTCTTGTCTATTCAAGAAGCAAGGAGGAGCATGCCAATCTTTTGAGGACGGTGCTTCAGATCCTCAGAGATCATCAATTGTACGCCAAGCTCAGCAAGTGTGAGTTCTAGCTGAGCAGTGTAGCGTTCTTGGGTCATATTATCTCTCGAGAAGGGATATCAGTAGATCCCAGGAAGGTAGAGGCAGTTATGGATTGGTCTGCGCCGACTTCAGTTACTGAGATCCGAAGTTTTCTGGGTTTGGCTGGGTATTATCGACTCTTTGTCGATGGATTTTCAAAGATTGCCAAGCCACTGACGCAGCTAACTCAGAAGGGAGTTCCATTCTTTTGTTCGGAAGCTTGTGAGCAGAGCTTCCAGGAGTTGAAGCATAGATTGACTTCCGCACCAGTATTGGTGATTCCCAGGGAGAACAAGGGATTCGCTCTCTATACTGACGCGTCGCTTCAGGGTTTAGGATGCGTGCTGATGCAGGATAAGCACGTTGTGGCTTATGCTTCAAGACAATTGAAGCCACACGAGACAAGGTATCCAGTCCACGATTTGGAACTAGCAGCTATAGTTTGCCTTGAAGATATGGCGACACTACTTATACGGTACCTCATTCACTATCTTCACTGATCACAAGAGCCTGAAATTCTTGTTTACACAGGCTGAGCTGAATATGAGATAGAGGAGATGGATGGACCTGCTGAAAGATTATGACTGTGAAATCGAATACCATCCGGGAAGAGCAAATTCGACAGCCGATGCTTTGAGTCAGAAGGTGAAGAGCACAACAGAGGATGCCATGTGTCTAACAGCTATGATGGGCTCCTACTGCCATTTGGGATTTGATTATGATGTGTCTGCTTCACCGGTACAGGTTTTGACCCTATTAGCTGAGCCCATTATTTATGATCACATCAGGAAGGCTCAGGAGACTGACGAGGAAGTTCAGAGATGGTTGTCAGTGGTTCGTCTGGGTCAGTCGTCGAAGTTCAGGACGGCGGAGGATGGTTCCTTGAGGTTAGGTGATCGATGGGTAGTTCCGAATACGCCTGAGTTGCGTCAGGGAATACTACAGCGAGCTCATTGCAGCAGGATGAGTATCCACCCAGGCGGAAAGAAAATGTATAAGGACTTATGCAGCCAATTTTGGTGGAGACGAATGAAACAAGATGTCACCACATTCGTCAAGAGATGTCTGATTTGTCAGCAAGTGAAGGCTGAGAGGCAGAGGCCTAGTGGTGAGCTTAGAAGTTTGGAGATACCAAAATGGAAGTGGGAGCACGTATCCATGGACTTCGTGACCCACTTACCGAGGACTGTTTTGGGTTTTGATGCCATCTGGGTAGTCGTGGACAGACTGACTAAAGTGGCTCACTTCATTCCATACTGTATGACCTTCACGTACTTGAAGATGGCTCGGTTATATGTCAGAGATGTGTTGAGACTAAATGGGATCCCTGTTTCGATTGTGTCTGATCGAGATCCGCGGTTTACATCTCACTTTTGGGAAGGTCTTCAGTCAGCCCTGGGTACAGAATTAAGGATGAGCACAGCCTATCATCCCCAAACGGACGGACAGACCGAGCGTACCATACAGACGCTCGAAGATATGTTACGGGCTTGTGTGTTGGAGTTCGGTACTTCTTGGCAGGACTCAGTAGCCTTAGTGGAGTTTTCGTATAACAACAGCTACCAGGCAAGCATACATATGACTCCTTTTGAGGCTCTCTATGGTAGACGTTGTAGGTCGCCTTTATGTTGGGATGACGTGGATCGCAAATCAGTCGGAGGACCATATTTGATCCGGGAAATGGAAGAAAAGGTAAAGATGATAAGACAGAAAATGAATGCAGCCCAGGACAGACAGACAGCGTATGCTAATCAACGACGTTGGCCGTTAGAGTTTCAGTTGGGCGATAGGGTCTTTTTGAAGATCTCACCTTTCAGAGGTGTAGTACGTTTTGGGATGCGGGGGAAGTTATCCCCGAGATATGAAGGGCCGTACGAGATCTTACAGCGTGTTGGTACTCTGGCATACCGATTGGCTTTACCGCTCTCTGTCCGCCATTCACGATGTGTTTCATGTGTCTATGTTGCGGAAGTACGAGCCAGATCCTTCTCATGTGTTGCAGCCTTCTGAGGTTCAGATAGAGTCCGATGTTTCCTATGTGGAGCGGCCTATCAGGATTCTGGATCGGGCAGATCGTAGACTACGAAACAAGGTTATTCCTATGGTCAAAGTTCAGTGGGATCGTAGGGGTGTCGAGGAGGCCACGTGGGACGGAGTGACACATGATGCAGCACTATCCAGAACTGTTTTCCGGTATGTGATTTATCTTTTGTTTTATATTGAGTAAGTGCATGCTGACTTCGAGGACGAAATCTTATAAGTAGGGGAGTATTGTGATATCCCCGAAATGAATATGTAGTTTTAAACATTAATTATGTTATGAGGATTATGGTATTAATTCATTGGATTGAATTAATTATGTTGGGGAAAGTTATTTCAGGGTGCATGTGTTATATGTTGGGAATTTGGGGTTGTGGCATGATTAATTTGGGGTGAGTGTTATTTGTTTTGGTGAAGCATGTTTAAATGGGATTTGAAGTATTTTATTGATTAAATACTATAAAATATCATGTGAGGATATTTTAATACATCGTACTAAATGCCGGGACCAAAACATAACACATCATACCACCCAACACCCAACCACCCCCCCTAACCCATGCTGCAAGTGGCTGATTGCCCATGCCTCTTTCCCCACTCCCCCACTCCACTTCCCACGTCTGAAACTCCTCCATTCTCTCCCAAAATATCGTCCAACAATTGCTGAGCAAGATAGGGAGAAGATCAGCCATTTTTGTTGCTAAGAAACCTTCCAAAAATCGGAGCAAAAGAGGGTGAGAAACCATGTTCTGTTTTGGGTTAAGTTCTTTTTGAGTTCATGCTTTTTGTTGGTGTAAAAATGGCATGCTAGCTTAGGTTTTGTTGAACCTTCGAATTAAGTACATTTATGGTGTCTTTATGAAGTCCCTAGCATGTTTACTTGAGCATGTTCTATGTGTTATGTGGTAGATTTGTTGGCATGAATATATGTGATGTGACTAGAAATAGACACATCTATTGCACTTAATTGTCTACGATTTGGTATATTTTGATGGATAAATTGATACATTTGCTACCTAATCGTATATTTGTGTAAATGTAGGGAAAGGTAAAGAAATCAAGCTAAAATGATGAAAGAAGCAATAAAGTTGAAGAAAAGAGAAAAAAACCAGAATCCAAGACACATGTTGCTCCTTTCTCCTCAAATTTCTATTTGTTCGAGCCATGTTTTGGAAATGTGTTCCATAGAAAAGTTGTAGAACTTTGAGTTATCTTCGTGTGGACAGCTGATTCATCAAATTCGAAGTTCGGACGAGAAAGTTACGGCCAAAATACGAAACTTGCCAGAAAATCGATGACAGGCGTAATTACGCCATTATTAGGCGTAATTACGCCAACGCTACGGCATGTGTAGGCGTAGCTACGCCATTCTACGCGTATTTACGCCAGAAGACTTTTGGAAAGTGTAAAAACTTGATTTCTTTCCTTCCCACATGGATTCTAACCTACTCCATCAGCCTCCCAATACATATATCCACGAAAATCAGACCTTTTAACCATTTAGATAGTTAGGGTAGAGTAGTTTAGGATAGTTTTATAATTTCTCTCTCAATTTTGTTGAAGACGGCTACGAAGATCGAAGCGAAGGCGGGATTGACACCTCGACGAGCGGAGAGCGGATTAGTTTTCTTTCCATTGCTTTTATTTATTGTTTTTCTTAGATTATGTCTAGCTAGTTTTTAATTCTTGGTTGAGGAAGACAAATCCTTGGATTTTATTTATCTTGGGGAGATTCTTACGCTTTAATTATCAATTTTATTGAGTATCAAGAGTTTTTCTGATTTTATTGATATGATTGTTGTGTTTGTTTATGGATTGACAACCTAATAACTTGCATGAAATCTAACGCTAAATTAGATATCAAATACGGAATCGTTTGATCCCTCTAATTTACGAAGCAACTAAGATTGATGAATTTCCGCTTGTGAGTTTGTTAAATTCTTAGGAAGAACACTTGACTAGATTAAACATAGACGCTTGGATTATGTTGTTTAGCTTCATCGATCTCACTAGTTCATATGCTATCATCGATTTAAATCTTAATCGTTTGTATTTTGATTGATTGATTGATAAGGATTAAACTAGAACGCTTGGGCTACTTAACTACACGTAAGGTGAGATAGGACTTTGATATTGGATTAAACGTCCAACGATGAATATTCATATGAAAATTTGAGTCTTTTGTAAATCGATGAAATAGATGATAATTCCAAGGAAGAGTCGACCGATACCAAGAATCACTTTCATTACTTTAATCTTTAGTTTTAATTTTAATTAGTATAATTCATTCACAACCCCATCTTTTATTCTTTTGATTTTGATTTTCATTAACACAAGAATTCACACCTCCTCGTGGGATCGATCCCTACTCACGCTACTACATTATTGTTATCAATCTTGAGGATTGAGTGGGGTTAATTTGGGCGTACACGATAAGCGCACACCAAATTTTGGCGCCGTTGCCGGGGAGGCGTTGTATATTTTTGTGTTAATATTTTCTGTTTTATTTCTTTCTCTTTCTTTTTCTTTCTTTCTTTCCCCCCACCGCTACTCTTTTTTGTTAGTGCTTACAGGTTGATTTCTCAAAATCGGATCTTATCATGGAGGACTATAGGCGACTAGACGAATTGGAGTATCTTGTGCACCAACTTGGCGTAGGGAGTGGACAAAGTGCATACAACTCAAGTTGGAGTGATCATCCCAATCTCAACTATGACAATCAATGGATGAGCCCACCTCCACCTTACATGCAGTCCTATCTACCGCCATACATACCACAATATTCGTCATGGCAGCAACAACCTCAATACCATACCCCTGGTGAGTCTTTAGAGAATCTTGTTTTAACACTTATTGATAGTACTTTGCAATTTCAACAGGAATTCAGGGCTAGCACTCAGAATTTGGGTAACCAAATGGTGCAAATAATAAGCTCAGCCGATCGGATAGCAGCACAAAAGGAGACCATGATTGCATTCGAATCATGGAGTGATGAAGAAGATGAGACTCTGGAGAAGGTGGTACTGATGCCACCCGAGCTAGAAGAGGAGATACATGTGCCAATAGAAGAAAAGGAGCTTGTATATCCTACAACTCCGCAAGGTAAGTTTCCAACTGAGAGCTATGTTGAATACTTAGATGAATCAAGTGATGTGGAAGAGGAGTCGGCGATAGAGTACTGTGTTGAAATGGATCCTTGGGACTATTTTTTCGAAGACAACACCTTGGACAGTGGTAAAGAGGTAGAAACTCCAGAAACGATGGTACTGATGCCATCAATACTTGAAGAACAAACAGAGGTCGATGTGGATAACAAGGAATCTTACCAGA
Organism: Haberlea rhodopensis; assembly: GCA_907163345.1. NCBI lineage: Eukaryota > Viridiplantae > Streptophyta > Magnoliopsida > Lamiales > Gesneriaceae > Haberlea > Haberlea rhodopensis. The sequence goes on from CAJQUN010000015.1 coordinate 11,588,597, forward strand.
ATGAGATTCCAAAAGGCGAGCATAGGGGACGACAAGTTAAAGCATGCCATGAGGTAGATCTTGATCGACCTCAACTGACTTCTTTGGAGGAAGGCGACATAGTGAAAAGACAAAAACCCTCCAAGAGGTTCAAGGCAAATAGGCATCGTCTTAAGCGAGAAGGTTGGCGTCGGGCCACCGACATTAAACAGAGGCGCTGCTTGGGAGGCAACCCAAGGGGAGTTAGTTTCCTTTCTCCCTTTTATTTTTTATTGCTTTATTAGTTAGACGTTTCTTTTCTCTTGTATTTTTGCCTTACATTGGGGACAATGTAAGATTTAAGTATGGGGGAGGGATTAGTGATGTGTTATTGTTTTTCTTATTTCAAAATACAAAAACAAAATCGAAAATTTGAAAATTTTGAGCTCATAGTTAGTAATGAACACATGCTTAGATTCACTAGCCCATGATGAAACCTAATTGAGATCATACATGCTTTTGAACATAGGTGAATTGTTAACTTTGGAACACTTTGAACTCTAATGCAAAGTTTACTTTAACTTAGTAGTTGAATATTTTGAGCACATTATTGTCATGGCTTGTGAAGTGTGCATAGTTTAGTGAAGATTGTGTGAACTTTGTAATAGTCTTAAGAAGTCTCTAGTACATGCTAGAACTTAACTACATGCTCTTTGATGCGTATGTCTAGACTACTTGCAAACATGAAAGTGATATAGGCAATCTTTGATGCGTTTGAGCCTTTCAAGCCTACCATGTAAATAAAATCAATCTCTAGTACCCTTTTTTGAGCTTTAATGTAAAAGAATGGTAGTATGCTAAGCATACTAAAGACCCCCATTCAACATTCATTGACTAGCTTATCATCCTACCCTTTTAGCCTAAATATGATTTCAATCCATACCTTTTAAGGGAGTATGATGTATTTCATTCAAATGCACTTGGGAATCATTGAAGTATATTTGTGAACTTTATTGTCAAAAGAATGAAATACATGAAAGAAAAGGAATGCCTTGATGAATTTGATAAAAATATGACTCCAAGGGGAGCCAAGGCACAAAAGAAGAAAAATGTTGAAACAAAAGTTGAAAAATTCAAGCAAGAAGAGAAGCTTTTAGTGTGCATATCATCATACTCTCTTACTTTATATATCCTTACCTTTCTTTCATAAGCCAATACCTAGGCCACACTACAAGCTAATAAAGACCTACTTGATTTATGTTTGCAAAGTGGCTAAGTAGTGGAGAAGATTGTGCAAGTGAGCTTATACTTGTGTTAGTGTATGACTTGAACTATTGTGGGTTTACTTCTTTTGGATCTATAATTTGTACATGACACTTGTTTATGACCACCCACACACGTTCACTACTTTGTTGAGTATGAGATGTTTAGGGATTGAACTTGTTCCACTGTTAACTTTTCACCGCCTTTCATTACTATGCATGTTTAAAATTGTTGAGGCATAAAAGTGAGAACAAGTTAGTTTGTTATGAACCTATGAGCCAAAGTAAAAAGATTATAGTTTTGTCTGATTTACTCGAGGTCGAGTAAAGTTTAAGTATGGGGGTGTTTGATGTGACTAGAAATAGACACATCTATTGCACTTAATTGTCTACGATTTGGTATATTTTGATGGATAAATTGATACATTTGCTACCTAATCGTATATTTGTGTAAATGTAGGGAAAGGTAAAGAAATCAAGCTAAAATGATGAAAGAAGCAATAAAGTTGAAGAAAAGAGAAAAAAACCAGAATCCAAGACACATGTTGCTCCTTTCTCCTCAAATTTCTATTTGTTCGAGCCATGTTTTGGAAATGTGTTCCATAGAAAAGTTGTAGAACTTTGAGTTATCTGCGCGTGGACAGCTGATTCATCAAATTCGGAGTTTCGGACGAGAAAGTTACGGCCAAAATACGAAACTTGCCAGAAAAATCGATGACAGGCGTAATTACGCCATTATTAGGCGTAATTACGCCAACGCTACGGCATGTGTAGGCGTAGCTACGCCATTCTACGCGTATTTACGCCAGAAGACTTTTGGAAAGTGTAAAAACTTGATTTCTTTCCTTCCCACATGGATTCTAACCTACTCCATCAGCCTCCCAATACATATATTCACGAAAATCAGACCTTTTAACCATTTAGATAGTTAGGGTAGAGTAGTTTAGGATAGTTTTATAATTTCTCTCTCAATTTTGTTGAAGACGGCTACGAAGATCGAAGCGAAGGCGGGATTGACACCTCGACGAGCGGAGATCGGATTAGTTTTCTTTCCCTTGCTTTTATTTATTGTTTTTCTTAGATTATGTCTAGCTAGTTTTTAATTCTTGGTTGAGGAAGACAAATCCTTGGATTTTATTTATCTTGGGGAGATTCTTACGCTTTAATTATCAATTTTATTGAGTATCAAGAGTTTTTCTGATTTTATTGATATGATTGTTGTGTTTGTTTATTGGATTGACAACCTAATAACTTGCATGAAATCTAACGCTAAATTAGATATCAAATACGGAATCGTTTGATCCCTCTAATTTACGAAGCAACTAAGATTGATGAATTTCCACTTGTGAGTTTGTTAAATTCTTAGGAAGAACACTTGACTAGATTAAACATAGACGCTTGGATTATGTTGTTTAGCTTCATCGATCTCACTAGTTCATATGCTATCATCGATTTAAATCTTAATCATTTGTATTTTGATTGATTGTTTGATAAGGGTTAAACTAGAACGCTTGGGCTACTTAACTACACGTAAGGTGAGATAGGACTTTGATTATTGGATTAAACGTCCAACGATGAATATTCATATGAAAAATTGAGTCTTTTGTAAATCGATGAAATAGATGATAATTCCAAGGAAGAGTCGACCGATACCAAGAATCACTTTCATTAATTTAATCTTTAGTTTTAATTTTAATTAGTATAATTCATTCACAACCCCATCTTTTATTCTTTTGATTTTGATTTTCATTAACACAAGAATTCACACCTCCTCGTGGGATCGATCCCTACTCACGCTACTACATTATTGTTATCAATCTTAAGGATTGAGTGGGGTTAATTTGGGCGTACACGATAAGCGCACACCAATATGTGTTCGAAAATTTGGGTAAAGAAATATGTTACCCTGTTTCCAGAAAGCTTGGGTGAGCATTGATGTTGTTGGGTGATTTTCAAGCATGTGGGTTTTAAGTATGGGTATAAATTTGATATGAATACACTCAGGGTATTATGTTGTAGCTCGTAACACATTTGTTCAAGCATGAGGTGTGCCTTATACGCTAGATTGGATGGTATGTTTATGAGTGTTCGGAAATCTGGAAAATATCGTGCAGAGAGCATGTGGCGATCGATCGCTACAAACGCGGCGATCGATCGCTGAAGGCCAGTAGCCAAAATCAAAGGCTGGCGATCGATCGCCATGAATGGCGCGATCGATCGCCATGGGCCAGTGAAGTCTGGTGATCGATCGCCTCGATGTAGCGATCGATCGCCAGATGCAGAACAAAGGAAAATATAGTTTTTTCTTGGATTTTGATTTTGGTCTATAAATTGGCATCTAATATTGTGTTGTACACTGGTGTAGAGCCTTCACAGATAGCTACACAACGCAGGGGATAGAGTCCTGCAACACACCATATTTTGGAAAGGTACGTAAGCGATGTACGGGCATCCCAATGGTAACATGTATTTTATGTTTGTCTATTTGACACATGTTAGATGCAAAGTTGTGAATTATGTGTATGATACATGTTATGCATTGTTGCTGCATATGTATGTTGTGGAATAAAGAGTGTGTATTCCACGAGTCAGGGTTATCACTGTGATAATTTTAATGCTTACCGCTTATACCGCTAAAAATGTGGAGCGGGAGGGGGAGGTTCGCTTGCACATGGAGGCGGGGTATGCCACACGAAGCGACGAAGAGATACCGCTTGTATGAAGAAGCGAGGAAGAAGTACCGCTTGTTAAGAAAATTACGAAGCGAGGGGCATTAAAATACACCGATGAGAAACTGACTAAGAAAGATTTAAGATTTAAGAAGAGAAGTTATGTCATGACATTTATTAAAGAAGCCATAATTTCATATAATGATTTGATTATGAGTTATGGTACAGGGACAACCAATGGGCGTTTTAAATGCATTGAAAATACATGAAGTATTTTATATCTATGATTGTGCATTATGTTTTACATTCATATTATGTTGAATATGAATTATGATATGCTCATGTGTTGGGGGTTGTCTTTGTAGGTGCATTTAAACAGAGAACAAGGGTCGGGGTTGACACGTTGAGCTTTAAGGAGTGCTACAGGATTAGCAGAACAGAGTTTCATTTTGTATAGTTTCTACAAGGAGTGTAGTAGAACTATAGTCTTACACGCTGTTACTAAGAAAAAGTAACTAATCCCTTTTGAAATTCTTTTGGTACTGTAATCTCTATAAGCTCAGGATATCAACACGGCCCAATACTCTGCTTTATGAATGATTAGTTCTCTTAATTGCACCTTATATTGTTGATTAGATAACGGGGTCTTACAACTGATGACTTCAGTAAATATGGGTATGTGTACATAATGACACATAAACATGCTTTGAAAAGTTCAAGGATTTCAAGAATGAAGTACAAAACCAGCTTGGCAAAAGTATCAAAATCCTTCGATCAGATCGAGGAGGTGAATACTTAAACCAAGAGTTTCATAACTATCTAAAGGAGTGGGATAGTCCCACAACTCACACCTCCGTATACTCCACAATGGAATGACGTATCTGAAAGGAGGAATCGAACTTTGTTGGACATGGTTCGATCTATGATGAGTCATGCAGATCTTTCGATTTCCTTTTGGGAAAATGCTTTAGAAACATCAATATTTATACTGAACCATGTTCCATCTAAATCAGTTGAAAAGGCATCATATGAGATATGGATTAAGAAGCGTCCTAGTATGTCTTTTAAGAAGATTTGGGGTTGTGAGGCTTACGTGAGACGTCACGCCTCCAATAAACTTGGACCCAAATTTGATAAGTGTTTATTTGTGGGGTATCCCAAGGAAACGAAAGGATACTATTTCTATTATCCCACTAAGAACAAAGTGGTTGTTGCTCGGACAGGTGTCTTTCTTGAAAGAGAATTTATTTCTAGAAGAACCAGTGGGAGACAAATAGAACTTAGTGAAGTACAACCACAAGAAAACATTGAACATGATATTGAGATGGAAACAGAGCAGACACCACAAGTTGTTGTGGATGAAATGCCTGCTCAAGAGACACAAGCCCATCATAGGTCTGTAAGAGTGCACCGGGAGCCACAGAGATATGGATTTCTTGTGACTCAACAAGGTGACTTACTACTCATTGATGAGGATGAGCCGTCATCCTATCAAGAAGCTATAATGGCCCTGATTCTGAGAAATGGCAAGAGGCCATGAAATCTGAGATGGAATCCATGTATGTAAACCAAGTATGGACTTTGGTTGACCCATCTGAAGGGGTAAGACCCATAGGTTGCAAATGGATTTTCAAGGAAAAGACCGATATGGATGGTAATGTACAAACCTTTAAAAGACCACTGGTTGCTAAAGGTTTCAAACAAATTCATGGTATTGGCTATGATGAAACTTTTTCGCTAGTTGCCATGGTTAAATCCATTAGGATCTTACTTGCTATAGCTGCATTTCATGATTATGAAATCTGGCAGATGGATGTCAAAACAACTTTCCTTAATGGAAATTTACTTGAGGATGTGTACATGACACAACCTGAGGGTTTTATTGATCTAAAGGATGCTGGAAAGATATGCAAGCTACAACGATCCATTTATGGATTGAAGCAAGCTTCTCGGAGTTGGAATCTTTGTTTTGATGATGCAATCGAAGAGTTTGGTTTCATCAAGAACGTAGATGAACATTGTGTCAACAAGAAGGTCAGTGGGAGCACAATTATCTTCCTAGTGTTGTATGTGGATGAGATACTTCTCATTGGGAATGATATCCCTGCCTTGCGAATCTGTAAAGATTTGGCTAGGGAATTACTTTTCTATGAAAGACTTGGGTGAAGCCACATACGTGTTAGGTATCAAGATCTATAGAGATAGATCAAGAAGATTACTTGGCCTAAGTCAAAGTACATACATAGATAAAGTGCTAAAATGGTTTAGCTTGCAGGAATCAAAGAAAGGATTCGTGCCTATGACACATGGGATACATCTGTCGAAGGATCAGTGTCCTTCAGCACAAGATGAGAGACAACGCATAAGTAAGATTACATATACGTCAGCTATTATCATGTATGCCATGATATGTACTCGTCCAGATGTCTCGTATGGGTTGAGCATGACTAGCAGATATCAAGTTGATCCAGGTGAATGTCACTGGATCGCTGTCAAGAATATCCTAAAGTACTTGAGAAGAACTAACGATACATTCTTGATTTATGGAGGTGAGGAAGAGCTCAATGTAATTGGTTACATTGATGCAAGCTTCCAAACTGACAAGGATGATTTCTGATCGCAATCAGGATATGTGTTTTGCCTAAATGGAGGTGTTGTGAGCTGGAAGAGTTCAAAGCAAGAGACAGTAGCCGATTCTACAACTGAAGCTGAGTATATTGCTGCCTCAGATGAAGCAAAGGAAGGCGTTTGGATTGAGAAGTTCATTTATGAGCTTGGGGTTATGCCTAACATACTAGATACGATTGAATTCTATTGTGACAACAATGGAGCCATCGTATTGGCTAAGGAACCAAGATCTCACCAGTGATCCAAACACATACTTCGGCTCTTTCATTTCATTCGAGAAATCGTTGAAAGAGGACATGTGAAAATATGCAAAGTACCAACTGATGATAATGTATCTGACCCACTAACAAAACCTCTATCACAGCAGAAGCATGATCGTCATACTAGATCTTTAGGCATTAAGAACATGTTTGATTGGTCTTAGTGCAAGTGGGAGAGTTGTTGGGATATTCCCTAAGACAACTTATTAGATGATTGACTTTGGAATACAATGTAATATGATTTTATTAAAGGCAATTCATTATTATATATTATTCAAATGTCTGTGTAATATGAATATATATATATATGTTAATGTCCTTAGAATAATATTATATTATTCTTAAAGATTGTCCCTAGTCAAGTATTATCATGAATAAGGATAATGATAATGCATTGAGACTAGTATGTAGATTGATGAATTGTTCATGGATATGAGATATCAAATCAACACATGGGTGCATGTTAGAGAACAATGTACTGGACAGACCCACCATGAGAATGCTACAGGGATAGTTATATGAATCTCATAAGCAATTCTCATAGTGATAATAATGTATGTATCCTTACGACTTGAGATCACCAGAGATCCCAACATAAGGAGTCGTGCATCTTGATATTGTCAAATGTTACCTGTAACAGGGTAAACTACAAAGATAATCATTGGTTACACCACGAATTATGTAGAGGGATGTTGAGTGATCAAGATAGGATTTGTCCCTCCTATATAACAGGAGAAGTGTTTGGCCCTTGATCAAGTAAGACTAAAATGCATGGCCATGCTCGAATGAGTCGATATGTGATATTGAGCTTATTCGTTTATTCTAGTCAACTTGGGGATCAAGAAATAAAAGATTGAACTATACGAGTATGACTATTCCATGACTCGTGTTTAATCTAAACACATAGGACAAAGGGATTAATCTACATGATGAATATTATCACAGGCCATAGGTTATGTCGAGTCAATGACATTCTTGTAACTTGGGTAGCCTTGATGTGTTGATAGATACCGCTCTTTGCTGTGACATAAAATGAGATTTTATATCACTGTCAACGTTGCAAGATCCTAACGGGTCGCACAAAAGATTAAATCGATAAAGGGTGATATAATTCATTAGATGAATTAAGTTGATTAGGAAGAGTCCAAATCATATAATAATAATATATGATATTATAGGACAGGCCGAATATATAGTAGATATATATATATATATATATATAAGTTCATATATAGATATATATACTAGTATAAGATTGGTATGGGCTTAGGGTTCTCAGAAAGCCCTAATTTGATTATTTTAGCCGCCTAAATCTTACCAGTATATATGCATGTGTATTAGGTTAAAGCTGACAGACTATTTTAGAGTTAATGAGATTAACTCAAATAATAAAAGCAAAACCTAGCACAGAGGACGGCCGCTACTTGGTTTCAGCGTCGCTCACCCTTTCTGGTTGAAGATCAAGTCTAGCAACTTGTTCTTCAACATCCCTTTCGATTTGATCGTGTGGATACCGTAGAGGCAAAGTTGCAAAAGCTTTGCTCGTCAATCGTGGACGTTTGCTTCGAGTTTTCTGCATCCAACACGCTACAAAGGTATAACTCTTGTCACCCGATATGAACATCCGTATAGGTCCTCGGTTGGGAATTCAAATTTTTTTTATTCCGCTGCGTATTTACATATTGGATTCCTTTCAATTTGAAGAACATATTGTCGATCCCACATGAACTAGAAGTAAGTACCAAATTCATTTAGCTTAACTATATTTAACCTTTGAATATTTAGTGAAAATTATACTGAATTAATCAAGAAAAATATCAAACCCAACAAACAATAAAGAGTTGAGAAATCAGTAGAGACAATTATCAAGACTTTGGTTCACCCATGTAATCCCCAATAATTCCCCTATTAGTTAAGATGAAATTCTTACGTTCTAAAGTGAAAAGTTTTTCTAATGCAGTCGTTATATTTTTGTCAAGCTATAACAAGTCTAATATTAACGTTAAAATAACCCACTCATGTGTCCTTATTGAACAATCAATATTAAAATCTATGAAAACTACTAGTCTTTGATTTAGTAAATTTATTGCTATCACACGTGTGTTAGATATTACTTAGGCAGTTTCAATCTAGAAATCACAACCTAATTTATTATATAGTATTGCAATATCGTATGGTCAACATCAATCGCAATATATAAAATCATTAAAAGTGGCCAAACCATCAAAATCATGAAGAACAATAAATTATGCACAAAGAATTGTAATAATCAATAAAAAACCCTTAATTAAATTATGGGTTCAAATATGGGATCCACTAGTCTTGAAAAACAAGCTTAGCCAACAATCGTTATCAAATATAATGTATAAATATGTTCTGCAACAAATTAAACATCAAAATATGAAAATAATGAAGAACAATGTTTAGAAATACGAAATAACAAGAGGTGATTACTCCTTTCGTCGCTGCGTCGTCCCGTCTCTCCCGATATATCTTGCTCTTCAATGGAATGAAGATGTGAGGATGGTGGAGGCTATTATTCTAGGTTAAAAATCTGATAAAAATCTCCTATTCTCTATAAAGTTGGTCTCTTTATAGTGGAGGAGGAAATAAGTTTCCTTGTAGACTTCAAACTCTTCAAAACTCTATTTTTTTCCGGAAATTCCCGTCGACCGATCAGTCGAGGCTTCAAAATTTTGCTCAACCTACAGCCCTTGACTGATAGATCGGTCCTGAGCATCGAAAAATTGGTCAAGGCTTCAAAATTTTGCTGAACCTATAACCCATGAACGATCGATCAGTCATGTAGCTCGGACATTATTATTTTGCTGAACCTACTGCTCTTTCTCACTTATCAAATGAATCAATTCACAGCAAATCATGTAGCTCAGACATCTCACTTATGATCACATTTTTCTTTAACACAAAATATTTTCCAATTCAATTTAATGTGCGAATTCAACTGCAAGTGCACGTTGTCAAGTTTTAGTATAGTTAATTAAGCTCAGGTTGTCGAACCCACATGGACTAACTGTAAGTGCACGTTGTCAAGTTTTAGCCTACGAAAGTGAAATAACAATTAAACATTTTTTTTGAAATTAAACTACTTGTTAGGATCGGGGTAGTGTTTAGAAGGGGGGGGGTTGAATAAACACTAGATATAATTTCGATTTCTTTTCTGGTTAACTGTAAACTGTTAAGTGTTACAGTTGCTTCTCAATAACAGGCAAGTCAGTAGACACTTATTATAGTGCGGAAGACGTCTACAAAACTTGTGAGGAATAAAACTGAAGTAATAAAGCAGTAAACGAATAACACGAGAATTGTTTCTGGAAGTTCGAAGCACAACGCTTCTACGTCTCCCCTTCTTCCTTTGCAGGAAGGATTCACTAGAAGACTTGGTTTACACTTTACAGTATACAACCTCCTTAGGCACTAACACACTTGGCCTAAACTCCTAGCAATCACACTCTTCTTATCTTTAGGATACAAGTGATTTTACAACACTCTCTACAGAATAAAACTTTCTAGCTTTGAGAGTTTCTAAGCAGCAGACTTCAATTGAAAATAATCTGTCACAGATTCAGTTTTGCGGTTTGTCTGCTCTTTGCTGAACGTTTGAAATATCAGTCGTATAGCTTTCTTGCTTTGAAGTATTTCTCTTAGTTTGAAAGTTGCTCAGCTCTTCTTCATTCTCTGTTTGGACGTATTTATAGGTTTTGTTGTCCAACGGTAGCCTTTTTGTATATGGAATGGATTAGCTTTCCAAATACCTGTTGTCTTCTTTCCTATTTTGGAAAACAACGGCTCTTTTCACTCTGACGGTAATGGTGGCGGAGATATAGCAGGGTGCGCCGCTCTGTTGTACCTTTGTCAGAGAATGTTGTACTTACTTTGTCTTGTTGCTTAGACTTCTGCTGGTTTCTTTGTTCAACTGGTCGTTCATCCTCTTAAGACCAGTTGATGTCCTTGTTCAGTGAGAGACTTTGCAGTTGATATTTATCCAGTTTATATCTTCACCCGGTTGATGTCTTCATCCGGTTGATGTCTTTACCAGTTGATAACTTTATCCAGTTGATGTCTTCTTCCAGTTGATGACTTCATCCGGTTGATGACTTCATCCGGTTGATGACTTTATCCGGTTGATGACTTTATCCGGTTGATGACTTCATCCGGTTAGTGTCTTTATCAGTTGATAGCTTGTCCGGTTGGTATCTATCCAGTTGATAGCTTGTCCGGTTGGTATCTATCCAGTTGATGTCTTCATCCGGTTGATGACTTTATCCAGTTGATGACTTCATCCGGTTGATGTCTTCATCCAGTTGATGACTTCATCCGGTTGATGTCTTCTTCCAGTTGATGGCTTTACCCGGTGAGACTTTAATATCCGGTAGGTCTTTAGCATCCGGTTGATCTTTAATATCCAGTAGGTGTTTGTAATCACCAAAACTTAGAAATCGTTTTCCCAACAATTTCCCCCTTTTTGGTGATGACAAAACTAAGCAGTAATCGATTTCCTACTAGAGTAAATAAGATAAAAGTCCTGAAAATGCTTGAAGACATCATGAAAAAGAAATTTTCATTAAATATAAGCAGATTACAAGTTGTAATCAAACTGGACAATTGAGAGAGATTCATCTTTATATAAGATGAATTCTTACACTTTGAATAGAGTCTAAGACAAGTCTAGTTTTACATAAAATAGATGATACATGACAAATATCTCTTTAATTAAACAAAGTGGACCGGAGGGCTTCGATTCACTTAGTTGCGGAGAGGAAGAGCTCGATCCACCTTGTTTCAGAGAGAATGTCGGGAAGAGGAAGAGTCATATGAATATTCATCAGGCAGCTCCTTTAGTTTTTATGGAATCACCTAATAAAAATATTCTATCTCTGTTGAGAATACTCTATCTCTATCTTCCCCCTTTTTGTCATCAGCACCCAGGCATCTGCTGTTAGTAGTTCCCGACTGATGAGGAGCACCAGAACAGGATCAAAGCGCTGAAGCTTATCAGAGCTGGGTTAGATAAGTAATCAACCCATGAGGGGTTGATTTAGATAAGTAATAAACCCATGAAGCAGGAAAGAATCTAACAGAAAACCAGGGAATGAGAAATAACTTAAAAGTAAGCATGATGAGTGAATGTGTGTTATGTGATCAAACAAGAACCTCTATTTATAGGAAAAACAAGGTAGCAATAAATGTGAATGCATTTATGTTAAATAGTGAATACAGAGAGACAGTCAATTTAACACAGTAAGTAAATAAGAATAAGTAAGAGTGAGTCAGAAAGTGATACTATTTGCGCCCTAACCAATGTTTGGGATAGTCGCGTTTTTCGGTAGGCGGGTGGCGCGGACTTCGAGATCTTTGTTGAGCAGTGGGTCTGGACTGAGGGAGTGCTCCAGTTGCAGGGGATGAATGAGCAGCTGAACTTGACGCTCTCTGAGAAGAGGGAGCAGTTCGACTGGGTTCAGGCAGCCTGCGGATAATTTTAGGAGCAGCAGGCAGACTGTTGCAGATATCTTGAATTTGAGATGCAAACGCTGCTTGCATGGTGGCCAATTGATCAGTCAAAATCTTTTTGGCGTCGTCAATCTTTTCTCCAAGAGCCATTGAGGTGGCAGTATGAAGAGATTCATTGTTCTGATTGATCTGAAGACGCGCCTGGCCAATATGAGAAACTGCTTCTGCAACCGCATTCTCAGCAAAGGTTTGAAGTCTAGTGACAGTAGTAGTTAAACTACTTAGGTCAGCGTAGACTTGCTGAAATTTAGAGTCCGTTTGCTGCTGAAAAGTTCCTAAAACAAGTGTTGCAGCCCGCTCTTCCTGCTTAAGCTTATGAACATCATGGGTCAGTGCTGTAATAGCGGTGGAGAGATGAGCTAGCTGGGCAGCGATGTTTGGTGGCTCGTCCAGAGGGTTTGTGAAGACAAAGAAACCCTCGGATAGTTCCTGATCCATGGACGGATCGCCGGCAAGCATCGGGATATCAGCAGCAGGGGCAAACGCATTGGGAGGAGCAATGACGACTGCAGTGGATGGCAAAGTAGTAGCGTCAATATGAGGGGCCGCAGTTGAAGCGGAGATAGCTATATCCATAGTTCCAGTTTCTTCCACATGCTGAGCATCCAGTTCAGCATTGTCTTGATCAATCCCAGCAGCAGACGCTTGAGTATGATCATTGGAATGAGAGGATTCACTTGGTTCATTATTTGCAGAGGAGATGGTGACCAGCTGAACCACATTCTGAATAACTGAATCGACATTGGTGTGATCAACAATCATTTGGTGGGGCTGTTGATCATGTGGAGAGCTGGGAGCAGAGGATGCTGCCTCCAAAGTTGTTGGTGTGGCGTCTGCTCCAGTAGGAGAGGTCTCCAAAGCAGTAGAAGTAAGCTCCACAGTAGGAGGGACAACCTCTAAATTTGCAATAGCCATTTGTAGATCTGGCTGATCAGGGCTTGCAATAATTTCAGAAGAGGAGCATGAATGAATCCCAGTGGATATGCGAAGATCATGAAGAGCAAGCTCAGCCATTTCCAGCTTGAGGCCTAGAGCGTTTAGAACTGCTCGATCATGATTCGCTGTTCTTGAATGGCCATCAAACATTTGAACGCGGGATGTAACAAGATCTTGGAGTCCGCCCACATAGTTCATAATCCTAAAGACATCACGCAGCTTCAAACTTTTCTCAGGTTCGGGGATTTGAAGATAGGTCAGGATTTTGTTTTCATCTTGCTTTGCCTGAGCCAGAATTGGGTCGATATCATCAAAGCGAACCTGTACTCGAGCCTTTACCCAACGATCAAAAATCTCCAGTTGGGGTTCCAGTTGGGCGTTAACTGCATCCATGACCATTTGAATCTCGAATGCAACAGGAGTGGACACTGGAGCAATAAGAGATTTTCCTTTGTTAGCTGGAGTGGCCTTGGGATGACAGTAAGGACACGTAGACTTGGGTGTCCTGAAGCTGATGGAGCCTGGGGCCTGCTGAGAGCTCACCTGAGCTGAAGGGGTGTCTATTAATGGAGCAGACACCATGGCTAATACAGTAGTGGGTTCCCCAGTTGAAGGGATGACAGGGCTGGGTTCTCTGTCAGAAAGAACACCTGTAGGTCCGGCAGAGGAGATAGTGTCAGATGTGGCAGTGTCTCTCTGACGGGCAACTAGAGGAGCAATTTTTCTGGTCCTTGGCTTCTTAGGAGGAGGAGGAGGAGGAGGAGACTCAGCGGATTCAGAGACAGTCTGTTCCGAGTCACTAATGACTTGAGTCAAACGGCGCTTTGTGGCTCCACCTTCTCTGCCACTTCGTTGGCGATGAAGCTGAAGGTACTTGTGAGTGATGAGTCTCCCTGGATGAAGATGAGAGAGAGCTCCTGTCTTGATGTGTTTGCTCTCAAATAGACTGCTTAGAGGGAGAGCAAAACCGGATTGACCTTTGCCAGATACGACGAGACTAGTCAGTATTTGAAATAGTACAGCTGACCAGTTGATCTCCAACCCTTTGCATATGGCGCTCATGACGTCAAACTTCTCAGGGGTAATTATATCAAATGATCCTGCCTTACAGAGGATCCCCTTTGAGATGATGTCTGCCAGTTGTCGATAGTGGCTCTTCATTAATACCTTCCTGAAGGGAGGTCGTTGAATACGATGGTCAGAGTCCGACACTGTAAGCCGCATCTCTTCTCTCAGGTCTGCCGGAATAGTCAAAAAGTCAGAGAGTCCAGTGGAGGGTAGGCATAGATGAGTGGCAAACTCTGGTTGAGTGATGGTGACTGACTGCCCAGAGATGGATGCCACAACGGTGTCATCCACAACAGTTGCTGTGGCAAAGAATTCTTGTAGTTCATCCTGGTAAAATGAGGGAGCCTGGCTTAGGATCACTAATAGCCCTGAGGAATCCAGCTTTTGAATTAAATCCTTTGTTTCCTCATCAGATGAAGTGTATATGGAGTTAAAGTCGACGTGAACAGCATTTGTGATAAAACTCGGTTGAACAGTCTTCGTCATTTTGAATGATTTAGGTGAAGAAGCAGCAGCAATCTGTTAAAGGAAATTTTCTGAAAGAAACGATTGTAGCAGTAAGATGTTTGGAGAAGATGAAGAGAAGAGAAAAACTAAAGGCGGTGAAAAAGGAAGTATATGTAACGTCGTACTGTAGATGAGCGGACACATGTATACGTGGCAATCATCTAACGATTAGAAAGATTTTAACCAAAAAAAATAAAAGGACAGGATTTAGGCGGGAGTGAAATAATTTATTTTACACAAAAGTAATTTTGAATTCCGACGTTCATTAGGTTAATTAGTATCGAGGGTTATTTTTGTCAAAGCATATTTGGTAACATCAACTGGTATGTGGGGTTCGACTGGTAGGAAAACATCTACTGGATGCAGAGTCCTACTGGTACGAATACCCCCACTGCAGTTGACCATTTGTATTACCAGCTTAGCTTAAATAACCATGATACAATTAAAACAGAAATTCCCCCTAAATGAATGCAACTAAACTAACAAATTCCCCCTGAATCCATTACCCAATCAAAATAATCAAGACGTAATTTCAATTAAACCAAGAATATTTCGAAAGTAAGAAAACTTAGCGTCCGGTAGGGGTTTTGTGAAGATGTCTGCTGCCTGTTGTTCTGTGGAAATGTACTCCAGCCGTATTTCCTTCTTCATAACATGATCTCTGATGAAATGATGACGAATGTCAATATGTTTAGTACGAGTATGAAGAACTGGATTGTATGTAATGGCAATGGCAGACGTATTGTCACAGAAAATAGGAGCCTCTGTGGACTCAATTCCATAGTCTCTGAGTTGTTGCTGAATCCAGAGCAGTTGGGCACAGCAGCTTCCAGCAGCAAGGTACTCTGCCTCTGCAGTGGAGGTTGCGATGGATGTCTGTTTCTTGCATCCCCATGATATTAACCGATCACCAAGAAATTGACAATATCCACTGGTGCTTTTCCTGTCAATTTTACATCCAGCATAGTCAGCATCTGAGTATCCAATGAGATTAAAAGTTGAGTCTCTTGGATACCATAGACCAACATTCTCGGTTCCTTTTAAGTATTTTAGGATCCTCTTGACAGCAGTGAAGTGCGACTGCTTGGGATTTGCTTGAAACCGGGCGCACATACATACTGCAAACATAATATCGGGTCTGCTGGCTGTCAAGTATAGTAAAGATCCGATCATGCCTCGATACATTGTAACTTCGACTGGTATTCCTGAATTATCCAAGTCGAGTTTGGCAGATGAGCTCATTGGTGTAGCAGCAGCTGAGCTGGTACTCATTCCATATTTCTTCAGTAGCTCTTTGGTGTACTTGGACTGATTTATCAGAATTCCTTCACTAGATTGCTTGACTTGCAATCCTAAGAAAAATGATAACTCTCCCATCATGCTCATCTCGAATTGTTCCTGCATGATTTTAGAAAATCTTTCGCACAGTTTTGGGTTAGTACTCCCGAAGATAATATCATCAACATATATTTGAACTAGCAACGTATGATCTCCCTTTGTAAATTTAAAAAGGGTCTTGTCCACCGTGCCAATAACAAAGTTGTGCTCTGTCAAATATTTTGATAAAGTTTCATACCAGGCACGGGGAGCTTGCTTTAGACCATACAGAGCTTTATTCAGTCGGAAAACATGAGATGGCTGCTGATGGTTTTCAAATCCAGGAGGTTGTTCAACATAAACTTCTTCCTGGAGTTTGCCGTTAAGAAATGCACTCTTAACATCCATCTGATAGACTTTAAAGTCTTTAAATGCAGCAAATGCAAGAAATATGCGAATTGCTTCTAATCGTGCTACAGGGGCAAAGGTTTCATCGAAATCAATGCCTTCTTCCTGTCTGTAGCCCTGTGCAACTAATCTTGCTTTATTTCTAATTACTGTTCCATTTTCGTCTAATTTATTTCTAAATACCCATTTGGTGCCAATTACAGTGTGATGCTGTGGTCGTGGTACTAGATACCATACTCTGTTTCGCTCAAACTGGTTTAGTTCTTCCTGCATTGCTTCTACCCAACTTGGGTCTAATATAGCTTCATCAATCTTCTTAGGTTCTATATGAGATATGAATGCAGCATGAAGAAATTCGTTAATCATTTGTCCTCTGGTGCGTAGAGGAGCAAGAGGGTTACCGATGACCTGCTCGGGTGGATGATCCTTCTTCCACCGGAGCGAAGGTCCTAGTGGGTTGAGTTCTTCAGTTGACTGGATGTGGGTAGGTAAATCAGAGATTCTGATTGACCCATCTTTCTCATTGGTTCCTTCAACTGCAGTAGAGGTGGATGCCACTGTTTCATTGATGGCTGGCTGCAGTGCTTGTTGGCCAGCAGACTCCTCTGCTTGAGCTTCAGGGATTTCTGGTTCTAAGGAGCAGTCAGCCCTGCTTCTGTAATCAATCTCATCATCAACATTTTCGTCAATATAAGTGCTTTCCAGTCGATTACTCAAGTTGTTTATTTGTATATCGGATAGTGTACAGTCAGTAGGTTCATCAAATTTTACATGCACTGATTCTTCTACATTAAGAGTTCTATTATTAAATACTCTGAATGCCTTACTAACTGTAGAATCGCCAAGAAATATTCCAGCATCAGATTTGGCATCAAAGGCGGTGAGATGAGTCTTTCCATTGTTGTGAATAAAACATTTGCAACCAAACACATGGAAATAAGAAATATTTGGCTTACTGCCATTCCAGATCTCATAAGGGGTTTTATTTGCTCGCTTATTAATCATCGATCTGTTCTGCGTATAACATGCTGTGTTGACAGCTTCTGCCCAAAATTTCTGCGATATTTCTGATTCCGCGAGCATAGTTCGCGCAGCTTCTTTCAAAGTGCGGTTCCTACGCTCAGCAACTCCATTTTGTTGAGGAGTTCTAGCTGCAGAGTATTCGTGTTTAATGCCAAGGTCATCTAGATATGATTCGAGTGATTGATTGGTGAACTCAGTACCTTTATCACTGCGAATTTTATCTATCCCACACGATTTCTCATTTTGGAGTCTTTTCAGTAATTTGATCAGCTTTGGAGTAGCCTGATCTTTACCACTTAGGAACAAGACCCACGTGAAACGAGTGTAATCGTCTATTAACACTAGGGTGTACTTCATTCCCCCTAGACTTGTTACTGGTATAGGACCAAACAGATCCATATGCAGCAACTCTAGGCACCGAGAAGAAGATTTACTCCCTTTGTTCTTAAAGGAGGATCTGATTTGCTTACCGAGTTGGCATGCTGCACAGATCTTGTCCTTTGAGAACTCAATTTGAGGCAGTCCAACAACTAGATCAAGTTTACGCAGACTAGCAATAGTTTTAAAATTTAAGTGACTCAACCGTTTGTGCCAAAGCCAATTTTTGGAAGAATTCTGGGCAGCTAAGCAAGTAAAGGAAGTAGGCTGATTAAGATTCCAATCAATTTTATATGTGTTATCATGCCTTCTTCCTATAAGTAATACATTGCCATCAGTAGATTTAATTATGCATGAATGCTGATTGAATTCTACGGAATGACCATTGTCACATAATTGACTTATGCTAATCAAATTATAGCATAGATTTTCAACTAAGAGAATATCTTTAATGATGAGGTTACCGTAGATAATCTTACCCTTACCTACGGTTCTACCTTTCGCGTTATCTCCAAACGTTATTCTGGGTCCAGTGGAGTCCACTAGTTCAGACAATAAGCTTGCATTCCCTGTCATATGTCTAGAGCACCCGCTGTCTAGGAACCATTCTGAGCTCCGAACTGGATGCATTCTAGTTTCCTGCAATTAACGCGATAGACTGATTGGTACCCAATCCTACTTGGGTCCTGGTAGGATTAGTCCTTTCGGAACCCACACTTGTATGACCCTGAATGACTTAGGTCGGTGTGTGTTCTGAAATGTGTGTGCATTTATACATGTAGGTGATGATTTTAGCTTTGGAGTGTGATAATATGTGTATGCATGCGCTTTTGGTTTGTAGTTCCTATTATTTAGCATATACCTCTTCTGAACAGGTTTACAGTTGTAGTACCAGTTGGGTTTAACCTCTCTAGCTGCTCGACCAGTGGTTTTAAGTTCATTTCTGAACTTTTGCCTTGGTTTAGCTTCTTTGAGTGGTTCTACATAACCGATACCTCTGTGCTGTACCTGTTCTTTGATGAGTGTTGCTTTAACAGGTTCTTTGACCAGTTCATATGGGTCATATACTGTGCTAGATCTTACAAAGTTCATTGATTGAACCTTGCCTTTTGTTAGACACAGTTGAGGCTCATTACCAGATGATCTGCTGTCATTGCTATTAAAGCCTATGCCAGTTAAATCACCAGCAAGCCTTATAGACTCAAGCATTTCATCCTTTCTGGTAGTCGACGCATTCCAAGTGCTAACCAGTTTGCTGAGTTTCTGGTACTCACACTTGGCTTCATCTCTTTCTTTCACTAGGCGACTGGCTGCTTCCCTTAAGCAATTCAACTCCCTTGATTGTTCACAATCAAGTTTGTTTTCAAGCATTTTAGTTGGAATTGAGTGCTCAGTCTTATAGCTTTCAAAAGATTCGTATAGCGTCTGATACTCATTTATCATGTCCTGCAATGCATTGGTGAGTTCATGATGTGTAAATTCAGATAGGTTGGTTTCATGTACCTCATTTTCATCATTCGCCATTAAGCAGTGGACTTCTTCGTCTTCACTCTCGCTGGATGAGCTATTTGACTCCTCTGATTCTGATTCAGAATCAGCCCATTTGCTCTTACTATCTTCTGCCACTAAAACCTTTTGATCTCTGTCCCGTTTGGATGTTCTTCTGGTTTCCTTGGATTTTCTGTAATCCTTGGATCCTCTTTTGTGATCATCCTTTTTGGGTTTAGGACAGTCTGCGATGAAGTGCCCTGGTTTGAGACAGTTGAAGCATACTCGCTCTTCTTCTTCTGAATTTCCTTTGGAGCTTTGCCTTCGAGGATATGATTGATAAGGTCTCTGGTTCTTCTTCATGAATTTTCCAAATTTCTTTACGAACATTGCCATCGCATCGTTACACATCTTCTCTGGAGTCATTTCAGTAGGAGTAGGCAGAGACTCAGATGCAGTGAGAGCTTTTGTTGGTTGACTTGAACTTGGTTCATCTTCAACCCGAATGCCTAATTCGAATTCATAGGCTTTTAAATCAGCAAACAAATCATGTAGATCTATCTTGTTGATATCCTTCGATTCTCTCATAGCAATGGTCTTGACATCCCATTCTCTTGGTAGACCTCTCATCACTTTGAGAGTGACTTCTCTGTTGGGTAACTCCTTACCCAGACTGCTTAGTTCATTTACTATTCCAGTCACTCTTTCATCGTACTCATTGAGAGTTTCTCCATTTATCATTTTGATATGCTCAAACTTCTGCAAAGCCACAGTAAGCTTGTTCTCTTTGGTTTGATCATTTCCTTCACAGAGTTGAGCAATCTTCTCCCAGATTTCTTTGGCTGTTGGGCACATTTTGATTTTGTTAAACATATTTTTGTCCAAGGTTTTGAACAAAATATCTTTAGCAACATTGTCTAGATTTGCTTTTTTCTTGTCTTCATTTGACCATTGAGATCTTTCCTTTTCTACCATTTGTGGATCACCACTTGTGATAGAAGCAGCTGTATTGACTTTCATGATTTTCAACGGTCCTTCGGTGATCACATACCACATATCATCATCTTGAGCACTTAGATGTGCTTGCATGCGGATCCTCCAGTCATCATATTCGTCTTTCTTGAACATTGGAATTTTGCTGAATGAGGCCATCAGTTTTGGTGAATGGTAATTTCTCAAGATTGAGAAGACCTAAGCTCTGATACCACTTGTTAGGATCGGGGTAGTGTTTAGAAGGGGGGGGTTGAATAAACACTAGATATAATTTCGATTTCTTTTCTGGTTAACTGTAAACTGTTAAGTGTTACAGTTGCTTCTCAATAACAGGCAAGTCAGTAGACACTTATTATAGTGCGGAAGACGTCTACAAAACTTGTGAGGAATAAAACTGAAGTAATAAAGCAGTAAACGAATAACACGAGAATTGTTTCTGGAAGTTCGAAGCACAACGCTTCTACGTCTCCCCTTCTTCCTTTGCAGGAAGGATTCACTAGAAGACTTGGTTTACACTTTACAGTATACAACCTCCTTAGGCACTAACACACTTGGCCTAAACTCCTAGCAATCACACTCTTCTTATCTTTAGGATACAAGTGATTTTACAACACTCTCTACAGAATAAAACTTTCTAGCTTTGAGAGTTTCTAAGCAGCAGACTTCAATTGAAAATAATCTGTCACAGATTCAGTTTTGCGGTTTGTCTGCTCTTTGCTGAACGTTTGAAATATCAGTCGTATAGCTTTCTTGCTTTGAAGTATTTCTCTTAGTTTGAAAGTTGCTCAGCTCTTCTTCATTCTCTGTTTGGACGTATTTATAGGTTTTGTTGTCCAACGGTAGCCTTTTTGTATATGGAATGGATTAGCTTTCCAAATACCTGTTGTCTTCTTTCCTATTTTGGAAAACAACGGCTCTTTTCACTCTGACGGTAATGGTGGCGGAGATATAGCAGGGTGCGCCGCTCTGTTGTACCTTTGTCAGAGAATGTTGTACTTACTTTGTCTTGTTGCTTAGACTTCTGCTGGTTTCTTTGTTCAACTGGTCGTTCATCCTCTTAAGACCAGTTGATGTCCTTGTTCAGTGAGAGACTTTGCAGTTGATATTTATCCAGTTTATATCTTCACCCGGTTGATGTCTTCATCCGGTTGATGTCTTTACCAGTTGATAACTTTATCCAGTTGATGTCTTCTTCCAGTTGATGACTTCATCCGGTTGATGACTTCATCCGGTTGATGACTTTATCCGGTTGATGACTTTATCCGGTTGATGACTTCATCCGGTTAGTGTCTTTATCAGTTGATAGCTTGTCCGGTTGGTATCTATCCAGTTGATGTCTTCATCCGGTTGATGACTTTATCCAGTTGATGACTTCATCCGGTTGATGTCTTCATCCAGTTGATGACTTCATCCGGTTGATGTCTTCTTCCAGTTGATGGCTTTACCCGGTGAGACTTTAATATCCGGTAGGTCTTTAGCATCCGGTTGATCTTTAATATCCAGTAGGTGTTTGTAATCACCAAAACTTAGAAATCGTTTTCCCAACACTACTAAAATTGACCCAACAAAGAAAACCAAAGATAACAAGAAAAATCCACTAGAGAATATTATCAAGACATCAGTTCACCAATATAATCCTCTATGGCACTCTGAATATCCATATATCTCTAAGGTGGCGAGTTCTCCGAAGTTATCTAATATACTCTATGGAGCTATATTAAACCTAATATCAAATTGCAGTAAGTCGCTCTCGTATACTTATTTAACAACTCAATATTAAGATCCGTGAAAACCATTAGCTTTCGATTACTAGATATCTGTAGTTATCACACATGTATTTTTGACTTCATCTATCGATCTCAGTCTAAAATCCACGGTATGAGTTATTAGTTCCGTATCACAAAATCATCTCTAAATCTCAATTATGATACTAACATCATCCAAAAGTTAGTTAATCCTTCAAAAGCATTGAAATCATAAAAATACGCAAAGGATATAGGAATTCAATCAAAGTTCAATGTAAAGGTCATAGGAACCAATTGATCCCATAGTCTTGATAAATAACATTAGTTCAACATAATAACGTGAAAGGCAAAACAAAACTAATAATCAAAGACAAAGAAATACTCCCGATGTGGACTTCGTTCGTAGATCCTTGCTTCCTCTCCCGCTTCCTTCTCGATCGTCTCTCGAATCTCCTGTTGGCTTGTTCCAAAGCTAGGATGATTATTGGATGGATGGTGGGTGATGGTGGAAGATGGGATGGAGGCTCAATCCTAGGGTAAAAATCTCATAGAAGTCCCCTTTTGTGGTGAGATTATGCCCTTATATAGTGGGGAAGACGAGCCCATGAAATAATGTTGAAAGGATGGCCCAATCTCTTGAAAAAGGAATGAAATTCGTGCATACGATAGATTTCCATTGTATAGGCAATCTATTGCCTCTTCATTCTGTCCGACCGAGATATATCTCCATTTTATAGGCGATCTATCGCCTCTTCAGGATTTTTGTTGCTCATTTTTCTGCTTCTGGCGATCTACTTACATTGGTCATAACTTTCTCATACAATCTTGGAATTAGACAAATCAGCTGTCCACAGGAAGATAACAAAAAGATCTACAACTTTTATGTTGACAACACTTCCAAAATATGGCTCGAACATGAAGAAATTTGAGGAGAAAAAAGTGACATGTGTTTTGTATTTCGGTTTCTTATCTTTTCTTCAACTTTCTTTCTCCTTTCATCGTTTTTAGCTCTTTTTTTCATTTCCTCGTACTTTCACATAAATTCTTGAAACATGCAAATATATACCAAAAAGTGTAAAATCATCCATGAATCATTACGAAAACCATTAGATAGTAACAACTAAAATAAGTGTAAAAACGACACTTATCAACTTACACACAAACAAAACTCAATACAAAAGTTTAACTACTCGGGTTTTCTCCTAATCAAGTAACATGTCTCCAATTCAGAACGTGTATGTGCTATTGTCAATTTCAAGTTTCATACAAATTGCATAGATCAAACCATGCTAATCAATGAAAGTTAAGATTATCCTTAAGCACCACATAAGCCCGCTTTTCAAACAACTTCTCCACTAATGTATTTACTCCATAGATAGGATAGCACAAAAAAGAGTATAATCATGTAACGTTCATATTTAGCATATATCGAGGTTCTCTTTTTTTTTTTCTTTTATAGTCTTGGCCACTTTGGGTCTTATTTATATACTTTTTTCACAAGACTCGTTCTTTTCTTCTTTATTTTTCTCATTCATAATTTTTTTTAACAAGCTCATCAAAGTATAACAATTTGCTTCAAATGAGATTCATTATATTCCCTTAAAGTAATGATACAATTTTTTTAGGCTCATAAAAGGGTGTGTATAATGAGTTTGTCAATGAATATTGAATGGAGGCTAATAGTATGATAAACATACTCCTTTCTTTTTTAATTAGGCTCAAAATAGGACACCCAGGATTGATGTATACATAGTAAGCTTGAAAGGCTCAAACATTCCAAAAATCGCCTAGATCATTTCCAAGTCAAGTTTGTCACTATAAAATTCCACCTCAAAGTGTTATAAAATAGGTTCTAGAGTAACTTTAAGATGCTAAAAAAGAAGTCAGTAAGTTCACATAACTTTTCACTACTCCATATGCTTTACAAGATAACTTCTCAAAGAGCTCAAACATAGGATTATTCACAAACAAGTTCAACAGTTTTCAAGGCTCATGTCAACATGCATAATGATATTAATATCATCATTAATAGTGGCCACTACTGATGATTCATTAGTTTCTCAATGTATGAACTCATTGTTTTAAAAAACTTTCGTTGGTTCTCAAGAACGACACATTTCAAACAAAGCATGCCACAGTAACGTACTTCTCCAAACTTAAACTGTGCATTGTCATCAATGTACTAAACATGAAAAATAAGATAAGCTTACCTTTGACGATGAACGTCAGAGATCTTCGTCTTCCTCCTCATCAGCTAGTGGGCCAAATTGTTGGAAAACATGAACATTGCACATTGAGTCACTTACCAAAAATATCAAAAATAAAAACCAAAATGTAAATAACTATTGAATTAAAAAGCGAAGATAATGTAAAAGACAGGTTCTTGATTTATAGCCTCAAGCTAGACTTTTTACCAGTTACACCTCAATTGTCAAAATGGACAGTGGTGCACAAACTTACATCATCCACGTGGTAGTGTATCAACCTATGTCCCTTTACCGTGAATAAGACCTCTTTCTCATCTATCACCTTTATAGTATAGGATTGTAAAACATGGACCACTTTGAATGGTCCAGTCAATTGTGAGTTCGACTTCCTTGGGAACAGTCGTAGTTTGACTTTATGCATTAAGATTGTATCTCTCACAGAATTACCTCCTTTCAGACGGGGTTTTGATGTGTCACCTTCTTCTCCTTCTTCTTGCCATTGTTTGTATCATTTTTGCTCCCAAGCTCGTCCTCTGTCTGCTCTTTGCAATTACCTTGCGTCAAATCAATAGGAAGAGCTTCAATCACATTTACTTTAAAACACTTTTGCTTGTTGTGTGGGTGTGTCAAAGTTTGAAATATATTAAAAGTGATTTGATCCTCTCCTACACGGACGATCAACTTCCATTCTTGGAAATCAATTAATGTCCTTCCCTTCGCTAGGAATGACATCCCTAGGAACAATGTCATCTCAGCATCTTCATTCATGTCCAACATGATGAAATCCACCGGAATTGTAATTTGTCAACCTTGATTCGTACGTCCTCAACGATCCCTTGTGGGTACTTGACAGACTTGTCCGCCATTTGCAATGACACCTTAGTAGGTTTTAGCTCTCCTAAACCCAACTTCCTATAAACAGACAAAGGCATCAGATTTACACTTCCACCCAAATCACACAAAGACTATGAAAATGAAGTAGAATTAATTTTGCAAGGTATCGTAAAACTCCCTGAATCCTCTAACTTTGGAGGTGAATTGTTTTGAATGATAGCAGAACATTCCTCAATCAAATTTATAGTCTCATGCTCTAACATTTTCCGCTTGTTAGACAATATCTCCTTCAAGAACTAAGCATAGTTCGACATTTGTCGTCTATCGTCAATGAAAGGCATGTCAACACGGAGATTCATAATCAAATCAAGAAACTTATCAAATTTCGCATCAAATTTGCCCTCTTATATGCATAGGGAAACGGGGGTGGGTCGTGTGGGTTTATCGTGTACGCCCAAATTAACCCCACTTTTTATAAAACTAATGTAGTAGTGAAAGTAGGGATCGATCACATGAGGAAGTGTATGCTCTTGTGTTAACAAAAAACAAAATTAAGCAAATAAAATTAGGGGGTTTTTCAATTCTCAATTATAATTAATTAAACTAAGGCAAACAAAATTACTAGATTATCAAGATTAAAAAGCAATTCTTGGTTTATTGGTCAACTGTATCTTTGGAAATTAATCAATTGATCATCAAATCACTAAATAATCAATTTCATTTAATTATTCATCAATTGAAAATTTAATTCCCCCCTTACCTTAATTGTAGTCAAACAGGAAACACCATTCAAATTCGGCTCTTATCATATCCTTAACCAAAACTACAGCCTATGATTAATTCAATAATAGCTTCAAAACTAGTAAGTTCGATGAATCTAATCAATAAAAAATACAGTCTTTAGAATTAATCATCCAATCGTTTTTCTTAAGAATTTAATAACACCAACAACGGTAATTATCAATCTTAATTGCTTCTTAATTAGCCTTAAATTGTGTATATGATTACTAGTGATCAATCTATCAATCAAACACAACAATCATAATAATCATAATCTGAAAAACAATTTGAAATTGAATTAAAATCAAACAATCAAAACAACATCTTCACAAGTGTTTTAATTCCAAAGGCAAGTATTCCTCAACCAAGAATCAAAAGATTTAGCTACTCATAATCAATCTAAAAACAACAAAATCTAGTATATAAAACAAAAAATAATCGGTAGAAAAGAGTTACTAAAGAGAAACACGCCGCCGACTCGTCAATTCTGTCTTCGTGTTTTGATCCTCCAAAGCGTTCTTCAAAAGTTTCAGAGTAAATCTAGTCCAGATTCTCAAAATCTAATGTAAAGTATGAATAATAATGAAGGATATCTGATTTTAAGGTCCCCACGAGTAACTAGGGTGTGAATCGGATATAGTAGGTAAAAATCTATCCAAGATGGTGAAATCGAGTTTCCTAATTTTTGAGGATTCTGGTCTCTCCATCGATCGAGCACTTCTCTCGATCGATCGAGATTTTTCTGCCTTTCTCGATCGATCGAGCTCTTCTGCTCGATCGATCGAGCACTCACATATTTTGTTGCTTAAATCTTCTGCCTTGCTCGATCGATCGAGCTCTTCTAGGCGATTGATCGAGCACCTCACATAATTTTTATGCATTTTTCTTGGTCTACTTTGATCCCTTGTCAACTCCAATGCATTTTTGGATCCTTATTCGCCCTTGTTAGCTCGATTTCTTATCGTAGACAATTAAACACAATAGATGTGTTTATTTCTAGCTACATCAAACTCCCCAATACTTAGTCTTTACTCGACCTCGAGTAAATCAGACAAAAATACAACTTTTTTTTTGTGGCTCATAGTATAACAAACTATCTTGTCCTCACTTTAATGCCTCAACAATTTTAAACATGCTTAGTAATGAATGGCGGTGAAAAGTTAACAATGGAACAAGTTCAATCCTGTAAGGCCTTGCTACCTTAAGTGTGGATTAAGTGCATTAAGAGAGCTAAACATGCATTAATCAGAGTATAAGGGTTCATGTTGATGCCTCGAGCTTAAGGATTACATTGCCAAAATAAAACTTCCAAAAAGGAATTAGTTACATTCCCACAAATGAATGTAAAGACTATAGATTTACTCTACCCTGTGTAGAAACTATACAAAATAATTCATGTTCTGCTATACCAGTAGCACTCCTCACACAGTTCGCTGCATCAACCCTGCCTTAGCCCTCCATGCCAAAAGATCCTATAGGAACAACCCCAAACCATGAGCATATAATAAACTATATTCACCACAATATGATTATAATGTATAAATGCATAAACCGTAATACAAAGCACTTCCTGTATCCAATGCATTTAAAACGCTCCCTTTTGGTTGTCCCTGTATCACAAGTTATATTCATAATCCCCTTTTTTCCCGTAATATCAAACCCATTTTCCCAACCCATAAATTCATTTAAACATGATCAACACCTAGCAAAGAAGATTTCTTACCACTTAGACTCAAAATCCTAGCAAGATTTAAGCAATACAAGCTTCCAAGTTTCTTCTCCTCTTCCTCTTGCTTGATCGATAAAATGGGGGGGAGATTGAGTGATATAGTTGTGTGGTGGGGAATGAAGGGGAAAAAGGGTAGGGTGTAGGATTTTATTAAAAAGGGGATTAATAAAATGATGTCCATGTATTTAGCATGATGTAGTAAAATATCCCAACATGATATTTTAAAAGCATTTGTTGAAAATGCACCATAATCACAATTAACCATGCTTTTTCTATAACACTAGAATAAAACCCAATATATCATGCCAAAATTACACCAATACCCAAAATGCACCACATTCACCCTGAAATGTATAATCAGTTCATGCCCACCGCATAATTATACATTTCTCAGCCATAGTAATAATCACACCATAATTATTACCAAAAGCCATAATCACATGCTTAATTTCAGGGATATCACAAATCCCTAAACATTTCATATCCAACAAAGTAGTGAACGTGCATGTGTGGTCACAATCAAGTGTCATGTACAAATTATTAATCTAATTAATGTAAACTCACAATAGTTCAAGTTATACATTAACACAAGTATAAGCTCACTTGCACACTCTTCTCCACTATCTTAGCCACTTGCAAACATGAATCAAGTATGTCTTAATTAGCTTGTAACTTGGCCTAGGTGTTCGCTTATGAAAGAAAGAATAAGGATGTATCAAACAAGAGAGTATGATGATATGTACAATTTAAACTCTCTTCTAGCATGATTTTTCAAACTTAGTTCATTTTCACACCTTGTATGTTTTTGCAAGATATATTTCAATCTTTTTCTCTTTTGTGCTTTGGCTCCCATTGGAGTCATGTTTTTATCTATTTTCTCAAGGCATCCCTTTTCTTTCATACATTTCATTCTTTTTACAATGAAGCTCAAACATATGGATCAATGAATATCTAAGTGCATGTGAATGAAACACATCATACTCCCTTCGAAGTTGTGGATTCAAATCACATTTAGGTTTATTAGGGAAGGATGATAAGCTAGTCAAAAAATGTTGAATGGTGGTCTTTAGTATGCTTACCACACAACCATTCTTTTACATTAAAGCTCAAAAAGGGTACTAGTGATTGATTTTCTTTACATGGTATGCTTGAAAGGTTCAAACTCATCAAAGATCGCCTATATCACTTTCATGTTCGCAAGTAGTCTAGACATATGCCTCAAAGAGCATGTAGCTAAGTTCTAGCATGTATTAGATGTAACACCCCGGTTTTTCCGTTAGGATGTTTAGATTTTTGGAATTTGAAAAATAAAATAATCACAATGAAGATTTCGATGATAAAGTAAGATGTAATAATTTAAGGATTTTCGAGATTTCAAAATTTAGAGAAACAAGAATCTTGTAACGACGATAAGTTTATTATTGGGAAATAAGAAAATTTGATGTAAGATAAGATTCTGAATATTCCAGAGTTGATGAAATATGTTTTGGGAATATTAAGAGAAAATATTAAAGTTTTAGGAGTATTTAATTTCAAAGATGTTCCATGGATTTGGATCTAGGTCTAACGAGCTAATTTGACTTTGGGAGTTAGACATTTATCGTTAAGATCCGAATTTTGAGAATATTAATTTTTAAAATATGTTTGATGAATAATTATGGATTTTTATTTTAGAACATTAAATTTGAGGATTTAAGTAATTATATAATTCTTCTTAAAATAAGGGTTTTTATGGGCCAAATTAATTGAGAAATTAGAGTTTGATTTTAATAAAATTATGGGCTAAAAAAAAATTTCTCTATAAATTACAATTTCTAGCCTTAAATTCCATTTTCCATGTTACCAAAAAAAAAAACAGAGAAAACCCAAACCCTTAACCAGCACTCACGCCGCCACCCTGTGCAACACCGGAAAACACCTTCGTTTCGCCGCCTATCGCCGCCCCCACGGCCAAAGCATCCTACACCAAACTCTAAACTCAATGGCGGTCCTTCATGTTCCAAAATCCCCATCAATAGCCGGCCGTATCGCCGGAATTTTGCCGTTGAACACACGAGTTCGTGCAATGGACCAGTCTTGACTCTTTAGTTCGATTCACATGAAATTAGTCCAAGCCCAACATACCACGACCTTCACCACTCACTGGCGCTTCGATGTGAACCAGCCACCACCATTGTCGCCATGCAAATCGCCGGAATTTCGTCCTGAAATCAGCGCCTCCTGCGCGAGAAAAACCCTAGCTTTTCAAACTTGATTTTCAGCCTTCGGTTTTGATTTTGCTTTGATCCGTTGCATCTTGATTTTGTCCAGAAACATTTGTGGATTAGCTTCAAACAATTCTCCAGCTCGGAGTGGTATAAAACTCGAACATCAATTTTATTATTATTTATCTAGTGTTTTATGAAGTATTGATCTTTTAAATTTTCTCCGCCGATATCCCCAATTTAGTTTCTGGCCGACTTTAGAATTATGTTTTTAAGGTTTGAAAAATAATAGTTTAGGTTTTCTCCAAGACATAGTAATTAAAATTTAGTTTTCGATGCTTGAGAGTTAGAATTAAGAGATTTAGAATGGAATCAAATCCATTTTCAAAAATTATGGATTCTTGGTTTCTTATAAAGTATTTTTGGATATTTTTAGTTAACATAAGTATTGAGAATTTATTTAAGATAAAATCAGTTAGAAATCAGATTATTAATTTGAAAACGGTAAGTAGAAAATGGAGACGATAATTCGTAGGAAAGTTACAAAAAATAAAACATCATGGAATTAAGTCTAAATACAATTAACCATTTGATTTTATAGATTGTGTTCAAGATTTTTGTGAAGATTTTGAATATTTTGAATCAGAAAATAAGCTAAGAACACGAGGTATGGGACTTACTATCCGAGTATCTAAACTCTACATAGGATTGAATGAGTTAACGTGTGATTATGTGTTTTATATGATATTTATGTGTCTACGTGGTATTTATATGCTTATGTGGATTTTATGTGCTTATGTGGATTTATATGGTTGTTTTTATTTCGCGTCACATGATATATTATGGCATTCATGCATTTGCACTTTGAGCCTTATCATTCGTTCTTAGCATTGTGTGATCACGTTGGACTTTCTGCGATTGTGGGGATCAGTCATGGTACAATGTGTATGTTATGATTACGGTGCATGGCTTTTTAGCTATGGCATCCTTTTACTGTGCATAGGATGGGCCTGTGGCATCCTTTTACGTTGCATGGCGTGTCCAACGTCATGGCATCCAGGGCTGACTGTTGTGTCTGTTTCAGGCCGATAGTTGAGCGTTTCACCCACGTGTATGTATGTACGGACTGTATCTCAACTCTTAAGTATGAGCCTTTTGTACGTTCGTTCGAATCCGATATGCATTCGTATGTGTTTGTGATTCACGAGCATCATGTTGGATATGTATGTTAAGATTTGATTTATGTTATGCCATGTTGAGCATATGGTTATGCGTTCGCATGTTTGAGACTATGGATTGGTTAGCCGCTTGAATAGTGGGAACCATGCTGAGTTCCTCCCCAGGAAACTCACCCCTCCCTTACAAACCCTTACAGGAAATGAGCAAAGATACAAGTTCATAGAGGTTACTGAAGTGGTAGGTGACGAGAATGCTAATGACGTGAGAAATGTTTAAATATTAAGTTTTGGAGTTTCGTTCGTATGTTTGATTTTAGGGCCTTGGTTAGAGTTTATGGGATTTTGAGACTTCGTTTATTTTATTTCATGCTATGCCAGAGGGCTTGCCTCTGTGCACTGATTTTATTATGTTTTACTTGTTTATTTGCGAATTGGATAAAAGTTTATTTTTATTAATTAAGTTATCATTATTCTCAATTGATTATATGGATTCTAGAAAAAAAATTATCGTTAGGATGGGCTCATTGTGTAGAAACAAACGTATTTTAATTACAACTTGGCTAATTAAATCGTTTCCGCTGGTATGTTCGTTAGTGTGAGACCAAGGCCTTACATTAGAGACTTCCTAAGACTATCACAAAGTTCACCCAATCTTCACTAAGCTATGCATACTTCACAAGTCATGACAATATTGTGCACAAAATATTCAACTACTAAGTCAAAGCACGATTTGCATTAGAGTTCAAAGTGTTCCAAGGTTAACAATTCATCTATCTTCAAAAGCATGCATGTTCTCAATTAGGTTTCATCATGGGCTAGTGATTTTAAGTATGCCTTCATTACTAACTATGAGCTCAAAATTTTCAAAATTTTCGATTTTTTTTAAAAATAGGAAAGCAATAACACACCAATAATCCCTCCCCCATACTTAAATCTTACATTGTCATCAATGTAAGGCAAAAATATAAGAAAAGAGAAAAGTATAATTAATAAAGCAATAAAAAATAAAAAGGAATAGGGAAACTAACTCCCCTTGAGTTGCCTCCCAAGAAGAGCCACTGTTTAACGTCCGTGGGCCGACTCCAGTCCTCGCGATCAGTCGAAGTTAGGTGAATCCTCTAGAGCCACCTTTATGTTTACTTGTCCCCCTTCTTCGTTTTGGAAACCCTCGTAGTAATGTTTCAATCGGTGACCATTCACCTTGAATGTCTTCGTGGTGTCCAAACTTGGAATCTCAACTGCACCATGAGGATAAACAATAGTAATAATAAAAGGCCCATTCCATCTAGAACGAAGCTTATTTGGGAATACGCGAAGGCGTGAATGGTAAAGGAGAACTTTTTGACCAACTTCAAAGCTCCTTCTTGATATCATCTTGTCATGGAAATCCTTCGTCTTTTCCTTGTAAATCCTTGCACTCTTATATGCCTCATTCCTTATCTCCTCTAATTCTTGCAATTGCAACTTTCGATGCACTCCACTCTCATCATAATTCATGTTGAAACTCTTCACAGCCCTGTATCCTCTATGCTCCAACTCTACCGGAAGATGACAAGGTTTACCAAAATTAATCGATATGGGGACATACCTATTGGAGTCTTGTATGCAGTTTGGTAGGCCCAAAGTGCGTCATCCAGTCTTAAGCTCCAATCTTTCCTCGTTGGGTTGACAGTCTTTTCCAAGATGGCTTTGATTTCTCGGTTAGAGACCTCAGCTAGGCCACTTGTTTGCGGATGGTAGGCGGTGGAGACTTTGTGGGTCACATGATACTTCTTGAGCAGACTTTCTACCGTCCGATTGCTGAAGTGTGTACCTCTATCGCTGATTATGGCTCTCGGGATTCCAACCTAGAGAAAATGTTGTGTTTGATAAAATCTGCAACAACCTTGGAATTTCCAGTCCGGGTGGCAATAGCTTCCACCCATTTCGAGACATAATCAAAAGCAAGTAGTATGTAAACATGACCATAAGAGATATGAAATGGTCCCATAAAGTCGATGCCCCATACATCGAAAATCTCACAAATAAGAATGGGTTGTTGATGCATCTCCTTTCGTTGGGATATATTACCGGTCAATTGACATTGAGCGCAGTTCTTGCAAAAATAGTAGGCATCACGAAACAGGGTTGGCCAAAAGAACCAACATTCTAGTAGCTTCCTAGACGCACTCTTCGTTCCAAAATGTCCGCCACAAGCATATGAATGGCAGAACTTAAGAATGTCATTTACTCTATGGTAAAATAGGGGTCATCACATACATAGTACTTGGCATCATTCATTATCTTTGCTCTTTGAGACCTAGACAATTCAGAAGGTAACACATTAGAAGCTAAAAAATTCACGATATGAGCATACCATGGTAAAATGTCGATAATGAAGAGTAGTTGCTCATCCTGGAATTCCTCATTCAAACAAAGCTCATCATCCACATGTGGTAGACGGTTTAAGTGATCGCTTCTTTGTTCTCGCTGCCCTTCTTGTCCTTGATTTGTATGTCAAACTCACTCAAGAGCAGAATCCATCTTATCAGCCTTGGTTTTACCTCCTTCATCGTCATCAAATAGTGAAGAGCTGCATGATCAGAAAAACAATGACTTTAGTACAAAGTAACTAAGATCGAGATTTTTCAAGGGCCAAAACAACTGCTAAAAGCTCTTTCTCGGTAGTGGAATAGTTCCGTTGAGCATCATTCAAGGTTTTTGATGCATAGTAGATAGCATGTGAAGTATTCCCCACTTTTTGACGTAAAACAACACCAACCACAAAGTCACTAACTTCGCACATGATCTCGAAAGGCTTACTCCAGTCGGGTGGTTGGATGATGGCGGTAGAAGTCAATGACTCCTTCAGTCTATCAAATGCTCTATTGCTCGCTTCATCCATCTCAAAAGCGACATCTTTTTGCAAAGCTTACACAAAGGTGTAGCTATCTTAGAGAAATCCTTGATGTACCTCTTGTAAAAACCTGCATGTCCAAGAAAAGAGCGCACATCCCTAACACAAGTAGGATAGGTAAAGAGTGCATAACATCAATTTTAGCTTTGTCTACCTCTATACTATTAGCAAAAACGACATGACCCAACACTATACCTTGTTCTACCGTGAATGACATTTTTTAGAATTTAGAACAAGGTTAGTCTCAATGCATCTTTTCAACACAAGTGTAAGTCTAGCTAGACAATCCTTGAATAAGTTACCGTAGATAGTAAAATCATCCATGAACACCTCTAAAATATACTCAATAAACTCAGAAAAGATGCTAACCATACACCGTTGAAACGTGGATGGGGCATTGCATAGTCCAAAGGGCATGCGTCGGTAGGCGAATGTACCAAAAGGGCATGTGAAAGTGGTCTTTTCTTGATCCTCCGATGCAATTGCAATCTGAAATAACTCAAATACCTGTCAAGAAAACAATAGTAGGAATGACAAGCTAACCTCTCAAGCATTTGATCAATGAAGGGTAGAGGAAAGTGGTCCTTTCTAGTTGCAGCGTTGAGCTTCCGGTAGTCAATACACACTCGCCACCCATTCTGAATACGTGTGGGAACTAGTTCATCATCTTTGATCTTGATCACAACTGGCACAACTTGGACTGGACTGACCCATTAGCTGTCTGAGATAGTGTAGATCACCCCAACCGCTAAAAGCTTCAAAATCTCCTGCTTCACCACATCCATCATGGGCGGGTTAAGCTTCCTTTTGGGCTGACGTGTAGGGCTCCCTCCTTCTTCAAGTAGAATGTGGTGCATGCATGTGGAGGGACTGATTCCCTTGATGTCAGTGATGGTCCAACCTATTGCAGTCTTGTGCTCCTTGAGCTCATGAATAAGATCTTTCTCTTGATCATCCTCCAACTTGCTAGAGATGATCACTGGCAGTGTATCTCCTTCACCAAGAAATACATACTTGAGATGGCTTGGTAGTGGTTTCAACTCAATAGTGGGTGCCCACAAAACGGATGGAAGAATTCTAGTGTTAGAAATAGGCAGTGATACAAAAGAAACGTTACCTGACTGAATTAACTCAGGTGCTTCATCCAAGGCAGCTATGGTGTCTTTCAATTCATCCATGATAAACAACTCCACCTCCTCCTTTTCCATAGCCATGGTAAGAGTGACTTCCAGCTCATCCTTCCCTACAATCTCAAAAACTTCCAGTGACAAGTAGTCAATAACATCAATCGAATACACAGTGTCATCATTATTGCAAGGATATTTCATGGCATCATAAATGTTAAAAGTAACAATCTCACATTCAAATTCCATAGTAAGTGTACCACTATACACATCTATCTTGGTCTTAGAAGT
Organism: Haberlea rhodopensis; assembly: GCA_907163345.1. NCBI lineage: Eukaryota > Viridiplantae > Streptophyta > Magnoliopsida > Lamiales > Gesneriaceae > Haberlea > Haberlea rhodopensis. The sequence continues at coordinate 11,624,009 of CAJQUN010000015.1, forward strand.
TTTTAGGAATGGTCTTCCTAACAAAATGGGACTACTCTTATCACCATTCTTCATATCAAGCACATAAAATCACCAGGAAATACCAATTCGTTCACTTGCACAAGCACATCTTCAATCACACCCCTAGGATATGCACTAGACCTGTCCGCTAATTGAATAACTATCCAGTAGGGTTCAAAGGACCAAGTTGTAAAAGAAGCATAAATATAATATGGCATGACATTATCGATGCTCCTAAATCTAACATGGCCTTTTCAAGGCGAGTGTTACCAATTGTGCATGGGATAGAGAACGTACCCGAACCCTTAAACTTTGTAGGGATTTTTCTTTAGATCACAGTTGAAAATTTTTACCAATTCAATATTTTGGGATCCCTTCAACCTATGATTTCTCTTCGCAGTGCATAAATATTTTAAAATTTTGCATAACGAGGTACTTGTTGAATATCATCAAGCAAAACAATGTTTACCTCACACCGTCGAAAAGTTTCATATAAACCTTTAAGTCCAGTTTCTTTCCTTTTGTCTTTCAATGCTTGGGGAAAAGGGGGTGGCACTTTATGTTCAGATAGGGGAGGAACTTTACCTTTTGGTACCTTGTGTTCCACGGTGGTTTTGTCCCCAACTCCAGCTAACTTTTCCTCAACACCCTTGGTTAGATCTTGCGCCTTCGCTTCCGGTACCTCCAGTTCTTTTGCCACTCCTAAGTGTGACTGCACTTGCATTTTCCCTTGGATTCACCACTGTTTGGGATGGTAGGGTGGTCGATCCATGAGCTTCAACACGATTGAGTGATGTGGCTAGTTGACCCACTTGAGTGTTCAAGTTTTGAATACTGGATCTCGTTTCGTGTTGAAATTTTGAACATTGTGAGCAAGATCCTGAATAATATTTTCTAGTCTATCAGTAATAGAAAGGAACTTATATGTTGTGCCCTCTGAAAAGGTGGCCTGTATGGTGGTGGATGTTGTGGCACTTGAGGTGGAATGATTCATCGATTGTGGTCCATAGCTCAGATTAGGGTTGTCTCTCCATCCTGGGTTGTATGTGTTGGAGTAGGGGTCATATTTGCGTTGAGGTTGCCCTGGAAATCCTCCTGTTGCATTCACTTGCTCAGCAGATGTCTCTTGAACTGAGGGGCATGTATCCGTGGTATGACTCATCTCCAAACGAATTCCACACGACTTCACTGTCTGTCCATTTTCTCCTGCCATTTGACGAACAAGAGAGGTGAGGCTAATAAGTTGTTGCTCAAGATTAGATACATTTACCTCTCCTTGTTCCTTTGAGCTTGCTCAGCTCTAAAGTTGCCAAACTGTTGTGAGTTGGCTGCCATGTTGGCTATCAAACTTGTCGCATCCTCCAGTGTCTTATCCACAAAAGTTCCACCGCTCACAACATCTACCAAATTCCTGTCACTGGATAACAAACCCTCATAAAAGTATTGAATGAGTAGATGTTCACTTATCTGATGTTGTGGACAACTTGTACACAACTTCTTGAAGCGTTCCCAGTATTCATGAAGTGTATCTCCGGTATATTGCCTCATGTTGTAGATCTCCTTGAGTATGTTAGCAGCCCTCGATGCTAGAAAGTATTTCTCAAGAAACATCCTCTTCAAGTCATTCCATGTTGTGATCGAGCCTGATGGTAGGTAGAATAACCAGTCCTTCGCAGCATCCTTTAAAGAGAAAGGGAATGCTCTAAGATTGATTTGCTCCTCAGTAATACCATTCGGTTTCATGATGGTGCAAACCACATGGAACTCCATTAAGTGCTTGTGAGGGTCTTCTCCTGCAAGTCATGAAAAGAATGCAACAAATGTATTAGTCCGGATTTCAGTTCAAAATTAACATTTGTTGCAAGAGCAAGAAAAGTGTAAGGACCCCGTATACTTAACCCTTGATTAGTGTATTAATCATTATGTGTGGCACATGCTTTCAATAAAAAGTCAATCGGGAAGCTCAGTTGATACTTTACCATTGAATGGCAATTACAAAATTTTCTTTAATACCCAATGTTATAAGATCATCAGCCTAACAACAAATAGATTCATAAAGTTCGCCCATTACCATCCCCTTTGTGCCATTTTTTACATTGTGGACTTTTATAAAAATTTGGGCAGAGTCTCCCCATAAATAGAGCTATCCCGAAATAAAAGCACAACACATAACATAATTCCCGGCCAGGGAAAACATAATACTCATCAGAATACAGCAATATCAAGTAAATTCCCAGCCAGGGAAGACACCACACATATGACAACAAAAGTGGGTTTCAACACCCACATAATACACCAATGACTCTCATATCATTAGCAATTCTACCCTTAATTGCATGCAACATAGAATGAAAGAGAGAAAGGCTCATGCCTTTATATACAATCCATATACAAGTATAATCGTGCTCACATGCAAGCATCATGAATATGTATATAACCCTTAGGTGTATATAAGTACTCTATACGATACCGTGCTCCATCAAGCCCTGGTACCACGATCCTGGGAGTACATCCAATCAACAGCTCGAGCTCATCTCCAAAGCCATCGATGTACCTGTTCACCTGCCCCAACAGAGACAGCCCCCAACGGGGTGAGCATACCAATACACAAAATCCCATAATCACAGTAATGAAATTCATAATTTACAACAAAAGTAAATACTAATGAATTTAAATGATACTCCCTGGATGGCAACGTCCTCATCCGGGATTCCGTGTACTGTCCCTGTTCTCACAATCATCAAACTCATCAAATCTCAAAAATCAGTAAATCAACACATTGATTTAACTCATCGCATGCCTGATTCTCAAATATCAATAATTAATGATTCCAAATTCATTATACATACAAATATAGATATCTCAATATCTCATACTGACTTTCAACTTTGCTACCAATCACAGATAGCTCAAATGCCTAGCATTTATTTTACCAATTCTCCATTATACTTAGACATCTCACATGTCTTATAATGAATACATGATTCCACAATCATTCTCAGGCATCTCAATGCCCTACAATGGACATATACATCCAGTATCCCATATATCTTGTATGAGTTATACTACTCTAGTGTCACGCACGCTCGTGGCGGTGATATCAAGATTAGGCCGTTTCATAGCTTCTCAACACATATATATATAACCTCATGCACAATTATTCAATGCAATCAAAATACATTATGCATTTCACAATGCTCTAATATATAGTAATGCTCGTACGTCGCACGTACCTTAAATCTCCAAAGTCCGAGCCAAACCTTGCTCGAGTTCCATGCCCCGAGGAACGATGTGCTAACACGATAAATAATTCACAATTATTTACGAACATGTAACCCATGCTCAAGCACATCCATAACCCTCAAAATATTGTCAACACACGACAATTAAACATTTAAAAGACCCGGGGCAGGGCACATGCAGGGAGGGAAAACGAATGCGACATATCGAAAAATTGCTCAAGAACACCTTCAATAATTCGAACCCTATCATCACAATTCGAACCCAACCAAGCACCATAATACATCTAAAACATGTAATAATCGATTAACAACAAGAAACATCGCCCCCCCCCCCCCCCCGCCAAAACCCCCAAAATTCGAACTCAAAGCCCTAAATTCGAACCCAATTCCTTAAATTCGAACACAATACCACCAAATTTAGCAGGGAATTACATGAGAGGGACGAAAAAGGGGTAAGGAAGGTTACCCATACGAAGATCGGAAGGAAAACGGACAAAAATCGAAGAACCCTAAAAATCTGGGCCTCGACGCATTCTGGAAAAAACCCATGCGCGATTCGCGACGAAACTCTCAATTGTCGGTGTGGAAAGCTGCGCCTCAGAGAGACGAATCCAACGGTGGGTCGGACGCGCCGAACGGCGGCGGGCGCACCGCTTTTGTGCGCGGGGGCTGGGGGCGACGGGAAGGCAGCGGGGAGAGAGAGAAGGTAAGGTGCTGAAATGGACTTTTTAATTAAAATCTCGGGTTCAACTGGTATATATAGCAAAATTACCCCGAAATATCAATAGCCCCACAAATACATCATGATTCATTAAAAATCATCTGTTTTCAAAAATTCTCTCTCTAACTCCAAAACCCCCTACCGGTGCCCACACAAAGCACCCCAAATCCCGAGTCACACTAAAACCCAACTCATAGGTTTTTCACCCAAATGAGAATACAATCTCAACCTCGGGATCCAACGATCCCAACTACCCAAATAAACGAGCCCAGAAGGCCCAACACCGCGATTAAACTCCAAATCGCTACGTAAAACAACTTTAGGGGTTATTAATACTCCAGGATTAACATCTATAATCCATGGTCATCACAAAAAGTAAAGCAGAGAGGTTGTTGGTTCAAATCTGGATTGGCCAATTGTCGTATACTTTGATTGGCGGCCATGTTGTTCCTCTCTTCCTCTTCTTGTTTTCGAGTTTATCTTCTTCGCCTATGTAGTGTACTCTCGATCTCTGGATCGTATTGAATGTTTTCTTATTGATCTGAGGAATTACCTGTACTCATGAACAAACGATAAGAGCATAAAAAAGAAATAAAATAAAGTTAACACAAAAGTAAAAGCCTTCCCGACAACGGGGCCAAAATTTGGTGTATGTTTATCGTGTACGCCAAAATTAACCCCACTTTTAAAATAATGTAGTAATGAAAGTAGGGATCGATCCCATGAGGAAGTGTATGCTCTTGCGTTAACGAAAACAAAATTAAACAAATAAACTTAAAAAGCAATCCTTGGTTTTTGGTCAACTTTACCTTTGGAAATTATTTACTTGATCATCAAATCACTAACTATTCGATTTAATTCAATTATTCATCAATTTGAAGTTTAATTCCTCCCTTACCTTAATCATAGTCAAACATAAAACGGTATTCAAGTTCGATTCTTATCAAATCCTTAACCAAAACTACAGCCGTTATGATTAATTCAATGATAGCTTCAAAACTAGTAAGTTTGATGAATCTAATCAATAAAAACTATGGCCGTTAGAATTAATCATCTAATCGTTTTCTTAAGAATTTAATAACACCAACAATAGGTAATTATCAATCTTAGTTGCTTCTTAATTAACCTTATATTGTGTATATGATTACTAGGTGATCAATCTATCAATCAAACACAACAATCATAATAATCATAATCTGAAAAACAATTTGAAATTGAATTAAAATCAAACAATCAAACCAACATCTTCACAAGTGTTTTAATTCCAAAGGCAAGTATCCCTCAACCAAGAATCAAAAGATTTAGCTACTCATAATCAATCTAAAAACAACAAAATCTAGTTTATAAAACATAAAATAATCGGTAGAAAAGGGTTACTAAAGAGAAACACGCCTCCGGCTCGTCAATTCTGTCTTCGTGTTTTGATCCTCCAAAGCGTTCTTCAAATGTTTGAGAGTAAATCTATTCCAGAGTCTCAAAATCTAATGTAAAGTATGAATAATAATGAAGGATATCTGATTTAAGGTCCCCAAATTCGAGTAAATAGGGTGTGAATCGGATATAGTAGGTAAAAATCTATCCAAGATGGTAAAAATCGAGTTTCCTAATTTTTGAGGATTCTGGTCTCTCCATCGATCGAGCACTTCTCTCGATCGATCGAGCACTCACATATTTTGTTGCTTAAATATTCTTCCTTGCACGATCGATCGAGCTCTTCTGGGTGATTGATCGAGCACCTCATATAATTTTTATACATTTTTCTTGGCCTACTTTGATCCCTTGTCAACTCCAATGCATTTCTTGATCCTTATTCGCCCTTGTTAGCTCGATTTCTTTGATTCCACCTACATTTACACAAATATACGATTAGGTAGCATATGTATCAAATTATCCATCAAAACATACCAAATCGTAGACAATTAAGCGCAATAGATGTGTGTATTTCTAGTCACATCAGTGGGATATGTGCCTTAGCGGGTGGTGTGATGGATGTAGCGGTCTCAATAGACTTACCTTTATCGCATGTTATATCCCTCTTTTTCTCAACTTGTTCATCCTCTCGCTCATCATTCTTTCTAGCATTCTTCACATCAATCTCTTTTCCTCTCTTTAGTGTTATGGAATTGATTTTCTCTCTTGGATTCCTTTCAGTGTTGCTAGGTAATGAGCCTTGTGCTCTCCCGGCTAGGACGGTCTCTAATCACCCCATTTGTACATCTTGATTTTGCATCCTACTATCAGTTGAGGTGATGAACTTGGTTAATAGTTCCTACATACATTTAGGAGCATACCCCGGTGGTGGTTGTGGAACACATTTTATTGATTGGCCCATGATAAGTTTGGATGATTCCTCACCACTGGATTGTATGTATTTAAGTAGGGGTTATTGGGCGATTGCCTGTTTCCTACATAGTTAGCACCTTCAATAGATTGAAGGAAATGGTTACCTACTTGGCATTCAGTATTCGGATGTCCTCCTTGACAAATCTCGCCTGTAATGGCTTGAACTTGCATCATAGGCATGCTCAAGCTCTCTATCTTCTTTGTCAGTGCTTCAATTTAAGCGGTCAAAGCAGGGACACCGTCCACTTGATGGATTCCAGATTGATTTTTAGGTACATTCCTCTCAAATGACCACTGATAGCTATTAGAAGACATCTCCTCCAACAGTTCATATGCCGCTTCAGGTGTCTTACTCATAATGGTCCCTCTTGATGATGCATCAATCATTGAACGGTTATCAGAAAATAAGTTGTGGTGTCCAAAATAATTTGCAATTAATTAGTTGTTTGATTGAGGTAAATTATGAGATAATTTACGTGTTTAAATTATTTGGCATCGTACGTTGTGACCGGAATTTGAAAAAAATAATTTTTGGGTAATTTTGTGGTGCAATGCATGGTAATTTAAATTAATGGTGAATCTTTTGTTTGGGGTCTAAATTGAAGGAGTGATTAAAGAAAAAAGGGTAGAAATGATATAGATTAAAGACTTGGGTTATTTTAAAGAAAAGGGGTAAAACTTGTCTACACACACTACACCCTCTACAAACACTAAAAATTGAACTATCTCTCTCCAAGAAAAACCCCAAACCCATCGCCCCTTCACCATGGAAGCTAGGGTTCGTATTTTGCCCTTGGAGCTCGATTTTCTTGCCAAAAATTGTGGGGTATGAAGTTTCTTAACAACCTACATCATTTACCTCTCTTGTATTTGACTTTGGGTTGAGTTTTGGAGGTGTGTGTAGTTCGAAATTTAGGGCTTGGCAAGGGAAATGTATGGTCTTTCATATGGGTGTTTCTTCTTGATGTAAGGCTCAATTTTCATGCCATTTTGTGTTGAGTTTTGATTGTTATTCGTTATAGAAATTGTGGCTGCCCTATATTTCAAAAATATGGGATGTTTTGGGCTTAAATTTTATGCTTATAAGGGTATTTGATAATATGCTTAAATGTGGTTCAAGGGTTGGTCAAAAGTCTTGCTAGTTGTGTGGTGAAAAGCTACTTTAGACTTGAAGCATTGTAGTGTTTTTGTGGGCATCGGGCTATGGTTGAAGATGTTTATATCTTCGAGTATGTATTATCTTGTGAATAGAGGAGATAGATACATGTTAATTTGTGCTTCAATGGTGTTAAGAGTTGGTCCAGAACCTGGCTAATTGTGTTGTAAAAATATGCTCTTGTGTGATTCTAAACTTTGTGGTTTCTAGATTGGGTTTAAACCCTGACATGAAGGAACTTAGCAATTTAATGTTGCGCGAGTGTGTGAATGCGCCACTATGTGGGTGGGTGAGTGTTATATGTGTGTTAAAATGTGCACTAGTGAGTGCATAAGTGTGATATATACATGTATGCTTGTGTTCTAACATGTGTTAAGGTGTATAGTGATGGATATACATGATTTTGTGTTCCATAGCATGTATTGGTGATATATGTATACCACTTGGTCAAGTTATTGACCTTGTATTATGATAAGTGTGATTTTTACACTTAATTTGATATGAGCTTATGGGCGTTTTTGTAGTGATTCCTGCAAAATATTACGCGTTTTGGTATATGTTTGTATATTTCAGGAATCTATGTCCAAATGCATAAAAGTCGAGGAAATAAGCTATAAATGAAGAAAAAGGACCATACCGAGCAAACACGGAAAAGAAGGGACGAAATCACAATTTGTTAAAATTCAGGATTCACGATCGATCGGCATATTCGGGCGATCGATCGCCTCGGGCGATCGATCGTCTCGGACAAGAAGTAATTCGTGATTGATCGGTACTTAAGGGAGATCGAACGCCACTTTGAGAAATTTGAAAAATAAAATTAGAATAGTCTGGCAATCGATCGGCAACTTGTCGCGATCGATCGCCAGACCCAATAAACTCGAGATTTTATTCCTTATCAAGCTATTTTGAGTCCAATAGCTATCAAACTCCTCCACAACTATATATAGAACTATCTTGGATGTTTTCAGATCTTTGGTTCATAATTAACCTACAATAATCAGCCTCCACCCTCTCCATTCAACAACATTCATCCATACACACACAACCATTGAAGAGGAGACGCATTGGAAGAGACGGGACGACGAAGCAACACAAGGAGTCAACGCATCTCGTTATTTTCGTATTTCTAACTTCAGTTCTATATTTTCATTAGATTTTGATGTTTAGAATGTTGCAAAACAATTTGATGCATTATTATTTGATGGAGATTGTTGGCTAAGTTTGTTATCAAGACTTAGGGGATCCTTGGTATGAACCCATAATTCAAATTTAATGTTTTTTATTGATTCTTATATTATTATGTGCATAGATTATTGTTCGTCATGCTTTTGAGGGTTTGACCATCCTTGAATGATAATTAATTGTAATTAAGATCGAGAGATAACATTGCAATTCGATATAGTATGCCGTGGATTTCAGACTGAGATCGAGAGATAAAGTCAAATACACGTGTGATAGCAATAGATATCTAGAAATCGAAGGATAGTAGTTTCCATAGATCGACATACAATATTAATTGATCAATAAGGATACGAGAGTAGCTTATTGTAACATTAGTATTAGATTTGTTATAACCGGACCAAAGTATAACAAGTGCATTAAGAAAACTCGTCACCTTAGAAAGTTTGAATTCAATTATTAACTAATAGGCGAATTATGGAGGATTACATAGGTGAACCGAAAGTCTTGATAATTGTCTCCACTGATTATATTGTCATTCATTACTGTTTGTTTGGGTTGGATATTGAGTTATTTAGTCAATTTAGTTTAATAATCATAACCAATATTTGTAGACTAAATATAGTTAAAGTAGTTGAATTTGGTACTTATTTCCTAGTCCTCGTGGGTTCGACACTCGTACTTTTAATATCATCATACTAAAACTTGACACCGTGCACTTGCGGTACATAATCGCTACACTAGAAAATATTGTTTAAAATAATAGCAATCATATTGGGTTATTGGATTTTCTCAGAGCCACCTCAGACCTCAGAGCAAAGAGGATGATAGCTGGAATATAAATTCAAGTGATAAGGTAAGTGATGACGTACGAGCATAATGTAGAGTATTTACGTTGTGTTACTCGAATAGAATGTGTAGTGATGTGGGTCACCATCTTGTAGCGAGTGATGTGTGTCACCGACTTGTAGCGAGTGATGTGGGTTGCCGCATGTAGCGAGCGATGTGATATAATATAAAGTAGGTCACTACTTGTACCGAGTGATGTGGATTGATGTGGCTGAAATAGACACATTTAGTGGATTGAATTGCTAATGATTAGGTATATTTCAATGGTTAATTTGATGTATATGTCACATAATCAAATTATTGACTGAATGTAGGTGGAATCAAATAAATTGAGCTAATAATGGTGAATAAGGACCAAGGAATGCATTGGAGATTATTAGGGATCAAAGTAGACCAAGAAAAATGAAAAACATATGATGAAGGACGATATCCATCGTGCGGAAAGGGGCGATCCATCGCGCCTGGCATAACTTTTCAAGAAAGAAAAAAAGCAGGCAAGGGATCGATCGTTGATTTGACCGATCGATTGATCAGGGGAAAAAATGAAAAATAATAAGCTCACCCATCGCGCGAGAGGCCTGATTTCGCGACAAAGTCCAGGAGCAACAAGGAAACTCGAATTTTTGCTATATTTTGGAGATTCTAACCTACCTATTAGCCTCCATAATTATACAACTCAAAAATCTGATCTTTCGGACATCAAGTTACATTAGATAGCATAGTTTAGCCTAGTTTTAAATTTTGGCTTTCAATTTTGGAGACAGCTACGAAGATCAACACGAAGGAGGGATTGACAACCTCGACGAGTGGCGATCGGATTAGTTCCTTCTTCCTTGCTTTTACTTATGTTTTTTAGATTAAATTTTGATTGTTTTGATTTAGTCATGTGTGGCTAAACACTTTTGATTCTTGGTTGAGGAAGACAAAACCTTGGGATTTAAGTTTATCATGAGATTAATGTTCTTTTATTGATTTTTATTAAGTGTCAATAGTTTTTTTCTATTATTTAGTGCCTTGATTGATTTGTTTGATTATGAGATTGGACATCTAATAGTTTTGCATACAATCTAATGCTTGGCTTTTGAGGCAACTGAGATTGATGATTCCTGTTGTTGGTGTTGCTAAATTCTTAAGGAAAACGCTTGACTAGATTAAACATAGAAGCGTGATTTATGTTGTCTAAGTTTTATCATTCTTACTAGTTTTGAAAGCTATCGCCAATATTAATCTTAACTGTTGTTGTTTTGATTTATTCGATACGAGTTAACTTAGAATGTGTGCGCTATTTTAACTAGGCATAAGGTGAGATAGAAGTTGAATATCCAATGTTAAATATTCTAATAAAAATTGAATATTTTGTAAGAATTGATGATTAAATTCATAATTCCAAGGTAAAGTCGCCAAGAATCGTCATTCACATAATTTCATTCGCTTTAATTTTAGTTTTGCTTATTAGTTAATAATTTTGCTTTTAAATTCACTAGTTTAATTCAACCTTCACAACCCCCGTTTCACTTTGTTTTGCATAAATTAACACAAGAATGCATTATTTCTCGTGGAATCGATCCATACTCACGCTACTTAATATTTATTACTATTAACTTGAGAATCTTAATTTGAGCGTATGCGATAAACGCCAGATTTTGACACCGTTGCCGGGGAAGGCATTGTTTATTTTTGTGTTAATTGTGTTTTTTACTGTCTACACTGCTATTCTGATTAGTTCATGAATAGGCTAATCCTCAGAACACGAAAACAATTTTCAGTACGACCCTAAAATATAGAGGAATTACATAGGAGAAGAAGAGAAGCTAGGAAATTTGAAGATGATGAAGAGAGGAACACGATGATAGTAGATCAAAGCTTGAGACAACTGGCAAACCCACCTTGGATCAACAACCCTTTTGCATTACTTTTGTGATACCCCCGAATTATTGGTACTAATCCCGGTGTGGTAATAATCCTTAATGGATTTTAACTGTGGCAATCGTGTATTAATTGTGGTTTGGGGACTCCCGGGGATTTTAAATCATGTTTTTGGAGTCGTTGGATCCAAGGGATGAGATTGTATTCTCATCGTGGTGATAACCTTGAAATTTGGACTTTTGTGGGATTTGGGATCCGGAGTACTTTGTATTGGGGCTGGTAATGGGAATTGAGGTTAAATAGATAATTTTTAAAAACAGATGATATTTAATGAATCATGATGTATTTGTGAAGGGATTGGTATTTTTCGAGTTTTGGTACTATATATATACCAAGTGGACTCGGTATTCCGTCATTTGGCACGGAACCATTCTCTCTCTTCCCTCTCTCAACGCTCAAACCCTTTCCCCCATTTCCCCTCTTTTGCTCTTGGAAGAAAATCGTTGGTAGCTTGGCTCGGGAGCCGGTTTTCTCGAAGATAATCAGGTATTAGTCTTCCCCTCGTCATTGTCTTCGATTTGGTTGATTTTGGTTGAGTATTAATGTTAGATTTGGATTTGTGGATTTTGGGTAAAAATCCTAAAGTTTGTTGTTGGAGTTATTATTGAGTTTTAAGGGTGTTTTTGAGGTGTTGAAGGTGTGGGGGGTGTTGGTTTTGAGTTTGGGTGTGAAAAACACCATGGAAGCTCGAATTTTTCAGAAAATCGCAGTTGGCGATCGATCACCGAGGAGGCGCTATCGATCGCGACTAGCAGCTCGATTTTTGGTGACGATGAACAGTGCGGGCGATCGATCGCGTGGCCTTGGCGATCGATCGCGAGCAGGTTGGCGATCGATCGCGAATGAGCACTGGTTTGGCCTCTGGATGGAGGTGATCGATGGCGATGTTATAGGCGATGTCTACATTCCAATGGGAATGCTATACTTTTAAAATGGATTGGTTGGAGCCAAAGTTAATAAAACGGAATTCTCGGTTGGGTTTTTGGCTATCTTTTAACCTATAAAATGGAATATTTTGGGTATTATGCATGCTTAGCCGGGGGGCTTTTATTTTTGGTAATCGTCATGGATGGACGATAGATTTGGATGTTGTGAACGTGCTTAGGCACGTGATTGCATGCCTATGTTTAATTGAGAGTTATTTGCATGTTAGCACTTAAACTAATCGGGTCGTGGGACTCAGGCAAGGTTGGACTCGAACCACGGATTATAACGTATGACGTACGAACATAGCCCTTTAATATAATTGAAATTGTTGAGTGCTTGGCACACTGTATTGCATTGAATGTATATGGCAATGCATGGTTCATGGTATTTGCTACAATGTATATATATGCATTGGGAATTATATGGTGCCGCTTTTGAGCGAGCAATGATTGGATGTTGTCGCCTTTGAGCGAACATCGGTTATGACGCCACTGCTGTTGAGCATGCGTGAGAATGAAATGCCGCTATTGTAGAGCGAGCAATGAAATAGAAAGATGGAACCATACGTGAGATACATGGAATATTTGTAATCTTGTTTAATGATTTGGTATTGTTTATGATAGCGGTATATGGCAATTGGGTTTGTTAATCAATGTAATGATTAACTGGCATTTGGGAATTTGATGGTTTCAGTTATTTTGAGAACAGGGACGGCACAGGAAATCCGGATGAGGATGATACCATCCAGGGAGCATATTTTATATTTCATAGCATTTACATTTTTGTAAATTATGAATTGTATCATTATGATTATTGGATTTGGGATATTGGTATGCTCACCCCGTGTGGGGGCTGTCTCTGTTGGGGTAGGTGATTAGGTACATCGATGGCTTTAGAGATGAGCTCGAGCTATGGATTGGAGGTGCTTACAGGGATCAAAATACCAGTGACGGTATTGAGCACCATATTTTATACATTTGATACACACATACCTATTTGATGCTCGTCTGTGAGCACTATTATGTGTATATGGCATGTATAAAAAGGCAAGGGCCTTTCTCTCTTCATTTATGTGTTGCGCGCAATTATTTATTGAATTGCTAAATGAATTGAGAACATGTTAGTGTATTATAATGGTGCATGATATGTATGTGGACTTGGTTGGGGAAAAACTAGACATCATATGGAATAATGTAAAGAATTTTATTATTGACATTAATTAGTATGGTGATAAGTGGTTTCTCCCCTATATGTTTGATTAAATGCACTAATTGCTTGGATTAATACACTAATTACAGGTTAAGGGCACAAGGGGGTCCTTGCATTAGTGGTATCAGAGCAGTGGTTTGCTCTTTTGGGGCTGTTGAGGGCCTAGAATCATATTGATGGAACTGAGTAGCACATAAATATGCATGATGGTAGTTAGTGCTATGTGACACAAATATTTTGCTTATGTGCATTTATGATATGTGATTATAGTGGAACAATTATATGTCATGACATCTATGGAATCATAATATAATCTGTTGATTATGATTGTGAGTTGTAGCACAGGGACAACCAAAGGGAGCACTTTGAAATGCATTGGGATACAGGAAGTACTTTGTACTCATGGTTTATGCATTTACTTATTATAATCATGTCGTGGTGAATATGGATTATTATGTGCTCATGGGTTGCGATTGTTCCTGTAGGGACACTATGACATGAAAGGCTAAGGCCAGGGTTGAACGACATGAAACGGTAACCTGCATTTTATATACAACATGGATTATGCATTGTGGTTGCATATATATATATTGGAGTGATGATTTTAATGCTTTGCCGCCAAATGTTGAAGCGAGGGTGTTGCCGCATGTCGCATTTGAGCGAGGTGCATTAAAATACACTCATTGTGGTTGTATATATGGGAGTGATGATTTTAATGCTTTGCCGCCAAATGTTGAAGCGAGGGTGTTGCCGCATGTCACATTTGAGCGAGGTGCATTAAAATACACTCATGGTGATGTATATTGGGATATGGAATATGCGTTGTGTTGCAGGTATAGATGGAATGCTTTGTGAATGTCCCATGAGTCGTTGTTATGGATGAGTGATGATTTTAAATGCTTTGTCGCTGTCACTCGACGCGATGATAGAATACTTGCCGCTGTCATATCGTAGCGAGGAAAGAATATTTGCCACAAAATGTTGAAGCGAGGGTTTTGCCGCATGTCGCATTTGAGCGAGGTTATTCTATACCGCTAATATGTCGAAGCGAGGGGTATTAGTGCCGCGGTCATGACAAGCGAGGTGCATTAAAATACACTACCGTAACAAGACTAGGGATCCGCTAATCTATTGGCGATGGTTCATACCACCGGGTATTTATAGCGATGGTTCATTCCGCTATTCTATTGGCGATGGTTCATGCCACCGGGTATTCATAGCGATGGTTCATTCCGCTATTCTATTGGCGATGGTTTATGCCACCGGGTATTCATAGCGATGGTTCATTCCGCTATTCTATTGGCTATGGTTCATGCCGCGGGTATTCATAGCGATGGTTCATGCCGCCGGGTATTCATAGCGATGGTTTATTCCGCTATTCTATGGCGATGGTTCATGCCGCCAGATATTATATAGCGATGGTACATTCCGCTACATCTATGGCGATGATTCATACCGTCGTATATTTATAGCGATGTTTTATGCCGCTGACTCTATGGCGAGGGATCATGCCGCTAATTCTATAGCGATGGGTTATACCGCTATGTACGTAGCACTGCATTATGCCGCCTACGAGCGATGGGTGCTGATTGCGTGCCACTGTTGGACGACGGAGACAGGTATGCCGCTATCTTTTTAGCGATGAGGTATGGCTTATTACTATTTTATTAGCATTATTGTGGATGATATGCATTGCCATACATATACCGTCATGTGTTTGACGATGAGGTTATGGATGCCGTGTTTTGATATGTAACGTCACGAGTTGACGAAGTTATTTTGAATGTCATATGTTGACAGGTACCGTCACGAGATGACGATGACGTAGTGGATGTCTATGTAGACGCGTAGCGTCGTTTTGATGAATAATACATTTATGTATATGTATTTAGTCATATGGTTTGAGTGCCAATGGTGAACACGTGGTAATGTATGGGTCATTAGTTGAGGAGACCTTTATGCCGAGCAGGTTTGCTCGATCTATTATTAGATGCATTGCATCGGTGAGTGTACCACATAATGCAATAGAGGTAAATAATTGTCGAGTAGTGGTACCTTCGGGTATACTCGTTGTAATGGATATGGCCATGTGACTGGTAATAGGACTAGTTATTGAGGAAACTACTGCTTATACCAATGTGACATGTGGTGGACATGCTCACACCACCCCTGAGGGTGTGGAATTAATCCTACGGGATTAGGATTGCTTTGTGGTTGAGCAAGGACACCGAGATGTCCTTTGTGCATTGGTATTAGAGAAATATTGGGTGATGACCCACTACTCTAATGGATGTTACGGTATGGTGTACGGGGTTGGGACGAACGATACTTGGTGGGCTTGGTATAAGCCTATGGAGGCAGCGTTTTGCTAACCATGTATTGTAGCAGTGTTATAGTGTGCTTGTTATGGCGATTATACTGCACGTTGTGACCAAGTTCGGTGAATCGTATGATGATACGATGAGGACTTATAATAGACTATTGTCGTCTCTATGTGTCATGATGATTGAGGTAGGGAATACCTCACGGGAACGTTTTTACTTTTATCGTTTTGAAAGGCTTGTACTTGGATAGCTCAATTTTGTTGGTAGACCAACACGAGTGTCAACAGGTCGTTATCTAGTTGAGCATCCTTGCATATGGAATGCAATGGGAGTCACAATTGGATTTGTGAGTTATAGCTAGTGGGGTAACACTACTGTATTGATTTTATCTCTTGGGGAGATTTGGATTGTACTGTCATGGAGACAGCTGGTTTTGGTTGAGCGTTGATTGTGAATCAACCGGGGGAAAGCCCTACTAGTGTTGGACTAGGTGATGGCTTCGTACTTCCAGTGAGAAGTTCGAGGAGACGTCTCTGGGGTAATGCTCGAGTTTGTGAAGTACTATGGCATTAGTACATGGCATCGTTATTTTGAGTATACATGGTGTATATGGGTTTCGATTTGGTAATAACGGGTTGATACACTATTCTGAACCAGTTGCGTATTTTTGGTTCTGGGATATTTTTTGGGCATAAATATATCCAGGTTTTCCGAACGGTTCGAGGTTGGAGGGTCATGAGTCCTTGACGTTTTTCCTTGTGAGGAAGGTAGTATTTACCTACCGATTGGGAATCTTTGGGAGATTCAATGAGTCGGTTTGTGAGGTGTTGATGTTGGAATCACGCCATTGACCGTTTGTCTATCAATCATTATTCTCTGCGAGGTGAGAATAGCTGGGGATTGACAGTAGATTTTGGGACTTTGGGTATGATTGGAGATACCCAAGCCTATTGCGTTGAGTATGCATGTTGTGTAGGTACTTGGGCATGTATGTGTGTACGAATGCCCGCGTTTCTGTACTTGTTGAGTATCAGATTAATACGCTTGGTTTGGTGAATCTCTGTGAGAGATTGTGGCACCTTGATATTGGTAATCTCGATGGCACGATGTATTCTGAGGAATAATCGTGAGGTCCTGTTGACTTTCCCTGAGGAGGGATTGTCGGGTTTTGGGACCATGGTAATTCTTGCTGGTCAATTCAATAGCCTCCCTGTATTAGGATTGTTGAATCCCAAGATGAACGAGGGATGGCCAGGATTCGGATTTGTTTAGTGTCGTGATAGACAAGTGTGGCGGGAATGCAATCGATTATTCTTACATGTCCTTTCGAGAACCTGATACCTTGTGGAATCTCGATAGTGTGTTCGGACAAAGATGTGATTTCTTGGAACACGCGGTTGTAGACATCTTTGGAGATGTGTTTCGTATTGATCGGGGCCGTGTTGTGGCCCAATCTGTGTTGCAATGTGGTGCAACTACTCCTTTGATGCAGATGGACTTGGAAAGCGGAAGCCGGATGTGGTATGAGTACATTGTAGTGTACTTGTGGTTTCCTTGGTAACGATGTATGGTTAACATCGTAGGCTAAATCACAAAGATATCATCGAAGCGATATCTAATTTGGAATCACGAACGATTCGTTTGATTTGCAGTTAGGTTTGGGCCAACTGCTTTTGAGACGGTTAGCATTGGGAGTATGCTGACGTTCTGTTACGGTTGTGATGGTTTGGGGACGTTTAGTCCATTCCGGATTTTTGTGCGGGGTCAGTGTCCTCGCGGTTGGAATGTCGTTCATGATACGTTCATGATTCGGCGATATAGATACGTTTGGATTGTGTGGTGTCGGTGATACATGGAGTACGCCGTGCAAATTTCGAGGACGAAATTTTATTAGTGGGGGATAATTGTGATACCCGGGAATTATTGGTACTAATCCCGGTGTGGTAATAATCCTTAATGGATTTTAACTGTGGCAATCATGTATTAATTGTGGTTTTGGGACTCCCGGGGATCGATCGCGACTAGCAGCTCGATTTTTGGTGACGATGAACAGTGCGGGCGATCGATCGCGTGGCCTCGGCGATCATTTGCGAGCGGGTTGGCTATCGATCGCGAATGAGCACTGGTTTGGCCTCTGGATGGAGGCGATCGATCGCGATGTTATAGGCGATCGATCGCCGCTTGCAAATTTTTATTTTTTTTGAAAATTTTCGAAAATGTTGGGAGTTTGAAATCGAGGTTTGAATGGATTGGTTGGAGCCAAAGTAACGGAATTCTCGGTTGGGGTTTTGGCTATCTTTTAACCTATAAAATAGAATATTTTTGGGTATTATGCATGCTTAGCCGGGGGCTTTTATTTTTGGTAATCGTCATGGATGGATGATAGATTTGGATGTTGTGAACGTGCTTGGGCACGTGATTGCATGCCTATGTTTAATTGAGAGTTATTTGCATGTTAGCACTTAAACTCATCGGGTCGTGAGACTCAGGAAAGGTTGGACTCAAACCACGGATTATAAGGTACGTATGACGTACGAGCATAGCCCTTTAATATAATTGCAATTGTTGAGTGCTTGGCACAGTGTATTGCATTGAATGTATATGGCAATGCATGGTTCATGGTATTTGCTACAAATGTATATATATGCATTGGGAATTATATGGTGCCGCTTTTGAGCAAGCAATGATTGGATGTTGTCGCCTTTGAGCGAACATCGGTTATGACGTCACTGCTGTTGAGCATGCGTGAGAATGAAATGCCGCTATTGTAGAGCGAGCAATGAAATAGAAAGATGGAACCATAAGTGAGATACATGGAATATTTGTAATCATTGTTTAATGATTTGGTATTATTGTTTATGATAGCGGTATATGGCAATTGGGATTGTTAATCAATGTAATGATTAACTAGCATTTTGGAATTTGATGGTTTGAGTTATTTTGAGAACATGGACGGCACAGGAAATCCGGATGAGGATGATACCATCCAGGGAGCATCTTTTATATTTCATAGCATTTATATTTTTGTAAATTATGAATTGTATCATTATGATTATTGGATTTGGGATATTGATATGCTCACCCCGTGTGGGGGCTGTCTCTGTTGGGGCAGGTGATTAGGTACATCGATGGCTTTAAAGATGAGCTCGAGCTATGGATTGGAGGTGCTTCCTGATGCGTGTGAAACGTACCGCAAGTGTACGGTGTCAAGTTTTAGTTTAGGAATTTGAAAGTACGGATGTCGAACCCACAGGGATTGAAAATTAAGTTACACCAAGTACTGTAATTAGAATAGTCTCGACTTTATTTAGATAACCGATAGCATGATTATTAAATTAATCTACTAAAATAAAATAAAAGATTAACAAGATGGTAATTTAAGTGGAGAAAATCAATGAGAACGGATTCTAGAGGTTCGACTTCACTCAACTATCCACTATGTCGTGTTTTCCTAGTTTACTAGCCGAGAATTCTTATTTGTTTCTACTCCCCCTCCCGGGTGTTAAGCAGAAGTAATTATCTAACATTAATCTTGATATCCCTATCTAAGATGAATTATCAGACAATTGTAAAAGCTCAGTAATTCCTATGACGACTTCTATGGAGTTATAGGCCTTCCGAACAATATAACTACCACGATACGAATTCCTTCTTTCCTATTCACAACCCCACCCCCTCTCCCGAGTGATAGATCACGAATATGGAATCATTCAATCCATGGCCAGTAGATTAAAAGCATTAAGAACAGGAAAATATAAATAAACCATATGAAAAACAAATTAAACTTCAAGTCAAGATCCGTCTAACTCTAGAATAATAAATTAGTTCATGAATACATTAAATAAACACATAGACATGTCTTTAATCATCATAAACATAAAGGAAGAGATAATCAAACGAATTGGATGATGGCCCTCCGTCCCCGGTAGTCGCCGTCGTCTTCTCCGTGGTCAAAATCTCTACCCTTCGTTGTAAGCGCACCGCCTCGATCGATCTCCTCCCCTTCACTGGTTTAGCTCTCGGTCGTCTTTATCTCTCGCCTCTTCACTTACGTCCAGAAATAATTACCTCCAATCTTCTTCTCTCTTCTTACGTGAAGTTCTCAGTTGTCTGCGTGTATCTATTGTTCTTCACCTCTCTCTCCAGCCGATAATATCTCCTCTTTCTTTTATGTGAATTGTGCCTCCTTTTTTTTACTAGTCTGCATCTTTCCTTTTTCAAATCTCCTCTCCTAAAATAAATCTCTCTCCTTACTTTCTTTAGCCAATAATTTATTCCTTTTCAAATATTCTCCTAATATAATAATATATTATCATCCCTAAAAGCCTTCAGCTTGTCATGCGATTCCCCAACCAAGATTATTCATATGACATGCACCCACATAATACACTAACATGCTCTTAGTTCATTAGCAATTCCATTGTTAATTGCATGCAACTATAATGTGCAGAGAGAAGCCGTAGCCCATTTATACATTCCATATACACGTAAATTGTACTCACATAAGAGCACCCAATGAATAAGCATATATCTGATGTATAAAACACTCTACCAGATACCGTTACTGGTACTTCAATCCTGGAAGCAGCTCCCAAGCACAGCTCGATCTCAACACTGGATCTGTGTACTTATTCAACCAGCTCTGGTACCTCGATCCTGGAAGTACCTCTATCAACAGTCCGAGCTCAACTCCAAAGCTACTGCTGCACCTGTGTTACCTGCCCCAACAGAGACAGCCCCCACACGGGGTGAGCGTACCGATACCACCAATCCAATAAGCATAACATTGCAATTCAAATACAGAATGTAAATGCTATAATTTAAATGATACTCCCTGGATGGTAACACCCTCATCCGGGATCCCCTGTATTGTCCATGTTCTCAAAATAACCAAACTCATCAAATTCCCAAAGCCAGTTAATCGTCACATAGATTAACTAATAACGTTCTATCATGCCAGTTCCATGATCAATATGGTAAAAACATAACGTAAAGAACCATAGATATCACATATATCTAACCAATAATTCCATATTCCTGTTTCATTGCTCGCTCCACAATGGCGGCATACTAAACCTCGCGCACGCTCAACAATAGCGGCGTCATACCCGATGGTCGCTCAACGGTGACAGCATCCCGAATCATTGCTCGCTCAATGGTGGCACCGTATGGTTCCCAATGTATAACCATTTGACGTAATTACCATTTACCATGCATATTGTTATCCATTTATAGCAGATATCATGCACCATGCATTTCAATACTTATCCGATACAATTACCACTTGCCACATATTTCAATGTCCATGTAATGCAATTACCATATACCATGTGTTCCAATACCCATTTAGTACAATTATCACACACCATGCATTTTACAGTTGCAACACTATAATAGGCCATGCTCGTACGTCATACGTACCTTAAGTCTCCGTAGTCCAAGCCAAACCTTGCTTGAGTTCCATGCCTCGAGAAATATGTGCTAAAACACATAAACAACTCACAATCAAGAATAAGCATGCGATCACGTGCCCACACACGTTTGCAAACCTCAAAACCCATCGTCAATCCATGACGATTACCAAAATAAAAGCCCCCCGGGTAAACATGCATAATACCCAAAATATACCATGTAACAAGTTAAAAAGACCAAGAGTTCAACCGGGAATTCCGTTTTATTAAACTTTGGTCTCACCCAATCCATTTTAAAAGTATTGCATTCCCATTGGAATGTAGACATTGCCCCGGAAACGGCCCCTTTAACCCTCGGTTCCAAAATCCCGATATTTTCCAAAAATTCCAAAAAAAATACATTTTCCTTCGGGTGGCGATCGATCGCCACATCTATCGCGATCGATCGCCACACTCCAGTGGCCATCCAGTGCCATCTCGCGATCGATCGCCAATCCTCGCAATCGATCGCCAACCCGCTCGCGATCGATCGCCGAGACCTCGCGATCGATCGCCAGCATTGTTCATCGCCTTCAAAAACTGGACTGCTCGTCGTGATCGATCGCCCCACCTCGGCGATCGATCGCCACCTGCGATTTTGCGAAAAAATCGAGCTTCCATGGTGTTTTTCACACCCAAACTCAAAATCAACACCCCATACACCACCAACACCTCAAATACAACATTTAAAGCCAATAAAAACTTTAAAAACTCAACATATGATTTTAGCCAAAAATTCCCAAAACCCATAGCCAACCAAAACCTCAATCAAAAGCTACCATTGTAAGGACCCTAATCCTTAAGTGCGGAATTAAGGCATAATAGAGCTAATATAAACAAATCAGAGTCTAAAATAACGTGTTGAGTCTATGAGCTTAAGCATTACATGCCAAAAAGAATAAGGACTACCAAAAAGGATTAATTACATTCCAATCAAAAGAATGTGTGCAACTATAGTTTTATACTACTCCTAGAGTAGATACTATCCAAAATAATCATGTCCTTTCATCCTCAATAGAATGCTCGTCAAGCTCACCACCTCAACCCGTTCAAGCCCTTCTATCATGCCAAAAAGGTACCTACAAGGACAACCCCCAAACATGAGCAATAATAATCATTCATATTCAACACAATATGAAGATAAAGCGCAAATGCATAATCATAATAAAACACTTCCTGTTTTCCCCATGCATTTCAAACGCTTCCCGTTTGGTTGTCCCTGTACCATAACTCATGAGTATAATCAACAGATTATTTTAAATGGTCCAAACATGTCATGAACATATACCATTTCATCAATATACCAAATACTGATCCTCAATCCCTAGTCTGTCCATCACAATGTATTTTAATGCCCCTCGCTTATTTACATATAGACGACATAGGATAACCTCGCTTCAATGGACTGCGGGACTCCCACCCCTCGCCTCTCATTGAGCGGCAAATACCCTTTCCTCGTCCTATATGATAACCACGCTCAAATGTGACATGCGGCGCTCCCACCCCTCGCTTCACATTTAGCGGAACCAAACCAAATAGCGGCAAGCATTAAAATCATCAAGGGATGACCACGACTCATGGGATATGCACCAATAATCATATGCATCTATAACCATCATGCATAACATGTATTTGCATCCACTATGCAATACCACATATATACTTGCATCCTCAATGCATAAACAATAAGTATATAAGATACATGTACCGTTGGGGTGCCCGTACGTCCACTACGTACCTTTCCAAAAGTGGAATATGGTAGGACTTCAATTCCTTGGATGTGTTGCCACCTGGGTTGGTTCTACATATTCACAAATACCAATATTAGAAACCAATAATAATCCAATACCAAAATCCCACAAAAATAACCAAAAACATCATTTTTGGTGTCTCGCGATCGATCGCCATCAAGTCCCGATCGATCGCGAGACCTCACTGTCTCGGGCAACAAAATTCAACAATCCGCGATCGATCGCGGAGCTAGCGCCGATCGATCGCGGCTTCGCCGATCGATCACACCCATCTCGCGATCGATCGCTGAAGCTCTCTGCCTCAGCACTGCTGCTCGCGATCGATCGCGAGAAAAACGCCGATCGATCGCCGAGCTCTGGGCATGCGGGGTTTGGGCACTATTCACCCATCTTCAACCCCAACTCATACACACCCACATACACCAACATCAACCAAACCCAACAACTCAAAACCAACAATAAATATCAATATAAACCCAAATATTTAACATCCAACCAAAATAATACCAAAACCACAACAACCCAACACAAACCCATTTTAAAACCCTTCAAAATCAACCCAAACTTAAACAAAACCTTACAAAATTTACAATGAGGTATCCATACCTCTTGGGGATCTCAAATCACCCAACAATCTCCACAAAACAAGATTTTGCAAGGACTCCTCTTCACCCTTGAGCTCAAGCTCGAAAATGGGAAGGGAAAGGAAGGGTTTGGGTGTTGTTTTGGTAAAGTTAAAAAGTGATGGATGAGGTGAAGTGTGGGGTTAAAAAAATGAGTTTATTTAATAAAAAGGCATACCAAAAATTCCATGGTGTATAAAACACCCCAACATGATATTTTCCCAAGCATTAAACCAAATGCATCAAAACATCAATTAAACACATGATTTCTAATTAATTGCTAACCAAGGCAAATAAATCATGTTCCCAACAATTTACCCAACATGCACCACATGCACCCTGAAATGCAATCCCGGGTCACCCTAACCACATGACCATGCATTTCCATAAGGTAAATAGATCCCAACACATAATCAATTACCACATAATTAATCATGTAAACACAATTAGAGCCAAATAGTAATTAACCATTTCGGGGATGTCACAACCATACTACTATCAAATCGAAGCCAATGACGAGGGGAAGATTAATACCTGATTATCTTCGAGAAAACCGGCTCCCGAGCCAAGCTACCATCAAATTTCCCATCAAGGGAGAAGAGGGAAATGGGGGAGAAGGGTTTGGATCGATAGAGAGAGAGAGAGAAATGGATTCCGAATGACGGAATCCCGAGTCCAACTGGTATATATAGCAAAAATGCCCCATAATACCAATACCTCCACAATTACATCATGATTCATTAAAAATCATCTGTTTCCAAAAACTCTCTCTCCAACATCAAATCCCAAGACTGGCCCCAACATAAAGCACCCCGGACGCCAAGTCCCACTAAAACCCAATTCATAGGTTTTCCACCAAATTGAGAATACAATCTCAACCTTTGGATCCAACGATCCCAAATGCCCGATTTAACAACCTCGGGAGACCCAAAACCGCAATTGATTCCTAATTGCCACGATTAAAAATCCATCAAGGATTATTACCATACCGGGATTAACACCATTAATCCCCGGACATCACAATTATCCCCTACTAAAAAAATTTCGTCCTCGAAATTGCACCGGTGTACTCCACGTAACACCAGGACTACACCAACAAAACAAAGCCACAACCCCGATTCTGGACCATATTAGAATCGAATTAACAACCGCGAGAACGCCCATCTCGCACCAAGCTCTAAAATAGAGCAAACGCCAAAACCAATACAAACCCAAAAGATAACAACATACCTCGACGTGAAACGTCCCAGAAGTCACACCACGACTGCAAACCAACCAAATCTCCATTGGTTCTGACATAGATATCATCCCGTGATATTCACAACCTGCCCACGATGCTTGACACGCACCGTCATGATGGGGACCACTAGTATACAATAGTATACTCACAGAAAATCCGATTTTCGCTTCCCAGCCCATCTCCTCCAAAGGAGTAGTTGCACCACTTGCAACCCGGATCGGGTTACCCACGGTCACTGATCCACACAAAACACATCACCGAGGATGTTTACACCGGTGTGTCCCAAGAAATCATATCTTGGTCCCGACACACCATCAAGACTCCACAAAGTCTCAAGTTCCACAGAGGTCACGCAAAACAGACAGTTGAATTCCTGCCACACGTGTCAACCACGACACCAAACAAATCCGAATCCTAGCCATCCCTCATTTATCCTTGGATCCAACAATCCTAAAACAGGAAGGCTATCGAATCATCCAACAAGAATTACCATGGTTCCAAAATACGACGACCCCTCCTCAGGGGAAGTCAAACAGCCCTCACAATCATTCATCAGAATGCATCGTGCCATTGAGATTACCGATCTCGAGGTTCCACAGTCTCACACCGGAGATTCACCAATCCAAGCATACAACTCGACGTTCAATCGATGAACAAAATAAAGTTTGCATTCGTATACACACACGGCATACATGCCCATACACTAACACAACAAGCCTACACAAGGCAATAGACTCGGGTATCTCCAATCATACCCAAAATCCCAAATTCAACTGTCAATCCCCAATCATTCTCGCCCCACGGAGAATAATGGTTGCCAAACCAAAACCAAAGGGTGTGATTTCAACACCAACACCACACAACCAAAGTAACGAATCCACCAAAGGATTCAACCGGTAGGTATATCAGTACCGCCTTTCTCACAAGGAATGTGTCATGAATCCATGACCCTCCAACCTCGAACCACCGTTCGGATGTGACATCCCCGAAATGGTTAATTGCTTTTGGGCTTTAATTGTGTTTACATGATTAATTATGTGGTAATTGATTATGTGTTGGGATTTATTTACCTTATGGAAAATGCATGGTCATATGGATAGGGTGACCCGAGGTTGCATTTCAGGGTGCATGTGGTGCATGTTGGGTAAATATTATGGGAAGCATGATTTATTTGCCTTGGTTAGCAATTTATTAGAAATCATGTGTTAATTGATATTATGGTGCATTTTGAGTAAATGCTTTGAAAAATATCATGTTGGGGTGTTTTATACACCATGGATTATTTTGGGTATCATTTTAAATTACCTCACATTTAATACTCAAACCCCACTTTACATCCATCCACTCTTACTTTTCAAAATCAACACCCAAACCCTTACTTTCCCTTCCCATTTTCGAGCTCCACCTTTGAGGTGAAGAGGAGACCTTGCAAACTTTGATTTGTGGAAGATTGTTGGGTGATTTGAGATCCCCAAGAGGTATGGGTACCTCATGTATTAATTTTGTAAGGTTTTGGTTGAGTTTAGTTTGGTTTTAAAGGGTTTAAAATGGGTTGTGTTGGGTGTTGTGGTTTTGGTAATATTTTGGTTGGATGTGGTATATTTGAGTTTGTTATGATGTTTAGTGTTGGTTTTGAGTTATTGGTATTGGTTGGTGTTGGTGTATGTGGGTTTAGATGAGTTGGGGAAAGAGATGGGTGAATAGTGCCCGAATCTCGATTTCCCGCAGCTCGGCGATCGATCGGCGATTTTCTCGCGATCGATCGCGAGCAACAGGGCTGAGGCAGTAAGCCTCAGCGATCGATCGCGAGCTGGGCGCGATCGATCGGCGAGGCCGCGATCGATCGGCGCTAGCTCCGCGATCGATCGCGGATTGTGCATTTTTGTTGCCCGAGGCAGTGTGTTCTCGCGATCGATCGGGGCTTGATGGCGATCGATCGCGAGACACCAAAATTAATATTTTTGGGTGTTTTTGTGGGATTATTGGTATTGGACTATTATTGGGTTCTAATATTGGTATTTGTGAATATGTAGAACCAACCCAGGTGGCAACGCAGCCAAGGAATTGAGGTCCAACCACATTCCACATTTTGGAAAGGTACGTAGTGGACGTACGAGCACCCAACGGTAACATGTATTTTATATACTCATTGTTTATGCATTGTGGATGCGGGTATATATGTGGTATTGCATAGTGGATGCATATACATGTTGATTTATGCCATATGAGGTATTGCATAGTGGATGCATATACATGGTAATTTATGCATATTGATGTTAGATGCATATTATGATTATTGGATGCACATCCCATGAGTCGTGGTCATCCTTTGATGATTTTAATGCTTGCCGCTTTTTGTATTGGTTCCGCCAAATGTGAAGCGAGGGGTGGGAGCGCCGCATGTCACATTTGAGCGTGGTTGTCATATGGGGCGAGGAAAGGGTATTTGCCGCTCTCTGTGAAGCGAGGGGTGGGAGCGCCGCATGTCCATTGTAGCGAGGTTATCCTATGCCGCCCATATGAATATAAGCGAGGGGCATTAAAATACACTGTGATGGACAGACTAGGGAATGGTGACCAATATATGGTACAGTTGAGATGGTATATGATGTCATGACATGTTTTGGCCATTAAAAATAATCTGTTGATTATACTCATGAGTTATGGTACAGGGACAACCAAACGGGAAGCGTTTGAAATGCATGGGAAAACAGGAAGTGTTTTATATTGATTATGCATTTACGCTTTATCTTCATATTGTGAATATGAATGATTATTATTGCTCATGTTTGGGGGTTGTCCTTGTAGGTACCTTTTTGGCATGATAGATGGGCTTGAACGGGTTGAGACAGTGAGCTTCTCGAGCATCTTTGGTAGATGAAAGGACAGGATTCTTTTGTATAGTTCCTACTCTAGGAGTAGCGTAAAACTATAGTGGACACATTCATTTGTTGGAATGTAATTAATCCTTTTTGGTAGTCCTTTATTTTGGCATGTAAATGCTTAAGCTCACAAACTCAACTTGTTTATTCTACTCTGATCATTTGTCTAGCTCTATTATGCCTTTATTCCGCACTTAAGGATTAGGGTCCTTACATTAGTGGTATCAGAGCAGTGGTTAGAGAACCCGGGAACGAGTGAAGGGTAGCCTTAGCATGGTTGGCTAGGTGCTTACATTTGGAGCATGTTTATGCATGTGGTGCATATTATTGTATATCCTGTTATACTAACATGCTTATATCACTCCTGTTATCTAACGACATGTTATATATTGCTTTGGATTGTTGTTAACATTTGTGTTACAGCATGGCTGCTAATGAGGAAGTCGGAGATGTTGGGAGTGTAAATGCGAGTATTGGACAGGCTAATCCTCTACCTCCACCGGCTGTAGGGATGGAACCAGTGGTCCAGTTATTGCTACCGGGTGAGATTAGCTTGACTCAGTTTCTGTCTTATCATCCGCCCCGGTTTGAGGGGACAGAGTCCGGAGAAGAAGCTGAAGAGTGGCTGGAGAGGCTTGAGCAGATCTTTGTATCGGCTCCTTGTGCTATTACTGCTTGGCTGAGGCTGGCGGAGTTCCAGTTGGCTAAGAAACCATTGATGTGGTGGAGGAGCACAGTGATGGAAATGAGAGCACTGGGTGCTGTGATTGACTGGACGCTCTTCAGGACCAGGTTCTTGAACCGATACTTCTCCGCGGCAGCAAGGCAGACAAAGGAGGATGAATTTACCAATCTGAGGCAAGGGAACATGACCGTAGCAGATTATGCCACACAGTACTCATCACTACTTAGGTATGTCCCCCATATTGCCTCTGATGGACGTGCCAAGATGAGAAATTTCATGAAAGGACTGCGACCGGAGCTCTATGACCGGGTTATCATCAATAACCCAACTTCATTTGATGATGCTCTCACAAGAGCGGAGCTTGCTGAGCTAGGAGTGGGAGCTTATGCCATGCCACCACCGGTACCGCAACAGAGGCAGACTAGTGACAGTTTGAGGCCTCGGGGTGAGCCATTTAAACCCCGTGGTGCCTCTTCATCTTCACGGTATGGTGGAAAGAAATATTTTGGTCAGAAGCAGGATAACAAGAAGGGAAATTGGTCGGCCAACCGAGGATCTTCACAAGGGGATAGGCCGGGAGAGCCGAGGTGCAACAACTGTGGAGGACCACATTCTTCAAATAAGTGTCCTGCATGTTATGTCTGTGGCAAGATGGGCCACATTGCTCGGTATTGTCCCACCAGGGGAGGCCAGTCAGAGTATCAGGGCAACAGGCCAAGGTTTGAGGACAGGACAGTGCAGCAGAGGCAACAGTTTGGGCCTCGTCCATCGGGAGGTCAGACAGTGGGACCACCCCAGGGACAAGTATATGCACTGACCAGGGAGCAGGCTCAGGCAGCTCCAGAGGAGGTGATTGCCGGTACGTGTCATTTATTTACGTACCCTGCTTTTGTTTTGATAGATACAGGTGCCTCCCATTCCTTTGTGTCTGTGGGATTTGTGGAAAGACACCATATGCGCACATCTTCTTTGCCCACGCCTCTATTGGTCTCGACACCCACTGGAGAAACGTCGTTGCTGATCAGTTTTTGGCAGATAGCCTCATTTATTTTGAGGGCAACGAGTTGAGATCAGACTTGATTGTGCTGGGTATGTCAGACTTCGACTGCATCTTGGGTATTGATGTTCTGAACAGATATCAGGCAGTGGTAGATTGCCGGCAGAGAACAGTGAAGTTCAGACCTGAGTTGGGCAGTCAGTGGACTTTCTTTGGCAACGGGTCTCGTGCGAAGATTCCGTTGATTTCAGCGATCAAGATGTCTCAGTTGTTGGAACGTGGACACACGGGCTATCTTATATATGCCGTGGACACGTCTGGGAAGAGTAAAGAACTGAGAGTTGAGGATATACCAGTTGTGGCAGAATTTGCTGATGTATTTCCAGAAGAGATCCCAGGATTTCCACCGGCCAGGGAAGTTGAATTTGGGATCGAGTTGCTGCCAGGGACATCCGCTATCTCTCGTGCACCTTATAGGATGGCACCGGCAGAGTTGAGAGAGTTGAAAGAACAGTTACAGGATCTCCTGGACAAGGGGTATATACGCCCGAGCGTGTCGCCATGGGGCGCACCAGTCCTCTTTGTGAAGAAGAAGGACGGTTCGATGCGGTTGTGCATCGATTACCGGCAGCTGAACAAGGCTACAGTGAAGAACAAGTATCCTCTCCCAAGGATAGACGACTTGTTTGATCAGTTGCAAGGTACCAGGGTGTATAGCAAGATTGATTTGAGGTCCGGGTATCATCAGATTCGGGTCAGAGAGGAAGATGTGCAGAAGACAGCGTTCCGGACTCGATACGGGCATTATGAGTTCTTGGTGATGCCGTTCGGTGTGACGAACGCCCCGGCCGTCTTTATGAGTCTGATGAACAGAGTGTTTCAGCCGTATCTTGATCAGTTCGTCATCGTGTTCATTGACGACATTCTTATCTACTCCCGGAGCGAGGAAGATCATGTGAAACACTTGAGGACAGTGCTTCAGATTCTCAGAGAGCATCAGTTGTATGCTAAGCTCAGTAAGTGTGAATTTTGGCTGAGCAGTGTAGTGTTTCTGGGGCATGTCATTTCGAGCAGTGGGATATCAGTGGACCCGAAGAAGATTGAGGCTGTAATGGAGTGGGCTGCCCCCACTTCTGTGCCTGAGATCCGGAGTTTTCTTGGTTTGGCCGGGTATTATCGGCGCTTTGTTGAGGGCTTTTCGAAGATTGCCAAGCCGCTGACTCAGTTGACTCAGAAAGGAGTGCCTTTCTTTTGGTCAGAAGCTTGTGAGGAGAGCTTCCAGGAGTTGAAGCACCGGTTGACGACGGCGCCAGTGTTAGTGATTCCGACGGAGAACTCCAGATTTGTTCTGTATACTGATGCATCACTGCAGGGCCTTGGATGTGTTCTGATGCAAGATAAGCATGTGGTAGCTTATGCATCGAGACAGTTGAAGCCGCATGAGACCAGATATCCAGTTCATGACTTGGAATTGGCGGCTATCATCTTCGCCCTGAAGATCTGGAGGCATTACTTGTATGGTACCTCCTTTACCATTTATACGGATCACAAAAGTCTCAAGTTTCTATTTACTCAGGCGGAGCTGAACATGAGACAGAGGAGATGGATGGACCTACTCAAGGACTATGATTGCGAAATAGAGTACCATCCGGGGAAGGCCAATTTGACAGCAGACGCTTTGAGCCGGAAAGTAAGGAGTTCTGCTGAGGACGTCATCCATTTGTCGGCTATGATGACCTCCTATTGCCATATGGGCTATGACTTTGACATTGGTGCATCACCAGTGTATGTCTCTACCTTATTAGCTGAGCCAGATATTTATGAGAATATCAGGAGAGCTCAGAGATCAGATGCTGAGGTTCAGAGATGGTTGTCTATAGTGCATCTTGGCCAGCCGACGAAGTTCAGAGTGGCCGACGACGGATCTTTGAGATTGGGTAACCGCTGGGTAGTTCCGAGTGCGCCGGAGTTGCGTAAGGAAATCTTGGAGCGAGCTCACAGTAGCAGACTTAGTATCCACCCAGGCGGGAAGAAGATGTACAGAGATCTGCGTGGTCAGTTTTGGTGGAAGAGAATGAAGTCCGATGTCGTCGCTTTTGTGAAGAGGTGTCTGATCTGCCAGCAGGTTAAGGCAGAGAGGCAGAGACCTGGCGGCGAATTGAGAAGCTTGGAGATACCGAAGTGGAAGTGGGAGCACATTTCCATGGACTTCGTGACTCATTTGCCGAGGAGTGCTTCAGGCTTCGATGCTATTTGGGTGATCGTGGACAGATTGACCAAGGTAGCCCACTTTATCCCCTATAGCATGACATTTACATTTTTGAGGATGGCGCAGTTGTATATTAGAGATGTGGTGAGATTGCATGGGATCCCCGTTTCTATTGTGTCAGATCGAGATCCGCGATTCACATCTCATTTCTGGGAAGGCCTTCAGTCAGTTTTGGGAACTGAGGTCAGATTGAGTACTGCTTATCATCCTCAGACGGATGGCCAGACCGAGCGCACTATTCAGACGCTCGAGGACATGTTAAGAGCTTGTGTATTGGAGTTCCATGCTTCTTGGCAGGATTCAGTGCCTTTGGTAGAGTTTTCGTATAACAATAGCTACCAGGCAAGTATTCAGATGGCTCCGTTTGAAGCTCTTTATGGCAGACGATGTAGATCACCCTTATGTTGGGATGATTTGGACAGTAGATCAGTCGGAGGGCCTGAGTTGATCCGGGAAATGGAAGAGAAGATAAAGATTATAAGGCAGAAAATGAAAGCAGCCCAAGACAGACAGGCTGCTTATGCAAATAAACGGCGGAGACCGTTAGAGTTTCAGTTGGGAGATAAGGTCTTTTTGAAGATCTCGCCTTTCAGAGGCGTTGTGCGGTTTGGGATGCGCGGGAAACTGTCTCCGAGGTTTGTGGGACCGTACGAGATTTTGCAGCGCATTGGCACATTGGCTTACCGACTGGCTTTGCCGCCTTCTTTATCTGGGATACATGATGTGTTTCATGTATCGATGCTGCGAAAGTATGAGCCGGATCCGTCTCACGTGTTACAGCCTTCCGAAGTTCAGTTGGAATCAGACATATCTTATGTGGAACGGCCTGTTAGAATTCTGGACAGAGCAGACCGTAGACTTCGGAATAAAGTGATACCGATGATCAAAGTTCAGTGGGATCGCAGGGGTGTCGAGGAGGCTACGTGGGAGACGGAGCAGCATATGGTGCAGCACTACCCGGAACTATTCTCTGGTATGAGTTTATGTTTAGTTTCTGTTGGGGTAAGTGCATGTGATTTCGAGGGCGAAATCTTATAAGTAGGGGAGTATTGTGACATCCCCGAAATGGTTAATTGCTTTTGGGCTTTAATTGTGTTTACATGATTAATTATGTGGTAATTGATTATGTGTTGGGATTTATTTACCTTATGGAAAATGCATGGTCATATGGATAGGGTGACCCGAGGTTGCATTTCAGGGTGCATGTGGTGCATGTTGGGTAAATATTATGGGAAGCATGATTTATTTGCCTTGGTTAGCAATTTATTAGAAATCATGTGTTAATTGATATTATGGTGCATTTTGAGTAAATGCTTTGAAAAATATCATGTTGGGGTGTTTTATACACCATGGATTATTTTGGGTATCATTTTAAATTACCTCACATTTAATACTCAAACCCCACTTTACATCCATCCACTCTTACTTTTCAAAATCAACACCCAAACCCTTACTTTCCCTTCCCATTTTCGAGCTCCACCTTTGAGGTGAAGAGGAGACCTTGCAAACTTTGATTTGTGGAAGATTGTTGGGTGATTTGAGATCCCCAAGAGGTATGGGTACCTCATGTATTAATTTTGTAAGGTTTTGGTTGAGTTTAGTTTGGTTTTAAAGGGTTTAAAATGGGTTGTGTTGGGTGTTGTGGTTTTGGTAATATTTTGGTTGGATGTGGTATATTTGAGTTTGTTATGATGTTTAGTGTTGGTTTTGAGTTATTGGTATTGGTTGGTGTTGGTGTATGTGGGTTTAGATGAGTTGGGGAAAGAGATGGGTGAATAGTGCCCGAATCTCGATTTCCCGCAGCTCGGCGATCGATCGGCGATTTTCTCGCGATCGATCGCGAGCAACAGGGCTGAGGCAGTAAGCCTCAGCGATCGATCGCGAGCTGGGCGCGATCGATCGGCGAGGCCGCGATCGATCGGCGCTAGCTCCGCGATCGATCGCGGATTGTGCATTTTTGTTGCCCGAGGCAGTGTGTTCTCGCGATCGATCGGGGCTTGATGGCGATCGATCGCGAGACACCAAAATTAATATTTTTGGGTGTTTTTGTGGGATTATTGGTATTGGACTATTATTGGGTTCTAATATTGGTATTTGTGAATATGTAGAACCAACCCAGGTGGCAACGCAGCCAAGGAATTGAGGTCCAACCACATTCCACATTTTGGAAAGGTACGTAGTGGACGTACGAGCACCCAACGGTAACATGTATTTTATATACTCATTGTTTATGCATTGTGGATGCGGGTATATATGTGGTATTGCATAGTGGATGCATATACATGTTGATTTATGCCATATGAGGTATTGCATAGTGGATGCATATACATGGTAATTTATGCATATTGATGTTAGATGCATATTATGATTATTGGATGCACATCCCATGAGTCGTGGTCATCCTTTGATGATTTTAATGCTTGCCGCTTTTTGTATTGGTTCCGCCAAATGTGAAGCGAGGGGTGGGAGCGCCGCATGTCACATTTGAGCGTGGTTGTCATATGGGGCGAGGAAAGGGTATTTGCCGCTCTCTGTGAAGCGAGGGGTGGGAGCGCCGCATGTCCATTGTAGCGAGGTTATCCTATGCCGCCCATATGAATATAAGCGAGGGGCATTAAAATACACTGTGATGGACAGACTAGGGAATGGTGACCAATATATGGTACAGTTGAGATGGTATATGATGTCATGACATGTTTTGGCCATTAAAAATAATCTGTTGATTATACTCATGAGTTATGGTACAGGGACAACCAAACGGGAAGCGTTTGAAATGCATGGGAAAACAGGAAGTGTTTTATATTGATTATGCATTTACGCTTTATCTTCATATTGTGAATATGAATGATTATTATTGCTCATGTTTGGGGGTTGTCCTTGTAGGTACCTTTTTGGCATGATAGATGGGCTTGAACGGGTTGAGACAGTGAGCTTCTCGAGCATCTTTGGTAGATGAAAGGACAGGATTCTTTTGTATAGTTCCTACTCTAGGAGTAGCGTAAAACTATAGTGGACACATTCATTTGTTGGAATGTAATTAATCCTTTTTGGTAGTCCTTTATTTTGGCATGTAAATGCTTAAGCTCACAAACTCAACTTGTTTATTCTACTCTGATCATTTGTCTAGCTCTATTATGCCTTTATTCCGCACTTAAGGATTAGGGTCCTTACATCGGAAAACTAGATATATTTTACCAAAACATATCACGGAACCAAAAGTACGCAATTGGTTCGAGATAGTGCATCAAAGCAACCATTACCAAATCGAAACCTGTATATCCCATGTATACTCAAACTAAAGATGCTCTGTACTAATGCCATAGTACAACACAATCGAGCATCTCCCCGGAGACGTCTCCTCAAACGTCTCACCGAGGTAAGAAATCCATTACTCGATCCAACACCAGTAATGCTTACCATGGCTGATTTACAATCAATCCACGACCGATGCAAGCTGTCTCCAAGACAGTACAATCCAAATCTCTCCAAGAGATAAGGTCAAAATAGTAGTGTCACCTCACTAACTATATCTCACAAACCATTGTGACTCCCGTTGCATTCCACATGCAAGGATGCTCAACTAGAGCTAACCACGACTTGACGACACTCACGTTGTCATTCCCAACAGAATTGAGCTGCCCCAAAACAAGTCTCTCAAAACATTTGACGTATAAACGTCTCCGTGAGGTATTCCCTATCTCAAATACCATGCCACATAGAGACTACAAGGGTCTACCATAACCCTCATCGTATCACCATATGATTCACCAAACTCGAATCCAACGAGCATTATAATGGCTAACACAAGCACGCTAAAGTACTGCAACAATACCTGGCTAGCGATTCGCTGGCCCCATAGGCTCATACCAACCTATCAACGTGACACACGTTCCATCCCGGTGTACCATACCGCACAAACCATTAGAGTTGTGGGTAATCGCCCAACATATCTCTTAAATACCAAAGTACAATGGACAACCCGGCGTCCATGCTTAATTACCATGCAATCCTAATCCATTAGGACTTATTCCACACCTTGAGGGTGGGTGTAACCATGCTTACTCCTCATCACAATAACAAGCGAGTAGTTTCCTCAATGACTACTCTTACCACCAATCACTTGGGCTTAGCCATCCCAACGAGCATACCCGAGGGTATCATTGCTCGACAAATATTTACCTTCATAATACGATGCGGTACACTCACCGGTATAATGCATCAATGCTCCATCGAGCAAACCTGCTCGGCAAAAGGTCTCGTCAACTAGTGACCCAGACTCTACCATGTGCCCACCATCGGCACTCAAACCATACAACCAAATACATAACCATGAATGCATTATTCACCAAAACGACGCCACGCGTCCACATAGACATCCCAAATAACATCGTCAAACATATGACGGTACCTGTCGATATACGACATCCATAATCTCATCGTCAAACACATGACGGTATAAAACAACACATGGAATTCACAATAATGATATCAAAAGTAATTTGCCATACCTCATCACCATCAAGATAGCGGAATACCTGTATCCATCGTCCACCAGCGGTACATAAGCAGCATCCATCGCTCGTAGGCGGCATAATCCAGTGCTACGCACATAGCGGTATAATCCATTGCTATGGAATCAGCGGCATAAAACACCGCCAAAGAATATCCAGCGGTATGAAGCATCGCCATAGATGTAGCGGAATGTACCATCGCTATATGATACATGGCGGCATAAACCATCGCCATAGAATATCCGGCGGCATGAACCATCGCCAATAGAATACCCGGCGGCATGAACCATCGCCAATAAAATACCCGGCGGCATGAACCATCGCCAATAAAATACCCGGCGTAACCATCGCCAATAGAATACCCGGCGGAACCATCGCCAATAGAATACCCGGCGGAACCACCGCCAATAGAATACCCGGCGGAACCATCGCCAATAAAATACCCGGCGGAACCATCGCCAATAAAATAGCGGAATAATCACGGACTCAAGAGGTACTCACACTCATGTAGTACTTTGTTCCCGATCGCATCGCTATGTCACGACAGCGGCATCATCGCTTCGACGTGACAGCGGCATGTAACATCGCTTCGACACGACAGCGGCATCATCGCTTCGACATGAATGTGGTACCATCGGTTCGACGTGACAGCGGCATTCACCATCGCTTCGACACGACAGCGATATTTACCATCGTTTCGGCTTGACAGCGGAAATACCCCTCGCTTTACATGACAGCGGAAATACCCCTCGCTTAAACAATACAAGCGGAAAATAATATTCCTCGCTATTAATATGACAGCAGCCGTGTTCTTCGCTTCATATTAGCGGCAAATATTCTCTCATAGCTACGGTATGACAGCGGCAAGTATTCACATCGCTACGCCATAAAGCGGCAAGTATTCACATCGCTACGCCATGCATGCAACCGTAATGCATAACCCGTATTCCCATAAACATCGCCATGAGTGTATTTTAATGCACCTCGCTCCAACATTTAGCGGCAAAGCATTAAAATCATCACTCCGATGTATATCTATGCAACCGTAATGCATAGTACATGTCTCATAAGGCCCTGCAACCACCATGGTTAGCAATAACATATTCCAATTATGAACACATATCATAAATGCACATAAGCACTATAGTTGTGCCACGCAACACTAACTACCATCATGCATAAGTATGTGCTTCTCATTCCCATTATCATTTTCCTAGGCCCTCATCAGCCCCAAAGAGCTAACCACTGCTCTGATACCACTAATGTAAGGACCCCCGTGCCCTTAACCCGTTATTAGTGTATTAAGCCATACCATTAGTGCATATAATCATACTTCATGGGGAAAACCATGTGCAAGTGCAACACCGTATGCTATCCAGAAAATTTCTTGCATTCAATTCACATAATATTCAGATTCCCCAACCAAGATTATTCATATGACATGCACCCACATAATACACTAACATGCTCTTAGTTCATTAGCAATTCCATAGTTAATTGCATGCAACCATAATGAGCAGAGAGAAGCCGTAGCCCATTTATACATTCCATATACACGTAAAATGTACTCACATAAGAGCACCCAATGAATAAGCATGTATCTGATGTATAAAAACTCTACCAGATACCGTTAATGGTACTTCAATCCTGGAAGCAGCTCCCAAGCACAGCTCGATCTCAACACTGGATCTGTGTACTTATTCAACCAGCTCTGGTACCTCGATCCTGGAAGTACCTCTATCAACAGTCCGAGCTCAACTCCAAAGCTACTGCTGCACCTGTGTTACCTGCCCCAACAGAGACAGCCCCCACACCGGGTGAGCATACCGATACCACCAATCCAATAAGCATAAAATTGCAATTCAAATACAGAATGTAAATGCTATAATTTAAATGATACTCCATGGATGGTAACACCCTCATCCAGGATTCCCTGTATTGCCCATGTGTAAGTAACCCGATGAGCATACAACGCAGCGGAATAAAAT
The DNA here is from genome assembly GCA_907163345.1 of Haberlea rhodopensis. NCBI lineage: Eukaryota > Viridiplantae > Streptophyta > Magnoliopsida > Lamiales > Gesneriaceae > Haberlea > Haberlea rhodopensis. The sequence continues at coordinate 11,662,284 of CAJQUN010000015.1, forward strand.
TTTGGGATTACAAACCAGCGATCTATACATAGGGATTCATATCGGATTAGAGAATTACAAGTGTCTTACCCTTGTAGCGCGTTTGAAGCAGAATCCACGGAGCTGCACCACGTCCTACGCCTTCTCCGAGTCACTAAGCAAAACTCGATTGGTTTTGCCTCAATGGTATCCACACGATCAAATCGGGTGAAGGGATGGATTAATAACACGTTGCTAGACAAGTTATTAATCCGATACACGAAGCTAACTCGATTCACAATCGAAGATGGCACGAAAAACCACCAAGAACCACACGGCTATGATAGAGCCGAGAGTTCAACTTGGTGCGGCCGAGAGCTTCCTTTGGGTGGCTAGGTTTTTGTTCTTTTGATCTTGTCTTACAATTAAAAACCTTGCAATCATATTAAATATGATTAATTAAAGGCTTTCTTAAAGCTTCATGGGCTTAAGCCCATGATTTAATTAATCCTTATGATTATTAATTAAGACTCCTCTTAATTATTTAATTCATCCCATGAATTTAATTTCCCTTCTCGATTTAATCTTTTGTGCGACCCGATAGGATCTCGTAATGTTGGCAGTGACATAAAATCTCATTTTATGTCGCAAGCATCGAGCGGTATCTAGCAACACATCGATGCTACCCAAATTACGAGAATGTCAATGACTCGACATAACCTTTAGAACTTGTGATAATATTAATCATGTAACTTAATCCCTTTGTCCTTTGTGTTTAGTTTGAACAAGAGTCATGGAATAGTCATACTCGTATATTCAATCTTTATTTCTTGATCCCCAAGTAGAACTAGAATAAACGAATAAGCTCGATATCTCATATCGACTCATTCGAGCATGGCCATGCATTTTAGTTCTCACTTGATCAAGGGCCAAAACACATCTCCTGTTATATAGGAGGGACAAATCCTATCTCGATCAGTCAACATCCCTCTACATAATTCGTAGTGTATCCAATAGTCGCCTTTATAGATTACCCTGTTACGGGTAACGTTTGACGATATCAAGATACATAACTTCTTATGTTGGGATCTCTGATGATCACAAGTCGTAAGGATTACATACATTATTATCACTATGAGAATTGCATATGACGATCATATAACTATCCATGTTGCATTCTCATGGTGGGTCTGTCCAGTACATCGTTCTCTAACATGTACCCATATGTTGATTTGATATCTCATATCAATGAACAATTCATCGATCAACTTATACTAGTCTCTACGTATTATCATTATCCCTATTCATGATAATACTTGACTAGGGACATCTTTAAGAATAATACAATATTATTCTAAGGACATTAACATATATATTAATTCACAATGCACAGTTAAAAGAATAATATATAATAATGAATTGCCATTCATAAATCCATAAACACTGTATGTCTTAAACAATCATCTAATGACTTGTCTTAGGGCATATCCCAACAAATCTCCCACTTGCACTAAGACCACTCAGACATATACCTAATGCCTAGAGATCTAGTATGACGATCATGCTTCTGCTGTGACAGCGGCTTCGTCAATGGGTCAGATACATTATCATCTGTTGGTACTTTGCATATTTTAACATCTCCCCTTTCAACGATTTCTCGAATGAAATGGAAACGCCTAAGTATGTGCTTGGATCTTTGGTGAGATCTTGGTTCCTTAGCCAATGCGATGGCTCCATTGTTGTCACAATAGAGTTCTATCGGATCTTTAATGCTAGGCACCACTCCAAGTTCAGAAATGAACTTCCTCATCCAAACAGCTTCCTTTGCTGCATCCGAGGCAGCAATATACTCAGCTTCCGTTGTAGAATCGGCTACTGTTTCTTGCTTTGAACTCTTCCAGCTCACAGCACCTCCATTTAGGCAATACACATATCCAGATTGCGATCGAAAATCATCTTTGTCGGTTTGGAAGCTCGCATCAGTGTAACCCATTACATTGAGCTCTTCCTCACCTCCATAAATCAAGAATGTATCCTTAGTCCTTCTCAAGTACTTCAGGATATTCTTGACAGCAATCCAGTGACCTTCACCTGGATCAACTTGATATATGCTCGTCATGCTCAAAGCATACGATACATCGGGACGAGTACATATCATGGCATACATGATAGATCCAATAGCTGACGCGTATGGAATCTTACTCATGCGTTGTCTCTCATCTGGTGTTGAAGGACACTGTTCCTTCGAGAGATAAATACCATGTGTCATAGGCACGAATCCTTTCTTGGATTCTTGCATGCTAAACCTTTTAAGCACCTTGTCTATGTACGTACTTTGACTTAGACCAAGAAGCCTTCTCGATCTATCTCTATAGATCTTGATTCCTAATACATAGGTGGCTTCTCCTAAGTCTTTCATCGAAAAGCAATTCCCTAGCCAAATCTTTACAGATTGCAATCTACATACAACACTAGGAAAATGATTACGCTCCCACTGACCTTCTTGTAGACACAAGGTTCATCTTCATTTTTGATAAAACCAAACTCTTTGATTGCATCATCAAAACGAAGATTCCAACTCCGAGAAGCTTGCTTCAATCCATAAATGGATCGTTGTAGCTTGCATATCTTTCCAGCATCCTTTGGATCGACAAAACCCTCGGGCTGTGTCATGTACACATCCTCGAGCAGATTTCCATTAAGGAAAGCTGTTTTGACATCCATCTGCCAGATTTCATAATCATGAAATGCAGCTATTGCAAGTAAGATCCTTATGGATTTAACCATGGCCACTGGTGAAAAGGTTTCATCATAGTCAATACCATGAATTTGTTTGAATCCTTTTGCAACCAGTCGACCTTTATAGGTTTGTACATTACCATCCATATCGGTCTTTTTCTTGAAAATCCACTTGCACCCAATGGGTCGTACCCCTTCAGGTGGATCAACCAAAGTCCATACTTGGTTTGCATACATGGATTCCATCTCAGATTTCATGGCCTCTTGCCATTTCTCAGAATCATTGCCCATAATAGCTTGTTGATAAGATGACGGCTCATCCTCATCAATAAGTAGTAAGTCACCTTGTTGAGTCACAAGAAATCCATATCTCTGTGGCTCCCGGTGTTCTCTTACAGACCTACGCTGGGCTTGTGTCTCTTGAGCAGGTACTTCTTCCACAACAGCTTGTGGTGCCTGCTCTGTTTCCATCTCAATCTCAGGTTCAGTTTTTTCTTGTGGTTGAACTTCACTAAGTTCTATTTTTCTCCCACTAGTTTTTCTAGAAATAAATTCTCTTTCAAGAAATACACCAGTCCGAGCAACAACTACTTTGTTCTCGGTGGGATAATAGAAATAATACCCTTTCGTTTCCTTAGGATACCCCACAAATAAACACTTATCAGATTTGGGTCCAAGTTTGTTGGTGGCGTGACGTCTAACGAAAGCCTCACAACCCCAAATCTTCATAAAAGACATACTAGGACGCTTCCCAGTCCATATCTCATATGGTGTCTTTTCCACTGATTTAGATGGAACACGGTTCAGTAAGAAAATTGCTGTTTCTAGAGCGTGTCCCCAAAACGATATCGGAAGATCTGCATGACTCATCATTGATCTAACCATGTCTAACAAGGTTCGATTTCTCCTCTCGGATACACCATTCCATTGTGGAGTATACGGAGGAGTGAGTTGTGGGACTATCCCACACTCCTTTAGATAGTCATGAAACTCTTGGCTTAAGTATTCACCTCCTCGATCTGATCGAAGGATTTTGATACTCTTGCCAAGTTGGTTTTGTACTTCATTCTTGAAATCTTTGAACTTTTCAAAGGTTTCATGTTTATGTTTCATTAGGTACACATACCCATATCTACTGAGGTCATCAGTAAATGTACCGAAGTATTGAAAACCACCTCTAGCTTGCGTACTTATTGGTCCACATACATCACTATGTATTAGTCCCAATAAAACATTTGCCCTTTCAACATGTCCCTTGAAAGGGGCTTTAGTCATCTTGCCCATTAAACAAGATTCGCATGTTTCATATGATTCAAAATCAAATGAATCTAATACTCCATCCTTATGAAGTTTAGATATGCGGTTCTCGTTTATGTGGCCCAAGCGACAGTGCCAGAGATAAGTCGGATTACAATCATTATTTTTAATCCTTTTAGTATTTATGTTATAGATAGGCATATCAAGATTTAATACATAAAGACCATTCACCATTTGTGCACTAGCATAAAACATATCATTTAAATAAATAGAACAACAATTGTCCTTTATTATAAATGAAAAACCATACTTGTCTAAACAAGAAATAGAAATAATGTTTTTAGTAATTGAAGGCACAAAATAACAGTCTTTTAAAATCAACGATAAACCAGAAGGTAAAGCTAAATGATAATCTCCTATAGCTAATGCAGCAACTCTTGCTCCATTTCCAACTCGGAGATCAACTTCACCTTTTGCCAATGTCCTACTCCTTTTGAGATCCTGCACATTTACACAAATGTGAGATCCACATCCAGTATCTAATACCCAAGATGAAGAAGTAGATAAATTGACTTCTATAACAAAAATACCTGAAGCGGAAGTCACACTTCCTTTCTTTAGATCCTCCAGATATACTTTGCAGTTTCTTTTCCAATGGCCGGTCTCACCGCAATGGAAACAGTTCCCTTCCTTTGCTATCCCTCCCTTTGGCTTCAGTGCATAAGACTTTGGCTTAGATTTAGCAAAGACCTTCTTTGCTTTCTTGTTGCCTTTAGCTTTGGCCCTTCCTTTGCCTTTATTCACAATAAGGACATTTGTGGCCTTAGTCTTCTTAGTATTTGCTTCATATGTTCTCAACATACCAAGCAACTGGGGCAGAGTCTTTTCCATATCAGTCATATTGTAATTTACTACAAATTGACTGAAGCTCTCCGGCAACGATTGCAAGATTACATCGGTGGCCAACTCTTGGTCCAATGGAAAACCTAGCTTGTCCAGATTCTCAATGTACCCAATCATCTTGAGCACATGAGTTCCAACTAAGCTTCCCTCTACCATCCTGCACTGGAATAACGCTTTAGAGACGTCATACCTCTCTTGTCTAGCTTGCTGTTGGTACAACTGCTTTAAGTGTTCGATCATATCGAACGCCTCCATTTCCTCATGTTGCTTCTGAAGCTCAGAGTTCATGGTGGCAAGCATGAGGCACCCAACATCAAGTGCGTCACTCTGATGCTTCTTGTAAGCATCTTTTTCAGCTCTTGTAGCTGTTAGGGGAGGTTCTTCAGCGAGTAAGGGTTCCTCTAGGACATATTGTTTCTTTTCTTGTTTGAGGACTATCCTCAAGTTCCTATGCCAGTCTAGGAAATTCGTCCCATTTAATTTGTCCTTCTCAAGGACCGATCGCAGTGATAAAGTGCTAGTAACGTTGTTAGTTGCCATGGATATCTACAATATAAATATGCAAAATAAGTTTATGATTTAATCATTTAACATGGTCTTATATTAAATGATATTCCCACTATTTTGTTTGAAAAATATCAACCCTCGAAATCTTTAGTGGGCCAAGATCCATATTTCGCTTAATCTTGAGTTAGCTTTGGCTAATCGCCCAAGACTCGGTTATTTAGGTAGACAACACTTTGTCAATTATATCACATATAATTCTTGGATAGTTGGACGAACAACGCTTTGTTCAATTCATCAAATGAATTAAAATCCAACCCATGCCTCTAGGTTCCCAATCCTATTGAGATAACCTAGTTAAGTCGTACCCAATTAAAGTATGACGGATATCACTTTTATCCTTTCGCGCCTTACTAAGATTGCCACGGTGCTTTGCTTTGGCAAACCCACACATGTACAATCGAAGTTATTGACGAGTACTTTTATTTGGAAGGCATCTAAAACTTAATATTTTAGAGGGATTTATTGATCTCATGATTAATTTGATAATTTAAAATATGTCCACTACATATAGTTGTATACATATCTACATATATGTGTAATACTATTATCAAACTAAAACATAAGATAAATCATGCATCAACATACATAATTAAAACGTGATATGGTTATAGCCCCTACTAATGAGTTTCTCAAGCCAATGAGAAACTCCTATGAGTCAACCTAAGGTAACTTCATAAGCTCCTTCCTTTGGCTCCAATTTGTGAATGGCCTCCTCATCCCGGTACGATGCTCCATCTTCATTGATCACCATCAATAAAATAAACTACACTATTTACAAGATATAGAATTCCTCGATTCACATTCGAGGGGAACATAGGGGAGGGATTACATTTAGAATAAAATAGAGAAAGGCACGACTCGCAGGTCGTATTATAAATTACAATCATTCACAAATCCTATCTAATAGGTCAAAGGGCTATAACCACGCACCATGCTCAAACAACACATAAAGCATGCATTAACATTTAATTAATTAAATTCTAAACATTTTAAATTTAATTTTAATTAAAACTGTAATATAATTTTTGAAAAATTATCGTACGCTCGGGACATCACATGCCACGAACTAAAGCGACTAAAACACGAACCACCATGGTTCGAACCAAAACCCACGGCTGGACCAATAGTGGGCCTAGGGTTCGAAACCCTAGCCCATGGCCGAGCCATGGTCCATGCGGCGGCTTGGGTGCGGCGCTGCTAGGGTTCCAAACCCTAGCCGCCTTGCACCATGTTGATTCTATCGAGCCAACTTGCACCTTTTCAATACTTTATCGAGCCAATAGAGTTCAAAACCCTAGATAGTGCGACGGCTTGACCCATGCTCGAGCCAGGGTCCGAACCCTAGCCCTTAAGCGGCGGCCGAGAGGCTTATGTGACTAGGGTTCAAAACCCCAGCCTATTGGAAGCGGCGGCCGAGCCATGGTGACTAGGGTTCGAAACCCTAGCACCTAGGTGGCGTCGGCCGTGAGCCATACTCGAGCTAATGTTCCGGTTTTTGATCACGAATTATCATATATTTCGATCCGTCAATTATATCATATATATTATCATACGATGATTTTCACAAAATCGATTTTTCCATATCATATATGAAAATACAGTTTTAAATAGCATGCAATATAAATTCTAACATGATTAAACTATTTAACCACATAAATCCGATATGAGCCTTGAACCTGGCTCTGATACCACTGTAAGTAACCCCATGAGCATACAACGCAGCGGAATAAAATTTTGGGATTACAAACCAGCGATCTATACATAGGGATTCATATCGGATTAGAGAATTACAAGTGTCTTACCCTTGTAGCGCGTTTGAAGCAGAATCCACGGAGCTGCACCACGTCCTACGCCTTCTCCGAGTCACTAAGCAAAACTCGATTGGTTTTGCCTCAATGGTATCCACACGATCAAATCGGGTGAAGGGATGGATTAATAACATGTTGCTAGACAAGTTATTAATCCGATACACGAAGCTAACTCGATTCACAATCGAAGATGGCACGAAAAACCACCAAGAACCACACGGCTATGATAGAGCCGAGAGTTCAACTTGGTGCGGCCGAGAGCTTCCTTTGGGTGGCTAGGTTTTTGTTCTTTTGATCTTGTCTTACAATTAAAAACCTTACAATCATATTAAATATGATTAATTAAAGGCTTTCTTAAAGCTTCATGGGCTTAAGCCCATGATTTAATTAATCCTTATGATTATTAATTAAGACTCCTCTTAATTATTTAATTCATCCCATGAATTTAATTTCCCTTCTCGATTTAATCTTTTGTGCGACCCGATAGGATCTCGTAATGTTGGCAGTGACATAAAATCTCATTTTATGTCGCAAGCATCGAGCGGTATCTAGCAACACATCGATGCTACCCAAATTACGAGAATGTCAATGACTCGACATAACCTTTAGAACTTGTGATAATATTAATCATGTAACTTAATCCCTTTGTCCTTTGTGTTTAGTTTGAACACGAGTCATGGAATAGTCATACTCGTATATTCAATCTTTATTTCTTGATCCCCAAGTAGAACTAGAATAAACGAATAAGCTCGATATCTCATATCGACTCATTCGAGCATGGCCATGCATTTTAGTTCTCACTTGATCAAGGGCCAAAACACATCTCCTGTTATATAGGAGGGACAAATCCTATCTCGATCAGTCAACATCCCTCTACATAATTCGTAGTGTATCCAATAGTCGCCTTTATAGATTACCCTGTTACGGGTAACGTTTGACGATATCAAGATACATAACTCCTTATGTTGGGATCTCTGATGATCACAAGTCGTAAGGATTACATACATTATTATCACTATGAGAATTGCATATGACGATCATATAACTATCCATGTTGCATTCTCATGGTGGGTCTGTCCAGTACATCGTTCTCTAACATGTACCCATATGTTGATTTGATATCTCATATCAATGAACAATTCATCGATCAACTTATACTAGTCTCTACGTATTATCATTATCCCTATTCATGATAATACTTGACTAGGGACATCTTTAAGAATAATACAATATTATTCTAAGGACATTAACATAAATATTAATTCACAATGCACAGTTAAAAGAATAATATATAATAATGAATTGCCATTCATAAATCCATAAACATTGTATGTCTTAAACAATCATCTAATGACTTGTCTTAGGGCATATCCCAACACCATGTTCTCAAAATAACCAAACTCATCAATTCCCAAAGCCAGTTAATCGTCACATAGATTAACTAATAACGTTCTATCATGCCAGTTCCATGATCAATATGGTAAAAACATAACGTAAAGGACCGTAGATATCACATATATATAACCAATAATTCCATATTCCTGTTTCATTGCTCGCTCCACAATGGCGGCATACTAAACCTCGCGCACGCTCAACAATAGCGGCGTCATACCCGATGGTCGCTCAACGGCGACAACATCCCGAATCATTGCTCGCTCAATGGCGGCACCGTATGGTTCCCAATGTATAACCATTTGACGTAATTCCCATTTACCATGCATATTGTTATCCATTTATAGTAGATATCATGCACCATGCATTTCAATACTTATCCGATGCAATTACCACATGCCACATATTTCAATGTCCATGTAATGCAATTACCATATACCATGTGTTCCTATACCCATTTAGTACAATTATCACACACCATGCATTTTACAGTTGCAACACTATAATAGGCCATGCTCGTACGTCATACGTACCTTAAGTCTCCGTAGTCCAAGCCAAACCTTGCTTGAGTTCCATGCCTCGAGAAATAAGTGTTAAAACACATAAACAACTCACAATCAAGAATAAGCATGCGATCACGTGCCCACGCACGTTTGCAAACCTCAAAACCCATCGTCAATCCATGACGATTACCAAAATAAAAGCCCCCCGGCTAAACATGCATAATACCCAAAATATAACATGTAACAAGTTAAAAAGATACCAAGAGTTCAACCGGGAATTCCACTTTATTAAACTTTGGTCTCACCCAATCCATTTTAAAAGTATAGCATTCCCATTGGAATGTAGACGTTGCCCCGGAAACGGCCCCTTTGACCCTCGGTTCCAAAATCCCGACATTTTCCAAAAATTCCAAAAAAAAACATTTTCCTTCGGGTGGCGATCGATCGCCACATCTACCGCGATCGATCGCCACACTCCAGTGGCCATCCAGTGCCTTCTCGCGATCGATCGCCAATCCGCTCGCGATCGATCGCCGAGACCTCGCGATTGATCGCCAGCACTGTTCATCGCCTTCAAAAACTGGACTGCTCGTCGCGATCGATCGCCCCACCTCGGCGATCGATCGCCACCTGTGATTTTCCGAAAAAATCGAGCTTCCATGGTGTTTTTCACACCCAAACTCAAAATCAACACCCCATACACCACCAACACCTCAAATACAACATTTAAAGCCAATAAAAACTTTAAAAACTCAACATATGATTTTAGCCAAAAATTCCCAAAATCCATAGCCAACCAAAACCTCAATCAAAAGCTACCATACTACTATCAAATCGAAGCCAATGACGAGGGGAAGATTAATACCTGGTTATCTTCGAGAAAATCGGCTCCCGAGCCAAGCTACCATCAAATTTCCCATCAAGGGAGAAGAGAGAAATGGGGGAGAAGGGTTTGGATCGATAAAGAGAGAGAGAAATGGATTCCGAATGACGGAATCCCGAGTCCAACTGGTATATATAGCAAAAATGCCCCAAAATACCAATACCTCCACAATTACATCATGATTCATTAAAAATCATCTGTTTCCAAAAACTCTCTCTCCAACATCAAATCCCCAGACTGGCCCCAACATAAAGCACCCCGGACGCCAAGTCCCACTAAAACCCAATTCATAGGTTTTCCACCAAATTGAGAATACCATCTCAACCTTCGGATCCAACGATCCCAAATGCCCGATTTAACAACCTCGGGAGACCCAAAACCGCAATTGATTCCTAATTGCCACGATTAAAAATCCATCAAGGATTACCATACCGGGATTAACACCATTAATCCCCGGACATCACAATTATCCCCTACTAAAAAAATTTCATCCTCGAAATTGCACCGGTGTACTCCACGTAACACCAGGACTACACCAACAAAACAAAGCCACAACCCCGATTCTGGACCATATTAGAATCGAATTAACAACCGCGAGAACGCCCATCTCGCACCAAGCTCTAAAATAGAGCAAACGCCAAAACCAATACAAACCCGAAAGATAACAACATACCTCGACGTGAAACGTCCCAGAAGTCACACCACGACTGCAAACCAACCAAATCTCCATTGGTTCTGACATAGATATCATCCCGTGATATTCACCACCTGCCCACGATGCTTGACACGCACCGTCATGATGGGGACCACTAGTATACAATAGTATACTCACAGAAAATCCGGTTTTCGCTTCCCAGCCCATCTCCTCCAAAGGAGTAGTTGCACCACTTGCAACCCGGACCGGGTTACCCACGGTCACTGATCCACACAAAACACATCACCCAGGATGTTTACACCGGTGTGTCCCAAGAAATCATATCTTGGTCCCGACACACCATCAAGACTCCACAAAGTCTCAAGTTCCACAGAGGTCACGCAAAACAGACAGTTGAATTCCTGCCACACGTGTCAACCACGACACCAAACAAATCCGAATCCTGGCCATCCCTCATTTATCCTTGGATCCAACAATCCTAAAACAGGAAGGCTATCGAATCATCCAACAAGAATTACCATGGTTCCAAAATACGATGACAAAGGTGGTATGGATTCGAGCCCTGTGCATACTGTTCATACTATTGCTGCGTTATCTACTCATGATATAGATAACCTTCTCTCTTCTCACTTGCAGGATCATACCATTAAAAAGACACACAATCCGGATCGACCACAAAAAGCCACAGATGTTGAAGGAGGAACAAAAACTGAAGACGCCCACTCAAAGGCGAACAAACCAAAATTTAGAGGAGTTAAGAAGATATTGAGGTGGAAGAGGAAAGATAGAGCAACATCGCATCACCTACCTTGATAGAGGACTGGCGTCGGGCCACCGACGTTAAACAGAGGCGCTGCGTGGGAGGCAACCCAAGGGGAGTTAGTTTCCTTTCTCCCTTTTATTTATTTATTGCTTTAGTAGTTAGACTTAGTTTCCTTTCTCCCTTTTATTTATTTATTTCTTTAGTAGTTAGACTTTTCTCTTTTCTTGTATTTTTGCCTTACATTGGGGACAATGTAAGATTTAAATATGGGGGAGGGATTAGTGGTGTGTTATTGTTTTTCTTATTATAAAAATACAAAAAAATCAAAAAAATTGAAAACTTTTTGAGCTCATAGTTAGTAATGAACACATGTTTGGAACCACTAGCCCATGATGAAACTGAATTGATATAATGCATGCTTTTGAACAAAGGTGAATTGCTAACCTTGGAACACTTTGAACTCTAATGCAAATTTTGCTTTGACGTAGTAGTTGAATATTTTGAGCACGTTATTGTCATGACTTGTGAAGTGTGCATAGCTTAGTGAAGATTGTGTGAACTTTGTAATAGTCTTAAGAAGTCTCTAATACATGCTAGAACTTAACTACATGCTCTTTGAGGCATATGTCTAGACTACTTGCAAACATGAAAGTGATATAGGCAATCTTTGATGTGTTTGAGCCTTCAAACCTACCATGTAAAGAAAATCAATCATTAGTACATTTTTTGAGCTTTAGTGCAACAGAATGGTTGTATGCTAAGCATACAAAAGACCCCCATTCGACATTCTTTGACTAGCTTATCATCCTTCCCTAATGAGCCTAAATATGAATTCTATCCATACCTTTGAAGGGAGTATGATGTGTTTCATTCACATGCACTTAAGTATTCAATGATTAAAATGTTTGTGATCTTCATTGTGAAAAGAATGAAATGCATGAAAGAAAAGGGATGCCTTGAGAAAAATAGATAAAAATTTGACTCCAATGGGAACCAAGGCACAAAAGAAGAAAAATATTGAAATAAAAGTTGAAAAATTCAAGCGAGAAGAGAAGCTTTTAGTGTGCATATCATCATACTCTTTTGTTTGACATGTCTTTTTCCCCTAGGCCAAGCTACAAGCTAATAATGACCTACTTGATTTATGTTTGCAAAGTGGCTAAGATAGTGGAGAAGAGTATGCAAGTAAGCTTATACTTGTGTTAGTGTATGACTTGAACTATTGTGGATCTGCATCTTTTGGATCTATAATTTGTACACAAAACTTGTTTATGACCACACATACACGTTCACTACTTTGTCGAGTATGAGTATTTAGGGATTGAACTTGTTCCATTATTAAATTTTCACCACCTTTCATTACTATGCATGTTTAAAATTTTTGAGGCATTAAAGTGAGAACAAGTTAGTTTGTTATGATGCTATGAGCCAAGCAAAAATATTATAGTTTTGTCTGATTTACTCGAGGTCCAGTAAAGAGTAAGTATGGGGGAGTTTTATGTGACTAGAAATAGACACATCTATTGCATTTAATTGTTAACGATTTGGTATATTTTGATGGATAATTTGAGACATATGCTACCTAATCGTATATTTGTGTAATTGTAGATGGAATCGAAGAAATCGAGCTAACTAAGGCGAGTAAAGGTCAAGTAAAGCTTTGGAGCTAATAAGGATTCAATATAGATCAAGAAAAGGCTAAAAATGTAATTTTGGAGGAGGCGATCGACCGCATGGAGGAGGCAATCGATCGCCTATGGACAGAAAGTTGAGCAACAAAAATTATGAAGCAGCGATCGATCGCGAGAAAGAGGCGACCGATCGCCCAAACCCACTGGAGCCAAGCGATCGATCGCGAGAAAAGTGGCGATCGATCGCCAGCAGTGTTTTGGAAAGATTGAGACTTGATTTCTTTCCTTTCTACATGGATTCTAACCTCTATAACTCGAAATTACAGCCTCATTGAGGAGAGATTCAGACCTTAGAATATAATTTTTAATTTTTAGAATAATTTTCTTTGAATTTTTGAAAATGACGCTCGAAGAACGAAGATGGAATCAACAAGCCGGAATCGTGCTTCACTTTAGTAACTTTCTTTTCTATTGATTGTTTGATGTTTTTAATAGAATTTTTGTTAGTTTTAGATTTAATTATGCAAGGCTAAACACTTTGATTCTTGGTTGAGGGATACTTGCCTTTGGAATAGAAAAACTTGTGAAATTTTTGATTTGATTGTTGAATTTTCAATTCAATTTCAATTTGTTTTTCAGATTATGATTCTCATGAGTATTGTGTTTGATTGATAGATTGATCACCTAGTAATCACATACAATATCTAATGCTAATTGAGAAACAACTAAGATTGATTTATTACCTGCTGTTGGTGTTATTAAATTCTTAGGAAAAACGATTGGATAATTAATTCTAACGGCTGTAGTTCTTAGATTCATCAAACTTACTCGTTTTCAAACTATCATTGATTTAATCTTAACGGCTGTAGTTTTAGTTAAAGATTTGATAAAAGTCGAATTGAATGTTGTTTTCTTTTTTACCACGATTAAGGTAAGTAAGGAATTAAGTTTTCAATTGATGAATAATTGAATGAATTCATATGTTTAGTAGTTTGATGATCAAGTGAATGATTTCCAAAGGTAAAGTTGACCGAAAACCAAGAATCGCTTCTTAATCTTGATAAGCTAGTTAATTGTTTGCCTTCGTTTAATTTAGTTATAGTTAAAGAAATTTGATAACCCCTTATTCACTTCCCTGTGGATCGATCTCTTCTCACGCTACTACATATTTAATGCTATTAACTTGAGAGGGTTAATTTGGGCGTACGCGATAAACGCTACCAATCGCAGACTTCGGAACAAGGTGATACTGATGGTCAAAGTTCAGTGGGAACGCAAGGGTGTTGAGGAGTCCACATGGGAGACGGAGTGGCATATGGTGTAACACTACCCAGAACTGTTATCTGGTATGTGAATTTATGTTTTGATTGATTTGGTAAGTGCATGCAATTTCTAGGACGAAATTTTCTAAGTAGGGGAGTATTATGATATCCCTGAAATTAATCATGTTCTTTATGGCTTCTAATAATAATTATGGTGTTATGATTATTATTATGGTTGGAAATTGTATAGTTATGCGATGGGTATGAACTGGTAATACATTTCACGGTGCATATGATGCATAGTGGCGAAATGGTGATTTGGCATGATTTGTTGGACTTTGTTCTAGTAGTATAGCAAAAGCATGTTAATATTTGTTGTGGTGCATTGTTGAGTAAATGCTTTAAAATATCATGTTGGGATATTTTACTACATCGTGCTAATTAATTGGGTACCATTTTTAATTAAACACCCTACACCACTTATATCCCCACCCACTTTTATTCACTCTTATCTCCCCATCACTCTTTATCACTCAAATCCCCAAACCCCACCCATTTTTCATCGATCAAAAGAGGGAAGAAGAGGGAGATTCCAAGAGCTTGTAATCCTTGATTCTTGCTAGGAAATTGAAGCTCAAGGGTAAGGAAACCTTCTTGTTAAGTTTTGAGCTTGTTTTAGTTGAGTTTGGGTTTGTATTTTAGCGAAAGAAAATGGGTTTGTTTTGAATGTTATGTGTATTGTTGGTTTGTGGGATTTTTATGGATATTGATGTGTTTGGTGATGTATAGTGAAGTTTTGGGTTGTGTTGAGTTGTAATGATTTGAGGTTGTGGTGGTTGGAAGGAAGGTAGTGTATGAAAATGGTGATTTCCGCACCTACAGGCAGCGGCGATCGATCGGCGTGATTTCGGGATCGATCGCGTGTATCATGTCTCGGAACAGAAGGTCTCAGCGATCGATCGCAAGTTGGCGCGATCGATCGGCACAATCTCAACGATCGATCGCGGAATGACATTTTTTGGATGATAAGGCAGTAGCATCTTGTGATCGATCGGGACCCATTGGCGATCGATCGTGAGACGCCAAATATTGGTATTTTGGTTATTTTGTTGGGATTTTGATATCGGATTATGATTTGGCTTCTGATATTGAGTTGTGTAATTGTGTAGAGCCTTCCCAGGTGGCAACACAACGAAGGGAATAAAGTCCAACACACATCCCATATTTTGGAAAGGTACGTAGAGAGACGTACAGGCACCAAACGGTAACATGTATTTTAGATACATATTGGATTATGCATTGTGGTTGCATATACATATTGGATTAAGCATTGTGGTTGCATATATATATGTTGAATGCTTGGTGCACATCCCATGAGTCTTTATATTCGAGTGATGATTATAAATGATTTGCGCTGTCATTTGAAGCGATGATAGAATACATGCCGCTGTCATATCGTTGCGAGGAAACAATATTTGCAACTAATATTTCCTAGATTGGCATCAGTGGCTAGGAACAATAATATTTTAGTGAGTAAGATGGGTTTATGGGAGGAAGGGGTTTGGCATTGGAGGAGAGATTTATTCAATTGGGAAGAGGAATTATTATCACAGTTTTGTTCATGTCTTAACAGGGTCAATCTTATAAAGGATTTGGAGGACAGGTGGGAATGGCAACATGAGATTTCGAGGCAATTTTCAGTTGCCTCCGCTTATTGCAGTCTGGATGATGGTTCACAGGAGGAGGGTTGCGATCACAATGATTGTATACAGCCTTGGGAAACTATGGCGCCAACGAAAGTATCCATTCTAGTTTGGAAAATTTTCAGAGATCGTATACCTTCGAAGGTCAATCTTCAAAGACGGAACATTATTTCAGGGCAGAAATATATAAATTGCGATCGTTGTTTATCTCTGGAGGAATCTACTGTTCATTTGTTCTTCGCGTGCCCGTTCTCATATGACATTTGGATGAAGTGTTACCAATGGCTGGGGTTTCAGATGGTTCTCAGCATGGATACTAAAACGCATTTATCTCAACACAAGGCGTTATGGACTCACAAAAGAAACTGGAAAGAATGGGCATCTATTTGGCACGCTGTCATTTGGACTTTGTGAATGGATAGGAATAGAAGGATTTTCAATACAGACGTGGATAGAGAGGAAGATTTGTTAGATTCAATCAAGTTTAAAAGCTGGAGTTGGATAAAATTTAGGGGTTCTAGATTGTTACATTACGCTTTTGTTGATTGGGCTCGTGAGCCGATAGTTTGTCTACTAGATTAAATCTTAGGATTTTAACTTTTATGTAAAACTTTGGAGTATCCCTTATGCTCTTTTATTTTTAATAATATTTATATATTCCTGATAAAAAAAAAATATGTTGAAGCGATGGTACATGCCGCTGTCACATTAAAGCGAGGTTATTCGATGCCGCTGATATGTCGAAGCGAGGGAATTAGTGTCGCGGTCATGACAAGCGAGTGCATTAAAATACACTGTTATAACAAGACTAGGGATTGGTTATTGGTATTGATGGAAGGTTATATGTCATGATATTTGTGGAACAGTAATATAATTCACTGATTTTGATTATGGGTTGTGGTACAGGGACAACCAAATGGAGTGTTTTAAATGCATTGGAATACAGGAAGTGCTATGTATTTATGGTTTATGCATTTACTTATTATAATCATATTGTTGAGAATATGGATTATTTTATGCTCATGGTTTGGGGGTTGTTTGTAAGGACCTCCCGTGCCCTTAACCCGTTATTAGTGTATTAACCCTTGTCATTAGTGCATACAATCATGTTATCAGGGGGAAAGAGATTACATGCAACCCTAGCATGAACTACCTGTATACAATTTCTTTATATTATTCGTATAATGTCTAAACTTTCCCCAAACATAATCCATAAACGTAACATGCACTTTATACATACACTAACATGCTCTCATTTCATTTTGCAATTCATAAATAATTGCATGCAACTCATAAATGAAAAGAGAAAGGCCATTGCCTTCTTTATACAACCCATATACACATGATAGTGCTCACATGCGAGCATCGAATAAGTATACGTGTATCCAATGTATAAAGTATCATGCTCAATACCGTCACTGGTACTTCGATCCTGGAAGCATCTCAAATCCACAGCTCGAGCTCAACTCCAAGCCATCGACATTCCTATTCACCTGCCCCAACAGAGACAGCCCCACACGGGGTGAGCATACCAATACCACCAAACCGATAATCAAAATAATACAATTCATAATTTACAAAAATGTAAATGCTATGAAATATAAAAGATGCTCCCTGGATGGTATCATCCTCATCCGGGATTCCCTATACTGTCCTTGTTCTCAAAACAACCAAAACCATCAAATTCCCAATAGTCAGTTAATCGTTACATTGATTAACAAATCTGTATGCCACTTACCGATATCATAATCAATAATATCAAATCATTAACAATGATTGTAAATATTTCTATATCTCACTTATGGTTCCATAGTTCCATTTCATCGCTCGCTCTACAATAGCGGCATTTTATTCTCACGCATGCTCAACAGCAGTGGCGTTATAACTGATGTTCGCTCAAAGGCGACAACCTCCCAATCATTGCACGCTCAAAAGCGGCACCGTATAATTCCCAATGTCTATCCATTTATTGCAATTTAACGTACCATGCATTCAACAATTGCAATTACAAAAAGGGCTATGCTCGTACGTTATATATACCTTATAATTCCGTAGTTCGACTCCAATCTTGCCTTGGTCCGTGACCGATGGATTATGTGCTAAACATTATTAATAATACACAATTAAATTCAAGCATGCAACCATGTGCTCAAGCACGTTCACAAACCCCAATAATATCGTCATCCATGACGATTACCATTTTAAAAGACCCCGGATGAAGCATGCATCGAAAACTCAACACGAAATTATACCCCAAAAATAGGCACTGTGATAAGTATGATTTTTACACTTAATTTGATATATGATTAGGGGTGTTTTTGTAGTGATTCCTCGAAATTATTACATGTTTTGGTATATATTTGTATATTTCAGGAATCTAGGTCCAAATGCATTAAAGTGGATGAAATGGGCTTAAAATGCTGAAAAAGGACCAAACTGAGCATATATGGAAAAGCAGGGACCAAATCGCAAGATTGGAGATTTGAGATCCGCGATCGATTGGAAACTTACGAAGATCAATCGCTAGATTTTTGCGATCGATCGGCAAATGACGAAGATCGATCGCGGATATGAAAAATTTGGTTATTTTGTCCAGAATGTTTCCGCGATCGATCGGCAAATGACGAAGATCGATCGCCAAAACCAAAAATTTCGAGATTTTGTTTCCTTCTTGGTTATTTTGTGTCCAAAACTTACCAAACTCCTTCACCACTATATATATGAGGTCTTTGACGAAAATATGGACTTTTTATCAGATGTTACATCCTAAGAATAGCCTCCATCCACTCATCCTCCATATCACCATCATTCACCTCCATCCATCAACCATCCTAGGATTTTGGAACACCTTCAACAAGGCGATTCAAGAGACGATCGAGAAGGAAGCGAGAGAGGGAGCAAGGATCTACGAACGAAGTCGACATCGGGAGTTTTTTCTTTTCTTTTAATATTTGTTTTGATTTACTATGTTGAACTAATTTATTTATCGAGGCTAGGCGAATCCTTTGTCATGAACCTATGATTTGATGATTTATTTGATTGAATTCCTTAATTCTTTGCGTATAATTTATTGATCTTCATGCTTTTGAGGGATTGATCACCCTTGAATGATTACTTTATTGTGATTGACTTGACCATATGATATTGCAATATGATATAATAAATTATACCGTGGGTTTTAGGTTGAGACGGACCAAGTAAAATCTGGCACACGTGTTATAGCAATAGATTTACCAAAATCGAAGGCTAGTAGTTTTCATAGATCTTTATTCGATATTAATTGTTCAATAAGGACAAGAGATTGGTTTACTGCAACATTAATATTAGACTTGTTATAATTGGACCAAAGTATAACGGATGCATTAGGAAAACTCGTCACCTTAGAAATATTTGGATATTCAATCGAGAATTGTAGGGATTGCATTGATGAGCCAAAGTCTCGATAATCTTCTCTAGTGGATTTTTCTCGTTTACTTTTATTGACCTGGTTGGATTAGTAGTTAATTTAATTAATTAGTAGTTTAATTATTAATTCAATTTCGTAGGTTAAATATAGTTAAAAAGCATCTTATTTGGTAATTGCTTGTTAGTCCCTGTGAGTTCGACAATCCGTATTCTTCCCATCTATACTAAAACTTGACATCGTGCACTTGCAGTACATAAATCGCACCACTGAAAATAAATTCGGAAAAAAATTTTAAATTGCTTTATTTGTTTTTATTGCGAGGTACTTGTGATGCTTCATCAACAAGTCTTCACAAGATTTGTCCAACAATATTCAGAGCCGTTTTATGCAGCGTGGGGGAGATTCAATGAATTGGCAGACACATTCCGGTATCACAACTTTTCGAACTATAATCTTCTGCAATTTCTTCAAAGGTTTGGATGCAGAGACACGAGAATGGGTATTCAGCGGAGCACTGGTGACTGGGAGTCCCCTGGTTGATAGATATGAGGACAGTGTGTTGCACATGTTCAATGATATGGTGGACTTCGATTACCACAGGTATTGTGATCCTTCACTACAAGGTTGGAGTTACCAATACCCACCGGAGCCTCACTACCCTAGTGATACGCACCAACCATTTGAGCATCAAGGATAGAAGAGAGATAGTTCGGCAGACATCACGACTCAGTTAGAGGATACATTAATAAGATTCATAGCATCAACTGAGAACAGTTTGGAGTGCCAAACCAACTCTAAGCGCCACCTCGAGCAGCAAATGGTGGTCCTTATGGAAACAATTTTGACTAGCTGGCAGGAGGAAGAGACGAGAGCTACCAATCAAGAGGCGATGAATCGAGTTTCGTTATATGATGATGATCACTCAACCAACCAAGTTTGGGGGAGTGATCCTACACATGTGGAAAAGTCAAGGGAACTTTTAGAGATGTTATCCGAGGAGTTCTCATGTGAAGATGAATCGAGTGTGATGTTGGAGAAGGAAGAGACTTTCGAAGATTCTGATTTGAGCCCATCGATGGAGACATGTTCTATGCCATATGTAGATCCGTAATTTCCATCGACGCCAACTACACCAACTACATCCTCCAAGATATGAAGCCAACTCAAGAATCATTCTCCCATACCTACCACTTCAAACCGAAAGTTGTTGGAGCAACGAGCTTACACTGTTACAATCATGCCAATCTTGAGGCGATCACACTGGCGATCGATCTCTTCATCCCAGACGATCGATCGCCTGGCAAAATGGCATGGTCGATCGATCGCTCCATTCCAGGCGATCGATCGCCTCTCAGTGTTTTTGGCTACTGCCTCATGGAGATCGATCGCTTCCTTTGAGGCGGTCGATCGTCTCACTGTTCATCTTCCTTAAAATTCCACCAATGTCACGGCGATCGATCGCCCCGCCCTAGGGATCGATCGCCTCGACCTGTATCAGCCAAGTTTTTCTTGCAAAATTTTTCCCAACAACAATACTCACACCCCGTACAACATAAATCCTTAACAATGGGCTATAAATCAACCCCAAAACACAACAACCCAAAAATCTTAAAAAACCAATTTCTTAAAGCCAACTCAAATCCTTCCCA
The DNA here is from genome assembly GCA_907163345.1 of Haberlea rhodopensis. Classification (NCBI taxonomy): domain Eukaryota; kingdom Viridiplantae; phylum Streptophyta; class Magnoliopsida; order Lamiales; family Gesneriaceae; genus Haberlea; species Haberlea rhodopensis. The sequence goes on from CAJQUN010000015.1 coordinate 11,683,363, forward strand.
AACACCGCAATACCAAAATCAAATCGAAGACAAATACGAGGGGATGGAGAATACCTTATTATCTTTGAGAAATTCGGCTCCCAAGTCAAGCCTCCATCAACTTTTGATCAAGGGAGAAAGGGAAGGGAAATGGGCTTGGGGAAGGGGGAGCGCTGGTGAGAGTGAGAGAATGAGATCCAAAATGATCGAACATCGAGTCCACTTAGTATATATAGCACCAAGGCCCCAAAATACCAATACCTCCACAACTACATCATGATTCATTAAAAATCATCCGTTTTCAATAATTATCTCTCGAACTCAAAATTCATTACCAGCCCTAGTACTATGTACTCCGGACCCCAGATTCCACCAAAAACCGAATTCCAAGGTTATCACCGCAATGAGAATACAATCTCATCCCTTGGATCCAACGACTCCAAAAACCGGATTTAAAATCCCCGGGAGTCCCAAAACCTCAATTAATTCATAATTACCACAATTAAAATCCATTAAGGATTATTACCACACCGGGATTAACACCATTAATCCCCGGGCATCACATTGTTCCTGTAGGTGCATTTTTGCATGGAGGGCTAAGGCCAGGGTTGATGCAGGGAGCTGTGTGAGGAGTGCTACTTGTATAGCAAGACATGAATTCTTTTGTATAGTTTCTTGATAAGTGTGAATTTTACACTTGTTTTGCTGTGTTTTTGTATTGATTTTCGTATTGATTCCTGGATGATTTTATGTTTTATGGTATATATTGTGTATTTCAAGAATCTAGGTCCAAGGGGATAAAAGTGGAGGAAATAAGCTAAAAATGTTGAAAAGGGACCAAATCGGGCGAAGACGTGAAAAAGTGGACTGAATTCTCGAAGATTTAAATTTATACAGCTCAGCGATCGATTGGCATCAACATCGCGATCGATCGCCGAGCTATAAAAAGAGAGGCTGAACATATTACATTGGCGATTGATCGGCAAGAACTCGCAATCGATCGCCAATATACAGTGAAAACTCGCGATCGATCGGCAGGGAACGAAGATCGATCGTGGAAATGTTTATTTTGACTATCACGTCCAGTAGAGACTCGCAATCGATCGGCGTAAATTGAAGATCGATCGCCGCGAAGAGTTTTAAGAAAAATATAGACTTTCCATGTGTTGGTTCAAGGTGGACTCCTTCCTAGTGGTTGTTACCCTATTTATCAGACCTAGGGATGAAATTTTGGGGACTTTTGCACACTTTTCTGAACCCTAAGAGCAGCCACTCCTCCATCCACGGAGCGACATCCTCGTTATCTTAGTATTTCTGAACTTAATTAATTTTTATATCAGATTTTGATGTTAAATTTGTTTAAAGACATGTTTTTGCATAATAATTTGATTTTGGTTGTTGGCTAAAATATTTGTCAAGACATAGGGATCCCATGTTTGAACCCTTGAGTTAATTAACGGTTTTGATTTGATTTCTATGATCTTTGCGCATAATTTATGTTTTTAATGCTTGTAATAGATTAGTTACCTTTTGCATGATATTGGTAATCGTAATTGAATTGACCATAGGAGATTACGATACGACGTAGTAAATTAGGCCGTGGGTTTTAGGTTGAGACGGACCAAGTAAAATCTAGCACACGTGTGATAGCAATAGTTTTACCAAAATCGAAGGCTAGTAGTTTTCACAAAGCATTTTTTGGTACTAATCATTCAATAAAGACACGGGAGTTGTTTATTGTAGATTAAAGCTAGACTTGTTATAACCGGACCAAGGTATAACGAATGAAATAGGAAAACTCGTCACCCTTGAACATAGAATTTTGAATCTTAATGAACAATTTTTGGGGGATTACATGGGTGAACCGACGTCTTGATAATTCGTTTATAATTTCTCTTCAATTATCCATCACTACTGCTTAGGTTAATTTTTGTGTTTAAGTCAATTTAGTGATAATCATTCCATAATCGTAGGTTAAATATAGTAATTCTAATCGAACGTGGTAATTACTACTAGTCCCTGTGGGTACGACAATCCTTACTTTTTAACCATTATACTAAAACTTGACAACGTGCACTTGCGGTATAGAATCGCTACACTGAGAAATAACTGTTTAAAATAAAAGCGATCAAGTTTTTGGCGCCGTTGCCGGGGACTAGTTTAAGTAATATCATAGGAGATTAGTTGACTATAATTTAGCCATAATATTTTTTATTTTTTTACTTTTGTTACGGTTTATACGATTTCACTACAGTTGTTCCTTCGTTGTGTTGAACTTTGCAGGGAGTTGTCTTTGTAGTGCATGCTACGAAGTGACAGACCTATATTAGAGCCACTTGACTTAGAGATTAAACGAACTTGTAGAAGACTTCGGAAAGAAACTAGGGAGATGGCCGAGAATAATCGAGGGAATGGTACCGGAAACAACGAAGAAGTGCCAATTACAAGATCCATGATGGACTATGCACAACCATCTTTTCAAGGCACCATGTCTAGCATCTGTGATACCCCCGAAATGATTATATGATTTTAATCATTAATTTAAATTATGATAATTTGGGTGTTAATTCATGGGATTGAATTAATATTATTGAGGAGATACATTTCAGAGTGCATGTGATATATGTTGGGATTTTGGGGTTGTGGCATGTTTATTTGGGGTGTGTGTTATTTGTTATGGTGAAGCATGTTTAAATGGGAATTGAAGTATTTTATTGAGAAAATACTATAAATATCATGCGAGGATATTTTAATACATCGTGCTAAATACCGGGACCAAAACATAACACATCATACCACCCAACACCCAACCACCCCCCCCCCCCCAACCCATACCAATCAACTGTGCAATGGCTGACAATCCACCCCACTTGGCACAATCATTCAGCCCTTCTCCTCCATTCCAAATCTCGATCTTTCTCTCCCAAATAACCTCCAGCATCTGCTAAGAAAAATCGTGAGGAGCCTTGCCATTTTCATTCCTTGGAAGCCTCTCAAAAATCGGAGCAAAGTAGGGTGAGAAACCATGCTCTGTTTTTTATTTAAGCTTGTTCAAGTTCTTGCTTTTAAGTGGTGTGAATATGGCATGTTAGCTTAGGTTTCTTAAAACCTTCGATTTAAATGCTTACATGGTGTTATTATGAAGCTCTCAGTATTTTTCCTTGAGCATGTTACATGTTTTATGTGAAGGATTTAAGCATGTGAAATAGGGTGTTCGAAAATCTGGGTAGATAATGGCCCTGTTTTTCTGGAAAAATATGGAATGGGAGTGATATTGAGAAGGTGATATCATGCATGTTAGATGGGTTTTTGGTGAACCTTCGATTTGAGTACATGCATGGTAGTTTTGTAAGCCCAGGATGTTTTTGTTCGAGCATGTTTTATGATATACGTTGTAGCTTTAATAGCATGAAATGAGGTGCTCAAGAAATCTAGAAATGAAATATGTTGCCATGTTTCCGGAAAAGTTGGTCGAGTACTTATGTAAATGGACGACGTTGATGCATGTGGGTTTATGTTTGGGGTGTAAATTTGATATGAATACACTCAGGGTAGTGTATTGTAACTGCTAGCATGTTGTTTTGGGCATGTTGTATGTCTTACATGTTAGATTGAGGAGTATGAAAATCAGTGTTAGGCAATTCTGGGCAATCTGGGCTGAAACAGAGCGACCGATCGATCGGTAAAGAACACCGATCGATTGTCAAAAGCCGTAGCTTTTTTATTTAATTCGAACAGTTCACCGATCGATCGGTGATGAGGGCCGATCGATCGGTAGTGCCTGATTTAAAAAAAATGTGGAATTTGTTTAAATTTGATATTGGATTGTAATGAGACATCTAATATTGTGTTGTACACTGGTGTAGAGCCTTCACAGACAGCTACACAGCGCAGGGGATAGAGTCCCACCACACACTACATTTTGGAAAGGTACGTAAGCGACGTACGGGCATCCCAACGATAACATGCATTTTATATTTGTCTATTTGATACATGATGAATGCAATGTGATGCATTAAGTGTATGATACATGTTATTATGCATTGTGATTGCATATTGTGATATGGAATAAAAGAGGTGTATTCCATGAGTCAGTGGTGATCACAGTGAAGATTTTAATGCTTACGCTTTACCGCTAAAAATGTGGAGCGGGATGGGGGGAGGCTCGCTTGCACATGGAGGCGGGGTATACCATACTAAGCGAGGATGAGATACCGCTTGTATGAAGAAGCGAGGATGAGATACCGCTTGTGTTGAGATTATGAAGCGAAGAAGCATTTAAAATAACTGATGATGACTGACTCAAGAAAAAGAGATGATATGTCATGACATTTATTTATGAAGCCATATGTTCATATAGTGTTTTGATTATGAATTATGGTACAGGGACAACCAATAGGCGTTGTAAATGCGATGGAAATACAGGAAGTGTTTTGTATTTATGATTATGCATTTACGTCTTACATTCATATTATGTTGAATATGAATTATGTTATGCTCATGTGTTGGGGGTTGTCTTTGTAGGTGCTTTTGATGATGAACCAGGGTCGGGGTTGAAATGCTGAGCTGTAAGGAGTGCTACAGGATTAGCATGTTAGAGAAATTTTGTATAGCTTCTACATGAAGTAGAGTAAGACTATAGTGTAGTACATTTTGTAGGAATATGTGAAATTCCTTTTAAACTTTTGGTACTGTAATCTCTTAAGCTCAGGTTAATTAACACGACTTATTACTCTGATATATACTCATGAATGATTAGTTCTCTTAATCGCACCTTAATATCTTGATTTAATAACGGGGTCTCACAGCATCACTAGACCAAGGATCCAGGCTAATAACTTCGAGATCAAGCCTGCCATAATTCAGATGATCCTAATGCTCATATCTCCAACTTTTTGGAGATATGCGACACGTTCAAGCACAATGGCGTCACTGACGACGCCATCAGGTTACGACTCTTTCCCTTTTCTTTAAACGATAAAGCTAAGAGCTGGTTGAATTCATTGCCTGCAGGGTCGATCACTACTTGGGAGGGGATGGCTCAAGCCTTCCTATCAAAATACTTTCCCCCTTCCAAGACAGCTAAGATGCGTAATGATATCACAACATTCATGCAACATGATCCGGAGACACTGTACGAAGCTTGGGAGCGCTTCAAGGATCTACTTCGAAGATGCCCACATCATGGTCTTCCGATTTGTCTTCAGGTACAAACATTTTACAATGGTTTATTTTCTGCTAATAGATCCATGATTGATGCAGCAGCAGGAGGTACCATTACGAGAAAGTCACCTGGGGAAGCTTACACACTCTTGGAAGAGATGGCATCCAACAGTTACCAGAGGCATTCTGAGAGGAATGTGCCAAAGCGAGATGCATCAAGTGGATGAAGTGACATCAATACAAGATCAATTGGAGGCTTTGAACAAGAAGATGGACAGTTTGAGCATGACAGCCATGCAAGCTCAAGTGATCACGTGCGAATTATGTGGAAGCAACCATCCAAGCACGGAATGTCATGCAGGTAATCCTTTTATGCAATCTAATGAACAAGCAAATTTTGTAGGAAATAGACCACCACATGGTAACTCATACTCCGACAACTATAACCAACCGTGGAGGAATCATCCGAACTTCTCTTGGTCCAACCAAAAGAATGTCTTGAATCCACAACCTCCACCGGGTTATCCACCAAAGCCGAGTATGGAAGAGTTGCTAACTAAGTTCATGACGATGACGGAGAATAGGATGCAAAATCAAGATGCATCAATTAAGAACTTGGAAACTCCAATGGGTCAAATGGCAAATATGTTAGCAGGAAGAGCACCAGGAAGCTTACTGAGTGATACGGAAAAGAACCCCCGAGAGCAAGCCAAGGCGATCTCATTGAGGAGTGGAAAAGAAATTGGATCACAGATTGAAGATCGGGACGATGAGCACGAAGTTGAGTTGGAAGGTGAGAATGACATTCAGACACGTGAAAATGGTAAGTCTACTACTACCACTACACCTATCGCACCACCCAAGAAGGTACAAATCCCTCCCCCATTTTCTGCTGCATCAAAAAGGGCAAAGGTAGATGCTATTCTTAGAAATTTTTAAGAAATTACAAATAAATATTCCATTTGCTGATGCTTTACTTCAAATGCCTAGCTACGCTAAGTTTTTGAAAGATATTCTGTCGAATAAGAGGAAATTGGGTGAGCATGAGACGATTAAGTTAACTGAGGAGTGTTCTGCAGTTGTCCAAAACAAACTGCCTCCTAAATTGAAAGATCTAGGGAGTTTTTCTATACCTTGCACAATTGGGTCTATTTCATTTATAAAATCTTTATGTGATTTAGGTGCAAGTATTAATCTTATGCCTTTGTCAATTTTCAGGAAGTTGAGGCTTGGTGAGCCAAAACCGACCACGGTTTCTGTACAATTGGCAGATAGGTCTGTGACATACCCACGAGGAATCATAGAGGATGTCCTAGTGAAGGTCGATAAATTCATCTTCCCGGCAGACTTCCTTGTGTTGGATATGGAAGAAGATGCGGACACACCACTGATCTTGGGAAGACCATTCCTCGCTACTGGAAAGGCACTTATAGATGTCCAACAAGGGAAGTTGATCCTCCGTGTAGGGGAGGATCAAGTCACTTTCAACGTTTTTAAAGCTTTAAAACACCCACATGCTGAGCATATATGCTTTAGTGTTGATATTATTGAAGTGTTGTCTGCTAATGTGTTTAAGGGAACACACAAGGATGAATTGGAAGCATGCTTGGTAGAGGACATTGAAAAGCTGGGCGAGACCGTCGAGTTGAAAGAGACTGTCGTTTATTTAAACGCCAATATTCCCCATAATAGGCGTGTGAAGAACAACTTAGGCTAGTTGGGAGAGAGGGACATGAAGCCACAAAAGCCCTCCATTGAAGAACCACCAACTCTTGAACTCAATACCCTCCCTCCTCATCTCAAGTATGTTTATTTAGATTTTAATGAGTCATTGCCTGTAATTGTCTCTTCATCTTTAACAGGTATAAACGAAGACAAACTACTTAGGATTTTGAGGGAGCATAAGAAAGCATTCGGATGGAAAGTAGCGGACATAAGGGGGATAAGCCCATCAACATGTATGCATAAGATCTTGATGGAGGATGCTTACAAACCCGTGGTTCAACCACAACGCCGGTTAAACCCAAAGATGCAAGAAGTGGTAAATGCTGAGGTCATCAAACTGCTGGATGCAGGTATTATCTATCCCATTTCTGATAGTGCATGGGTCAATCCTGTGCAATGTGTACCCAAGAAAGGAGGTATGACTGTAGTTAAAATGAGAACAATGAATTGATCCCTACTAGAACAGTCACAGGTTGGCGAGTCTGCATTGATTATAGAAAGTTAAATGACGCCACCCGTAAAGACCATTTTCCCCTCCCATTCATTGACCAAATGATAGAGCGTCTGGCAGGGTATGATTTCTATTGTTTTCTAGATGGCTATTCTGGGTATAATCAAATAGCTATTGCACCTGGGGACCAAGAGAAGACTACCTTCACTTGTCCTTATGGTACGTTTGCATTTAGGAGAATGCCATTTGGATTGTGTAATGCACCTGCAACTTTTCAAAGATGTATGATGTCTATTTTTCATGATACGGTTGAAAAATTCTTAGAGGTCTTTATGGATGACTTTTCTGTCTTTGGGAATTCTTTTGATGCTTGCTTAAATAATCTTGACTTAGTGCTAACAAGGTGTGAAGAGACGAATTTGATACTAAATTGGGAGAAATGTCACTTCATGGTACAAGAGGGAATAGTCTTGGGACACAAAATATCACACAAGGGTATGGAGGTGGACCGAGCAAAGATCCAGGTGATACAGGAACTACCTCCACCAGTATCAGTGAAGGGGGTTCGAAGCTTCCTAGGCCATGCAGGCTTTTATAGGAGATTTATTAAAGATTTTTCAAAAATTTCGAAACCACTCTCTCATTTATTGACTAAAGATACAACTTTTGAGTTTAATCCGGATTGCGTGCAGGCATTTGAGACATTGAAGGAGAAGTTAATAACAACACTGTGTTGGTAGCACCGGATTAGGAGATGCCATTTGAGTTGATGTGTGATGCTAGTGACACAGCTGTCGGAGCAGTATTGGGACAAAGACGGAATAAGGTATTTCACACTATTTACTATGCTAGTAGAACTTTAAATGAGGCACAACAAAACTATGCCACCACTGAGAAAGAACTTATAGCAGTAGTATTTGCGTTTGATAAACTTCACTCTTATCTCTGTCTATCAAAAGTAATTGTGTACACGGATCACTCGGCACTTAAATATCTTCTTGCTAAAAAAGACGCTAAACCACGTTTAATCCGATGGATTCTCTTATTGCAACTTAGAAATTAAAGATAAGAGGGGTGTAGAGATTGTAGTAGCGGATCATCTATCTAGGAATGATAACGATATGGAGAAACATGATAATGAACTTGAAGAAATCAATGAAAAATTTCCTGATGAACAGCTTTTTCAAGTTCTTGCACTACCGTGGTATGTCGATTTTGCAAATTATCTGGTTAGTGGTATCTGTTGGGATATGCCCTAAGACAAGTCATTAGATGATTGTTTAAGACATACAATGTTTATGGTTTTATGAATGGCAATTCATTATTATATATTATTCTTTTAACTGTGCAATGTGAATTGATATATAAGTTAATGTCCCTAGAATAATATAGTATTATTCTTAAAGATGTCCCTAGTCAAGTATTATCATGAATAGGGATAATGATAATACGTAGAGACTAGTATGTATGGATTGATGAATTGTTCATTGATATGAGATATCAAATGAATGCATGAGTACATGTTGGAGAACGATGTACTGGACAGACCCACCATGAGATTGCAACATGGATAGTTATATGATCGTCATATGCAATTCTCATAGTGATAATGATGTATGTCATCCTTACGACTTGTGATCATCAGATATCCCAACATAAGGAGTTATATATCTTGATATCGTCAAACGTTACCCGTAACAGGGTAATCTATAAAGGCGACTATTGGATACACTACGAATTATGTAGAGGGATGTTGACTGATCGAGATAGGATTTGTCCCTCCTATATAACAGGAGATGTGTTTGGCCCTTGATCAAGTGAGAACTAAAATGCATGGCCATGCTCGAATGAGTCGATATAAGATATCGAGCTTATTCGTTTATTCTAGTTCTACTTGGGGATCAAGAAATAGAGATTGAATATACGAGTATGACTATTCCATGACTCGTGTTCAATCTAAACACAAAGGACAAAGGGATTAAGCTACATGATTAATATTATCACAAGTTCTAAAGGTTATGTCGAGTCATTGACATTCTTGTAATTTGGGTAGCATTGATGTGTTGCTAGATACCGCTCAATGCTTGCGACATAAATGAGATTTTATGTCACTGCCAACATTACAAGATCCTATCGGGTCGCACCAAAGATTAAATCGAGAAGGGAAATTAAATTCATTGGATGAATTAATTAATTAAGAAGAGTCTTAATTATAAAAGGTTTTAATTAAATCATGGGTTTGGGCCCATAAGACTTTAAGAAAGTCTTGAACCTTAATTAAAAGCCTTAAAATATAAATACATGGTTTTGATTAATAGTTAATCATACTTTCATATCATACCTTGATATTAAAACCTAGCCACCAAAACCCTTAAGCTCTAAGCCACCTTGAGAAGGTGACCTAATCGCCGCCGCCTCCTCTCCATCTCTCGGCCATCGCCGCCGAGAATAAGGGAAGGAGATTGGTTGTTTTAATTGGTTTTGATCCGTGGTTTCAGTTTTGATTCGAGAATAAGTCTAGCAACTTATTCTTGAATATCCCTTCGCTCGATTTGATCGTGTGGATACCGTTGAGGCAAAACTCATCGAGTTTTGCTATTGACTCGGAGAAGGCGTTGGACGTTTGTGCTGCTCCGTGGATTCTGCTTCAAACACGCTACAAGGGTAAGACACTTGTAATTCCTTTATCCGATATGAATCCTTTGTATAGATCCCTGGTTAGTAATCCAAATTAAATTTTATTCCGCTGCGTTGTATGCTCTTGGATTACTTTTAGTGGTATCAGAGCCGTGTACAAGGCTCATATCGGATTTATGTGGTTAAATAGTTTAATCATATTAGAATTAATATTGCATGCTATTTAAAATTGTATATAATCATATATGATATGATTAAATTGAGTTTGTGAAAATCATCATATAATTATATTTGATATAATTGGCGAATAATTGTATACGATACACGAATGTGCAAAATCGAAAAGTGGCTCAAAGGTTCGGCCACTACAATCCTTTACTCTCGGCCGCCGCTTAGGAGCTAGGGTTCGGACCCTTGGCTTGAGCGTGGGCCGAGCCGCCGCACCAATTAGGGTTTAGAACCCTTTTTGGCTCGATAAAGACTAAATTGGCACATGATGGTCCGAACATGGTTCAAGGGTTCATGCAATATGGCGTGTGAGACCGCATGACGGCTAGGGTTTTTGAAACTCGTGGCTCGAGATGGTCAAGCCGCCACCGCTCATGGATCGAACATGGTTGGGACCGTGACTCATGGCTAGGTTTGGAACCTTTTGGCTCGATAGACATCAAGACGGCCGGCACGAAGGGATTAGGGTTAGGACCCACGGTTCGATAAACTAGCTGCGCCGCATGGTCACGTGGGTGACGGCCGAGTCATGGGCTAGGGTTTTGAACCCTTGGCCCATGCATGGTCCAACCTTGTGGCTAGGTTTTACGAAAACAATCTTGGTTCATTTTAAGTCGCTTAAGTTCGTGGCATGTGATGTCCCGAGCGTACGATAATTTTTCAAAATTCTATTTACAGTTTTAATTAGAATTAAATTTAAAATGTTTAGAATTTAATTAATTAAATGTTAATGCATGCTTTATGTGTTGTTTGAGCATGGTGCGTGGTTATAGCCCTTTGACCTATTAGATAGGATTTGTGGATGTTTGTAATTTATAATACGACCTGCGTGTCGTGCCTTTCTCTATTTCATTCTAAATGTAATCCCTCCCCTATGTTCCCCTCGAATGTGAATCGAGGATTTCTATATCTTGTAAATAGTGTAGTTTATTTTATTGATGATGATCAATGAAGATGGAGCATCGTGCCGGGATGAGGAGGCCATTCACAAATTGGAGCCAAAGGAAGGTGCTTGTGAAGTTACCTTAGGTTGACTCATAGGATTTTCTCATTGGCTTGAGAAAATCATTAGTAGGGGCTATAACCATGTCACGTTTAATTATGTATGTTGATGCATGATTTATCTTATGTTTTAGTTTGATAATAGTATTACACATATATGTAGATATGTATACAACTATATGTAGTGGACATATTTTAAATTATCAAATTAATCATGAGATCAATAAATCCCTCTAAAATATTAAGTTTTAGATGCCTTCCAAAATAAAAGTACTCGTCAAGAACTTCGATTGTACATGTGTGGGTTTGCCAAAGCAAAGCACCGTGGCAATCTTAGTAAGGCGCGAAAGGATAAAAGTGATATCCGTTATACTTTAATTGGGTACGACTTAACTAGGTTATCTCAATAGGATTGGGAACTTAGAGGCATGGGTTGGATTATAATTCATTTGATGAATTGAACAAAGTGTAATTCGTCCAACTATCCAAGAATTATATGTGATGTAATTGACAAAGTGTTGTCTACCTAAATAACCGAGTCTTGGGCGATTAGCCAAAGCTAACTCAAGATTAGGCGAAATATGGATCTTGGCCCACTAAAGGTTTTGAGGGTTGATATTTTTTAAACAAAATAGTGGGAGTATCATTTAATATAAGACCATGTTAAATGATTAAATCATAAACTTATTTTGCATATTTATATTGTAGATATCCATGGCAACTAACAACGTTACTAGCACTTTATCACTGCGATCGGTCCTTAAGAAGGACAAATTAAATGGGACGAATTTCCTAGACTAGCATAGGAACTTGAGGATAGTCCTCAAACAAGAAAAGAAACAATATGTCCTAGAGGAACCCTTGCCCGCTGAGGAACCTCCCCTAACAGCTACAAGAGCTGAACAAGATGCTTACAAGAAGTATCAGAGTGACGCACTTGATGTTGGGTGCCTCATGCTTGCCACCATGAACTCTGAGCTTCAGAAGCAACATGAGGAAATGGAGGCGTTCGATATGATTGAACACTTAAAGCAGTTGTACCAATAGCAAGCAAGACAAGAGAGGTATGACGTCTCTAAGGCGTTATTTCAGTGCAGGATGGTAGAAGGAAGCTTAGTTGGAACTCATGTGCTCAAGGGTACATTGAGAATCTGGACAAGCTAGGTTTTCCATTGGACCAAGAGTTGGCCACCGATGTGATCTTGCAATCGTTGCCTGAGAGCTTCAGTCAATTTGTAGTAAATTACAATATGACTGACATGGAAAAGACTCTACCACAATTGCTTGGTATGTTGAGAACATATGAAGCAAATACAAAGAAGACTAAGGCCACAAATGTTCTTATTGTGAATAAGGGCAAAGGAAGGGCCAAAGCTAAAGGCAACAAGAAAGCAAAGAAGGTCTTTGCTAAATCTAAGCCAAAGTCTTCTGCACTAAAGCCAAAGGGAGGGATAGCAAAGGAAGGGAACTGTTTCCATTGCGGTGAGACCGGCCATTCGAAAAGAAACTACAAAGTATATCTGGAGGATCTAAAGAAAGGAAGTGTGACTTCCGCTTCAGGTATTTTTGTTATAGAAGTCAATTTATCTACTTCTTCATCATGGGTATTAGATACTGGATGTGGATCTCACATTTGTGTAAATGTGCAGGATCTAAAAAGGAGTAGGACGTTGGCGAAAGGTGAAGTTGATCTCCGAGTTGGAAATGGAGCAAGAGTTGCTGCATTAGCTATAGGAGATTACCATTTAGCTTTACCTTCTGGTTTATCATTGATTTTGAAAGATTGTTATTTTGTGCCTTCAATTACTAAAAACATTATTTCTATTTCTTGTTTGGACAAGTACGGATTTTCATTTATAATAAAGGACAACTGTTGTTCTATTTATTTAAATGATATGTTTTATGCTAGTGCACAAATGGTGAATGGTCTTTATGTATTAAATCTTGATATGCCTATCTATAACATAAATACTAAAAGGATTAAAAATAATGATTGTAATCCGACTTATCTCTGGCATTGTCGCTTGGGCCACATAAACGAGAACCGCATATCTAAACTTCATAAGGATGGAGCATTAGATTCATTTGATTTTGAATCATATGAAACATGCGAATCTTGTTTAATGGGCAAGATGACAAAAGCCCCTTTCAAGGGACATGTTGAAAGGGCAAATGTTTTATTGGCACTAATACATAGTGATGTATGTGGACCAATAAGTACACAAGCTAGAGGTGGTTTTCAATACTTCGTTACATTTACTGATGACCTCAGTAGATATGGGTATGTGTACCTAATGAAACATAAACATGAAACCTTTGAAAAGTTCAAAGATTTCAAGAATGAAGTACAAAACCAACTTGGCAAAAGTATCAAAATCCTTCGATCAGATCGAGGAGGAGAATACTTAAGCCAAGAGTTTCATGACTATCTAAAGGAGTGTGGGATAGTCCCACAACTCACTCCTCCGTATACTCCATAATGGAATGGTGTATCCGAGATGAGAAATCGAACCTTGTTAGACATGGTTGGATCAATGATGAGTCATGCAGATCTTCCGATATCGTTTTGGGGACACGCTCTTGAAACAGCGATTTTCTTACTGAACCGTGTTCCATCTAAATCAGTGGAAAAGACACCATATGAGATATGGACTGGGAAGCGTCCTAGTATGTCTTTTATGAAGATTTGGGGTTGTGAGGCTTTCGTTAGACGTCACGCCACTAACAAACTTGGACCCAAATCTGATAAGTGTTTATTTGTGGGGTATCCTAAGGAAACGAAAGGTTACTTTTCTATTATCCCACCGAGACAAAGTAGTTGTTGCTCGGACTGGTGTACTTCTTGAAAGAGAATTTATTTCTAGAAAAACCAGTGGGAGAAAAATAGAACTTAGTGAAGTTCAACCACAAGAAAACACTGAACCTGAGATTGAGATGGAAACAGAGCAGGCACCGCAAGCTGTTGTGGAAGAAGCACCTGCTCAAGAGACACAAGCCCAGCGTAGGTCTGTAAGAGAACACCGGGAGTCACAGAGATATGATTTCTTGTGACTCAACAAGGTGACTTACTACTTATTGATGAGGATGAGCCGTCATCTTATCAACAAGCTATAATGGGCAATGATTCTGAGAAATGGCAAGAGGCCATGAAATCTGAGATGGAATCCATGTATACAAACCAAGTATGGACTTTGGTTGATCCACCTGAAGGGGTACGACCCATAGGGTGCAAATGGATTTTCAAGAAAAAGACCGATATGGATGGTAATGTACAAACCTATAAAGGTCGGCTGGTTGCAAAAGGATTCAAACAAATTCATGGTATTGACTATGATGAAACCTTTTCACCAGTGGCCATGGTTAAATCCATAAGGATCTTACTTGCAATAGCTGCATTTCATGATTATGAAATCTGGCAGATGGATGTCAAAACACCTTTCCTTAATGGAATTTACTCGAGGATGTGTACATGACACAGCCCGAGGGTTTTGTCGATCCAAAGGATGCTGGAAAGATATGCAAGCTACAACGATCCATTTATGGATTGAAGCAAGCTTCTCGGAGTTGGAATCTTCGTTTTGATGATGCAATCAAAGAGTTTGGTTTTATCAAAAATGAAGATGAACCTTGTGTCTACAAGAAGGTCAGTGGGAGCGTAATCATTTTCCTAGTGTTGTATGTAGATGACATACTTCGTATTGGAAATGATATCCCTGCCTTGCAATCTGTAAAGATTTGGCTAGGGAATTGCTTTTCGATGAAAGACTTAGGAGAAGCCACCTATGTATTAGGAATCAAGATCTATAGAGATAGATCGAGAAGGCTTCTTGGTCTAAGTCAAAGCACATACATAGACAAGGTGCTTAAAAGGTTTAGCATGCAAGAATCCAAGAAAGGATTCGTGCCTATGACACATGGTATTTATCTCTCGAAGGAACAGTGTCCTTCAACACCAGATGAGAGACAACGCATGAGTATGATTCCATACACGTCAGCTATTGGATCTATCATGTATGCCATGATATGTACTCGTCCCGATGTATCGTATGCTTTGAGCATGACGAGCAGATATCAAGTTGATCCAGGTGAAGGTCACTGGATTGCTGTCAAGAATATCCTGAAGTACTTGAGAAGGACTAAGGATACATTCTTGATTTATGGAGGTGAGGAAGAGCTCAATGTAATAGGTTACACTGATGCAAGCTTCCAAACCGACAAAGATGATTTTCGATCGCAATCTGGATATGTGTATTGCCTTAATGGAGGTGCTGTGAGCTGGAAGAGTTCAAAGCAAGAAACAGTAGCCGATTCTACAACGGAAGCTGAGTATATTGCTGCCTCGGATGCAGCAAAGGAAGCTGTTTGGATGAGGAAGTTCATTTCTGAACTTGGAATGGTACCTAGCATTAAAGATCCGATAGAACTCTATTGTGACAACAATGGAGCGATCGCATTGGCTAAGGAACCAAGATCTCACCAAAGATCCAAGCACATACTTAGGCGTTTCCATTTCATTCGAGAAATCGTTGAAAGGGGAGATGTTAAAATATGCAAAGTACCAACAGATGATAAAGTATCTGACCCATTGATGAAGCCACTGTCACAGCAGAAGCATGATCGTCATACTAGATCTCTAGAGTGGTCTTAGTGCAAGTGGGAGATTTGTTGGGATATGCCCTAAGACAAGTCATTAGATGATTGTTTAAGACATACAATGTTTATGGTTTTATGAATGGCAATTCATTATTATATATTATTCTTTTAACTGTGCAATGTGAATTGATATATAAGTTAATGTCCCTAGAATAATATAGTATTATTCTTAAAGATGTCCCTAGTCAAGTATTATCGTGAATAGGGATAATGATAATACGTAGAGACTAGTATGTATTGATTGATGAATTGTTCATTGATATGAGATAACAAATCAATGCATGGGTACATGTTGGAGAACGATGTACTGGACAGACCAACCATGAGATTGCAACATGGATAGTTATATGATCGTCATATGCAATTCTCATAGTGATAATGATGTATGTGATCCTTACGACTTGTGATCATCAGAGATCCCAACATAAGGAGTTATGTATCTTGATATCGTCAAACGTTACCCGTAACAGGGTAATCTATAAAGGCGACTATTGGATACACTACGAATTATGTAGAGGGATGTTGACTGATCGAGATAGGATTTGTCCCTCCTATATAACAGGAGATGTGTTTGGCCCTTGATCAAGTGAGAACTAAAATGCATGGCCATGCTCGAATGAGTCGATATGAGATATCGAGCTTATTCGTTTATTCTAGTTCTACTTGGGGATCAAGAAATAGAGATTGAATATACGAGTATGACTATTCCATGACTCGTGTTCAATCTAAACACAAAGGACAAAGGGATTAAGCTACATGATTAATATTATCACAAGTTCTAAAGGTTATGTCGAGTCATTGACATTCTTGTAATTTGGGTAGCATTGATGTGTTGCTAGATACCGCTCAATGCTTGCGACATAAAATGAGATTTTATGTCACTGCCAACATTACAAGATCCTATCGGGTCGCACAAAAGATTAAATCGAGAAGGGAAATTAAATTCATTGGATGAATTAATTAATTAAGAAGAGTCTTAATTAAGTGATTAAAATGTTTTAATTAAATCATGGGTTTGGGCCCATAAGACTTTAAGAAAGTCTTGAACCTTAATTAAAAGCCTTATAATATAAATACATGGTTTTGATTAATAGTTAATCATACTTTCATATCATACCTTGATATTAAAACCTAGCCACCAAAACCCTTAAGCTCTCGGCCACCTTGAGAAGGTGACCTAATCGCCGCCGCCTCCTCTCCATCTCTCGGCCATCGCCGCCGAGAATAAGGGAAGGAGATTGGTTGTTTTAATTGGTTTTGATCCGTGGTTTCGGTTTTGATTCGAGAATAAGTCTAGCAACTTATTCTTGAATATCCCTTCACCCGATTTGATCGTGTGGATACCGTTGAGGCAAAACTCATCGAGTTTTGCTATTGACTCGGAGAAGGCGTTGGACGTTTGTGCTGCTCCGTGGATTCTGCTTCAAACACGCTACAAGGGTAAGACACTTGTATTCCTTTATCCGATATGAATCCTTTGTATAGATCACTGGTTAGTAATCCAAATTAAATTTTATTCCGCTGCGTTGTATGCTCTTGGATTACTTACAATATCCTCCCACAAACGACCTTTTATCAAAAGAAGAAATTTTAATCTGATGTTAAACACTACATGTGGGAGGAACCATTGTTGTTTAAGGTTTGTGCAGACAACATGATCAGGAGGTGTGTACCACAGGAGGAGATGGCATCTATTATGAGCCACTGTCATGACCGTGAGGTAGGGGAGCACATGGGTCCAACAAAAACAGCTGCCAAGGTACTTGAATCGGGTTTTTACTGGTCTACCTTGTTTAAAGATGCATACAGGTATGTGTACACTTGTGATAAATGCAAAAGAACGGGCAACATTTCTAGGAGACATGAAATGCCTTTAAACAATATGCTTGAATGTGATTTATTTGATGTTTGGGGCATAGATTTTATGGGACCATTTACAGTTGCATGTTCTAATTATTACATACTTGTCGATGTGGACTACGTTTCAAAGTGGGTTGAGGCTGAAGCTTCGCGCACTAATGATGCTAGAGTGGTGGTAAATTTTTTGAAAAAGAACATTTTTACTCGATTTGGCACTCCTCGAGCAATCATTAGCGACGGTGGGTCACACTTTTGCAATAAAGTCTTTGAAAAACTTTTGAGCAAATATGGTGTTACCCACAAGGTTGCAACACCTTACCACCCACAAACATGTGGACAAGCACAAGTTTCTAATAGAGAAGTGAAACGAATTTTGGAAAAATCGGTCAATACGTCTAGAAAAGATTGGTCCTTGAGGTTAGATTATGCTTTATGGGCATATAGGACTGCATTTAAAACACCTATTGGTACTACACCATATAGGTTAGTTTTTGGAAAAGCATGTCATCTTCCTATCGAGCTAGAACACAAGGCATTTTGGGCAATAAACTATCTGAATTTTGATTTAACTGCTACAGGTGATAACGTCTTCTACACTTAAATGAAATGGATGAGTTTAGAAACCAAGCTTATGAGAATGCCAAGATCTATAAAGACAAAACAAAAAAAGTGGCATGATGCTAAGCTAAGCCAGCGTGATTTCAAAGAAGAAGATTTGGTCTTACTTTTTAACTCCAGATTGAGACTCTTTCCAGGTAAGTTGAAGTCTCGATGGCAAGGACCATTCACTATCACAAGAGTATTTCCATCCGGAGCGATCGAGATCAATGATCCAACAAAAGGCACCTTCACAGTCAATGGACAACGGCTTAAGCACTATCATGGACATGATTTCAGTCCGCCTACTAGTGTCCATTTTGACTCTTAAAGCGATGTTGGTAATAAGTCCAGCTTGAGACTATAAATTAAGAACACCATTTTTCTCCCTTTTCTTCGTTTTAATTTTTTAGTTAGAGTTTGTTTTATTTGCAATTTAGTTCCAAGGATTGACTCCGTGTGTTAATTTTGCAGAGTGGGTGGAGAAGAACGAACCCCCGAGAGAAAAACTGTTGATCTAAAAAAAAAATAATCCGGGCAGTGTGTTTTGGCGATCGATCGCCATACCATCGCGATCGATCGCCAAGTCCCGAGAAGAAAAATAAAAGAAATTTAAATTTCGCGATCGATCGCTCAATTCCAGAAAACTCTCGCGATCGATCGGCAAACATCCGCGATCGACCGCGAGGTAAAAAAATTTGTTTTTTTAATATCAGATTCAACATTTTACACACTAAAAATCGAAACCCTGCCCCAAATTCCTCAATTTTCCTCAACTCTTTCCTAATCCATCATAAATCCTTCATTTTTCCTTCAAATTTTTGAAAGATATCTTCAATTCTAACATCAAGCTTCAATATTTCACAGGAATTAGCAAGGGAAAAGGAGTTTTGAGCACCCTACACTCCAAGTTGAAGCTATGGAAAGCTAAGGACTATCAAGTAACAAATTTTTGAAATTTGTTGAGGTATTTAGCTTTGCTATACATGGGCCATTAATTGACTGTCAATTAAGTGTTGGGGTGTGAAAAAAATAAGTTTTTGAATTGTGAATTGGTGGAGTTGGAATTGTTTGGTCTTGATAAGTTTGGGGGAGAATTGAAGAGCTCCTTAGTGATTATTGTGTGGTTTGGTTAAGTAACCTAACTTGGATTGTTGGTTGGAGGATTTGAGCTTGCTTTATATATTGTATTGGTTGGTAGTGGTGTTGGTGATTTTGATTCTAGGGGTGGCACCGAAGCGAAAGCAAAAGCAGGCAGTTTCCGCTTCTGAGGAGTTTGACTCCTACAAGTTCATAAATAAGGAAGCTGCAAAGTTTTATGCGGTGTAACGGAAAAAGAATCTGATATGGGAACGGGGAATGGACACGAGCAAGCTCGGTTGTGCTGTGATCCAAGAGGCACTTAGGCGAGAGTGGTATACTTTTGTTCGCCATCCACGAGACGCGGTGGTTTCTTTAGTCAGGGAGTTTTACTCCAACCTCCGGGCATAGAACCACATTGAAGCCAACGTTGTCTCTGTATGGCAACAACCAATTTTTTTTTATTCACAGGCTATCAATGCGCTATATAACATGCCAAACATTCCGGAGGATGACTATTCCATATATTGCCAGATTGACCTGGATGCTATTTTGTCCACCATATGTGTAGAGGGAACTCAATGGTGACTGAACGCCGACGGAAAGCCATAGCTGGTATGCCAAGGCTTGGTTTTCATTCATTGTAGCTCGAGTCATGCCATTGACTCACACATTGGAGGTCACAAAGGACCAAGCTATACTTGTATATGCCATAGTTACCGGACTCACGATAGATCTCGGACGTCTTGTCGAGGCAGCCATCCGGAACTACACTCACGGCCCTCCCACTTCTGGTATGCCATGCCCCAACACTATCACCTCTTTGTGCAAGTATGCGGAAGTTGTCTGGGACTCCGCCGAAGAGGCAATTCCACCGAAGGCATTACTCGTGGTCGATCATCCTGCACCGGCCACAGTCAGACGGATGGCACAACCACGGCCTAGCAGCAGCCACCTTCCTGGACCATCATCATCTATTGCTACAGTGCCTACTTCGATCACGATGGAATCCCTCCACCGTGAACTACAGGAGATCTGGCATGAACAAAGGGAAATCCGTTGGGGCCACCAGCAAATGTATCAGCAAAACATGGAGTTCATGCACTACCAAGCTAGCTGGAACTCTGCTTTGGCACAGGGTTTCCCTAACATCCCATTCCCGCCACAGCCTACATTTCAACCTCTCAAGCCATACCAGCCACACCAGCCACAGGAACCATACTACCCAGACCCACCACCGGAGCGGGACGATGAGGATGACGATCACTGACGATCGTCGTCGAGGTATGTGTTTTGCTACTGCACTTATTGTTTTCTGTACATTGAGGGCAATGCACATACTAAGTTTGGGGGGGGGTCTTTACTAAATATTGTTGTTCTCTTGCTACTACTTTTATTACATGATATTTTAGCGTGTGGTACAAAGTCATTCTTGAGCATCTTAAAGTTAATTGTTTGTGAAAAATGAGTTCTTCATTAAGAAATACATGAATGAAACTTGCAACTATAATACATGATGAAAATAATCTCCATCTAAATTAGAGTTTCGAAAATTTTGACTTGTTGGTGAATATCTTGGGTTGAGTTAATATGTCAAAAATTGAGGAACATTTTGATGCACGTGTGAGTCATGATTGAGTGGAATTTATATAGGAAAGTGAAAAATTTGTTAACTATGATTTGTCTTGAGCATCTTAGAGCACTCTAGAATCTATTTGAGGGCACTTAGAGGCGAAATTTTATAATTATGAACTTGACTTGGATATGATTTAGGCAATCCTTGGAACGTTTGAGCCTTTCAAGCATACCTTGTCTATATATACCACTAGTGTCCCTATTTGAGCTTAAATGGATAAGAATGGAAATTAGCCCCCATTCAACATTTTTTTGGCAAACTCATTATACCCACCTGTTTGAGCCTAAATTAAAAAAAAATTATTCTCACCCTAAGGGAGTATAATGATTCTCATTAGATGCTATATTGTGATGAGCTTATTGAAAAATATTGATGAATGAGAAAAGAAAAGAATTGAAAAAGCCTTGGAAAAAATAAAAAATAAAAAAAATGACTAAATAAGACTCAAAGTGGCCAAGGCTAAAGGAAAAAAGAAGAGAAGCTCATTTTGTGCTAAAAATATGAACATTGCATGCTTATACTCTCTTCTTTGCGCTATCCTATCTTTTCTTTGAAGCCAAACACCAAAGGCCTGACATTATAAGCTTAAAAATACCTTCTGATCCAAGTCTAAGGAATAATACATTAGTGGAGAAGTGCTTGAAAAGTAGGCTTATGGAGTGCTTGATAGTAATCTTGCCTTTGAGTTTACTAGCAGAATTTGATCTTGAAAATATATATGAAACTTAAGATTGATAATAGCACACACGCACGTTCCAATTTTGCGAGGTATTGCTTGCATAGGAGAAAACACATCTTGTTGATATTTGTATTGACTCTTGTTGAAGTGTTAGTGAGATTTTTGAGCTGTTACATTTGAGTTGTTAAGTTAATTCTGTTAAAGTATTGATGATAAACTCTACATTTTGATCTCATTGCTTGCTCAAGGACGATCAAGTTTAAGTTTGGGGGAGTTGATAAGTGTGAATTTTACACTTATTTTGCTGTGTTTTTGTATTGATTTTCGTATTGATTCCTGGGTGATTTTACGTTTTTTGGTATATATTTGTGTATTTCAGGAATCTAGGTCCAAGGGGATAAAAGTGGAGGAAATAAGCTAAAAATGTTGAAAAAGGACCAAACCGAGCGAAGACGTGAAAAAGTGGACTGAATTCTCGAAGATTTAAATTTATACAGCTCGGCGATCGATCGGCATCAACATCGCGATCGATCGCCGAGCTATAAAAAGAGAGGCTGGACAGATTACATTGGCAATCGATCGGCAAGAACTCGTGATCGATCGCCAATATACAGTGAAGACTCGCGATCGATCGGCAGGGAACAAAGATCGATCGCGGAAATGTTTATTTTGACTATCACGTCCAGTAGAGACTCGCGATCGATCGGCATGAATTGAAGATCGATCGCCGCGAAGAGTTTGAGAAAAATAAAGACTTTCCATCTTTGGTTCAAGGTGGACTCCTTCCTAGTGGTTGTTACCCTATTTATCAGACCTAGGGACAAAATTTTGGGGACTTTTGCACACTTTTCTGAACCCTAAGAGCAACCACTCCTCCATCCAAAGAACCATACCACAAATCATTGAAGGGAAAGAGCAACGCAAGGAACGAAAGAACGGAGCGACGCACGGAGCGACATCCTCGTTATCTTAGTATTTCTGAACTTAATTAATTTTTATATCAGATTTTGATGTTAAATTTGTTTAAAGACATGTTTTGCATTATAATTTGATTATGGTTGTTGGCTAATATTTGTCAAGACATAGGGGATCCCATGTTTGAACCCTTGAGTTAATTAACGGTTTTGATTTGATTTCTATGATCTTTGCTCATAATTTATGTTTTTAATGCTTGTAAGAGATTAGCTACCTTTTGCATGATATTGGTAATCGTAATTGAATTGACCATAGGAGATTACGATACGACGTAGTAAATTAGGCTGTGGGTTTTAGGTTGAGACGGACCAAGTAAAATCTAGCACACGTGTGATAGCAATAGATATACAAAAATCGAAGGCTAGTAGTTTTCACAACGCATTGTTTTGGTATTAATCATTCAATAAAGACACGGGAGTTTATTGTAGATTAATGCTAGACTTGTTATAACCGGACCAAGGTATAACGAATGAAATAGGAAAACTCGTCACCCTAGAACATAGAATTTTGAATCTTAATTAATGAACAACTTTTGGGGGATTACATGGGTGAACCGACGTCTTGCTAATTCGTTTATAATTTCTCTTCAATTATCCATCACTGCTGCTTAGGTTATTTTTTGTGTTAAGGTCAATTTAGTTTGATAATCATTCCATAATCGTAGGTTAAATATAGTAATTCTAATCGAACGTGGTAATTACTACTAGTCCCTGTGGGTACGACAATCCTTACTTTTAAACCATTATACTAAAACTTGACACCGTGCACTTGCGGTATAGAATCGCTACACTGAGAAATAACTGTTTAAAATAAAAACGATCAATTCTACACAGGGTAGAGTAAATCTATAGACTTACATTCATTTTGATGGGAATGTAATTAATTCCTTTTTGAAAATTTTATTTTGGCACTGTAATCCTTAAGCTCAAGGCATCAACATGAACCCTTATACTCTGATGAATGCATGTTTAGCTCTCTTAAATGCACTTAATCAAAACTTAAGGTAGCGAGGCCTTATAGTATTCGATCGATCATAAAGCAGAGACAATTGTTGAACCCCAACAATCTCTCTCCCAATAATTACACTCTCTGCAACTCATAGGAATCGAACACGCGACCTTGGATCTGATACCAATTGTATGATCGAGCGTTTACCGCTTTACCAAATAACTATAGTTAAGGGTAACGGCACAATATCAATCTTTTCAACCATACACTGGCACAAGTGCCACGTGTTCGACCGATCACAAAGCAGAGGCAATTGTTTAACCCCAACAACTGGCTATACTATCTGACCTCTGGCTCAATCACCACACGGAATGACTTGAAGATGATCTTCTTAGAGAAGTACTTTCCTGCATCGAGGGCCATGTGTACCAAGAGGAGTCACTTCACGAGTACTGGGAGCGGTTCAAGAAGTTGTGTAATGCTGCCACAACATCAAATAAGTGAATAATATTGATTCAATACTTTTATGAGGGTCTCCTTTCTATTAACGGGATTCTAGTGGATGCTGTAAGTGGAAGAACTTTTATTGAAAAGACACCGGAGGAGGCAAGAAACTTGATAGCAAACATGGCAGCCAACTCCCAACAATTTGGAACTGCTTGACTTGGTCAGACGCCAAGGAAGCAAGATGAGGTAAATGTAGCTAACCTTGACAACAACTAACTAGCTTAACAACTCTTGTGCGTCAAATTACAGGAGGTAATGTACTAAATGCAAAACCATGTGGGATCTGTCTAGCAATGAGTCATTCTATTGATGCATGTATCTCACTTCAAGAGACACCTGTTGTGCAACTGAATGCAGCGGGTGGATTTTCGGGGCAACCACAAACGAGCTATGACCCATCATCAAGCAATTACAATCAAGCTTGGAGGGATCATCTAAACCAGAGCTATGGAATTCCACCTATGCATTCCCACCCTCCACCTTAAAGTTATTGCTGAAAATACTTTGCAATTTCAACAGGAGACGAGGGTGAGCATTCAAAGCTTGAATATTCAAATGGGCCCGTTGGCGACATCAATCAATAAGGTGGAGGCAAGAATATCAAATGGACTGCCCTCACAGCCGGTGATGAACCCTAGGGAGAATGTGAGTGCTATCACATTGAGAAGCGGTGAAGTAGAGGAGACTACGGAGGAGGTGGTACAGATGCCACCTGTGGGGTCCTCGTTACTTAATCCGCTATGTATCAGTTCATTATATATATATGTGAGTAAGAATTAAGTAAATGATACACTGATTAAGAGTTTACTTATATAGGTTGTTACAAGTTGACAAAACCATGTCATAATATACATCATATGTACAACAAAACAACCTAGATCAATATAACTCCTAAGCAGTGGTTTAGCTCGCAGCGGAATAAGACTCACAATCCCGTCCTCCCGCATCAATGAGTCCCTACAGAAACAATCACACAATATGAGTATAGATAAACAACCATCTCAGTGTGATATCAATAAGAAATATAAATGTAAAGCACTATAAACATCAACTGTGATTGTTTTGTATCATGCATCATCAAACGCAAATATGTCATGTCATGTCTCATCCAATCATCCTGTTATAACGAGACCGATATGATATGCCTATCTCAGCTCAATATGTCAATGGAACATCCTCACATCTTCATATTAACAGTACATATCATAGCACCGTCCTCATACATTATAACAGCCAGAGCATATACTCAATCGGAGTATACCTCTCATGCCCAAGCATATACAACATACCTATCGTGGCAATAATCCCAGCCAAAGCATATGCCCAACACTGACATACCTATCGTGACACTGATCTCAGCCAAAGCATATGCTATATACCTATCGTGGCATCCATCTCAACAATATGAAAATCATGAATGTACATGCATATCATACCACAACTCATATGATACAATGTCCATATCATCATCACAATCATATCATATACTCATACGTTAACACGTACCTGTGATGCGACACAAAAGATAGAAATCAGGCTTCAATGTTTAACCGCCTCGTTGTCCCCTCCCCTGTGATGACGCTACATAAATACCAACAATGTATATCATCAACCATGTATGAAACCATTATTAAGAACATACAACATATTCATACTATGGTTCTTGCGATCGATCGCTAACCCTAGCGACCGATCGGTACAAAGTTAGCGATCGATCGGTATTAAATCTGAATTTCATACAAAAGCTACGGCATTCAAGTGATCGATCGGTCACTTGTAGCGATCGATCGCTACATGAACCGCCTTACATTCCCCTTTTTCACTGATCGATCGGTACGCTCCTAGCGATCGATCGATCGACAACAGAAGTTGAGCACAACGATGATTTTGATGCTTATCTTCATGGTTCTTCTCCTACACCCAATTCAAACCATAAAAAACTTGGACACTAGATAACTTAGCATCATATACACATCTTTCCATCATTTTATACTTCAAATGATTACTTTAAACTCATAGCAATTCATATGCAAGTAATAACTTCACATGCTTAAAGTTTGATAAACTAAGCACATATATCCATCAACTAGGATAACAAACCATGGAAATTCTACCTTCCTTACTTTATGAACTTCCTTGTTGTTCTTGCAAGTCCAACTCCAAAATCAACTCAAGGAGTGTTAGAGAGAGAGTGTAGAGATTACTAGGTGAGTGGAGGTGTATTATGTGAGTCAAAAATCTGATTTTCAACTATATAGGCACCTCCAACTCAAACACACGTTCACATCAACTCCAAAATGCATGGTAAATGCATAGCAAAGTTCACATCCCAATATACACCTCATGCATTTTAGTTCTCTTGTCTATGCACATGCACCAACATTCCAAGTCAAAAGATACATATAATCTATATGTTCAATTCACATCTCTACTATGCTTCTCATATATCAAAATGTATGATACCGAGTCTAACAATACCATACAACTGGTCCTCTTTCATGCCAGTACATTCAATACTTGATTTATCACATATGCACACT
Source organism: Haberlea rhodopensis (assembly GCA_907163345.1). Classification (NCBI taxonomy): domain Eukaryota; kingdom Viridiplantae; phylum Streptophyta; class Magnoliopsida; order Lamiales; family Gesneriaceae; genus Haberlea; species Haberlea rhodopensis. The sequence continues at coordinate 11,710,023 of CAJQUN010000015.1, forward strand.
ATTTCCTTTCTTTCATTGTTTCAAATTCTATTTCAGGCATGTCAACATTCTTACTCGGTTCAACCTGAACCCGAGTTCATCTCATACCGTCATTATTTCATAATTACTTCATAATCAAACAAAACATGAATGATTAAAGTCTAGGCATTACACCACCTAAGCAAGAAGATGTCACTGATGCAAAGAAGGAAGTTGAGGGAAAGAAAGTCGTGGACACTGAAGCACCAACACGTAAGTTCCCCCCTCTGAATACAAAGTTGTACCCCATTCCCTCATGCATTAAAAGATAACAGGAAGGACGAGAACATCAAGGGACTCTATGAAAATTTTGGCTAATGAGAGGTAAACACTATATTACTTGATGATATTAAGCAAGTACATCGTTATGCCAAATTTTTTAGAAGAATTGTTTAGAGTGGAAAGGAATCGAAAATGGAACGGGGGTGCCAGAAGATTGAATTAGGTGAGAATGTTTCCGTGGTCATCCAAAGAAACATCCCCAATAAATGCAAGGACCCAAGTATGTTTTCCATCCCTTTCACAATTGGAAATACTAGAATTGATAGGGCTATGCTAGACTTAGGAGCATCCATCAATGCCATGTCATATTCAATCTATATTCAGTTGAAACTTGGACCTATGAAACAAAATGGTATTGTGATCCAACTAGCTGATAGGTCTACTGTCCGTCCTAGGGGGATAATATAAGATATGCAATTAGAGAATTTAGTCTTCCCCATCAATTTTTATATTCTAGACATGTAAAATGGTGATGTGTATAGCCCCATCTTACTAGAAAGACCATTCTTGAAAACTTCAAAGTCCATAATAGTTGTTAATAGTGGTTTTTGAATGGAGTTTAATGACGAGATTGTGAAGTCAATATCTATGAAACAATTAGAACTCATGAACACAAACTGTTGACATCACTGAGAACTTGCCACAAGATGATTTTGAATTTGAATATGATGATTTGTGTGAGATGGAAAAGGTTATTGAAAGCCTTGTTGACAAAGGAGGTATGGAATTGAGTTCTAATGATGATTTTCATATTCTTGCTACGTTATCTACCGATACCGATGACTCTCTCTTTCCTCATTTGCAGGATCTTAATATTGCATTGAAACAACCTCCGGATCGACCAAAGCAATCACCAAAAGGAGGAGGCGAATGTCATGAAGCTGACATCTACAAGAAGAGAAGCGAACAAACCAAAGTTTAGAGGCGTCAAGAAGATACTTAGGTGGAGGAGGAAGGACATAGCGACATCACATGACCCACCATGATCTATGGACTGGAGTCGGGCCACCGACGCTAAATAAAGGTGTTGCTTGGGAGGCAACCAAGGGGAGTTAGTTTTTCTTTTATTTTTTTGCTTGCTTTCTTGGTATAATTTCTCTTCATGCAATTTGGACTTACATTAAAGACAATGTAAGATTTAATTATGGGGAAAGGATTAGTAATTAATTTATTGCTTTCATAATATTAAAAACCAAAAAAAAATTTGAAAATTTTGAAAAATTTTGAGCTCATAGTTAATGATGAATATTACTTTTGAATCACTAGCCCATTATGGTACCTAATTGATAGCATGCATGCTTTTGAAAATAGGTGCATTGCTAACTTTAGAACACTTTGAACTCTAATGCAAAATATGCTTTGACATAGTCGTTGAATATTTTGAATACAAAATTGTCATGACTTGTGAAGTGTGCATAGCGTAGTGAAGATTGTGTGAACTTTTTGATAGTCATAGGAAGTCTCTGATACATGCTAGAACTTAACTATATATTCTTTGAGGCGTATATCTAGACTACTTGCGAGCATGAAAAATTATCACTAGTGTAGTGAATGGTTGTATGCTAAGCATATAAACAACCCTCATGAAAAATTATCACTAGTGACGTTTAGGCGATTTTTTATGCGTTAAGCCTTTCAAGCTTACCATGTAAACAAAAAGTATCACTAGTGTCCATTTTTTAGCTTTAATGCAAAAGAATGGTTGTATGGTAAGCATACAAAAAACCCTCATTCAACATTCTTTCATTAACTTATCATCTTCCCTAGTGAGCATAAAATAGATTTTTACACATACCTTTGAAGAGATTATGATATGTTTCATTCGCATGCACTTGTTATCAGTGATTCATATGTTTGAGAGATTTATTGTCAAAATAATGAGATGCATGAAAGAAAAGGAGGTGCTTTGAGAAAATAGATAAAATATGACTCCAAGGGGAGCCAAGGCACAAAAGATAAAATCAAATAAACCTTACAAAAGAACAAAGTTTGAAAAAATCATGCAAGAAGATGAGCTTTTAATTGTGCATATCATTATACTCCCTTGTTTGATACATATTTTACCCTTTCTTTCATAAGCCAATACCTTAGGTCAATCTAGAAGCTAATAATGACCTACTTGATTTGTGCTTGTAAGTGGCTAAGATTGGGGAGAAGAGTGTGCAAGTGAGCTTATATGTGTGTTAGTGTATAACTTGAGCTATTGTGAGCTTTACATTAATTGGATCTATAAGATGTGCAGGACACTTGCTTATGACCACACACGTATGTTCGATGCTTTGTTGAGTATGAAATGTATAGGGACTAAACTTGTTCGATTGTTCGCTTTTCAATGCATTTCATAACTATGCATGTTTAAAAATTATTGAGGCACTAAAGTGAGAACAAATTTGTTTGTTATGTAATGCTATGAGCCACACAAAAATATTGTAGTTTTGTCTGATTTACTCGAGTTGAGTAAAGACTAAGTATGATAGAGTTTGATGTGGCTAGAAATAGACACATTTAGTGGATTTATTTACTAAAGATTAGGTATATTTCAATGGTTAATTTGATGAATATGTCATCTAATCGAATTATTGATTGAATGTAGGTGGAATCAAAGAAATCGAGCTAAAAATATGAATAAGGACCAAGGAATGGCTTGGAGATGATTAGGGAATATGTTGAAGGGTGTGATCCATCGCGCGGAACGAGGTAATCCATCGCGCATGGCAGAACTTTTCAAGCAATGAAAAAACAGGCGAGCGATCAATCGGTGATTTGACAGATTGATCCGTCGTGGGAAAAAATTAAAAAAAAATAAGCGCGACCAATCGCACGAGAAGCCCGATCGATCGCGCCAGAGTCCGGGAGCAACAAGGAAACTCAATTTTTGTCATATTTTGGAGATTCTAACCTATCTATTAGCATCCCTATTTATACAACTCGAAAATCTGACCTTTTGGACATCAAGATACATTAGATAGCATAGTTTAGCCTAGTTTTATATGTTTGCTTTCAATTTTGAAGACGGCTATGAAGATCAACACGAAAGCGAGATTGACAACCTCGACAAGTGACGATAAGATTAGTTCCTTCTTCCATGCTTTTATTTACGCTTTTTAGATTAAATTTTGATTATTTTGATTTAGTCATGTGTGGCTACACACTTTTGATTCTTGGTTGAGGAAGACAAAACCTTTGCAGCTATTTTTTTCATGAGATTCATGTTCTTTTATTAATTTTTATTGAGTATCAAGATTTTTTCTATTATTTATTGCCATGATTGATATGTTTGATTATGAGATTGTCCATCTAATAGTTTTACATACAATCTAATTATTGGCCTTTGAAGCAACTAATGTTGACGATTTCCTATTGTTAGTGTTGTTAAATTTATAGGGAAACGCTTGACTAGATTAAACAGACGTGTGGATTTTGTTGTCTAAGTTTTATCATTCTTACTAGTTTTGAAAGTTATCATCAATATTAATCTTAACTGATGTTGTTTTGATTTATTAACGGGTACGGGTTAACTTAGAATGTGTGTGCTATTTTAACTAGGCATAAGGTGAGATGGGAGTTGAATCTCCAATGATAAATATTCAAATAAAAATTGAATATGTTGTAAGAATTGATGATTGAATTCATAATTCCAAGATGGAGTCGGCCGAAAGCCATGAATAGTCTTTCTCATAATTTCATTCGCTTTAATTTTGGTTTTGCTTATTAGTTAATAATTTTGTTTTTAAATTCACTAGTTTAATTCAACCTTCACAACCCCTTTTTACTTTGTTTCGCATAAATTAACACAAGAATACATCCTTTACCGTGGGATCGATCCCTACTCACGATACTACATATTTATTGATATTTAACTTGAGAGGGTTAATTTGGGTGTACGCGATAAGTGATACCATGGGTTGCCGTATGTAGCGAGCGATGTGATATAATATAAATTGGGTCACCGCGTGTAGCAAGTGATGTGGGTCGCCGCATGTAGCGGGCGATGTCATATAAATATAAATTGGGTCACCATTTGTAGCGAGTGATGTGGGTCACCGCATGTAGCGAGTGATAGGATTTTATATAAATTGTGTGACCACATGTAGCGAGTGATGTGTATGTATGATTAGGGGTCATCGGTAGAGCTTACGATGAGTTACCATGACGTGTGAGTTGTTATCGGATATAATGTTATGATTATATGAAATTGTGAGAACAGGGATAGTTCGGGAAGCATTGCTCCTCGTTATAATATGATCAGTAGTATTCGATTATGTTACAGTATTTCATTCCATAAATCATCAACTATACATCATTTATCATTATGTTATACTATGGTTATGCTCATTCCGGTGGGGGTTGTTTCCATGGTAAACAGGCAACATGTCTAGTTATGAAAGGCTTGGGAGTTGATGCTTGTACGTCTAGGAGGTTGACATAGACGACCTTGAGCCAGATGCCTATACCCAGAATAAATTTATAAAGATTTGAGGAATATTTCTTGGGATGTATATTTGTTATGGAATTGTATACCGTCCCCTTTTACCGCCTTGAACTAGCTAGACACTTTTATTTTGATGGATTTAAGATTTATGTCGATGATGGATAGTGAAGATAGATTAGATGTAGATTTTGGGATATGTTGATTGTGGATGGAGATTCTGCCAAATTTTTTATAAAATTCACATCACCATTTTAGTGTCATATCACCATTATATTGTTAATTCTAATTTACCGTGTGCGGGGTCTTATATAAATCGTTATAAACGTTTATCCTATTGCTGCCAGATTGGAAGGCCGTGATGTGGGTATCTCCCCAATAGATCACTGAATCGCTCACATGCTTCATACAGTGTCTCTGGATCATGTTGTGCAAATGTAGTGATATCACTGTGCATCTTGACAGTCTTGGATGGTGGGAAATATTTGGATAAGAATGCTTGTATCATCCGTCCCAAGTAGTTACACATCCTGCAGGAAGTGAATGCAACCAATTTTTAGCTTTATCCTTTAATGAAAAAAGGGAAAGAGTCGTAACATGGTGGTGTCGTCAGTGACGCCATTATGTTTGAAAGTGTCACAAATCTCCAAGAAGTTGGAGATGTGAGCATTAGGATCATCAGTAGCCGATCCTCCAAATTGAACTGAGTTTAATTTCAAAATTATTCTCCTGTATACTCGGTCTAGTGATGCTAGACAATGATCCATGGAACAAGGGATGAGCATAGTCCATGAGTGATCGTATGATAGGTACCTCCCTGTTCCGTCTTTCATCATCTCCGTCCATTTCTTCGTTGTTCTCCGCCAATACTCGAGCTTCTTGTAGTCTTTTAAGGAAAGTTCTCTCAAATTCCGGATAATAGGCTCAAGTATAGACTTCCTGCTCCTTAGCATGCACCAAGAAACAACCTGCAAAAATCAACCAAACAAACAACAGTAGTGGAGTAAAAAATTTCGAAAATAAAAATATATAGTTAAATTACAGTCAACTAATCTCATATGATATTACTTTAAACTAGTCCCCTACAACGGCGCCAAAACTTGATCGTGGTTTATTTAAACAATAAATTCCGGTGTAGCCGATTATACCGCAAATGCACGGTTGTCAAGTTTTAGTATCGTATTTGAAGAACAGATTGTCGATCCCAGAGAGAGTAGAAGTAAGTGCCAAACTCCTTTAGCTTAATTATATTTTACCTTTGAATATTTAGTGAAAATTATACTAAATTAACCAAGAACAATATCAAACCCAACCAGCAATACAGAGTTAAGAAATCAGTAGAGACAATTATCAAGATTTCGGTTCACCCATGTAATCCCCATAATTCGCCTATTAGTTAAGATGAAATTCTTACGTTCTAAGATGACGAGTTTTCATAATTCATTTGTTATACTATGGTCAAGGTATAACAAATCTAATATTAACGTACAATAAGCCACTCTCGTGTCCTTATTAAACAATCAATATTGCATGACAATCTATGGAAAAATACCAGCCTTCGATTTTGGTAAATCTTTTGCTACCAAATGTGTGTTAGATATTACTTGGTTAGTTTCAATCTAAAACCCACAGCCTAATTTATTATGTCGTATTGCAATATTGTATGGTCAACATCAATCGCAATGTAAAAATCATTCAAAGGTGTCAACCCTCAAAAGCATGAAGAACAATAAATTATACATATGGAATTGTAATAATCGATACAATCGTTAACTAAATTATGGGTTCAAACATGGGATCCCCTAATTTTGATAAGCAAGCTTAGCCAACAGTCATCGTCAAATAATAATGTAAAAATATTTTGCAACAAATTAAACATCAAAATCTGAAAATAATGAAGAACAAAATTTAGAAATACGAAATAACACCAGTGATGCCTCCTTGCGTCTTGCTCTTCAACGGATTAAAGATGTGAGAATGGTGGAGGCTATTATTCTAGGTTAAAATATGATAAAAGCTCCCTATTTTAGTCCAAAGTTGGTCTCTTTATAGTGGATGAGGAAATTAGTTTCCTTGTACACTTCAAACTTTTTAAAATTCTATTTTTTTTTCGAAAATACCCGTTGATCGTTCGATCGGTCGAGGCGTCAAAATTTTGCTCAACCTACGGCCCTGAGCACCGATCGATTGGTTGGAAGTTTTTCTTCCAACTTCGATATTTTGTCACGTCTTCGGTTGGTTAGCTCATTTGAGCTTTTTTCGTCATTTTAAGCCTAATTCCTCCACTTTCATGCACTTAGATCTAAATATATACCAAAAGACATAAAATTGTCCAGAAATCCATACAAAAATCACTAGAAATTCATAGTAAAATAAGTGTAAAAACCACATTTATCATTGTCAATCCCAACATGTTTAATTAGTTATATCATGTTGAACTGGGTTATGGGCAATGCTGATGGCTATCTTGTTATCATCGTACAACTTGATTGGTACTTTCATTGGTCTTTTCAGTTCTTCCAAGATATATTTAAGTCATAACATTTCACATATTATGTGTGCCATTGATATATATTATGCTTCAACACTACTACGGGTCACAACACTCTATTTCTTGTTTTGTCAAGTTACCATATTTCCCCACACAAATGTATAATAACATGATGTAGATCTTCAATTTGAAATAGATCATGCCCAATCTGCATCTGTGTAGGCCTCAATTCCTTGTTGTTGACACTTCCCAAAAAATAAGCCTTTTCTCCTGGAGACTTCTTCTAATATTTTTGAATGCGGTAGACTGCTTCAATGTGTTCCTATTATGTTATTATATAAAATAATACACGTATACATAAGTTTATATAGAAGGGTTACAAGGAGTTCCTTATCTTAATGACTCATTTGAAATTAAAAAGATATCATAATCTTTCTGCAGCCCTAATATGAATTTCATTCGTATCTCGGCATGTTCTTGTAGAATTTCGCCAAAAAAAGCTCAGTGCTACACTTATTGTTTTTAGCCCTAACTGTTTCCACCATAAGGGTTTTCAGATTCTCAGCAACAAATGCTTGGACAGACTAGCAAAAGTACAAGTCCGTGCAAAATCTTTGAATGAAAAGACAGACTGAGTAATTGTTAAACAACCTCTGATGTATCTCGAATTCGGTGAAGGGCAGAAACGACACGGGCATATATAGTGTTCCTCGGCCAAAAAAATTAAAATTTACAATGTTCAGAAATACACCAAGGCTCCATTTGCAATAAAGGATTTGATGGATTTTGATATCAAATTCTTACTCCAAATTCATTCAAATTGTTTAGCTAATTTTGGAATCAATGGATTTTAAATCTACCATATTCAATTTTAAGGAAGTAACTTCAAATCCAATATTGAAATAAAATCATTCAATCTAAATGCAACCTAACTTAATTCGATATATCCTAATAAAGCAAAATTTAGGAAACAAGGCAAGGTTTTTTTTTTACCAATGTCGCATCCTGAAGCAATTGACTAATTGCAAAGCGTTTGAAAATGGCCCAAATGGATGCCAACTAGCTGCTAGAGCCAATTCACCACATGCCTCTCATGGACACGAGAAGCCTTTTCATATGGTGCATTCAATCCACCCACAGCAGAGGCCAACCCAGTCAACATATGTCGATGTGCTACTGATGGTACTTCGTACTTCGTGTCTTCTCTCCAGCTCTGAAACATAACTGTGCAACAGAGAATGAAATAAAGATGTTCTAAATTCTCAAATTCCTGCTCTCCAAGATTCAACAAAAAAAAAGAGAGAGCATCCTGATAAGTGTCTATTTGCACTATATTATTATTCGAGCGGAATTATGTCTTTTGTTCTTGTTTTTCTTTATTTTGTAGGAATCCAAGAAATGTAATATTTTATCATAAAATGATGATAAAAAGGTTGGAATGTGATTTAAAGATCCAATGAGGATGAATGGTCCATCTAAAATCCGAATGAGGAAAATAGAAAAAAAAATGTTAATGTAGCAATGAGCTGTAGCAGCACCCTAGGTACCTGATACATGAGGCACCCTAGGTGCCTATGTTGTAACAAAATAAATTCTCGGACAGAAAATGTGATGTCCGGGAATTACTGGTGTTAATCCCGGTGTAGTGATAATCCTTAATGGGTTTTATTTGTGGCGATTGTGTATTAATTGCGGTTTTGGGGCTACCAGGGATTTTAAATCCTGTTTTTGGAGTCGTTGGATCCAATGGATGAGATTGTATTCTCATCGTGGTGATAACCTTGGAATTTGGTCTTTGGTGGGATTTAGGGTCCGGAGTACTTTGTACTGGGGCTGGTAATGGGAATCGAGGTTAGAGAGATGATTTTTGAAAACAGATAATATTTAATGAATCATGATGTATTTGTGAAGGGATTGGTATTTTTGAGTTTTGGTACTATATATACCAAGTGGACTCGGTTTTCCGTCATTTTGACACGGAACCCTTCCCTCTCCTCCCTCTCTCCTCGCTCAAGCCCTTCCCCCCATTTCCCCTCTTCTCCCTTGGTGGGAAAAATCGATGGTAGCTTGGCTCGGAGGCCGGTTTTCTCGAAGATAATCAGGTATTAATCTTTCCCTCGTCATTGTCTTCGATTTGGTAGTAGTATTGTAGAGTTTGGTTGAGTTTTGGGTTTTGGGAGATTTTTGTAAAAATCTTGAAATCTTTTGGGTTTTGTGTTTAAATGGATTATAACCCTTGTTGAGTGTACTAGGGTGCTAGTATGTGGTTATTTTCGAGTTTGAGGAAGTTTGGTATGATTGGTGGAGATTTTCAAGCTTTTAAAAATGGTGATTTTTGGGTTCGCACAGCGATCGATCGATCCGTAGCTTGGACCGATCGATCGGTGCATGTGCGTAGCGATGGGTGTTTATTTCGGTCTTTAGCGATCGATCGGTAAGAGCGACTGATCAATCGGTGGGTGGCTAGTGATCGATCGGTAGCTTGGACCGATCGATCAGTGCAAAGTCGTAGCTTAAACTGTCTACCGATCGATCAGTGCAAAGTCGTAGCTTAAACTGATTTTATAAACAGTTACCGATCGATCGGTAAGGGTGACCGATCGATAGGTAGGGCGATTTTGGAAAATTGATTTTAGGGTCCTCCCTCGGGTTTTGGTGAGTGATTATCGACCATTTACTATTTAATCATCGTGTTGGGATGATTGGTCATGCTTGTGCACATGAATTTGGAATTACTCATTGATTATGAGTTATTGAATTATGTTTAGCACATTCCTCCATCGGACCTCGGGACTAAGGCAGTGTTTGGATTCGAGCAACGGGAACATAAGGTACATATGACGTACGAGCATAACCTATTATATTGTTGCAACTGTAAAATGCATGGTATGTGGTAATTGCGTTAAATGGACATACATTGGGAACCATACGGTGCCGCTATTGAGCGAACAATGATTTGGGATGCTGTCGCCGTTGAGCGACCATCGGTTATGACGCCGCTATTGTTGAGCGTGCGCGGGGTTTAGAATGCCGCTATTGTGGAGCGAGCAATGAAATAGGAACATGGAATCATTGGCTAGATATGTGTGATATCTACGGTCTCTTATATAATGATTTTACCATATTGACTATGGAACTGGCATAATAGGAATGTTATTAGTTAATCTATGTGGCGATTAACTGGCTTTGGGAATTTGATGAGTTTGGTTATTTTGAGAACAGGGACAATACAGGGGATCCCGGATGAGGATGATGTCATCCAGGGAGTATCATTTAAATTACAGCATTTACATTCTGTAAATTATGAACTGCAATATTATGATTATTGGATTGGTGGTATTGGTATGCTCACCCCGTGTGGGGGCTGTCTCTGTTGGGACAGGTGTAACAGCAGCTTTGGAGTTATGCTCGGGCTGTTGATTAGAGGTACTTCCCGGATCGAGGTACCAGAGCTGGTTGAATAAGTGCATAGATCCAGAGTGGAGATCGAGTTGTGCTTGGGAGGTGCTTCCAGGATTGAAGTACCAGTAACGGTATCTGGTAGAGTGTTTTATACATTAGATACACGCTTATTCATTGGGTGCTCTTATGTGAGTACATTTTACGTATATATGGAATGTATAAATGGGCTGCGGCTTTTCTCTGTTCATTTATGGTTTGCATGCAATTAAATATGGTATTGTTAAATGAACTGAGAGCATGTTAGTGTATTATGAGGGTGCATGTTATACATGTAATCTTGGTTGGGGAATTTTAATATTATGTGGATCAAATGCAAGAAATTTTCTGGATAGCATATTGTGTTGTACTTGCATATGGCTTTTCCCCATGATAGTATGAATATATGCACTAATGGTATTGATTAATACACTAATAAAGGGTTAAGGGCACGGGGGTCCTTACATTAGTGGTATCAGAGCTGTGGTTAGCTATTTGGGGCTGTTGAGGGCCTAGGAAACTGTTAATGGGAATGAGAAGCACATACTTATACATGATAATAGTTAGTGTTGTGTGGCACAACTATATTGCTTATGTGCGTTTATGATATGTGTTCATATTTGGGATATGTTGTTGCTAACCATGGTGGTTGCAAGGTCATATGAGACATGGATTATGCATTACGGTTGCATATATATCGGAGTGATGATTTTAATGCTTTGCCGCTAAATGTTGGAGCGATGGTGAAATTCCGCATGTCACATTTGAAGCGAGGTGCATTGAAATACACTCATGGCGATGTTATTGGAATACGGGTTATGTATTACGGTTGCATGCATGGCGTAGCGATGTGAATACTTGCCGCTTCATGGCGTAGCGATGTGAATACTTGCCGCTGTCATACCGTAGCGATGAGAGAATATTTGCCGCTGATATGAAGCGAAGAACACGACCGCTATCATATCTTAGCGAGGGATATTATTTTCCGCTGGTATTATCGAAGCGAGGGGTATTTCCGCTGTCATGTAAAGCTAGGGATATTTACGCTGTCATGATTAAAATGAGGAGTAATGGTGCCGCTGATATACCGTAGCGATGAGATAATATTTGCCGCTGATATGAAGCGAAGCACACGACCGCTGTCATATCATAGCGAGGGATATTATTTGCCGCTGGTATGTCGAAGCGAGGTAGCGATGAAGATATTTGCCGCTCATATGAAGCGAAGAACACGACCGCTGTCATATTATAGCGAGGGATATCATTCCGCTATTCTATTGGCGATGGTTTATGCCGCCGGGTATTCTTAGCGATGGTTCATTCAGCTATTCTATTGGCGATGGTTTATGCCGCCGGGTATTCTTAGCGATGGTTCATTCTGCTATTCTATTGGCGATGGTTTATGCCGCCGTGTATTCTTAGAGATGGTTCATTCTGCTATTCTATAGGCGATGGTTTATGCCGCCGGGTATTCTTAGCGATGGTTTCTTCCGCTATTTTATTGGCGATGGTTCATGCCGCCAGGTATTATATAGCGACGGGTCTTTCCGCTACATCTATTGGCGAGATTCATGCCGCCAGGTATTATATAGCGGCGGGTCTTTCCACTACATCTATTGGCGAGATTCATGCCGCCAGGTATTATATAGCGATGGGTCATTCCGCTACATCTATGGCGATGGTTCATACCGCCGGATATCTATGGCGATGCTTTATGCTGCTGACTCTATGACGAGGGATCATGCCGCTGATTCTATAGCGATGGGTTATACCGCTATGTGCGTAGCACTGGATTATGCCGCCTACGAGCGATGGGTGCTGCTTGTGTACTGTTGGTGGACGATGGATACAGGTATAACGCTATCTTGATAGCGATGAGGTATGGTATATTATTGCTTTGTTAGCATTATTGTGAATACCATGTATTGTTATATACCGTCATGTGTTTGACGATGAGATTATAGATGTCGTGTATCGACATGTACCGTCATGTGTTTGACGATGAGATTATAGATGTCGTGTATCGACATGTACCGTCATGTGTTTGACGATGAGATTATGGATGTCGGGTATCGACAAATACCGTCAAGGTTGACGATGTTATTTGGATGTCATATGTTGACATATACCGTCACGGGATGACGATGACATAGTGGATGTTCTATGTAGACGTGTAGCGTCGTTTCGATGAATAATACATTTTTGTATATGTATTTAGTCGTGTGATTTGAGTGCCGATGGTGGGCACAGGGTAGTGTCTGGGTCACTAGTTGACGAAACCATTATGCCGAGCAGGTTGCTCGATGAATTATTGGGTGCGCCGTACAGGAAGTGTACCGCAGCACATATTTGAGGTAAATATTTTACAAGTAGTGGTACCTCCGGGTATACTCGTTGGAATGACTATGGCCAAGTAATCGGTAACAGGAGTAGCTGTTGAGGGAACTACTTGCTTGTGCCGAGGTGACATGTGGTAGACATGATCACACCCACCCCTGAGGGTTTGGGATAAATCCTACGGAATTAGGAGTGTGTTGTGGTTGAGCAAGGACACCGGGATGTCCAATATGCTTTAGTGTTTTAGAGATATATTGGGCGATGACCCACAACGCTAATGGTTTGTACGGTATGGCATACCGGGATGTGACGTGTGTCACGTTGATAGGTTGGTATAAGCCTATGGGGCCAGCGAACCGCTAGCCAGGTATTGTTGTAGTGATTTAGTGTGCTTGTGATAGCCATTATACTGCTCGTTGGATTCGAGCTGGGTGAATCGTATGGTGATACGATGAGGGGTATGGTAGACTTTTGTAGTCTCCTTGTGTCATGATGATTGAGGCAGGGAGTACCTCACGGAGACGTTTATACGTCAAATGTTTCGAGGGACTTGTTTTGGGACAACTCAATTTGGTTGGGAATACCAACGTGAGTGTCAACAAGTCGTTGTTAGCTCTGGTTGAGCATTCTTGCATATGGCATGCAATGCGAGTCACAATGGTTTGTGAGATATAGTTAGTGGGGTGACACTACTATATTGATTTTATCTCTTGGAGAAGATTTGGATTGTACTGTCATGGAGACAGCTGGTTTTGGTTGAGGGTTAATTATGAATCAACCGGGGTAAGCCCTACTAGTGTTGGACTAGGTGATGGCTACGTACTTCCAATGAGACGTTCGAGGAGACGTCTCCGGGGTAATGCTCGAGATTGTGGAGTACTATGGCCTTAGTACAGAGCATCGTTAGTTTGAGTATACATGGCGTATACGGGTTTCGAGTTGGTAATAGTGGTTTGATGCACTATTTTGAACCAGTTGCGTATTTTTGGTTCCGAGGTATGTTTTGGGCATAAATATATCCAGTTTTCCGAACGTTGGTTCGAGGTTGGAGGGTCATGTGTCCATGGTGTTTTCCCCTGTGAGGAAGGTAGTATTATTATTGCTACCGGTTGAATCTTTTGGGAGATTCGTTGAATTGGTTTTCGTGGTGTTGATACTGAAATCACACCCTTTGGTTTTGGTTTGTCAACCCTCATTCTCCGTGGAGTGAGAATATCTGGGGATTGACAATTGGTGTTGGGACTTTGGGGTATAATTGGAGATACCCGAGTCTATTGCTTTGTGTGTGCATTTTGTGTTGGTGTGTGGTTATGTATGCCGGTGTGGGCATACAAAGGCCAGCATTTTCTTGGTACTCGTCGAGCTTTTGTTTTGTATGAGTAGATGAATGAATCTCTGGTGAGAGATTTTATCACCTTGAGATCGGTAATCTCGATGGCACGATGCATTCTGGTGAATGATCGTGAGGGTTGTTTGACTTCCCCAGAGGAGGGATTGTCGTGTTTTGTAACCATGGTAGTTCTTGTTGGATAATTCGATAGCCTTCCTGTTTTATGATTGTTGAATCCCAGGATAAACGAAGGATGGCCATGATTCGGATTTGTTTAGTGTCATGGCTGACACGTGTGGCGGGAATGCAATTGATTGTTCTTGCATGTCCTTTCGAGAACTTGAGACCTTGTGGAGTCTCGATTGTGTGTTTGGACCAGGATGTGATCTTCTTGGAACACCCGGATGTGAACATCTTTAGAGGTGTGTTTGGTGTTGATCGGTAGCAATGAATTGCCCGATCCGGGTTGCAATGTGGTGCAACTACTCCTTTGATGGAGACGGGTTTGGAAACGGAAGTCGGTTATGGTTAGGTGCACTGTTGTGTACTGGTGGTTCCCTTGGCAATGAGGTATGTTTAACATTGTGGGCTAGATCGTAGAGATATCCTCGAGGCGATATCTATTTTAGAATCACGAATGATTCATTGTTTTGCAGTTAGGGTTGGCTAGCTGCTTTTGGGATGTTTAGCATCGGGAATGCTGGCGTCTTTCTTTGAGTTTACGATGGTTTGGGAGGTTTACTCCATTCCATATTTTGGTGCGAGGTCGGTATCCTCGCGGTTGGATGTCGTTCATGATGTGTTCATGATTCGACGATGTGAATCCGTTTGGATTTTTTGTAATCTCGGCAATACGTGGAGTACACCGTGCAAATTTCGAGGACGAAATTTTATTAGTGGGGGATAATTGTGATGTCCAGGAATTACTGGTGTTAATCCCGGTGTAGTGATAATCCTTCATGGGTTTTATTTGTGGCGATTGTGTATTAATTGCGGTTTCGGGGCTCCCGGGGATTTTAAATCCTGTTTTTGAAGTCGTTGGATCCAAGGGATGAGATTGTATTCTCATCGTGGTGATAACCTTGGTGTCACACCCCGAAATAATTATATGCAATTTGGGCATTAATTATGTTTATATGATTAATTATGGTGATAATTGATTTATGTGCTAGAAGTAATTATCATGTTGAAATGCTTAGTCACATGATAGGCGTGACCCGAGGGTTGCATTTCAGGGTGCATGTTATGCATGTTGGGAAATGAGGTGTTAACATGATTTAATTATATCGATTTGTTAATTATGTGGAAATTATGGATTTAGTGGAAGTTTGGTGCATTTTTGTAAAATGCTTTTAAAAATATCATGTTGTGGTATTTTGTACATCATGTTAATTGTAGGGGTACAAGTTTTAATTAAAAACCCCCACCTTTATACCCCACTAACCCCACCTCACCTTTCACTTTACCAAATCTTCAATTCCTCTCCCAACCCTAACCCTCACACCCATTTTCGAGTTTGGCTTCAAGGTGGAAGAGAAGTCTTTGCAAAAACTCCATTCTCATGATTCTTGGTAAGATTTGAGGCCTAGGATGGGCATATATCATTCCTTGTTGTTTTTGTATGGATTTATTTTGTTTTGGGTTGATATTGGAGTTTTTGAAATGGGTTTGTTGGGGTTGGTATTATTTTTGTTGGGTGTTGGATTTATGAATGTTTGAGGGTGTATGATGAAGGTTTTTAGTGTTTATATGTTGTTGATGTAATGGTATTTGTGTTGGTGTTGTTGGGAAAGATTTATGCTCAAAAATGGTGAAGGATCGCGTACATAGCAGGTGGCGATCGATCGCTACAAATGCAGCAATCGATCGCCGAAGACCAGTGGCGAAAAAATGTTGCAGGCGATCGATCGCCATATATGGCGCGATCGATCGCCGCGAGGCAGAATGGTCAGGCGATCGATCGCTACATCGAAGCGATCGATCGGTAAGGCTCGCGATCGATCGCTGATCGATCGCCTCGACGCAGCGATCGATCGCCAGCTGCTTAAAAGTGGAAAATGATGTTTTTTTGTTGAATTTTTGGTATTTGGCTATTATTTGGCTTCTACTATTGATTTATATGGTTGTGTAGAACCATCTCAGGTACCAACAACTTCAAGGAGATAAAGTTCTTCAACTTCTCCACTTTTGAGATTAAGGTACGTAAGAGACGTACGGGCATCGGACGGTAAAACACACTCCCATACTATGACTATGCAATGATTACATAAGTATTTATGTAACAGGTCGATGATGATTATGATAAGTAAGTCTACGATGATGATTATGATAAGTAAGTCTACGATGATGATTATGATAAGTAAAGATACGATGATGTTTATGATAAGTAAGGATGTTTATGATGAGTAAAGATGCTATGATGTTTATGATGTATGTCAAACTATGTTATTAGAAATGGTAGAGTGTTCTGGTGGTTGTTATGGGCAAGCGACGAAGGTACTTACCGCTGACATAGCTAGCGAGGAGATATATCCGCTATCAAGGTGTAGCGAGGGATATCACAGTACCGCTATATGTCGAGCGAGGGGGCCAATTGTGCCGCTGTCATAGCAGGACCAGAACAGTCACATTTCTAATTAACATTGTTGATTATGAGCATATAAGTGAAGTACGATTTTAATCATTTATGTCAAGAACTAATGATTACATGCATGACTATGAAACAGGGACAACAACAGTGGGTTAATGCGATTAACCAGGAAGTATATGTTAACGATTATTTTCATGCATTTATTTATATGCCATTATCTTATGATGTTAAGTAATGATTTACATGCTCATGATGGGTTGTTCCTGTAGGTACACTTTTGGACTGAAGGGCTAAGGGTCGGGTTGAGGCAGTGAGCTACGAGGAGCATGAAAGAATTTAGGTTACGGGATTTTTGGATAGTCTCTACTCTAGAAGTAGTGTAAATCTATAACTTTAACATTCATTATCGAGAATGTAATTAATTAGCTTTTGAAATTTTATTTTTGGCCTGTAATCCTATTAGCTCAAGACTACAACCGGAACCCTAAGATGTTATTAATGCATGTTTAGTCCATAATACGTTATTATAATTATGTTAAGGTAGGAAGACCCTACATTAGTGGTATCAGAGCAGTGGTTAGAAAACCCGGGAATGAGTGAAGGGTAGCCTTAGCAATAGGTTGGCTAGGTGCTCCTTTTTAAACATGTTTTGTGCATATGTTGCATATGAAGCATATGACTATTATACTAACATATTATGGTTTCTAACGATGTATTATATGAACTGCTTTTGGGTATTATTGTTAACCCTTGTCTTGCAGCATGGCAGCAAATGTGGAAGTGGGAGATGCAATTAGTGTTAATGCAAGTGATGGGCGTACCAATCCCTACCACCGCCAGCCTTAGGCGAAGAACCCTCTGAGCAACAGTTACTACCTGGGGAGCTAAGTTTGGCTCAGTTTCTGGCATACCGACCCCCGATGTTTGAAGGAACTGAGACAGGGGAACTGGCCGAGGAGTGGTTAGAAAGGATAGAACAGATATTTGTGGCAGCTCCATGTGCGAAGTCAGCATGGATAAGGTTAGCGGAATTCCAACTGGCCAAGAAGGCATTGATGTGGTGGAAGACCACAATAGTAGAGCAAGAGGCTCAGGGACAGGAAATAAATTGGAAGATGTTTCGAACTCGATTTCTGACCCGCTATTTTTCAGCTGCTGCACGACAGGCTAAGGAAGATGAGTTTACTAACCTTAAGCAAGGTAACATGCATGTGTCAGATTATGCTCTTCATTACTGTTCTTTGCTCAGATATGTACCTCATATCGCCGCAAGTACTCAAGCAAAGATGAGGAACTTCATGAAAGGCTTGAGGCCTGAACTGTATGACAGGGTGGTCACTTATGGCCCTGCTTGTTTTGATGACGCCCTTTCACGGGCTGAGCCTAACTGGGAGTTGGTGCATATCCTGATGTCATGCCACCTCCAGCACCCCCTCAGAAATCTACTTCTGATAATTTGAAGCCGAGGGGTGATCAGTTCAAGCCAAGGGGGAACACATCAGCTTCGAGGTTCAGTGCTAAGAGGCCCGAGAATCGTTGGAAAGGAAACCGTAGGAAACGCCCCGTCAGGAAGAGGACAGTCTCAGGGAGGCAGATTTGTGAAGGTCCAGTGCTCTCTTTGTGGGCAACCACATTCGACGAAAGACTGCGTAGGTTGTTACGTATGCGGCAATAAGGGCCACTTTGCTCGGCAATGTCCCAATCGGGAGGGACAACAGAACTCTATGGGGAGGCCTGCGGACAGAGCAGTGCAGCACATGCCACCGTTTGTACCGAGGCAGTTTGGAGGTCAGCCTATGGGGCCACCTCAGGGGCAAGTTTATGCATTGACAAGGGAGCAGGCTACGGCGGCTCCGGAGGAAGTGATAGCGGGTACGTGTCTTTTATTTACGCATCCTGTTTTTATATTGATAGACACTGGTGCATCACACTCTTTTGTGTCGACAAGTTTTGTGGAAAGGCACCACATATGCACTTCTCCGTCGCCCATGCCTCTTGTAGTCTCGATGTGATGACCTGAGATTAGGGATGTTAATCCCGGAGTGTTAATAACCCCTAAAGCGGTTTTACGTGGCAATTGGAGTTTAATCGAGGTGTTGGGCCCTCCGGGCTCGTCTATTTGAGTAGTTGGGATCGTTGGATCCCGAGGTTGAGATCGTATTCTCATTTCGGTGAAAACCTGTGAGTTGGTTTTTTTGTGTGACTCAGTATCTCGGGTGCTTTGTGTGGGCATCGGTATGGGGTTTTGAGTTAGAGAGAGAATTTTTGAAAACAGATGATTTTTAATGAATCATGATGTATTTGTGGGACTACTAGTTTTTCGGGGTATTTTTGCTATAAATACCAGTTGAACCCGAGATTTTAATTGGAAAATCATTTCAGCCCCACTTTCCTCCTCTCTCTCCCGCGCCCGCGCCCATTCCCGTCAACCTCGACCCACGCAGCTTCAAGCGGTGCGCCCGACGCCGTTCGGCGCGTGCGACCCGCCGCCGCCTTCGTCTCGTCGAGGCACAGCTATCCCCTCCGGCAATTCGAAGTTTGGTCGCGTTTCTCGTTCGGATTTTGGCAGAATGCGTCGATCCCCAAAAGCTAGGGTTCATCGATTTCGAACATTTTCCTTCCGATTTTCGATTGGGTAACCTCCCTTACCCCTTTTTCGTCATTTTCGTGTATTTCCCTGCCATTTTGTGTTCGATTTGTTCGAATTCTTGCTGTTGGCGTGAGTTGGTTCGAATTTATGCATTTTTCGTGGGTTAGGGTTCGAAAATTGGGGTTTTTGGCAGGGGTGTGGCGATTCTTGTTATGGGTCGTTTATTACATGTTTTAGATGTATTAGGATGTTTAATTGTGTTCGAATTTAGGGCTTTGAATTCGAATTTTGGGGGTTTTGGCATGTGGGGCGATTATTCATGTTGTTGATTGATTAATTCATATTTTAGATGAATTATGGTGTTTAATTGGGTTCGAATTGTGGAGTGAGGGTTCGAAAAATTTATGGGGAACTCTTGAGCAATTTTCGTTGATGTCTCATTCGATTTTCCCTCCCTGCATGTACTCTACCCCGGGTCCTTGAAATGGTTAATTGTCGTGTGTTGACAATATTTTGAGGGTTATGGGTGTGCTTGAGCATGGGTTGCATGTTCGTAAATAATTGTGAATTATTTATCGTGTTAGCACATCGTTCCTCGGAGCATGGAACTCGAGCAAGGTTTGGCTCGGACTTCGGAGATTTCAGGTACGTGCGACGTACGAGCATTACTTTTTATGTGATAGCAATTGTGAAATGCATAATGTGTTGTAATTGCATTAGATGGTTGTGGGTATGGCTATATACATATATGTGTTGATATGACTATGGAACGACCTAGTCTTGATATCGCTGCCACAAGTGTGCGTAGTACTAGAGTAGTATGACCTTATAAGAGATATGGGGTACTGGGTTTATATGACTATTGTATGGCATTTGAGATGCCTGATAATGATCGTGGGATCATGTATTCGTTATGAGACATGTGAGATGTCTAAGTATAATGGAGAATTTGTAAAATAAATGCTAGGCATTTGAGCTATCTGTGATTGGTAGCAAAGTTGAAAATCAGTATTAGATATCGAGATATCTATGTTTGCATGTATAATGAATTTGGAATCATTAATTATTGATATTTGAGAATCAGGCATGCTATGAGTTAAATCAATGTGTTGATTTACTGATTTATGAGATTTGATGAGTTTGATGATTGTGAGAACAGGGACAGTACACGGAATCCCGGATGAGGATGTTGCCATCCAGGGAGTATCGTTTAAAATTCATTAGTATTTACTTGTGTTGTAAATTATGAATTTCATTATTGTGATTATGGGATTTTGTGTATTGGTATGCTCACCCTGTTGGGGGGCTGTCTCTGTTGGGGCAGGTGAACAGGTACATCGATGGCTGTGGAGCTGGGCTCGAGCTGTTGATTGGATGTACTCCCAGGATCATGGTACCAGGGCTTGATGGAGCACGGTATCGTATAGAGTACTCATATACACCTAAGGATTATATACATATTCATGATGCTCGCATGTGAGCACGATTATACTTGTATATGGATTGTATATAGAGGCATGAGCCTTTCTCTCTTTCATTTTGTGTTGCATGCAATTAAGAGTAGGATTGCTAATGATATGAGAGTCATGGGTGTATTATGTGGGTGTTGAAACCCATTTATGTTGTCTTATGTGTGGTGTCTTCCCTGGCTGGGAATTTACTTTGTGTTCTGTATTCTGTTGAGTATTGTGTATTCCCTGGCCGGGAATTATATTATGTGTTGTGCTTTCATTTCGGGATAGCTCTATTTATGGGGAGACTCTGCCCAAATTTTTATAAAAATCCACAATGTAAAAGTGGTGTAAAGGGGATGGTAATGGGCGAACTCTATGAGTCTATTTGTGGTTAGGATGATGATCTTATAACATGGCATATTAAAGAAAATTTTGTGATCGCCATTCTATGGTAAATCATCATTTGAGTTTCCCGATTGATTTTTTTTATTGAAAGCATGTGCCACACATAGTGGTTAGTACACTAATCAAGGGTTAAGGGCTTGGGGTCCTTACATTAGTGGTATCAGAGCAGTGGTTAGCTCTTTGGGGCTGTTAAGGGCCTATGATGTTATTGATAGCACATATTTATGCATGATGGCATTAATGTTGTATGACACAACTAGTTGTTATGTGCTTTTATGATATGAAAAGTGGTGTTGCTAATCATTGTGATTGCAGGAATCGTGTAGCATGAGATGGGATGGCATTAATGGTGATGTCTGGCCCTTCATGTATTATGTGCTAAGGGATCTGATTTTGTAGGAAAATCAGGAAAGGTGAGACGTACGGGCTTCGGACGGTAAAACGTGTTACACCTTTGATTATGTATATCGTGGGTAGTGAACCCTTACATGTGATGATATATGTGAAATGATAGTGATATATATTGTGATAATGGAACTTGATTATTGTGGTATAATTGATGAATGTTCCGGTAGCCTTTATCTCCGAGCGAGGGAGGTACTTGCCGCTGTCATGACTGAGCGAGGTAACATGCCGCTGTCATTGTCGAAGCGAGGGGTCCTAAAATTCCGCTGTTGTATTGGGACCGGAACAGTCACAATTCTAGTGATTAATGTGGAATATTGTGGTTATAACTGGAACGTGATATCGATCATTATATTGTGAACTGTGGTATTAACCTGGATGCAGGTACATGGAGCTAGTGGAAGTTCCGGTAGTTGTTATATTCGAGCGAGGGAGGTACTTGCCGCTGTCATATGAAGCGATGGTAATATGATATTTGCCGCTGTCATGTCTAAGCGAGGTAACATGCCGCTGTCATTGTCGAAGCGAGGGATATCATATGATGCCGCTATATGTCGAAGCGAGGGGTCCTAAAATTCCGCTGCTATAACAGGACCGGAACAACCACATTATCTATATTGATTGGCGATGGTTCATTCCGCCAGATGTATTGATAGCGATGGTTCATTCCGCTATATTGATTGGCGATGGTTCATTCCGCCAGATGTATTGATAGCGATGGTTCATGCCGCTATATTGATTGGCGATGGTTCATTCCGCCAGATGTATTGATAGCGATGGTTCATTCCGCTATATTGATTGGCGATGGTTCATTCCGCCAGATGTATTGATAGCGATGGTTCATTCCGCTATATTGATTGGCGATGGTTCTTGCCGCCGGATATATTGATAGCGATGTCTCATTCCGCTATTCTATTGGCGATGGGTTTATGCCGCCGGGGTATTGATAGCGATGTCTCATTCCGCTATTCTATTGGCGATGACTTATGCCGCCGGGTATTCATAGCGATGGTACACTCCGCTACATCTAGGGCGATGGTTCATGCCGCCAGATGTCTATAGCGAAGTTTTTATGCCGCTGACTCTATGACGAGGGATTATGCCCCTGATTCTATAGCGACGGGTTATGCCGCTATGCACATGACGCTGGATTACGCCACCTACGAGCGATGGGTGCTGATTGCGTACCACTGTTGGATGACGGAGACAGGTATGCCGCTATATTGTTAGCAATGAGGTATGTCATATTACTGTTTATTTAGCACTATTGTGGATATCATGTGTTGATTTCCTTGTACTGTCATGTATTTGACGATGAGATTATAGACGTCGTGTATCGACATATGCCGTTACGAGTCGACAATATTATTTCAAAGCCATATGTTGACAGGTACCGTCACGGGATGACAATGACATGGTGGATGTTCTATGTAGACGTGTAGCGTCGTTTTGATGATTAATACATTTATGTTATGTATTAGGTTGTATGGTTTGGGTGCCGATGATGAGCACATGGTAGAGTCTTGGTCACTAGTTGACGAGACCTTTTGCCGAGCAGGTTTGCTCGGTGGAGTATTGGATGTATTGTACCGGTAAATGTACCACATCATGTTATAGAGGTAAATAATTGTCGAGCGATGATACCCTTGGGTATGCTCGTTGGTTTGGCTAAGGCCAAGTGATTGGTGGTAAGAGTAGTCATTGAGGAAACTACTCGCTTGTGTTGTGACGTAGGGTAGACATGGTTACACCCACCCTGAGGGTGTGGGATAAGTTTTAACGGATTATGATTGTATCATAAGTGAGCAAGGACACCGGGTTGTCCGTAGTGCTTGGTATTTTAGAGATATGTTAGGCGATGACCCATTACTCTAACGGTTTGTACGGTATGACATACCGAGATGGAACATATGGTTTGTTGGTGGGCTTGATTGAGCCTATGGAGACAACGCTTTGCTAGCCAGATATTGGGGGAATGATATAGTGTGCTTGTTGGAGCCATGATACTGCTCGTTGGAACCAAGTTTGGCAAATCGGAAGGTGATACGATGTGGATTGTGGTGGACTCTAGTAGTCACCACGTCATTTGAGGTTGAGGTTGTGCATGCCTCACTGAAACGTGAATACGATTATGTTTAATCTGGGTGGAGACTTGTCTGGGACAGCTCATAATGTTGGAGTGCCAACAAGAGAGTCATCAAGTCGTCGTTGACTTGATTTGGGAAATCCGTGTACTTGGGATGCAATGGTGTTATTGTATCCAGTTTTTCCGAACGGTGGTTCGAGACTAGTGGATATCGAGTTCGATAGCACTTCCCTTGTGGGGAAGGAGGTAGTATTATACCTATTTGGGAATCTTTGAGGATTCGGTAAGTTGGTACGTGTGGTGTTGATTTTGGGAATCACGCCTTGTTGTTGATCGTCGATTATCATTCTCCACTGCAATGGAATGACTCAGAATTGACAAGTTGTGTTTGGGGGCTTAGGGGCATGTTGAAGATACCCGAGCCAAGTGCATTGGTATGCATGTGATGTCCGTGCTTAGGCAGGTATACCGGTGAGTATACGGATGCCAATTTTGATTTTCCTTCTGGACAAGCATAGAGTTATGCTATTTGGATGGCTAAATCTCTGATGAGAGATATGGAACACCTTGAGATTGGGAATCTCCATGACACGATAATTATGAGAAACAATCATGGAGTTAGTTGACTCCCTTTGAGGAGGGATTATCTTGTATGGGTTGAGGTGTTTCCTTGTTGATGTTTCCCTTCGAGTTATGCGATAGCCTTCCCAAGTTTGGATTGTTAAATCCTAGATTATCTCAAAGGGAGATGGCATGGAATTCCGGATTTATTGGGTGTCGCTGTCGACACAGCGTTGAGGATGCAATGGGTTTATTGCATGTCCTTTCAGAATTTGAACTCTGTGGAGTCTCGATGGTTTTTATTTTGATCAGGATGTGATCCTTGGAATATCCGGAGGTGGACATCTTGTGAGATGTCTTTTGTGTGAATCTGTGGCCTTGAGTTGCCTAAATTGAGTTGGCAATGATGCGACTGCTCATTTGATGGAGGAGGTTTGGAAGTGGAGACCAGGTTTGGTATGTGTACATCGTGGTATACTAGTGTTTTTCCTCGTAATGATGTATGTTAGACATCGTGAGTCATGATAGAGATGCCTTTGAATGATATCTACGATGGAATCGGGAGCGATTCGAATCCTTGCAGTTTCAGTTGACTAACTACTTTGGGATTATTAGCGTTGAGTGGTGCTGACGCTCTTTGACGTTATGATGGATTTGGAAGTCTATTCCACTCCAGAGATTGACACGAGGTCAACGTTCTCACGTTTGAGGTGTCATTCATGATGCGTTCTTACTAAGTGGTATTAGAACGAAGGATGACTGTCCGATCTACGGTCGTAAATATTGGTTGTTTTGCAGTCATGAGGGACTGACTTTTGGGATGACCCGCATCGAGGTACGTTTTGCCTCTTGGGTGATATGTTGGTTTTGGTAAGTCGCTCTGTTTCAGAGTTTGAAGAGAGGTAAGTATCCTCGCGGTTTTTAAGACGATCCTGATATGGTCAAGAATCGAGGTTATGACTTCATGTTGTTGTGTAGCCTGGGTGTTACGTGATACACCGGTGTTAATTTCGAGGACGAAATTCTTTTAGTGGGGGATATTTTGATGACCTGAGATTAGGGATGTTATCCCGAATGTTAATAACCCCTAAAGCGGTTTTAACGTGGCAATTGGAGTTTAATCGAGGTGTTGGGCCCTCCGGGCTCGTCTATTTGAGTAGTTGGGATCGTTGGATCCCGAGGTTGAGATCGTATTCTCATTTCGGTGAAAACCTGTGAGTTGGTTTTTTTGTGTGACTCAGAATCTCGGGTGCTTTGTGTGGGCACCGGTAGGGGTTTTTTGAGTTAGAGAGAGAATTTTTGAAAACAGATGATTTTTAATGAATCATGATGTATTTGTGGGACTACTAGTTTTTTGGGGTATTTTTGCTATAAATACCAGTTGAACCCGAGATTTTAATTGGAAAATCATTTCAGCCCCCCACTTTCCTCCTCTCTCCCGCCGCCCGCCGCCCATTCCCGTCAACCTCGACCCACGCAGCTTAAAGCGGTTCGCCCGCCCTCCTTCCGCCGCCGTTCGGCGTTCGGCCCCCGCCTGCCCTCCGCCTTCTTCTCTCTCGTCCTCCGCTCCGATCCCCTCCGGCAATTCGAAGTTTGGTCGCGTTTCTCGTTCGGATTTTTGGCAGAATGCGTCGATCCCCAAAAGCTAGGGTTCATCGATTTCGAACATTTTCCTTCCGATTTTCGATTGGGTAACCTCCCTTACCCCTTTTTCGTCATTCGTGTATTTCCCTGCCATTTTTGTGTTCGATGTGTTTGAATTCTTGCTGTTGGCGTGAGTTGGTTCGAATTTATGCATTTTTTCGTGGGTTAAGGTTCGAAAATTGGGGTTTTTGGCAGGGGTGTGGCGATTCTTGTTATGGGTCGTTTATTACATGTTTTAGATGTATTAGGATGTTTAATTGTGTTCGAATTTAGGGCTTTGAATTCAAATTTTGGGGGTTTTGGCATGTGGGGCGATTATTCATGTTGTTGATTGATTAATTCATATTTTAGATGAATTATGGTGTTTAAATTGGGTTCGAATTGTGGAGTGAGGGTTCGAAAAATTTATGGGGAACTCTTGAGCAATTTTCGTTGATGTCTCATTCGATTTTTCCTCCCTGCATGTACTCCCCGGGTCCTTGAAATGGTTAATTGTCGTGTGTTGACAATATTTTGAGGGTTATGGGTGTGCTTGAGCATGGGTTGCATGTTCGTAAATAATTATGAATTATTTATCGTGTTAGCACATCGTTCCTCGGAGCATGGAACTCGAGCAAGGTTGGCTCGGACTTCGAGATTTCAGGTACGTGCGACGTACGAGCATTACTTTATGTGATAGCAATTGTGAAATGCATAATGTGTTGTAATTGCATTAGATGGTTGTGGGTATGGCTATATACATATATGTGTTGATATGACTATGGAACGACCTAGTCTTGATATCGCTGCCAACAAGTGTGCGTAGTACTGGAGTAGTATGACCTTATAAGAGATATGGGGTACTGGGTTTATATGACTATTGTATTGCATTTGAGATGCCTGATTGATCGTGGGATCATGTATTCGTTATGAGACATGATGTCTAAGTATAATGGAGAATTTGTAAATAAATGCTAAGCATTTGAGCTATCTGTGATTGGTAGCAAAGTTGAAAATCAGTATTAGATATCGAGATATCTATGTTTGCATGTATAATGAATTTGGAATCATTAATTATTGATATTTGAGAATCGGGCATGCTAATGAGTTAAATCAATGTGTTGATTTACTGATTTATGAGATTTGATGAGTTTGATGATTGTGAGAACAGGGACAGTACACGGAATCCCGGATGAGGATGTTGCCATCCAGGGAGTATCGTTTAAAATTCATTAGTATTTACTGTGTTGTAAATTATGAATTTCATTATTGTGATTATGGGATTTTTGTGTATTGGTATGCTCACCCCGTTGGGGCTGTCTTCTGTTGGGGCAGGTGAACAGGTACACATCGATGGCTGTGGAGCTGGGCTCGAGCTGTTGATTGGATGTACTCCCAGTATCATTGTACCAGAGCTTGATGGAGCACGGTATCGTATAGAGTACTCATATACACCTAAGGATGATATACATATTCATGATGCTCTCATGTGAGCACGATATACTTGATATGATTGTATATAAGGCATGAGCCTTTCTCTCTTTCATTTTGTGTTGCATGCAATGAAGAGTAGGATTGCCTAATGATATGAGAGTCATGGGTGTATTATTGTTGGTTTTGAAACCCATTTATGTTGTCTTATGTGTGGTGTCTTCCCTGGCTGGGAATTTACTTTGTTCCTGTATTTTGTTGAGTATTGTGTTTCCCTGGCCGGGAATTATATTATGTGTTGTGCTTTCATTTCGGGATAGCTCTATTTATGGGGAGACTCTGATTTGCCCAAATTTTTTAAAAATCCACAATGTAAAAAGTGGTGTAAAGGGATGGTAATGGGCGAACTCTATGAGTCTATTTGGTGGTTAGGATGATGATCTTATAACATGGCATATTAAAGAAAATTTTGTGATTGCCATTCTATGGTCAA